>OX352251.1:1260677-2516355 GCA_947086465.1 Eupithecia exiguata
AGTCCACGGCTGGACATAGGCCTCCCCTAATGAGCGCCATAGAGCCCTGTCTTCAGCTTGCCGCACCGCATTCAGCATCTGCCAGCAGTCTTTCGCAAATCGTCATCCCACCTGGTTGGAGGGCGTCCTACACTACGTTTGCCGAGTCGCGGTCTCTACTCAAGAACACGTTTTCTTTTGTATGTTACGAGGTATTTCTTTTTGACGTCGATGAAGATATTTGAAGAAGTGGCTACGACCTGCTCCCAGTTGAATTCGTTAAATTCTACAACGATACAAGTACTTTATAAAATTACTTTACCCTGGTAGCTATATTTAGCACAAAAGTCGCTGATCACGAAATATTAATAAATTGCCTTAACAGTATTTTCTTCAAATAACTGACCATAATATTTTTTAACTTATTTTACTTACAGCAACAGAAGTGGCCAAACACTTGATCCATAAATTGCATAACAAAGAATTCCGAAAATGGCTTCTTTATAAGCGACTTTTGGTGCCGACGACTCTATCAAGGTAAAGCTCCACCAAGTACTAGTTATTCTGTGGCTTTACTTAATTATGACCAAGCTTTGTTGCTTAATTATTACTCGCGCAGTTTTTCTTAAGTCTTCGCAGTTTTCTTAATCCCTTTTATCAAGATTTAAGACTCAAGCTTAACTAGAAAGTGTCTACGAAGTGCAAAAACTAAAAAAGGAAAAGCAAGATAAAAAAAAATCCCTCACAGACTAGTTTCATAAAAAACCCATACTAAATTGAATTTTCTGGAGATTCACAAGGAGATATAAAATTGATTAGTGTAATGTAAAGTATGAACTGTGCAAGCATAAAGATGATCAAATCTATAGCTGTACAGTCAGAGACAAAAGTAGCTATTCAGCTAATCTCAACTTCGAAAAATGTCCTTGTTAAGCGATTTTTGGCTTTGACCCAAAACATCATAATTATTCTGAAACTTAACTGATTAATGTTTGCCAAAAATGATTTTTAGGTGTATGTGTAATGAATGCAGTATCTAATAATTTTCACCATAGCCAAACGGATTAACGAATATTGATTACTTTTGACGACCACTGTGGCACAATGGGCGAAGGTACGCCTGCGACGCAGGAGGTTACTGGTTCGATTCCCGCCTCGGGATAAATGTTTGTTCGATCTGCAGATATTTGTTCAGGGTGTTCTGGTCGTTTTCTATGTATAATAAAAAATATCTATTTTTGTATTGTACTATATTATGTAGGTGTATCAGTTATCTAGTACCCATAACACAAGCTCTGCTTAGCTTGGGGCTAGATAATGCTGTGTGAATTATTATTGTCCAGCATGATTATTATTAAGTTTTCAAAAATAAAAATTATATTATATATCTGTGAGTGCTCACATTTTTATAGTCTTAATTAAATTGAGCTTTCTTTGTAAATTTATATTTCAATGCTTGAAGTAAGAGCAACTTGTCATCTAAATTTTGCTTTAGTTGCAACCAGCTTCATTATTATTACTCTCTGGTCAAGTATATCTTAAAAAGAGATTGCGCTTCCTTCATTAAAATTTATGCTTTCAGTCTAGAGATGTACCTACTCAGATTGAAATAAGAGGTGGACCAGATGATAAAAAGATAGAAGATTTTAATCTTCTAAAGATTCCTTTGCAAAACGTTCTTAGTGCATTTAAATATTTACCAGATTGAGTTTCAGTGCGATTTATGGAATTAATCTCTTGAGTTGTACTTCAGTTCGCTTGCAAAAAGCCATTTGCACCCCTAAGGGCGTAAAGCGCTTAGCACCTAGTAGGTGCTTCTGAATTTAAATAACAAAAAAACAAAGAAAAGAGAAAGAAAATTATAACTAAAAAAAAGAAACAAAATAGATTTACAATAGGGTAGTACACCCATTATTAAGTGTTTCAATTAGATTCTATAGTGCAAACAAGCGACAAAAAAATTGTTCAAGAGGATAAGTACCATAAAAAAATTATATCAAATTCTCACGCAAACACATCATCACTCGCTCAACGTATCAACTGTGTGGCTGTCAGTCATGTGTCATATTAATTAGGTAATTCATTTGCTGATGTACTTTGTTCTCAATTAATTTTTAATTTTCATAATTATCTACTATCTTATTTCTTTTGTGTTTTAGCTTATTGCCTTGTTTTCTTTATATACTAGTTGAGTAGAGAGCTTATAGTTTAAGTTTCACGCATGCTGTGTCGGCCTGTAAGAGGTTGGTGCACTTAAAATAATTAATTTATAAATTATTTAAATACTTGTAAGTTCTGGTGTACTCGCTGTTGGCTAACCTAATTGTTAAAAATAAAATAAATAAATAAAAATGCAGCTGGTGAGTATCTGGCACAGCGCATCAGCATTGCCATATAGCGCAGCGGGGCAATGCAGCCAGCGTCTTGGGCACGCTTCCGGCTGGTATGGATATGGATCAGTTGAGCTCCTTGTAGATTGTTTGCAACCGTCTGCAGTAAAATCAACTATCTCAATAGGGTATTTTACTTTATAAGAGAAAAAATATATTATTGAGATAGCTTAGGCAAAAAGCAGTCGGAAAATAAGAAAAAAACACTAAAAAGTTTTCAGTTTTTTTTTAATCTGTGTTTTATCAACATGAAATAGTAGGCGCAATACGGCTGAGTAGGTAAACTATGTCATGGTATAACGAAATACGGCTAAGTACGTACAACTGCCATCAGCAATATCAGCGTATTTCCTTAGGTACGTACAGTGCGCGTCAGAATTAAATATCCCCCTTGTCTAAGAGATATACTTAATTCTGACGCGCACTGTAAGGAAATACGCTGATATTGCTTACCTTCTAGATAAGTCCTCGCACAGGTCGTTAAAAAGTATAAACTAACACCGATCAATAGTCCACGCCTGTCCCGTACTGTGATGTAATTATGACGCCATCAAACGCATTGCCGTATTCCCGCGTCCTTGCACGTGGCTATAAAACCATGGCGAGTTGCCATGCTTGAAAAATAGGTTTTGCCGAATCTAAATAAAATATTTTTGATATTTGGCCATATTCAGATTTTGATATTCAGAAACGCTCTCGTGTTCTTTGTTTTGTTTTCGAGAATGCATTTAAAATTTTTAAACAAATACTTTTTTAATAATGGAGGAATTTTTGGAATGAATGGATGGAATGAATTCTATTGAATTTTTTTAAACAATAGTCAGGTTTGCCGATAAGAATTTTGCAGACTCTAACTCAAGTATCTGAACCTTACCGAAATGGTTCTAACTTTTGAGTTTTTTAGGTAGGTAAGTTAAGTTTTATGTGATACTGTAAGGCCTGTATTATAAAAGCTTACTCAGTCATCGACGTATGCTCAAGTAACGCTTATGCCATACAAAATCGTTACTCAAACACATATTGAAGACTGAGCAAGCTTTCATAATACGGGTCTAAGAGTCAATCAAGGCTTATCAGGAGAGGCCTTTGTCCAGCAGTGGATTGGTAAAGTTTACTCTTAGTAATCGCGAGTGCTCCTTTACGTTAAAAGTACCTATGTTAAAGTGCGACGAGAGGGTGAATATATTAGAACAGAGAAGTTTTTGCGGCCATAATAAAAATAAATATCCTTTTTAAGACGAATATTTTATTTTTAATAATGGCCTTATCATGTTATTAATTATACATGGTTTTTTTTACTCAATTTAGTTAGATCAGATCACTATCAAATAACATTAAATTTATTCGATAGGTATCGGTTAATTTTCATATTTTAAAGGCTGTAATAAAAATGATCAAAACTGATGAAGGACCAGGTATCACTAACTGCCTCATGGTTTTTGAAAATTCCTTTGTTTAACGTAATAATAATAACGTATTAATAAATAATAGGTGGCGGCGCTAGTGTGCGTCGGGGTACCTTAAGGTGGGACTGAACCTCTAAGTTCCTATACAAACGTACTATTCGATTCATTCGCAAACTACGTCCCCGATTGTACTGTGTTGAACTTTTGCATACATAATCGGATAAGAAATAGCGATGTTTGTATAGGTTTAATTTTTTTAAATACATAATGATCATTAAATTAGAGCGAAAGTAATAAAATCGCTTGAAAATGGATAAAAATGAATTTTCGCTCTCACTTTATGATGATAAAGTATTTTGAAAAACTAAAACGATACACACATAGCTATTACCTACTTATCCGTTTATGTTATGCAAAATTTCATCAAAATCGGGTAAACAGTTTCCAAATGAATTGAAAAGTACGTTTGTATGGGAACTTAGAGGTTCAGAGCCTTCTTAAGAATTTTACCTTTTCTAAGTGTATATTTATTGTATTGATGGAAATAGGAGCTTTTGATTCTTGATTCCTTGATTCTTACATCACAACCACCTAGTATATTTCTTAAAGATATTTAATAGGATTTTATTTAATTATTTTTATCGGAAGTCGAAGAACTCGAATGGGGTTTGACGGGAGTTTTAACATCGTAAAGCATCGGCGTTAATTAATTTAACGTGAGGACCACGCTCCATAATAGAAGTAAGTACTCATTATAGCCACCGTAAAAACAGCTTATCGGTTCACATAACTCCGCTCACGACCATAAAAGCATTGCCATACCCTCCCTGTTCACCTACTTTTGCACGAGTTTTTAGAATTCAATAGCTACGTTTTCAATTTACGTAAATCATCCCAGCCTAGCTCGTTGCATAATGGAGCCATATAACCGTTCATAGAACTACGTATACAAAGTACAGTCGCTATCAAAAGTGGCTGAGCAAACTTAGTGATCATAATATTCTTGACGTGTACCTAGAGCAAGCAACTTATTATGACAGAAAGTAATCTTTTGTCTGCTAACGAACAAAACTATGTATGTGTTCTCGTAGCTTTTATTTCTGTACTGTTTTCTGTGTTTGTGTGGTACAACAAAGAATTATTTATCTATCTATCTATGTTCATTTGTTCATAAACGCTTTTCTTCCTTTATGCAAGTAGGTACTTTATTTTCTTTGGATGCCCATGCATGGCACTTTTTCAAAGTTCAATACTTTACGCTTTTTAGATGTTACGTTAACCAGTGACTTTTTAAGCATTAGTTTACACGTTAAATTTTAGTTTTCTTGTTACCTACTGTAACACATTTAAAAAAAATGATTAGCAGGTTTAGTGATTTAAATTCAAATACTATTTAATTTGAAATCCTCCCATGTTAAGCTACTTTTGCTCACACACCTGTTCGCCTTATTCTGCCTACCCGCACAATACGTCGTCCGTTTGATTCAGATCACGCTGCATGATGTCACTACATTGTTGGTCACTGCCCATTGGTGTGTCACTACTGACGAACAGCAAACCTGAATGAACTCTATGCTTATATACTTAAGGTCTATTTTAAACTTAATTATATTTTAATTGTAGGTTTTGATAAAACGTATGAATGAAATTAAATGCAGATTTCTAGCATTTTCTGTACAAGTAGAACATTAAAGAACCGGAGTAAATTAAAGACCTTGATATTTTGATTTCGAGTGCACAAGTGTATTCTCTTTTCCAACACTCAAATAATCCGATGAGACGACAGCCCGACACGACCGGGGAGGTTAGACGCAGGACCAAAAACTTAAAATCTTACCCACTAGAGGTAGACTTAGATTTAATATTTCAAACTGTATTGTTCTACTTTAAGTAAGCTGTTAAAACTGTACACCTTAAACTTAAGATCTTTTTTGTACTACAGTTTAACAATAAACATATTTCGGATTCTGATTCTGATTCTGACCAATGGCTTAACGTGCTCACGGGGGTGTAACACCGAAAACAGTTTTTTTTGTTTTATCACTATTGACCCAGATAATCCTAATACTATTTTTCATCTTCGATCATAGTGATTTTTTGATATGTTACTTAAAATGTCATTCTAGAGTTAGGAAAAGTCGTAAAAAAATCGGATACTTCTAGGAAAGTCGGAAAATGGTGGCCTTTTAAAAGGCCTGTAGTAACATAGGGGGTCAATTGATATGCAAACCAAAAGGAAAACAAAAGATCGAAAAATCAGTTTTTATTTATCAAATTAATGATGAAACACATACAAACATGTTTTTCTAATCCCCAACATGGGACGCCAAAAAAAAATTTTTAGATTGTAAATATATGTCACATTTTTGTCAAATAAAATAGCTTTTTATCTCACTAATCTCATCTCACATCACAAAAACGTGAAAGTTTAGATGGATGGATGGATAGATAGATGGATGGATGTTTGTTCCTTTATCACGCCAGAACGGCAAAACGGATCTGGATGAAATCTGGCACAGCAATAGATTATAGTCTGGAGTAGAACATAGGCTACTTTTTATCCCGGAATTCCTACGGGAACGGGAACTACGCGGGTGAAACCGCGAGGCGCTGCTAGTATTACATACTTAGCACCTTAGCTAGGCTGCTCTGTGTTCAACCAGATGATCTATACTCGATGTAATCCAGACCAACGAACAGGGTCTCTCCTATCTCCCTTTTTAGGGTTCCGTACCCAAAGGGTAAAACGGAACCCTATTACTAAGACTTCGCTGTCCGTCTGTCCGTCTGTCCGACTCGCACTTGGCCGGTTTTATTTTATTTGTGTCGTAGATATTGATATTCAACTAGGCTAGTCCCGTCGTGTCACAGCGAGCTGTGGGAACCAGGCAGTCCGCAAAGTTTCCAGAGGCCAACAATAGTACGTTATTGATTGAAATAGTTGCAAATAGACTGAAGTACAATGATTACTGATTCGAATTGTTGTTGAGGATGGAGTGGGATTACCTAGTTTTGTTGGTGTGGCAATAGTTTGATTACCAATGAATAGACTCACTCGTTTCGTTTCTCAAAGACTAGCTGTTGTCCGCGGCTTCGCACGCACTTTTCAAGTAGCCTATGTCCGTCCCCGGTATACCAGTTACCTCCCTGCCAAGTTTCATTAAGATCCGTTCAGCCGTTTAGTCGTGAAAAGGTAACAGATAGACTAACAGAGTTACTTTCGAATTTATAATATTAGTCTCGATATTTTTTTTTGTAATTCCACGCCAGGTGCGTGGAAAATTGGAAAGACGTAACTAGACTGGAGTGTGACCTAGACACCATTATACGCTACCCATACACGGCGACAAGAGTTTTACGTGCGAATGTATCGTATATTTCTATCTCTGTCTGCAATTAGCGGAAATACGAACGCTGGCGGCGCGGCGCTGCCGCCGATCCGACTATGAGTGGGGTAGGTGGACATCGATGGACCTAATTTGAGCCTTCCACTTTCGAGAAGCTAGTACCTAATCTCCCTATATTACTTTCATATAAACTTTCAACCATCTTGACGAATTTTAAAAGAAAAATACAGAATTGCCAGAAACATTAAAACTACTCCTCTTTTGTACCTTTCCCATAACATGCGTCCAACAATAAACACAGTGCTAAACCTAGAATGAGGATAATTGTTTTCTTTTATTGTCTACCATTGTTTGCCAGTGAATGGGTGCCCTTCTATAGAACCATAGGTAATCTGGTACCTACCTTTAATGACCTTATGACTTGTGTAGTGGTCAGCGCTTAACAGCCGCAGTAGGTCAATGACAAAAGTGCTGAACAGCGTGAACTTTTGAAAGGCATTATAAATAGGGTATTTTACTGTACATGAGAAAAAAATAAAAATATATTATTGAGATAGCTTAGGTCAAAATTCGGATCTGTGAATTTTTTTCAAAAACGGTAAGTTTTATCAAAAATATAGCCCAAACAAAATGGTAATAGATTTTAAAATTATCTACAAAAATAGTGCTTAAACTTTTTTTTTAGAATCACCATTCCTAAGATAACGCTCATCTAAAAGTTGAAAGAGTAAGATTCTACATGATTGTGAAATCAGTTGAGCTACCTGTAGATTGTTTGCAACAGTCTACAGTTAGCTCAATTGTTTCAATTGTAAATTCTAGTTTTAATTTAATTATTTATTTGATTGTAATTTTCTTTGTTAATAAAGAATTTACTCACTAACTGTTTTTAATAGGCTTTCTGGTGGTAATGCTTCTATACTGTTGATGATGACGATGATTTCTCTAATTATAGGTAAAAACTCTGTTGGTCTCGAAAAGTGTGTTCGGTCACCGAACTGATTTCGATTCG
This sequence comes from Eupithecia exiguata, assembly GCA_947086465.1. Taxonomy (NCBI): domain Eukaryota; kingdom Metazoa; phylum Arthropoda; class Insecta; order Lepidoptera; family Geometridae; genus Eupithecia; species Eupithecia exiguata. The sequence goes on from OX352251.1 coordinate 1,268,812, forward strand.
TGACATCTGATCTGTTGAATTTAAAACTGATGCCTGTTTCCATTGTCGGGGGTAACGGCTATACGTAACGACATTTACTTCCGAAGAAAGTGTTCTTAAAAGTCAATGTCCCGATTTTCCAAAAGCAAAAACACTGCTATTGTAAGACATGGTGCGTTGGAATGAGAATAAAATTATTGACATGAAAATTGTAGACCCTACCCCCTGGTCCATCCATAGAATTTGGCTCTCTAGATGCTAACCTGGGAGTCTACTGGCCCGGGGACGGTTTTGCTCCAACTCGAAAAATAAAAACTAACAGGCTGCTGGCTAACAGGCGGTAACAGGGTACTTTAAGTCTTCATACCGAAGCGTGTATTATAGCAGTGGTATTTTTTTTCGCTATTTTTTCAGTGTTCTTTTTAAGAATTTCACTTTTTATAAAAAAACATAATATTACGATAAAATTTACTGATATATTTTTAATATATTATATTTTATAGGGTTCCATAAAAAGAGTAAGCGAGCCCATAAAAGATCACGTGGTTTTCCGTCTGTCCGTGTGTCCGTCTGTCACAGTAGTAAAGAGAAAAATCCGAAAACGGTAAAAAAACAGTGGTTTATGGATCGAAAATCTGTGTTGATGTTTATGATCGATGTTTTATTTCATATAAAAATTACTTTTTGTATTTAGATTAGGTATGTATTAAAATACTGACCTACGTCAGAGTGAGATAAAGTTTTACCCTCATGGTGCACGACATAGACTTAATAGTCTGGCTGGAGCACAAGGGTAACACTTAATCGCTAGAAATTTGTATCATTACATTCGTGCCGGATCCAAAATAGTCAACTGCCTAGTGACGAAAAATCGTCGTCACTAGGCAGTTAATTATCGTGTGACAACGGAGCCCCGCCCGCAGTCACGCACGCCGCCCTCACCTTGATGCTGGTCCACATCCGCTAGCGGCGGCGCTGCGTTCACTCTATATTCACTATCAGCTGTTCTCAAGGTCTGGTTGGAGCATTGGCGCCACTAAATCTCTTGTGATAATCGAGCCGCGAAGAATTGCGACACTCATTTTGAAGCAGGGCATGTACGGTGAAACCGCACTATTCTCTAGCGTCAGCATTTTTACCTCATTGTAGCGATCAACGCGCGCGCTCTCATCAGTTCATGTTAGCCTCTCAGACCGGGCGCGTGTCTCATTATCATTATCATCATTAGCTCGTAATGTTTCGGAATAAAATCCTTATTATATCAAACAACAACATCTTATCATTTTAAAGGGTGTAAGACCTTACACTTTATGGTCCTTCGAGCAGCCGAAGGCGGGACCAGTCGCGTGTGCATTTGTGATATTAGTGTGTTTTACCTAATTATTGGATTGCACCCCTGGGACTTGGACCGCCGCGTAAGGTAACCAGCCAGCCTTCGGTGAGTTATCAAAGCTAATCACTATCAATCATCATCATGGCGACGATGGAAGACGTCATCCAGGCCCAGTATCACCTGATGGGGGCGATGAACACGCTTCTCACCAATTTCAAAAAAGATGGTCCAGATAGGAAAACGGTTCAGAATGTCGAGAAACGTCTGAGTACACTCGAATCCTATTGGCAGGACTTTCAGAATAATCACATCAATCTCAGCGAATCAACGGATAAATCTCATGAGTATTTCTCCTCAAACGCATATCATAGATCTTTGACTTTCTACGAAGAAGCACGAGCACATATCAGCACGTATTTGTCAGATGTTCCAGCAAAGAAATTACTTCTGCGTCCACCAACTCCTTTAGGTACAGCAGGGAAGTCCGTGCCGTCGACTCCGGGAAACACTACTCCGCAGCCAGGGTACGTACCTTCACCTACACCTTATCAAGAACGGGGAACTAGCAGTAAGACAGAGGAAATGCTGCGCAAACAAACAGTAAATTTTAAGGCATTTTCTCGAACTATAGGCAATATCAATATCGAAATCATGTCGGATAAATGGGAATTTGAGGATGCTTTAAAGGCAATCGAAACACGTTGGTCAGCGATTGATTCTCTTCATTGGGACCTTGACCTTGAGTTGAGTGGCATAAATGAGGAGTATGAAGCGGCCTTCAGTAAGTACGAGCAGAAGTATCTTAATATCAAGAGACAGATCAATATCAAGATGAGTTCCACGGTGCATCGCAACAAGTCCACACCAGTCATCGACCTACCTACCTTTGGAGGTAGCTATCATCAGTGGGTGAGCTTTAAAGATCTCTTTACAGAGATTATCCATAAAAACCCATCATTATCAAACGCGCAGAAAATGCAGTTCCTAAAAAGTAAGGTCAAAGGAGAAGCCGAAAAGCTCATCCAGCATCTGCATGTCACATCAGAAAATTATCAAGTGTGTTGGGATCTTTTGAACAACAGGTATAATCATAAAAAGATGATTTTTACGTCTCATATCAATCTTATCATGAACCTGCCGGTGATGCAGCAGCAGACCACCGCGCAGCTGAAGAAGATCCACGACACCACCAACGAATGCTTGAATGCTATCAAGAACCTTGGCGTGGATGTATCAACCTGGGACCCCCTTCTCGTGCACATCTTATCACAGAAACTAGACCCTGACACATACAAGGATTACGTCTTAGCTGTGAAGAACCCGAGGGAGCTACCCATCCTCCACGAATTTTTGACCTACCTTGAGATCAAGTTTACGTCATTGGAGTCATCAAAACGCAAGGTAGACAACACTAAATCACCCCCGCAACAGGGGAAAGATTCATCATCATCCAACAAAAATCATAAAATTGAACAAAAATCTAACCCTAGAGCATATCATACCAACACAAATTCCACGAAATGTCCTGTATGCAAACAGAATCATGCTTTATTCCAATGCAATACATTTCTGGAATTGTCGGCCGAGTCAAAGCGCAATACGATAGCGAAACTCGAGCTTTGCAAGAATTGTCTGTATCCACACCATGGGAAAGCATGCATTTCGGAGAAGCGTTGCCGCGAATGCAATGATAATCATAATACAATCCTGCATAATGTGTATTGTAATAATAAATCAAAAACAAAGCCACAGGTGTCAACTTCTAAGAACAGTAACGCGACTCAGGCTCAAAGCGTAGCGCCTCAAAGCGTCCCGACACAAACAGAGGCCGCGTCAAATAATCATGCGTCGTCAGATAATGATAACAAAGAGGTTTTATTAGCGACAGCAAAAATCAATGTACAAAAAGCGGATGGAACTTTTGTTAAGATGCGTTGCCTTATCGATCAAGGATCACAAACATCGATTATCTCCGAAAACGCGGCTCAACTACTAGGGCTGCCGCGTAATCCTTGCAGGGGGGTAATAACCGGTGTGGGGTCCAAAATAAACAACTGCAAGGGTATCATGTTTATCAAATGCGCATCTATACACAGCGATTACGAACTTCAATCTGAAGTTTATATCATGAAATCACTTGTCAATAATTTGCCGAATCAATCATTTCCTAAGCCTAACTGGACCTACCTGAATAACATACCGCTCGCAGACGACACTTATCATATCAGTAGCCCAATCGACATACTTTTTGGTGCCGAAGTTTACGCGGAGATTATACAGGGTGGTATTATCAAGATGGAAAATTGCCCAATCGCACAGGAGACTCGATTCGGGTGGATTTTAAGCGGAAACGTACACAAGAGCTATCAGTGTAACGTCATTATCAATGATACCGAGGATTTACAGAGATTTTGGACAGTCGAAAGTATCCCGGAAGATCATAACATATCAGAAGAAGATCAGAAGTGTTTGGAGTATTACGACCAAACTACAGAAAGGAAGGAAGATGGGCGTTTTGTAGTGCGCCTACCCTTTAAATCAGATTTATCAGAGAAGTTGGGCGAATCAAAACCTGCTGCTGTCGCGCAATTTCGGCAACTTCAAAAACGCTTCGTTAAAAAGCCGAAAATTGCCCAGGAGTACATATCATTTATCAATGAATACAACAACTTGGGTCATATGCGTCCGTGGAATGAGATTGAATCAAAGGGATGTTACCTACCTCATCACCCCATACTACGCACCGACTCTACAACAACAGCTCTTCGAGTGGTCTTCAACGCCTCTGCGAAAACATCTACTGGTAACAGTCTGAACGATTTGACATGCCGTGGGCCCAACCTACAACAAGATCTATTCGAATTAATATTAAAGTGGCGCCAGTACGAGTTTGTTATAATTGCAGACATTGAAAAGATGTTTCGACAGATTACAGTACATGAAGACGATCAAATATATCAGAAAATCATCTGGATGGATGAAAATGATCAAAGGCGGTGGCGTGAGTATGTACTTTTGACAGTTACTTACGGAAATGCTGCCGCGCCTTTTTTGGCTATGAAGACATTGAAACATTTAGCCAAAATTGAAGGGCACAAATATCAGTCCAGTAGGGCCGCCAAGGCGCTGGAAGAAGACTTCTATATGGATGATCTCCTTAGCGGCGAACAAACCATCGAAGCCACGAAACAACTACAAACTGACTTGATTCAGTTACTAAATTCAGGGGGGTTTAATTTGCGAAAATGGGGCTCCAATCAACCTGAAATTATCAATCATTTACATCAAAATCAAGATGAAGAGCAAAAATCATATCAGTTCAGATCAACAGAGAGCACTACGAAGACTTTGGGATTGACATGGCACCCACAAGATGATCACTTCACATTCCAGCTTAAGGTCGACGTCAACGGAAGCACTGCCAAGCTGACGAAAAGAGTTTTACTCTCTAACATATCAAAAATCTTTGACCCTCTAGGATGGCTTTCACCTATCAATATCAACAGAGTGAAGGTACCTAGGTGGTTAAAAACAAGCACAGACAAAGAAATTGAGATGTTCGGATTTTGCGATGCGTCACAAAAAGCAATTTCTTGTGTAATCTACTGCAAAATAAAAAATCAGAATGAAGTAAGGTTGGTCACAGGAAAAGCTAAAATTGTGGCTGAAAATAAAAACATATCGCTGCCTAGATTAGAACTAGCCGGATCTCAGCTTTTATCAAAACTTATCACAAAAGCATTAAAATGTCTACCGGGTTATAAAGTAAAGGTATATTGCTGGACAGATTCGACGGCTGTACTTGGATGGCTCAATGGGGACGCTAGTAAGTGGAAACCCTACGTCGCTAACAGAGTAAGACAGGTAGTCAAGGTTGTGCCAGCTAAAAACTGGCGCTATGTAAAATCATCTGACAACCCCGCGGACTGTGCCAGTAGAGGAATATCAGCAGAAAAATTGACCGAAATGTCATTGTGGTGGAATGGTCCGGAATGGCTATCTTCGTTTGACGCAAAAAGTGAAATTGTAAAACCAACTTACACTACAAACGAAGAAATAAAAATACAGACAAACGTATCAACACAAAATAAACATACTAGCGATATCATCCAAGACTTATTGTGCAAGTCAAGCAGTTTCACGCGAGTTGTGCGCGTCGTGGCGTGGATACTACGAGTGACTCGTCACAGTGACGTCACCTCGGCGTGCTTATCACTATCAGAGTTGAAAAAAGCTCATAACAAAATTATCAAAAACATTCAAGAAGCAGAGTTTTCGGAAGAAATGGCTGACTTACAAGCAAGCAAACCTATATCAAAAAAGAGTCAGTTACTGAATCTCTCGCCTTTTGTTGATCAAGACGGATTGTTGAGGGTTGGAGGGAGGCTTCGAAACGCAAATATCAGCTACCACAGAAAACACCCTCTAATAATACCTAACAACACGCGATTAACATCACTATTGATCGATCAAGCACATCAGCAAACATTTCACGGAGGGTCGCGCCTGACGTCATCTCACCTCAGACAGAGGTACTGGATTCTAGGAGGAAATCGTACTGTAAAAAAGACTCTACGTACCTGCGTCAAATGCAGACGAAATGATCCCTACAAACAATATCAAATCATGGCCGACCTGCCTGCTTCAAGGACAAATCCTTCACGTCCTTTTTATCACGTTGGCGTGGATTTCACGGGATACGTCGATATTAAATATAACAAAGGAAGAGGCGCAAAGACTACCAAGGGCTATGTAGCAGTTTTCGTCTGCATGGTGACGAAGGCCGTCCATCTGGAGTTGGTATCAGACCTCACCGCTTCAGCCTTTTTGGCCGCGCTGCGCAGGATGGCTGCCAGACGGGGAGCGCCCGGCCACATCTACAGTGACAACGGGACAAACTTTGTCGGCGCTAATAATATTCTACAGAAAGAATTTATCAATATCAAACAAACAGTATCAGACGAAGCATTCGTCAATGAATTATCAAACATGCAGATTCAGTGGCATTTCAACGCCCCATCTTACCCTAGCGCAGGAGGTTTGTGGGAGAGCTCTGTCAAAAGCCTCAAGTATCATATGAAGAGAGTGATTGGAGAACAAAAACTCACCTTTGAAGAGTTTTCGACTATCTTATCCCAGCTAGAGGCGTGTTTGAATAGCAGGCCGCTCTGCGCACTATCAGAAGACCCTGACGAACTGGACTGCCTCACACCGGCACATTTTTTATCGAGTGGGCCAACCCTAACCATCATAGAAACAGAGAAAGATCTACGCACGAGATGGCAACTCACGCAGAAGATTTTCGATGACGTGTGGAAACGATGGCGGTCGGAGTATTTAAGTCAACTCTCTATCAGAAGTAAATGGAAACAACAACAACCAAATATCAAAATTAACGACATTGTTATCATCAATGACGCCAACCTTCCCGCTGCTAAATGGGCGCTAGGCAGGGTTGTAGAGCTACACCCCGGAAAGGACAAGTGTGTTCGCGTCGTATCACTTAAAACCAAAAACGGCATTATCAAACGGCCAATCATCAAATTATCAACAATCGTTCCCGCACCGGAAGAAGACACGAAGTCGGAAAAATCCGCCAATATCAAGACGCCTAAATCACGATCAACTATGACGTCAATCCTTCTATCAATTTTTGTGGTCTTGAATCTACTTACAACAGCTTTCGGGTCACATAATATCACAGCACTGAACAGCACGAAAGGGTTATATTTCGACAAGATGTCAAATATCCAGGTTATCAGAGACGATTGGAAAATTATTGTCTATTACGACATGCACCCCTATTGGGATGGTTTCGCAGCAATGGATAAGTTCTTCAACAACCTTGTAAACACATGCGATAACACAAAGGGCAATGCACCATCACATTGTAAGATTGTCCTAACACAATTACAACATGGCTTTTCGGAACTACGCTATTACGATCAGAAGTTACTGAATCAGCAGTTTTCAGCACGCGATCTTCATCGAAAGAAGCGAGGCCTTATCAACGGCATCGGGTACATCGCTCACCAGCTGTTCGGCGTACTTGATGACGAATTCGCACAACAATATCAAAAAGACATAGATAGCATTCAAACAAATAATAAACATTTAGCGATGTTATGGAAAAATCAAACATCTGTCGTCGAATCGGAGTACAATCTTATCAAAAGAATGGAACAATCTATCAGCAAACAGCACGCTCTGATCGACACGCACTTTCAAAGATTAGAAAGCTCAGCTAATCAACTAACATCGGAAGTAAATCAGCTGGAACTTAAAAACGAGTTTATATTATCTGCTATCATCGCAAACAATATGTTGTCTAAACTAAGCAACATACAAGAATCATTATTAGATATCATTACCAACGTAAACAATGGTAAATTTAGCATACATCTACTTACCCCGGAACAACTTCAACAGCAGCTGAATATCATTTCCGGTCAACTACAACAAGATCTGTGTCTACCTATAAGTAACATACAAACAGACTTGTGGAGCATATATCATCTTCTGCGTATCAAAGCACGAATGACAAAATCATACCTCATCTTTGAAGTAAAAATTCCTCTCGTTAGCAGAGAAACCTTTGAAGCCTATCAAGTTCTTCCTATCCCTAGGATGGTAGGAGATAACATTATCAGCATCATTCCAGTAGCAGAAAATTTAGCAATCAACATACAAAAAGATACCTACGTACCTATAACAGATATCAAATCATGCCTCCACACAAACAAAGATACCTATTTGTGTAACATTCAAGGTCCCATTTTTAAGATCATATCCGACATGAGCCTATGTGTCCAGGACCCCGGCACAAGTACTTGCCTAACTCAATCAACAACCTGCAAAAATATATGGAGGGAATTACACACGCCCAATACATACTACTATTTTTGCTGTGACGTTTGTTTACTACGAGTCATATGTGATGATCAAATATCAACTGAACAGATAAGCCGGGCCGGCATCATGAGTCTCGGTCAAGGTTGCATAATAAAGGGAGAGGACTTTACCATCTACTCACCTCGGCGACCATCATCAAACATCAAGGTGCACTCTGAGATTTACGTTCCTGAGATAACAATTGCACCAATCAATCATGTCATAAACATAACCGTTCCTATCACTGCCAACTGGACCTCTGAAGACAAAGAAGAGAAAGCTTACTTGGCGAAAATCAAAGAACAAATAGATCAGATGAAGAAGGAGGAGAGCATTACGGAGAATATCACTTATCATGACGTACATCAATACACCATGATCTACTTGATCGTGGGCACAGGAATCGCAGTAGGAGCAGTGTGCGCGTGGAGGCGCGCGCGCTGCGGTCACGCGCGCTGGCGCGCTGGTGAGTCCGCGCCGGCGCGCGCTCCGACGGCGACGGCGGCGGCGGCGGCCCGGGCGGGGGAGGCACAGCCTCTGTCACTGCCGGCCGCCGCGCCGCGTCTCAGCAGCGTTATCAGTGATGCTTGTGTTAGTGGTAGTGCAGGTGTCAATCAAAATGTAGAGTTTAGTGAAATAAGCAAGTTTAGTGGTATCAAAAAGCAAAGTGATCGTTTAGATAAGGCGTCGTCGCCTATTTTTCGCGCGATCGATATCAGTGAAACCAAGATGTAGGACTTGAATTAGGTTACGTTACTTTTACTTAGCTGTAGTCTTACTAACAAAAATATTGTTTTATCATAATGAAATTTCTTAAGGACCTATTGTTTTATCATCATGTATCATTAGCATTTAGAATCATTAGCGTATCATTACTATAGGTCATCATTAAGTTTATATCAATTTAACCAGCATCTTCTCATCTCGCTGTCGGGAATATGTACGGTGAAACCGCACTATTCTCTAGCGTCAGCATTTTTACCTCATTGTAGCGATCAACGCGCGCGCTCTCATCAGTTCATGTTAGCCTCTCAGACCGGGCGCGTGTCTCATTATCATTATCATCATTAGCTCGTAATGTTTCGGAATAAAATCCTTATTATATCAAACAACAACATCTTATCATTTTAAAGGGTGTAAGACCTTACAGGGCACATAGATCGTAGAACCGATGGCTGTTGAAACCGTATCTATAGCTCTCGAGAGATAGTGCCTTTGAAACGGAAGGTACAACCTTAACCTCAACAGCATTTAATGGCGTAAATGTCCACTGCTGGACCTCACCATGATATTTTTTATTTTTTCTTCTCATGGGGATAATGCCCATAATCCTCACGCTGGGCATGCGGGTTGGGGATCGCAGTTTGGTGGTAGATCGCCGCTAGATCTACCACCAAACTGACTACTAAGAGGCGCTGCTGCCCGCCCCCCGGTGTATGTACCTTAGTCGCCTCTTACGACACCCACGGGAAGAGTTGGATGGTGCATCGTAAGTAGAATTTCTATAAAATGCTCTTAATTATTATAGCCGTTTGTTTTTTATTTTCTTAGACAACAAGTATTTTTAAGAAAATGATAAATGTAGAGATAGAATGTAGAATTTTATGTTGATTTTAATTTAAATTTGAAGGATTGTTGTAATGTAATTTAAACATTTATGAGTATGTAACTGACGTAATCTAAACAACTCGAATATGGACACTTTAATGTATTTTTGTACTTATTGTTATTTAAGGTTGTCTGAAATAAACGAATCGAATTGAATTTTATACTAGTTAACTTACATTGAATAATATTTATTGGTAAACTGATTGAATTAATGAAAAATTTGCATGCACGAAATTTAGGAATAGGCTACTAGACTACTACTGGGAAATAATTCTAACGTATTGTCTGATAAAAATAATGCAAAGTGTAATTAATATTTCTTCAAGGCCAGTCGTATTAGTTATGAAAACTAATTTTAAAGTTTGAATAAAATAATGCCGCGCCAAAACGATAATCTCTGTCATGGCTCCCGTTTTCCAAGCTATGACGTCACCCCGCCATACCACACCTAACAAGAAGAACTCATTGACACTGTAATCTGAGGATGTGTGACGTTACTTGCGATCCAACCAAACACACAGCGTTTTCGGTCACGTGATCACGTATAAAAAAAATGTGTAATTTTATTTTATTTTAATTTAATTTTTTTTACATAAAAAGGGCATATTTTTAATAAAAATCACCTGATTACGCTTTGTTATGTTGTCACTGACTAGGATGAAAACAATTTGGAATTTATTTTTAATGTAGTCAAATAGAATTAGAATTTTTATTACTACTAATTTTTTTAAACTCTTGAATGAAGTGCATTTCTGTGGCGACCTAGGCCTTCTCTATCTTGCTACACAAGTTCCATTTATGTCCCAGTCATACAAAACAAATCCTTATTGCACATCAAGACACACGAAAACGTCGACGCGCCGAGGCTGATGAGTTGAATGTGGCATAACTACAACTCTTTCATGCATGACTCTTTCATGCATGACACACACTTCCATCTCCAGCTCCGTCAGGCAGACAGGCGCGCATTGCACCGCCTGGGCAGTGAATGCGTTAATGGAACCATTTTCTAAACACGTTTACAAGTTTTTGAAAATGGTAAAAGTTCAGCTACCACCACATAGAGCAAACTCAATAAAAAATGCTTTTACTCATTGTAAACTTCTATACTCCTACTAAAGAATTTACTTGCGCGTGCGCAGGTCCCACGACTGCAAATACCAGGGCAGGCTTACTCGAATAGTAGTTCTATCTCTTTTAGGTATCCCGTATTAGGGCAATAATAAATTCACTTACTGATATGACATGACAATGTATCGTAGATTACATAAATTACTTTTGCAGTGCCACCAACTTCTTCGTTTACCTGCATAAAATTGTCAGGATTTAACTTCAAAATTACCAGCTCTCTTATTTTAATGATATACTCAACTGAGGTCTTTAAACCTTGCAAAAGGTACGAAACAACGTAGAAGAAGACATTTAAATTGACTGAAAGCGTATGAGGGAAAACCATCGGGGATAAAAAACATCAGCCGCTCTTAGATACCCCTAAATCGACGTAGTAGAAGCCGAACTCTGCGAGCTCTATGCTACAAGCGGGAGACGCTCGCAACCGAAGCTTGAAGAAGTTTTTATCGATCGCAAAGCCACAGAAGTAAGTCATCATCTTCACTTCCACAAATATAAGCGCCATAGCGTCCTATCTTCAGCTTGACGTATCCAATATATGCCTGCAGTCTTTCGCAGGTCGTCATCTACCACACGGCCAGACGGCGGTACACTATGTTTCCCGAGTCGCGGTCTCCACTCAAAAACACGATTACCTCAGCGGTTATCGGTTCTGCTGTAGATATGGCCGGCCTACTGTCACTTCTTATACTTTGAGGATTAAATATCTAGTAAATCTGAACAGAAAAGTTGGTCGTACTAGATGCTAACCACGATCTGACAAGAGAATGTTGCAGGCGACTGTACAGGAATTTAGTGTATTAGGAATGTTCGTACAGTCAGCTTAGTTATTGAATCACATCTGTCATGAAAACGCCGGTTGTGAGTTTCACTTGATTATATTATACTAAACAATTTTCCCCACACATCTGGGAATCGTCTAACTAATGTTATCCACACAGTAAACATTCCAAATCCATTTTTATTATTTTTATCACTTGTCTTTTGTTTGCCCTCCATGACCGAATTGACTCCTTTTTCTTTTTCTTCTTCTTTATTCCAATCTCCACAGTGTGTCCAATCCACAGGTGTTTACAGCCAGTATTCTTAAATCAATTCTTTTTAAAATGCTAAGCAACCTTTGAAATCATGACACATCGCACTACAGGTTACTTCTTCACGCCAAATGCCGATGAAACCTAATCTACGATTTAGTAAATTTTAATTTTTGACACACTGTTAGATAGATAAATAGATAATACATTATTCATCACATTAAAAACAGATTGTATTTAACTTTTAAATAAATAGCAATGATAGATTTAGCGGCCTTATCGCTTAAAGCGGTTTCTTCCAGGCAACCAGAGCAATCGCGAGAAAAATAAAGGATGTCGGTGCTTTACAACATAAATTCAAACTATTAATAATAATACACATAATACCTATTAACCTATTACATTATTACATACAACAAAAGTAGTAGACAATGTATTTTTGACCTACTTGCTCAAAAAGAGTTTCACTTTGTGGGGCGTGCAACTCGAGTAGGTATCCCCTAGGGATTAAAAGTATTTTCTTTTTAATTTTTGACTGTAATCAGTAGCCAGTACAAGAAATTCATCCTCTTTCATAAAGACTTGAGTTTTTGGTGCTCCAAAAAGATTTTATTTGAATGTATTTTTGAAAATTGAACTGAAAGCGCCTCTTTGGTGATTGTTGGTTCTTTTTAGAGGGTTATTCATTGTTAGAATGCGTAGGTAGAATGCATGGGTAGGTAATTCGCGTTGCGCGTAACGAAGACTCAAAAAAGTTCGTAGTAGCGTGAAATCACTGGAATTTTGTCTTTATTATAATTAATGTAGCTCGGTAGAATGTATGGAATGGCCACGGGCGCGGCGGGTAAGAAAATTCGAGGTTGAATATTTTTGAGTGAATCTATGATCAATCAATACCTTGTACTCAAACCTTTATTGATTAGAGAAGTCATTTTGTTTGTCCATGGTCCACGAAAGCTTCATGAACTGGATCGTTCTGGTTTGTTTTCCATTATTTTAATTTGATCTTATATTGCGAATAATCTACTTATTGAGAATTTTGAAGTTGGACTACAACATGGTGTTTTTTAAAAAGGGCATTCTAAGGCATTTAAAGGGTCGGCAACGCGCGTGTGATGTTCCTGATGTTACAGGCGTCCATAGGCTGCGGTAACCGCTTCCCATCAGGTGGGCCGCATGCCTGTTTGCCACCTCTCGGTGGTATAAAAAAAATTTGAAAAATATTAGATTTTTTTTAGCTTAGTGATTTTTTATTGTAGGTATATTTTTGTCGTGCAATAAAAAATAAAGTAAAACAAGATTACCAATGTGTATTTGTTAACTATTCTATTTGACTTGTAAATGTATAATTTACCAATGAAATATTCTATCTTGCTGTGAGTACCGCGTTACGCCCCTACGCCCAAACGAAACGAGTGTGACTGAAGTAAAATCTCATTAGCAACTAGCTATGAGAGGAAGAAAATGTGTGCTTGCACCTCTCTCTCTTGCCTCTACAGTAATATACGAAACGTAACTCTCTCTCTCCCTTATTACCGTCAGTAGGTACCCAGCTTAGGATAAGATCATCTAGTATTGCTGCTGACTGTACCTGTACCTACTATGGAACTGTACGGAACTACAGTAGGATGTGAATGTGAACAAACATTTATCTATTCAGTTGTCTTAATAACTCGATGTAATAAATTAATCAATATTAATCAACAACTAGTTATAAATTGAGTTTAATCTGAGTTAGTTAATCAAATCTATTGCATTCGTTTCCCCTATGTTTTGTTGCGTACCAAATGAAAATGTATAGTTTTTTCATTAGGTTTTTTACTAGTTTCTGCCTGCGAGTTTTTCGATGTAGAAAGTAACGAATATAGGTCTAGAAATATGTCTATGTATATGCAAAATTTCAGGCCGGACCAATTAGCATACACGTAGGTTTAACGGGCCCTTCATAATATGAAACCCTTAGGAGGGTAAGTACCTTAAAAAAATCCAAGATAATAGAAGCGTTTTGCGTTCCGTCACTTACTAGTTTATTATTTTACGGTTAGATTTCGTAAAATCATAATTTTACGTGTTTAAATGCGTTACATTTACATTGTAAGTGCCACGGCCCAATTGATTACTTTCCGGTAAATAAAAAAAGTGCCTAATATTTTTATAACTTTACGGATTGTACTATCCTACGGTGACAATATATATACAAATCGGATGTTGGTCCGTAAGGCAAGATGAAAGAAATTAGAAATTAAATAACTCAAAATAATTTTATGACAATTCACACAGCATTATCTAGCCAAAAACTAAGCAGAGCTTGTGTTATCATTAGATACCTAACTGATTTACTTAACACTAGCGGCACGCCCCGGCTTCACACGGTTAAATTTGATCACCTATGTTCATCAAGGATTATGTAGGATTCTAATTGTGAACGAATTTTTCAAATCGGTCCAGTAATTTCGGAGCCTATTCAATTCAAACAAACAAACAAAGCTTTCCTCTTTATAATATAAATGTAGTACAACTACATAGATAGATGTATTTTATTATACATAGAAAACACCCGGAACACCCTCAATAAATATCTGCAGATCGTAGAAACATTTCTACCTAGGCGGAAATCGGACCCGCTACCTCCTACGTCTGACTTACGCCTGCCGCACCACATCGGACGTCAAAGAAATGAAGATTGTACCAACGCAACACTTGTTTTGAAACACAGACCGGAAAAAGATAAAACATTTTCTAAAACCAATCTTATCAACACGAAAAAATCACTGTTATATTTAACTGTGAATTTTTAAAACCATTACGTCCTTGATTTTTCCTTTTCCGTAAACTCCTTTGTTGCTAAGGTCATTAATTGCGTTCAGTTACGTTGTTCACGGAAATTTTACGGCGCCGTTAACGTGATTCACGTTAATTTGGAAATTTTACAGCTTTCATTACGTAAGTGATTAGAGGAATAGGTAAGGGTGCCTATTCTAAGAGTTGACAGTATACCTAAATGTAGCTGATGAATAGTACCTACCTACCTACTTCATATTGTAGTACTACTTTTGATACTTCCTACAGAGTATAATAAAATAAAATAAAAAATAGACTATTATATAGGTAGGTACCTAAATAAATAATGCTGGACAATTCACACAGCATTATGTAGCCCCAAGCTACGCAGAGCTTGTGTTATGATATACATAATACAAATTCTAATTCTTTATTTGTAAACATGGGGCACAGAGATGGAAGAATAATAATAGGTCAGCAAAACATGTATGGTACATGTTTTGCCTAAATCTAGGGCATGCAAATATACATAGGTCGGTAGGAGAATTTAGTAACAGACCTAAAGAAGCAAATTAAGGAACATATTGAACTGACTAGAACTGTCTGCAAAGCCCAACCTACCTAATCTAACAACAGTTGAGGATTTAGACCTCTACACTAACGAACTAACACAAATTCTTACCAACAGCTTTGAACAAGCCTGCC
Source organism: Eupithecia exiguata (assembly GCA_947086465.1). Lineage (NCBI taxonomy): Eukaryota > Metazoa > Arthropoda > Insecta > Lepidoptera > Geometridae > Eupithecia > Eupithecia exiguata. Next base: position 1,284,274 of record OX352251.1, read on the forward strand.
CGCTTGTCTCGCCCAAACGAAGGACGAAAGGACAGTGGTGGGGTCCCGAACTGCAGAGACTCCGACGCAAAGTAAGGAAACTGTTCAACAGAGCTATAAACACCAGACAAGACGAAGATTGGGAGTCTTACCATGATGCGAAACGAACCTACAAAAAATGTATTCGCACAAGTAAAACAGAATGTTGGGAAAGATTCTGCACTAACATTGAAAACAACAGTCAGGCTACCCGCATCAAGAACATCCTCTCAAATGAGCAGCAAAACGCTCTTGGCTGCCTCATCAAACCTGACAATACCTACACCAAAACAGATGCTGAAACCAGTGAAGTGCTTCTGAGTACACACTTCCCAGGCTGTCAGGTAACCGACACCTACAAGTGGGACGAAATCTCAGAGCAAACACCCACCGACCTTGACTGGAAAACAGCCCACGAGTTGATTAACCGCGAAAAGGTACTCTGGGCAATCAACAGCTTCCTTCCCTTCAAATCACCTGGTCTGGATGGGATCTTTCCAGGTATGCTCAGATGGTGCAGTAGCATTCTAGCAGATCGCCTTGTCAGCATCTTTAGAGCGTGCATTGCTAACAGATACATACCGCACCAATGGAGGGAAGTGAAAGTGGTATTCATACCAAAACCAGGAAGAAGTGATTATACCCAACCTAAGTCGTTTAGGCCCATAAGCTTAACATCATTTCTTCTGAAAACACTTGAAAGACTTTGTGATAGAGAGATAAGAGACAACATACTCTCCCACAAGCCACTACACCCGCAGCAACATGCCTACAGCAAAGGCAAATCAACAGAATCCGCCCTACACAGCGTGGTAGCACGTATCGGAAGTGGATTATCGTCAAAACAACCAACTTTGACGGCCTTCATCGACATTGAAGGAGCTTTTGACAAGACCAGATTTACCAGTATCCACAGAGCACTCACCAAATACGGTGTTGCACCGACTCTGTCAGAGTGGATAAACAACATGCTCAGGTATAGAGCAATACAAGTCACCATCAATGAAACCACAAGAGGTGTAGTAGCTAGGGGCTGCCCCCAAGGCGGAGTGCTATCGCCCCTACTATGGAACATAGTCGTTGACGAGCTCATCCGTAGGCTTAACGGCCACGGACTGGTGACGGTGGGATATGCGGATGACCTCGCGATCCTAGCAACCGGATGCTTCGAGAACACACTATGTGACCTTATGAAACTCTCCTTTAAAACCATTGAAGCGTGGTGCAACGACCATGAACTATCAGTCAACCCTACAAAAACAGAACTGATAATGTTTACCAACAAACGCAACGTAGGAAACCTGAAACTACCAAGATTATTCAACACCGAAATAACTCTGAAAACCGAAGTCAAGTATCTAGGGGTCATACTGGATAGTAAACTGTTGTGGAACAAACATCTTGACTACAAACTGCAGCGAGCCACAGCTGCCTTCTACCAATGCAGCAGAATGCTAGGGAAAACATGGGGACTCTCGCCAAAGATAACCATGTGGCTTTACACTGCTGTCATCAGACCAATACTAACATACGGAGCCATAGTATGGTGGACAAGAACCGAGCTGAACACGGTAGTAACCAGACTACAACGCTTCCAAAGACTGGCGTGTTCGGCGATAACAGGCTGCATGAGAACAACACCGGGCGCTGCCCTAGAGGTTATACTAGACCTAGCGCCACTAGACCTATACATACAACAAGAGGCTACTATGTCTGCTTTGAGATTACGAAACATGGGACTCTGGGGGGCCACAGATAGTCCACATGCTGAGATCCTGGACAGGGCCTTAGCCTACGAACCCCTCCTAGCGGCCCCCTGTGACAGAATACCCAGCAAACCTATACTCAACAAACACTACCAGATACAACTACATGAAGATCATAGAGATGAATCAGGCACCCACGAAGTCAGAATATATACGGACGGCTCTAAGACTGATATGGGCACGGGAGCAGGGATTCACTCAATGGATCTCAACATTAATGTATCAATGACCTTAGGTAAACACAGCTCCATATTTCAATGTGAATGCGCAGCTATAACCGAACCGCGTATCCTGTCTGACAGTGCTGCTACACTCAGAGCCTTGGCAGGGAATAGCTGTAACTCCAAGCTCGTACACGAATGTCACTTGGCACTTGAGAGGATTTCCTCCAAAAACAGGATAACCCTTCAATGGATCAAGGGGCATAGCGGATCACTGGGTAACGATGCCGCTGACGAACTGGCACGGAAAGGCTCGGACACGCCGACCATAGGCCCACCTCCGTTCCTTCCCATACCATTCTCCCAACTCCGAACATGGATAAGAGTCAAAACCAAAGAAACACATAACGAACGGTGGACTCACCTGCAAGAATGCCGCCAGGCAAGAGCAGCACTTCCGACTGTATCACCAAGGCTAACCAAACGCCTTCTGAACCTGACCAGATTGGACCTACGAGTCCTAGTGGGGACACTCACAGGACACTGCCCACTAAATAAACACCTTTTCACCATCGGAGCAACAGACAGCCCTCTGCAGAGGATGTCTCAGCGACGAAGAATCAGCTGCCCACGTAGTCCTGGAATGCGAGGGAGTAACGGCGCAAAGACACGAAATCCTCAACCAACCGAGGTCACTCCGCGAAGCCTGTGAAGACCCCAGGAAGATTCTGCGCTTCTGGACGGAGTTAGGCTGGCTGCGCTAGCAGAAACCACGCACAATGGACCAACTTGAGTCTCAGTGCGGATACAAGAGTACACAATACAATACAATACAATACAAAGGAACATATTGAAACGTTGAGAATGTTAAATTACAGATTTACATTGAATATTAAATTGGTCAAAGAAATAATCATTAATTAATACATTAATTTCATTTCACTGATTCGTCAATATGTTCTTATCTAGTAAAAAATCATTGCTATTATGATGTACTTTTGATGTCAGAAGTTTTATAAGTTTATTTTTAAATAATATCAATGGTAGCAACTTTATATTTTTGGGCAGTTTATTGTAGATTTTAGGTGCCATGCCCCAAAAGCTTTTTTTTAAGTAAGGCAGTTTTACAACTAATAGAACACAGACGTTGCTCGTCGCGTCTACTGCGTGTGTTAATTGGCTTTTCAAAAAGAATATTGTTAATTTTTACAAAAACAGCCATTTCATAAATGTACAGTGCCGGGAATGTTAAAATATTTGAAGATAGAAAATAGGGTCTACAGCTATCGGTGGTCTTCAGGCCATACATTGCTCTTATGCACCGCTTCTAAATACATATGTTACATAGATAGATATTTTTTATTATACATAGAAAACGACCAGAACACCCGGAAATATCTGCAGATCGTACAAATGTTTGTCCCGAGGCGGGAGTCGACGAACACCCTGAACAAATGTCTGCAGATCGTACACACATTTGTGCCGAGGCGGGAATCGAACCCGCAACCTCCTCTGTCGCAGGCAGACCTTCACACACCGCACCACAGAGGTCTAGCTTTCTAAACCAAAAATTGTTTCGAGCTTCTCTGCTTTGCTTCGATGATACCAATGTCGTAAAATATTTTCTACCAATATTCCTTGGGTTTTGTAACCCCTTCGTATACAAAAACATATCCAGGTTTTTGAATCGGAGTACAGATAAGAGTATCTCTCCTTTCCAGCTATCAACAGAAAAAACACTTTGTGGATACGTTACGATTTTTTCCAGCTTAGACTTCCCGTTGTCAACGCACCTTGCAGTTACAAGGATTTGTGTATTCACCACCATTAGCTGAAAGCAACGAAGTACGAAATGCTAAAACCTGTCACTAACAGTCAACAAAAAATGGTAATTATCCGAAAAAAGTTATGTTGGCAGCCGGAAAAAGGGTCGTTTAGCACATTACAAAGAATCGCGCCCTTGGAACTTGAGCTCACTCCGTTAGGGAACATGGAGGTGGTAGGACATACTTTGAATTATACGAAATTCTAAGAAGTTTAATAATGTCCTAAAAATTTGTCGATTTCGACAGGACTTCAACATGCAACCCTCCCTGGGCGGGGCGCGGGTTCAAGTCCCCCCGAAATCCAAAATTTTTGGGAATTTCTTTCATTTCTACATTTGGTACATACAAAAGAAATAAACTCGCAATTGAGCTAATCATCTCTCTATATATAAAAATCAAATGCTGTTCGTAAGTCTCGCTAAAACTCGAAAACGGCTGGGCCGATTCAAATACTTTTTGTTTGTTTTGTTCTAATAAGTACAGGGGTGGTTTAAAAGGGTAAAAAAATATGGAATTGTGGTTATTTTAAACAGGTTGAGTAGCTGAGCTAACGAAGTAGCAGACAACAGCTAGATCATAAAATACCGCATCTGTCGTCCCTCGCTCCTCGTAGACTCATGTTTCCCTCCCTCCCTGAGGGCGCAGTGCGGTGAGGATATAAATACCGCCCTACGTAGTTCTACATTTATTAGGGCTGGTTTACACTAGTAATAGACAGATGTAGATGTAATGTGACGGGAGGCTTTATTTGAGAGTAGACGAATCTTAGGTTAAATTGATATTATACAGATATTTGTTTTGGGTGTCTGGTCGTTTTCTGTCCATTGGTATTACCAATGGGCGTTCTTATCACACTATATAATACTAGCAGCGCCTCGCGGTTGCACCCGCGTAGTTCCCGTTCCCGTAGGAATTTCGGCATACAAAGTAGCCTATGTCCTATTCCAGACTATAATCTATCTCTGTGCCAAATTTCATCCAGATCCGTTATGCCGTTCTGGCGTGATAAAGGAATAAACATCCATCCATCTATCTATCCATCCATCTAAACTTTCACGTTTATAATATTAGTGAGATATTGTATAATATATTATATTGTATTGTATAGGTATATTGTTAAACTAAAGCTTAAATAAAATGCTAAAGCTTAAATGGCAATGGGCAGGACACCTAGCTCGCTACACTGATCAAAGGTGGTCTAAAGAAACAACTCAATAGAAAGTCCCAAGCGGCAAAAGAAGAGCTGGTCGGCCTAAAAAAGATGGATTAACGATCATCAAGTCATCCAAACAGCCGGAGAAAACTAGATGAGTGTTGCAGTAGACCGAGATAAATGGGCCAAACTGGGGGAGGCCTTTACCCAGAAAGGGGTTCCTGAAGAAATGAAATGAAATATTTTATTCAAATAAGTTGATTTTACAGACTTACGTAGCTAGTAACACAACTGACTATTCAAACTAACCTAGAAAACTTATACTAGTTAGTTTAATCCTTGCTTGTTATATAAAACTACTAGCAGCGCCTCGCGGTTTCACCCGCGTAGTTCCCGTTCCCGTAGGAATTTCGGGATAAAAAGTAGCCTATGTCCTATTCCAGACTATAATCTATCTCTGTGCCAAATTTCATCCAGATCCGTTTTGCCGTTCTGGCGTGATAAAGGAACAAACATCCATCCATCTATCTATCTATCCATCCATCCATCCATCTAAACTTTCACGTTTATAATATTAGTGAGATTAGTGAGAAGTAACTTAACTTGATTAGATGTTAATGTTAATAAGAGAACAAAAAAAGAGATAGACAATATCACAATAATTGTCATTATAATTATTGATTTGGTTTAAGATTAAGTTTAATTTTTTTTCTTCTATTTCTTGTTTGTTCTCATTTTGACAATAATTTGTAATTAGTATAAAAAATTATGTTCAATACAGTGAAAGGTATGTTCACTGAGATGGTACTGTTAAAAGACTACTAGCAAATAGTAAATCATACATAACACCAAAAAGCAGGGAAACAACAACAGGCTTGTTATTATTGTTTTAGGTATATTGTATGTACATAATACAGACAGAAAATTGTAGTAGGAAAAATCGTAAGATTTCGCAACTCTATAGAAAATTACGATAAATACTCCATCCAAATCCGATGTGAAATATTTGTAAACAAACCGCTAATAACTTCCCCTAAATTTATTTTGTTGACGTGTACGTAATTGGTACGCCATTTATATGCCCTATCGATTTGAAATCTTTCCTTCATTCAATAAATATTGCTAACAATTAATCTGTAATATTAGGCCAAGCTAGAATATTTTTGTTTATTTTATTTTGCTAACAAACATTTCACATCGAATTTGGCTGGAGTATAGTGACCATAAAATTACCACCATCTAGCAAAATTACCTTTTACGATCAGTGACATTACAACTAAACCAAGTAACTACTTAGTACAAAGTAAAGTATTCTCTGAAAGTATAAAACTAACACATTACGGGCCGGAAGGAGTGCACGCAGGTACGGCTACAGTTGGTACGAAAATAGACGCGCTTCCGCTGGTGGTGGGGGTAAGTGAGAGGCGGGAGCGGGGCGGGAGGCTGAGCGGGAGCGGGTTTGTAAACGGAGCGGATAGTTCTCACTATTCGGTATGCATTTAAATCGTGCAATTAATGAAGACTTGTATTTTTCCAAGGGGATGGGATTGAAATTCAGAGAGATGATTGACATCCGATCTGCACGTGTACTCGGTACTAGAATCCAAGATATTTTATGTCAACCAATAGTGAACCTTTAATGAACTGAAAACCTAACAAGAACTGTTGATAATAACGAACAAACAACTAGGCAAAAATTAAAAACTATGACAAAAACTACGACAACGCTTAACACACACCTAGTTCAAATTCGTGGTTGATAAGTCATGGATAGCGAACGCTATAGAAAGGTCTGGAGTGTTTTGAAATCTCAGGTAAAAGTATTATTAACTAGATTCGGCCTGTGGCTTCGCACGCTTTTTTCTTTGTAATTCTTTTGGAATAGTAGCCTATACAGGACCAGAACATGTTCACAACGGCACAAACTTTTTGATAAAAATTAGGCATTATAAATTAGGATAAAGGATAGTGAAGCAGTGGGATTATTGGATTGGATTGGGATTCCTCAGAGCTCAACTATTCTCAGTTGAGCAATCGTAGTTTAGCAGCTCGCGTAAAATCCCGTAAAAACCCATTTCGTAGTATTTTAAAGATAAAACATCGTTTCGTGATATCCGTGGTCGTTGAATCTGGATACCATTTGGTAAAAGGATTCGTCTGAAATTTGCTCTTCATCACGTAAGTCACCGTTCTAAATCAGTAACTTTTTAATCAGCGTGATAAATTCTTGGTATTATTAATCCCGCTATCGCCTATGCCATGCACCAAGCTCTAAAGACTCCACCCCACTGCAAGGTGCGGCGTGCAACAATGTACCTGTACCTAATGGATTGCTTTGTGTTTCATTGTGTACCTTCTATCTGATCGATGGATGTACAGCTTTATATCGGTAACTATTCCGCTATTCTTCAATATCATCGTTATCATCAGTAACAGATTTTTTTACAGATTTTCATTGAAAACTGTCAAAAAATCGCGACATGAGACATGCTTAAATCTGAGTTGCTTTTGAGTATTCGGCCGTAAGACAAGTAAAAATGTATGCTATAAAACCGCTCAATAAATAACTTTAAGATACCACAGGAAACATATGCCATAACATAAACTACTCATTTTAATATACGTACGTAAAGATATTTTAACTATATTCCAGCCAAATTGGATGTACGATGTTTGTAAACAGACCGCTATAATCAACCTAAAATTCATTCAACCTATGATACCGCAATTTACAATACTTACGTTACTACATTTGTGATTTTATAAGAAGCATATTAATAAAACCGGTAATACCCTGAAAGATGCTGCCGCCTTCCTTCAATGAAGAAACAGTTTGAAAACATGGTCAAATTATAAGCACTCCATCGATCAATGGCCATCAGAACAGCGCCTTACGATTTCAAAGAAGTCCTTGAAATGATTACCGAACACTTAGCACTGAATTATTCAAGCATTCGAAGAATCAATACTAACCTACATTCTTCCAATGACAATATAAACAAACATACCCACAACTTATCAAAATACTTAACTTTTAAATGCAAAAGTTTGGATGTTTGAATGGATGTTTACCTCTTGACGCCAAATAATATTGACAAGACTTATACAATTTAAAAACTACAAAACGAAACGTATACATTAGGACATAAAATAATAATCAAATAAAAAGGGTTGCATCATGTTTTTTCTTTGGTATTAAACTTGACGAACATCTTAATGGGAAGCCGCATGTTGACTATGTTTGTAGTAAAACCAATAGATTTGTTTTTGCTTCGAAGAGAATTAGGAAAATGGTATCACAAAAAGCAGCACTTGCTGCCTACCACGGCTATGTGTCATCGGTGTTGCTCTATGGATTACCATTGTGGGGTAATTCGGTGGAGTTACTCAGAGCCTTTAAAGTCCAAGAAGTGAAGTGTATGCAAATACGAATTTAAAAACTTTCGCACTTATAACCTAGTTAGTAGTCACGTATAGTATAATATAAACAGTAACCGACCCAGAGTCGCCCCTTGCGTGACACCGCACGTTTATACGTCTTTATTAGTAAAGGCAAGGGAACATGCGGATATTACTCCTGCATATCGTTATATCGATCGATAAATCTATAAATAAACGAGGTAGAGATCGACACGCACGCAAGATATGGCAGGTACCTTCTGAGCTATTTTGAATTTAAAAATAATGACGTAAGTATGCATAGATTTTTCAGTCTTTAAAGAACTCTACCTGTGCGGCAGACTAATGACTAGGTAAGAGACGAAAGGTTTTTTGATCTGCAGGGACAAAAAGTAAATAATATTGATACCGTAATTATAAGGTATTAAAAAAACTTTTCTTGAAAACAAGCTTATTAATTCATCTAGGACCAAAGTGAAAGATCTAACAAATCCAAACTCGACGGGGCTATAATTTTTTTTGTCACCGATTTTACTTAAGGTGAATACTAACCCAAAAAATGGAATTTTGGCCCGCGCGCCAACATGCAGCAAGGAGTGCTTGTTTTCGATTCAGCATACCATGTATGTAGAGCCCTAATCAACCAAATAATACGATCCTCGGCGGTTAGGTTACGTGTAACTTGTCAGGTTTGTATCACAGATTTGGTAGGCGCAAATACTTTTTCACTTTTAATTTCGTTATTTTGACTGACGACTTTTCGAGCTAATTAATGGACCTCCAAGATATAGGTATGAACGATGTGAATCACTATACTGAATTTCGTACTAATCGAATTAGAGACACCGATAAAAAGTGGGTTCGAAGCAACTACACACACTATAACTAACACTATAACTATAACAACTACACTATAATTAACAGCAATCATTTGGGACATCCAAGAGACCCTTCAAGATATGTGTTACAGGATATATAAATTTCAAATTTTTCGTCAGAAAACGGGTTCAAAAACACCTAATTTTCGTGTTTTTGCGTTAGTGTACGTATTAATTACAAACCTATGCGAAATTTTAGCTCAATCCGGTGAGAATAACTGGTAAAATTTAGTTAAACTTGTGTTACAAATACATAATTACATACCAACATTAGCAGTGCAGTTCACCCGTACTAACTTTCCAATAACCCTGTATAATAGAGCTCCGTCTATTTTGGACTTAATGCATAATTGGCAGCTGCAATACAGCCCTTATAGACCCCTAAAGTCTTGATTTATACATCGATTTCTCCCAGCTGCCTATCAAAAAGTAAGGTGCAAAGCATACTCACTGCAGGGAGTACCGATTGCGGCAAAGCAAACTAAATCCAAGATATATTTGGTAAACAAAGACATAAGCTTAAGAATGATAACATAACAGTACGAAACTGATAACCATGGAGTACAACAAGATAACAGCTTATCCATAGATTTGAGTGCACGACTCATTGTGTAGTAGTCACTTTAGGCTCTTGGCAAATATCAAATGTAGTCCAAGACCCGCATTGTAATTGTAAAAAAATTAATTTTGTATTTGTAGAACACATAAATGAGTTGCACAAAAGGGCAGCCCCGTTCTGCAACTATCCGCAGTTGAACAAAAGGGCACAAAATGAGTTGCACAAAAGGGCAGCCCCGCTGCGCAACTATTTGCAGCACGCGAAGCGAAAAGTGTAAATTCGAGTTCAAATACGAACGAGAGATTAATAAAATGATAAATAAATCAAAGTTGGGGTTACCAAAAATGGTTTCGCACTGCGATTTGGTTCGAAGATACCAGTGTCGTAAAATATCTTCCACCAATTTTAATTTCTGTAACCCCTTTGTTTACAAAATACATCTAGGATTCCGGAGCAGATTACTGCAAACTAGAATCAAAGTCAATTTCAAAGCTGACCCTGAAAGCACTTCGCAAACTTCATCAAGGTCGATGACGTCACCACCAGCCAATCACAGCAAAATCCCAAACCGTTGCCTAGCAACCAAATAACAGTTTCCATATCCGATAATCTCGTAAACTCACTTTTGTTCAGTCTGTGTACAACAGTTAAAGATATAACGCGTTTAAACATAATCATACTTTTTGACAGTTGTTATTACAGTTTTCTTCAATGGTGCATGTACATATTGATCGAGGCGAAAGTAGGGCGGTTTAATAATTGATAGGTAAGGTATTAAATTATAAATCGTAAGTTTGTGATATACGGTTGTAGCACGGTCGATATCTGAGCAGTTACTGTTCGTGATAGACCGATATTTTCTTTGAGTTCCTTCTGTTACTGCGTCTTAACTTTGTTAGTAAATTATAAACGCTTACACATCGGCTGGGGTAAACGTGGTCTTGAGTTAAGGCCGCGACTTGGCTAGTGTAGTGTAGAACGCCTTTCGGCCAGAGGGATGAGGTCTGCGAAAGGCTGCAGGGAGATGCTGGAAGCTATAAGCTGAAGACGGGCGCCTTGGCAATCATAGGCTGGAATCAAAGATTTTTTTTAGTTTTTTACCCCCATGGTAAAAAACTAAAAAAATCTTTCGTTAACGTGAAATCCAAGTTTGACAAACAAACCTGTTAGGTTCGGCTCTTAATAGCAGTCCAGACGAGTAAGTACGAGTAGTATTAATCAAAATTATTTCATCCTGGATCCTTCGAGTTTGAAAAGTATCAGTAAACTTCATATATAGAAATAATCGAAAAACCAGTCCATCACGGGTTTAATAAAATATTGTTCAATTGTACAACTTTAACGGGGTTCGATTCTCTTTTTTCGACGGTTTTCCATTTGTTTGTATATTCACCATTATAAGTTTAACATTGGAAGATAAACAAGGTAAGTCATGTTGTACGGTTGCGACTTATGACGCCATTTTGTGAAAAGGGTACGCATAGGATTTCAGGTTTATAGGAGCGGGAATGAACAGAGCGGCGTAAGCGCAAAAAACAAGTTAATTATTCAAAATATAAGAATGAAATAGAAAAACAAAACTATATTATTAGTCTGATTATTTAATTCGTAAAAGATAATTTAGAGCATTGCAATTAATACCGTTTTTTATGCGAAATTTGTATTTTTGTTCGTAAAGAAACCTTCTAGTTTATTTTCATATATTATATTAGATTATTCGACTTCTACAGATTTTTTCCCTACCTATAATTTTTATTTTATTCTGAACATTTGCGTTCCTTAGCATGAAGTGTTTAAAAATTCACATTTTGCTTGATTTTTGCATTTGGCGCACTCTTAACGTTTTTCTTCGGGTATCTATTTATTAGTGTTGTAAATAAATGTGGCAGTCAGTTGCAATACATTTTAACTACCAAGTTCACAGGCAATAACATTTTATGTGGTGTGAAACTTCTGTACGGAAAACGATGTTAGCACATCGTTCACGGCACACTTAGGACCGATGTTCTGGAGCTAGCGGTACCTAGGTGTTTAAGACGTGACGGTAGGTGGTCTAATAGCTACTCAAATAATAGAAATGTTGGCATTTAGATGGTGACATGGTCATTAGATACAGCTGCACTAGCCTGGACCGTGAATTCGTAAATTCTTTATTTACAAAGAAAGCTACAACGTAATGTCATACCCATCAGGATACAATAGGCTACTTGACTACTACTGGGAAATAATTCTAACTTATTCTCTGATAAAAATAATGCAAAGTGTAATTAATATTTCTTCAAGGCCAGTTGTATTAGTTATGAGAACGAATTTTAAAGTTTGAATAAAATAGCCGCTCCAAAACGATAATCTCTGTCATGGCTCCCGTTTTCCAAGCTATGACGTCAGCCCGCCATACCACGCCTAACAAAAAGAACTCATTGACACTGTAATCTGAGGATGTGTGACGTCACTTGCGATCCAACCAAACACACAGCTTTTTCGGCCACGTGATCATATATCAAAAAATGTGTAATTTTAATCCCAGTTTTTTTACCCAAAAAAGGCATATTTTTATTAAAAATCCCCTGATTACGCTTTGTTACGTTATCACTGACTAGGATGAAAACAATTTGGAACTTATTTTTAACTTTCAAATATCCTATTGGACTATAAGCATACCGTGTTGTTGCTAACAATACTATTATACTAAATACACTGGTGATCGGAATGCTAGCTTTTATTGCGGTCAACGAATTAGCATTGCCATTCAACGTGGCAAAGCTGCCAGCATTCTGGGCACACTGCCTTTTTGAACGGCTTAGATTTTTAGGCAATAAATGTATATTCCATGTAGTTGTTTAATTGTTTTATTTGTTAGTGTAATATTGATAATACTGAAGAAAAAGTAAAACTCAAAGCCAAACCACGAAGCTTTGATTTTAGATTTGTTGTTTTAGTTAAAAACTCCACATAAAAACTAAAAATTGCTATGTTGGTTTTGAACCCGTAAGAACTTTTACCCTTTACTACTTTTACCCGTAAGAACCGTTCGTACCCAAGTAAGAAGTGCATCTAAGGGGGAAGCCCCTCAAAATATCAAATACAATTCATGTAAAGTTATTGTTCGACGGTGAAAACGTAATACCATGATTCCATGCATTCTTGTCTTTAATTCACCTTTTTACGAGACAAGATTGCCAGACCCCCAATACATTTCTGCGCCCCGAATATTTGCTGTGGTTGTCTTCGTGTGGTTTTATAATGTTTGGTGTTTAATTTGTCTCCAGCAGAATCAAAGATAAAAAATTAATAAAAAATGAAATTCACATATCGCAAGAGTTTTTTAGTAGACGACCGATGTGGCGCGGTGGGCGAAGGTCTGCCTGCGACGCAGGAGGTTGCGGGTTCGATTCCCGCCTCGGGACAAATGTGTGTACGATCTGCAGACATTTGTTCAGGGTGTTCTAGTCGTTTTCTATGTATAGTAAAAAAAAAACTAGGTATCTATGTATTGTATTATGTATATCAGTTATCTGGTACCCATAACACAAGCTCTGCTTAGCTTGGGGCTTGATAATGCTGTGTGAATTGTCCAGCATTATTTATTTATTTATTATTTATAGTAGAGCAATAAAAAATAAATGAATCTAAATCGATATTTGGAACATTTATACAAACGTTAATGATAATCAAGTCCACAACTACTACCTATGTAAAGGTAAAAACTATTTTTAATATAAACATCATTTTTATTTATCTAAAACTAGCTACTGCTTGCGGCTTCGTCCGCTTTTCAATAAGCCTAAAGCCTACCTAGGCCTCGACATCGGGCGATGCGTCTTGCGGCGCGTCTTGCGTCTTGCGACTGGGGTCGTATGTCACTTTTCCACAAGTCGCACCGCGACGACGACTCATAGACACATTCTAACAAGTTCTTTGATTTGTTCTCGCCGCTGACGCAGACGCAAGACGCGCGGTGGCCTGGGTGGGGGAATGTCCGTCACCGGGATACCTAACCTTACCTTAACCTTCCTGCCAAATTTTATTAAAATCCGTTCAGCCGTTTTGGCGTGAAAGAGTTACAGACAGACATACAGAGTTACAACTTTCGAATTTATAATATCAGTATGGATTGTAATTATCGACAAAACCAGTAGAAAATTCACCAAAACCGTTGCAAAAGCTTACGCCATTCTGCATCGTAATGCAAAAACTTTATCGCAAACGGTTTAGCGATTCCCCAAAACTTATCCGAACCAGCGGAGCGAGCGATGCAGATAAAATCTACGGCGGTTATATTTAGATTAACTTTGATTACGACTTATTGGAATTTTACCGCTTCCGGTGTAGCACTTTCTTTATATTTATTTTGGCGGAATTTAGAAACGAAAAAACGTTATCAATTTGCGATCGAACTAACGCATTATTGAATGGAAATTGGAACTTACGGACTTAAAGTGTTTACACGCCTTCGGCCGCGTATGATACCAGAGTTTGATAACCAGTATCATACGAAGAAAAAATGATCGTCATAGGATACCGGTGTCCAATGAAGACGATTTTTACTTTTCTCACGTAGAAGAAATTTCGTTGAAATATATTAAATAACTATAAGCTTAATCCTGTGGTATTGAAGTGTAAAAAAAGTGAAACTTTTCTGCAGTCCACAGATACCAGAAGACAAACCTGCACCATGGACGACAGAACCATAGAGCTCATCTTCGGAGGCTCACTGAAGATGCTTCCTCCGGTCAGCTCCAAGATTGTGAGGATCTTCACCAGCTCTACTTTCACAGGTTTGTATGCTATATCATCATCATTATCAGTCTATACAATATAAATTATATATCTGAAACTGACCAATTGAAGGCATTTCTATGACCAAGCTATGTTGCTTTATCTACCTACTTACTATTACAATATCAATACTACTTACTATTTACTATTACACTTACTACTTACTATTATAAGCCGCAAACAAGACTGCCGATGCCATGTCGAAGTGCAACAAATCACTCAAAATCGCTCGAAAACTATCATCGAGTTTGTAAGAAAGATATCGTTGTCATTCTACGAAAAGTAGTTCCTTTCGATCCGGTAGGGGCGCTACAAGGCGCTAAATGTAAAAATGTAGAAAGGACTCGAAAACGATGGAAGTATTCCTAAGATAATGCACACAGCCCATACGAAGCGCTATGTGCTTCATAGTAGGTAAGTACTAATATTTAGGTGTTGCCTGCATTATATTTATTTTCAAGGTTAGGTCCATTGTACGAGTATAACAAACGTATGCAGTAGGTACCTCACAAACACTAAGGCAGGTTAAAAGCGATATCCCTCGACAGTTTCCTTCGAACCATTCCTAGGAAATGATTGTCAATAACTTACTGGAACGGCCGCTCGAGAGAATTCGAGCTATTGAGCCGTGCGTTGCAGCTTTAGTTTGGACTTATACAGGACGCTCTGTTTTACTTCACTTCAACAAAAGTAACATTCAAGATTTTTATTTGCCATCAGTTGTACAATAAAGGTTTTAGAATTAGGTAGAGCTTCAACATGAGCCCGGGTGGGGCACTGCAGTTTGGATCATTATGTAGTTTCCATACTGCATTCCTACATACCGAAGCGACAGAAATCAAAAGTACCTACCACTTTATTTCCGTGTCAGTGTTTTATTTTAAGAAGTTAACCTTTTCTAAGTTCACATTTTTGTTTTTATGGAAATAAAGAATTTTTGATTTTGATTTGATTTTGATTTCATATGACAAAATAATATTTTTACATGTTACTAAATATTATAAATATTTTAACTTATTTATGATACGGAACATACATTTTTAACTATATTTTAAAAGTACGCAGTATAGCACCAGTCTTTGGATATGGTTTTTGCTGTACCTACGTACTGTAGTTATATCCATCATCCATAATCGAAGCGACGCGTGACCCGAGAGCTGGTGAGTATCTGGCGCAGCGCATCAGCATTGCCATACAGCGGGGCAATGCAGCCAGCATCTTGGGGACGCGCGCGACTGGTATTGATATGGATCAGTTGAGCTACTTGTAGATTGTTTGCAACAGTCTGCAGTTAACTCAATTCTTTCAATTGTAAATACCTGTTTTAATATAATTCTATTATTTGAATGTAATGTTCTTCCTTAATCGAAATACAGTCAATGGGCAATTCAATCTGACTTATCTCATTTTATTTTTAGTAACTGCTGCCCGCAACTTTGCACGCGTACCCGGGAACGAAACGTCGCCATTGTTTTATTCCAGGCCTAGGCTACGTCTGTACAAAATTTCAGCCCGATCAGTCCAGTAGTTTTGGCGTGAAGATGTAGCAAACAACCATTCATGCATAATTGCAAACTTTCGCATTTATAATAATAGTAATAAATAATGCTGGACAATTCACACAGCATTATCTAACATCAACCTAAGCAGAGCTTGGGGCTAAATAATGCTGTGAACGAATGGTATTTGACCTACATATCGTACAAATATTTGTCCCAAGGCGGGAATCGAACCCGCAACCTCCTGCGTCGCAGGCGGACCTTCGCCTACCGCGCCCCAGAGGTCGTCAAGTTGTGTCGTGGATTATTTTCAAACATTCTACTTGGTTTGACTAGTATATACCTATCTCCTATCCTAATTTTTGAATATTCGTTAAACCGCTCAGACATTCACTTTGCATTGAAAAACTACAACTTCACGTCATTATACCATAGAACATCCTGTTTTCAACTCTACGTAAGTAGAGCTAAAACGGCTGAATAGAAACAAATGAAACTGAAATATCCACCCACACATGAGTTACACGTCCACTGGATCGGTACGGAGCGTATAGAGCATATGTATTTGTTGCTTTGTATTAATTGTAACGTCAGTAATTCTAGGTTTATTTGCCTAAACTTTAGACTCTAAAGAAATCGTTTCTAATACACACAGACCTGCCCAATTCTGCTAACCAATCGCTTCAAAATGACAATGCTTTCTAAGGTACAGAGTGCACTGGATCGGTATATCTATGTATGTTTGTATTATGTATATCAGTTATCTAGTACCCATAACACAAGCTCTGATTAGCTTGGGGCTAGATAATGCTGTGTAAATTATCCAGCATTATTTATTATTATTTATTTTTATTAATATTATCTGCCGATACTGATGCCAGAGACCAGTATTTCAGCTGATGACGTCATCAGCAATAATATCCTTGTAGTGACGAGGACAAGGTCATCGACAATCTCGAATGCTCTAAGCTCAAATCTATGTCGCCGCCCTAGACAGTACAATCAGTCAGTTTGTAGAATGACTAGGCCGATCGCAAAACAAACGCTGAATTATTGGGAACATCAAATTAATTTCATTAGACAAGATGGCTATCTAAGTGACGTTTAGCCATATTGTTGATCTTACATTAATTAACGTCGGCAATTAACTAAAATGCGCCGTTTTGCAATCTGTTCTATCAATTCTAGAAACAGGTTTATTCTACTTTCCGGTTGCGAAATCTATAGTGCCGATGCAAAATCCGAATTCAGTAGACGCACAAATTAATATAAAAAGCATAATAAAAATAGTTCTGTGTGTAATAAATATCTGTTTTTCTTTTTAATTTAAGGTGATTAAAGAATTATCTATCTAATAAAGAAGTTCTGTGCGTTGCGTACGCTCCGATGCCGATGCAGTGGACACGCAACTTTAACCATACCGTTAGTAAGATATTTCAGCTACATTTGTTTTTGGTTCGTATCATATACGTGCCCCGTTATCAAAAATTCTATCTTCTGAAAATCGCAATCAAGTATTGATTGTTTAGCTTTTTTACATACATCTTAAAACTTAATTAGCATCGATTTTAGGAAGTTGTTTTTTTTTACAGTAAGCCCTATAACGAGAGAGCTATACTTTGAGTTGGCTACGTCACAGAATCCGGAATACGGATATACGTAGAAGAACCAAAGTCACATAAATGTATAGCTCTCAGACTTAATAAGCTGAAGTGGCAGTGGGCAGGTTATACAGCACGAAAAACTGTTAACCACTGGGGAGCAAAGGTTCTCGAGTGGCGGCCGCGATGCAACGCGAAACGGAGTGTTGGGAGAACATCCACACACATAGACAGACGAAATTTGTAGCGGTCGCAGGGAGTCCATAGATGGAGGCGGCTCGGGACCGCTATTTTAGGCATCGTATTGGGGTGGCCTAAGTCAAGAAGTCAACAGCAATAGCTAGCCCTGATATAATGGGGCACCCACCCCTCCTGGGGCATCCATCCTGACTTTACCCTATACCTGAGTACTTGGTAACGGAGCTAAGGTTGGGTAACACTAAATGCTGAGTAGTGCTAGCAGATGCATCGTAAAAGATAAATGTTCTCGGGTTTTTAGTTGGTTTTTATAGGCTACCTACCGCAGAACTTTGTAATAACCACAGAGATGAGTAGCTAGTATGGGTTGTGGTGCAGCGTGTACGAAAACTATAAAAGTTTACCAGCGCCCCTACCGAATACCTACTCAGAGGAACTATTTTTCGTAGTAGTATGAGTATGTGGCGATCAATAGTTTCCTGTGAACTCTCTGACAAGTAAGTACCCAAGCGTTAACAAACTGTCATGTTCTCAAAAACTTTTTCTGTTTTGGCATTATGGAAACCTCTACTAGCTTCTGTGTAGGTATCTATAGGCTTTAATTTGGTATTATAGGCATGTAACTCAAGACTTTTAAAGGTCTAAATAGAAAAAATTAAATAACAATTAAATTTTGGTTCTTATTTTATTTGTATAGAAAGTAACAGTTGTTTATTGAAAAATAATAATAATAATGCTGGACAATTCACACAGCAGTATAAGCCCCAAGTTAAACAGATATTACTTAACTTAAACTTAGTACTTATATTGAAAAAAGTTAGTACCTGCATATGTATTTTGAACAATTAGGATTTAAAAAAATATCTAGTAATCTCTCGGGAATAAAAGTTTTTATGCATCTCATCGGAATCTTTTTTAATACCTTGAAAAGAATCATCAAAATTGGTCTTTAAATTCACGGAGACGGCAGTGAACATACTAATAACGTAATAAATAACATACTTAATATCAGTCGAGTTTTTTGAAGTCGGTTAAATACCATCGGATGGACTGGACATCTAATACAGTCCATCCCAAGGTTGCCTGCTCATAGCGATAAGGCCGCCTTTGTACTTCGTTTACTCGTAGCATATTTCTATACTGTTTTATGTGTTTGAGTGGTAAAATAAAGAATTATCTATCTATCGTAGCATATTTCGTAGTCCTACGTAATAATTCTTAGATAATCTGCAAACCGTACCTTACCTACCACTTCATCTGAATCACAAAGGATGATTTCATCACCTTAACTTTTAACAATGAGAAGTGATGATGTATTGCTAAGAATTCTAAATACCTCACTTATCGCGTTTGTTATTGTGTCTACGTGTTCGTAGACACAAGCGGGCTAATGGTAGATAATCATACTGTTAATAGGTTACCTATTTTAACTCAAAGCTGGTATATAAATATAGGTACCTTCCTGCCTAGGTACTTACTATTTAGCAATTCTACAAGGTGGCACGTAATAGGTGTACTAAGCTGAAAGCAGGCGCCTTTGTACTCCAAGGGTGTACTGTGGTTCAATTATCTTTTTGAATTTCGAATATTTATTTTGAAATATCATCGTTGTTTTGTTTTCTACTAAGCTGAAAGCATGCGCTCTTGTTCTCCAAGGGTGTACTGTGGTTCAATTATCTTTTTGAATTTCGAATATTTCTTTTGATTTTGTTTTGTTTTCTACTAAGCTGAAAGCATGCGCTCTTGTTCTCCAAGGGTGTACTGTGGTTCAATTATCTTTTTGAATTTCGAATATTTCTTTTGATATATCTTCGTTGTTTTGTTTTCTTCATTGAGTCTGTCAAATGAAAGTAGAGACTGAAAAATGGCGACCAGTAAATTACAATTATTGTGAATTAAAATACCTAATAGTATTTAAAAAAAAAACAATTATGCGTAGTGTACTTTAACTAACTATCAAAACATAATGGTCATACTTTCCTATGAAATTCATTCATTAGAGTTGCCATGTAAAAGTGACGAAAAAGATCGAGTAGGTTACTTTCATACGACACTCTTGCGCCTTCCCATCTATCGAGGACATCCATGAAGCCTGGTGCGGCGGCAGATTAAGCCGAAGATCTCAAGAGGCGCAGGTCTCGACAGAGTCTAGGGCCTAGGTCCGTGGGGTAACGAACCTCTCGGATTTAAAAAAAAAAATCGTTTGGTCGAAGTGACGACACGTGACCCGAACGCTGCTGGAGAGTATTTGGCGCAGCGTATCAGCATTGCCATACAGCGGAAGAATGGAGTCAGCGGCTTAGGGACGTTTCCGATTGGTATTGATACGGATCAGTTAAGCTACCGGTCGTTTGCAACAGTCTACGGTTAGCTCAGTTGATTCAATTGTAAATACTAGTTCTAATTTGTTTATTATTTGATTGCAATTTTCTTTGTTCATTAAAGATTTCAAATCAACTCAGATAGAGAAGAAAGTCTCTAGGTATTCTTCAAATAATTAATTTTCTCCACAAATCCACGTAATTGAGTTAAAATACTTTTTCTAATTAATTGAATAACTCGATCGCCATTTCTTCAAAACGCCAAAACAACAATTTGGGTCACGTAAATTATTTTTCGTCGATTCGTTATCTGTTAATGGTGTTAAATTAAAAGTTGTTCATTTCACCCCCTTTTCACCCCTTGACACCCCGATCGCACCCCTCTTCACCCCTCGGGGTGTTTCTTATAAATTGCATTTCGACACGACAAGTATCTATTTTGGGTTTGCGAATGGATGGAACTTGATGAAAGTTGGTTGCGTGTGGTTGGTATGAACTAGGTTATTTATGTTGGTAGAAACGTCTGTTTTCTAGGCTAAAGCTGTAAGGTTTTATGGGTTAGCGTATAATTAAATGTTTATTGGACTTCAGCTGTGCTTTATTTAGCTCCTCTGATACCTATAGGCTACTTAAAATATTAATAAAAATACAAACAATAATAATAATTTAATTTAATTCTGAAAACTTTGCACCGTAACAGAAATGTATGTTTCACATTGAAGTTTCAGGTTGTTTCGCATAATAATAATAAAGTACACCTGTGATATTTTTCCGAACCCCGAAAGCTAGAAAGGGAACCCTTTCGAGCATCACATGATTAATGAACGACCCCTAAACATCCGTATAAACCAAACTAAAAAGCATAATGTAATGTTATAAATGTAATTTCAGACACAACCATGGAACGGAACACGTTGATGGCGAAGTGCTACCCTCGCATCAAGGACTACTGCAGGGAGAAACATGGCCTGGAGTTCCAGGTAACTATCAGATCAAGGTCAAACAAGGTCAAGAATAACGTTTTTTACTTAATTTCTCAATAAATACAGAAGTTAAGATCTTCAGAATAAGGTAGGTAATTGAACTAATTACAAAATATGTTATATGCTGCGTTTTAATTTAAAAAATAAATTAATTAATAGATGATAATCAAAAAATTGATTTCTGATCTTGCGTTGCTCTGCCCTGTCCCGCTCCTATGAACGCGGAATCCTAATGTCTATCCTTTCACAAAATGGCATCGTAGTATGGCCCCTTAACTGTTCCAAAATGTTGCTTTTACACTACTAGAAATTTTAACGCAAATCATTTCAAGAAATGAATCTTGAAAAGAATTGATCTTGAAATGTTTTGCGTTAAAATTTCGCATTTCAGACCAAAGGTACCTTTGGCCTGAGATGCGTATTTATGTAATGTACAGGAACTTCAACCAGCTAGGAAATCTGTTAAACTTTAAAAGTATTTCAAACCTTCAACCTTCATTTCAAACTTCAAACTTCATTCCACCGGACTCCAAAATGTGTTGCTAGTTCTTAATATAAATATTATTTATATTTTTGATACAAGGGACTATTAGAACTGATTTTAACTTAGTCAAATATTTGATTGTTGTAATATGCATACTTTCTTAGCGAAATTTAGGTGGATCCGTTCGGACGAACAAAATAATAGGTGGATCAGTCTGGAAATTGTTAATAATAATCATGAAAGGTGGATCAGAACAAGGGGGATCTGACCGGAACAACTCAATAAAAATAAGTAGAGTTTGAATAAAAGGCCAACCTTAATTCAATGTGCTACCTGGTGCAACCTTGGTCGAGTACCAGGAGATCCGCGAGTCCGTCCGTCTGTCAGCGGGCTGTATTTATCAGTATTCAAGAGTTTAAGTTGGTTTATTGTTTTTTAAACACGCCAAATTTATGAAGAACTCAAGAGTGTAGTGACCTATTTCCCTGGCTCCTGTAACTTTCACGGGAATCGATATTTTCACGGAGCGCTTCAAAGATCTATAAAAAATGATATTTCTCGTTAATCCGCTAGCGGGTTTCTCTGGTTAAGGCGAAGCAACTACTTTTGCGTAGCATCATATATTAATAAAAGCTTACGATTTGAAATAAATAGGATCTTTAATAACAAAGAAAATTACAATCAAATAATAGAATTAAATTAAAACTAGTATTTACAATTGAAACAATTGAGCTAACTGCAGGCTGTTGCAAACAATCTACAAGTAGCTCAATTGATCCATATCAATACCAGTTGGAAGCGACCCCAAGACGGTGGCTGCATTGCCCCGCTGTATGGCACCGAGGATACTTTGAAGTGAACGCCCCTCGTATTATTAATGTGAAAGTTTGGATGGATTGATGTTTGTTACTCTGTCACGCCAGAACGGCTAAACAGATCTTGATGAAATTTGGTACAGAGATAGATTATAGTCTGAAATAGCACACAGGCCATTTTTTCCCAGAATTCTCAGTTCTTTTTCAATATTATCACTCATATTTAGTTATCTAGTACCCATAACACAAGCTCTGCTTAGCTTGGGGTTGGATAATGCTGTGTGAATTGTCCAGCATAAAAAAAAAGTTATTATTAATGTAACTTACTCATAAAAGATCCTCGCAAAATAAAAATAAAAAATGAGTTATAAAACATCTCCTGACAAGTCATTGAGCTGATACATCTTTTGGGTATTTCGAGGTTGGGTTTCGCCTTAACTCTTCCTTCGTCCCTTCTTACTTTAATCTGGCGCACCGCACCAATATTTCCAAGAAATGAGTTTAATCCATTGATATCGGTCAATTCAAACTTTTCTACGGATTTCCGTATTTTATTGAGCTTTTAGATGTTTTCGTGGTATCAGGGATTTATAATAACTCGTGGTAAAATAATTTCGTGGTTCAGATCGAATTCGTGGAAGGAATTCATTCATTTATCAACGTCAAGATTATGAAGAAGTCTTACTTTAGATTATCCAATTGAGTTATTTATTTTCGATTCATGTGAATTTCAATTTTGGTGGCCTCGGCCTACTTAGGAACATGACTCATCATTATCAGCTCAGCCGAACGAGGTCCACAGTTGGACATAGGCTTTCCCCGAAGATCGCTTGCCTCAACGACTATTTCTGCGCCTGCTCACATAAACATGAATAGGTATTTAGCTACCATAGATTACAATGATAGTATGTATACGTGATAACCAGTGATCGGAAATTCGGGCGCTTATTTACCTAAAGTTGGTGTAAAGACACAACATGGAGCAGTTAAAACCATCTTTCTCGGGATTTCTTTCCCGTAAATTCCTGGGATTTCAGAATATTCTAAAATAATGATTTTTCACCGGAATCTTATTTATAGACGAAATATAAGACACTTTTATTCTGAAGTGTTTTTCACTAAAGTCAATATTTCTGAAAAAAAAAAAACATTTTTAATTATATTTATGAATTTATGCAAAAATCCTTTTTCTAGACGAAATTTAAAACACTTATTCATACGCATTTATAATTTGTTCGATAATTGCGTAAGAATAATAGAAACAAATATTATAAAAAAAATATAGGTATATAGATGTCTGTTTTGTGAGATGAACCCAAACTTGTTTTATTCCAAATGGGAATTTTGGAATTTTCTAGAATGTTTTTCACTGAAATCTTATTTATAGACGAATTATAAGACACCTTTTTTGAACGCCTTTTTTTTCAAAAATCGATTTTCGCGTCAGAATAAAAGTGTCTTATATTTCGTCTTTGAATAAGGTTCCGGTGAAAAAATAATTATTTTAGAATGTTCTGAAATCCCGGGAATTTACCTTTAGTCCCACCTCGTAGCCAGATTTGGTAGCTAGCTACGAAATGGGAGAAATAATCCCGATTCAGTTACGGGAAAGAATTCCCGAGAAAGATGGTTTTAACTGCTCCATGTTGTGTCTTTACACCAACTTTAGGTAAATAAGCGCCCGAATTTCCGATCACTGGTGATAACACTTTTCATTTTTAGCACAAAAAATGCAACAGAGCGTTATTTGAAATCCCGCCTGATCAATCTTGCAAACCGTTCGTTTGTTGCCTCTACTATCGCTTTATATGAAATTTAAAATTCTGTAAAGATTTTTTTTTTTAGCTTGGGGCTAGATAACGCTGTGTGAATTACACAGCGTTATCTAGCCCCAAGCTAAGCAGAGTTTGTGTTATGGGTACTAGATAACCGATATATTTTTTATACCTAGAAAACGACCATAACACCCTGAAGATGTCTGCAGATCGTACACACATTTGTCCGAGGCGGGAATCGAACCCGCAACCTCCTGCGTCGCAAGCAGACCTCCGCCCCCCGCGCCACATCGGTCGTCAATTATGGATATTTTTTCCAAAAAGCATGTGATAAGAATTCTAGGCGATGTTGAGTCCCGAATAGGCTTATTCTAAAAGAAAACTGAAAATCAGCGAAACATAAAAACAGCTGCTTGACTATGTGTGTCAAAATATATAATACCTACGTTTCCTATTGAATTTAAGTTATTGAATGACCATTTATTTGAAAATTAATTATTTAACTGGCTAAATGAACGTAATTTTTATGATATTAATGAATTTAAAGGCTAACGCAATCAGCGAAGGCCGCAAACTCCATCTAACAACTGCTAAAATACACGCCTCGTCTATAAATTTATTAATTTTAACCCTAGAAATATTAATTATTGCATGCTATAGAATAGTTAAACATGAGCTTATAACTAAGTCATAATCACTTTGTGTACTATTTTATGCAATAAAAATATCATTTATATTAAGAAATACTTGGTATTAAGAAAGTTCAAGTAATTCTTCGAACATGGGTCATAAAGATGTACGCAACTATAAACACTAAAATTTGATAAACAGCAATCACGAATTCCTTAGAATTTCCGAAACCCCCCAAAAAACCCCAACACTGTTCTATCTCAATCGAAAACAAAAAAGAAATTCATTAAATCAAAATAATTTACGTTCGGAAAAAACCAACTAATGAAAGACATTGTACAGCCAAACCTAGGTCAACAACCCGCTGTAAACGTAAATAGCATTACTTGTAAACATTAGAGCCTAGAGCCGCGTTATTTATAAAGGTTACTGCCTATTAACCGGGGGGTATTTCGGTTAGCGGAAACCTAGAGCAATGGACTTGGGGCAGTGTACGTACGTGAACACCGGACGTTTTGATAGGGCTTTGGCTGGGGAGTGTGTAGTTGGTATCAATAAATAGCAATGAATTTAACATCAAAACTATAGCAAAAGGGGAACGTAAATCATTTGGCGTCTTTTAAAAAACTACAAATCGACTTTAAATTTCTGAATAATGAAAATGGGGTTGTAGGTAAAGATCTGTAATAACAAAGAAAATTACAAAATATAAGGATGAAACTATTTAGTAACAATTCCGCGAAAAAGACTTGGCGCGCGGAGCTCGGAGTGGCAACATCTCCGGTGGGACTCTGCCGTTGTTGCTTGGCGCTCTCAGTGTTAAGGTCGAGTATTGTGGTGTCCTGATGATGTCTCGTGGAGAGACGAAACTAGTCGTCTTGCTTTGATAGGTATTTTTTCATTTTGTAGTTGGCGTCGTTTTTCTTCTATAACGCGGACTACATGTTGTTAGAACTTATCGGAGAAGGTTTTTTCGCGGAATTTTGGAATGGATTTCCGCAAAGTAACGCCTGAATATATTATTTATTTAAGAAAATTTAAATCAAATAAAAGTTGTAAGTAGCTTTAAACTCGGAACACTTCGATAGCCCGATCTAAATTTTTCATGTGGCGATATCTACATAATATGTAAGAAGTTAAAGTTCGAGTGTAACTTAGTTTTTGTACGAGCTTTGCCATGGAAGCCATTAAAAAAAACATACAGCCGAGTGTAGGACCTCCTCCTGAAGACGTCCATTGTCAGATCTAAAACTTAGGAAATTTTCGTAGCATTGTTATTAATCTTACAAACATTTGTTCCAAAGCGAGAATCGAACCCTCCTACGTCGCAGGCGGACCTTCGCTCGCTGCGCCTCTGAGGCGACCAACAATCTTGCTAATGAATTTTATGGCACTTTCCAGGTGGTGGACATGCGCTGGGGCGTTCGTGACGAGGCGACGGATGATCACATGACCACAGAGCTCTGCATGAGGGAGATCAAGAACTGCCAGCGACTGTCCATGGGACCCAACTTTGTGGTGTTCTTGGGTCAGAAGTACGGATACAGGTGAGTGTCGTGAGAATACGAATAAAGCAAATAAATTCAACGTCAATTCAATTCAATTCGTTCGTTTTTGGGATTTATTAATTTCTTAGAAATTACCCAGAGTACTATAATAAATAAAAAACTTAGAAATAAATTCATTTATTTACTCTTCACAAAAGGTTTTCTGACCAGTATCTCACAAACAACAGGTACCATCCTATATTTTGTACACCTGTTAACAATAATTGTTAGAGATAATTGAAAATACAGATGGTACAACTAGCGACGGAAGACCAGCGTTGGTTGCTAGCTCGCTAGTCAACCAACTCATGCTGAGGCAGAGCCATTTTGTTACTGGACTTACATTTTTGTATTTAAGCCAAGTTTATTGTGTATTTTTGTGTAAGTATGTGTAAGTCTTTAACAAAATAAATCCTATTCTATTATATTCTATAGCGATCATGGAACGATTTAGATAATTCTTTCGCTATTGTATGGAGAATCTTCTTCTTTGCCCTGGCGTTATGTCCCATTTCTGTTGGGGTCGGCCCTCCTAGTCCTGATGCGCCACTCCGGACGCTTTTGCGTTAGTTCAGGGCTTACACCCATCGTCTTCATTTCCTTTTGGACGGTTCCAATCCAAGTATATGTATAGTTGGGGGTCTGCCTGGTCTTCTTTTGGCGGTTTTCGGTTCCGAGAGAAAGGATTTTCATTAGAAAAACAGTTTCGTTACCAGTTTTTATTAAATCTCGCGTCAAGGAGTTTTTCCTGTCAGAATAGTGAATATTGGTACATTTATTTAGTATATTTTAGTATATTATTTTATGTGTATATCTAGTTTATGTGTTTATTAGTCTATCTTTAGTACACCCCTTGCCTTTCTTAAATTCACATAATTATTTCCATCCAAAGGTTGCCTGGAAGAAATCGCTTCTAAGCGATAAGGCCGCCCATTGTACTTGTCTCATGTCATGTCTTTTTGTAATGTTCTTTTTCTGGTGTACAAGAAAGTGTTTTTGTATTGTATTGTATTGTATTTTCTTGGTCATATGGTTTTCATCTCTACGCATTACGTGACCATACCATCTTAGTCGGTTTTCTTTTAAGATTTTCCTGTATGGGTGCCACTTTGAATGTCCCCCGTATGCACTCGTTGCTATTGTATCGAGAATGTGAGAATGCAAAAAATGGGTAATTAAAAAAAGTATAACCCATAAATTAAAAGTGTGAAAAAGGGATTTAAAGTCAATTTTTAGTTTTCTTTTAAACAATAAAATTTTCTTATTTCAGACCAATCCCCACCTACGTGCTATCATCAGAGCTTGCGATGCTGCGCGAGGAGCTGGCAGCAGGGGGCGCTGACGTGATCCTCCTGGACACCTGGTACAAGAAGGACGCCAATGCTGTACCGCCTATATCTGTGCTGCAACCCATTTCTTCTATACTCATCAACTTTAATAATAAGGTGAGTCTGAGTAACCTTGCTTTTCATTGTATTTAACTATACGGGGTTTCCCCCGAATACTGGCGATCCCCAAAGTTACCCACTTTGGTGAAACTAGATAAAAATAATCGACGAATATGTTCCAAAGAGTGACCAGAACCTCTGAATGGAACCTCATGGAATGGCAGCCTTTTTAAATTTCGGTTACGAGTGTGTACCCGCATCATCATCCCATAAATGTCCACTGCTGAACGAGTGTGTCTCCTCCCTTAATTCCATAAACTATATGTTAAGTAGCAAGTAATTAATATAGTATTAGTATTTAATAAAGGCCATTATATTACCATTAATATGGTATTGTACTTTATACAATATAGATAAAAACTAAACATATATCATTGCGATAGCTTAGACAGAAAAAGCAGTCGGAAAATTGTAGTTTTGATTTATTTAACAACGAAATAAATATCTATTAAATGCAATTCAAAGTTGTTTTTTATATAATTGTATATTTTTTATATGTATTATAAACTGTTGAATAGTTAATGAAAAATCCTTTGTTTAACGTAGTAATAAGATAAAATAAGTGGCGGTGCAAGTGTGAGTCGGTGTTACGCCTTAAGGCTGGTATTTCGAAAAAATCAACATTTCCATGATCTTTGAGATCCTATTGCTGTTCAAATATGAAATCTAGGTTTCATATACTCCTATACCTAATAGTCCACTTCATTCTGTACAAAAGCGCCGAGATAGTTTTTTGATTAGTTTCATATGTTTGATGAAAAAAAATATCTTAAATCTCTCAATTTTCATACATATTTGCCTTCTTCTCCGAACCAATATGACTTACTGATTTGATTTTTGTATTGAAAAATAAAACAAAGGCAGGGTACCAGATTCGCAAAAATAAATATTTGATAACTTGAACTGTACCTACTCTTGTAATAAGAAGAAATCTTGATTTTTGCACTTGATTTTTGTACACGCGGTTTGTTCTGTCCCGCTCCTATGAACGCGAAATCCTATGCCTATCCTTTTCACAAAATGGCGTCGTTAGAAGCCCCTTAAAACCTTATGTTATTGAAGGTACATAAAAACTTTATGCTATTGAAGGCATAATAAATACTTATATTACCACCTAGTGATTTTACACGACCTAGCAAAGAGCCAGCTTGGAGCTTTTCTGTCATAAAATACTCATTACTTTCGATTTATATGGCTTACTGATTGAAATTTTATGACACAGTACAGTGCTGCACCCTTTGTGTTTTATGTTTTGTATTGCTATAAATAGAATACCTTATAGGTTCAATTTTAATTTGACTTTAGACCATTATCTCTGTAAATTAAGGATTCCCATAGAATTTGTTGCTTATTTACAAATAATTACTTTGACAAGCCAGACCGGTAGCACACACCGGTAGTACAAGATGTCTTTTTGAGATGGGAGTGGATGGCCAAATCTAAACTATGAGAGTTAGTTAAAAGTCGACAGCCAAATGAAAAGAGCGCGAAAATTCATTTCAATGCATTTTCAAGCGATTTTATTACTTTCGCTTTCCTGTAAAGGTCATTTTGTTTTTGAAAAACTAAAACGATACAAACATAGCTATTGCTTATCCGATTATGTATTCAGAATTTCATTGCAATACAGGGTGTAGTTTCCAAATTAATCAGAAAGTATGTTTTAGGGGGGCTTAGAGGTTCACCCCCACATTAACAGAACTTTTAAAAAACAATTGAAAAGGACCTAGTCGAGACATACTCACAACTTTTTTAAATATCTTCACAAACTTCTTTCCAGAGGGTGCCCAAACTCCAAGCTGAAGATCAAGCGGTCTGGTGGGACACTCTCGGCAAGATGCAGAAGCTGTTCCGCAAAGCTTCATCCCAGCTGTTCACAGCAGGGAAGATTGATAAGGATACTATGCACAACTATTTTATGTCTGGTAAGAAATATTTAGGCAAGAACCAAAGCAAATTGCGTAAACTAAGACAGACTTTTGCCCAGAATCAGGACGCGTACAGCTGATATTATGTAGTTCTGGATATTTATAAAAATACAAAGCTAAGTAGTGAATAGGTGTCTTCGAAGCCTTCGTTATACATCATCAGCACATCATCACTATCAATGAAGTAGGGCTAATGAGAGAGTGGTCAAACGAGGGTCTGTTGACTATAAAAAAAACTTTCTCCTTAGACTCACAGATGATCAGTTGATACTTAATTAGAAACTGGTAATTGAGACACCAGCGATGGAATAGAAACAGCAGAATTAGTCACATTAAAATTCATTTGCAAAAACAGGTTTATTGGTAAATTAGTGACAATAGGTACGTGAACTGCAGGTTCAGCCCATCATCACAAACACGTTTGTGAAGACCTTAATTCTTAATTTTGGTATTGGTAATGGGTACCCCCCGCAATTCAATAATAGTTCGTTAGAGGTTTTATTTGAAACTCAACTTAAAAACAGCTCTGCCCTGCATTAACAGAAGATAAAATGAGAGTGAAAGATCGGTCTAAAGTAACTCGTTGGGTTCCAGACAAAGATGTTTTTTCATTTAGTATCAGAGGTAAATTATATATTTTTTTTAGAATTTAGGCTTGGCGCCTTCACGGACGTGTTTGTGATGATGGGCAGGACCTGCAGTTCACGTATTGTCACTAATTTACCAATAACCCTGTATAGCCATAAAGCTTATGTTATGGAGAAGAACCATGTTAAACCTTCCAAAACTAGACTAGAGTGTCTTGAATTTACAATTTCAAAAATTCAAAATTCAAAATTCAATAACTTTATTTCTTTAGGCTTACAAAATAAGCACTTAGACAAGTCAAATTTTATACATAAACAGCTTAATAATAGTAATTATTATCAAATAAGAAACAAAATGTTATTGATTTTGTTCGCTTCAATTTTTTGTCCACTAGTGGAAGAAGCGAAAAATAAACCACTAGTAAGTGTATAACGCTTAAAAATTGAATACAATGTTATTCGCCTATCTAAGTCTAAATACAATGGGATTTAGATACAGGTCAATATTTATATAAAACTAAGCTTAAGATTGTTCTCCTATAATACTATTGTCGGTGCGGAACTGGGCGACATCTGGCCAAGCATTAACATCATTGATATAATCATCTATGGAGTAAAAGGCTTTCTTGATAAGATTTCGTTTTATGTACTGTTTAAATTTACGAATAGGGAGCTCAGTTGCTTCAGATGGAAGCTTATTATAGAAGCGTAGGCAATTTCCCATAAATGATTTGCTTACCTTTCGTAATCTATATGATGGAATGTGTAGTTTGTTCTTGTTTCTTGTATTTCTGTTGTGAACATCACATTTTTTCAAAAAGCTATCTTTATTTTTGTGCGTATACATTAGATTTTCACATTCCAAATTCCTAGAATGTTCTTTTAGACATCTTTACCTGTGAGTTTTTTCTCTTCCTTTCCAGTAACCGAACGCGAAGTAATAAACGGAGTGTTAAACGTAAAGAACACTAAGAACCACTGCCTTGCCTACGTCCGGTACATTAACAACATCAATCTTCAGAACCTGAAGAAAGCCAGCAACTTCGTGGACATCCTGAACAGGAGTCTCGACAACGAGGCGTCGAAGCTTCTGGCTGATTTGAGAGATGTTAGGCTGCCGGAGAAGATTGAGACTACTAATATGCAGAAGTAAGATTTGCTTGCTCCTCATATTAAAGCTGATAAATTTTGTAATCTGCAGCGGCCGAGATGACGCGAAAAGTTTGAGGATATTGGAACAAGGAGGTATTTGAGAAGGATTGGCGGATGAAGATTCAAAATTTAATGTTATTGAACCTCCTATATTTTCTTTATTCATAATATGCTCACCGTCATCATCAACTTCAGACCACTACTGGACTTAGGCCTCCCCTAATGCCATAGCGCCATAGCGCGTCTTCATGGCTGGAATTGACTTTAAATGAGCATTCATTTAAAGCCAATTCCCACCAACGCATCTATATACTAGAGAATATAGTGAACACAAAATTATTTTGTATGAAACTACGAATAAATAATAAGTCTTATTCGAAGGTATTTTAACTATGATTCTATATTTTTTATAAATCTTCACTTAGTTCACTTTGATCGAAACCCTCACTAAATATGAACAAGTTCCTTAGTAATGATTGTTAGGCTTGTAACCTTTCTTCTTTCTTATCTTAAGTGATTGTCATCTCCAGGTATACCGTGGAATGGATCGGCCGCGAGGGTCTAGATCCAGACGCGCACGGCGAGTACCTCGCCCATTTCATCTCGCATTTCTACAAGAACATCGTCAAACTGGTAGACAGGTCAGTATTTCACTTTGAACACCCTATTATATCGTTGGCACATGGTATTTTGTAACAGACTTCAAAGAAAAGAGGAGATTCTGTATTCGGCTGTAGGTGTGTATACAAAAAAATTGTATGTTCGTTGATTTCTCCTTTTTTTAAGAACCATTTTGAATGATTCTTTTGCAAAATGAATTCCCGAGGGATTAAATGTAGCCCGCAAAATTTAATAAACAGTTGAAAATTAAGGATCAAATAAGTTTAAGAAAGTTGTTGAGGTTTTATTTTTCTTAAACAACTTTTTTGTTAGCCATTATACCAAAGACAGAACCGATAAACGTGAGTGAGTGTACCCTGTAGAAGTGACGTGTTCTTGAGCCCCTGTCTCAAGAACACGTCGTCACTTCTGCAGGGTCTACTAAGAAAACGATAATTGAACTGTCTGATTTGCACCTACTCATACAATATCTTCACTCACTTACTCCATGTTTTTGCAGGAAAGAGAATCAGAAACACAGATTTTCTTTCTTAGTACTCTTTTTCGAGTATTGGCGTTTCTCGAGTAGGTACTGACCTGGCCACCTTCTAGATGTCAGGAAGACTGTGGATGAGGCTCGCACAGAAATTATCAAAGCTGGCGTGTAAATAAGGAGGCAGTGGATGTCAACGGGCCAATACGATGATAATTATATCTCCTGTCTAACAAAGTCGTGTTAGATAACGGCTGGATAAATTTTGACGATAATAATCGTTTATTCTGTTCACAAAACCACAACAAACATAGTTCCCCTTTGCTATGAGAACAAACAAGTGGATCGTAGATGAATACTAATAAGTGGATGGATATTTCACCATTCAACTTCAACTTCTTTCTTAATGGTGCCACCGAGATATCAATGGAGAAACTCAATCGATCTTTGTCTCTCTTGATCTTTGATTTCTTGGACTGGTTTTCGATCTTCTTACATAAATTAAACTCTACGTAAATCCTAAGAACTCCTTTAACCAAACTTTTCAGAGCAATGCGCAAAGAAGACAGCAGCGCTACAGGGCAGATAGTCACAGAGATCCTCCAGCATCTCCACGCGTGCAACAACTCTGTTAAGGTGTACCATGGGAGGGAGCCAGACCTGGAGTTCATTGAGCAGTACATGAAGAACAACTCGGATAAACCACTCGTTTTGTATGGAGAAGGTATGATTAATTTATAAAAATAAAGACTAACCACAATTTATATTAACCACAATTTAATGAACACATAGGATTAAAAATATTTACAAAAACAAAAGTAGAGTTATATTTATAGAATAGAGGCAAAAATGTAAATTTAATAAAGCTAGGTCTTCACAGCTTGGACTTTACAAAACATCTACGGCCTATACCAACTGGTTCAATACTGGACGTAGTTCTACTCTGTTAAGTACTTCAGTGGCTTTTATCGGATTACAATATATTATTATGTACAAGTATGGAGTGCCAATAATCCCCATATGGGTTGGGGATCGCAGTTCGTAGGTAGAATTCGCAAAAAGTCACCTTCACCGAGACCCGAAAAATACCGACCTTTTTGATGATGTCCTACGGATGAGTTTTTTCTGGGATGAGTTGTACCCTAACCATGTTTAACTGCCGCAAGTTTGTGTACCGTCTACTTCGAAAATTAAAAAGTACATGTTTATTTTGATAAACACAAAAAAAATTACAAAGTTCTGGGCAGCTCTACGTTCTGTTTTAGTTTAAAAAAAAAACCCTTAGCTTTTTTTTTTCTATTTGTACCACAAGCTGTTCCACAGATACGTCTCCTCGGTCGCAAAACATGTGCACAGAAAGTGAGAATGTTTGGATGATGGAAGAAAGACTCGAACACGAAGTTCATTTAGTATGGAAGCGTTGGTTTGAAATTGGGTCCATGATATGCCAAGTATTTTTCTCCAGCACCACATTTTGAGAGGTCGTCCAGGATTATTTATTTATTATTTATCATTAAAACCTTCCAGGAGGATGCGGTAAAACCAGTCTCCTATCCAAGAGTGCAGCACTATCCCTCGACACCTGGTTCGGAGAGGCGCAGCCCATCAGCATCATCAGGTTTTTGGGGACTACTCCTGACTCCAGTGCGCTTACTCCCACTCTTATTTCTATCTGTCAGCAGGTAAGTCCAGACGATCTTTAAATTAATACAGCTCCTGACACTGGCGTCTCAGCTGAAACCCTTACTGGTTTTAGACTTTTTAAAGACTATTTGCTTTAAAGTGTTTTCATTTTTATAATCCTGCTGGCAAATCTTCCAGATATCCTACAACTTTGCTCTCCCATTCGAAAGCATCCCCGATGACCTGGTGCCTCTGACCGCACACTTCAAGCAGCTCCTGACCATGGCGTCTCAGCAGAAACCGTTACTCCTATTTCTGGACTCCGTGGAACAACTCACTGGACTGGGAACTGAGAATAATAAGGTGTCATGGCTGCCGACAAGGTTGCCGCCACATTGTAAGGTAAATTGTTCAACATCTATTGTTAAGACATGGGCACCGACATTGTTTGGTAAATATCGCAATAAAAAAAACGTACGTAAGACTTTAATTTGACTAGGTATCTAGTTTTTTAGTGCCGTTTTACCCATCGAGCACATATAAAGTTGACCATATAGATGTCTTAAGTATCTACCTACTCTATAATTCAGCCTGATTTTTTAAATCTAAAAATTATGGGAGTCACCACACCACTCACCACTTGGGATAGATTATGCCAAAGCACTAAAAAAAGTCTTATCCCCAGATAATAGTGACCTGT
The DNA here is from genome assembly GCA_947086465.1 of Eupithecia exiguata. NCBI lineage: Eukaryota > Metazoa > Arthropoda > Insecta > Lepidoptera > Geometridae > Eupithecia > Eupithecia exiguata. Next base: position 1,319,197 of record OX352251.1, read on the forward strand.
GCATGCGAAGAGGCGAATCCCGAGGTATCCAAAGAGTACGACGTCCTTCGCCAGATGATAGACTCAGAAGACAACTTCTTAGAGGTCAAAGCGCTGGGAGAAGACCTGGCTATGCAGGTTTTGAAGTAAGATTTAATTCCTTTAACTTTATGTATGTACAATGTGGCCAGGAGTCAATTTACCGGCAAAAGCAACAAAATCCAACTCTATCAACAAATGGGCTTATTCTTGTAAATTCCCCCCTTATGAAATAATGAATAATTAATTTAATTCAATGTCTGCAGCTGGATGAAAAACCTCACTTATAAGACCAACCTTATTTTCCAGGCTATGGATGGCCGGAGCTGCCAGAGATCTATCCAATTTCCAATGGCGTCTGGTCTCCAACGCTATTGCAGCCTGCTCCCTGCCGATATTTGTTAAACTGGTCTTCGCAGAGGTGAATCTAAAATTACAAACACAATGTCTACAAAAGATTCAAAATTAAAATTATTCTTCCTTGAAACTTGACTTTAGCAATGGGTTTTGTCAGGACGTCGCTAAACAAACACTTTTATTGCCTATGACGCACATCTCCATATTCCCAGTATTTAATCTAGGCCTAGGTTCGAAACCCTCGGCACGCGAATCACAATCGTACTTGACAGATCATGTTTTTCCAGGTTTGCAGATGGAGGAGCTACACAAAAGCAGCGGATACGCACCTGGCTTCTACCGTAATGGATTCCATCATGCTATTGTATGAAAGAGTAGAAAAACAGGTACCTACCAGCCCTTCTTCAACTTCAACAGCACACATGCGTGGACTGGTAAACATGCCTCCCCGTAACAAGAGGGTCGCCGAGTTATCTCAATCAGCCGTACTATCTATCTTAAGGATCCGGCGACAGCTGCTTGCATCTTCAATTCGTAAATTATTATGTTCCGTAATACAAAAAATGATAACTTTTTGTAAAATACAACATTCTAAACATTCTAGTTACAGAATAACACAATTGTTATTCTGTAATTAGACCATTTATGCTGTGTTCGTAATTGAACAAAACGTAAGATATTGTAGTTTTTAATACAAAACAAATAGGACGAAAACATGTCATTTTCGACTAAAAAATATGGAAAATCGCATTTTGCATATTTTTACTTACATTTCATTATAGGTGTGTATTATTAAGAAAAAAACTACCAGGGACCTAGATAATACTATTCGAATACAAAAAACGACATGATATGGTGGAAATATCCTCGAGTTACAAATCATTTTGTATGGGCAAATCATCATCCGCAGGCCCCTTAGGTGACTTTTAAGAGTTTCCAAACTCATCTGATTTATTTTTACACCCAGCACGGCCGTCTGCTAGTCTTCCATGCGCTCGCCTACATCACAGCAGCCAGGAGTGGCCTCTCGGAGACAGAGCTAGAGGATCTGATCTCCTTGGATGATAAGGTGCTGGATGACGTGTACCAGTACCATCTGCCACCTACGAGGAGGATTCCGCCTTTATTGTGGACCAGGTAAATGCTTGAGAAAGAAGAACATCATGCCTCCATAATGCAAAGGTAAATTTTGCTCAATCTAGACCATAAGTTGCTTCTTGGCTATCTAAACCAAGCTAATGCTAATCAGTTGTAGTTGAAGTGTCGCCACAGCTACGAGGTCACAACAATACTACATAATTAGAGTGCAAACAAAATGTTGTAGGTGTGTGATTAGTTCCTATCTGGTTTCACTGACGTGTGAGTTGCTATTATCTATTTTTCTGTGGTCTTGAAACGCGAGAATAATACGAAAAGTCTAGTAGACTTTTCGTATTATCCTTGTTAAAGAAACCAGTGCACTTTTCCTATGTCATCAGGATCCGCAACGACCTCCCCAACTACCTCTCTGAGCGCGAAGCCGACGGCGTTAACGTAATGAACTGGTACCACCGGCAGTTCCGAGATACGGCTCGGGAGCGCTACTTCAAGAATATGAATATGGCCATGTACTTCCATTCTATGATCGCTGATTATTATCTTGGTAAGGTTGTCCTCATCTGTAGCTTGGAAGATGATGACGGTTAGCAGACCAATGTGAATTTGGTTTGATTTATTATAGATTTTTCTGATAATGTAAGAAACTATAATAATCCGTAGACGCAACCGGCTCTTATTATTGTTTTTCTAGCCGAATTTAGCGACGGCGGCCTGTCTCAACGGAGACTAACCATGTGCCCAAGACATACTATTAATTACTCCATTCAATGTGGATTGAGATGAAACCCCAGAACATATCTGACTTCGTTTGATTGATTGTCAATATTGTAATACACAGGCAGGTCTGAAGAAAATTATGCATGTATATTGTCAGTGCACTTTAAATATTTCTCTCTCTCTTTCATAAATACACTGGTGTTTATGAAAGCTGAGGAGGCACTGATCACTAATTCCGGTAACCGGTTCCAATTCCTCACAACGCTATTGATGCGATCCTGTAGGATTTCGTCTGTCGGTATGTTTATCAATATTTTTTACGATAACCATATCTTGTAGGGATCTGGGGAGGCGGTATCCCCAAGCCCTTCAAGTACACGGAGATCCAGCGGCACCGCTTCAACCTGGCCGACCGCGAGGGCGTCGCCGACAGGAAGGTGCCTCTTCAGCCGCTGGTCTTCTCTTCTGCTGATGGGCTTAATAAAAGATATAATCTGAGAAAGGTATGGTAAATAATAAAAAATGTTTATCGCCAATTCCCACAACACCATCTAGCCCCAAGCTAAACAGACTTGTGTTATGGGTACTAAAATGAAGTTTAGGTTTTTAATACAATACCGAAATTATATAAAATAAAATTCATCGTACAAACATTTGTCCCGCATTCGGACCTTCGCCCGAGGACAGTATGTGGTTGTTTTTACCACTGTTATAATTTCTACGGCGGAGTGTGAACCTACTCTACTACCAAGCTATACTGGTGGTAGGTCAGGACAAAACTACCACCAAAATAGTGCTGTCCGAGTACCATTTTCCAGCACAAGATATAAAAACATGAAGGCATGCACATTTCACGAATGCAAATAATTGTCGTCCATAATCGACAATAGATTTTTGAATTGTACTATAAATCTCTGCATCTAATGATGGCAATTATGCTCTCTTGCCTCTTCAACGAATTCATTTATTTAGTCATTTTTTGCCAAAAAAACACAGGAATAGTGCGTCTGCGATACATTTCCATTATTTGTTTCTCAGATTATAAAAACGATTTCTGTTCACCCATCTATTCAATCCATTAACCGACGAGGTTTTCATTAATAGTGTTATAATCATTTCTCTTATATTCCAGTTTGGCGAACTGCCGTTCCACCTGGTCCGTTCCAAGCGCTTCACGGATCTCTACTCCGAAGTTCTCTTCAACTACTCCTGGCTGCACGCTAAACTCAACTGCTGCCCTCTGCAGGCCGTGCTCGCAGACTTCGAGGATGCTAAACTGCATGTTCATAAGGATGCTGTGAGGTACGCTTTTACTAACACGATTATCACCAACTTCAGTGTTTTTGTTAGGTTTTTTTTTCTTTATTTTACCTTTAATTTTGCTTAAAACATAATTCTTACTAACACTTCATTTAGTATTATATAATTATTTTATAATTTCTCTTTTTCAAGTGCCACCGTCTTTTTTGTTCTTTCATGTCCAGTCCATCCCAAGGTCGCCTGGATCGCTCATAGCGATAAGGCCGCCTTTGTACTTCTTCTCGTACCTTTATTTCTTGACTTTCCAGAGAACTAATGCTAGTCGCAGACGCTCTCCGCCTCGGTGGCGCCATCATCGGCCACTTCCCAGACATGCTAGCACCACAACTCGTCGGCCGACTGTTACCAGAAGCACCGACCAACAAAGCAGTAGCGGCGTTGTTAAAAGAGTGCCACGATAAGGGGAAGCATCACTGCGCTCTCTTGCCGACACATCACTGTCTGCATACTCCGGGGGGACCATTGAAGGTATTTTAGATACAACAAAGAAGAAAAAATGACAACTAGCGGGTAGGTACTATAAATCAATTCTTAAAATCTGAGCCGGAAGGCATCGTGCTCGGTATGCTGGCATCATTGCCACGTTAAATGAATTGCCAAGCTATTTTGGCTCGCCGAAATAGAAGCCAGCATTTTGTTCATTTGTAAATTACACAACAATTGTAATGATAATCTTTATAATGGCGAATGAAACTCTTTTTAGTCTTTTAATAATTAAATCATTCTATCATAGGAAAGAATAAAACTGATAGAGAAAAGCAGAAGAAAAATACATGCAGTGCCGATCCCACCTAGTCTGGGATATGGACCGGACCGAAAGAAATTCTTTCGGTAGGACTTTATCTATTCTTTCAAAGAATAGATAAAATTTATTTGATCATCGACCGAATGACATTACTTTCTAAAGCATTTTATCAATATCATCCTGTCGATAAGGGTCAATCCAATTCTAAACGTGGCTTTTTGCTAACATAATAATTCACTTAATCTTAGTATTTTCTGTTTTTCAACCTTTACCAGTACTCCCTAGAAGGTCACCAATTCGCAGTCTTCGGCATCCGTCTCTCCTCCGACAAACGCTACGTGGTCTCCATCTCCAGTCGGGTCATTTCCTGGGATCTTGCCACTTCAGACCTGGCGAGGGACCTCTGCCCTCAACTTGAAGGCATCATGCAGAATCTCGAGCTGTCACCCGATAATAAATGGGCGGCTGCGTCTACTAATAACTCTGTGGTAAGAAATATTAGAATCGCAAGAAATTTGAATTTTGCCAAAATTTTTGCTATCAGCAAGCACTCCATTTGCCTCATAAGTCCACTTATCAGAACAGGTCTCTCAAATAAAGGGGCTTTGCTGTAATCACAGCTGGGCAGGCAGATTGGTGATTGCAGCAGAGGGTCTTAAATGAAGAGAAAGAAATTTGCATCCCCAAAATCGAATTGAAACAAATTTTGACCATTCGCCCGACTCAGCGCGTATTAGAGCTTACTTAAATACGATCATAAGATTCCATACAACGAATTCTGAAATAAGATTTACTTACACCTCATTACTTACATCAGATAAACATGAAAAGAGCTAACGGTTACCATCTTCTGTTTCAGTCAATGCTCCTCAATATGCTAACCAGCGAGTACATTACGATCAACAACCCATTAGATGAAGGTAAGTGACTCCAGAAATTATTTAACTGTCAAACCACAGCATTTTGTTCTATCTATCGATGTCTTTGATTCACAAATATCTATTATTTCTAATAAATTCAATGAAATTAGATTTTTCTTCTGACCAGTTTTACACTAAACTTTTTTGTGGTCCACTATGAAAACAGACTAAGTACCTAGATAATCTATCTTGCAGAAGAAACCGTCCGAGGAGTGAACGTTCTCAACCACCACATGTTTATCTACGGACCTCGCTCCTGGGTGCGCTATTCCATGCGCGGCGAGGTTGAAGACACCTGCCAGGTCCCGTCCACGGAGCCCTATGATGATCTCAACTGGGAGATACTCAGTGAGTTCCATCCCACTCCAAACACTCCATGTTAACATACGGAAAGAGTTCATGGGAGTTAACATTCTACACAGCGACACGCCTCTCCAGGTCGCATCTCTGAAGCATAGCAGTGAACGCGTTAAGGAGCGTACTTACTTTTCTCCTAATTTATCGAATTGAGACACTCCTTCACAACAAGTTCAACTATTGTGAGCCTTTTACTTCCATCAAAAACCAATCGTCTTGAGGTTTCTTCGACATAATATTAGACTCCACTTTGAGAACAATAAAATATAATATCTTTCACATCAATCCACAGTAATGGAACTCAAAGACCTGGAGAACTTGTATCTGGTCCTTTGGAGCGGAGATCTGGACGAGGATCGTCTCCTGATCCAGTTCTGCACTGAGGGTGTGTGGATGAAGCCCCTTCGCTGCAGAGGTGCCTTAGCCATGAACAAACACTGTACCAGGGTGTATACTGGTGATCCTGAGAGAGGGCATCAGGTAACTTTAGACTTTGTTTTTGAAGCTGAACGTACATCTAACAAAGATAAACGCCTGAAGAGAGCTGAAGTAGTTGACTTTCCATGTCCTGCCTGACGGCAGACATACCGCCATTGAGAAGCGTATTTAAATACGTATTTGATCAACGTATTGAGATTGTTAACCATTCTCTCGTTTTTGATTTTCTGCTGGCGAAGGGATTCAGCAATATCCAATTGCTTTTCATATAGTCTTTTTCCATAACAGTAATCTTCAAGTGATTATGTCGGATTTTTTGCAAACTCCGGGATTTACGGCATTGAGAAGCGTATTTTTAAACACCTATTTGATCAACTTAATAAGATTGTTGTCCAGTCTCTGGTCTTGGATTTTCTGCTGGCGAAGGGATTCCGCAATATCCAATTGTTCTTCATATAGTTTTTTGCATAACAGTAATCTGCATGTGATTTTGTCGCATTTTTTGCAAACTTCGGAATTTCCGCCGGTTTTAAACTCGTGCCGAGTATCATATGTATGTCCAGAGGAAATGATCTGGGCGATGGTCCGTGCATTTCCGAGAAAGGCAGGACGTCGGGTGGGGAAGTCCCACCCATCGGCAGACCAGACACCCCTGGAAGCATATTTAGAGCTGGATATATGAATTCAATTCAGTAGTTTCAGCAGACGGAACTTCAGCTGGAGTAGAGGGAGGTGCTAAAGTGCTGTCAGACTCCTTGGGATGAGCCGGACTTTGCAAGTACCCAGTCTTGTAAAATTGTTCCTTCTCAAACACAGTAGCGTGGACAAACTTGCACATTGGAAACTTGCATATTGAGTTCTGAAAGTTTTTGCAGAAGGTGTAAACACCAGGCAACTGAGAGAGTATCAGCTCATGCATATTGATGCATGACGATCCTCGAATGTATATCCCTCGGGCGACCTGCCTGGACATTGTATTTACTGCTGGCTTTTCATTTTTCACTTCCCCCGCTTCCACTTTAGGTACAGGCCTCTGTGGAGCCGTATCATCGTAATCTTCATCCTCCTTCCTTTTTGCTTGGGGACAACCATTTCCTGCCTGACCAGCGGCCTGGCTGTGCCATGCCGCTGGTTGAAGGTTTTTTTTGTTGAAGTTTATTTTCGCATGGTATGATGAAAACTGGATGATATTGATATCTTTTATTTGTGAAGTTGATGTGGCTCGAATTCGATTCGTTTAATTTTATTCGCCAGATTTTGGTCCAGTTGTGTATTTTATTAACTGCAACTTGAACCTTTTTGGCTGCCTCTGCATGCGTTTTTCCTGTTGCTATTATAGCAGTGTCATCAGCAAAATTGCGATGGTGTTGCTTTCATGTTCGGGAATATCATGAGTATATAAAAGGTACAGGACCGGACCCAATACACTTCCTTGTGGTACCCCAGTTTTGATTTTCTTTATTTCAGAATAAGAATCCTATCGCCTTGTGTGTGTGTGTGTGTGTGTGTGTGTGTATGTACTCCTTTATCCGCACTGAGACTCGGGTTGGTCCATTAATCCTATCCTATTGCCTTATTCTGAACGCTCTATAAGCTAAATATGATTAAATTATTTCTACATATTCTATTTGTAATTTTAGTTTTAATAATAGGCCTGCATGCCATACTTTGTCGAAGGCTTGTGCAACATCAGAAGATTGCAGTACAAACTTCTTTATTTCCAGGGTTTTCTCAATTAGATTCGTAATTCTGTGGACTTGATCTACTGTAGAATGTTGTTCTCCGAATCAGTTTTGATCATATATCTCGGAGGGCAATATATTACTGCTACCGTTAGCAAGTATCATCTAGTTTCTATACATTTGCCGCAGCTTGGATATTTGGCTCTTTGTTTAAGGTGAAATAAGTTTCAGTTAAATGTTAAATTAATTAACAATTAAATGAGAAATTTAGTACTACATGAACGCGAGACAATACCTTTTTTATTGTATCAGCTGTCGATATTCGAATTGGACAAGGAGCAGTGCTGCTGGAACAAGGTGGAGGAGCTTCACCACCTAGAGACAGATACGGCAGAGAACATGCTGCAGCTCAAACGGGGAATCAAAGATAAAATGCTCTTAGGTAAGATTCAGGTTATTGTAATGAAGACTAATTCTTTCGAGTGGCTTCTCATTGGGAATGGTAGCGGATTATTGACAACTTTAAAAGGAAACTCTAATATTACACAAAGGTCACACGTTTTCACATCATTAGAGACTTTTAAACGTGCTGCCCATCAGAACTGCATTGCATTCTTGGAGACAATGGTCCACCCCCACATATTTGGGGATACCTCCAAGAGTCTGCCTAAAAATCTGGCCCTGAAGGATTCCTAGGAACTTCACGCTTGTCAAGCGAATTGGAGGATTAATCCAAATAAGTTTTTTTATAAGGAGTTGAGACTGCGGAGCAAAAGTCAATAAATTCATCCATATGATAATATGTTATCATACTTAATATCAAACAACTTATTCTTACAGCTACAACTACCTACAGTTTTGTAGTGTGGGACTTTGATTGTGTCATACCAAGAGAAAGCCACATCATTCAAACGAAGAAGAAGAAAAAAGAAGAGGTAAAAAAGGAGGAAGAAGAAGTGAGTTCATGTTCATTATTATTGGCTTGTAAAACAAAGACGTTTTTGTACCATTAATAGTACAAAAATAGTAAGGTCCAAAATTTACACGCACGTCCAGTCAGTCATACCACGGATAGAAAAGTTTATCCTTCAAAGTTTGTCATTAAATTTACTTATCCAGGAGGAGAAACCAGACAAAGAGCCTGAGAAGAATCAGCACCTGCGAGGCATAGTCTTACCTCTCCCTCACACCATCCGCAACATCTCCACCAAGATGACTCTCTCCAACTCTTTTATGATCAGCAACAATTATAAATACGCTGTTGCTGGTGTCAGGTTGGTAATCTTTTACGATTTCAAGATCTTTATAATGCGTCTTTATGTTTAACAACCGTATTATTTTACTTTTATTTTAACTTTGATTTTATTGATTTAGATGGAGTCATTTTGACCAGCAAACCATTTTTAATATTTATTACAAACCATACGAATGTTAGCTAACGAGACGTTTAATGGTTTATAGGTAGAATAGAAATAAATACTATAACACTTTGCATTACTCAATTTCCTGTAAAACGAAATTCAAAATTCAATTCAATTTAATTAATTATATTTATTATGTATTGCATGAAATTTATGTTATTGTAAAATTCCATTTGGCAATGTAAAAATAACTGTTTTGCAGTGCCCTTCCAGGGTGCATGTATGTACCTAGTGAAAACCAATTACCTTAGAAATAAGATGGAATGTACCTACATGCAAGCAAAAATAAATAAAATATGAAATTTATTACAGAAAGAGCCTATACGTGTGGAGTTTAGAAACAACCCAACTCACAAAAGTCCTAGACGCCCATTTCGGCAGGATCGTCCAGCTGGAGCCCCTGACTGTGGGCTCTTGGAACAACGTCATCACCTCGTCCATTGACAGGACTGTCAAGATCTGGAACATTGACAATATTTTCGAGCAGGTGCATAAGATTGACAGGCAGGAGCTACCGATTGACTCTATCAGGTAAGGATTGATGCACATAGCCTGAGTTGTGGACGTGGATATTTGTACTGGTTGGTTTTTATCCACTGTTAACCTATATTTTAAAACTCAATACCAATCTACACACTATGACACATCAGTCACAGGATTAACAGTTCGAAAGTTACTATGTTGCCCAACTTATCTGTGAATTAGTTCAAGTAGGTACAGTGTTTTATCAACCCGTTGGAACTCATGAATACAAGCTGTCGATCTTCGTCTTCCGGTCCTCATCCCACGCTAGACGTGGTCAGCACAACATGTATTTCTCTTCAACTCTCTTCTATCAGCCGTCATCTCCGTACCTTTCTTATTCATGTTCCTTTTAGACACACAATCCATCCATCTTTTAAATTACTCTATTTGTCCCAATCAAGTCTCTGCCAGGACAAACAGCTAGCAGTCACCGTGACCAGGAGCTGCTGGGGTCTGTGGGACACCTCGACTGGCAGGCTCCTGGCGCAGCTCGCAGACGCGCCGCTTGGTGCCATAGTGACCCAGGCGGTGGTGACCCCAAGCGGGGACAATGTGGTCACTGCTGAGAGTGGAAATGTGGTGATTTGGGATACACCCGAGCAGCAGGTGGGTAAATGGAGTAACGTGAAACTCTATTATTTGATACCACATAAAGCATAATTTTACTATACATTTATACGAATTTTAGAAAAAGGTACTATAAGTTCTTTACTGATAACATGCATTAGATGAATAACATACTTAGCATTACCTTCATAAAGCGGGTACGCCTCAGAGGTCGTCAAATTTCCTGTTTAATAATTGCTGGTCTAATGATTGATGTTGTAAATTTCCAGGTGATCTTCAAAGAAGAACAGAAGGGCGTAAAGCAGGTCTTGCTGTTAGAAAATGGCACCAAGTTCATCACGATCTCCATGCAAGGAGGGGCGGCCAACGCTGATACCATCACTATGGCGCATATCATTGCTAGGACCATACCTGGTGAGGATTTGAAGTCTCGACCGGACTTGTATTGCTGCTTGCACTGTTTCAAAAGATTAACGGTTTTTACAACAAGGTTCATTCAGATCTGTACAATACTGTGGAACTAAAAATAAAGTTGATTGTTTATAAATGCTTGTCAAACATAACATCTGCTTACGATGTTGTTTGGTTCAAAAACGAATGTTATGTTACCTCGTGATCCAAGGCACCATCTACAACTGGTCACTTCAGTGCAGTTAATAAAAAAAAAGTCAAAATGATCGTCCAACATTCCAATCAGAACCATGAAGCCTCGTCCCTCTTTATGAAAAGTCTGAACAAACTCCAAACCAATGCCGAATCGACCAGTTGTTAAACAAAACAACTGTCTTCTTCACAGAGGGAGATCGCATTTACACAGCGGAGTTCGAGGTCCGCGGCACAGGCTACCGCTCCGCCGTCATCTCCGCAGACGAGAACCACGTGGTGGTGCCAGGCGTGGACAAGACTTCTAAGGACTGTCTGCATGTGTTCCACGCGCGGACAGGCACCAGGTTGCATAGGTAACAACATCAAGCAACGATCATCTTATTTTAAATGGCCTTATTCATAATTATAATCAGTGATACCTAGTTTTAAGCACTACTTGTTATCCGTATTGGTTTATGATTGTATATATAAATGTATGTATATAAATATATTTTCTTTCTCTCTTTCCTTATAAAGCTGAAAGCTCATGGTAAAGTTTTCTTGTTCGCTTATTTACTTTACCTTAAAAAATATTTAAGTTATCAAATTCAAAGTGAGCACTTTATTTCCTAATTTTACTTAATTTGTAATTTGTGACGTGTTCAAGAGTCCTGTAAGGTCTAAAGTGAGTAAAGCACTTAAGCCTTTTTCCAATCTTCCTTCTAATGCAAACTCGCTGTTTGCAATGGAGAGGAATTAGAAGCGGCTACTCTTTATTGTACGAGTATCTACGTGTTTAAGCATCCACTTCCTCTCCTTATTCACCTTAGTTGGAGGCATTCTTGGAGTTCTACTATATCCACAAAGAAAACTTTGACCTGGGTAATTTTATTTCATTCTTAATCTTTTTTATCTTGATATTTTGACTAATTCTTGCAGGATCGCTGTAAAAAACAGTGGTATAAAAGACATGCAGTGCATTGTAGCGCTGCCACACAAACCGCTGTGGGTTGCAGTAGTCGGCAACGACAAGGCTGGCATACTCGATATCAAGACGAAACGGCTTGTCAGGTAAATTTCAACCATTATGGGATTGGTTATAGTTTTTACCCGACTACCAACAGGGGAGGTTTATAGTCACCTTCAATTCAACCCTGACCCTTTCATTGATCATAACATAGTCGGATAAGCTCATCTTGTTTTATTATCTTAGCCAAATTCTCACTGGCAGTGAGTATTTTGCTGATGTGTAAAAAATACCACCAGTGAGTCACTGCTGGTCCTTTTTAACACATCAGCTCAATTGGAGATATGCGAACATCATTTAAAGTCATCATCTTTAAACATCGTATTTATTTTCTTCCACTAGTGGACAAAAAATTGAAGCGAACAAAACCAATAACATTTGGTTTCTTGTTTGATAAATACTATTTATAAAGTTGTTGTTTATGTATAAAATTTTACTTGTCTAAGAGTTTTTTTGTAAGCCTAAAGAAATAAAGTTATTGACCTTTGACTTTTGATTTATTTGATTCAACGATGCTGGACCATTAACACAGCATCATCAAGTCTCCAAGCTAAACAAGTCATTGCTCAAGATCGGATTCGAACAAATGATGAAATTTCTGACCTGTCCAAGAGTCTTGTAAGATCTAAAGGAATTCAAGGACCGAGTTCTAAATTCTCTATTTTTGGATCCAAAAAATACTTTACCCAGTTTCTGCTCAACCTTTGCACGCGTTTCAGACACGTCCCCCGTTGGAACGGGTCCAGCACTCGCGACGGTAAGATAGGCCTGTGCGCGCCGTCCCGCGGAGGTCTCGACCTGATAGAGCTGCGCCGCGGCGCCTCCGTCCAGCCTCTCATCTCCCGCGCCGCTGAGGGTGTCTTCTCCATCATCACCATGTTCAGCTCTGATGATCTGTACGTCTTCTATTATCATAGTGGACGGAAGACGTTGAGGGTTTTTAGGTGAGTAAATATTCATTAAAACATAGCAGCCCTATGTGTCTCCCACTACTATCCAGCAGGGCCTATATCCACAGGCCTTTTTTAATCTTTGCCAGCTTCCTCTGTCCTGTGCCTTTCGAAGTTCACGACTTCCTTGGTCACCACTCGGTCACAGTTTTTGTCCACTAGCCATCATCACGTCTAGGCAGTTGTCCTGCTCATCTTCATCTATATAGATAGAGGATTGCATTTTTATTTTAAAGTTAGTTTATCAATGTTGTCAATTCAATAGCGCTGCCACCTGCCTATCTTATTATTCCTTTTAGCAAAGGAAATTTCAAAAATCCATCGCACAGTCTGTGATACCTATTATATGTTTTTTTTAAATGCGTCTGTTATTGTTTTATTCCATTTATTTTAGGCAGTGAATCGAAAATCAACTAAATGGAATAAAACTATAACAGTCGCATTAAAAGAAATATATGTAATAGGTATCACAAACTGTGCGATAGATTTTTGAAATTTCGTTTGCTAAACGGAATAATCAGATAAAGCAGGTGGCGGCGCTAGTTTGACTGAGGTATGCGTCTTAAACAAAACTAAACTGACAGGTTTCGTTATATTGCTGTCCCTTTCATAACGATCGAAATAATAAGGATGACATAATTTTAAATGCTGTCAAATATTAGGTACTTTTACTTGACACCTAACTTACACATATACATTTGCAGAACGGTCGACGGCAAACTAGTAGCAGATTACCGAGCTCCAGCTGAAGTTACCGCGGTGGCAAGCGCGCACGGGGGCAAAGCTCTAGCTATAGCATCTCAGGACGGGTGCTTCACGATCCTTAACATCGTGGATCCTCATGAATAGGCGGATCAAACATCAGCAGAAGACAACAGTGTTAAGACAGAAGAGGGCAGCGTAAAGTTTGAAGTTAGGAAGGTTGAGTAGCTTCCTCCGAACAGTTACTTAAAAGGAAATACTAAGGATAGTGTGTATTTGATATATTTTGTAGAGATGTTTAATCTTCCCATCTTAGGATTCACAAGAAAGAAATAATGATCTAAATAGTCAACGTTTATCTTATAAAAAATTATCTAGTCCGAAAGTTAAAAATAGATTAGGAAATATAATTATAAAACAAATGAACTAGTCCAAAAGTTAAAAATAGATTAGGAAACATAATTATAAAACAAATGAACTAGTCCAAAAGTTAAAAATAGATTAGGAAATATAATTATAAAACAAATGATCTAGTCCAAAAGATAAAATAGATTAGGAAATATAATTATAAAACAAATGAACTAGTCCGAAAGTTAAAAATACATTAAGAATTATAATAAAGCAATGATGTAGTCCAAAAGTTGAAAGTAGATTCATCTTTGGCCTTCTTCCGTCTATTTAAATGATTTAGGTAATGCCTGTGGTTTTTTGTAATCTAAATTGCTTGGTGAAGATTGTAATAGTTTATCCCATTAAAAAAACGTAATAAAACAAAAGATCTACTCTGAAAGTTCAAAGTAGATTATGAATCATAAAAAACAAATGATGCAATCCAAAACTTAAAGGTACATAAATTAAGAATCATAATATTAAAACAATGATCGAGTCCGAAAGTATGAAGTTCAAATTGAATTATTAATATACATATTTAATGTATTACTTTTGGAAATGTAGTATAAGATTAAGGTAGCGTAAGAATGGCTGGTGCTATAATTTATTTTTGGGAGAATGTTGTAAGTTGAATTTTAAATTATAAGGAAATAAAGGTAAAAACAACAACAAAGACTGAACCCACGCCTAGCATTGTAGGCGACGAATCTCGGATGACGTGTTGCACGATAAGTGTTTCAGTAATGTGAATTAACGTTAGTTAGGTTTTTTCACAATATTTTTTCAAAAAAGCTTCGAAAAAATACAGAATAATCTATGCAATTTAAGACACAAAATACATTATAATTTAAAACATAAGAAATAATAATTGTGCTTAGTACCATCTATTTTCTTAGTTCGTACCGTTTTTCTTCTAAACATTTAATAAGTAATATTTTTTCACTGTCGTCACCGTATACACAGGAATGTACAAAGGAACCTTTATATTTGCGCTTACGCCGTTCTGCTCTGTCCCACTCCCTATCAACGCGAAATCCTATACCTATCCTTTTCACAAAATGGCGCCATAGGAAGCATCCAGATCTCATTGCGTCGCGTACGTTACATGGCATGGGTTCAATCTGTTTACCTTTATTGAGCATCAAGTAGGTGTTGAAGACATAGCTAGCACTAAAACGTTTAAGGTGGATCGTTTCGTATGGAACGATTTTTTTTTTTGTTGATTTGAATTTCTTTCTACACGGAATAAAACAGTAGGAAAAGTAATTTGCCGCAAATCGAAAGTTATTTTTAATGAAGCCATGATTTTAATGTTTATTGTGCGACTTGCATTTTCGGAGCAGTTGGGAATAATTATGTTGTCTATTATTTTCCCAAATGCTCCAAAGTACCATCAGTGAATTTAAGTTAGTTTTTTCTTAAGTTAATATAAAAAGGTCACGATTTGAGGCAAACACTTTTTCGCTAGTTTAATTCATTGTTGTGTTACAAGGAATAAAACTAGTAAGCGAAAAAGCTAAAAAAAGTAGAAAAAATTATACCCTATTTTTTTTATCCACCGCCAACGCGTTTTGGAGATACTAACCTTACTAAAAGTAATTGTTATTCAAGTAGCTACTGATATTTTACCTACAAAATGTAATTTATGAAGTGAGATCCTAAACTTAAATGGTAAAAAATGTATTGTGGAATCGTAGAGGGTCTTTGTGTTGTGTTACTTGGTTTATCTTTATTGATAAATGAAAAGTGTGGTATGTGGACCAATGATTCTATTGACAAGAAAGGAACGGTGTTGGTTTGTTGGTTGTTTTATATAGATGTAAGAAAAAATGTCCGTGATCTCATTTTCTGTATTTAACTTAAACGCACATAAAAAATGCTTTTTACAATTAAAAACTAGAACAATCTTATTAAAATAAGTTTTACTTGCAATCTCTCTGCGATTCTTCTTTATTATTTAGGTAGGTAGGTATAAGTATTTTTTATACAAAAATATAGGAAAATACAAACTAGAAAAATATTGAACTTTACGAAATAACATCTTTTTGTTATTAACGTAGGTACCACTGTATAAAGAACGATAGAGTTCTTGGGATTTTTTTAAAATAAAAGTACATAATCTGTAATATGAGTCAATAAGCTTAGGGGAAGTCTATGTCCAGCAGTGGACTGAAATAGGCTGTTGATGTTGTGAAACATAAAAATCAATGAAATTACAATTACTCTCTACAAGGCGGTTCAACGCGGGTTGGCGCGAGATAAAATAATTTTGTGTTTTTTTTTGCGTTCCACAGGCAACACAACTAGTGGAAAAGTGATTCACCCCAAATCGTAAGCCATTTTCTATGAACTCATGATAAATCCTTAGATTTACTGGAATTTATGGAGCATTTGGGAAAAAAAGAAAATCGAAGCTAAAAATCAACATTTTCCCAAATGCTCCCAAAATACAAATAAATCAAAGTTGGTTTTATCATGAGTTCATAGAAAATGGTTTACGTTATGCGGCAAATTCCTTTTCCGCTAGTTTTATTGCTTGAGGAACGCAAAAAAAAAACACAAAAAATTTAATATCGCACCAACACGCCACCTTAAATACTGAGATTGACCTTAAAGTTTTGTATTTACGGTATAAAAGTATGACTCTAATTCTCTTTCTCACTTTCTCTTCTCCCACTCCACTCTCTTAATACTCGTACTCTGACACGTAGATAAAGATTTTGGCGATGGCTATTCCTCCGAACTGCTCCCTGGAGTGGAGTTCCATAGCCAACTCTAGCTCGATACTTTGTGGTCCTTGGAGAGGGTGAACCAGGGAGATTACCGCTTCATGACCACTTTGGGTCAATCTGTAAGAAAATATTTATTATAAAGTGAATAGTAAAGCGATTTATATTATTATTATTTGATTGTTTTGACAAATCTAAAAACTGAATTCGAATCCCTTAATTTTACACTGTTCTTAAATTTTGCGGGATAGATCCCTCGGGAATTCGGGATCGTTTTCGATTAAATATTTTTTTTAAATCAGTTCATTAATTGACGGAATCGATGAACATACATATAAAAAAACATACATACGTCCCCGAACAAAGAACCTCCAATATTTTTATAAAGTCAGTTAAAATTTTAGTTAATATTATAATTTTAGTTAATACTTAAAATTAATAAATGCTGGACAGTTCACACTGCAGACTGATGCAAACAATCTAGAGGTAGCTTAACCATAACAATACCAATCCGGATCGTACTGACTTATTACATTGCATTGCACGCACAGATATTGTTTATAATACACAGTAAACACTCGGAACAAGAATCTTCATACAAACAGTGTCCCTAGACAGGAGTCGAACCCGCAACCTCCTGCGTCGCAGGCGGACTTTCGCACGCTGGGCACGCTTCCGACTGGTTTGATATGGATCAGTTGAGCTACCTGTAGATTGTTTGCAACTGTCTGCAGTTAGCTCAATCGTTTCAACTGTAATTACTAGTTTTAATTTAATTCTATTATTTGATTGTTATTTTCTTTGAAGTAAGTTAACTTACAAGAACGAGTTGATATTAGCGGGTTGATGGACGCTGGGTGGAGAGTCTACGTCTTTGATCCGGAGCTGGAAACTCAGCTCTGTGAACGGCCACGCGGGACCTCGCATTGTGAATAGCTTCACCTGGAATAACAGAAGACAGAGGTTTTCTTGTATTTTTGTGCGCAAGTCTTGCACTCTGGGTAATCTATATGTAATTAAAAAAAATAAAAAAAAAATCCTCCGAATCCTGAGAAATCGAAAACTTTGGGACCTTATTTAATTTTCTACAAGACAGAGTTTTCAAATTTGTTTAGGTTTGAGAGAAGTATTAAGAAAAGCTTATGGTAGGTATTGTAACTAACTGCACAATAGTTTATTTGAAACTTCTTTTGTTTAAAAGAACTATGTAGAATTCTTCTGCACGGAATGTTGCAGTTTCTGTGGCTTTGTGACTGGGCCTTTGCCCGTATGTCACGTGGTTTTGGAGTTTTTATCTTTAAACCAGTAGAATTATTTAATATGCTAGAAGAACGGAGACTGTACCTCCAATAGTTTGATTGTTTTGATATCACTAAAAACCGATGTCGTATTCGTTAATTATACACTAGTTTTTTTTTATTTGCGATATAAATACCAATTTTTGGAGCATTCTCTACCTACACAAAAGCAAAAACGAGAAAAAATATCACGTTTGTTGTATGCTCTTAAATATTTATTTTATTCTGTTTTTTAGTATTTGTTGCTATATATAGGCGGTTACAGAAATACATCATCTGTGAAAATTTGAACGTTCTAACTATCACGAGATACAGCCTGGTGACAGGCGGACAGACAGACAGACAGACGGACGGACAGCGGAGTCTTAGTAATAAGGTCCCGTTATACCCTTTGGGTACGGAACCCTGAAAATCATACAAACAACTGAATAAAGAACCTCATTTTTTCCTCGGTTAAAAATGAATTCTACTCCATCGACTTACGTTTGCTTCTGGAACGTAGAGGTTGGACACGAAGGTGATGAAGTTGTACGAGATGGTGGTGGGCTGGTGCGCGCAGGCCCAGTCGCCGGGCTGGCACACTCGCTCCGCTTTCGTGCAGCGACTGGAAAAAGAAATGTAATTTACGATAGTGAAACAGAAATTTCTTTTAAGAGGTTAATCACTTAGGCTCTAATTTTTCAATTTCAGTCCGATCCGCTCAAGATTTTTGCTAAGCGCCAGCCATAACACAACAGAAAAGGTGTTAGGTTTAAGTCAATAGGCAATAAGCCTGACATGGGTACGACTGTGTGGCAGGAAGCATCACATATAAATATATAGAAGCGAAAGTTTGGATGTTAAGATGTTTGAAGGGCTGTTACCTCTTCACGCCATAACGACTGAACCTATCGGACTGAAACTATGCATATATGTAAGGTGGAATCAAACATAGGCTACTTTTTATCCCATAAAAATCCCATGAAACGGTTTAAAATAAAAGAAGAAAAATGAAGGAGAAGGTAGGTAACGTACTGTTTGCTCTCCAGCTCATAGCCCTGGGGGCAGGTGATGCGGTGGCAGCGGTAGGATCCTCGCGTGTTGAAGCAGACCTGACTGGTGCCGCCGCTGGTGCCTGTTTCGCAGGTTGCCTGGCCCGTCTCACATTCGTCGATATCTGAAAGAGTCACACTTATTAAAAAGTGGAAACTTTAGAATAAGAATAAGAATCATTTATCATTTATCATCGCCGCCGTTCTAATTAAATAAATAAAAAATAATAATAATTTATTTGCTTAAAACATGAGTGAGTTGTGTGAGTTAAAACATGGTATGAGCATGCAATTATGTTAAAATATAGATTAAATAAGGTCCACATGTATTGCCATTACTGGCGTGCAAATAGGAGAGGGCTCACTGCAGATTTGTCACTAATGCGATAGTCTTTTCATAACTAGGTAGGTATAATAATCAATCATAAAAAAAAATCAAATAAATTTAAAATTTATTATACATTGTAACTAATTGGTAGGTATATAAAATCAAAATTTGTCGAGCAGAAAATCATTAACGCTATAATAACATTTTTCTATAAGTACATTCTTGAGTCTATTTTTAAATACATTCGACGTAACAGAGTTATTGTTGGTTATACATTTTACAGCATGATTATATATTTTGGGTGCCTAAAACACTTTTCCGTACAAGGGCAGTTTGTGATGGGTGCGTGATTGATGGATGTTTGTTACCTACTCCTTCTTCACGCCATAAATCTTGAGCGGATCAAACCGAAATTTTACATAAATTAAGGCCTGGATCTGTAATGCATCGCGTCTGAACCGAAGATTTAGTAAAACATACCAATACAGCAAATTCTTGTCCACATACAGGCAGTACCTGATAGGGCAGGAGCAGCGTAACCCCGCGGCTCGTTGAGGCAGTGGATCTTGGGACTGACCTAAGATGTGGTAAAACATACCAATACAGCTCTTCGTGTCCTTAGACAGGCGGTACCTGACGTGTAGTGGTAGCCCCTCAGCTAATTGAGGCAGTGGATCTTGGACTTGTCTGACCTAAAATTTAGTAAAACCTTCCAATATAGCTCTTCTTTTCCTTCAGGCAGCCGGTAACTGTTGCGGCATGTGCAACGGTAACCCTCCGGCTCATTGAGGTAGCGGAACTCGGACTTGTCTGACCTAAGATTTAGTCAAACATACCAATACAACTCTTTTTGTCTTGCAGGCAACCGGTACCCGATGCGGCAAGTGCAGCGGTAACCCCCCGGCTCGTTGAGGTAGCGGATCTTGGACTGGCTGACCTAAGATTAAGTAAAACATACCAATACAGCTCTTCTTGTCCTCAGATAGGCGGTACCCGATGGGGCAGGTGCAGCGGTAACCCCCCGGCTCGTTGAGGCAGCGGCCGACGCAGTGGATCCTGGACTTGTCGTTGCACTCGTCGACATCGGAGCACGTTCTGGAATAAAATAAAAAAACCTCTAACACCTTTAAAGTTTAATTGGTTCATAACAGCAACTTGGTTTCCCCGAGAAGGGAAAAGGAGAGAGAAGAGGGAGAAGTGGACGTGGACGAGGAGAACTTAAGACAGGGGGGAATGGAGGAGGCTGGGGGAGGCCTCTGCCAAGCAGCAAACAAACTAATAGGTGTTCTAAATAGGTTGTAAATAATATGTAAAAAGTGCAACCAGTTTGAAATAAAGGTACCTTTACTATATTATTAGTTCATGACGCAAGGTGGTAACGGCGTGAGAACTGGCCCTAACTCAACCCGTGAATGTCGTTAGAGTCGACATTCCTCTGAATGAAAGCTATGTCTATATTAACACCTCAACTGCAATCACCAACCCGCCTGCCTAGCGTGGAGAATAAGACAAAAACCCCTTGTTTAGGGGGGAAGGAGGGCACATGTGGGTTCAGCAGCGTACATTATGTCAGCTGCAAGTGATGTAACGTGGAAACATTGGCTTCTTCTTTAGAGAAAAAGTCTTATGCTAAAGGTTCCGGTGTCAGATGACAAAAACACAATAGTATTTATTACCCATAAAATTTGGTTCTGATCCGTAAATTTTTTTCGGTCATCTTTGCATCTAAAGAGTAACACTATAATGTATGTATTGATGAATGTATTTAAAGAATGTATTCATCATCTTTATGTCATCAACTGCTGGGTAAGTATCATCCTCAAATTTATGCCAACCTGCTCTGTCCTGTGCCCTTTTCATCTACCTAACGCGCAACTACTGATCTACTGAATTTATTACTCCATTGTAAATTAGCTTGTTAGGCAGGTGGTTGTAGTTTCTTGTATACCTCACCTGTTATCAGGGTTCAGTCGATACCCCCGATGGCAGGAGCACCGGTACCCTCCCCAGACGTTGGTGCAGCGATGTTCGCAGAGGGAGAATGCCTGAGACTCCGTGCATTCGTCTACGTCCATGCAAACCTAAGAATTTTAGGGATCATCTTCATTATAAATTTAAAAGATATTACAACCTGTTTATTTATAAGATGGAATTGAGAATGACGTCATCTCTCATATCTGTTTCATTATCATCATCATCAGCTTATGTAAGTCCACTGCTGGATATAGGCCTTCCTCAAAGAGCACCACAGTGCCATGTCTTCAGCTTGCCGCATCCAGCATCTACCTACTATCACAGATCGTCATCCATCATCTCTGCTTGGTTTGAATCTAATCAGAGCGGATGAGAGATGATTTCATTCTTCAAAGCCCAGCGCTGGACAAAAGGGTTGATGATAAAGAAGGAAACAGCATTGGATAAACGTTTCAGCTCTAATTGGTCTAAGCACACGCATCGAATTTAGAATTTTAACTTCTTTATTCACCAGTGGGTTTATGGTGAAGGGTGCAGCAGTAGAATTAACTGATGCACACTAAAAGCAAACTCACCTTTTCATTAAGCGGTGCTGATCTGAAGCCATCGTGACACCTGCAGTGATAGGAGCCGGGGGTGTTCACGCAGTTAGCGTTTTGTGAACAGATGGTCTGGAAGACAGTGTTTGAGTTAGAAAATCCACAGAATATATTTGTAAGATGCTTTGTACTGCAGGGTCCGATGCTGTAAATGCACAAAGCATTTTTGTGCGAGAGGTTTTCAGCAATTTTGTATAAATTTCTCTGGAGATGTGAGCGCAGGGAACGAACTTGAAAAAAGCTCTAATGCCAATTGGAATCCTATATTTACAGTTTTATTACAAATAATAGGTACATGATAATTGATAGTAGGTAATTTTAAAATGCTCGTCATTTTTTGGAACAGTTACGCTTCCAGCAGACTATTGCAATAGTTCATTACGGATGTAAGCGGGTTAACTACGAACCTTATTTCTTCCAACACAAATAAGGTTCGTAGTTAACCCGCTTACATCCGTAATGAATTCCTCAAACTACGATAGTTTGTATAGTAAAATTGCAATAGTTCTCTAAACCAGGAAACAAAAATCATCTGGTCTTTGACCCATTACGTGTTCCTGCCACTTCCATCGTTGATCTCTTACCCTGTTCCCAGCCAGTTGACACTCGTCAATATCCTGACACTCGTGGTCTCCAGTCAGACGGTATCCGGGCAGACACCTGCACGTGTAACCTTTCTCCAGGTTAATGCAGGCCTGCTGAGGGCCGCACTTTGCCTCGCCTGTCGCGCACTCGTTCACGTCTGTGGATGTTACGTTGGAAGTAGAAATGGAAGACGAGAAGAGATATGTAGACCCTGCCGTTAGAAGGTGGTCTGCAGATAAAGACAGGAAGCCAGAAATTTAATATAATGACGTGCTATTAAAGTAGCACGTCATTATATTCAATTTCTGGCTTCCTGTCTAGCTATTTTTTATACGTTATGGCCCATAACGTATAAAAAATAGCTTCGATACAATTTGTTTTCTAAGATTCTTGGCTTAAATTTTATGGATAATTAATTCTTCTTTTTACTAATTTGATTATTCATTTATTTCAGATAAAATATCCATATCACATTTTTAAAATTAACCTAGAACTTAAAATAACATGTTATAGTATATTCTAAGGTTATTTTCGCGAGAACTCATAATAAAACACTGTTTTAACCGGATTAATCGGAGGCTTTTCAGCTTCCATGGCCACACCACACGAAAATTCAGGTGATAAACAAAATATAAAATATACGCGATTAATCCGGTTAAAACAGTGTTTTATTATAACATTATTATAAAAATCAAATAAGTAACACTAATTGTTTCCAATTTTAATTTTTACTTCGTTTGATATACCAGGGGTCTACTCGGAAAACGATTATCAAAGTTTCTGATTCATTTTGGTGCTAAAGCTATCTTATGGAATTGATATAGGGGTTTTTGTTTTATCAAATACGGCCCCATGTTAGGGCAATACTAAATACACAATAAGAAATCTCTCTTACCAACGCAAGAACCATCCACATCCAGACGGTACCCCAAGGGGCACTTGAGCACTGTCTTCGTCGCCTCCTGCGTGATCTCAGGACTGACTACGTCACCTGTGAACGATCTGTTGAGAGTCGACAGCGGGACATAGGGTGGGTACACTGTGAAGAAAGGGAAGTAGAATTTAATACCAATAAAAGTAATGTAAGCATAGTTTTGCACGGATTTGGGTGAAATCTTACGTGCATAGAATGTTTTTACAACTTACCTGGGTCAGCTGCTTGTAATGTCAAATCATCAGCCCTTTGACACTGCTGGACTTGAGCCTTTTGTTTAACATGCCAGCTCAATTGTCCCTGCTCATCATATTCTTCCACCTATCAACATGAATTATGAACTAACATACCCGGTTCATTCCCGTACCCCGGTGGGAAGGCGTCCTTGCTGCGCTGGGGCACACAGCGATGTCGCACGTCATCCAGCTCCCAGTTCGGGGGGCATTCGCAGCGGTAACCTCCGCGGGTGTTCACGCAGACTTCCACCGCTGCACAGCTCGCTTCCCCGTTTGTGCATTCGTCTATGTCTGTAGATAATGTTTTATAGAGAATCTCAATACGTCATCTACTTCAGTGGCTTTTAACCGGACCACTGGTGGTGCCTGGAAGCACCCGAAGTGTACCGCGTTGTCATTTCATCTACCACATTGAGTCTGATCTCAAATCACGACAAACAAGTTGCGGCTCGCTCCGCTCGACAATATTTTAAGTACTACTTTTTGCGTTCAAAACCTGCAAGTTAATTTCAGTGGCACGGTCCACTCTAGATTAAACAACATACTATGATACCTAGTTACAACATCCTTAGGGTTAAGAAAAAACTGTAATGGCAACACCATTTTTCTTAATAATAGATAAATTTTGTTTTACCTACGTAGATCACTCATTCTAAACCATTTTAGAATTTAATTGCAACGCAAAAAAAACATTTCAGCTTGTATCTCTCCGTCAGGGCGCTAAAAGGCAGCTGTCTTTCTGCGACGAGATATAGGGCATCTCTTTCTGCACTATGCAAACTGAGCGAGACTTGACCAGTTAGCGCAATAACACACTTGGTGTCAAACAACCGTGCGGGACGTTAAAATTTATTATTATTAAGTTTAAAACCACAAAAAGAATACCTTCGCAATTCCCAGTATTGTAGTTGAGGAAGAGTCCAAAATCACAGGTGGTGTGAGACATGAACTTCCTGGTGACAGTCGGCCGGTCGTCGTTATAGCCGAAAAAGAATTCTGGAAGCGAAGAATATAAATATAATTTATTAAAATGCATATGTTACACATTTTCAATCTTAGCCAACGCAGTGTAAGATGCCACTTTCTAATATTACATCCGACAAAATTATAATAGCTACGTAATTCCAATCGAAATACCATGAAACCTAGGGTTTTTATAATAAGCAGAACCGACGACGACGTCCCGATTATTCAGCTTCAATTCTGCCTTACAGCAGTAACAAAAATTTAGTTGTAGTTTATTTCTAAGACACTAAAAACTAACTAGCCCTAGTTGTATTACAGGACTCAAGGCTTCTCTTAATAATTAACAATACTGTGTCTATAGTAGTCAAAAATTACTCTACTTTGTTTTTTTTATAAATTTATGTGTTCATGTTTTCGAAAGCAAAGAAGAACGTATGTATCAAAAAAATACGTTGAATCTTTTATATACTACGTAGATTCATTGTAATTAGTCCTACCTAGTTCCTTCATGTTTATGCTACCCTCTTTGTTAGCAGCTCAGTGGAGATCCCAACATAGGTACCCACCAAAATAATGCTGTGTTAGTATGGTTTCTTAAAAGTTGTTTATTAAAATAAGAATAAATTAGCCGTACCATCATAGCACCTGTTACAAAAATCTCGTTACGGGGAAAGAAGTGAGAAGGCTAGGGCAAAGAGAGCAACTACAAACACAATGATGAAATCGGCGAAATCTCTCCGACGTTTATTTCGAGAGATATTCGGAGATTAGTGAATTTCCTGATACCGTTCAAGTATGTATTTACCTCTTGGAGTAGTAGAAGAAGCTGGTTCAGGAGTAGTTGTAGGAGGTAGCGTTGGAGGTAGCGTTGGAGGTAGCGTCGGAGGTATTGTTGGAGGTAGCGTTGGAGGAAGTGTTGGAGGTAGTGTTGGAGGAAGTGTTGGAGGCAGCGTCGGTGGCAGCTCAGTGGTGGTCGTGGTGGTAGATGTACTAGTGATGACGAGGTCACAAGCACTCGTGACGACGTCTCGCCGGAAGCCCATGGCGCAGTCGCAGACGTAGCCGCCCATGGTGTTGCGACAGGTCTCGGTGATGCCAGAGCAACCGTGCTGGCCGGTGGTGCATTCGTCGATGTCTACAGAGATAATAGAATAAACATTATTTTAGACACAAGTACATAAAAATCATAATCATAAAAATGACACTGTCCTTTGGCTGTGACAGCGGCGTGTTTTTCCGCTATGTCAGCAGTTCAATTCAGATGTGTTCGTGACTTAAGAATTTATTTAACTTCTATAGATGCTCATTACTTTTATGTGCTTAGATAACTTACCAAAACATCCTCCATTGTCACTTTGCTCGAACCCAGGAGGACAACTTGGTCTTTCATTTCTCGGAACATTTGAATTGTCCGTTCGTGAACCTTCGTTCTTCCTATTCTCAACTGTGACTGTTTCATGAGGAACACTTAGCCACATCGTTGGTGTTGTTGGCGTTTGAATTGCTGGCCTGTACGGGCTGAAGGTTGGTCTTTGACTTGGTGCTTCATACGGCCTTTGGTTTGGTGTATCATATGGCCTCTGATCTGGTACTGCCCTCGGCTCTTCAGGTATTCGTTCCGTTGTTTCAATTGGTTCCTGTCTTTCTGTAGGTTTGTCATCTGGTATCTCGTTTGAGCTGATTGGTTTATCTGGTCTTGTTTCATAGTATGTGGAGTCAGGGATTTCAAATTCTATTACCGGTTCTGAGTTTGGTTTGAATACAATTTCTGGTTGAGGTTCTGTTGGTGCTGGTGGCGTGGATGATAGTACTTGTGGTATATATAAAGGCATGACGTGTCTTGGAACTTCAGGGACGAAGTCTATTGGTTTTTTTTCGTCTTGTTTTGGCTTGACTTGATTGCTATCTGGTGTTTCAGGTTCGCTTTCGTCGGTTTTTCTTTCTTGTGATTCCATTTCAGGGTCAGGAGTGTTTACGTTCGGTGTCAGTGGCACTTCACTACTAGGTGGAGGGGGGTTAGTCTTAGGAGGCACGTTTACTCCTGCATCTGTTTTATTGGCACTAGTTTCTTCGATTTCATCGCTGAAATTGAATGGAGACTGTTAATAAATTATAAAAGCAAAATTGAGGCCTCAGTTTTCGAACAAACCGGGGAACAAAACCGGGATATTCAAACACTGCCACTCATAAATGATACTTACTTAAAGGTACAGAACACGCACTTAGAGCCATAGGATACTTACTCAGAGTCGTAGTACTCGTACTCGTACTCAGGAGCAGGTGTGGTGGTGGTCGTGGAGGCTCGTTTCCTGACGCAGCGGAAAGATCCAGGGATGTTCATACATTGGTACTCGGGGCCGGCGCTTCCGCAGTTGTGGGTGCCGAACGCGCATTCGTCTACATCTGGAGGTAAGATTTAATAAGTTTGTTAACAAAGAAATAGATTACAACAGGGGCTACAAATTTTGTGATGCTAGTAACACAGAACAATAGTTAGATTTATGAGTAATGTCAAAATAAATGACGAAATATGAATAAACATAGATAAGAAAGTAAAATAGGTAGTAGTAGGAGTTTAAAGAGAAAACAAAGGGTGAATAAAACACGCTTGATCGTGACGGCAACTAGAGTTAAATTTTAACAACCGAATGGACTCCAATTTCAAATGCTTTTTTATGGCATTTATCGATTGATTTTTGGTTTATTAGTACTATACATACGCTCGTACTATAGAACCTAATTGAGACACTTCAATAGCGTGTAAAGAAGTCCCCAGTCAGACCCTGTTGTCATAGAAGCGAAAGCGATTGGTTAGCAGAATTCAGCACGTGATGTAGATTTTTCCATCGAACTTACCCTCGCAGTTCCCAGTGGAATGCTGCAGGATATAACCGGTGCCACACGACGTGATCCTGATGCAGAGGAATGAACCGATGGTGTTGTCGCAGCGTTGGGAGTTTGGTAGGCAGTCGTGTTGGTGGGTGGCACATTCGTTCACATCTGAGGAGTTGATAAATTTCTAGTCTCATTACACTAATATTATAAATTTCATCATCATTATCAGCCTATAGTAGTCCACTGTTGGACATAGGCCTCCTCTAATGAGCACCATAGCGCCCTGTCTTCAGCTTGCCGCATCTGGATGCGGCAAGCTGAAGACAGGGTGAAGACAGGGCAGATGCTGGCATCTGCCAGCAGTCTTTCGCAAATCGTCATCCCCACCTGGTTAGAGGGCGTCCTACACTACGTTTGCGAGGCATTATAAATTTAGCAATTAATTTATAATTAGTAGTCTTACTACTGCGCCCCGGGGCTTTGCCCGCTTGGAAATTTATGTGTCAAATGGAGAACAATTTGGATATCGAAGAAAGATATTTTATGTCTTAAAATTTTCGATTGGTAATCATACGCCGCGCACATCGCTAAGGGAACCTCGGTTGGAACTGTGGTGGGAGAGCACGTTTTGTATTGCGACATACATGACTCCGGTTTTTACATTTTAGTGACAGCGTCGTCGGGGAGCGCACGTGCGCTCTAAGATCTATATTTGTGTGGTTATTTGTTTGTTTTATCAAGTTATATTACACTAGCAGTCCGCCCCGACTTCGCACGGGTATATTCTATAGCCTATCTTCATCAGGTATCCCTGATGAAGATAGGCTATAGAATATACCCATAAGACTATAAGAATCCTACATTATCATGTAGGATTCTTATGGTGACACAATTTTTCAAACCGGTCCATTCGTTTCGGAGCCTATTCAATCCAAACAAACAAACAATATAAAATTGATAAGCGTTTCGTTATTTACATAAAGGATTATTTTTACCATCGTTTGAGAGAATGTGCGAAATCAGGGAATATTATTTTTGTCATACAGATTTCAGAAATTTGGAAGTCACCTAAAGAAATAACATCATCTTACCGACGCAAGCTCCCGTGGTAGCATCTAGCTCGTAGCCAAGCTTGCAGTGACACTCGAAGCTGCCGTTGGTGTTGAGGCACCGCTGGTGCTGGTCGCAGAGGTGAGTGCCTTCCACGCACTCGTCCACGTCTGGAAGGAGTTAGTTTTGATCCAGATTTTATACAGGCCTTATTTGAAGATTTAAATTTCTTAGTATATTCTATTTAAATTTCTTATTGGCACATCCACCTAAGTGGGGAAATGTGCAAAAGATGATGATTTATGATCAATATTTTAACAGATAAATAAAAACAAATAAACAATTCACACAGTATCATCTAGCGTCAAGCTAAGTAGAGCTTCTGTTCCGGGCACTAGATAACCAATATACTTACTAAAATATAATTAAATTTACGTATGCCTAAAAATTTGTAATATATTTAGAAAACACCCAGAGGTTGTCGAGAAAAGTTATGAAGATTTTACTTACCGTCGCAAACTTGAGTGTTTCCGTTGTACCTCATGCCATCGGGACACCGTCCATTAGTGGGTCTGCAAACATAGAATTAAGCTAAACAGTTGTATCTTTTACCGTTATGGTCACGGTTACGTTATAAACGCTAGCGATTACGGTATTGACGGTTATGATAATAACGTTTACGTTAGCAACGGTTACGGTGCTAACGGTAACGGTTACGGTATCAACGCTTACGGAATGATCGGAAATGATTACGGCGGCAGTACCGTAATTATTTAGTTGTATTGCATAGAAAATATAAAAAGAAAATTATAAATACATCCTTTTTTACTACTTTGAATAAAACAGTATGAAATAAGTACAGGTACAACACAAAATATTAGATAGATAGATAGATAATTCTTTATTGTAGGTACCACACAAACACAGAAAACAGTACAGAAATAAAAGTTACAAGATGAAGTACAAAGGCGGCCTTATCGCTATGAGCGATCTAAAAATTATGGAAAAAAATTATAAAAATTATGGGCGGTCTTGATGCTAGATATCGCTATCTCTCTCAGACAAGAAAAATGAAGAAAGAAGTGTTATTTTAGGTTGTTAATTTTACCTTGTTTCACTGGTTCGGTCTTTGATCTTGCAATCATACTGTCCCAACTGATTTACGCAAATCTGGTCTTTTCTGCAAATCTCGGAGTCGTCTTCGCATTCATTGATATCTGAATAATAAGTACTTTGTGTAAATCTTCGGATGCATGGGAGCAGAGGGCGCTTGCCCACCGAAAAAGACATTCAAAATATACATATTCTAAGCATTTGCTCCCCTTGGAGTCGAGACCCTAGGTCCGTGGGGTACCGAGGCTCTTCGGGTTTTCAAAAAATTATCTGAGCGTCTGGTCGAAGCGACGCGTGACCCGAGAGCTGGTGAGTATCTGGCGCAGCGCATCAGCATTGCTATACAGCGGGGCAATGCAGCTAGCGTCTTGGGTACGCGCGCGACTAGTATTGATATGGTTCAGTTGAGCTACCTTTAGATTGTTTGCAACAGTCTGCAGTTAGCTCAATTGTTTCAATTGTAAATACTAGTTTTAAATTAATTCTATTATTTCTAAGAATTAATGTTCTAACTAAATCTTATTCACTTTAAACTTGATTTTCCCTACAGCTGGGGATACGTTTCCAAACTCCTTGTATGTTCCCCATTGTACTGCACTTGTCGCCCAGGCTACATGACGTTTCTAGTGGATTACTCACCCTCACACCTGCCAGTTACAGGGTCAATCTTGAACCCTGGTCGGCAATGCTTGGACGCCATGTCTTGGCAGAAGAAGGACCCGTGAGTGTTGACACAGAACTGGGAGAGACGGTTGCAGTCGTCTTTGAGTATTGCGCATTCGTCTACATCTGGAATATGACAAATAAAAACTATTGTTAATACACTTGTGGGCAACAAAAAATGATCAAGCCGTCCAGAACATTCCGAACAAATATTTGCAAATCGTACACACATTTTGTGTCAAGGCGGGAGTCGAACCTACAACCTTCTGCATCGCAGGCGGACCTTCACCCGCCGTACCACATCGGTCATCGCAAATGATATAAAAGTAGAAATTTATACAGGGTTATTGGTAAATTTGTAACACTACGTGAACTGCAGGTTCTGCCCATCAACAAAAACACGTTTGTGAAGACGCCAGGTCTTAATTCTTAAACTTGGTATTGGTAAAAGATACCCCCCGCAATTCAATATTCGTTCGTTAGAGAGAGGTTTTATTTGAAACTCAACTTAAAAACAGCTCTGCCCTGAATTAACAGAAGATATGAGAGTGAAAGATCGGTCTTAAGTAACTCGTTGGGATCAAGACACAGATGTTTTTTCATTTAGTATCAGAGGTGATTTATATTTTTTTTAAGAATTAAGACCTGGCGTCTTCACGCAAGTGTTTGTGATGATGGGCAGGACCTGCAGTTCACGTAGTGTTACAAATTTACCAATAACCCTGTATAGTAGGTACTAAAAAGCTGATGAATGCAAGTGAAAATGAAATGGTGGATGGGTCCTACCTTCGCACTGTACTGGAGACCTCATGATGAAGCCTGGCGGACACCTGTCATCATCAGCTCTCGCAGCAGCCAGGGTCATAAAGTCTGATGATAAGGCAGTGGTGGTGAAAATGATAATGGTTCAGGTGTTATGGACCATGACAAAAAGCAAAGAAGAGGACGTTACAACCATCTGCCATGTGATGAACTTTTACAGATCTGTGTCTATTTGGGCAAATATTAAGATAATAATGGCAATAATTACAAGAAAGAAAATCAACATGATAGAATACTTAAAAGATGCCAAATATAAAGACAATATATATATAGCTAAAGGATTTAAGGTAGTTCTCCTCCAGGGCACATAGATTCTTTCCACCCTGTATAACAACATGACGTCAGCCACGCTGAATATTTTGTTAATATACCTACTAAGTACGTTATGAAAATGAAAAATGTAAATTTTGAAGACAATGTAAGTATGTTTTGTTTTTTGTTTATCAATTTTTATTTTATTATATTTTATACGAGTAGCTGAGTAGCTTTCTTTTAGTTTAGTTTATTATGACAATGCCCCTATACAGCAGCTTTTATGACATAGATAGATAGATAATTCTTTATTGTACCACACAAACACAGAAAACAGTACAGAAATGAAAGCTACGAGAAGAAGTACATAGACATATTAGACATATCTTGATATGTACCTATTAATAAATCCCAAAAATTTACTATCTCGACGGGATTCGAACCCGCACCTTCCCCTTCAGCGCAGGGTTGCTCTTTTTCCAACTAAGCTACGTGATCTTATCTAGTCGACCCGTAAATCTTTG
The DNA here is from genome assembly GCA_947086465.1 of Eupithecia exiguata. Lineage (NCBI taxonomy): Eukaryota > Metazoa > Arthropoda > Insecta > Lepidoptera > Geometridae > Eupithecia > Eupithecia exiguata. Next base: position 1,350,955 of record OX352251.1, read on the forward strand.
GGAGTTCTTTCGGCACTTACGCCGTCAGCGCCACCTACAGAGGAAACAATGAAGTTATCCAATTCTGCTCAAAGACCAAATTTACATTTAGTTCTTTGACGAGAGGTTTTGCCGTTGCTTGATTCTAAAGTTTTTATTTATTATAGTACTCTGGGTAATTTCTAAGAAATTAATAAATCCCAAAAATTTACGATCTCGACGGGATTCGAGCCCGCACCTTCCCCTTCAGCGCAGGGTTGCTCTTTTTCCAACTAAGCTACGTGATCTTATCTAGTCGACCCGTAAATCTTTGGGAGTTCTTTCGGCACTTACGCCGTCAGTGCCACCTACAGAGGAAACAATGAAGTTATCCAATTCTATAAGTATTCAAATTTTTGGGATTTATTAATTTCTTAGAAATTACCCAGAGTACTATAATAAATAAAAACTTTAGAATGTACCTATTAACTTAGTTTTATTTATTTTCTGACATATTTTGACTGTAATTTTTGTAAACCCTGGGCCCTTTTAGCCAGCCAAGTGTTGTAAAATCCCTTATAGTGTTTCCTTTTGTAACTTATTTATGTACCTACCTACTACAAATAACGACATACTTGATGTCGTTATTTCTAGTATGCAAAAAAGTTATGTATATTATGTATATGTAAAACAAATAAATCAAACAAATGGTGGAAATGAATGAAATGAAATTGAAGAAGATAAAGAGATTTTATGAATCTGAAGCAGAACTGACGCGCCCGAACACGAAAATGCGTTCTTTGTTATTAAATATATTAAGATACCTTGACATTCTCCATGTTGGTTCATAGTGAACCCTGGCGGGCACCTGTCGTCATCCTCCCTAGCAGCAGCCAAGCTGACGGGGTCTCCCGCCCGCCCGTCGCACTTGTACCCGCCCACGGTGTTCACGCAGTGGGCAGCCGGGCATGGAGGCCGGGGGAGGTTGCACTCGTTTATATCTGCAGAAAGGCAGAGATGGTCAAGGTTCGTAAGGTCTAGAACGATTGTGAATGGGCTTATTCCACTTATTCCCGTTGACAATCCCCGTCAACGGGGATAAGTAAACATTGTGTTCATTATGAGTGACTGAGTGCCCTGAGTGCCCTGACAATAGCTTCTTCCGCTATTGGGTATCAGTGAACCACAGTGGGAACCGCAAATAGCCTAAGTAGGTGTATCTACCTACCTACTAGGTAATGTTATATAATTACTATAATTAGTACCTAGATATGTTATTTCTATATATAATGTAAAACTATGGACTTGCTTGACTGAAATAAAGATTATTATTATTTTTCCCCGTTGACGTCGATGTGAACTCCTAATGGGGATTAGTGAACCAAAAAGTTCATTAATCCCCATAAATATTCCAGGGAAGGATTCATCATTATCATCATAAACCTATAATAATGTACAGTTGGATATATGCCTCCCCTGATAAACGCCATAACGCCCTGTCTTCAGCTTGCCGCATCCAGCATCTGCCTGCTGTCTTTCGCAAGGCGTCCTACACTGAGTTTGCCGAGTCGCAGTCTCCACTCAAGAAAAAGTTTACTGCAGCGATTGTCGATTATTCGCGATAAATGGCCGGCCCACTGCCACTTCAGCTGCTACACGGAGCTCGGATAAACGAGGATGTCGAGGGCCATGGAAGTGTTATTATGTGACACAGAGAAAAAGCTAGCTATAGCAAATATCACAGAAAGATGATAAATGCTTAATTAAATACCAGAGAAAAACTGACCATCGCAAGCATTGTTCCTTAAATTTCTGGCGAACCCTGGCGGACACTGTCCCATATTTCTGTCCACTGGTGGCCTCTGCTTCTGTGAGATGCAGCGGTAGGATCCTTGGAGGTTGGTACAAGTGGTGCTGGGAAGACAGACGGGGATGTCGAGCTGGCATTCGTCGATGTCTGGAAATGGGTTAATAATTGATCAAAACCTACTTGTACGGACGAATTCGATGTGATATATTTTATATTTATTTATTGGAAAACCAGAAGCTTTTTTTAAACATAACAATATGAAGAAAATATATCCTAGAAAACCAAAAATAAAGGTTTTCACGGGTGAAAAACAGAGTAGCAACAATAATTAAAACTAAGAACATACTAAGGCTAATCAACATAAATCTAACAGAAGGAATAAGGTAATCAGTTAATAATAGATTTCACACTACATTAGATGCATTATGTGTTGTTTTGGCTGATAATTTAGAGCATTTCATTTAAACCGTTTTTTTTATGCGAAGTTAGTATTTTTTTTTAAGAAACCAGTTAATTTCATAAATTCTATTCGATTACTCGGCTATAACAGGTTTTTTCCCTACCTATCGTATTTTTTAATCTGAACAGTTACGTTCCTTACCATAAAACTAAGTGTTTAAAGTTACACATTTAGATTATTGCATTAATCGCCTTCTTGGTCACCCTCCAAGAAGGCGATGAATAATACCAATCATCAAACGATGAAGTTGAGCTACCTGTAGATTGTTTGCAACAGATTGCAGTAAGCTCAATTGTTTCAATTGTAAATACTAGTTTTAATTTAATTCTATTATTTGATTGTAATTTTCTTTGTTAATAAAGTCCTTATCATCAAACCACCATTACATAATTACGTTGTTAATATTCAAGCGTGAATATCAACTAATCATGAATTCTGTTTACAAACAGAAGAACAAGGAGCAACGACACAATCGGAATTGTCATCTCAAGATGTCCCCTGATGATGCAATCACGTCATCTTTCTCAGATCAGAGTACCTTAAGGTGGTTCGACGCGGATTGGCACGAGTTTTTTTTTTTTGTGGTTTTTAGTTTTTTCTGCGTTCCATAACCAATAAAACTAGCGGGAAAGTGCCGCAAATCGTAAACAGGAAAATATCTAACGAACTTTGATTCATTTTTATTCACCTATGTATTTTGGGAACATTTGGGAAAATGTTGATCTCATATTTTTCACAAATACTCCAAAAATACCAGAGACTCGTATTTGGTCGAACGCAGTAAAAAATTAATACCACAAAAACAATCTCGCGCCAACCCACGTCGAATCATATTAATGAACTAATTACGATCGTTTTAAAACAAACTAAAAACTGACTATAAATTCCTATATAAGTATTTACACAGTTATCTAAGTGGACTAATAAATAACAACTAAAAAAAATGTGAGACCACCTCGGGTTAATAAATAAAATAAATAAATAATGCTGGAAAATCCACACAGAATCATATAGCCCCAAGATAAGCAGAGCTCGTGTTATGGGTAGGTACTAAATAACTGATATACATAACATAAAATTATTACATAGATACCAAGATTTTTTTATCATACATTGAACACCCTAAACAATCATACCTTGGCAGGACTTCCCATCAGGCATCAGCTCGTACCCTCGCCGACAAGAGCAGAGCACTGACACTCCATTGTCATTACATTTGTGCTGACAGGGGTTCCGAGGTTTGCAGCGGTTTTTTACCACCTGAAACAAAATGAGGAAATAAGCGTCTTGATACTAATCTATATGATCTATCTATCCAGAAGTTCCACCCACTGCCGAATATAAGCATCTTCCTTACTTGGACCCGGTTGGCACAAGATTGACAGGTAGTAGACAGTAGTAGGGCCCTGGAAGTCTTGCTCCAGCCGGGTCCAGGAGTCCTGTAAGGATGCCTTTTTTTTGCACCATGCCTTTTGAGTTTTTTGAGTATCGATACGCCATGCCAGCTAGTGATGAAGGGCTCACGCTCACCTCTCTACAGTTCCGTCCATCTGCCATCAGCATAAACCCATTGTTGCACTCGCACTTGTAGGAACCAGGGATAGGGATGCAGTGGTGTGCACACAGCTCGTTGGGGGCGTACTCTTCACACACTGAGGCTAGGGTTACTGGAAGAGATGCAGAAGGTGCTTCAAGATTACTGTTCTTCTAACTTTAAGATTAGTGTTTTTCCATCACAAGTGTTGATGGAAAAACACTAGTGTTTCATTCCTGATCGAGAGACTTCTTCAGGGTGAGTGCTGTTCTTAATTTACATACTGAATTCGTCATACAACAGTTTTTATTTTTTATTAGGAAGGTAGGTACTATTAATGCTGTAAATAATGCATGTCGCTCTAGCTTCAAGCACTTTATTGTGCTCTAAGTCAAAACTTCCAACGTGCTTTAAAGCCAAAGTTAGTTAAAGTTGGAATTAAAAGCTTTGATTTTACGTACTTGATGGCTTTGGTGTGAACGTTGGAGGGCCTTCGATTGCTGATTTCTGAAAGAAAAACAGAACGATGTTATAGAATGTTATATTATATTTCACCGGTAGTCGTCCCCGACATTCGTCACAGCTTACTTGATGATGAAGAACATCCTATTCTTACCTTACAACACTTGATATAAGCATCATCAGACAGCAGCTCCTCAGCAGTTGCTCCCTTTGCTCTGGAGACGCATCCAGCGAGGCCTCCAGCCAGGCCGGCGGTGGTGCCTCGAGAACATTCGTCACAGCACACCTGATGATGAAGAGCATCTGCTTTAACTGTGCCATTTCTGTTTTGAATGAACTATTATTTATTGTCCTTTCTTATGGTTTTATAAACACCTGTTTATCAATGAGTTGTCACGCCACATCGGTCGTCAACAGTATTCTGAGTAGGTACCTTGCGACTCTGTCAAGAATTTCATCATTTTTATAATGAGATCGGGACCGCAGTCTCAAACACACAAGTTCAAGTTGTTTCAAGGAACTAAGCCTTATGCCAGAAACAAATGAGATTTCACCCGAGCGTCTTGCATCGCCGGCGATCAGTTGATCATATAGTTGGTTGTTCGTCGCGGGTTGGCGCGAGATTATAATTTTTTGGTTATAATTGCGTTCCACAAGAAGCGTAAAAGTAATTTGCTGCAAATCGTAAACCATTTTCTATGAACTCATGATAAAACCAACTTTCTGGTATTTTTGGAGCATTTGGGAAAACGCGAAACTTTGTGCTAAAATTCTAAAAGAAGACTGCTTTGTTACTCTGCGATATGAATTGACTAATTCAGAAAAAGGTTTGGTCTATTCACACCGCGGTGCGAAAGAACCCATTCAAAAGGAGTACTTGGCCGATTTGCACCGCGGATCGAATCGCTTGTGGTGCGAAACGACTAAAGACCCGAAAATTCTCCCAAAATACAAATGAATTATAGTTGATTTTATCATAAGTTCATAGATAACGGTGTGGTAGCGATACCTAGGTATCTATTGGATTAATGTACGCAGAGCAGCTTCAACAAACTGTAAGAAATCCTTTACTTACTTAAACTGTACGTAATTCAACAGTACCTAAGTACTTGTAAACACCACACCATACACCAAGGTCATACAAAACATTACCATATATCTAACATCATCTGCATACGGAAACACGACCCGAGTCTTGTCCAAACACCGTGTATCAGTTTACTCAATGATAAGCTAGTTCTACTTATATGTGTGCTTAAGAAAAGCATACACGGTCGTTTCGTAACAAATAGATATTTTTTTATTATACATAGAAAAACGACCAGAACACTCGAAACAATATTTCTGTAGATAGTACAAACATTTGTCCCGAGGCATCGAACCCGCAACCTCCGGCGTCGCAAGCGGACCTTCGCCCACCGCGTCACAGGTTGTCAAACCGTAAATTATATCCATACAGCCTTTGGGTCGTCTAGAGATCGTGGATCAGAGTGGCCATGTAGAGCCACTTTAGGTATGTTCTAACGATACGGTTCCGTTTTGAGACAAAAGTCTCGCGTAGGATGCAAGATGATCTAAAAACTAAAGTGCCCATGATGGATTGTTACGTAACAAATTGCAGCATGGAGCTCACTTTATACATATTACAACCTGGGTCTCTCAAGAGAAGCGTGAATATATTATATTCTAGACCTTCGTGATACATCATCGTCCACATCTTCACTTTCCATCAGGTGAGATTGTGGTCAAACAATGGTACACTAGTTTAGGAGTTTGCAGGCGTTGTTTGGTTACTTCTATCCCACCCATGAGAACTGATTTATGGGATTAAAAGTAGCCTATGTTTTACTTCAGACCAAAAACTACCTGTATGTTAAATTTCAGACTGATCTTTTGTTTAAGGTTAGTTCTATCCCACCCATGAGAGCTGATTTATGAGATTAACAGTAGAACATAGAATAGAATAGAATATATTTTTATTTACCTGAAAATTACTAGGTATACACAATAACCTTAAACCGAAAAAAGTGGCCTATGTATTATTACAGGCCTAGAACTGTATCTATGCTTAATTTTAGACTGATCCTTTCAGTAATTTTGGCGAGAAGAGGTAACAGACATCTAAACATCTGAACATCCAAACTTATAGTGTGAGTGTGGTAGTTTGATATTAGTGTGATAAAAAAAATATAACATTATTAATGATATTTTAGTGACTTAGTACCTACCTACTTCTTTTCTCTGGATTAGTATCGCTATTTTGACCCATGTATTTTTAGGGTTCCGTACCTCAGAAGAAAAAAGGAACCCTTATAGGATCACTTTGTTGTCCGTCTGTCAAACCTCTTTTCTCAGAAACGCGTGGAGGTATCGAGTTGAAATTTACATCATTTATGTACTCAGGTTCGTAACCTCTTGGAGCCTCGATATAAATCAAACTTCTAAGTCAACCACCCCACCAACCTATAACAGTTTCGCGACGATTCAAAATGCTATTTTCAATCCATACCATGTTAATGTTTAGTTAATTTACTCATGCTTTGGGTAAAGATACCTCATGACCTGACTCGTAGGTTAACAACATTCGTAAGTAGGTACTATAGTGAGAAATAACAAGTCGGCCAAAGTCACAAAATTGCAAATATTTACGTAGTACATTTACCTAGTTATTTGCTCTCATTCGCAAAATTTGTTTGCATTGTTATCTAGATAAGATTCTTTACTATCTAGGAACAGGCGTTGATGGATGTAAATTGACGCGAATTGGGTTACGTTAAAACCTTTGTTATCTCTATCGAAAAAGCTTCGAAAAAAGTACATCATGTGATAAAAAAAATATCTCAAGCATGCTTTGCTTGTCCTAATTTTCTACCAACCACCATCGAAATTATTGTTAAAAAAATCGCGTAGCAAAGTCAAAGCAAGTCGAGCCATGGCATAATTTCGCGGTTCGATTTCGCTGCCCTTTCTTGTTGTACTTCGTGTTTTTGAACTTTTTCGCACTATTGGCGTCCGATATTGTAAATACCTTGGTGCTTATGCATTTTGATCGCACGTCTACCTACCAGAGGGGGGCGCACAACAAACAACTAAGTACCTATTACATGGTCTAGATTCGCCCCAGCTAATCCTAACTATCTTATCTATTACCTACCTATTATAAATGCGAAAGTGTGTTTGTTTGTTTGTCCTGAAGGAAGGACAAACAACTAAACACACTTTAGCTCTAACCAAGGAATCAATCGACTTGGTTTTTGACATAGAGTTCATTGAAACCATGGAGAGTAACATAGGCTTTTCGTCCTGATAAAACATAAAATTTCCATAGGAGATTTAACTTAACGGATTTGAACAAAGGACGACTTTTTGTATAAAAATACGAATATTCCCGATTCGTATTTTTATACAAAAAATCGTCCTTTGTTTGCGTTCTAAGGAAGCTACCAATCCCTAGAAATGTGAAATTGGATTTAACGCGGGTCAAACCGCGAGGAACAGCTGGTAATAATGATAAACATAATAAATAATGATAAAATAATAATGAAATATTATGTACCTAGATACCCTCTCTAATCGATGACGGCCGCTTGAAGTTTGCGCCAATCTATGCAAGAATAGATCAAATAAAAACAACTCGTCAATAGTACTAGAAACGTATCTAGTCATTGAGCAGGTTTGGATAATCTTTCAAGGTTTCCCTTGTAGGTGGAGCTAACGACGCTTAAGTCGTAAGAGGTCCCAAATTTTCGACGAGGCACGTGTCAATCTCGTTGTTTAGTTGGTTAGAGCGCACCTGTACTGAAGGTGAGGCGCGGCTTCGAATCCTGCCGAAATCGAAATTTTTTGGGACGTAATTTTTCGTAGAAAATTACCCCAGTGCGAGTAACGTACTATAAAGCAAAAAGCTAAGCCAAGATCACATTATTTCTTCAAGGGCGCAGTTATGGAATCTCGAACAGGGCACAAGAGTCTATTTACAGCACTGACTATGACGACAGTGTGATATTTACCCACCTTTGTGGCATCTTTATTGCCAGGGCACTTCCCTAAAGTGAGCGCCATGACGATGCCGCTTTTGCAGTCAGCTTGCTTCCTGAAACAACCATAACATTTTTTATTTTTTCTTTACAAATTAAGAAAGTAATCGTATAACACGTATTTAAAATTGTAACTGAGCTAACTGCAGACTGATGCAAACAATCTACAAGCTTAGCTCAACCGATTCATATCAATCCACCAGTCGCGCGCGTCCCCAAGACGATAGCTGCATTGCCCCGCTGTATGGCAATGCTGATGCGCTGCGCCAGATACTCTCCAGCTCTCGGGTCACGCGTCGCTTCGACCAGACGAGGCTTGGTACCCCACGGACCTACGATCTCGACTCCAAGAGGAGCAAAAGTGTAGGCTCAATAAAAAGATTCATGCGTAATGCAAAAAAGACTTGTTTTTATGTTTATGTAGCTTCAACTTCTTACTTGTTTATACCAGACAAGTTTGTAATTGTTTATTTTCTTTTTTTATAGTAAATTGTGAGATGGAGGTCGTTTCTCTCACCTTTCTAATTTTTTTTACCAAGAGAATACGTTTTAATATAAGATATATAAAGCAGAATTTCAAAACGCATTCTATTATTGTGTTCTAACTAAATTCTAAGAATTTTATTTAAAACGCATTACAAAATAGCACGAACATGAAAACCACAATAGCCGTGAACTAATTCAAAATATCCTCATTAAAAGGAATCTGTAATGTTTTGCAGGAAAATTAACAATTAAACAACTTTTATCATTAACCTAGGTACAAACTTGACTTGAAAATGTGTAACAATCTGGTGTCCGCCTGTCTGCAAGTTACCTGCCTGTCTGCAAGTTACCTGCCTGTCTGCAAGTTACCTGCCTGTCTGCAAGTTTGTGAGAATAGACTTTTGATAGGAAGTTCTTAGGTTGTTCGACGCGAGATGACGCGCACTGTGCGTCTGGGTTGATTTCTTTGCTTACGAGTACAAGTGTCTACGGAACCCTTGTTGCACGAGTCCAACTCGCACTTTACGTTTTATTTTGTATCGAGTCAAGTTTAGTCAATCATACGTATTTGAAGTACCGGTGTGGTCGGATATGACTACTAGGTATACTTACTTGAAGTAGTCCCTACAGCACTGCGCCTGCGCCATGACGCAGAGAGAGCCGAATGCCTCGGGCACGTCGGCCGGCGCGCGCGGCACGTTACATTCTGTCCCGTTGTGATTGCGTGCGTATGCTGAGCCGTCGTCACAGCATTGCTGGATAACTTCTGCCATCTGGTCTCCGATTGCACCTGGAAACGTCAACGGTTAGGAAGCAGAAACAAAAGTAGTGGGAATCAGTTGAGCTACCTGTAGATTTTTGGCAACAGTCTGCAGTTAGCTCAATTTTTTAGAATGTAGTTTTAATTTAATTCTATTATTTGATTGTAATTTTCTTTGTTAATAAAGTATAATGTAATTAATTATCATAAAAATTTGATTTTTCCGGATTCTGACTAGTTTTCCCCAAGACGCTGGCTGCATTGCCCCGGTGTATAGCAATGCCATAATTATATGCCTATTATTTCGAGAAGTCTGGCCGAAGTTTTGTTGAAGATTTGAATTTCCACATCTACAAATGACTGAAAAGACCATAGAGTTGATCACTTTATTTCCTAGTTTTACTTATGTAATCTGAGTTTTGTGACGTGTCCAAGAGTCCTGTAAGGTCTAAAGGAAATAAAGCTCTTTGAATTTTGAATTGAGTTAATATTACTATTTAACTTTATGGAAAAGACTCATCAAGAATTGGTGATCCAAGGAGTCGAAGTGAACATTTATCTACAATTTTAATGTTAGGGGTCCAACTAACCTGTACCTAGGTACCCCTTTATTTACAAAAAATATCTTGGATTCTAGGTCTTAGTTTAGAATAGTCATTATTTACTCCTTAGCACACAATTAACCCTACAACCATAACATAAACTTTTATTTATGTATAACACAGGCTGTGTTTACATCATCGGTTAGACGATGCTGTTTGTGCTATAGCATTATAATTATCACGTTCATGGTTCACGGGAAAGCTATAAATAAATAATGCTGGACCATTCACACAGTAGGAAGTATTGTTTCTATTATTAAATTTAATTGTTATTTTCTATGACAACAAAGATTCACCTGTTTATTGACCGAGCGAGCGAAGCGTCTCTGCATCAACTACTAGCAAAAGTATGGTTTCTTTCAGAATGTACGTACTCCTCTACAGGTCGTATTTTACGACCGATCTGGACGAAACTTGGTGTACAGATTTTACGATTTTTTTAGTTGTTGGGATTTTTTGATTACAGGCTTAGTTTCTCCAAAAAGAGAAAAAAGGGTGCTATCGAATATCTCCTCTTTAAGACGTCTGATTTCGATGATTTTTTTTTATTGAAAGGTAGTCATTTTAAATTGTTCTCAAAAAAATGGTAAAGATCTGATGACATGCCGAGCAAAATAGCTCTGCAAAATGTAATAATATGCATGAGAGCATTTACCGTACAGTGCCACTTAATAATTTTATTTTGTATAGTAAAGGCAGAGATACGAAGTTGCACTTTGTGGCCACAAAACTCTATTTTTGCATCTCTAAAACTATACAAAATAAAACTGTTACAGAGGCATAAAGAAATATTGTAATAGGTATCACAAACTGCTTACAAACTGCCCATTGAACATTTTGGAATTACCTTTGTTCAACGAAATAATAAGGTAAAATAGGTGGCGGCGCTAGATTACCTCGGGGAATCGCCTTAAGGTACATCAATACCTACCTTTTGATGCCCGTTAGTACTTACCCTTAGTTCAACCAGTTTGTCAACGGGTACATCTAACTTGCCCGTGGCTAGTGGCCCAACCAGTTACACCACGGGAAATTTTTGTTACTCAGTAACTAGTTGTACATAGATACATCTAATTTAGAGCCACAGATAATCTTCGAATACCATAAAATGATGGTTTATTGTACACCAGCAATAATTCAATACATAAGACAAAAGTACAATGGCGGCCTTATAGCTATCTCTTCCGGGCTTTCTTTAGATGGAGAGAATTTTTGGTGTATCAACATTGGGTGTAAGAACTAAAGGTAATCTAAAATATCAACAAATACTAACGTAAGGTAAATTTTTAAAAGTTGGCGCGATTGTCCCTTTATTTATAGGGTATTTTACTCGATTATGAGAAAAAAATATATTATTGAGATTCGAAAAATTATCGTATTAGTTCATTAAATAACGAAATACTTAATATAAAAATTCAATTCATAGTTTTCAGTTTATTTAGTTTTAAAACACCATAACAGTAGGTTGATATGTCATTGTATCAATTGTCATCAGAAACATAAGCGCATTTATTCAGGTCTCGCATCCAACTGACGTCATGACCACAGAGCAATATGAAATCCACTGCCCCCATCGTTTTCGTCAAATTACGCGCGCAAATTGAAAATTTAAATTCAGTGCACTTTGAATAAAAAAACGTTTTTTTTTTGTTCAGTAGCACTATAGAATCTAATTGAGACATTTTTCAAAAATGGGTTGGTAATACCCTAATACCCACGCTTAGGTACGTCACAAATCCAGGCCTGTATTTTCAAATACCTATCAGGATTGCGCAAGTATTAATATTATAAACTCACTAATATTATAAACGTGAAAGTTTAGATGGATAGATAGATGGATGGATGTTTGTTCCTTTATCACGCCAGAACGGCTGAACGGATCTGGATGAAATTTGGCAGAGATAGATTATAGTCTGGAATAGAACATAGGCTACTTTTTATCCCGGAATTCCCGCGGGAACGGGAACTACGCGGGTGAAACCGCAAGGCGTTGCTAGTATAATATATAAGTAATACATTTGTTATTTGATCCAATCCCGACTTGTACCCACTTGTTTATAAACTGATCTTTCCCACTTGAGATCCAGAGTACTGAGAAGTGTCTTATTTATTTGTGCGCTAACTAACTGCCTAATTGATTTATTCTGGGAACTATTCAGTTAGTTTACGTAACGAGTTTGTAACTTAAATGCATTGTGGGTAAGCTAGAACCTTGAGTTAGAATAACTTTTGAAAATTGAAAATAAAAATTCTTCAGATATAAATATAACATCCATTTTATAATTACTTTTCATAATAGTATATTTAGCCTCTCGTGGGTCCCAGCTTAGTGTGCTAAACTCGAGTTTGCTTCGAACGAAGGCATTGTAAAGCGTGATTGCTATACTTATATCCTTAAGATGCGAACACATATAATTTTAACACATATAATTTAAAACTCAAAACGCAAAAATTCAGTGCTTTAATTTCCTTTAAGAGTCTAAAGAATTTAGACCCTACAGGACTCTTGGACACGTCACAAAACTCAGATTGCATAAGTAAAACTTAGGAAATAAAGTGATGACTTTGATCTTTTGTTCACTTCAATCTTTTTAAGGTATAGTAAAGAAGCGAACAAGAAACCTTTACCTTGTTAGAATGTTAGTTTTCGAGTTGGAGCAATACTCGTCCCAAGCTTTCTTATCCTCCAGATAATCTGATATTTTATAGTAAGCCTTTTTACAAAGGATAGGTTTAAAAAATATATAAGGATGAAAATATTTAGTAACAATTCCGCGAAAAACCTTCTCCGATAAGTTCTAACAAAATGTAGTCCGCGTTGTAGAAGAAAAACGACACCAACTACAAAGTGAAAAAATACTTATCAAAGCAAGACGTCAACTAGTTTTATCTCTCCACGAGACATCATCAGGACACCACAATACTCGACCTTAACACTGAGAGCGCCAAGCAACAACGGCAGAGTCCCACCAGAGATGTTGCCACTCCGAGCTTCGCGTGCCAAGTCATAAATGGCTAAATATGTTCATTCTTAATTTTGCAATGGATTTCCGCAAAGTAACGCCTGAATCTATTATTTAAGGATATGTTTGACAATTTGTTTGAATTTATTTATTGAATTTTGCAACTCACGAGTTTTGTTGTAGTAGTAAATTGAGAATGATTAGTCAAATTACAAAACAGTAATCAATAAATAGTACTAATTATTTCAATGAGGATGTCATGAAGAACATATAACTTTTGGCCAGAAGAAAGGATGTCATGAAGAACATATAACTTTTGACCAGAGAAAGAATGGAATCACCTAAGTGGAAATCTAGATCGTTTACCTTAGCGGAAAGTACTAGAAGGTCAAAGTAACCTAACCATAGAAACGGTCTCGCAATTAGTGTAGTCAGAAGCCTGGGTCTGGGTCGTTTAGGGATGAGTCCCATCGGATCACGCTGGAACCGATCACGGTGCATCCGATCACGGCAAACAGCGCTAAGCAGTTTCATCCGATCACGCCATACAAATAGTGCCTTTCAATATTTACGTTTGTAAGCATAACAAATAGATTTTCATTATTACAATGTAATTCGTACCTATTGCATGTTTATTATGAGTCAGTCGTTTGAAAATAGAAAAGGTAAAAAAGAAGAAAAAAAACATTGTGGTATACATTACTTAACAGTCTTTTATTAGGTACCTAGGTACTTATCTCTCTTTTCAAAACCAGTCTTATTTTTAAAAAACGAATATTACGAGTATGGATATAGATTGTATTCTTAAAATGTACTTTTCATTCCCCCCCCCCCATCTCGGAAAGGGTATTTTTGCTCTTCGATATCTGAGTGCAAAAGCCGTTTTTATCCGCTAGAGGATAAAGCACCTAAATTAAATTTAGAACATCGTGCACACGATGCAAAAATACTCTTTCCTCGCTGAGGTGGGATGAAAAGTTACGTGTTGCACTCGAGGGCTCTTTTGATTCCCTCGTTAACGCTCAGGATTCTAATGTTTGAATCACTCGCTACGCTCGTGATTTTGTGAATGTTAGGATACTAAGACTTCGCTTGTTCAGTCATCAAAATTGAGCACTCTGTTAAAAAGTGATTGGAGTACCTCAAGGCTCGTCGCTTGGCCCTATTTTATTGAATACCTTCATTCGTGACATCATACATCATAAAGTTCCGATGACTGACAATATTTAACTTTTACAAAATGATCTTGACATGCTACCCACTAAAAATTATTTAAAATCATTCACACAGTAAAACTCGTCGCTTGCTAGTCATAGTCTTTACAATTGTTTTTTTAAATGGCTCAACATCAAAAGCTTCAAATAATCATTTTAAAAAAATAACAATTTCGATCGTACATAAACATAGTCAGTCATAGCAGTAGTAGTAACTATGCGTGGTTACGGTTTGACTACAAAAAAAGCATGTAGATACATACCTAGAGAAAATCATACGCGAAATTTAAAGCACAACTCAACTCTTTTCTGAGATATTCACAAACATGTCAAAAACACGTTGCTCTAATCTAATAACTATCTATTTTTATAAGTCAGTGGGTAATATTATATAATGAATAGGTACGCAGTATCTGTTAATTTTATACATTATTACTTACCTACTGGCTAATTTATTATTTTAAGTTATTATTTTTACTTAGAATTACTTATTCTCTACAATCATTTTATTTTATTACCCTATTTTTAATCTCAACCTACTAATGTAATTGGTTTTAGTTTAAGCCGTATAAGTTGCTAAATTAATAAATAAATAGTTAGTAGGTAGTAGTAATAGATATAATTAGTTTTCCAAGCTTTTGCTATTCTACGCATAATTATGTGACTAATTGTGTACCTGCGTGCAATTGCAATTAAGTTTTCCATAATAATTTTCTCGTGTTATGGGCTATTTAGGTAGTTATTTTTTTTATTTAATATGTTTGAAATGATAATATTATAAATAACTCGTTTAATAAGAAGTTATACCTAAAGTTGAAGTAGGTACCTAGGTACCATAAATTATAATTTCTTGTCAAACTTATCATAACATAACTTATTGATAACTTACCTCTCGCATCCCGACATGTCGACAAAACAATGCACAAAGTCAAACTCTTCCACATTATCACTTTATTTTCACTGACAAGTTATTTACTCTCACTATTTCTATCCATATCACTCCAATTATTACTAGCCCTTATCAGAAAAGGACATAACACTCTTCACTTCAACATTATTTTTGAAAGACGCTAAACTTTTTACTACTAAACTTTTTAAACTCCTACTAAATACTTTTTAGATCGTGGATTAAAAAAAAATCGGAATCGCGTTCGAATTTTAAATGTAGAGGCTTGCGTGTGCTGGCCATGCGCGCGAGACGCGGTCTATTTCTGTCTCGTGCCGTGCCGATGCAGCGTCTTGCCATAGAATATGGAACAGATGAGTCAACGAAAGATATGAAACAGAGCTTTGAGCTTTTGAAAATAGGTCACTTCGTCAATTTAAGGAAACGATAGCAGATTGCCCTTTTGCTTGTTATTGTTTACATTTGAGTTTCTTAGTTAAAATTAAACTGAAGTACCTACCTCCGGGCGCGTAAACTTATTGAACCTGATTACTCTAATTTACCTAACTTTTTAACGTTGACCGTAGGTAGATACAATAATGTACTTTTGTGTATTCAAATTTAAATAACTGACACAACAAATTAAAGACTAGTTTAAAAGGCACACACAAAATGAGAAAAATATAATGTGCCTAATTTTAATACTTGCTACCTACATTAATTCAGATGAATCAAATTTACAATTTTAACCCTAGTTTTTTCTAACGTTAACTTTATCGATCATAAAATTTGCATTGCACATAACTCTACTAAATGCTCCGTCTACCTTCATTTTATCATCTTTGCCCATCCCACTGTTCGAGCCTGACTGCCTCAGGACAAACGCAATGTCCAATCTGATCGATTCCTCATCTTCCTATTCGATTTTTAAAATTTAATCTATACGCTGATTGGCTCTGGGCTCATCTGGAATGCACTCAATTTATTAGTTTTAATTCTTTTGTTTCTTTCTAGAAACAATCTTTGACGTTGAAATGATAAAACATTTAAATAAATTCTCGCAGTTTATTTCCAAGAAAATCTCGAACCTAAATCTCGTAAGTATAAAACTATATTTGCATAATATTTCAAACTAAACCTATGAAACGCCACAGCCATGTTGTAATATGAACATAGCGATAGCATGCGATTCTGCGGTAGATAACCATGTAATTGTATAAACAGTGATTTCGTCACAAGACTCCGTAGATAAGTCCAGACTGTCTGGACTTGGTACTTATACTCCTGGGTGTTGATAACAAGTACAATAACAATCTAAAAGACAGACAGCTTCGTAAATGGTCAGAAATGCGTTACACTTACAGCCGGTTTTTCAAACGCTTTTATTTTTGACAATAGTTTAAACTTTTTGTTAACTTCTAGAGTGAGGATGAATCAAGATTGGTTAGCTATCTTTATAGCTTGTGTGTGGATGAACCAAGACTCGGTTCGTAAAACAAATAAACAAAACTTAGTCAGCTTAAGCATTCTGATTTATATATTTGAAAAACCAAGCACTGATCAGGCTCCGAACTCCTTAAGGTTAAATACGTGAAGTCATTGAAAACATGAAAACTATGAAAAGTCAGTAAATATTCCTGTTTTAGAATTTTTTGGGTTGTGTTGTTTGTCTTTTGCTTCCTAGTACGCTACTCTAGCGACACTGGTATCGCTTTAGGTTTGTATGGAAAACGACAGAGTAGCAATAAATTTCAATGCATTTTGCGATTTCATGAAGGATCGGAGGTGAACGATCTGTATTGCCACCTTATTTGGCAATTAAGAAGGTAGGTATCTAGTTCTTTTCACAAAGTATTCCACCAAAGCAAAGATGAAGCACTCCTCCGCTTTGGTAGATATCTCCTACCATAAAAATCCGATCGCACTAAATAATATACCTACCTCCTACCTAAATACTTACCTGAGCTATTATTTGATTTCGTTGAGGCGCCATCCACGAAGCCGTCCAAGGTTGGGCGTGCGCGGAATTTCAATGACAAATAAATATACCAATGTCATTAATGGCAAACTAAATAATAAAATAGGTACCCATTTAGAACAAAGTAAAGTTTACTTTAGTACCATCTATGTCTCGAATACCCTTGTTGTGATCTCACTTTGATCTCTACATTAGGATACCCTGTGCCATAGATGAATACTAATAAATGTCCTGTGCTGTAGAGTCAAAAAAGTAGTATGGTTCTAGTTGTTGTATTTATACAACAAAAAGCGTGATTGTGGTTTTTTTGAAGATGGCAATGAAAAGCCCTCGTTGTGATCTCACTTAGATCTCTACATTAGGATACCTACCCTGTGCTGTAGAGTCAAAAAAGTAGTATGGTTCTAGTTGTTGTATTTATACAACAATGTAGAGTCAAAAAGTAGTATGGTTCTAGTTGTTGTATAAATACTTTTTTGACTACAGCACAGGGTAGGTATCCTAATGTAGAGATCAAAGTGAGATCACAACGAGGGCTTTTCATTGCCATCTTCAAAAAAACCACAATCACGCTTTTTATTTGGACACTAGATGGCGCTGCACTACGATTGTACCTCTGGTGCTCAGCAGCTGTAGAATTACCTACGCTAAACCACCCATCCTATACACTGACAATTAAAAGCCATTTAAATGGCCTGGAAAATCCATTTAATGGCTTTCGCCATACAATTGCCAATTACGAAGGCCATCCAAAGAACTTTCAAATGTCAATAAAGGATTCGTAACGAATACATCCGACAGAGGACCAAAGTTATCGACATAGCTCTAAGAGTAAGCAAACTGAAGTGGCAGTGGGCCGGCCGTTGTCTCGAGAAGAACCGACCACCGTTGCAACGTGTTCTTGACACCTAGGCTTATGGTGATGATTTTCGCCGATGTTTGGCTGCATTTTAATCACCAATGAGTGGCAAAAAGTATGAGACACACGAATACATCAGAGTCTAC
The DNA here is from genome assembly GCA_947086465.1 of Eupithecia exiguata. Lineage (NCBI taxonomy): Eukaryota > Metazoa > Arthropoda > Insecta > Lepidoptera > Geometridae > Eupithecia > Eupithecia exiguata. Next base: position 1,369,110 of record OX352251.1, read on the forward strand.
CAGCTGGTGAAGATTCTATAAAGATGTTCGCATTGAGCAAGCCTACATTGATACATACAAGTCTTTTATTGCCTGCCTTCGAAGGCGAACGTGCTAACAGTTACGTCATTAATCTTAACGTATAAGGAGGTACACTCGACCTCGAAACGAAACAATAAAACAAATTGAAATGTACAGTAACAGCTTTAGAGCGAGAGAAACAAAATGATTGACCATAGATGGAATTTAAACTAAAGCTTGTGCACACCTGACAAGCACTACCGTGTTAAGCCAATGCATTGTATCTTAAAGTAGTGTTTTGCCTTAACAGGGCTCATTCTTTTTTATAATCTATTTTTTACCACTGTAATTTTTTTTGTGCTATCACTGAGAAAATACGATTTACAAAACACTGTAGGTATTTACGATGTCTATAAGGTTTAAAAGTCCAAAACAAGGTAATCAAATAAACGGTGTATTACTTAAATAAATTGACGTGCGAAAGAGATACAGTGTCCTTCATGCAAATCAATCCATTTTGTCACTGTAATGTATCTTATTTAATTGCATATACTATTTGTGCTTGGTAGACGTGCGCTTCTTATCCATGACATCCTTTTGTCTATTGAAAATTACTCTACATTCATTCGATATTTCCAATCCATTCTTAAGTCGATTATTTTACTTGCCAATGGAAATCTGTTTGTTAATTACATATTATTTTTTATTGTTTTTCATGTGTTCGATGAGAATCTATTAAATTAACAACGAACGCATTCAAGAACAAAACTTATGTAGGGTAGCAAGCAACACTGTTTTCGTATTTTTTCCCCTGTATTTTCGTTGCCAAAAGAAACTGAATTTGATGATTTTGAAACTCCATTTAGCGTGCAGCAGTGTGTAAACCTGTCGAAACGTCGGGAAAATAAGGTAATTAAACGCGATAAATACCCGTTAAATAGTATTTATAAATATCCATTTAGCGTTTTTGAAGAACAACCAATAGGCTATTTGACTATATTAAAATAAGTGGTAAATTGTTATCATCATTAAAAAATATGCCTATTTGAGATAAAATAACGGGATTAAAATCACCCACTTTTTGATATATGATCACGTTACCGAAAACTCTCTGCGTTTGGTTGCATCGCTAGTGATCTCACACATATCACAGATTACAGTACGTGTTATTCTTCTTGTTAGGTGTGGTGTGAGGCGTGCCGTCATCGAGTCATGTCACCGGAGCCATGACAGAGATTATCGTTTTGGCGCGGCATTATTTTATTCAAACTTTATAATTAGTTTTTATAACTAATACGATTGGCCTTGAAGAAATATTAATTACACTTTGCATTATTTTTATCAGACAATACGTTAGAATTACTTCCCAGTAGTAGTCAAGTAGCCTCATGGAAGAGCTCTTAGTAAATTCAATTATGAGTTGCATGTTCTTCAAAGAAGAAAGCCCTGACCGTGATGAACCTTTTTATAAATTTATATCCAAAAGAATGGTAGCATGATAAATGATAAAATATCGCTACGTATCCAAAAAAAGAACTTTTTACCCTAGTCAACGAAGCAAAGAATATACAGGGAATACACAAAAAACGTGACCCGTTCTTGACTTATTGGAGAAAATTGGAGATATTCAAAGGTACGATTTTCACCAAGTTTAAAAAAATGAATAAGTCCCGAACGACTGTTCATGCCATGTTATATGACAAGTCGTCAAGTCAAAGCTTCAACGATGATTAATGAGACAGGCAGACTATCAGGGTAAAATTAATGATCATGTCGTTTAGGTAATATACGGTTTCCTTGATGGTAGAGACGATTATGTGACACAAATACATCCTGTAGTTACACTTAGAACAACGTACACAGTTCGATAACGAAAAAAGTTTTCGAGAGCTTGATAGGCTAACTTCTAAGGGTTTTTTAATAGTGCTTACCCGCACTTTGGGTATCTCTAAGAAATGAAATAAGTTCCCAAAACAAAAAGAGTGGGGATTTTCGATTTCCGCGGGTTCGAGTCCCGCCGAAATCGAAAATCCCCACCCTTTTTGTTCCCATATTTTTGGGAACTTATTTCATTTCTTAGAACAACTTCCATCGCGCTTGCACGTACAAAAAAATAAGACTATTACAAAACGTGAAAATAGCAGCTTTCAAATCTCTCACAACCACAACCATTCGAAATTTAAAATCTAGTTCTCATGAAACATAGATACAAATAGCATGAAACTTTTCAACCGCTGCAGCGCTGTCAAACTACGGAAATTAGTTCCTCTCTAATCCGGTAGAGGCGCTGCAAGGCGCCAAGTGAAGTGTATGAAAAGAGACGATAACTTTTTTCGTCATCGTAAAATAACGCACAGCTGGTACTATACTGAGGACTCTGGTGACATTGGCTGCATTTTGATTACGAATAAAAAAAACAAATCAATCAATGAGTGAGAATGGTATGTCTAGAACTACATCCACGCAAAGTTTCAACTCGATCCGTACAGCACTGCGGATCGAGTGCTCTTATGATTCTGAACGCCTGGCCTAAAGAGGAAGATGCTTGTTTTTAGGGTTCCGCACGCATAGGGTGAAAACGGGGCCCTATTACTGTCCTCTGTCTTCTGTCACCTGGCCGTCTGTCCGTCAGCGGGCTGAATCTCGAATCGCTAAAGGTAGACAGTTGAAATTTTCTCGATACCTCAATATTCCTTTTTTCTCTATAACTCTATACCTCACTCCTAAACGGCTGAACGGATCTGAATGAAATTTAGCAGAGAGGTTAATGGTATCCCGGGGACGGACATAGGCTACTTGAAAATCGCGTGCGTAGCCGCGGGCACCAGCTAGTATTACATATTTATCTTGCCGCTATGACAAAAACAAAACAAATAAACCAATTTTCTTGGCTATTTTCGCTCTACTTTATTCGAGGCTGTATTTCTCTTCGCTTTTTAGGGAAATATTTATGTACAATGTTACGGAACCCTCCGTGTGTCTCCGAGTTAACTCGCACTTGACCAGATTTATTATTCCTCAAAAAGGTAAGCTAATACGAAGGCTTGAAACTAGCTTCCGCCTTCGTATTAGCTTACCTTTTTGAGGAATAATAAATCTGGTCGAGCAAATGTGTCAGCAAATGTGAAGTAACTCAGTAAATTATAAGCACTTAACTGCTTCACCGACTGTACAAACTACATACCTATATGTATATACCTACATAGCTATGTTACATAAAACATTGTGTAGGATGAACAGATTAGTATTATCTCGCTAAAAGGTTTCAAACAGGATTCAAAAGCATTAATTGATTGAAAAACATAAACTCTGTAACACAAATGTTGCGAAAAGTCAAATGTCAAGGTTTAAACCTGACCTACACATACTTGATACCTTAAAATAAAATAGGTACATTTAATTGGTTATCAGTAGAATATATATTTGTACCTTAATTATAAAGGGCAACAATCAAAGAGGAATTTCAATAAAACAACGTATATTTGTATTTATTTATTATTAAATAAATCTCATGCAGAATCTGTTTTGATTTCGTAATAAGCAATAGTATAAATAAAACAAATAATATAATAAATTTACTCCAATATTATTAACAGTTTTGTAATATTTGTGTATCATTTGATATATTTCTGAACGATTATAATTATTATATTAACAAAAGGATTGCTTGCGTCACAGTTTTTTCTGTACTAACTTAATGAGATAATTATAATATATCAGTAAAATAATTATTATAGTAATGCGGCTAAGTATAATTATTCTAATAAAGTACGTATTTATGCTATTCTTAAAATTATGGAAGCACTGTTGAGTTAAGACCATTAATTATTGTTATATCTGGCAAAACATTTTTAAATTGAGCTAAGTTTGTGCAGCATGTTTAAAAAGTTTTTTTTAAATACTTATATTTTATTAAATTGACCGAATGTCGTTTGCTACAATGCTTTTATAATATTACGTTAAAAGTTTCCATCAAACTACAAATATTTAAGACAATTCACGACAAACATCGACAACTACATTAAATATAATATTAATATTCAAAATTCTACAATTTACTTCAAAATTTACTATAAATTGACAATCGATAAATAGTTTGGTAAATATTTCTTGAACACCGATACATAGAAATTTATTATACTTTTTTAAAGAAAATATAGTTTTCATAGAATTAAGTTTGTACGATTTATTAACTTTTTTGTTGTTTCTGTGTTAGTTTTAGAAAAACTACAGTATAAGATAGACTGCTTAATACATTTTTTCATTGGTCTCACATAGAACACACAGGTAGTAAGTTCGAAAGGTAAGCTTCCAAGAGCATTATTTTATCTAATAAATTATTTATTAAAGCTGATAATCCAAAACAAAAGACGAGTATGATTGAGTAACTATAACTTAAATCTATAATAATATGTGATAGTAACAACCTACTGGCTTATTTAAACTCCTTATCAAAATAATGCACTCCAATAATATACATTAGAAATAATATAAAATAGGAGTAAATGCATTTAAAAAGCTATACATTTATATAAACTTTAAATACACGTTTATATTTCTACAATACCATAAAGATTCAAAATCACGCGTCCCGTTGCGTTTTATTATATATTTTTCTTAATATCAACATTATTAAATAAATTTTACTCCATCCAGGATAACAAATATAAACTACAATAATATTGGTTATAATTTTAAATAAATAATGACCAGTAACACACTAGAATTCAATAAATTTAAATAACTTATCAAAATCTTTGGTATGGCAAAATGGGTAAACCAAAGATACACATAATCACAAAACGAAATAATATGTTTTACGTTGAAATGTATTATGTTATTCTAAAATATTTATATGCATTTACTTAGTATACGATTACGTAGTGCTAAAATATGATTATGTAAAGCGTCAGTTATATGGAAGACAGTAAAATAGTTAACATTCATTCAAGTACACGCACACATACCTTTAATAATAAAATATATAATTTAATCAATTTAATATTTTAATTAAATTAATTAATAATTTTAATCAACATAGTGTATAGTATAAATCTACATGAACGCGTCGCTACGCACCCACAGTAAAACGGAAAGTCATCAAAATTGTCGCCATTTAAATTTAACTTAAATAATGTTTTTAAAATATTTATGACTATACTATAACATGACAATACTATGCGAATAAATATAAATTTAAGTTGATAAATATTCCGATTATATATTTCGGGGGCTACATTGACCACTACCAAGATAATTATATAATTTAAATAATTATGGCACAATATTTTGGCACATAATAATAAATTGTGCGTCGTTTTAGACAATCGTTTAATTTTCGTTATTTTGATCAATAGTTTTTAGGAAAATAATAAATGATTTTAACTCCTGGTAGTTTCAAATATCAACATAATCGGTAGCTAGATATTTTCATGCAGGCGTTCTAACCTAAGTTGAATAAAGGTTAATCTTATTTTTGAGTTTTCCAGTCAGAAATTTTAAAAATTTCCTGTCATAAGGTGATAAAACAATTCAAAAACTGCTGAGTCCGAGTTATTCCAACGATTTTTGAATAGGGGATGTGTCCAAAAACATTGATCAAAGTAACATATTCAGTTCTCCAAGTTGATATAAGGAGTTATCAGGTTCTGCCAGGGTCTAGGCTTTGCAGCCATGCTTGGCCAACTCCTCAGCCTGCATCTTGGTACGCAGGGAAGGCACATCTTCTGGGATACGCACGATCTTGTTAAATTTCTGTAAATACATCAAAAAGTTATCACCACACGATGATTAAAAGCTTCCGAAACCAAATATTTATTCGAGCTTTTCGATTAGCTTCGATGATATCAATGTCCTATTATATTATCTAACAATTAAAAATATTCCATTAGTTTTGTAATCCATTTGCTAACAATAAATATCTAGCATTCTAGAACTAAATAAAGCTAGATTCATAAACTAATACATACCTCCTGGAAAGTGCCCGGCGTGACATGCCACAGATAGACCATATACCCCGGGATACAGAGCATGGAGGACAGCGCAGTGAACCAGCCGAAGGTGTGGGCCCACCATGGGTACTCGTAGTTCATGTACTTGATAGGCTTCCATTGCACGAGGTTGAAGATGAACACGCTCTGAGGGACGATAAGATGATTGGTTAAAAAGTGGTTTCAGGATATCTAATTAGGCATTTTAAGCTAATAGGCATGCAGCGGAAAAAAAGAAAAGACAAAGACGTGAAGTAATAGATTATTTCGGGTGAGTGAGATGTGGACCTATCTTGATCAATGTAATTGGTCAATTACTCTGTTTTCTCTCAGAACAGCATGGAAACGTACTCATAATACGGCTTATATGGCTTTAAGACTATTTTTTTCTGTGAACACGGCAGTTTTAGACAAAGATTATGTATAAATAGGGCGAGACAAAAATTACATAAAGTTCAAAAACTTATTCATCAAAATAAGTATTAAGAAACGAAACATAAGTATTATAGAAAAGGAAAATATACAAAGGATACAAGGGAACCAATGAAAAAAAGAGTTTACTCACAATGCAAATGGCGGGCGTGAATCCAACCCAGCAGAACTTCCACCAGATGGTAGGATAGTAACCGATCATCTCCTTGATTCCATCATAAAAGCGGCCGACGCCGAAGGCCCAGGAGATTGAGACGCATTCGAAGAAGATCAGGAACAGCAGGCAGAAACCGGACACTGCGTACGAGTCCAGGATTTGGAAGACGTACATGCCACCCTAGAATAAAAGGATACACAATCGCCAATAGCGCAAATATATCTATAATACAACTAACTAACTATAATACACCAATAACCGAACATCAAATGAATTAAATCCAAAACCGACAACACGTAGTAATATGGAACTCACCTCAGAAATACACGACAATCCAACCAAATACGAGATCATACAAGTAATAGCGATGAAGATCTCCTTCCTCCGCCGCAGCAGTTTGGGCCACTCATCGATGACAGCCGTGATGAAGCCTTCCATGGTGCAGAACTGGCTGTCGAGACCGATGAGGAGCAGCATGAAGAAGAACAGGCAGGACCAGAGCGGAGCGCCCGGGAGCTGTAGCACTGCGGAGGGATAGGCGAGAAACGCGAGACCGGGACCTGAAAGAAGATATAAGTCGTCTTAATCACTCATTTGTAAGTAGGAGCTAATGATGTAATAAGTTGGTTTTTAACAGTTTAACCTCCGAAACTGTGCCAAAACTAACGATTTACATAATCATAAAATTTCTTAGACACATCGCAAATTCGCAATCCTGATTGAGCTAGTAGTCTATTAGATAACTCGATTTAATTTAACAATTATACTTGTATTTAGATATCATTGACGACCTCTGTGGCGCGGTGGGCGAAGGTCTGCCTGCGACGCAAGAGGTTGCGGGTTCGATTCCCGCCTCGGGACAAATGTGTGTACGATCTGCAGACATTTGTTCAGGGTGTTCTGGTCGTTTTTCTATATATAATAAAAAATATCTATCTATGTATTGTATTATATTATGTATATCAGTTATCTAGTACCCATAACACAAGCTCTGCTTAGCTTGGGGCTAGATAATGCTGTGTGAATTGTCCAGCATTATTTATTTAGTTTATTTATTTATTTTATTTATCTATCTTATTACAAAGGCTAGCACTAGCAACTGCCCTAGGTCCCTCTTTTACCTAATATTACAACTTAAATCAGGATCTAGATGAGTACGCTTGTGGTGTAATTACCTGAAGCGGCCACCTCAGCCACTGGCCGCTGCTGCTCGTGCGCCATAAACCCGACCACAGAGAAGATGACGAAGCCAGCGAACATGGATGTACTGGAGTTTACACTGCACACTATGAGGGCGTCCCTGGAAATAACCGTGGAATTATACTGTATACTAAGGTAAATAAGCAAAAGATCAACTCTACTTTGATCATTATACTCATTAAATATTATTGTGCTATCGCCACATGGGAAACAGGCTTTTGCCCAACATTGCTAATCTTTTACAATATACTATGACTTTAAAGTTGGCCATCCGCGTATAAGGTAATTTGCGTTTCTGGTACTATGCGTCTAAGCGGAAGTTTTTACTCAGTTTCTGTTTTTCATTGTTAAGTATTTATTTGAGATAATCACATTAAATATCGACAAGGGCGTAAGAATGTCAGCCAGTTCGGAAAGAAACTAGCGATGCAATAGTTGTGTTTTCATTTACAGGAAAGATAAATTAACAGTTTTGAAATTGTGACTTCTTATAGATCGGTGACCTTGCAAAGAGTGAAGTAGGTACCTACCTAATTTAATCATACTCACTTGTAGACATTGTTCGTGAATTTGTTATAACTTCCAAGTGCCACCAGCGTACCCAAGCCGAGCCCATATGAGAAGAAGATCTGTGTGACAGCGTCAATCCACACCTCCGACTCTAGCAGCTTAGACATGTTGGGCATTACGTAGAACTTGATGCCTTCCATCGCGCCGGGGAGGGTTATTCCTGATGGAAGGAAATGTGGTTTAGTCAAAAATAAAAGTACCTAGTTTATTAACAAAGAAAATTACAATCAAATAATAGAAATAAATTAAAACTAATATTTACATTTGAAACAATTGAACTAACTGCCGACTGTGGCAAACAATCTACAGGGCTCAACAGAGCCATATCAATATCAGTCGTAAGCGTGCCCAAAACACTGGCTGCATTGCCCCGCTGTATGGCAATACTGATCCGCTGCGCCAGATACTCACCAGCACTCGGGTCACGAGTCGCTTAGACCAGACGCTCAGATATTTTTTTTTAAACTCGGAGAGCATCGGTATCCCATGGATTTAGGGTCTCGACACCAAGGGGAGCAAATGCGTAGGCTTTGTCGAGACCTGCAAATTTGCGCCTCTTGAGATCTTCGGCCAAATCTGCCGCCGCACCAGCCCTCACGGAAGTCCTAGGAAGATGAGAAGGTGCGAGTGTGTCGACGCATGTAGCGTACCAGTAAATAAAAAAGTTTTTGGGAATTCTCATTCATGTTCGGCAGTAGACGACTACTGGTTTACTAATCTTTTAGTGGCGCTCATTTTTATCATACAGTACAAACATCTATCAAAAGATATTAGAATCGAGAATATGTTTTCCTACTAAGTAGTCATCGTTCTTCTCAGAATACGATATATGAATTATCACAATGACTATACACTTAATAGTCAGTCAAATTTCAAAACATGGGAGTGTAAACATATTTTCGCTGCTGACTGTACACATCTCAAATAAGTACTCACTTATGTCTTTCGACCAAAAACTTCTAAGATATCTAGAGCGTATTTTTGTGACTCAACAGGAACAGATTATTATCCTAGTAACTAAGATACTGGTTGATCACAATGATGATGAGTATCTGACTAACAACGATATGAATAAGAAGATAATCCTGATGAAAACCATTGTTTTATACAAAGCCCCCTTACCTCTGATCAACAGCACAGTCAGCAAGAAGTAAGGGAAGAGCGCAGTGAAGTAAACAACCTTGCCGGTCCAGCGGACACCCTTCCAGATGCAGAAGTAGCAGAGGATCCACACGAGGAGTAGGGTTCCAGCGAGCTCCCAGCGGATGTTGCCGATGTGTTCGATGCCGGAGGAGATTTGGAGGGCGCGGCGTCTGAGGAAAAGTTACTATTTAGTGGCTAGTACAATATAGAAATGAAATGGACTAGGTAGATATAAAGAAAATGTAATAAATAAATAAATAATGCTGGACAATTCACACGGTATCTTCTAGCCTCAAGAAAAATAAAGACACAAAATGGTCTAGCCAAAAATATTATTGATAGTAGATAAGATACATTGAGATGCCTGGAACAATTTGTCGGTTCAAAACATTATTTTTGGTGATTGTCCGTCTATTTTGTTAAAATTATTTTATTTACTAGCTAGATGCTGTGAGATACCTACTACACCTTCCATATTTTTGTTGAATAATCGCAGTTTAGAATAATAATTTGTCGTGTTTTAAAAAAACTAATTTTTGTTATACTTCTATAGCGCGATCTAATTTTTCAAGTGGCGACATCTAATTAAAATTGTAGTCTAATTTAGTTTGATGTGATGAGTGATGGATGACCCAATATTACGCTCATCATCATCATCAGCCTATATTAGTCCACAGCTGGACATAGGCCTCCCCTAATGACAATTATTGTCTGTAATGACTATTAATCACAATATTACGCTCGTTGCCATGGAAACCCAATTGTGATTGTGAAAATTATCATCGTGATGATGTTTTAGATACGTTTACGGTGCACATATAAATTCCTCGAGGATTGAACTGTTATGGTACCTCAAATTCAATCTTTGTACAACAACGAAAGAATCATCAATATCGATTAAAAATTGGCGGAGATTTTGTCAAAATTGTTGTAGCTAGTCGTGATTCCTCACAACATTATGACGGTTTTTTAAGTTTTACCGGATACATAGTCATCCCTCGGGAAAAAAAATATGGGACCACCTCGTTATCAATCGATAAATCTCTTTACAATATATAATTATAAATAATTAATAATAAATATGAAACAATCAGCAAAATCGGTTAACATTTGACAGAGATATCAAGTAACATACATGCATAAAAATAAAGATACAGCCGAATTGAGAACCTTTTTTGAAATCGCATAAAAACGGCCTAAGTATCTAGCGTCTGGAAGGTTACTTGCATGGATCGATGGATGAGAAACTATCTACGTAATAACATTTAAAATTTCCTTGGTTCCTATATCTGAAACGTTACTGCTTCCAGCTACCCTGCAAGTTTCAAAGTTGTCATGAATAATGTATACAGAGTTTATGAATATGCATGATAAGCCCCGTCCCAACTGAGATTGACACACAATATTCCGAGAGAAACGGCACGGAGTGATTGATTGTAATATCTGTATGGAAGTTTTGGATAAACCAGAGTAAATTAATTTTGTTCGGGATCGCTTCCACTGATAAATGTTGTTGATTTTCCTTGATTTTTACAATTTTTCATGCTAAAAATTACGTTCTATTACAAAATTATGTGGAAGGCAATATTGTAATAAATTGCCAAAGGGACCACAAAAGTTTTTGGTTAGAAAAATATAGCTAAGCCTAGTATAGCATTATTATATCTGTGACTAATCCTACTTAACGAACCTATACAAAGGATCAAGGGAAGGGTCCGTCTTCTTTGAACTCCGGGAGCCGATTTATTAGACTGTTTAACTGGAACGTTTGCCCGGATAGCATTTAATAAAAAACCCTCTATATTTAAGTGTGTAAATTAGTTTAGGAAAACCTACTCCCAAAACTCCTTAACGGGGTCAGACAGGATCGCCCGACTGATGTTCTTCACGTCACTGATTAGGAAGACTACTATTAGTTATCCTGGTCAGCAAGCGACGACCAGCTGTTCAGGTTGCGGCGAGGTTCACACCAGTGACTGTATAAGTGCTGATAGTGTAGCAACTTACTCCCAAAACTCCTTGACGGGGTCAGACAGGATCGCTCGACTGATGTTCTTCCCATTCAGCGTGCAGTAGGTACCCTGGTCGGCGAGCGACGACCAGCAGGTCAGGTTGCGGCGGTCATAAGGGTTCACGCAAGTGGCCGTGTTCCAGTAGTTATCGCAGTTACGCCACGGCACCTCTGTGGGGGGAGGGGGTCAAGTAAATAAATGCATTGTCTTCAATAAATACAGAATAAGTACATTTTTTATACGCTGTACCCAAATTATGATAGAAAAGCTCGCTGCCAACCCAGACCAACGTCTTGAACAAGTTTCTGAAGCAGTAACCTTGGTAAGTCTCAGACAGCCATTTTCATCAGTTTTGAAGGTCACGTGGTGAATTTATTTAAGTCGTTTTTACCGACTCACATTGGATATCGTAAAGATAGGTGTTGGGCCTAGATGATATTGTGTGGATTGTCCAGCATTATTTATTTATGTCTCTAGATTTACGCATTATTTCAACGGAAAGAGATACTATCCAAATTAAACTAAGGTGATATACTTTACGTCCCGCGCCTCCTCTCGTCTTCCCAACATCTCAACGGGTTCAAAACGCTTGTTATCGCTTTTGCTTACCATATTCTCCCTTCCCCCAATTGTGCTGGCCCGCTCAACATGGCATCACGTCGAACTTTAGACTTAGCTACCTACTTTGTTGCATAACTCAATAAATAAATGTAAACCCCAAAGAAAGCTACTTGTTCCTATAACAAGTTTGAGTGGTCTTCAGCGCATAATTTTCCTACGTCTTGTAGTAAACCTGCATAAAACCGCTCCGTTCTAACGAAGTTCCCGCTCCCAAACCACATAGTGTTAGAATAATTTACCACCGCAACCTATCGTAAAGTGTCTCAAAACTTCACTTTTAGGCGCATAGATGGCTTGATTGATAGCGGAAACCCTCCCAAAGCATAAGTTACATAATATTCCTTAATCGATGCTGTACTCTACCTATAATAATTAAACTCGGCTTCAAGAAGAAAAGCTGCAGTTGCATATTCTATCGATATCTATCGACATTCTTATTAAATAAATTACTTTTAATGCAGTTACATCCCACTTGCAGGTGGGATTGAACTTGCGAAAGACTGCAGGCAAATATGGCAAGCTGAAGACAAGACGCTATGGCGCTATGTCCAGCGGTGGACTAATTTAGGCTACAGCCGATCGTTTGAACTCCGATCATCTCTACAATTAATTAATCAATGATCGAATCCGTAGTCAACGTCAAATCTGTACGAGAGAGAACAATAATTTGTTAGGAATTGATCATAGAATATTTCGATCAGCGTATGTAGGTGTGCCCTGTTACCGACTTACCTGATCTCATAGACATGAAGAAGTAGAAGATAGCCCAGGCGAGGATAACGATGTAGTAGACATTCATCCAGCAAGACATTACGGCGGCCGCGTACCCGATACCTGCACAAACATACAAACAATCATTACGGCTGGGCATATAGTAACTATCCAACGAAATGGAGTTCGGGGGTTCTAATCGAATAAACAAAAACAACCTTTATTCGGTTCTGATATTAAAGTTCATTTTGTTGATGTAGGTAATTTGACCATTTAAATAGAAAACCTACGAGCGTAGAAAATACATTTTTGGAAATAAAATATGTAAGTTGACCAAGTTAAACCTGAAAAAGCATTTCAGGCTATTTTAACTAGTCATTGATATAATTTTATGCGAAACAATTTGTGTTGGGTGGTTATGTGAAGGATTAAACAGCAATGAATATTCATAATATGATATGATATTCATAGGATGATAATTAACTGTGATTTGAATTTGTAATTTATTTTTTCTTATTAATTGTAATTATTTTTTTCTTATTTGTAATTTGACAACATTCATTGTTATTTTAATCTTTGCTATTGCATGACATGTGTATTTACTTGAAATCTGTAATTTTTATTAATTTATACCTACTTAATTCTCATTTTATTGCTACTTTTTTAATCTCTAATCATTGTATAATATTACTTAAAATTAGTTAGTGTAAGTGGTTCTGTAGGACCGTTCTAATTAAATAAATAAATTGAAATTGAAATAATAATGTTGGAGAGCAAAATATATCTTAATTAAATTTTCATGAAAACCAACATATAAATTCAAAAATTTCACTATGAATCTTTCACTAGAAAGATTCAAAAAGATTGTAATAATTTCTTGATGAAAATCTGCTCAAACATAATTGAAACGATCCCGTAGACGATTTGCAAAGATTACAGACCCCGTACAAAATAGATAAGTATTCAGCTGTACAAAGCTGAAATGCAGAGTGAATAGCAAACTTCAGAGATGGCCACAATTTGCGTAATTACGGGATGAAAGGGCGCTGCTCTTTGTGTGTGAACAATTGATTTCAGCTTTTGTTACGAGCTGCCTTTGTAGTACTACTTTGTTTCAGAGATAAGTTCTTATTATAGGTATAGGGCTAAAAGCGGTGCTAAATTTTTTCGATTTATAACAATTTAGCTGCTAATTGCGTTAATTGGGACTCTTACGTTTCCTGCGAGTTTCATCTCAGAATATCTCTTATACTTTTATCAAATATTATTTATTTATTTATTTAATTCTTTATTGCACACAATTACACAAAAGTATACAAAATGGTGGGCATAATGCCGATGGCAATTGATAGATATGATAGATCAAAAAATTCCATGAGTAAATATTATAATAAATATTATTTTGTTAAAAAGGACAAGACTGAAATACAATACTCTTATTGCAACTTGCTCATGATTTAAACAAAGAAACTGTTCTAAATTAAAATAACAAAGAATTACTAACAAAATTATTTATTGCTGGTTAAAACCTTCACATACCCACCCATAACAAATTGCGAAATTGTTATAACTTAAAAAAAAAACAAAGAATTACCATAATATTAGGAACACAAACCTTTGAAAATTGGAGCAATCTTGAAGACGCCCAACCCTCCAATAGTAAGCATCTGTCCCATTGCCAACTCCATGAAGAACATTGGGATGCCAGCCAGGATGAGGGTAAGGAAGTAAGGGATGAGGAAGGCGCCTCCTCCATTCTTGTAGCAGAGGTAAGGGAACCGCCAGACATTGCCGAGACCGATAGCGAGGCCGACGACGGAGAGGATGAAGTCGAGTTTGCTGGCCCAGGAACCTCTCTCGGGCAGGTCTGATTTTAATGCTACATCGCTGTAAGAAAACAATAGCGTTAAACACCGTGGTGATTGAATGATATTGTTAAATTTTAATACAGATTTAGAAGGTATATTAAAATTACTACTAATTTTAGAAAATGAACAATTATTACGTAGGTAGCCGAATTCACCATTAAAAGTTCAAGTTCATCAAATTAAGATCACTGTGATCTGCCATTAGGCGTACAAATTTAACACAATTGAAAATAATGCGTTTACCAATTTTATCAACCTCATCTCTACTCTACATTTGCTTAAAACTAGTAAACTGCGTCAAAATATTCATTCGAGCTGTAAAATGTCTTACTTATTAAATAACTAAAAAGATTTGATCTAAATATTATGATAAAAAGCCCTTAGTGTTTTTTTCCTGAAACCAGTCAATGTTTGATTGAGTGTTTTCTAACATTTTACTGAATGATGATCGTTCAAGAAACTATTTTTTAATCTTACAGAAACAAAATTAAAATCAGTAAGTAGTTACTATTTTCATAGAATTTTGGTTTTGAAAACAAACTACAACTTAGTTGAAAGTTTGTGGAATTCCACAGGGTGGATTTTTGGGCCTCTATGTATTAACTTATTTCTAGTTAAACCTTATTCGTTTTACCTTGGTTTAGTGCTAGTTCCTTGTGCACTGAGTTCAATATCATCATTTTTGGCTTCCATCTCTTTCGACATTTTCTATCTCTTTCTAATCTTCAGTGTTCCTGTTTTATTCTCTCTCCTATGCCAATTATAATTAATCAGGTCTAGGGAAACTGTATCAACATTTTTGAAGAACTTGGATTAGAATCGACTGGTGGATCCTTATCTGGAACAAGCACAGCATTTGAACAATCCCAAGTAGCATTCGGGGTTCTATAAAAGATGTCTAGTAGTTCACATGTACTCCACAAGCTGTGTTAGTCAGCTGTATAAGAGCTGTATAGCTTGCTATAATGCTCTTATACAGCCAGTTTGGGCACAAATTAGACAGCCTTAAGTTCACTATGGCTGTACATTAGCAGTATAATAGCATTATATTAGCAGTTTAAGTAGTAACATCGGACTTAAGGCTGACTTACGGCACTATATGGGACGCAGTGTTAACCATACAACGTACATGAGTGTAATAAAGAGTAACAAGTGGCTCAATATACAGCCTTCACAGTTATAACATCCCACAAACGTACTCCACTGCTACCCTAAAATCACGTGTGTACTAAATTATTTCTTTATTTTATGAATTACTCATTAGATTGGTTTTGTGTTTGCCATCATGAAACACAAACTCCGGCGGATATCAATTGGATAAAAGTTTATGATAACACGCGGTAATTAGCTGTTAATGCCATGGGAATGCAACTTTATCGTGAAATGTATACATATTTACAGCTAAAATATTCACGCGCCTCTGTAAAAACGCGATATTCATTTTAAAATATTTAAAACTGGCTGAGAGAAAATCTACAATTTTCAGTTTTTGATATTATATTGGCATTATAATTAAACTGCGGTAATTAAATATAACATGAAACAAAACTCAATCGCTCTATCTGCGTATTTTGTGATAAATCTGCATGATAATATTGGAGATTTATTTGGTAAACATTTTAGGTCACGAGAACAAAATGGTGGAAATGAAATACGGCTATGTGAACTGTTATAACTCCAATTTAATGCGGTTAGCGATATATAGGTTCACATGTGTTCTGTTAGAATGCTGTTATCTATATGAAGTCCCACATTTGTACCACTACAGAGCCAATGTCTATAAATTTATTCGAATGTGAACTTATGTACAGCTTTAAGATGTAGTTTAGGTCAATTGTGTACCATCGTATTCGTCTTTCAATATACTGCAATTTTAGAGATCCGCAATAATAATTCATTTCATTTCAAGCCTTTATTCAGAAAAAATTACAAATTTGTTTTTTAAATACTGTTACTTATACCTATTGTTACGACATCGATAATTCTTCTGTTTGCCCTTTTTTGGCAAAGCAATAATAATTATTGTCCGTTAAATCGCCTAGCCCAGGTACTAAGTCAAGTATGAATACCTAAAGTACCTACAAATTATGTAACAATCTAACAAAAAAATACTTTTTAATTTCGTGTGAGACACACAGTTTGGTTTCAGAGTATTTACACTTACAAAAAACACTACTCTGTTCAAGGAGGTATTTAAAAGAATGTAAACAAACTACATAAAGAGGGACAACATTATGCCCTGCGACAGAAAAGGACAGAAAATAATAGTTGTCACTCAGCCATAGTAACAAACACTGTTTACAATATTTTAAAGGTGAACATACACCTGTCAGCACCGTAAGCGCCGAGTCGGCAAGTGTAATAGTGTAACCATATTTTGCAGAATTAATCAGATAAATAACCTAATATTATTCCTTTTATTTGTGATAAATAAATAACTGTTATTTCTGATATTTATCTGTTAAAATTCTGCAAAATATGGTGCAGTACTAGAACTGCAATCACCACACTCTGATATCTGTATATTTTGAAGGGAACTTTCAGGTTCAGGCACATTTTCCTCTGCATCATGTACAGAACCACCATGAACAACGGTTGAAGTCGCACTTGTTGAAGCCGTATCGACGGGCTCATTTTCGGGCGTCGTTGTCAATCGACTGTTATTTTCACAATTTGCGAATATTCTTTTGCAATTTTTCTCCTTATTCCCCCGGTTCTCGCTCTTACTTTCCAAGATTTTCTATTCATTTTCACAGATTATGCACGCGATGTAATAAACACAGCTTGTGAGATAAGTGTAATAGAATATCACATTCATGTTCAGCTTACAGCAAATAAGAGTAGTACTTGTGGACAAATAAACTGCTATTGATGTTAATGGACAACACATATACTCCTTTTAACAGCCTACAGTGTACATGTGAACCATTTAAACACTTCTGTACAGATAGTAAAAAAAGGTTATTTTATGATCACAAACAAGTCCTACTACAGCTACTAGCTGTATAACAGTCTAAAACAAGTAAACATAACAGCCTTTGGCTTTATAAATGACCACGTGTGTTCTATTAAAATGCTAAGCTCAGCTAAGCTCTATAACATCGTACAAGTAGGCCGTTAAACAGCGGTTGCCGTATCGTATCTCTACCCCCCTATAATGCTCTTAGTCAGACGGCTGACTAAAGGATAGTTGTTAGAGTATTATATCACCAACAGTCGTATAAAAGTATAACTCTACACTCCTATAAGTCCCTTAGACAGGTATAGGTGTTATTAATCGCAATAATGCAGCTTGTACATCACGAGTGAACTGTAGTAATGCTTCAAGTACACATGGGAACTAAATGTGTACTCTTAAATGGAGTAAAATGCTACTTGGGATATCATACAAAAATTATTTATTGTACCTACACCAGAAAACATAACATTAGATAGGTACTACAAAGAAACATTGCTTAGAAGCACCTAAAGATAAAACATCGAGTGCTCAAGTTTTTTAATTTCTAGGTCCTTTTTTGACTTCCGCCTAGTGAAAACTTTACATTCAGGCTTCCAAATAATTTCTACTTTATTGGAGTACTTTAAAATTTGCATAAAACGTAAAAAATTACTTTTCTTGCTTGTTGAAAAGTGTGACACTGGATGTGATTGTACATATTTGTAAATAAAATTGACACAATATTACGTATTATATTGATTTCAGCTTATTCCGTTACTTCGTACGCGGTTTTCCCAGATGAAGAGTAAGTGAAGCAAAAGTAGCCCTTATCATTCGAGATCTAGATTCTGCGTCTATGAGCTTATGCGCTGTCCGCGTACAACACGCGCATCTCTAGAAAATTTCGTATAACATAGGATCTCTACGACAGTATTTTCTGGTATTCTGGTTCAATTCCATTCCGAACCACCCAAAGGTGTAAAAACGCGATCTACAAGCCTCCGCAATAAGTAAACGCATAAAATATGTTATTTACAGGCGCCCATGTTTAGGGCTTTCTTGGGATTCGGAGCGTATTTCATAGGGATTATGCCTTCGGGGCGCGGCGGGCAGGGTACATTTTACAAGTTTTTTGGTTATTAAAGTAAGTAAGTTTTTTCTTATGATAAATCGTTTAATATGTATTAACTGCCTTAAGCCTGAAAAACTAATTTTACTATGGCTTGAAAATTAGGTTATTCCCATACATTTCCTACATACTAACTCTATTGGGAATAACCAAATTTTCAAACCATAGTAAAATTATTTTTTCAGGCTAAAAGAAGGGTTGGTCGGTAGGATCGAAATGTCACTCAAACTGGGTCAGTGACACAAATAAATATATTTTTAAACTTGAAACCTATACTTATTATTATGAATGTTTCAAAAAACTAAGAACTACTTCAAATCCCTTAGTGTGAAATAGTTATTTTAAGGTTCCGTACCCAAAGGGTAAAAACGGGACCCTATTACTAAGACTTCGCTGTCCGTCTGTTCGTCTGTCCGTCTGTCACCAGGCTGTATCTTATGAACCGTGATAGTTAGACAGTTTAAATTTTCACAGATGATGTATTTCTGTTGCCGCTAAAAACCACTAACTACACCTACTAAAAAACAGAATAAAATAAATATTTAAGGGGGCTCCCATACAACAAACGTGATTTTTTTGCCGTTTTTATAGATAATGGTACAGAACCCTTCGTGCGCGAGTCCGACTCTCGGTTTAAGTTTTGTGGGATAAATACGCATAAGAACCCCTAAGAAAGCTTATGATTATGCTAATTGTCATTGTTTCATAAGGCATGTGTACCTATTGTTGGTATTGTTGGTATTGCCATAAAAATAAATAAATTCCTTAGGATTTTTTTATGGGTCTACCTCGGAATCCCCTCTATCTATAGATATAACTACAAAAGAATCATCAAAATCGGTCCTTAAAAGACTTAGAAATCGACGAACATCCATACAATATTTGTTTTCTTTTAAAAAACTATAAACCGACTTCAAATATCGGTAAATAGTATTCATCTATGTCTCGAACTGTCACATTAGGTGGTTGCTAGGGTGGTCTTTTAAGTTTTAGGGGATAAATACTAATCACTCGGGATTAAAATAATTATATGGGACCACTTCGGGATCATTTTCTATACAATAGTGAAAGAATTATCAAAATCGGACTTCTCTGTAAAAAGTACCTAATGCGTGATTAAAAAGAAATTACGCGTCGACTTGAGAACCTTCGTTTTTTCGTCGGTAGAAAATAGAAATATCCGAACATAGAAGCTCCTCATTTTTCGAAGTTGGTTAAAAAATAGCAGCTCAGTCACTAGTCACCATAAATGGAAGGAAATCCAGGTCAAGAGCTTGCTAATCACGGGAGCAACTGTCCAGTGGGTCCACAGTGACCGATTGCTATTTATATCCACTACGCAACGCATCCACGATTATTCTATTAAGCCCTAAGGTCCCAGTATGCAGATTCTAAGATGCAATTTATTGAAGACTAGCTTCTGCCCGTGATTTCGCTCATTCGATACCAGGACAATACGAAACATAGTACCTACCTACCTATGTATCAGTGAATTATAATAAATATGTCATTGAGTGGGACATGTTCCTGTTTTTTTATTACTCTTTAGAGTCTTTACACGTTTTTCCAGTTTTGTAATTACATTTAAAGTACTACCTACAGAAAATATTGTGTACGTCCCTTTTTAATTTTTCTCTTTCATTTATTTTCTGAATTATCCTGGAGACAGCAACTAATTTCTCTATTTCTGGAAATATATTCCCTTAGCAAATCCTGTTACAAAGAGCTTTAGCAACTTAAGTTTCAAGTGGCTCTAAATTCTACTTCAACAGATACAAATAGGTTCCCCAAGTTTAGATGCCGTAACGAAGTAACTTCGCGTCTCAAAACAGTTATCGCAGGGAGTTTTGGAACATAATGGTGCATCTATCCGGCTAGTTCGAGGGTTAGAGGAATAAAAAGTAATGGGGGTAGTTTTCGAAATGGCAAAACTATGTGTAGTTTAGGGATGAAAGAGGGATGATAGTACCTACCATAAGTTTCTTTTCTCCTCGAGCTTTGGTGCTGAATTATATTGATACAGATATTCTATCTTCTTCGTATGAAAGGCGCGCTGTGAACTACCTATATCCAAGGAACTTCTGATGTCCTGGTACTTTGGGACGTTCTGGGAATTAATAAACTGCATTTCGGCAAAACCTTCATGCAAGAAAATAAAATGTTTAAAAAAATATAAGGCTTGTAAATCTTAGTGTTGAATTCCTATATCTAAGGAACTTCTGAACTCCTGGTACTTTGTGACGTTTTGGGTAATGAATAAACTGATTTGCAAAGTACCAAATTGCAATTAGTGTTGAATTCGTATATCCAAGGAACTTCAGCTCTCCTGGTACTTTGGGACTTTCTGGGAAGCGTTACTTCTTAGTGATCTATATAATACAGAATCATCTTACTAACGATTCAAACAAATAAGCTTCTTACATAAAAAGTGTCTGGTTGACAGTACCTACTAAAGTCTTTAAAAAGTGGGACAAAACAGGAACGATTTCACCATTAAATTTAATTTTCCGTGTTCGGACCACATTGGGCAGAGTGAGACACACACGGAACACTTCTGAAAAAAAATTGCTGCTCGGTGCGCATACCCAATTTCTAAAAATTACGTTTTTTTTTAATTGAAGTTTTTTGGTTTGCTATAGATATGGACTATAGAAATATCACTGATTATTATGGGGTCACATTATGTTTTCTAATTTACCACTGAATAAAATATTATTATCTCAACAAACACGCTTATTTCACAATAATTATAACAGCGAAGCTCCCTTTGCTCGTCGTTCTCTTTCACTATGTAGCTATCTTCCTCAGCGAGATGGGAAAGAAATTGGAAACGTCAGTTCTAGTTTTCTATGCACCTAACTCTGTGCCTTTCCGATAAATTTCAAACAGAATCAAGCACCAATTTGCTCGGTGCAATATACCTACATATGTTGCGGCGAACATATTGGCCCTTATCTAAACGATCCCTACTGTTCACAGAGGAGGGTAGGTAGATATTCTTCGACGTAGGTAAGTACGGGGAACACTAGTAGATACTTTAGCCAATCCGGAGGCTAAAAACTCAAAAACCCACAGAACAGACAATAGTCGTCCCCGTAAAAAGCACACAAAAACAACTCACATCCAAACACAGCATCCCAAATCCAACAGAGCAGTACACACACCACTAACACACTGCAGTCAAGTCGTGTTACCGCAGCACATGCTTGGACGCGAATGGCCCTGCGCGGGCGCAGGCCATAGGAACATCAGGCCATAGATACATGTGAATCGACGGACTGTCAGACCCCGAAAGAATTTATGAGCTGGACTATTTAGTACTGATTTAGACCCTCCGGATGCTGATAGGGGGGTCTGTGTCAGATGGGTAATTGGAGTTGTGATCGCGTGGTCGCTATTCGTTGATCCGTCCCCTGGTTTGTTACGTACAAATAGATCTGTTTCATTTGAATTGTTGAAGGAAAATGCTGTAACATTGTAACGGCGGAGAGATGAAAAATTGGTTGCATTAGCGTAAAATCCAGCAATATTTATTTATATCACCCCTATTTGCGTCAATGGTTAAAAATTTCGTACAACACTTATATAAGGTTTTTTGTTATACTGCTAACCCGCACTTTGGGTATCTCTAAGAAACCGGCGCTATAGTCCGTAAGAGGTCCCAAAGATTTTCGGTTGAACCGACTAAGGGTTTCGTGGCTTAGTTGGTTAGAGCACACCCGTGCTGAGGGTGGTTCGAGTCCCGCCGAAACCGGAATTTTTTGAGAACTTATTTCATTTCTTAGTAGCACTTATATAGTCTTATTTCGTATTTTAAGCTCTGACGAAGTAACAAGTTACGAGACATGAAAAAGCCCTTACTTATTTATACCTTACTGATAACTGAAACGTATATTTTTCAATACTTGTCGAGATTCTCCATAACCTACAAAAACATCTCCCTTAGCGAGATAGTGAGGAAATTGAAAACGTCAGTTTTTTTCCGTACCCTTACCAAGCCCTTAAGTACAGGGTTGCTTGAGAAAGGTTGACAATTATACTTACCTACCTAGGACGAGTGGGTAGCTGGTGGAGTTGAATGTGGGTTCGATTCTTGAGTGATGCGCTAATTAAGCTCTGATCCGGAAAAGTCACAATAGAATTTGTTGCAAGCAAAAAAACGGCACGGCCGTTCCATCCTTTTCTCGAAGCAGTTCAGGCCATTTTCGTTCGACCCCCTATAACTTTGTTGTGGATAAAACTAGAAGCCTCAATTTTCAATAACCAAGCAGGCATTGTATAAACACGGTATATTTTAAAATACATTAAATTTGAACCAGTAGTTTAAGAATTATAGCTAGTCAAAATTCTTAATTTTTACTCACTGACTGACTGACTGACCGATCATCAAAACTCCACTTCTAGCAGAAATAGAAGCTTCATATTTTGATTACAATAAGCGTTAAGTGTAATAAATCAAGGAAAAATTAAAATATTTTGTAATTACGGTCCAGTTTTCTAGATGCATTAATAACTTTGTAATCCCATATAAATGTATAGGAATAAAAAGTTTCATTTGTATGTAGTTGGTATTCAAGAAGTAGAAGGTACCGGAAAGGAAAAAAGTAGGACTCTCTATAAAAAGAAATGAGATGCCATCAAAAACAAAATTTTTAAAAAATAAAAACGTCACGTGCGAGTCGGACTCGCGCAACGAGGGTTCCGATAAATACAAGACCTTGTTTCTGGCCAAATATGATTATCCTAACTCAACAGGAAGTAGGTACTCTATAGGTTTTGGTCCTTGGTCCAAAGATTAGACTACAATATTACACTTTTTAGATATTTTCCTTTACTTGTGCTATAAGACCTTGCTTCTTGCCAAATTAATTACATGGTTCTAGGTCAACGGAAAGTACCCTATAGGTTTTGGATCCATGCCGAGATTCAAAACATATTTTTTCGGTGAATAAATAAATTTACAAATTTACGGTTTTCGGATTTTTCCCTTTACTTGTGCTAGACCTTGATTCTTGCCAAATATCATGATTCTAGGTCAACGGGAAGTACCTTAATCGGTTTTGTGTGCATGTGATTCCCTTGGAAAATTAAAAAAAAATGGGCATTAACGGCTGCAGCTTTTGATGGCATTGACTTAGAAGTTCGATACCTCCACGCGTTTCTGAGGAAAGAGGGTTGACAGACGAATAGACGGAGAACAAAGTGATCCTATAAGGGTTTCTTTTTCCTTTTTAGACGGAACCTTAAAAACATTACTTTTTATGCCGATAAGACGCGTGCTAAGCCGCGGGTTGAATCTAGTACCTACACACATCAAATTTCTTATAAAAAAGTTTGAACTTTAATGAAATTAGTTAAGGTCCTATTTAAGTTTTCACTAGTTTTCTATCCTGAAGTTTTGTTGTTTTGTATTATAGATAGTTAACGTTTTGGACTAAGTAAGTCTGTAAGTTAATTATTAAGCTTGAATAAATAAATAAAAGTTTTTATTTTACCCCCTAAAAGTGTTAAAGTGAGTAATAAAATTTATCAACTTACAATTTTTCCCGCCTTCCCGTAGCCCGTAGCTCACGTAGCTCACGCAGCTCGCGTAGCTCTCACGTAGACCCCGTAGACGGTTGCCCCGGGGAAGGAGGTGCCTGTTTGTAGACAAAGGGTCGTTCGCAGCAGCATTGTGCAGAACGCATGCGCGGGCGGGATTCATCTGCCTTCATCCTTGGATTGGGAGGTACTACGGGTACTCGAAAGTTAGTTAGTATTCGGTAGCCTAAGCGTTATGCCGTTAATAATGTGCCTGATTTCTCTCCTTTCATGACGTGGCTATCTCATCAGAATATGAGAGCGAAGGAATAGAGAGTGAATAGAGCTGTGTTTGCGCACACATTAATTGTACACTATAATTATAAAGCTTCAGCCAAACATGCGCGTCAAACACGCGGGTTGTGGGACGCGGGGCGGGAGCGTCAACAACGCGAAACTCTTCCCATAGAAACTGCCCGCGTCTCGGTCGTTTAAGGGCAACCTTGTACGCCATTTTGTGAAAAGAATAGGCTTATGATTTCGCGTTCATAGGAGCGGGACAGAACAGCGCGGCGTAAGCGTCAAAATCAAGTTTTTGCATATTATTTAGTATTTAGGACATTTATTGGCAAAATAAAGCCGTAGGTTCCTTTGGTATTCTTTTATTTAATATGGTGATGCCAATAAAAAAATCTTGTTTGTGATGGATAGTTATAAAAACGTATCTAAGAATATAAGTAAATAAGAAAAAAATGGTACTCTGCACAATTACATATTTCTGATATTTGAAATAGTTGTTTTTGAAGCTTTTGCTCATTTTCTTGAACCTAAATGAGCAAAAACTTGATTGATATGCATGCATATCCATTGATCGCGCGAGGCATGCATAAGCGAGACATAATATTATTTTTGAACTCTATTTTGTTGATTCGAGTTGCTATCGAAAACCATCGGTAGTCTCTTCCAAGGATGATTGCAAAGAAGCAATTTTATCAAAATTTCTGAAGCCACATCCTTCAATTTCCGCTCTTGTTTCTTTGGTATTAAGGTTTAATATCAAATGCAAAAAGTTTACAATTTTCAAGTTACAGGTGTAATATATTTTCATGATTAAGCTTTGTTTTTGTTGTAGGATATTGAACTTTACGTGCATAAGAACCGAGTGGAATTTACCATCGACTAACTTAAATCGTGGCTTTTCTTGCATTAGGTATCTTTATTAACAAAGAAAATTACCATCAAATAATAGAATTAAATTAAAATTAGTATTTACAATTGAAACAATTGAGCTAACTGCAGACTGTTGCAAACAGTCTACAAGTTGTTCAACTGATCCATATCAATATCATATC
Organism: Eupithecia exiguata; assembly: GCA_947086465.1. Taxonomy (NCBI): domain Eukaryota; kingdom Metazoa; phylum Arthropoda; class Insecta; order Lepidoptera; family Geometridae; genus Eupithecia; species Eupithecia exiguata. The sequence goes on from OX352251.1 coordinate 1,394,753, forward strand.
AATGCATTAGGTAGTCCCGAAGAGTGCCTTTATCTACCTGCCTATATGCTGTGAATAAGTAAATAACTTAGAAAACCTGCCACCAGCGCTATAGTCCGTAAGAGGTCCCAAAGATTTTCGGTTGAACCGACCTTGGCTTAGTGGCTTAGTTGGTTAGAGCACACCCGTTCTGAGGGTGGGGCGCAGGTTCGAGTCTGCCGAAATCGAAAATTTTTGGGAACTTATATATAGTTTCCTCTAAGGTTATTTCTATCCCATGGGAACTGATTTATGGGATAAAAAGTAGCCTTTACTCTAAATTAGCCCGTTACTCTCCATCCTTTCAACTAAATATGCCAAAAATCAAGTCGATTGGTTGCTTAGTTAGGGCGTGAAGGATGGACAAACAAACACACTTTCGCATTTATGATATTAGTTATAGAAGTATATATAACTATTTGAGTTTTCTGCGAAACAAAAACATAATGCCGATATTTTTCAATTAAAATATTAGTTTACTTCTGTTTTTGCATGAATAACATATTTATAGGTTTACTTTGACTCCTCATAGGTAGTTACTGAAAACAAAGTCCACCACGATAGGCTTACATTTTCTTTTAAAAAATCGCGCAGTTATATTAGACCAGCAGCTGTTCACGGCTTCGCACGCGTTGTTTAAGGTTATTTCTATCCCTAGTGACTCTACATCCTTTCAACTAACTCCATGCCAAAAATCAAGTCGATTGGTTGCTTAGTTAGGTCGTGAAGGAAGGACAAACAAACACACTTTCGCTTTTAAAATATAATAGTATGTCATCATCATCATCAGCCTATCAGTCCACAGCTGGACATAGGCCTCCCCTAATGAGCGCCATAGCGCCCTGTCTTCAGCTTGCCGCATCCAGCATCTGCCAGCAGTCTTTCGCAAATCGTCATCCCACCTGGTCGGAGGGCGTCTTACACTACGTTTACCAAGTCGCGGTCTCCACTCAAGAACACGTTTACCCCAGCGGTTGTCGGTTCTTCTCGAGATATGGCCAGCGCTAAAGTATATTTTTATGATTTATGTTTTTTATTCGGCCCCGACACAAAACAGGTTGTTTTAAGTTTGACGGGTGGATCTGTGTCTGTGTGTGTATCTATCTGTGGGTTGTTGCGGCATCATAGCTCTCAAACGGATGATTTTGATTGTTTATTTTGTCAAAAGCAGACTTGATCGAGTTCTAAGCATGGAAAGTCTGTGATGAGTGTGTTAAAATGTATTTGTTTTTGTTAGATACCTAAAGGTCTACCCATGCGAATCCGGTGCGGGTAGTTAATTAAGTAACTAGAACCGCGCAGTAATGCCTTGAATCTTTCTCTATTACTGACATTCCCGGCATAGTATTAAATACCTATGTCTTTACTTGGCATAACATTATGCTTCTTTTAATCCCCATAAATCAGTTCCCATGGGAAATGTAAAAAAAGGAAGACACGGTACGTCTACCAGCAGCGCTCACTCAAAAACTGTACCGTTTCACAGATGAAATAATGATAAGGTATCGGATTATCAGAAAATTTTAAGTATGGTGTATTTTCGAGAGTGGTCCCATTCGCCGGAAGAAAAATAATAAAATTAAATCAATCCGGCGAATGGGACCGCGGTCCCAATACCTAGCGGTCCCAATCGACGGAAGCCTCCTACTTACGCCGTAAAATATGTAATGGGCTTTGTTTTTTGTTTTGGAGCTATTTGTACATAGAAAATACCATCAATAATTTCCATAGAACCACGGGCAGGAACTAGTAGGTCTATAAAAGGACCCGGAGACTGGAGAGGTCTGAAATTCAAGTTCGTATCCTATCGATCGCTGACCTACTTCTCACTGCATCCCGGTCAGGGGTAGGAGGGGTAATGTCGTTGAAACTCTCGGTTTTACAGTATTTAGGACCAGGAGTTTTCCGAGACAGATCGGAACTCATCGCTCGGTATTTAATTTGGTTACTAGATCTGGCTTTACAATAAGCCTGAACCATAAATGCGCCTAATGCAAAAATCAAGCAATATGGATATTTTTAAACGTTTACATTTATGGTAACGAACGTAAATGTTCAGATTAAAAAAATAGTCAGACTAATGTTTTATTTTGTGTGTTGTGTGTCCAACTCTAAAACTAACATTCTAACAAGGTAAAGGTTTCTTGTTCGCTTCTTTACTTTACCTTAAAAAGATTGAAGTGAACAAAAAATCAAAGTGATCACTTTATTTCCTAGTTTTACGTAGGTATGTAATTTGTATTTTGTGACGTGTCCAAGAGTCCTGTAAGGTCTAAAGGAAATAAAGCACTTTGATATTTGATATTTGTGTGCCGTATGCCGGAGGAGTTCTGGGCAAAGACCATCACGAAATGGACTCCAAATGGGCGCAGGCCGCGTGGAAGGCCTAGGCGTGGATGGAAGGATGAGTAAGACGCATATCAAAAAGAGTGGCCAAGTCTAGCAATTGATGGAGAAACGTGGAAGGAGGAAAAGGAGGCCTTTGCCCTACAGACCCTACAGTGGGATCCTGTAGGCTTATAATAATAATGATAATGTTTTATTTGAGTACCTAATCGTTTACTTTTTCTATTTAATGTTTATTTTTTGAATAAATTAATGGATAAACTAAATTAATGCAAAAACTTGATTTTTGCACTGACGTTGCTCTGCTCTTTCCCGCTCATAAGAACGCGAAGTCCTATGCCTATCCTTTTCATGAAATAGTGTCATTTAGCACACCCATAAAGGATTTAAAAAGGAAATTATATTTAACATTTCCTTTGAAAACGTAATTATAGTTATTATTTTTATTAGAACATGAAACAAGTGATTAGTATCTAATTAGAAACTTCAAAAAACTTGACTCGTCTCGTCAGTCCTTGAAAATTATTTGTAAATTTATTTATGTTTATATTTAAGTAAGTAAACAACGACGTTACAATTACCATTAAAATATATAAATAAATAATGCTGGACAATTCACACAGCATCATCTAGCCCCAAGTTAAGTAGAGCTTGTGTTATGGGTACTAGATGACTATGACTGACAATACAATAAGTACATTAAATAAGAAATTAAATAAGTCCCAAAAATTATCGGTTTAGAGATACCCAGATTGCGGGTTAGCACAATAACAAAAAACCTTACATTAAATAAATAGTTTTGTACTTATATTTTTTATTATACAAAGAAAACGACCAGAACACTCGCATCGGAACAAAATATCTGCAGATCGTACAAATATTTGTCTCAAGCGGGAACCGAACCTCCTGCGTCGCAGGCGGACCTTCGCACACCGCATCACAGAGGTCATTTAATAACAAAAGAGCCAAAAATTTAATAGCTCGCACTAAAATGTCATATTTTTATAACCGCTTGGGGTCGTCTCGTTCATCAAATTCATTAATCACAGTATATTCTAAGGTTATTTTCGCGAGAACTCATAGTCTATGAACATTCACTGGACGCTGGTCATTTTCTTCGCTTCGACAAAGCTCAAATACTAGCTAGAGAAAACCGTTTCATTCCTAGAATGCTCCGAGAAGCAATTGAAATTCAAAAACATCCGAATAATTTCAATAGAGAAGATGGTTGGAGAGTACCTGCCGCTTGGGATCCAGTCCTACATCGAGTCAGGTCCCACACCCAGCAATCCATAGCTACAACCCATCAAGACACTGTTAGTGATTACTGCGTACATACGGAACGTTATAATTAAAGTTGTATAATTGACGGTAGATATGTAAAATTCAAATTACTTGTAAAGACAAATGTCACCTCAGTCTGCCTGTGACCATGGAAGCTGAAAAGCCTCCGAAACGTCAGGTTATAAACAAATATAAAATATACGCGATCAATCCGGTAAAAACAGTGTTTTATTCATTAATCACGTTAGACTCGAAAGGAGGGAGGTGTTTCAGAAAAAATCACAAAATATCACAAGGGGAGGCTGCAAAGAGCTGAGACGTATATAGTAAACCGATTTATTTTTTCGTTAAACGTGCGTTTTCCAAACCGTACAAACAGACCTTTTTATCACGGTACAACTAGATTTTTATACTGAGACAAAATTAACTGAAACGCATAAGAAAGGTCATTTGCGTTTAGAATATAAGTAGGTCGGGTGTAAGTAGCGGACCTACATACCTACCTATTTAGTCAGGTGTACCTAAGTATAGGTTTTGCACGGGTTTCCAGTTGTGTACATGAGTAGAGGGCGCTGCGACAGTCACACGGGATCCCGCGCGTCCGTAGGGGAGCCGTGTCGGGATCCGGTGTCGGGGCACACGGGGACATTCTACCTACACTTTATCATTATAAAATATTAGATTTCAATACAAATCTCTACGATAATCATATTTTATCGTAGCAAGCAAAATATTTCAAGGCGCACGCAAGAATATAGCGTTTACACTATAGGTATTACGATAGTCCAGTCATTTGGTTCGAAAATAGGAGTAAGGTTAGGCCAAATTAAAAACTCCCGGAAAACTAAGGTATAAGATTATAAATTCGAAAGTAACTCTGTCTGTCTGTCTGTCTATCTGTCTGTCAGTCTGTCTGTAACCTTTTGACGCCTAAACGGCTGAACGGATCTCAATGAAATTTGGCAAGAACATACAGACCTATACAAGAATACAAGATCACAATTCTGTGGACGGATGTAGGCTACTTTTTATCTATGAATTAGGTATTCATAATACGACGACGCAAAACCGTTTGAAAAGGAAGAAATCTATCGAAATAATAATTTGATTAATTAATTAAGGCTAATGTTCTGTTAGGCTCTTTAATTTGTAGATTTTAATTTAATAATTACGCAGATTGTTACGGTTTTGCAAACCTAAGTCTAGTTGATTCTCCAATTTGAACGATCAATCAATGTTATTGTTTTACAATTGATTTTCACATCTGTAAATAGGTAATTATTTATTTAAGAGGTTAATTTATAATGCCAAGGTAATACGGTTTTAAGTATTTTTAATGCTTTGTAAGACAAATCATAAGTAATTGTTGGAATTGCGCGCCAGGCGGCGTGGCGGGCGCGGTGTTCAAGCAACAGCTATTAATATTTAAACTAATTTGTAAACCGAAACAATGAATTAGGAATAATTTCTTAAATTAAGTTATGCTTATAACCAGTGGTCGGAAATTCGGGCGCTTATTATATGCAATGAGTGATCCAAATGAGAGTGGTGACGTTGGCCTTACTAATAGCGCCAGATCTGCTGGTGGTAGTTCGGCCGACGTCACTATTTTCAAAGATTTTTTAGAAATAGTGACAAAATATGTTATTATTTTATGCCTGTATTAAATAAGTTAGGTACCTACTGGGTGAGTAGTAGATATACCTTAGGCCTCGCCTACCGATAACGACGAAATCGCGCCGTTGTTGATTAGTTTACCCGTAAGTAATTAATCATAATAATTATTTAAATGCAAATAGAAAAAATAACTTTAAATGAACTTTAGTAGGTACTGATTGATACCAATATGAATCTGTTTTGAACTACGCCAATCCTTAGTAGCGAACAAAATCGCGCGCACGTCTAAAATTAATTTGGTAAGTAAACCGAATAATTTCGAACTTAAACTTCAAAGCATCTCTCTGTAAAACTCCACCCGTGTGTCCCGCTCCGGTCGCACCTAGCGCAACGGAAGTAATTTCAGCAGCAGCATAGGAAACCGCGCCGGCGACGCTTCCTATACTATACTACCTACCTACTTAACTAGATACCTGCCTACTTAACTGTGTAGGTACTTATAACGTGTAGAATATGATGTAATCATTTTAAGAGTGGTTTTGGGCTAGACGGAGTAGGGCTCCCGTCTTCTTTTGTTCCCACTAGGTTGGGTCCTAGGTACGATATACTTAAAAATAAAGGTGCTACAACGGTATCCGTCGCCGCCGCCGCCTCCTCCTTGGCGAATACCTTGATCGATGTGCTGCAATGCAACCATAATAGCCGTGTTTGTTTCTTTTTGGTACCTACCTACCTTACTTAGCATATAAACCTATTACCTACTACCGATATACCTAGGTAACGTTTTCCTCATATGGTTTCGGTGAACAAACAACCGTAACCGTGGGAACAATCTCAATTGATTGCTTCGATGATTCGTAGCGTGTTTTAAAAACTCGAGCTGCCTCGCTCTGGTATAATGGAGAGCCAAGCTGTGGCCATAAAAAAAGAATATGAACTATTTGACATTGACATTCTGTGGTGGCAGTCAGTGTCAATTAAAAGTTCAAGAGTCTGTTTTATAGGGATTGACACACTTTTCCAAATTTTGTCGATAAAAATTTGCTATTGGTGCCAGATAGCTTGGTAATACAGACAGGTCGTTGACCTATCTCCGTCACTAAATCAAAAAAGGCACAACTTTAAATTTAAAATCTTTAACTTTTAAGGTTTTTTCTATTTTTGGAAATGTATTATTACTGCGCATACAATTAAAGACATGTGTTAATTTGAATTTATAAACATTTTCTACACTTCATTTCTTATATTTCACACAGTTCATATATTTTTTCAGTAATGTAATTTCGTACTCATAATCAGAATATTATTCATTAATATATTAAAATATGACTGGTGTTAAATTACTCTGGTATTTTAGAACATTAAAATACGTGAATTGGAACATTGGAAACGTAGAAATTCAATTATTGTTCCCGGTTATGATTTTTTTGGGTTGTGCAATTAAAGATTTTTAGATTTCCAAGAATGTTCCTTAGAAAGAGCTATTTTAAACGTTCATCTCTATCATGGCTCCGGTGAAATGACTCGATGACGTCACGCCTCAAACCACACCTAACAAGAAGAACAACACGCACTGGAATCTGTGATATGAGTGACGTCACCAACGATGCAACCAAATGCAGAGCGTTTTCGGCCACGTGATCATATATCAAAAAATGTGTAATATTAATTTTTTTACCTAAAATAGGCATGTTTTTTTAATAAAAATTACCTGATTAATACGTTTTGTTACATTGTCACTGACTAAGATGAAATCAATTTGAATCTTATTTTCAATGTAGTCAAATAGCTTAATAAATAAGGCTACATTCAAGTTGTGTCAGACTCGTTAGAATATAAAAATCGATATTCCTCTCAGAGTACACTCATCATCACTTTATTGTCGATGATTCTGACGGATCATCTGTGCTGTGTCTGTTTTGTCTATGTAGTAGTGTTGTTGTGGTTGAATATTGAGTATTTCTCGTTTTCCAAATAGAAACTGCCAAAAACTGATAAGAGAAATGTAAAACAGTTAAATAAAATAAAGTGATGAATTCGTAGCACAAAAACCGCTCAGTAATGGAGGTTATTGATGAAAATAACCAGTGTTGTTTTGGATGCTTGTGTACTGAAGATGAGTTTCATTTGCAGCAGTTTTTGCCGCAATGCGAACCCCTTAAAACTATTTTCCAGGTAAAAATTACTTTTACACGATATACTTACACAAACAAGTCCTATTTTGTCTTTTAACATGAACATTAAGAACATGGACATTGATTTTAAAAGGAGCTTCTTTTTCAGGTTGATTCCATAGTTTTATGCTCAGTTTGCAGAAGAATAGCTAAGCATGCAGATTTATTCATACAGAACGTGCAGAGCAACCAGGTCTTACTGCAGAACTTTCATAATGTAAGTTGATAAACCTAGTTCTTACCTAACTCCTGCCTGTTCATTATTTTGCAACTGATTTCCATAATTTACTAGAGTGTACAGTGTCTAATTTACTAGAGAGTACAGTGTCTGTACTGTACCACTTGTACATTAGATTGAATAATAGATACTTTTCTATTTTAGATTTCCACTTTTTCTGTGCTTTTTGAGTGTAAATTCATGAATTGATGAATTGGTCTGATTAAATAACTGTATAGAAAAAAAAATGTGAATAGTAAACTGCTTATTCATTATTTTGCTACTGATTTCCATAATTTACTAGAGACAGTGTCTGTACTGTACCACCTGAGTGAATAAAATTTTAGATTGTCTTTTTGAGTGTAAATTCATAAATTGATGAATTGATCTGATTAAATAACTGTTTATAGAAAAAACCTGTCCCATTCCACTATTAAAAATATGATTAAACCATAAATAAAATATTGCTGACACCGACTGTTATTTCTGCTTATTAGGCTAATCTAATACCAATGTTATACTGGTACCTCCATAGTTGCTTTTTAAGTATTTTAACACATTCACTGACCAGCCTTTTTGGGCGGGAGAATGTGTGAACCTTGGTGAAAGTATAAACAACCTTACAGGACCTCTTATCTCTCCAAACGCTCCGCTCTCAAGTCCAACCATGCATATCCCTCGCTCATGCACCCCTGCCATACCTTGAGCTCTCCGGGACAGGTTCCGAGGAATGCTGCATTGTTCTTGCCCCGGAGCAGAAGATCAAGTTGGAGCCCAAAGAAGAACTGGATCAATTGGAGGGGGAGTTTATAGATGGGGGTGATGGTATGGGTAATTTTGTCAAAAATAAGCTAAGCTCTGCTCAGTGTGGTGTGTAATATATAACATTATTTATATAGTTTCTGCCTGTGGCTTCTTTGAAAGTTTGAAACTTTCGCATTTATATTAATATATTATTAGTTTTATTTAATCTCGAATTTCTCTAATGCATGTTTCATTACATATTTGGTTGCTTTTATGATTCTCTTCTTAACTTTGTTGCAAAGAGAGTTAAGGGCATCTTCTGACAAGCAACAGCAACTAAGGCACTATGCACACCAACTTAAGTTATTGAGGGCCTATCCTATGACGCAATTTTGTAAAAAAGATAGGCATAGGATTTCGTGTTCATAGGAGAGGGACAGAGCAGAGCAGCATAAGTGCAAAAAACAAGTTTTTACTTATTATCTATTAAAATAATAGTAATTTTGAAAATCCAAAACACACTGTCTGCTTTATATTCTGTTTGTTTACTGTGCAAAGTAGGTATCAAGGCTTATTTTAAATGTTTCAGATTTTCAGGACGCGTACGTAAAAGATGAAGATTTTACTCTTGCCAGCCTGTTGAAAGAAGAATTAGAGCTGGTAGACTGCAAGGACTTGAAAACCCTCACTAAATCAATTAAGAAGAAACTCAAAAAGAAGGAAAGAAATGAAAAATCTAATAAAATTAGTAAAAAGCTTAATGGTCACCTGAAGATGACCATTTCTGTTGATGGTAAGTTGAGTTTTGAGTTATTTTTTACATCAAGATGATTAATATTACTAAAGCAACGGCGACCGTCGCTCTGCAGGTTGCGGTGTAAAGGAGTTTTTTATTTATATTTTGTGCGCGTGAGTCCGCTCGGGACCTCTAAGCTTCCATACAGATTCAGATTCAGATCACAAATCAAAAAATAAATAAAAAAATACAAACGTACTTTTCGATTCATTTGGAAACTATGTCCCCGATTTTAATGAAATGTTGCATACATAATCGGATAAGAAATAGCTATGTTTATATCGTTTTAGTTTTCCAAAATACATAATCATCATTAAATTTTCGCGAAAGTAATAAAATCGCTTGAAAATGGATAAAAATAAATTTTCGCTCTCATACATATTTGTACACTGGGTGTGTACAAATATGCCACGCCTTTCTGCGTCCATCGACACCTTAAAATACGCTACTGCGTGTACTTCCGAGAATTCAATAAAATTTGTGCGTACTCTACCCATAACACAAGCTCTTAGCTTGGGGCCAGATAATTATGTATATCTTGACCAGCATTTTTTCTCTTTAGATCCCTCAACCTATATTAGACTGCTAATAACAGAGAAGCAATGCAATATGGAAAGACAAAAGAGGATGCAGGAGGAGTCCTATTTGGGTAGCCTTTATAAATGTGAAGACTGTATCAAGGGGTTCTCACACAAAGGAGCCTTTGACAAGCATATGATTTCACACAGTTTGGTAAGATATACTTCCAATGAAATTCACAATCAAAAATCCGTACTAACTTGATGTTGATTCTTTGTTAAGGGTGATATGGTCTGGTCAGACACAATTCTGGCAGGTAAAGTAATGGAAAATAATAGGATGTAAATATCTGAGTTATCAAATTACGAAGATTGTTTGATATTTTCACCAGAGCCCAGTTTGTGTTAAAGAAATTTTTTTTTTCAATAAATATGCAGTTATTGTTTTCTTATAAATCGAGGGTATGACTACTTTCACTATTTTTCCCTAACTCTCTTGGTTTCGGACTTGGCCATCACCGCCCTTCTCAAAAAACCACCCTGTAAACAGACTTTGTAACAGACAGACAGCTGTCTGTTACCTTTTCACGCCTAAACAGCTTATCGGATCTCAATCACAGCAAACTTCATGTCGCGAAGACAGGGATACACTACGCCATAACAATAGAAAGCGACTGAAACAGCAATAGAACTTGCTGGGCAATATAATGCAGTAATATCGAGTGGTCAGCGATCGTCCGGTAACCTACCAAAACATCGTTGGCCATACTGGTTATAAGACATTACTGCAATATTGCATAGGTCTGGCTGGTATTGCTTGCAATGTTGCCGGCCACTGTGTTGCATCCACTTATTGCACAAAAATATTGTCCGTATTTCTATACGGACAATATTTTTAATATTTTATATTACCACGGTAACTCAATCTGTCATAAGAGGCTTCTGCCTCTTATAACAGATTGAGTTACCGTGGATACTTTTTCATGGAAATATCATCTAGAATAAACTTCATTAAGTATTTTTTTCATTTCGAGTTGGAGTTATAAATAGAAATATTTGTGTCCTTATATTTTTGGAGTCTACAGTCATAAATGCATTTGAAAGTATAATAGATACTTTTAAAGGTAGGTTTTGTTTCAAATTACCGGCAGGAAAAGCCAAGCCTCCAGCCCCATCATTATCATCAGCACCGTCAGCCTATATAAGACATAATGCCTCCCCTAATGTTCAGCCCCTAAATGGTTTCAAAAGGGGTTGACAAAGTTTGAACGACAAAGCTTTTTTTCAGAGCAGTGGACGATTTTGGTGTCCCGTTTGCAAGCAGAGGTTCGAATCGGCGGCAAAACTCCGTAGTCATAAGAGATATCATTTTACGTAAGTAATTTTCAACTAAAATGTCAGTTTTACAAACAGTTCAAAAAATTCAAAATTCAAAGTGCTTTATTTCCTTTAGAATCTAAAGGAAATAAAGCACTTTGAATTTTGACCAACAGTCCTGTAAGGTCTAAAGTTTAGACCTTACAGGACTCTTGGTCACTAATAAATCCAGGTTTCACAGATTTTGGGAAACGAGTCTTCTCGTCATCCGTACCGCAATGCTTGAAAACGTATGTTTTCAATCAGTGCGTCCTACCCGTCATGACCTCTACCTACGGAGCTGAGACGTGGATACTCACGGTAGGGCTTGTCCATCAGTTTAAAGTCGCCCAGCGAGCCATGGAGAGAGCTACGCTCGGAGTTTCTCTGAAAGATAGGATTCGCAACGAATACATCCGACAGAGAACCAATGTTATCGACATAGCTCAAAGGATTAACAAGCTAAAGTGGCAGGCAGAAAGAATCGACAACAGATGTAGTAAACGTGTTCTTGAGTGGAGACCGCGACTTGGCAAACGAACCTAGTGTAGGACGCACTCCGACCAGGTACCACGAGGACCTGCAGACTGCAGGCAGATGTTGGATGCGGCAAGCTGAAGGCAGGGCGCTATGGCGGTCAAAATGGGAGGCCTATGTCCAGCTGTGAAGTAGTATGGGCTGATGATTAGTGCAGATTTTCTATTTGGGAATCCATTTGGGCTTTCAAATAATCATTAAAAATATATCTTATAGAATCGCAAAGAAATCTCACCAAGATGGGTCAGCCGTTCTAGGCCTCGTATAATATCATCATCATCATCATCATCATCAGCCTATATCATCGTATAATATATACTCCTAAAATTCAAAAAGTGAGCTATAGTCTCGAAAGATATAATGTTGATAAACATTGTTTTATTCTAACTTAATGTAGTTTGCAATACCTATGGTGTGCATCGCGCGACGACTCACGAGCTTTATTCTGGCTTGCACGGAAGACCAGCGCTACGGCAGGTTCTTTCTTCCATAGCATCCGCTGAGTGTCAGACATTTTCCGCAGAGTTTTGGACCTATTTTCTTTTGCGACTAGTTTGATTGGCATTCTTATTTACATATATTGTTTGAATTGTGTAACGTAACACAATAGTTTTTTACTTACTTTACCTATATTTTCATAACATGACCTTTAATATTTAACCTCTGACCCTGACCTTTGCCCTTTCCAGACGCTACAAATGCCCTGACTGCAGCGTGATGCGAATCTGCCTCAGCTCTATAAAGGATCATTACGCGAATAATCACAGTAGCTTTAAAAGTGTTTTTAAATGTGCACATTGCCCTAAAGTTTTCAAGTAAGTAAACAATCAACTGGAATAGGCTACTTGACTAATACTGGGAAATAATTCTGACGTATTGTCTGATAAAAATATTGCAAAGTGTAATTAATATTTCTTCAAGGCCAGTCGTATTAGTTATAAAAACGAATTTAAAAGTTTGAATAAAATAATGCCGCGCCAAAACGATAATCTCTGTCATGGCTACCGTGTTCCAAGTTATGACGTCACCCCGCCACACCACACCTAACAAGAAGAACTCATCTCAACTAACAAGATGACACTGTAATCTGAGGATGTGTGACGTCACTTGCGATCCAACCAAACACATAGCGTTTTTCGGTTACGTGATCATGTATCAAAAAATGTGTAATTTTAATCCCATTTTTTTTTACATAAATAAGGCATATTTTTAATAAAAATCACCTGATTATGCTTTGTTACGTTGTCACTGACTAGGATGAAAACAATTTGGGATTTATTTTTAATGTAGTCAAATAGCCTATTATAGAAAGATCTAAATCTCAACCTCAACATCCTATAATTAATGGTCCACTGCTGGACGTAGGCCTCCTCCTGATAATCGCCTTAATGGCTTAAAAGCAAAAAAAAAGCCCCTCCACCAGGCGATGACGATTTGCGAAAGACTGCTGGCCGATGCTGCAAGCGTCAAGCTAAAGACAGGGCGCTCTGGCGCTCGTTAGGGGCGGCCTATGTCCAGCTGTGGACTAATATAGGATGATAATGCTCAATTTGATAATAAACATTTTCGATTTCAGCAATAAAACGAAGCGCCGTAAGCACGAGTCATACACACATTCGCGCAAAGGCAGAGTTGTTTGCAGCGTTTGTGATAAAAGCTACGCGAATAAGGATTCCCTGCTCTCACATATACTAAGGTACTTTTGTAAGGCCATACAAACGCACACTTGTGCACTATTATATGCCCTGGGCACACTTGCCGTGGCTAAAATTCTGTTAGAGGGCATCACCTTGTAAGACCAGAGGAAAGGTAGATTCCTTCTGACGACCTCATAGTGGCATGGCGAGCGAAGGCCCGCCTGAGGCGCAGTATACACACAGCATCATCTAGCCCCAAGCTAAGCAGAGCTTGTGTTATGGGTACTAGATAACTTATATACTAAATTAATACGATACATTAAAGATAGATATTTTTTAGCATTTATAGAAAATAGAGGAGGCGGTTAGCACAGGACCGTGGTGGATGGCACAAACTTCGGGAGGCCCACCCAGCAGTGGGTAAAATCCGGCTGTGATGATGATGATAGAAAATACTCTGAACACCCGGAACAAATATTTGCACATCGTCCTAACATTGCCCCAAGGCGCGAATCGAACCTACAACCTCATGCGTAGCGGACCGTCAGCCGCCGCGCCGCATCAGCCGTCAATAAAATAACCATGTTGTTGCAGGAAGCACCCGCCAGACGGCGCCACAGACAAGCTGCGCAAGCGTCACGTATGTGCGGTGTGTGGGTGTGTGTTCGCAGCGCCCTCACAGCTGAGGAATCATGCACAGGTGCACTCTGACCACCGCGATTACTACTGCGTCGAGTGTGATAGGTAATAAGTCTACATAGTAATTCAAAAGGTTGAGCATATAAATCTTACACCTACCAAAATTATCCTTAAAATATAGAGCTTAAACTCTTCATGTTTAGGTGCATTTTACAGTGACAAAATGGCGTTCCACAAGCTTTAAACGAGTGGCCCGCGGTTATCTGATCCGTTAATATAAAATGTATCTTAATGTAACGACTCAAAGCTCAAGCCAAAGTTGAATGGAATCAAGCGTTTGCGCTATTCTCAGTTTTTGCAGTCTTAGCGCCATCTGGCAGAAGTACTCTGAAGCACTTAGTGAATCTATCTTGCTTCAGTTCGGATGGTTCTTAAGGAGCTTGTATCGGAGCTGCCCATGTAGTTCTAGTAGTGATGGCTAGATGTCGCTACATGTACGCTAAAATTTGCCACTTCAAGAATGGTAATGGTTTTTTAGCGCAGTGGACGAAAGTCGCAGGACGATGGTTACAGATTCAATTCTCACTGCGAGTTATGTAGTATCTCATCATCTTATTTGCCCACACACGTCCACTTCTGGGCATATGCCTCCACCATACGACGCCACAAATAACGTTCCTGTGCCACATCCATGGACTCCCTTCCTATGCTATCTAAAGTAAAGTGTTTATTTATTATTAATTACAGAAGTTTCAAAACGGCCGCCGTTCTAAAGCAACATTTGAAGACCGCTACGCCTCATGTCAACTATTTAGAATTACCGTGAGTAGCATTCTTATTGGACCCGCTAAGGGCGGCCATACACGCCCGATGTTTTGTCTAATGGGTAGGCGTATTCGACTCTCCGAAGGCGATTTGTGTGTTTAAAAATGTATAGAATGAACGCCTTCTTAAAGTCGGATACGCCTATCCATAGACAGATTTCAAAGAGAGTGTAGTACGTTTTCGGGGTTAGGTACCTCTTTGTCTATCGCATACTATAAACTTTCATCACTTCAAAAAATCGCGGCTTGCTTTGCTCGCTGATAATATTCCTGTTTTTTTGGGTAGTTTCCTGGGTACAAAAAATATTATTCAATTTAATCCGTCACTTAGATTATCAAAAGATATTGGACACCTATGTTTTCTTTTGTTAATCGAAAAAAAAATGACAAATATAAAGCGCGTCAATGTTTAGAAGTGGGGGCTCGTGACGACACTTAACGCAAAAACTAAGGTTTTGTAGCACAAGTACGAGAAAAAATCCGAAAATCGTATTTTTTTTGGTAAATCACAAAAAAATTTTGATTCTCGCTATGGACCAATAACCTATAGTCCCGTTCTATATATCCCGTTTGTATATCCCGTTGACCTAGAATCAGCAAGAAACAAGGTTTTTTTAACTATACAATTATACGGAGCCCTCGTTGCGCGAGTCCAACTCGCACCTGACGCTTGTTATTTCTTATATATTTTACTTCCAGACTCTCCTGTGAGCACTGCGAGAAGAGATTTTCAATAAAGCGGGACGTGGAGCGACACATGAACAGAGTTCATCTCAACATAAAGCCGTTCACGTGTGACAAATGTGACAGGGTAAGTCGATATCTCGTACCGGTCGTATGTCGTAAGAGTCGACTAAGGGAAACTATCAGAGGAATGGCAGTAGCTTCCTTCTGCGGTTTTTTAACATCTCAACTGTTAGAAATTGAATGTACACAAATACTCTACACAAATGTAAGTGTCTAATATGTTGCAGTTTACGTGTTCTGATTTTGTTAGTTTTGCATCACCTAATTGTTTAGATTTATTATAATTATTGTTTGTTTCTTTGCCCTGTATAAGTTACAACTAATCTCTACCGTTAAAGTTACTTTTGTAAATAGGCTTCCCGCGACACAGGCTTGCCTCGTGCGGGGGCCGCCAGTAATGTGTATCTCTATAAGTTAATTGGCAAATAAATCATTTTGTATTATTTTTTTTGTATTTTACACGCTTTCAACATGAAAGACAAATTTTACTAACATCCTTGAGCTAAATAAATATGATGTAGGACTATTAAACAAAATTTTAGCAGACCCGACAAATATGATTTAAAAAAATAAGTTCCCAAATCATTTCGATTTCGGCGGGGGTATTTTGTATTTGTATTATATAAGTGTATTTTTAGGTAATTTATTTATTAGTAAGAAATTTATAAATCCCAAAAATTTACGATCTCGACGGGATTCGAACCCGCACCTTCCCCTTCAGCGCAGGGTTGCTCTTTTTCCAACTAAGCTACGTGATCTTAACTTGCCGAGTCGAAAATCTTTGGGATCTTTATTTATTAGTGTTGTATATGCAGGTAAAGTGGTACGAAGAATAAAGGTTGGCGTACAGTAAGGACCCCACATTCCTTGTGTAATTGTGTTGTTGGGTGTCTGTATACGGTTTTCTATACATGACCTTTAGTTCAGAGCATTGTGCTCTCTCAACTTTTATGAGGTAGGATTTTGCTGCCAATAACTATCGGACTTTCTTATCTTGTCAATATTATGGTCATTCTGTATCATCACATGTTCGTGCATGGGTGACGACAATAGCTTTATTTTTCCTTTAAAATCCATTTTTTAGGGTTCCGTACCCAAAGGGTAAAAACGGGACCTTATTACTAAGACTCCGCTGTCCGTCTGTCACCAGGCTGTATCTCATGAACCGTCATAGTTAGACAGTTGAAATTTTCACAGATGTGTCTGCTGCCGCTATAATAACGAATAGGTACTAAAAACAAGAATAAAATAAATATTTAAGGGGGCTCCCAAACAAACGTAATTATTTTGCTTGTTTTTCTAGATAAGACTCGCACTTGGCCAGTTTTATTTTTACTTTAATACGTCTTATTTTGTGTTCAGTAGATATCTAAAAACATCTCGCAGTTAATTAGAAGAACTACGAATAACTCAGAATCAGTCATCATGTCTAATGCCCTGGAAAACCATGGAATGGACTATTATTGTCGCAAATGTATAATATTGAACGTTTGTTGTAGGCATACATAAACAGCTGGTCTCTGCGCGACCACCAGCGGTACAGCCACGAGGGAGTGAAGCGGCCGCTGCGGTATCCCTGTGCTATGTGTGATAAGGTTTTTGATGTAAGTAGCACATAATTCTAAACTAAGAACGCAATGGGAAGGTCATTTCTTCTCCGGACGCGTTTTTTAACTGATAACGGCCTCATAATTTGAGTGTGTATGTTAACTAACTTTAATTTTAAAAGAAGTAAAGAAGGTTCAATACTTTTGTGAATCATTTTATCCTTTTAATCCTGCCCAGAGGATACTGATTGGGGGGATACTGAGCGTGACACAGTTTTTATTTATTTATTTATTAAAAGAAAACCAGCAGCACATACAACAAATATAACAATAAAGAAAATGGAAACAGAAGGCTATTAAAAGGTTTTCACGTGTAAGAAGAATAGTAGATACATAAAAAGTGTGAACAAGCAAAGTAAACATAATAACCTACAAACTAATAGAATTGACATACATAGCAAAAATATCTATATAATAAATGATAAATGTGAGATGAAAAACAAGCAATAACATTACTAAAGCAAAAAATAAAAACTGAATTTACAATCCGCACTACATTACTCGCATGCCAATATAGAGCCATCCTCATCATCCTCGCCGGATGGTGAGAAAAAGTCAGAGCTCAACCGCCGTCTCACGGAGTTAACGCTGGAACAGAAGAGGTCCAGATCTATTTGCTTGGAGAGTTTATTAAAATGGTCGCCAACTCGGCACAAAAACGAATTCTGACGATAATTCGTTCTAACCTTTGGAGTGTGAATGATTTCGTTAAATCTGAATCTTTTTTTGGGGAACATTTAGTGATATTTTGTTTAGTGATATTTAGTTTTATACTTTTAGCGACAGTATCGTTGCATTATGTTTTAG
Organism: Eupithecia exiguata; assembly: GCA_947086465.1. Classification (NCBI taxonomy): domain Eukaryota; kingdom Metazoa; phylum Arthropoda; class Insecta; order Lepidoptera; family Geometridae; genus Eupithecia; species Eupithecia exiguata. The sequence goes on from OX352251.1 coordinate 1,412,621, forward strand.
TTTTAAAATTTGTATATAAATAATAGAATCAGGCGTTACTTTGCGGAAATCCATTGCAAAATATAAGTATGAAAATATTTAGTAACAATTCCGGAGAATTACGGAGTCTATGGATGGAGGTGGCTCAGATCCGCTCTGTGGCGTCGTTTGGGGGAGGCCTATGTCCAGCTGTGGACGTGTGTGGGCTAATATGATGATTTACCAAATACTAGTGGTTTATTTTTCGCTTCTTAGTGGACTAAAAATTGAGGCGAACAAAATCAATAACATTTTGTTTCTTATTTGATAATAATTACTATTTATAAAACTGTTTATGTATAAAACTTGACTTGTCTAAGTGCTTATTTTGTAAGCGTAAAGAAATAAAGTTATTGAATTTTGAATTTTTACAGCTGGTGCTTAGTTGATGAAATAATGAAACATAGTTATTTTTTACAGCGCAGTTCGATCCTAAAGTCCCACGTGCGCACGCACACCGGCGAGCGCCCGTACCACTGCACACAATGTCCTGCGCAGTTCGCTCAGGTATCAATAAAATTTTACTATGTACCTACTATGTACCTAGCCATTGGTAAAAACTCCATTTTTATTATAAGAACCTGTAGTGTAGGTAGGTTGCACAATCTTAACTTATCTATCCACATATCCAACCACTTATCTTAACCATGGACCAACTAATTAACTATTTAGTACTAGTTTAATATAATCTATGCAAGTACTTATCTTGACTTATAAAGTTATTTGATTCTCTTCTTGGATCAAAACCTAAAGAGTCTCGTTGACCTAGAATCATGATATTTTGCAAGGAACAACGACTTATACACGGAACCCTCGGTGCGCGAGTCGATTATGGCCATAATGGGCAAATCGCACTATTTTGATGATTCTATTTTTTTTTCTGACGACCTCTGTGACGCGGTGGGCGAAGGTCCGCCTGCGACGCAGGAGGTTGCGGGTTCGATTCCCGCCTCGGGACAAATTTTTGTACGATCTGCAGGTATTTGTTCCGGGTGTTCTAGTCGTTGTCTATGTGTAATAAAAAATATCTATTTATTTAATGTATTGTATTATGTATATCAGTTATCTAGTACCCATAACACAAGCTCTGCTTAGCGTGGGGGTGTGAATTGTCCAGCAATATTTTTTTTTTGTAAAAAAAAAACAAATATTTTATTTGTATGTAATTTACAGGGCTCCGCACTGGGCACTCACGTGAAACTGGTCCACTTAAAGCTGACGAGAGACGGAAGGCCTAAGCAGGCCTCCATGAAATGACTCCTTTAAAAAAAAGGCCACTACTGTTACTGAAACATTGTCAGAACCTTTTTCATATACAAGGTGGAATAAACGAACGTTACCTGGATGTAAGTACCTGCAATAGGTGCTTAAAACTCAATGGCTAAATTTTTAACTAATTATAACATGACGTCACCGTTCATCGTATTGTCATGAAGCTTTAGTTAGAGGGATATTATTTTTGAAATATATAAAATATATAAATATTTTTGAAAGAAAAAATGTATATACCTACTAGACAACTCACAAATAACAAACATGATATTTTTTATCATTTATTTGTTTCTTATTTTATTTTGATTGATGGAACAGGAGTTCCGTTTCTCAACTCAAAGTGTGAGTTGAGAAACTGAACGGTGACGTCACAGAAAAAGAGTAGGGTTTTTGTCACCCAAGTGCAGTTTTATTTTTCGTTTTTATCCCTAATAAGTTAAAATATTGTGGGTGTTATATTTTTTCGGTAATTAAATAACATTAATTATACGAGTACAACTGCTTCGTGTCCATCCCAAGGTTGTCTGGAAGAGATCGCTCTTAGCGATAAGGCCGCCCATTGTGCAACTCTATTATCTATCTTTTCCTGTATTCTTTTCTTTTGTATTTTTTGGTGTGCAATAAAGTGTATTGTATTGTATTAATTGAATATGAAATTCTATGCATATACTTGATTGAATACATCAGATACATTGGAACGGAAGTCATGTTAAAATATGTTGCTTAATTTATTGATGTATTAATAAGAAGAAACGTTATCCTTGTTGACAATGTCAGCAAGAAATAAATATATTTGAAACTAAAATATCAAAATTGTTTTATTGTTAACATCCGTACTAAATAGCACACAGCCTACTTATATGCAGTCGTTCGACGAAGGCGCTTTGACAGGGCAATCGTGCGAGGGACGAGGGGGGACTGCACTTGCATACATCCGCCATAGTAACTCCCAAAGAGAATAATTTTATTCTCTTTTAGGAGGGAGTTACGTTAGTAACGTAGTGGTTTTAACCACTACGTTACTAACGTAACGTAACTCCCTCCATATTTTTCAGGGATGACCGTCTGGTATGACGCATGCAAGGAATTTATATACCTACTAGTTACGTAGTATATAAATTCCTTGGACGCATGTTGTTTGATTTTGTAGGTAATTTGTTAAACTTTTTAATTTTCTATAAAATGTTTTATACGAGGTGTGCCGTTAGACATTGCAACTCATCATCTTTTAACAAAGATTTCATTTCACTTCAAAATAGACTGGATTCTAAAAATACAAAATTCGTATAAAAATGCTCTAAATTATCAGCGACAACACCACGTAATTTTTTACGGACGAATGCTTTATTTAGGTAGTAGGTAATCGTTTAGTTTTTCTATAAAATGCTTATGTTTTGCAAATTAATAGATATTAACTTCGATAAAAGTAAAAAAAGGTTTTTTACTTTTATCGAAGGATAATAGGCAAATCTTGATTTTTGCACTGACGTTGCTTTGCTCTGTCCCGCTCTTATGAATGCGAAGTCCTATGCCTATCCTTTTCACAATTTTTTGCATAGGCCCGTTCTTAATTGACTACCGATGTGTCGCGGTGGGCGAAGGCAAGAGGTTGCGGGTTCGATTCCGCCTCGGGACAAATGTGTGTACGATCTGCAGACATTTGTTAAGTTCTGGTCAAAATATCTATATTTTGTGTATTGTATTACTTATATTATGTATATTAGTTATCTATTACCCATAACACAGCACAAGCTCTGGTTAGCTTGGGGCTAGATAATGCTGTGTGAATTGTCCAGCATTATTTGTTACTTACCTAATTCTTAAAATTTTGTGCCTACATCACACTGTACAAAAAAATAAAATTCACGGGCGAAGCCGTGGGCCACAGCTAATGCCGCGTACAGTATAGACCTACGAACCGAAGTTGAAATGTATCATGCAGAGCACGAACCGAGCCTGTCAGAGCCCACTACGAGGCGAGGCGAGGATATCAAGGTGAGCTCTTAAAATACGCTAGGTAATATAAAAAAAAAAGATTTAGGAAGAAGGTAATTGTACCTACTTAGCGACTAAAGGTGAAAGCGCAATACACGTCAGCGGAACTGCGCGACTGCGGCACTGCCCTTCAAATTCAATGAAAAAAGAGATCCTCTTCGGTATAAGGAGGGCCCTAACGTATAGTTCGTATGAAAACTTCATATTCCATGGCCAGGTCAGTCGGCCATGTTACCAAGTTAAAACCCTATGGTTTTGTTTCGAGATTTGTGGTAGATCTGCTGTCAGTTAGTGTTGTCATTTGGAATAGGTATTTTGATGATTTTTTGAAATTTACCTATGAAAAGTTCATTTTTATTGTAATTAGCTTCGGTTAGAGCCAAAATCATACCCTCGACATGCTGTATAAAACAGTGTGGTTTGAGGAAGAACAAAAACCAGCCAACATTGACCATGCATCGATAGGTAAGTAAACATTTTTGTTTGTTATTGTTGAATCTTTTTGTATGTGATCTAAAGTGATTTTTAAAAGACTATACAGGCTCTGGCTAGTAGTGTTTTTCATAAGTTGGCAACTCTTTAATCACTCGTACGGCGTGTCCGCCATCATTGCATAATAAAACGTACGGTTTTACGTGGTCTACTCTATGGCTGCGGTCCGTTTATCGTTCACAAGACTATCAGCGCTAAAAGCGCTCAAAGTCGTTCCGAATTCTTTTAGCGCGATAACGACTGATAGCGGGCTATGATAAACGGACCGGCTGTAGACGCACTTACATCGCTCACGTAAACATAACCTCAATTGTTTTATGGTTACTTTGAAAATTTTCGTTTTGTAGTCGAATAATTGGAAAATAAATAGATCAGCAACTTCTTCAAACACTTTTAGATACGTTAGACTCTGATTTAAAATCTTTCTGCTTAGTAAAGATTATCTCGATCGAATGACAAGTGTTACACCTGTCAATTTAAGTGTTACACCTGTCAATTTGACAGATCGTTCACAGCGACCATGCTCGGTAGCATGGGCGTTGTGAGGGCAAAATGGCGCCGGTTATGACGTCATCTATGACGTTTCCCTATCGATGGTAGACGTGCTAACGGATAAACGGACCGCTGTTGTGAGCGCTCAAATCGATTTTATCCGTAGATTGAGAATTTAACTAGATGATTGGCATGCGTGGCCGCAAAAAGGGACAGAGTAATACGAAGTGGTGTTGCCATACAATTTTGTTACCCTGACTTTAGGTTCGTAATTTCATGTCTGGTAGGTGGTATTTTAGTATCATACATCATTCATTAAATTAGGTACCTACGTATGCGGGAGTAGGTAAACTTTAAATTTAATGAGCATAGAAATAAAACAACGTTCAGGTATCAATGTTAGGTTTCGTTTAAATTTATTACCACCGCCACATAATACGAGCTAACGTGTAAGTAGACATCATTTCAAATACTAAAATAATGTAATTTTGAAAATAATATTATTGCTAGATAATCAATTCAAACACTTACCAAGCACAGACTTACAATAAATATTGCACTTTGGAAATCACATTTCTTTTAAGTAATTAAATCTTACACATAAGGTATTGCTAAGATAAGACAACCATTATACGAAATTCAAAAGCACTTTTAAATTATACTTCAGGTAAAATGTGCAGAGAAAACCAAATTAAATTTTTTACACCTTAAACACAATATTACCTACGTCCTAGCCTATGTATCCAAATATTTTATATTCTGTTTTATTTATTAGGTATGTAATAATGACCATTGTGTGTGATGATTATGATTACTCTCCACAAATCATAGGATCACAAATCAATCAGTCTTTATTTCTATCAAAGAGCCTTAATCAATACCCAAACACTTGATAAATAAAATTGTACATACACTAATTAAACGGTACATACCTACTTACTAATTTACACTGGTGGTTTTATTTCTCTTACAAACTCAAAGTTTTCATGATTTTCCTCACGTACCTTTTCCGTAGTATATATCTTGCATGCCTAAAATAAAATATTGAAGCATTAATATGAAAATTATATATAGTACTATAGTAATAGTAAGTTATATTAGTAACACCAAATCCCAATACCATTTAAATATTTTCGATTTAGTATTTTGATTAGTAGGTAGACTAAAACACAAAGTGGGTATAATTTTTCTATAAAAATCTCAAACAGTCCTTCACCCATCATGGTAGCACTGATTCTTTTTATGTATTTATTTATTTTACTTACCAGTCTTGGAACAGCTTAAGAGAACAGATGCGTTCGCGTTTCTTTTTTGTTCACGATTTTTATGAAAATGTTGAACAAATTACTAAATATTTTTGGGTTCCCAGTTTTTTCGACCCGTGGCTTCTATCCAAAGCAAACGTAAATCATTGTTTTCGGGAAATCTGTAACAAACAAAAACATATTTTAAGAATGTATGTAGATGTAGGTATTCATGTCTCAATGCGCCACGACATTTGGGGAATTTTATTTTCGAGTGCAGGCAACCCTAAATTTTCGTAATTTTAGGTTATATTTATTAGAATTATTTTAAAACATAGTTTTTGAGTCTTGTCTGTACGGAAATCTATGAAACTATAAATTTTGAACCTTTTTTGAAGTCAAACGAGCTTGTACTTACGATTGGAATGACAAACTCGGCACTTTTCGTTCACCGTCACTTTTACATCCAAAAACACTGCACCGCACCATCGTTGCTTCAGATTTATATCGTTGAGAGACGCAGGAACGCCCGCAGAGTCACTTTCACACATTTAATTAGCAGAAAGTATCATTAGGTCGAAAACAACAAATACTATGTGATGTGCCCGGCATGTTTGTTTAGCTCTTATAAGAGCTAAACAATGAAAAAACTGGCACACTGGTAGAGACAGAGAAACTTTCATTCTATCTCATTTTTTCTCAGGCTACAAGCATATTTTTATCTCTCTCTTGAGTGACTGAAATGGGTATATACAACACCTCTAGTGGTATATACTCTAAGCATCCGCCATAGTAACTCTCATAGAGAATAAAACCACTACGTTACTAACGTAACTCCCTCCATATTTTTCAGGGATGACCGTCTGGTATGACGCATGCAAGGAATTTATATCCTAGTTACGTAGTATATAAATTCCTTGGACGCATGTTGTTTGATTTTGTAGGTACCTAATTTGTTAAACTTTTTAATTTTCTATAAAATGTTTTATACGAGGTGTGATGTTAGACATTGCAACTCATCATCTTTTAACAAAGATTTCATTTCACTTCAAAATAGACTGGATTCTAAAAATACAAAATTCGTATAAAAATGCTCTAAATTATCAGCGACAACACCACATAATTTTTTACGGACGAATGCTTTATTTAGGTAGTAGGTAATCGTTTAGTTTTTCTATAAAATGCTTATGTTTTGCACCAAACGGGTATATACAACACCTCTAGTGCCTTATTACTCTAAGGTCAAGTATAAACCACTCTCAATCTACGTTCTCAGTTTATATAATGTACTCTGTGGCGTACTTCACATTTTTGATTCGGATAATCGGGTTTTCTGAAATTTATTTACCTCAAGTTAATGTATAATCTTTGATTTACCTATGAAAAGTACCTACATTTTTATTGTAATTAGCTTCGGTTAGATTAGAGCCAAAATTATGCCCTCGACATGCTGTATAAAACAGTGTGGTTTGAGGAAGAACAAAAAACATCCAACATTGACCATGCATAGGTAAGAACTTAAACATTTTTGTTTGTTATTGTTGAATCTTTTTGTGTTTTAAACAATGTTTTGTAACAAAGTGATATTTTAAAAGTTTATACAGGCTCTGGCTAGTCGCTTCGCTTGTGGTTGTGGCTGTAAAGTCGGTATTTTCTTCAGCGCTCTTGGAGGTATTTGTTTGCACAAAGAGTATACAATACATACAATTACCGTAAGAGTTTGCTTGTAAACATTGTATGTATAGTGACGCACGTGTGCCATGCACCTGATAACGATACTACAATATTGTTGATAATGATACCTACTACAATATTGTAGGTATTCAACAGGTTCCCTGCAAATGAAAATTTGCAAAGAAAATGGACAGAAATAATCGGGACAGAAAATATAAACCAACGACCTACGATAAAGTATGTCTGCTCAATGCACTTCAGTGAATCCTCATTTAACAGAACATTAGATGTTATAAGATTACGTGACGGAGCAGTTCCATCCTCATCTCTTTTGGTGAGTACCTTACCTTATTTACCTCAGCATCCGCAGTCGGATTTTACCCACTGCTGGGTATAGGCCTCCCGAAGTTTGTGCCATCCACCACGGTCCTGTGCTAACCGCCTCCATTGATGCCCCTCGACGCGTAATATGTCATCGAACCACCTTACCCACCTACTTTTTATTTTTTTAAAGCCACAGGTACATAGGTATTCATTTATTGTTAGGTATCTGGACAGAATTTGTCAGAAGACTAATTACATGTGCTTAGGAATTCGCGTCATCATCATCAATCTAAAATTAGTCCACTGCTGGATAGTATAAGCCTGGGTAATAAGCGTCATAGCACCCCAATATTATTATTATTTTTTTTTTTTTTCAGTTGAGATTTTGTTTTGTTTTTATTTTGTTATGCCAATATTTATAAATACTATTTAACGGGTATTTATCGCGTTTAATTACCTTATTTTCCCGACGTTTCGACAGGTTTATACACTGCCGTGGTCACGGGATGACACGACGTTAAATAGTATTTATAAATATGTGTTCAGATCGCGTAAGTTTAAAAATATTTATGCCAATATTTGTTTTATCCAAATGCAATGTTACCTTAATATATAAGATCAATACGAGTGTGAGCACCACTACAAACCAACGTTGGTTTAATGGTGCAATATTTACTAAACTATGTATACTTTTATAAATAAATAAATATTATTATAAATATTATTATTATTATTATAATAAATTAATAGTTCTGCTTGCATGGAAATGTAACTTAAAGTATTTTTTCTTGTTACAGATCGAAAATGATATGGAAAACCATATAAAATGTATACCTGTTGGAGGCATAATTAAACTTAAAAAAGGTACATTGCCTCACAAATATAAATGTCAAGAAGAAACAAATGATGAACCCCAAAGATCTGCTGTGAGAAATCGTAAACAACTAGGTAAAATATTTATAAAAACTGTTAGGTAAAGACAAAGATCCTATTTGTTCGACATAAGATGCTCCTGGAACCGATTTGGATGATTTTTTGCATCCGGTGCAAGATTCCTTAATACACTTTGGAATAAGTGCTTGCGTCTTGGGCACGCTTCCGACTGGTATTGATATGGATCAGTTGAGCTACCTTTAGATTGTTTGCAACGGTCTGCAGTTAGCTCAATTGTTTCAATTGTAAATACTAGTTTTAATTTAATTCTTTTCATCATCATCATCAGCCTATATCAGTCCACTGCTGGACATAGGCCTCCCCTAATGAACGCCAATAATTAATTCTTTTATTTGATTGTAATTTTCTAAATTGGAATAAGTTGATTGTTTTAAAAGCTAAAAAAAATGAATTTAAATTCTTTAATATTTACACTGTTTTTTAAGTTTTGAATGACAAATACAAGTGTATTTGGAATTTAAATTAATTTTTTAGCTTCAAACAATCAACTTATTCAAAAGTTAGTTATAAAATCTTGAACCGGATGCAAAAATTATGTTTAATTAAAATTGTGTTATTCTAGATATTGATGAAATAAATTATTAATAAATAAAATAAAAATTAATGATAAAAATTAAAATAGAAATAAATGATTACTGATTACTAACACACAAGTTCCTGGAAGAAATCGCTTCTAAGCGATAAGGCCGCCCATTGTACTTTTACGTTTTATGTCTATGTTTCTTTAAATCTTTTTTGTGGTGTACTAATAAAGAATTTTGTATTGTATTTTTTTTGTATTGAAAGTTCCACTGTGGCTAATTCTTGCATTTTATTTATCTATTTTCACATTCAATTAATTTAGTTTTCTGTACTCTTTGTTTTAATGCTTTCAGTGATGGTTATTGTTGGTTAATTTGTGTTAGTTCTAATAAGTTACTAACAATGAAAATAACAATCAATTAATAGTAACAAATTAAAACTAGTATTTACAATTGAAACAATTGAGCTAACTGCAGACTGTTGCAAACAATATACATGTATTTCAACTGATCCATATCACCCAAGACCCTGGCTGCATTACCCCGCTGTATGGCAATATTGGCAATGCTGATGCTCTGCAGCATATGCTCAACCAGCTGTCGGGTCATGCATTGCTAATAAGTATAATATTTAGTTACAGAAATGGAAATACCTCCAGATGTTCTAGAAACAGATTCATATAGAAATGAACATTGTTGTGGATGTTCAAAAAGAGGTGATGAGATAGTGTTGAAGCATTTTAACATCCAATGTGAGCCACTGAAAGACCTATTAAAGGTAATTTTTATATGTTTAACGCTTTCACTGCCTAGCCTCAGGTAGCTTGTCTGCAAGATCCACATGCGCGGGCAGTAAAAGTTGTAGTTTAAATTTCCTCTACAGTAAAATAACAATAATAATGCTTGACAATTCACACAGCATTATCTAGCCCCAAGCTAATCAGAACTGTGTTATGTGTGTGGACTAGATAACTGATATACATAATATAATACAATACGTAGATACATATTTTTTATTATACATAGAAAACGACCAGAACACCCTGAACAAATGTCTGCAGATCGTACACACATTTGTCCCGAGGCGGGAATCGAACCCGCAACCTCCTGCGTCGCAGGCAGACCTTCGCCCATCGCGCCACAGAGGTCGTCCAAATAGCAGAATTGAGCCCCAGATTAGACCAGCCCTGGCTTCTTATTTGGCTTGACCCAGCAAGTTAGGGTGTTTTGTAACAAGTTTTAATCCTTTGCTAGCTAATAAATAAATAATACTGGAAAATTCATACAACACCATCTAGCCCCAAGCTGTTAAAGTTCCTATGGGATATAAATGACCTTAATTTTTTTAAATATAAATAACGCATGCGGAGCCGCGGGTGAATCTTGTTTATCATTATGTGTTAAAATCTCGTAATGAAAAAAAAGTAAATATTTTAATCGAACAATAAATAACTTTATGTTATAAATACGCTAATCTTATCCGAGGTAACCTATTCGAGCAGTTTGGGGTGGAAACCCTAGGTCCTTGGGGTCCTGGGGCACACGCTCTATACAAAGATCTAACAAAGCTCCTAATAGAGTCCACAGGTGATCGGAATGCGGGCTTGTATTTCGGTCAATAAAGTAGCATTGCCATTCAACGTGGCAATGCTGCCAGCATTCGGGGCACTTTGCGGACGGCTTAGATTTAGATCACGTGTAAATTTTCGTTGTAATTATTGTATTCTGTTTTTGTAATTTTCTTTAAATAAATATACCCCCAATTCATATTATTATCTTCATTCTAGGTGGACTCAATACTGTTATGCTACGTGTGCAAACGAATTGCTAGAAAAGCAGAACATTTCATACAAAATGTACAGAACAATCAAATTCTTCTACAAAACTATGAAACCGTAAGTATTTTTAAATAATTATTGTCTCAAGAGCTTTTGGAATACAAAAATATTTAATGACTCTTACAGCCGGTTTTTTATCCAGTTTTTTTTATAATTTGACAAGTTTAAACTTTTTTTTAACCTCTATTGTGTTTAATCAGGCGTTCCTTTGCGGAAATCCATTGCAAAATATAAGGATGAAAATATTTAGTAACAATTCCGTGAAAAAAACCTTCTCCGATAAGTTCTAACAAAATGTAGTCCGCGTTTTAGAAGAAAAACGACGCCAACTACAAAATGAAAAAATACCTATCAAAAGACGTCTACTAGTTTCGTCTCTCCACGAGACATCATCAGGACACCACAATACTCGACCTTAACACTGAGAGCGCCAAGCAACAACGGCAGAGTCCCACCAGAGATGCTGCCACTCCGAGCTCCGCGCGCCAAGTAGAAGGAGAAGGTTTTTTTTGCGGTTGTTAGTAAATATTTTCATCCTTATATTTTGCAATGGATTTCCGCAAAGTAACGCCTGATTCTATTATTTCTCTATTGTGTTTACTTGTGTGTGGAGAAACCAAGACGTGGTTCGTAAAACAAATTACCAAAACTTAATCAGGATAAGTGCTATATAAGCTATATTAGTGCTTAGTGCTTTGTTTATTTGTTTTACGAACCATGTCTTGGTTTCTCCACACAGAAGTACCTAGATAGATAGAGAATTCTTAAAAAAGCGAGCATTTATTATAAATTCAAAAGAAACTGTCTCTCTGTCTGTTACCGTTTCACGGATGAACGGACCTCAATGAAATTTGGCAGGTAGGTAGATGGTATCCCGGGGACGGCCGTATAGGCTACTTTTATTCATGAAAAGAGCTTGCGAAGCCGGGGGCTGCAGCTAGGGCTTATACATTTTTGAATAGTTTATAATGTAAAATTGCGTATAAAAAAACAAACAGGAAGAAAAAACGACATTCAAAAAATCGTTATTTATAATTTGGTCCCCTCGGGGTCCAGAATCACCTGCTTTCGTCTTAGTAATGTTCCGGGGCACCCTGTATAAGTATAACAATTAATTTAATGGTACTCTTACAGGACATACCCGAATCCAAAAAATGCCTCCCTACTACAACCCTCACACAAATTTCCCTCCCACCTGTGGAGTTACCGGAACCTGATGAAGAGGAATCTTCCACGGTTATGAGCGGTGAGGTCAAGATGGAACAAATGGAGGATGCTAACGAAGGTAAGATGTACTGCCATCAGCATGTTAACAGTGTATACTACCTCAAATTGCTAATTTTCAACTCCGCCGGATGTCTATATCTTCCAAAATACTGAATATTTAACTTTGAAATTTATTTAGGGTAAATTTCAGGATTTTCTCTACCCATCATGTGTTTCAAAAACGTGATCCCATAAAATTTTCTCATAGAAAAAATCGCTAAGTTGCCTCTAAATTTTTACTAAAATATTAATTTCTCTATAAATACAGAAGTTAAGATCTTGAGAATAAGCATGGTAATTGAACTATTTATAGAAAACTAAAAGTTTTCTATAAATGCTGCGTTATTTTTTCTTCAAATGTTGAATTAATAGATAATTTAAGCAAAAACTTCGGCGTCGGCGCAAAGCAAAAGTAAATTTTTTGAATAATTACAAGAAAACTACACAACTTATTTTTTGTGTTTGAATAGTGTATATCTAGGTCCCTGGTTGTTTTTTTCACTAATGTTGTTTTTAACACAAAAAACAACATGATATTATCATGTTATTTTTTGTGTTTGAATAGTGTATATCTAGGTCCCTGCTTGTTTTTTCACACACGTGTATTGTTATGAAAAAAACAACCAGGAACCTAGATATATTTTTACGTCGAAAATGACATGTTTTAGTCCTATTTGTTTTGTATTAAAAACAACAATATCATACGTTTTGTTTGATAAGGAACATAGCTTATATTGTCTAGTTACAGAATAATAACACTAAGTCGAAAGTACAAAAAGTTTTCAGTCATCATTTTTGGTATTACGGAACATAATAATTTAGGAATTGGAGTTGCGAACAGCTGTCGCCGGATCCTGAATATACATTTGTATATCCTTTCAGATTACGAAGAAATATTTATAAAAGAAGAAGATACTTCACATATCCTACAGCCAAAAGAGGAAGTAACATCAGAAGAAGACAGCTGCAGCCAAATTTCACCGGAGATTGAAAGGGAAGGAAAGAGAAAGGTGATGGAGACAATAATACCAAGGCAACGGAAAATAATGCTAGTCGTCAAGACTTCGATGTCGGCAAGTACAGGTAGTTGAAACAATCAGCTAGCTAAATATGCAACAAGCTAAGTCAATCAAAAAAAGACCTACACTACTTTTGCCGAGTCGCGGTCACCACTCAAGAACACGTTTACTCCAGCGGTTGTCGGTTCTTCTCAAGAGACACAAGCTACATTTATAACGAGTTAATTTAACAAGAAAAGAGTAATGAAGAAAAAAAATTTATAAATGAAAATATTTAGTAACAATTCCGCGAAATTCCGCGATTTTTTTTTCGTGGAATGGTTACTAAATATTTTCATCCTTATATTTTGCAATGGATTTCCGCAAAGTAACGCCTGATTCTATTATTTAGTAATGAAGATTGTAATATATTTTTTTGTTACTACATAGATTCTGCCCTCGGATTCGAACGCGTTGTTTCTGTGGAAACGTTATTTCGAAACTAATTTATAGGATAAAAAGTAGCCTATGTTTTATTCCATGCTTAGAACTACCAATGCATGCATAATTTTAGCTCGATCCGTTCAGTAGTTTTGGCGTTTTCATCGCACTTACGTCTTCACAACGGCAAAGCTTTCTTTTTAATATAATTTCTTATTTGGTAATGATTTATAGTTAAAAAAATAGGCATGATGACTGGTTTAGAGAAACTACACCCAGATATTTTTAGATATCTACTGAATACATAACCCTCCCCTGTTGGTAGTCGGGTAAAAATAAAACGCTGTGAAAACTCTGGATGTAGTGAACACCATATTGCTCTTAGCAAATGCGCTGATGTTTCTGATGACAGTTGATACTTTTAAATTCTTTTATTTCTTTATTAACTCTATTTAATTCTTGAAGTGCTTGATTTGAAATAAATTATTATTATTATTACTTTTTAGTTTGCCTCCACAGACGTATGACATAACAACATTGCGCATACTATTTCATGATGTTTAAAATCAAATTATAAAAACTTAACTTTATTGACAAAGAAAATTAGGTACATCAAATAATTAAATTAAAACTAGTATTTACAATTGAAACAATCGAGATAACTGCAGACTGTTGGAAACAATCTACAGGTAGCTCAACTGATCCATATCAATAGCAGTCGGAAATATAAAATCTGAAAGCTTTGAATTGAAATTGAAAATTTATTTATTTTAAGAAATTAATAAATCCCAAAAATTTACGATCTCGACGGGATTCGAACCCGCACCTTCCCCTTCAGCGCAGGGTTGCGCAGGTAGCTTAGTTGGAAAAAGAGCAACCCTGCGCTGAAGGGGAAGGTGCGGGTTCGAATCCCGTCGAGATCGTAAATTTTTGGGATTTATTAATTTCTTAGAAATTACCCAGAGTACTATAATAAATAAAAACCTTTATTTATTTTGTTAGTTTACGAACTAAAACGAATATTTTCCAACTGCTATTTGCAAAGCTATCTCAATAATTAGAATAAAATATTAGAATTTTTCTCATATAGAGTAAAATACTTTTCTGTAAATACATAATTTTGGTGATTTTTAGTTACTGTTATCATCCTTATTGTCAGAATGCTTATTTTGTAAGCCTAGAGAAATAAAGTTATTGACTCCTTGTTCCCAGATGCCTACGAAACAGAATACACATTAGAGCGTGTGACAGAGAAGCAATGCATGGAAGAAAGAGAGCAAAGATCCCAGGACAGTCGCTATCTCTCTTGTATCTACAGGTGTGGAGACTGTATCAAGGGGTTCATGCACAGAACCAGCTTTGATATGCATATGAAGTTACATAGTTCGGTAAGAATTATCAACAACTGTATAATATAGAACGAGTATCTACTATTGGAACGATTGAGCCAACTGCAGACTGTTGTAAATAATGGGATAGTGTACTGAACATATACACTAGCCAAACTCGTAACAATCTACAGGTATCGCATTCAGGGATAGTGTACATATACATATTAGCCAAACTCGATGTGGAATTTTTGTAAACAAACCATGACACACAACACACATGACGTCTCCTGCTGCCCGGTCTGTCTGCCTGTGACCATGGAAGCTGAAAAGCCTCCGAAACGTCAGGTTATAAACAAAATATAAAATATACGCGATCAATCCGGTTAAAACAGTGTTTTATTATGAGTTCTCGCGAAAATAACCTTAGAATATATCATGACGTAGTATTTAAATAAAAAATAATCATTTGAGCTGTTGTTTTTTTGCAGATTAAAGGCGATTTCATCTGTGAAATCTGCAGGCAGAGATTTGAATCACCGATGAAAATGGCTGCGCATAAGAAATGTCACATTTAGTAAGTTTATAATTATTGTTTCCATAAAGAAATCTTTTCTTTTAAACATTGAGTTTTTAGAGTCCATTTACAGTCCCCACAGCATTATCTAGCCACAACATAACCAGAGCTTGTGCTATGGGTACTAGATAACTGATATACATAATACTATGCCATACATACACTTAGCCAAACTCTAAAAACTATCGTAGTTTGACGAATTCATTACGGATGTAAGCGGGTTAACTACGAACCTTATTTGTGTTGGAAGAACAGAGGTGTTCTTGATGAATTAGCCAAACTCCTTGTAGAATTTTTGTACACAAATCACGACACAAATAACCAGAACTCGAGGCTTGGCGTCGAGTTTCAGATACAATTGTAGAGAGAGAGTAACCTCAATTAATCTCAAATCGACAAGTAATGTAAATTGCGTATAAAAAGAGGCGGCTACAAAGTGAATTTTAGGTTAAGTATGGGCAGTTTGATTACAAACATTCTACAACGAGTTTGGCTTAGGTAGATGATAGATATTTTTAATATACATAAAAAACACCCAGATTAAATACTTGCTGATCGTACTAACATTTGTCCCATGGCGGGAATCGAACACGCAATCTCCTGCGTCGCAGGCGGACCTTGGGCCACTGCGCCACATCGGTCGTATTTTGGATAGCAGAATTAGGCCCCAGGGTAGTTTACCCTTGACTTATCGCTTCTTATTTGTCTTGCAGCCGCTACAAATGTACGAAATGCGACGTAAACCGCATCAGTCAGAGCGCCATTAGAAGTCACTACGCCGATAAGCACAGCAGTTTCGGATCCCCTTTGCATCGGTGCACGATATGCCCTAAGGTTTTCAAGTGAGTCCATCCCCCTTCCACTCCAGGACAAGTAGACGCACAGCGCATTACCACCCCTACTTGGTGGATATTATATCCACCAAGTAGGGGTGGTAATGCGGTAACCGCTTAGTGCGAGTGGACGGTATATCCAGGATATACCGTCCACTCGCACTAAGCGGTTTTCCTCCACTTTCATCATTCGAACCGCTGGGGATTGGAACACGCTCCCTGCTGCTGTTTTTCCCGTCAGTTACAATACGCTGTATGACAATGCTGATGCGCTATACTTACCAGCTATCGGGTCACGCGTCGTTTCGACCAAACGCTCAGATAATTTATCAAACCCGGAAAGCCTCTTTACCCCACGAACCTAGGGTCTTAACTCTAAGGAGAGCATATGCGTAGGCTCTGTCGAGACCTGCATATTTGCGCCTTTTGATATCCGCGGCCAAATCTGCCGCCGCACCAGCCCTCACGGAAGGCCTAGGAAGATGGGAAGGCGGTGTATCGACGCATGTAGCGTCCCACACAATAAGCCTCCTTAACAACTACTTGTTAAATCATCAATATCATCAGCCTATAATTATTCCACAGCTGGACATAGGCCTCCCCTAACGAGCGCCATAGCGCCCTGTTTTCAGCTTGTTTCTTACTACGTCTTTATTTTCAGAAACAAAGTGTCCCTTCGCAAGCACGAAGACACCCATTCGAGACACGAGAGAGTGACCTGCGACGATTGCCAGGTCACTTTCATCAGCAAAGACACGCTGCGGAATCATATACTTAGGTGATTATATAATAATTCATTTATTAATATTCTCTGCTTATATATTTATATACTATTTAGCTTTTTATGTATAAATTAAATATAAAGTAGTATTTATTAGTCAAATTTAAAACATCAAATACTGCACTTAATATTAAATAATCATTCATTAAATAACCCGCCCCTGACCATTCCCGGTGCAAAGGTGCCCATAACACTTGCAGCATTGCCTCGCTGAATAGCGATGGCAATCCTTTGCACCAAGAATGACCCGGAGCGGGAGTCTCCTGTCACTGCCACTGTGTCTGCTTATATTGATAACTTTACGAGAAAAGTGAAAATTTTTATTGTTATGTTAACCTCTAGACGTGGAGTAACATAATTTTATCCCATTTTATTTAGTTAGCTACTCTATGCTCGGGAGTATAACAACCTTGTATATAATGGGGTGGTTTAGTCCCTTGTAAAACATACTATATAACACTCGATGTTTGGAAATAGTATTTCATACGATCAAATTTTGTAAGGAATCATGGATATTTGTTCTACAAACCTTGTGACAAACATCCTAGGCAATGTGGAGGACCCAAATAGACTTATTTTAACACCCGGAACAAATATCTGCAGATCGTACAAATATTTGTCCCACCGCGGGATTCGAATCCGCAACCTCCTGCGTCGCAAGCGGATCTTCGCCCACCGCGACATAGAAACGCGTGTGAAGCCGCTTGCTGGACCTAGTTAGCTCTGTTCCAGAAAACACTCTCCAGAGGGTTTCTCAGACAACGATCGCAAGCGTCACGTTTGCCAACATTGCGGGATGGCGTTCATGGCGCCCTATCTACTGAAGAACCATGCAGCTATGCACACGGAGAGCCGGCCGTACTACTGCGTGGAGTGTGATAGGTAAGATCACTACACCTTAGCGAAACTCCTTGTAGAATGTTTGTTAACAAACCACGACACAAAAACTAAAACTCAGTTGCTTGGCGTCGAGTTTCAGATATAATTTGTTAGCAATATTTGTTGAAGGAAGGATCTCAAATCGAGTAATGTAAATTGCGTATTTAAGGAAGCGGAGTGAATTGTAGGTTAGAGTAAATAAATGAGTGGACACAAAACCACTGTAATATTGCGAAGTATTTCAGTATTTTATTTATTGCATTCATAGAGTCCAGGTCTTAGTAGTTAGGTGAGTGTTCATAAAATGTTCACAGTATGTACCCATTTAGGGTGTTGCAATGGAAGGCAGGCCATGTTTCATGCCTTTCTACTTATGATGAACTTACTTATTATTAATGCATTCAATACCTATTACAAAAAATTACGAGTCGCTAAAATTATCATTGAAGAAATCGTCAAGTTTGTAAAAACATTTTTTTATGAGTATCGCTTTTAGTTTGGATTCAAACATGTAATTTTTTCCTATACATTTTATGTTTTCTGGTAAAGTGTTGTAAATTTTTACCGCCATCGAGTTGGGGGAGGATTGGTGAATTTTTAATTTTGATGCGGGCATGACAAGGTTGTGTTTGTATCTACTTTGGTATCGGCGAGATTGTCATTTATTTTTTGGAAAAAAATTGATGAAAAAAAGAAAGATGTATATACATACATACTAGGATAAGAATTCCTTGTATAAAGTGGGGTTTACACGTCTCTGGTACTCTTATATTTGCTATGGTACGGACGCATTTTTTCTGAGAGATGAAAAGTTCATTTGCGTCTTACTATAATATATATATATAACCCCATAGCTCGCGAATTTACAGTGGTTTTGTATACACGGTTGTAACAAGTATTCATCTGTCTCTCTACTGTTTAAGGCGGTAACTGTATCGAAGTTATGTTTATTGCAGAAGCTTCAAGACGGACAAAATCCTGACGCGCCATCTCAAAACTGCTTCTCGTCATGTCTTCAATGCTGATTTACAGTAAGTGTACGTTTATGTACAGCATATTATGTGCTGGATTAAATGAAAATACTTTTTTTAGAATCATTATAAAAAGAATAAAACCGACAAAGTGCGAGTCGGACTCGCGCACCAAGGGTTCCGTATCATTATCGATAAAAACGGCAAAAGAAAACACGTTTGTTGTACGGGAGCCCCCTTAAATATTTATTTTATTCTGTTTTTTAGTGTCTGTTTGTTGTTATAGCAGCGGCAACAGAAATACATCATCTGTGAAAATTTCAACTGTCTAACTATCACGGACCATGAGATACAGCCTGGTGACACACGAACAGCGTAGTCTTAGTAATAGGGTCCCGTTTTTACCCTTTGGGTACGGAACCCTAATAATAAAAACTGAATCCCAGACCACCGGGTACAGTGGACCAGCTGGGTCAGCCCGGTCAGAGGAGATCACCCTCTGCACCTACTGGGGGGATATTCCATCTTCTCCCCCAAATGATGATATGATTTTATTTTGTGGGTGCCCGAGGACGGGCGAAGACGCCGAGGCAGGCCCAGTAGACGCCGGTGAGACGATTTCGAGGCATTCCGGGTAAATTGGGTGGTACCTGGCCAACGAACGTGTACATACCCTGAAATAGTTTGGGGGAGTGAAAAGCTTTGGTTTGCAGTCGAACAACACAGGATAGATATAAATAAAATGTTTTTTTTTAGTGTTTCCTGTGACCAATGTGAGAAGAGGTTTACCTGTCGCAGAGACTTGGAGCGGCACGTGAACAGCGCGCATCTTAACTTGAGACCATATGCCTGCGATAAGTGTGATAGGGTAAGCATAACTATTATACATTGGTACTTTTTAATAATGCTGGACAATAGGCTACTTGACTACTGCTGGGAAATAATTCTAACGTATAAAAATAATGCATAATTAATATTTCTTCAAGGCCAGTCGTATTAGTTATAAGAACTAATTTTAAAGTTTGAATAAAATAATGGCGCGCCAAAATGATGATCTCTGTCATGGCTCCCGTGCTCTGAGAAAAGACGTCACACACCACACCACACCTAACATGAACTCATTGACACTGTTATCTGTGATAGTGTGACGTCACCAGTGAACCAACCACACGCAGAGAGTTTTGGGTTACGTGATCATATAAAAAAAAATGTGTAATTTTAATCCCGTATTTTTTTACCTAAAATAGGCATATTTTTAATAAAAATCACCTGATTACGTTTTGTTACGTTGTCACTGATTAGGATGAAAACAATTTGCAACTTATTTTAATGTAGTCAAATAGTCTATTAGTGTTGTAAAACTATTCGTAGTTATCACCCAGAAAACTCTGCATAAATATCTGCAAATAGTACAAACTTTTATTCGGAGGCGGGAATCGAACCTGCGTCGCAGAAGTATGATTGATGTGAAATGGGATGGTGGTGCGGATGGACTATTTATAAAATTAAATTTAAATTCAACATGTATCGTAATCATGTTATTGTCCCCAGGCGTATCTAAACAGCTGGTCGCTCCGGGAACACAAGATGTACAGCCACGAGGGGTACAGAAAGGAGCGGCGCTACCCCTGTACTCTGTGTGATAAAGTATTTGATGTAAGTATCTAAACAGCTGGTCGCTCCGGGAACACAAGATGTACAGCCACGAGGGGTACAGAAAGGAGCGGCGCTACCCCTGTACTCTGTGTGATAAAGTATTTGATGTAAGTATCTAAACAGCTGGTCGCTCCGGGAACACAAGATGTACAGCCACGAGGGGTACAGAAAGGAGCGGCGCTACCCCTGTACTCTGTGTGATAAAGTCTTTGATGGAAGTATTTAAACAGCTGGTCGCTCCGGGAACAGAATATGTACAGCCACGAGGGGTACAGAAAGGTTTTTCTGTACTCTACCCATTCTTTAAATGTAATGTTTCCAAACAACTCGAAAATCAAAAATATTCGTTACAGAGGAGCTCCATCCTGAAGTCCCACATTCGAACACACACGGGCGAGCGGCCTTATCGCTGCAATCACTGTCCGTCGCAGTTTGTACAGGTAACCCTTTTCTGTTGTTTTATCATTCCTTGCGTGGATGTTGAAAGCCGGCACCCCGAGCGGAGAATATACAGGGTGTGGCGTAAAGAGTGGTCAACCATCGGGTTGGGGGCATCATAACATCACAGAAAATAAAAATTTGTACGCAGTATAAGTATCGCAGTTATCTAAATAAAAACATTTTCGAAATTTTCAACTTTTTTTACCCTTGTTCATTCGTTTTGATGGCAAAGATTACAAATTAATGAATATTCTCTATCTGTTTTAGTTAAAGCATTCTTGTTTAACTGTGCTATCAAATGCTGATCTGCCATCTGGCTTTTACCTCATGGGGGAATGCCTATAATCCCCACGCTTAGCATGCGGCTTGGGGATCGCAGTTCGGTGTTAGATCTGTTCTCCAAGAGGCGCTGCTGCCCGCCCCCCGGTGTATGTCCTTTCGCCTCTTACGACACCCACGGGAAGAGTTGGGGTGTTGGGAATTCTAAGCCGGCACCACACGGCGATAGATTATGGTAAAAGGCCTGTTAGTTACTTTTGTACTTCTATTTCAGAGCTCTCAACTCCGAACGCACACAAACCTGGTCCATCTCAAACTGACCAGAGACGGTAAACCGAAGTCAACCGCGCTCAAGTGAACTAATCAAGAACTGTAGAACGTAGGGTTCTGAAGATCGATATTAAACACAATCAGAGAAACACCGGCTCGCCAATGCTCACATATTTTGAAAGTCGGCTCACGTCAACTCGGCCTCTGGGCTTGTTATTTGGTTAATACTAAATAATTGATATGTCTCTAAGGCCAAATATTGTATGCAAGAACATGTACACCCTACTTATAAATAAAAAGCCAGGAAACGTAATTGCGTTTAAAAAAATTACCCAAAAAAGTCGTGTCCAGCGCGTCTAGTATCAGCCGAGATGGCAAATCAGTACTATACAAAATCAAAGTAGTAAATTTTTTACTTAATTGGAAGGATTTTTCCTTGATGAAATATTGAATGTAGATAAAATTTAGATATTTTTCAGTAATATATTATGATTATTGATATTTTTAGTTTACCTGCCGACCCGATTCTGCAAATTAAGTGGATAGCCAACAAGTAGAATAAAAACTTAATAAATTAATCATATTTTACAGGACAAAGAGTTAACTGAATCGAAAAAAGAAATCCAAAAATATAGTAAAAAAGCATTTTACCTTAATATTGTTTTGTTATTGACTTGGTTCGTTCCACTTATTGCATAACATCGTCCACGCCGCTATGACTCAGCTGTCATAGCAGACATTGCAGCAGGCGCGCGATCTAATCTGAAGAGATTCCTATTTACAATCTTCACAAAAAATAGGGCCACTTTTTGTGAAGAATTTGTTCTGAATTAGACTTCCTGATTTATTATTTTTTCGTACACCCCACCCTAGACTTCAATATTATACTGAAACACTGTAATTGTGTCTAATAAATATTTTATATTTTTTATGATTTGAACTCTTACAGTGCATTTCTGGCAATTATTTTTCAAATTCGATGCCAAAATGAGAATTTTGAATCTTTGTTTTACGAGTTGTTTCCAAAAATTAACATTTAATGACCACGAGTGCAATTTTAAGAAACTAAATAAGTTCCCAAAAATGTTCGATTTCGACAGGACTCGAACCCATCCTCAGTATGGGTGTGCTCTAACCAACTAAGCCACGAAATCCTTAGTCGGTGCATCGAAAATCTTTGAGATCTCTTAAAATTACTATAATATACGCCGCAAATTTTTGGGATCTAATGTAATTTCTTAGAGTGCAATATTGTTCTAATTAGTTATTTATGTGTACCTACAGTGCAAAAGGGAAACGTATAAAGTTAACAGTCAGGTCAACTGTACTATCGAATGGGAGTTCTTAAAGTGGTACGGGGTGATAGTGTTTAAGTAAACTGTACAATAGAGAAATAATAATGGTAGTCAACCAGACAAACTGAGCTGTTACACGGCTAAAAAGTCCTAGCAAGGTTTTAGGACTTTTAATGTGAGTTTGTCTTAGTTATTCAAAGATGATATAAATATATGTATGTTTCAAAATAAATAAAAAAGATTAGATCACTTATTATTGTTTTATTTTTATCCAATAAATACCTTATAAACAGTCTAACCGGCTAGTCGCTGTAGTGATCTCGGCGTAGGAATCCTCGTAGGTCTAACCTGCCCCCCTAGCACGGGGATTGTTGTCTAGGGTAGAATAGACAATAATGACATTGCATCGCCATACATTGCGTACATTATTGAAGTTGAAGGAACGCATTTCAAATAATTTACGCATTCGATGACGAAGTGACTACAGAAACAAAACGTTTTCATTCAAAAATAATTCTATTTTTTAACCTACATAACCCGGAAACAGCGCGTGAGAAGCCGCCGGCAGAAACTAGTAAAATTAAGTTCATATGTCATTAATTCTCATTATCACTAATAGAATGCAAAAGTTTGGATGGATGGATGTTTGTTACTTCACGCCAAAACTGAGCGGATTGGGCTGATTTTTTTGCATAGATTTAGATGACTTTGTATAAAACATAGGCCTTGTCCCAGAAATGAGTTCCCAAGGGATAGAAAAACTATTAAACGCGTGCTAGCGAAGCCGTGAGCAGTAACTAGTTATTAATTATATATCCACTGTTGGAAGCCTCGGTGCTTTAGAACTGTCGTATTCTTCAGGATGGCGTCTGAAACAAAAAATAATTAGGTATCATTAAATATTGCATTTTGATAGTTTAGGGCCAGATTTGATCAAACCGGGCTAAAACAAAGAGAAAAATTACTTAATGTAAGGTACTATCCGACTTTGAAAACGCCGTGGTTCGGTAAGTTTTCAGGCCCAGTTCATTATACTCATCAGCCTATATTAGTCCACAGCTGGACATAGGCCGCCCCTAATGACTTAATGAGCGCCATTCGACAAACGTAGTGTTTTTCATGACATGTTTGTTATTATAATAAGATCTGCATGTAATCTCACTATCTCACTAATATTATAAACGTGAAAGTTTAGATAGATGGATGGATGTTTGTTCCTTTATCACGCCAGAACGGCAAAACGGATCTGGATGGAATTTGGCACAGAGATAGATTATAGTCTGTAATAGGACATAGGTATATACTTTTTATCTCGAAATTCCTACGGGAACGGGAACTACGCGGGTGAAACCGCGAGGCGCTGCTAGTTATTTATAAAATTTCAGTTACGATATTAGTAATTTTTTTTGTAATTTTTATTCAGGAAAAGTATGTAGGGTGTGAATAATTATTACTATTGTTAATGAATAAAGATTATGAATTACGAGGCCCTCCGGCCAGGTGGGATGATGATTTGCGAAAGACTGCAGGGAGATGCTGATAAGTGAATTAAAATAAAACATTACAATTGAGTTTGACATTTGTGATTAACGTTGACAGTCGTCATCGGTCGGCTAGATACTTAAATTTTTATTTTTTTTAAAAGGCAATTAAAACTTAAGGTACATACTTGATTTAAGTACACAGTACGTCAGGTTGCAATATACACCCACCGTCTATAGGTGTCTGATAACATCAGACGGTCAGACAGGCTTACAATAATGTCGTTTTTACAAATTTCAACTCTGGACATAACTGACTTTAATGGTAGATTTTAGCGTAATCGCAGAGCTGATAGGTAGTCAGAAAGAAAAGAAATTAACTAACTAATTAATAATTATAATACAAAATAATTAATTTTAACCCTACCTTAAAGTGCCTGTCAAGCGACCCCATATACCTCACCTCAGCTTAATGCCTTCGCACGTCGCGGCGCAGCCACTAGGCGGTCCACACGTGTCTTGGTCCATGTAAGTGTTAATTTAATAAAGCACGGTCAACGCTACTTCTTTAGCAAAAAAGAAAACTTACTTTTTCTGATGACGATACAGGGTGCTTTTTTGCGCGAAGAACTTTCCGCAATACAAGCAGAGGTGCCTGCCTTCGCCCGTGTGTGTCCTCTCGTGAACCGTTAAGTTGAACTTCTTAAGAAACTGCTTGTTGCAAACACTGGAAATAAATGGAATATTATTATCACTTTTTAATGCGACTTCGAAAAAAGGAGGTTCAAAGGTTTTTTGTTATAGTGCTAACCCGCACTCTGGGTATCTCTAAGAAATGAAATAAGTCCCAAAAATTATCGGTTTCGGCGAGATTCGAACCCGCGCCCCACCCTCAGTACGGGTGTGCTCTAACCAACTAAGCCACGAAACCCTTAGAAGGGTTTCGTGGCTTCAAGGTAGGTTCAAAGTCAAAGTATTTATTGTTAAGTATTTATACCATGTGAGTCATAAGGTCATAACTGATAATTGTATTTTAAAAGTATGACAATGAATTAAGAGCAAATTTTTTATGTGAAACAATGAAGTTTCATGTTTTTCACATTCAGGGAACCAAAGAAAAAAAAAATGAATTTCATGTTATTCGAGTTTTTTACCACGGGCATCATCCCGTACTGAGATCTAGGCTTAGACAACCAAACCCGTTAGGTTAGCCTCCTAAGAACTTACCTACAAGTATGAGGTTTGATTCCGTAATGCGTCCCGTTCTTGTGATTCGTAAGATGGTCGGTCCGTGAGAAGGCCTTGCCACAGAGGTCGCATAGAAGCTTGGCTTCTGGCGGGTCTTGTATGTGCTCCTGCAAATTATTATAACATTTAGAATAGTACAAGGATAATGCCACATTAATGTTAAGTGTGAAATATTTATACTTAACAAGATAAGATTTTTAACTTATAATACTATACGACACCCACGGGAAGTTGGGGTGTTGCAAATTCTAAGCCGGCACGGATTATTTTTGCAATAAATTTATTGTTGTTTATATGAATGCGGTTGTTTGGATGTAATTTGTAAGTTACATAAACAAACAAACATACAAAAAGTAATTATTTAAAAAAATAGGACAAAAATATAAAATTAAATTTACGTCCACTACATATATCTTGCCTCCTCCGAACAAGGAAACATTCACTAATTTTACCGATCAGAAACTTTTGATAAATCACACTAATTATAAATGCGAAAGATTAAATGTTTGTTACCTCTTCACGCCAAGAAACTACTGAACGGATCGGGGATGAAATTTTGCGCACATGTAGTTCTAGTCTTCTAGGCCTAGAGTGTAGAATGTAGCCTATGTTTTATACATGGGCTACATTTTGCCCTATACGTATGTTAACATGACATAGAAATAAACTGAAACAACGCATGCGAATTTTTTGGTTCGACACTGCGGTATATCGACCCGGTATATCTAAGGTACAAGTAGTATTTTTCGGCGCATCTACTGGTAGTATAATGAAATAATTTTGCTAAATTTTCATTGGTTAGTTTACCTCCATATGCTTAGTGAGAGCACTCTTACTACCGCAGGTAAAGCTGCATTGTGTACAGATATATTTTCTGATGGCGGACAAACTCGGGTGCCTTTTATTGCGATGTGTTACCAGGTACCTGAAAAACAACACAGAATAAAAGATTTTATTATTTAGAAATATGTATTTAAATTATATATCTACAGTTTAGTGTGTGAGTGGGTGCGAACCTCTAAGCCCATACAAATGTACTACACCCTTTCATCATCATCAGCCTATATTAGTCCACTGCTGGACATAGGCCTCCCCTAATGAGCGCCATGTCTGTCTTCAGCCTGACCCTTGACTACATCCTTTATTGCAATGAAATTTCATTTTGCATTCATAATTAGATAAGAAATAGCTATGTTTGCACCGTTTTAGTTTTTAAAAAAACATAATTATCTATAAATGAGAGCCAAAGTAATAAAATTAATTTAAATGAATTTTCGCTATCATTTATTGATGATTATGTATTTTGAAAAACTAAAAACTGTACAAACATAGCTACATCACGAAATAAAGGTACCTATTTTGCTTCCACAGAATAAGGAAAAAGTATTCTAAAATGAGTATTTTTTTCTATAATTTATTACCTATGCATATGGAACGCCATTCCGCAGACATCACATTTGAAAGGCTTGACGTTCTTGTGGATATTCTGATGCTGCACGTACCAGGTCTTCACCAGGAAACCCTTGCCGCACGTTTTGCAGGTGTACTGAAAAAAAAACTTAGTAATCACTAACTTTTGCCCGTGGCTTCGCAAGCGGTTTTCTGTTATAGGTAATAATAATAATGCAAACTATGTATAATAAAACCGGCAAAGTGCGAGTCGGACTCGCGCACGAAGGGTTCCGTAGGTACTATTATCTAGAAAAACGGCAACAAAAATCACGTTTGTTGTATGGGAGCCCCCCTTAAATATTTCATCTGGTTTTTAGTATTTGTAGTTATAGCGGCAACAGAAATACATCATGTGTGAAAATTTCAACCGTCTAACTATCACGGTTCATGATATACAGCCTGGTGACAGACGGACAGCGGAGTCTTAGTAATAGGGTCCCGTTTTTACCCTTTGGGTACGGAACCCTAAAAATCCCGAATCGGAATAGCTTTTTTATTGTTTTATTTGCAAAATGATGATGGCCTTCAAAATGTAACGAACACTATAGGAGACCAGCCGAGTAGCTATTTTGATATCTCATTCAAAAATAAACCTTAGGCCGTATTGATGTTTGGAGATATAGGTACTCAATGTTTTGCAGCTTCTATGTACCTACTCTGAGAAAGCTATTACATAAATCTTACATTCCGATCATCAGTATGCCGTTTCTCATGGTCCCGCATCGCACCGTGGTAAGGCGAGGAGTACCCGCATCCGTGTTGGCAGTGCAGTTTGTATTCACTATGCACTCTGAGGAAGCTATTACATAAATCTTACATTCCGATCATCAGTATGCCGTTTCTCATGGTCCCGCATCGCACCGTGGTAAGGCGAGGAGTACCCGCATCCGTGTTGGCAGTGCAGTTTGTATTCACTATGCACTCTGAGGAAGCTATTACATAAATCTTACATTCCGATCATCAGTATGCCGTTTCTCATGGTCCCGCATCGCACCGTGGTAAGGCGAGGAGTACCCGCATCCGTGTTGGCAGTGCAGTTTGTATTCACTATGCACTCTGAGGAAGCTATTACATAAATCTTACATTCCGATCATCAGTATGCCGTTTCTCATGGTCCCGCATCGCACCGTGGTAAGGCGAGGAGTACCCGCATCCGTGTTGGCAGTGCAGTTTGTATTCACTATGCACTCTGAGGAAGCTATTACATAAATCTTACATTCCGATCATCAGTATGCCGTTTCTCATGGTCCCGCATCGCACCGTGGTAAGGCGAGGAGTACCCGCATCCGTGTTGGCAGTGCAGTTTGTATTCACTATGCACTCTGAGGAAGCTATTACATAAATCTTACATTCCGATCATCAGTATGCCGTTTCTCATGGTCCCGCATCGCACCGTGGTAAGGCGAGGAGTACCCGCATCCGTGTTGGCAGTGCAGTTTGTATTCACTATGCACTCTGAGGAAGCTATTACATAAATCTTACATTCCGATCATCAGTATGCCGTTTCTCATGGTCCCGCATCGCACCGTGGTAAGGCGAGGAGTACCCGCATCCGTGTTGGCACAGCAGTTTGTATCCACTATGCACTCTGCCATGCCTCAGTATTTCATACACGGTTTTGTATGTTTTACCTGAAAAGTTTTTATGCATTCAGACCTGTCAAACTGTATTAAAATTCAATTTAAGTAGGTAAGGTATGAGAATTGAAAACGTTCATTCTTTTGCAATAATCTCTAAGCTATTTTAACTTTGGATTAACGCCAAACAACGCCAAAAAAATTAATTTTTTCGAGTTGTATGTGCATTTTCGTACTTTTTACAAAAATGTGTAACAATAGCAAATTTACAGTCTCGTCCCGGCACGCGAACGAGGTGAACGCTTACGCATTATATTTCGAACGTGTGCGCCGTCTGCGCTGCCACGCCGGTCCCCGGTTTACTAGGGACTCGGCTGGCTTTGGAGACAATGGAGGAGATAACTGAGAGAGAGTTTGAAGAGAGAAGTGACAATAGTGAAGGAAGAATTTGCGAACAGGACAGGATGGAGCAGGAATGTTTGACAGCGGAACAATACAATTTACAGAACAATCTAGAACGATATGATGAGCTGAAAAAAAGAGATAGAGAAGAAGACAGAAGCGGATCTTGGACATTAGTGCAAAATAAAGAGAAGAAAAATAAGATACAACCTGAACGAAACAATAAATTAAACGACAGTATGGAAGAAGATACGTTCCAAGTATACATTTCATCAAGCAAAGAAATGCCCAAACAATTTGCCTTAGCAAAATTATTTCAAAAAGAAGACATTGCAGCCGATATCATGAAGATTAGACACATAAACCCATACAAAATTCGATTAGACGTGACCAATGAAACCAGCGTGAAAAAACTAGAAAATTCTAGGGTTCTGAACGAAAAGGGATGGAGAATACAGCCAGCGATGGAGGTTAATTTTACGTACGGAGTTATCAAGGACGTGGACATTGATTTGACTGACGAGGAAATTTTCAACAATATTTTATGCCCAGAACCTGCGAAACTGGTTTCTGTGACCAGGCTAACTCGTAGAAAATCCGATGGTAGTGGTTGGACTCCCAGCGAATCAGTAAGGGTATGTTTTCAGGGATCTTTTCGACCAATAGGCGTGACCGTGAACGATTTAAGAATATTAGTTCATCCCTACGTGTTCCCCGTTTCACAATGTTCCCGATGTTGGAAATTTGGTCACCCTACAAAGAAATGCCCTACAGTAAAGGTAGTATGCCCAAGATGCAGTGAAAATCATGCGAGCTGTGACACCATGAATTACAAATGTCCTAACTGTTCAGGTCCGCATACAGCGTTTATGAGATGTTGCCCAATATACAAGAAAGAGAGAACCATCAGAGAGATAATGTCCGAATATAACTGTACTTACCGGCGCGCGCTCACTGTGTATGTGCCTCCTGCCTACGAAGTGATACCATCTAAGAAACCGAAGGAACCATTTAATTTTGAACCTTACACGAAGCCAAATAATTTCCCTCCCATAATACCTACAGACACAACTTCAGGTACCCAGAAAACGCCTACATTTACGGAAATTATTACGCAAGCAGTTGTACATACGGAACCCAAGCAAAAATCATCAAATCGACCCCCTAAATTACCACATCACCCGAAAGAAGAAGAACTATTTGTGTTTGGTAAAAATATAACGAAAAATAACACAAGTGAACAGGATCATACCACGAAACCAGAGAAACAGGAAAGAGAAGTTAGTTTTAGTGAACTATTGTCTAGACTGAAGGAGATTATTTTTTGCAATGGAGAAACAATATCAGTGAAGGTGCATAATGTGATTAAGTGCTGTGTACAATGGTTAATTTTGGTGGTTGTTGAAAACATTTCGGATTGGCCGATTTTGAAGCCAATATTGGAACTCTTCGGTCCGTAAATGGATTTTAACAAACATCAAAGTTTTGTAATGATCAATATCATACAATGGAATGCGCGTAGTATGCAGTCGAAGTTAGAATCTCTTTGCCAATTACTAAACAAAGAAAGGATTCACATTGCTGCGCTCAGCGAAACGTGGTTGACGCCCGATAATCAACTGAAGGTAAATGGTTATCAGGTTTATCGTAAAGACAGATCTGATACGCGTGGTGGGGGGGTAGCTTTATTGGTACATAATTCCATTAAATCCAGCTTAATAAATTACAACAGCATAAATACAGGCTTAGAAGTTTTAACAGTCAAGATCTATAACTGTGAGCATATTCATTATGTAACCACTTTATATTGCGCTCCATCAATACACACGAATCAGGTGGACTGGGAACATCTATTTAATTCAGTAGACATGAAATCCATAATATTAGGCGATTTTAACGGACATCATCCAATATGGTCACAAAGAAGTAATTCACGCGGTACACAAATTCATAATGCCTTGTTAGAAAGTAGATTTATTTCTCTTAACGATAACCATATACCTACACGTTTCAGATTAGTTGATAATGTACTTGAACAGTCATCACCAGATATATCATTAGCGTCGTCCGACATTGCGATAAAGTTTAACTGGAGCACAATGAATGAGACATTAGGTAGCGATCATATTATTATAAAATTAAGTACGTCGTTGCAGAAAAATTTTAATTACACACGTCAGCGCCGTAATTATATAAAATCAGATTGGTGTTCATATAAAGAATATTTAGAGAAATTATTTAATGACTTTATTACTTGCGATAATCCACAAAATATGTATGAAAACTTTACCCAATGTTTAAATTTGGCTGCCGATAGATACATTCCGAATGTTAAAATAGACCTCAATCCTACGAGTAAATTCACGGCCAAACCATACTGGAACTCAACGTTAAATAAAACTGTAGCCGAGAGACGTTTGGCCCTCACTTTATTCAGACGCAATCCTACACCTCATAACTTAGGCATTTTACAAGAAAAAGTACGTATTGCACAAAAAATAATACGTAACGCTAGGAATAAGTCATGGCATGAATTTTGTTCTTCATTGAATGGCACAATTTCACAAAGCGAAATGTGGCGTAAAATGAAATGGTTCAAAGGTCAGAGCGTCCCCCGTGCTCATGTACCTAAAGATCAGTCCAATAACCTCTTGATTAGTTTGACACCTGACTACACTCTTCCTTGTGACCCCTGTTTTAATAATAACTCGACGAACTTAGATATATCATTTAGTAAACAAGAACTTGATCGCTGCCTACGATATAAAGATACGGCTCCCGGTAGTGACCAGATTTCATACTCCATGCTAGCTCATATGCCCGATGATGGTAAAACTATTTTACTAAAGATGTATAATATGTTCTATGCACTAAGCTATGTCCCTCCGCAGTGGCGCGATATCACTGTTGTGCCTATACCTAAGCCAGGACGCGAGGCTGGTTCGCCTAACGCACTCCGCCCGATAGCGTTAATATCTTGCTTATGCAAAATATTCCACTGCATGCTAATCAAAAGGCTGGAATGGCTTGTTGAGAAAAATAAGCTATTATCAGAAAATACTACAGGCTTTCGTCGATGTCGTTCAACCTTGAACAATTTGTCATGTCTGGTGTCTAGAATACAAACCGGTTTTTCACAGAATCAAATAACTATAGCAGCATTTATAGATATAGACAACGCGTATAATAACATCGACGTAAAGAGCTTGATAGATACTATGCAACAACTAGGCATAAGCTCTAAGCTATGCAAATATTTATGGAATTTTTTGAAAGAAAGGTCTTTGAGAATATATACAGATTCTGAATATATAATTAGAAATACATGTCGAGGTTTGATTCAAGGGGACCCGATATCCCCTCTACTTTTTAATATAGCGACCCATAATATCTGCATCCTTAGAGTAACTAGACATAGAGTGATAGTTTTACACAAAATTCCGCTCAAAGTTGAGGCACAAAAACAACCAATGTGTGCGTAAGCGGCACGTTATTACATGAGCCGACACGCACACAAGTGCACAAATAATGTTGCAAGTAACTAACATTTTTCCCATAAGATAGGAAATTTTAACATTTTAATTTTTTAAGGAGTCAATGACTATCACATTTAAAACAAGATAGAAGACATAATGTAGGTACACGATATAAATAAACAATTATGGACAAAAAACAATATGCAGTTTGCGCGCGGCGCGCGGCGGCGCGGCGAAGTAACATTTACCTACCTACCTAATCTGTGGCGGCGGGCGGCCCTCGAATGCGCTACCCGCGAAAACTGTAGGTAAATAACTCAAAACTGAGCGCGAGTGACGGAGCACTGGTTTGGTGGACTGTGAGGTCAATGTGCGAATGTCAGTGCGTAAGCGTACGTACAGAGGGATGTGGACTACCTATTGAGTGCTTCACTTTATTTCTTTCTTAGTGGACTACGTCCGTGGAATTTCTCTCGTCCCTGTACCTATGGTACATATTTAACTTAAAATCCAGGTAAGATAGGGGGTAACCCTGAAAAATCTCGCAAATAAAAGTCCTACCAGTGTACAGTAGAAATAGAAAAAACAAATAGCTATCTATGGGGTAAAATGTTTTTTGATCTATAGCTAGCAACATTTTTTTGTAATGGCGTCTGTTTTGTTTACGATTTATTTTTGTGCCTAAACTAATGTTTTACTCCGGAATATAAGATGCTAGGTTGTACTTACCTGTGAAATGGAATCTTCGATTGTTTCTGATGATTATGTGAAGAGTTGTGACACCCTTTCACAGCACAGTAAGTCATTTTTATTGCAAATTTATAGAGCTCTTACTAGTAGGCCTTGACCTTGAGTACTGACGCGTCGAGCGACGTAGGAAGCCTTTAAAGGCTTCCTTGAAATTGCTTCACTTCGCGCGCGCCTACTGCGTTTCTATGCCTAATTATTCTAAGTCTGCATCAATATTCATAACGTACACACGTCACAATACGCTGATGATTTTGTCCTATACCTTAACTGTAACAACTTAAATAATGGCAGAGATAAACTACAAACAGCGTTGAACCAATTTGTTAAATTATTATTCGATTTAGGTCTAGAAATTTCAGCTTCAAAAAGTAAAGTCTGCATATTTAAGAGAGGATTTCGAAGAGATCAGATTGAGTTAAATATTAACGACAGGACACTAGAAATTGTTGATAAAATTAAATATTTAGGACTATGGCTAGATAGGTCCCTACGCTGGGCTAAACACATAAATGAGCTAAAAGAAAAAAGTCTGCAGTTGTTAAATATTTTTAAAGCATTAGCTGGGTCGGGTTGGGGCATTCACCCTACTTACCTACGACGTATCTATATAGCCACGATTCGCAGTAGGCTGGATTACGCAAGCCCTTTATTTGGTAACAGCTGTAATACACACCTAGAGAAGCTTGATAAAATTCAAAATCAATGCATGCGTATCGTCGGAGGTTTTATTAAAAGTACTGCGATACACGTGATGGAGAATGAATTACATTTACAACCATTACACATTCGTAGGTATTATTTGACAGGTAAATTTTGGCTCAAGAACAGATCGTTAGCTGACAGCAAAATAATCAAAATTTTAGACAATTTGGCCCCTTACTGCGAAAATTATTTTTGGAGACGTAAACGTAAACCATTATTAATTTTAGTTCACACTCATCTAAAACACACACCAATACACATCAGTACACAATTAGAAATGTTTTCCCTCGACACCTGGGTCAGCAATGTGAATCTTTCGTCAATTGTAGTTCCTAGTATTAGTGCTATTACTCAAGCAAAACATAAATATAGAATAGATGATTTAAAAGATCTATGTATGGACTTTTTGAATAGTAATTATTCGGATTTCTATCAAGTATACACCGATGGATCTAAATCCAGGGATGGGGAAAGTTGTGGTCTGGCTATTTATGACCCTCAAACGCGTAGTTCCATCCAACTGAGTATAAATACAAACATCTCAATAATGTATACCGAACTCATCGCTATTGCAGAGGCTATTTCTTACGTCCAATCTTTTGAAAACGGAAAATTTGTAATTTTGACCGATTCCAAAAGCGCTATTTTGCATTTGGCTCGATGTACCTCGACCGTTCGAGGAACACCGATTGCCTACGGCATTTTAGAATCACTATCTATATTATCGAAAACTAACAAAACAGTTAAAATTCAATGGATACCATCTCATATCGGCATACCCGGGAATGAAGAAGCTGATCGCCTCGCTAAAAATGCATTTGATGACGGAATACCTTTTGACTGCTTACCATTGTTCACGGACCATCTGCACTTGGTCAGAGACAGGTGTGCAGAAATGTGGAAAGAGCACTTTGACGAGAGGTCTTTGTCCAAGGGCATTTGGTACCGTACAATTCAACAAACATTAACGCGTTCGCCGTGGTTCGCTGGGTCATACATATCTAGACCAGATGTTGTGATTGCTTTGCGACTTCGGTCCGGGCACATCCCACTCAACAAGTTTGCGTTTCTCATGGGTAAAACTAACTCACCAAATTGTGAAGAGTGTGGCGTTTTGGAAGATGCCTATCATATCATGGTTGAATGTGTCCGGAACGAAGCCGAAAGAGTAAACTTGCTTGAAACAGGAATTGATTTACACGAGTTTGGAAAATGTAATAGCGTTTTGGCCTATCCTCTTTCAGAGGAGGCCAAACAGCTATATAAATTAGTGAAATTATGTATAAAGCGTAGAATGTAAGTAAGTTTTTTGTAAACAATGAGGGTGGCATGATCACTTTGATCAAACCCTCCTTAATAAATAAAGATTTAAAAAAAAAAAAAATAGCAAATTTAACACTTTTTGGCCTCAGCTTTTATGTCAAAACGGGGATTTAATGATCATAAGCAAGATATAATTAATTCAAAAGCAAAATCAACACCATTGTCTATTACAGGAAAGTAACAAACCCTCACTGTTGAGAAATATATATTTTTACAGGTTACCTAATTTTATCATGTTTTACTCACCACACAACTTGCAAAGGAAGGGTCTCTCATACATATGCAAAACAACATGTTTGACTATTTCTTTTACATCCTCATTTGAATCTCCGCAGCTATTGCATTTGTAAAAAGCATTCTGCCCTTCCAATTCATGCAGGCTATATTTATCTGATAAGTTTATTTCACTGTCTAGTTTAAAGCTATTCGGAGGAATGCTATGCTCAGTTTTATAATGGTCTGATAGTTTTGTAGATGATTCGAAAAGTTTGAAGCATGTAAGGCACTTGTTTGGGTCATGTTCAGAGTATTTATCCTTTTTAATAACACATTGGTTCACTTTTGGAGATCTCTCTGTTTTATGTTTTCTTTTGAGTGCTGTGCTCTTTTCTTTTGTTCTAGCTTTTCTTTTGATTTTGTGGGTTTTGTTTTCATCATTTTCCGTTTTGTTAATCTCTAGATTGTAAGGTTCAAAGTATGTTGTATCTAAATCATGACTTTCATACTCTTCTTTGACTATATTATTTTTCTCATCTTTGACTTCAATGCCGTTAGTCAATTGTGAGTAAAAGCTGTGTAGTGAGTTTCCATTGAGATGTTCTCGAAGTTTTGATTCGTTTTCTATGACTGTTTTGTAGAATGAGTGTATTTCTAGGATTTTGTTGTGGCAATCTGTGCAGACTTGTCTTGGAAAGTCTTCAGTGAAGCTAAGCTAAAAACAGAGTTTTTTTGGTCGATATAACAGTTGGGTAAGTAAGCTGAAAGATTCACTCTATAATATAATTATACACACTAGCCAAACTCAGTGTAGAATGTTTATAAACAAACCGCCCATACTTAATCTAAAATTTTTATGCAATTTACATAGCTTGTACAGTTGAGGAGGTCTTTCCTTCGATAAATATTTCTTACAAATTACATCTGAAACTCGACGCAAAGCTAGTCAGTTTTAGTTATTTGTGTATTTACAAACTTTCTTCATCGAGTTTGGCTAGGGTGTGGGATAGACCTTTGTAATCGCAAATGTAAGAGTCGCAGCAATGCTGTATATATCTGTCAGATATGCTCTACTATTACAAGAGGTAAGATAAACACCTGGCTCTTATCAGGGGAGGGATTGCTGTTTGGTGGTGCATCTATTCAGAAGGAGGCGCTGCTACCCGCCCCCAAGGTAATAACTATCCCTTAACTTACAAAACCCACAGAAATAGGGGAGCTTATTCCTAACTGGCACCTTATGGGAAGTGTACAGTTCCAGTGGTAGGTACTTAGGTAAGGTAGTATTTTTGTTGTAGTCGATTCGATTACGAAAGACTGCAGTTGATAGAAACCCAGGGAGGGTTGATTCCGGGACGATAAAAAACACTGTGTTCAAACAAAGCTATAGTTTGAATTAATAATGCAGGAAATTTCACACAGCAGCAACAGCCGAAGGTTCGTCATCGTCACGTTCAGCGATAGAATAAAATACCACATTAAAAGAAAGGTTTTCTTACTTCCCATCGTAAACACGAAATTATTTCACACTCTTCTGCGAATTTGAGCACTACATGGTCAGACACCACAGTTAAACACAGCCTGCATATTCTATCCATTTTATGCTGTTTATTCTTTATCTTACACTAAATCCGTGAGTTTTTATTTATCTTTATTTCTTAGTTTCAAATTCTCCTTTCATCATTCTTTCTTGGCGAGCGGCAAGCAAAAGCAAACGAGCCAAACAAAAAACAAAACAAACTTTCGTGTCGTCTGACTGACGGATCTCCGCTGACAGTGGCAATGAGTGAAATGAAGCGAGATCCGCATCGCTGAGCGCTGCGCTGCCACAACCAAAAAAATATTCACCGAAATTATGTACAAAATTCAGGATTTAACACAGACATGTGGAATTTTACTATTTTCAGAAATGTTGATGAATACTAGTTCGAGCCATTCGAGCACAGCAGACTACAAAGAGGGCACGGCACTTTAGAGTTTGAATGCCTTGTCAACCTATGAGAAAAAGAACCAGCCAAGTGCGAGTCGACTCGCACACGGCGGGTATCGTACATAACTCTTAGAGTATACCTAGAGACGGCATACCTACGAAAAAAACGTGTATACCTAAACTTACCTATAATCTAAAATGGCTCCTTTCCGTAGTGCTGCCCTTTTGTACCTCGATATTTTTATCGAAACAAGTATTTTTGTGACGATATTTTAGCAGTTTCGTAGTGATTTTATTGTTTTCACCACGATTATGAAACAGAATTCTATAATCATATAGTCATAGAATGCTTTAATTAGAGATACAAAGTATGTGAATGCACGTACCCAACTATGGCTCGACCGCGCTCATGAGATGCAACCACTGAGAAGTTAAGAAAATGAGCTATTATAACAATGGTAATTTTTTCATGTATTTTCCGAGTCAAGACTCATGCGTTTAGACACGTGCCAGAACTCCTTAGAATTAAAGATCAAAGTTCACCAAACCAGTTTATTGAACAGTCTGCAGTTAGCTCATTTGTTTCAATTGTAGGTAAATACTAGTTCTAATTTGTTTATACTATTTGATTCAAATTTTCTTTGTTAATAAACGTTGTGTTCATTTAAGAAAAAAAGGTACCTACTGAAATGAAACAACAAGCTACTTAATTGCAAAATATATTGTTTGTATGCAACAGTGATTTGTGAGATAGTATATTTATATTTGTATAACAATATGGGTATAACAATGTGTAATCTGTATCTTTAGCGTAGACGCTATCTATGCTTATATTATAAATGCGAAAGTGTATTTGTTTGTCATTCAGTCACGGCTTAACTAAGAAACCGGAACCTAACTAAGAAAGGATGGAGAGTAACATAGGCTACTTTTTGTCTTAGTAAAATAACAAACTCCCATGGTAGAGTTACAGGAATATCCCCCTAGATATTATATGAAATTCGAATTTAACGAGGATGAAACCGCGGGGAACAGCTAGTATTATTTATTATTACAATATAAATCACAAAAAGATAGACACCACATTTTATAAGCAATTCAACAAGTCTCATTCATTTATTATATTATATCACAAATTTAACACAGACTCCTACATTTTTAATTAAGGCGAATTGTAAGGGTAAAAGACGAAAACGACGTCTTTTTGGACAATGTTTCTGACGAAAATATAGATTGTGAACGTTTGAAATTTATATATCCGGTAACACATATCTTAAAGTATCTAGTGCCGGTTCCAAATGCTTGCCGGTAGTTATAGTTAGCACTCAGAACAAGGTTGAAGTAACAATATCTTCAGGTAATTGAGCACACTTTTTGACGGTGTGTCTTATTCGTTTACTACCAAACTCAGTATAGTTATTTCTATAGCTCGTACGCTTCTATTCCCGGTCCATTTGTTTTCAAATGAAGTCAAAATAAGGAGTTTTAACGTAAAAACTATTTGCGCCTATTAAAACATCACTCTCCCACAAACGTTTGCTCGCAAAATATGATCAGGCAATGTTGTAGTACCAACACCTGACCGAGCGAGGGCGCGGGTTCGCGGGCGACACGGGGTGCGCGGCGCGCGCTAGGAGAAAACGCGACGTTGCAAGCTCTCGTACATGCCGCCGGCTCGCACTATGAGCGACGTTGCCAGATCTTGCTTTAGTACCTATGTTATGTGTATTGTATGATCGCGCGCGTGAGTCTCACTCAAGCAGTTTCAAAAATAAAAGTATAGGTAGGTACATAATTTCTAAAATGCAGTGTTATTTTTTGTATCGAATATTTCTTCTGGAGTTGTGTTTTAGTCTTATAATTATATTATGGCAAATAAACGTGGACAGAAACGTCGAGTTCCATCGAAGTGGTTGCGAAAATGTAGATCACGTCATGCAAATGCTTTAAAAGCACAAGTTCGGCAAATGGGTGATGCTGTTGAGTAAGTAACCTATCTTGTACTATGCTATACCTGTAATAAATAATTGTTTAGTCTTCCTAGTCAAGTTCTCAGGCATAATCTAATATCGATGCATCGATGCATGGAGTAGAGTAGTGCCGTTACAGAAACTTACCTATGTAAATTCCTTTTATTCCTTTACTACATAGGTTGGTACCTAGCCAATACTGTGTAGTACCTAACTCTTGATTTTTACTCATTCAAATAACGATTTTCGCAACCCAATTAACACGTCAATTTTAGGGGTCCGTACCCAAAGCGTAAAACGTGACCCTATTACTAAGACTCCGCTGTCCGTCTATCCGTCTGTCACCAGGCTGTATCTCATGAACCGTGATAGTTAGACAATTGAAATTTTCACAGACTCTGTCTTTCAGTATTTCTGTTGCCGCTATAAAAACAAATACTAAAAAACAGAATAAAATATATATTTAAGGGGGCTCCCATACAAAAAACGTAACTTTTTTGCTCGTTGTTATAGATAACAGTGCGGAACCCTTCGTGCGCGTGTCTGACTCGCACTTGGTCGGTTTTATTTATGATGCCATCGGTTAGAACATATCGAGAGGAGAAACTTTAGTAATGGTCACAAATGAATTACATTAATTTTTTCTTACTACGTACCTAAATATTTAGTTCGTTCCTTGGATATTATATTATATTTGTATTATAGGGATTTTACTAAAGATCTAGCTAGTACCTATTAGCTACCAGCATCGTGTCTCAATACTAACTTTTTACTCGCACAACTTTTACATACCTACCTAATAAATGTAACTTAGGTACTTATCTACCTATATAATTTTGTATTTCAGGCAACCACAAATATCTGAATCTGCAATAGAGATTAACAAGGATTCTGTTGCACATAGCAGTCGTAATGTGGACACGGAAACATGGAACGTGACAATTGATGATAGATAGATAGATAGATAGATAGAAGCATTTATTGATAAGCTCAGTTACAGCACAGAACCAAAATCTTATATACTATACACGGTGACAATGATAAGGAATACAATTATATATATATATACCTACTTGCTGTAACGGTGCAAATCAAAGGGTTCCACCTCAGCTTAATGCTCCCTCACATTAATGCAAGGTAGCGCTGGTTTTCAGGTGGAACCTGTTTGAGGTGACCTCACAACCGAACAATTTTGATATAGGTATGTAAGTATACAATACGGTTAGTAGATAGGTAGGAATCCACGAGGACAACACACAACACAACACTTCTGGTACCTATTCCAATTTATACAAAACTTCTACCTGGTATTCCAATTTATACATAGCTTATACCTGATCGTAAGCTATAGATAGTGAATTGTCATTCAATACATCAATAGAGTCCAAGCGGTAAGAAATTTACCAAATTCTATTATGTTGCCTACCCACTGCATTTTTCGCACATATACGGTTTTGCCAATCCTATTGGGTATTACGGGTGTTCTATTTAATTATTTGTATTTTGCTTGTGGGTCAATATTACTGTCAATTATTCTTCTTTCAGCTGAAAGAACCTAAAAGAAGAAAAACGGCTTCAGCAACTTCTTTTTCCCCAGACCAGCCATCTACCAGCTCACCTCGTAGGTAACTTGAAGTTCTGTAGAACTGTATTTTTAACGCTAAGCTCTTCTAATCGTACTTATCCCATCGGGGGATACCATGTCATGTATTTTTCTTATTATTACATTGTTTACCTACATTATTCTATGAAATATTAATTTCCTACTTACTGTTTTTTTCACGCAAAGCACTACTATGACCCTTAGAGAATATTTTTTCTTGCAGGCCAATAAATATATTTATTTCTTTATATTTTTCAGTTAGTAAAAGAAGATAAAGGGTTCCGGTAAATTACTTCTTTCCGGATCAACTTACCACGTCATAAGTACCAACCTCTTACCTAGCGCTGAAAACAAAGATGAATAAAAATAAAAACGCCAAGTGCGACTCGGACTCGCGCAACGAGGGTTCCGTAACTAAACATTATATTAATTATATAAATAAAAGCCCAATATCATGATTCTAGCCCTATAGGTTTTGGTCCATGGCGAGAATCAAAATAATGTTTTTTTTGTGATTAGACAAAAATATAAGAATTTCCGAATTTTTCCTTTATTTGTGCTACCTTGCTTCTTGCCAAATTTCATGGTTCTAGGTCAACGGGAAGTACCCTATAGGTTTTGTGTGCATGTGATACCCTTGGAAAATAAAAAAAGGACATAAACGGCTGTAACTTTTGATTACGTTGACTTAGAAGTTTGATTTATAATATAAATCAAACTAGAATCAATCAAACTTAGAAGTTTGATTTATAATATAAATCAAACTTCTATTCTCGATATAAATTTTATATCGAGGCTCCAAAAGGTTACGAACCTGAGTATATGTTATTAATATGTATACCTTACTACTAGTAACCTACCTACCTACCATCTGATCTACTCCTTCTACAGGGCCGGAAACTCCTGTTACCCGGACTCTTATGAGTCCGGTGTCCTCGGGCACCATGGATTAATTTTACACCCATCTATCGTAGTTTAATTTAATTATTATGTACCAAACTAGTTCCTTAATTTGTAGGTATCTGTTGTTTATAAACTATGTACTTCTACACACATCTAGACTTGTTTATTTCAGCTACTTTCACAGTATTATGTCTTATGGTATACTGCTGTGGGGGAACGCGGCAGATATTAACACCGTATTTGTGCTGCAGAAGAGGGTTGTTCGTGCAATCTATAATATGGGTCCCAGAGAATCCCTACGTGATACATTCAAAGAAATAAACACAATGACAGTCCCCTGTCAATATATTTATGAAAACTTATTGTACACTCATAAAAATATCAAAAGCTTCCCTAAAAATAGCGATATCCATAATATAAATACTAGAAATAAACATAAACTCGCTGTGCCCACAACCAGGCTTCACAAGATTAATGTATCTTTAAAAGGGCAATGTACCTATACGCTTCTACAACAAAACTCCTAGTGAGTTGCAAAATCTATAAATAAATAAATTCAAACAAATTGTCAAAACCTTTCTGTGCAAAAAGGCTTACTACAAAATATCAGATTATTTAGAAGATAAAAAAGCTTGGGACGGGTTTTGCTCCAACTCGAAAATTAACAACTAACAGGCTAAAGGTTTCTTAGTCGCTTCTTTACTTTTTGTCTACATACCGAAGCGCAAAAAAAAACAAAATTTCCGTGTCAGTGTTTTATTTTAAGAATTTGACCTTTTCTAAGTGTACATTTTTGTATTTATGGAAATAAAGAATTTTTGATTTTGATTCTTTTGTTGTTGGTTATAATTATGATAAATAAATAAATGATGTGAATTTTAACACGTTTCTGAGAAAAGAGGGTTGACAGACGGTCAACAAAGTGATTCTATACGGGTTCCTTTTTTTCTTTTGAGTTACGGAACCCTAAAAATGACAAGATAGTGAATTTATATTTTCATGCAGAGTGTATTCATCAATATTAATAAAAACTTAACTAGTATATGCTGATGATGATGATGATAAATAAAAACTTTAACAAAAATTAGTTTAATAATATTCGTTTTACTAAAATACTATTAGACCTATGCAGTTTATATTATATTATACAGATATTTTGTTTAGTAATGTTTTAATCCTAAGCCTAACCATTCTCTACACATATAATATTTTGATACAATTACTCCTTTGAACTGTTTCTCTCAAGGATCTCTCTGTTCGCAATTACTCTGTGATACGTACTACACTTGTGCGCGCCATCTAACGGCAGTGGAGAGTATTATTTGGATAGGGTATATCGACTAAGATTCCAGGACCGCGCGCGCTCCGTTTTTTGAATCGAAAACATGCACTCCTTGCTGCATAGATGGCGCGGGGGTGTCCCGCTCGGCTGCCAAATGCGCAAGGTCATTTGCCTTACTATTCGTCTTAAACAAGCAATGTAATCCGTCTTATTCATTTACAGTATAAATCAAAAATTTAACACAGACGCCACCTGTATTTTCGATTGTAGAAGCAATGCAACAGTCTCATTCATTTACACATTTGCAATATACCTACCTAATTCAAAAATTCAACTAATACTACACCTAAATTTTCAATTTTACAAGTACCTAATGTAATCAGTCTCATTCATTTACAGTATAAATCTCAAATTTACATTATTTCTATTAAAGTACTGGATCGCGCTGGCACTAGTGGCTGAAACAAACATGAAGAATAAATTTATAATGCAACATTATTTGTCAGCCTACAATTATAGACTCTAGAAAGGTACTGAGTAGTTCAACTTTGAAAAAAAATCTAAAATCTTAAAGAAATTCTAAAAAAAAAGGTGGGCGAAGAACTGCCTGCGTTGCAGGCAGACCTTCGCCCGCCGTGCCACATCGTTTGCGAAATAACTTTATTTTGCATGGAAATTATTTGCTAAGGGAGGATTTATGGAAATGTACATTTTAGAGGGGATTTGAAGTATGGTAGGCTTTAATATTACTTTGGGTCAGATTTATTTACTTAAAACTTAATATTCATTAATATCAAAATTTAAGCCCTTTAGAAAAATAAAGGTAGTCAAGTTTGTTAATGCATATATGCATTACTTTGCAATAGAAGTTTGTGGGAGTAAGGTCAAGTAAAATACTTACTAAAAAGATTCGTGACGGTACGGCATCCTCTCGCAGTCTTGTTATTTAAAGTTCGATTGAAGCAAGTTTCTTCAAAATGAAGAGAACGAACGAAAATATCTTTCGTACCAAACTTCAAATTTTCTACTCCAATTGAGTCCAGCCACTTTTTCTTTTACCGTAATTTTCGGGTAACCTAGAACGTAAAAAACCAGTTGAAAATTAATACACTACAATTTACACTTGAAAACATCGATACCTATGAAAAATGCCTTGAAGGACAACACTATCGCCAAACAAACAGTTTCATGTTTTCTTTAATTACACTTAAAACTTACAAAAATAAGCTACATTCGGTATGAATTTTATGTAAACTATTCCTATGAAAGCCAACACATAAGGTATTTATTGTATTATTTGGTAATTTAGCAAAATAAGAATACGTACCAGTGTAATGTTATGTTTGGACGATTTTCACTTGTTTTTAAGCCGCAACCTACCAAACTGCTGTTTGGCATCTTCCTATTAGCTTTCTTTCGCTTACTATATAAGTATTCACATGAAAAAGTCCCGAACTCAAATAATTTTAGCATTTTTACTGTAAATGCAACTCTCGTTGACAGTTTACATACCTGACAGTAAAATGGCGAACCGGCCTCAATCATGCTTTGCTATGACGTCACGTTTCAATGTTGCCAAAAATAGGTTTCGCACATTATATTGATGTCTCTTTTTACATTGGTTATTGTAGGTAAGATAAAACGAGATAGCTATAAGTTTATGAGTACAATATCGATTTAGATCATATTTGTATAACCGAAAGTTCCTATAGAACAATACGCCGTCTCTATATACCTATACTCTAAGACATAACTAGACAGCAGAGGCTTGG
Organism: Eupithecia exiguata; assembly: GCA_947086465.1. Lineage (NCBI taxonomy): Eukaryota > Metazoa > Arthropoda > Insecta > Lepidoptera > Geometridae > Eupithecia > Eupithecia exiguata. The sequence goes on from OX352251.1 coordinate 1,457,547, forward strand.
TAATAATGTACCGTTTGCGTACGGAACTCTAAATACATATAACCCATCTGAACAAACGAAGCCGTTTGTCATGACATCCATACCCAAATTCATACTTTTGAGTTCTAGGTACCATGGAACTCAAAAAACTGGATCTCTTTTGGTAAGCTACAAAAAAATCTTGAACTAAAAAAAACGAAGCTGTTTGGTGCCTTTTTTTTTTTTTTTTTTTTTTTTTTTTTTTTTTTTTTATTGTCCTGAGGGAAAATGCGCACGCATATCGTACTGCCACGGGGAGACAGTACGATTATGTGGGACTCCAACCCACTAAAACCCTCAGGGTGTTTCCGCCTCTGCCGTTTGTGGTGGGAACATGGGGACGCTTTCGCTTTCTTCCACGGACCCACCGCGGCTGCCCGGTATCGGGCCCCTCACTGGGGGGTGAAGAGCACCCCCCTTCGCGACGCTCCAGAAACACGTGACGCGCCACGACCACCTCGGGGACCTTACCCGCCAAAAGGGCGCCGGACGACCCCGTGTCTGGACGCCCTAGGTCCCCTTGCGACGGGTCAGTCGAGTGGCCCCGCCGCCTGCCACACGGTCGCAGAGGATAGGGAGAGCGGCCCTCGCAATACCGACACTCCTCCTCCCCTGCGACCCCACCGCGTCCGCCATCAAACGGTGGCGACCCCGACAGGGCCGCGGAAGGCAGGGAAAGCGGCGCACCGCAATACCGGCACTCCTCTCCTGCCGCGGCCTCCATCTCTCTGCGGCCATGCTGCCCATACAGCACAGCCGCCCGCCTCAGTCACGGTGCCTCCCATACGACACCGCAACCTACTACCGCTCCAACTGGGCTTAGAGCGCAAAACCCAGAGGAGCGGTCCGTCCCGGGGCCGGCCGTGTCGCCGTCTGCGTTGGCACGGCCCCATGGGTTCCTCTTAGCTTCGCCGCAGGTGACCAGGCTGCGGTTACTAAGCCCCCCCGCCACGGCAAGGCGGGAACCCTTCGGAAGGGTGTTGTTTGGTGTGCCTGTGATAAAATAGCATAGACTCCTCTGCTCACTGCGAAAGATTTCAATTCCATTCGTCTACTGTCAAGACTGTAACAACTAAGAAGAAGATAACATTAAGTTCACAGTTATCCAATGCGTTATGTCTACAGAACACCTACTTGCCAAGTATTGGCCTAAGCAAGTTTTGACTAAAAATTAAAGTAATCTCTTTATTTCCTGGTTTCACTTAGGTAGGTACCTACCTATGTCATTTGAGTTTTTCTGACATGTCCAAGGTTGCTGTAAGGTCTAAAGGAAATAAAGCACTTTGATGTTTGTTAAAAATCACAGTCAAAAATATCAGGGTGATAATTAAAATAATACTCTTTTTTAGGGATAACGCTTTGATTCATCATAATCTCTCATCCTCAAAAGTTTCTCATAGCGCAACATGACATTGCCCGAATGTCTCATTAATGGCTGCGATTTTTGTTAGGTCTTACCATGGGTTTGTATGTACAGTTATTCAGGATTATCCAAAAAACGAACTGAGACAGTTGAATATTTATCACAAGCACAACAGGATACGCTTCCTGATTGTCTCACGAGCGTGGAAAAAATATTGAATCATTGTTTTGGAAACTTTTATGAAAAATTAATCATCACTTAATTAGGTAGGTATAGGTACATACAATAGGTACCTTACCTAGAAGTCAGTGTATAAAAATGGATAGAGATGGTTGATAGTTAGGTTAGGTATCACCTCAACGATGGATTGTTGCATTTTCTAATGGGATTATAGCATTCCAGTTAAAGACCAGGCACTGTTACCGGATTTACACGTGCACTTTCAATCGAAGGGTTTGAGTCATCCCACTACAATAGCAGCTTGTTCCTGACTTTGTTCACTGCGGCTCACCTGCCACTTATACGTGTTAGTTTCTGTCTGAGGGCATTGAGGTCGTGTTCAAAGTCGCTATAGCTATATTTACACGCGGCGATTTATAATGGTCTGCTTTCCAAAGAAAAGAAAACACGGAAAACCGCCTAGAGTAGATAATTTCTTCATAAAGCTTATCTTGACATATTCCTACAAATTCACCCCAACTGAGTGTCTGTTAATGAGAAGCCAGAACCTACATAAAAGAACAACGTATTGGGCAGTGTTGTGTAGTATTTCCTAAGAGATAAGACCACTATAAATTAAAGCTCTCCTCAAAAAATAACAACCCATAAATCATGTTATAAAAAGTATAAGCTTCTAACACCTATACCAAATTCAGAAATGGACCCGCAAATATGCAGCATAGAAGACCAATCAAAAAAGAAATAAGTAAACTGAAAAACTCGACTCACCGCTCGAGCTAGAGGTAAAATAAATTATATTAAGGATCAATCGATTTCTAGCTGACCAAAACCTTATAGTTTGGCTGACTGTTTCAACCGACACGTCATCAACATTTTTAAAACATTACTAATTTATTTACTTTGATTAAGAAGAAACAATTACTAAAGCTTCCAAAAAAAATTAAACAACATTAAAATAGATTATAAATGTAGCCCTATCCTTAAAATTTACAATTATGAACTGCGATAAGATTATTGTCATTGTATAAAATCTATTGTCTAAAAAACCTGGCTTGCGATAATATTCATAGGAATATTCGGTGAAAAGTTCGCTTCCTTTGATAACGATGCATCGGGAGCTCTGTTCAGTCAAAGATGAGTTAGTAGCTAAATTTTATAAACAGAACTACAATTTTACTTCATTGAGGATTACAAGTAGGTTAACTCTTTCGCTCTGACTTTTAAGTAATATTAATCGCGTAGTGTGGTTCCCAGTTCCTACCAAACCATTGTATGTGGTAAAGTAATACTCGCGGTGAAATGTACCTAGCCTAGGTAAGGTACCTTAGGAGAATAACTTAAAGTAGTTATTGGGTTTCCTTCCTAAATCAAATCACCTATTAAGGAACCGCAAGAAGTCTGTATGAGGTTAAACAATAGGACATCTAAGCCTCTACTATAGGCTTAGATTTATGTAGTCAAGTCCATACTAAGCTAATGTTAGAGGGCCTCTAACAATTAGCTTAGTATGGACTTGACTACATAACTGAAATAGAAACTAAATGTATTTTATGTGCTTCAAGAATTATATACGTGCCTATGTAGGTAACAAGAGCAAGGTAAGTCCAGGTCTTTCACATCGATCCATCTGTACGTTTTATCATGTTCCAGTTATCAGAGTTGAAACAGTATTTAAAAGTTCTACAAATTAAACGTCACAGTCCAGTCAGAAACGTAGAACGATGAACATTATTTGTTATTTGTTAATAAATTTAAATTCATTTCAAATCAGTTTTATTTAAAATACCTCTTAACGTGTGCAATCAATTACCAAAATGTTACCAAAAAGTTTGTTATTTTTATTACTTGCTAGTTTAATTGATGCTGGTAAGTTTATTTATTTCTTCAGAATAATTTCAGTATTTTACCTCGGTATTATAATTTAGGTAAGTAGATCCAACTATTTGAGTTCAGTTTAATTTTGTGATTTTTTTTCACATAATTTTAACTAAAATACGCAATAAGATGAATATTAATATTGAATAGCTAAAGTTTATATTGGGAAATCCCAAATCGGAATATCCACCCAATTAATAATAGTTGCAGGTGGTTAAGAAAATATGGATTCTTAGGATTTTCTGTTGTGTGCTTTAGAACATAATCGTTGCTTTAGCCATAGATACGATACCTACTGATAGATACCTACTGGGCATAGACGAATACTACTCTTAAATAACTAAACTTAAAGTTTGACTACGTTCTTCGAAGATTAAAATTATTTGCATGTGAAATTAAGGTTAAAACTATATGAGCATGAGACATTGACTGAAGGGCTAGGTGACGGTTATTTTTCGCATTATTTATTACCTTTCCTGACCTACATATAAGTTATCTTACCTATACATTAATAGTACCTATGTACATATGAAGTAGTACCTAGGTACCTACTTATTAAAATTATAATTGAGTATTTAGGTATTATTAGTATATTTTTATTAATAAACGTGACAAAATTAATTATTATCATGCCTCATTTGAACAAGCTGTTATCAGACGGATGTTCTTGGCATGTCCTCGCAGCAAACTTCCGCTGACATGAGAATGTGCGGGGGCGAAACCTTTCAGTGACCTCAGAATCACCACCACCGCCATTTCCCTTGCAAAACTCCATTCATCCCAACTATAATGAATAGAAAGTCAACTCTACCAACCCCACTAAAAATATAAAGGTATAATCTATTAAAAAATGTAGTAATAAATTAATTCGAATGAATACCTAATTTATTAAGTGCATAACTCAATGAAATGATGCAACGAGCTTTTAATTTTTTTATTATTGTATTTCAGAGCGATACATCTCAGATGCAAAATCATTTGCGCCTCAGCCCTGTCCCAAGCCAAAGTTATACAACGGCAGAGTCCGTATCAGGCAGAGATCGAGTAGACTGGTTAAATTCATGTGTGCATCCCGCTACACACTAGTTGGGAACCGTTACGCCACGTGTAGAAATGGAAAATGGGACGTTCCAATACCGGTTTGCGTTCGTAAGTAAATTAAAGTTCATGATTATTAATACTATTTAACGGGTATTTATCGCGTTTATTTACCTATTTTTCCCGACGTTTCGACAGTGTGTAAACCTGTGTTATGTGTTCAGATCGCGTAAGCTTAAAAATATTTAAATTAAAGTTCATTTATTATTAAATAATCTTATTACTTTTTTTGTGTTCTTTATACCATGAAACTTTACTAGGTACACTAGCCCTTTGTAGCAGCTACTATTTATCTATGTACCTACCTACTGTTCTATGTAATGTTCAAAATAAGTACCTACTGAAAAAGATAACTCCATAATGTATAAGGTCACCGTCATCGAATTGTAAAGTTATAACTTATACTGATACTGATAGGTATTAGGTACGTCTGTTATTGAGTTATGAAGCATGCACAAATTATATTTTCTTTTCAGGAGCCGGATGTGACGATCTGCCCTTTGTCCCCAATTCACTACACATAAAGGAACAGCAAGATGCCTGGAGAGTATATTTTTGCCTACCTGGATTTAAAATCAAAGGCTCTTCGGCGATTTTTTGCGATGGCTATAAATGGAATGATACGGCACCGGCATGCATTGGTAAAATTGTAATTTATATTCTCACTTTTATAACCACAATTACCACATTAATATGGAGAAATGTAGAAGATGGCAATTCTTTTTTCCATACCGAACTGATCAAAAAAGTCTATGAGTCACTGTCAAACTTCAAACATACCTGACTGAAGGCGCCATTTTCAATTTTATTTTGTGGCTAGCGAATGTGAAATTCGACATTTCTTCCAATTATTAATTGTTTTCTATTTCAATAAATTGATTAATTGATAAACACTTCATAATTATCATAAAAAAAGCGTAAGACCCAACTTGATTGTATGTTCGTTTCATTTTAGACGAGGTGAGCGCACCTCCTTTGCACTGCGATTTTGAAGATCCGAACCTTTGTGGATGGACTCAAGATGAGCTGCACGACTTCGACTGGCAGCGTTGGAACAAGAAAACACCGAGCTCATTCGTATTTACTGGGCCCTCTTATGACCATACTTATGGCGAAAATGGGTCAGGTAAGTATCAAGTTTCTATAGTGCGACCATATTGTACCTATGGGTATTTTATTACAGTTAATAAAATCTTTTAAGAAAATTTATGTAGGTATTATTGTCCCGTGAAGATTATTATAAGCTTGCCCGCCGCTCCGCAATAAAGTAATATGATAAATCAATATTCTCATGTAAATCAAGGAGAACTTTATAACAAAGCTTAAAACAAACGCTACCTCTATTTCATCATCAGCCTACATCAGTCCACTACTGGACATAGGCCTCCCCTAATGAGCGCCATCGCGCCCTGTCTTCAGCTTGCCGCATCCAGCATCTGCCAGCTACCTCTAGGTATTTGAAAAGTAATAATTCAGCTACTACCTACTTTTGTCAGTATAAATGAGCCGTCACGAGTATTTTTACCTGCTCTGCCTGTCCTGCTCCTGCTGGACATTGGCTTTTCCCAGCACAAACCTATTTAATCATAACCTAAACATTTTCCTCCAGGCTACTACATGCTCATTGAAAGCACTGCTGAAGCTGTCAATGCAACGGCTCGCCTGCTTTCTCCTGTCTATGATAAATCGCTGACTGCTGATGGATGCTTCAAATTCTATTACCATATGTTTGGACGGTAAGATTTTCTTAACTATAGTGGTACAGTCAGCTGCGAAAATATGTAGGTACATGTCGCCGGCGGATTGTAAAATCAGCCCGTTTGTAGAATGGCTAGGCTCATAGGAAAACGGTGCAATTTAAGTAATTGCCTATGACGATTGTTAATGATTTTTATTAAAAATATGCCTATATTAGGTAAAAAAACGGGATTAAAATTACACATTTTTGATATACTCGTATGATCACGTGATCGAAAACGCTCTGCATTTATTAAGATCGCTGGTGACGTCACACTATTAAAGATTACAGTGACAATGAGTTCTTCTTGTTAGGTGTGGTGTAAGGCGTGACGTCATCGAGTCATGTCACCGGAGCCACGACAGAGATTATCGTTTTGGCGCGCAATTATTTTATTCAAACTTTAAAATTAGTTTTTGTAACTAATACGCCTGGCCTTGAAGAAATATTGATCACACTGTGCATTATTTTAATCAGGCAATATGTTTGATTTTTTTTCTAGTAGTAGCCAATCAAGTAGCCTATAAGATTTATGTTAATAGTGCGTAAGCCCTCGGACTCGGGGTAATCTCTAAGAAATCAAATAATATCACAAAATATTTCGATTTCGGCGGAGCTTGAACCAATAATTTTCGACTCGGTGCGGACTTGATATCGTAGCTCAGTAGGTTAGACTCTTAACCTACTGAGCTACTGAGGCTACGGGTTCAAGCCCCGCCAAAATCGAAATTTTTTGGTATATTACACACAATATACACACAATATACTTTATTGCACACCAATTAATTACAAAATACATATATCACAGAAAACAAAAAGAATAACAAATAATGTACAATGGGCGGCCTTATCGCTAAGAGCGATCTCTGCCAGGCAACCTTAGGATGGACAAGAAGTGATAGAAAACAAGAAGTGATAGAAAACTTTATATATATATAATATATTATTTAATTTCTTATAGATTTTTGTTGTTTCTAATTAGTTACCTACATTAGTATTTATTAATTAATTACAGGCCTACCAGCAGTGGACTAATATAGGCTGATGATGATGATGAATTAATTACAGCACCATTGGCGGTCTCCGGGTATACCAGAAGCCAGCCAGCGTTCCTCTCTTCAGCCTCCTGAACCCTCTACCCAAGGCTCCGACGTATCTCCTCTTCGAGCGGTTCGGTGAGCTAGGGGACGCATGGTTCAGTGCCGCGCCGGGACTGATGAAGCTGGAGGAAGACTTTCAGGTTTTAATTGTTCATTATTCTGGTCCGAACCACGTCCGTTGGTCCTGCGCCTGACTTCTCCCCGGTCGTGTTGATGTGCCGTCCCATCGGATTATGAGAGTGAGGGAATAGATAGTGCACCTGTGTTTGCGCACACACTTGTGCAATATTATATGTCCTGCGCACCTGGCTAGTCTCCGTTGAGACTGGCCGCAGTGGTCGAATTTTGTTTCAAAAGTCAAAAGTCAATAACTTTATTTCTTTAGGCTTACAAAAAAGCACTTAGACAAGTCAAATTTTATACATAAACAGTTTTATAAATAGTAATTATTATCAAATAAGAAAAAAAATGTTAGGTATTGATTTTGTCCGTTTCAATTTTTTGTCCACTAGTGGAAGAAGCGAAAAATAAACCACTAGTAAGTTTGCATAATATTTAAAATGTAATACAATATTATTTGCCTATCTAAGTCTAAATATAATGTGATTTAGATACAGGACAATCTCACTAATATTATAATTGTGAAAGTTTAGATAGATGGATGGATGTTTGTTCCTTTATCACGCCAGAACGGCTGAACGGATCTGGATGAAATTTGGCACAGGGATAGATTATAGTCTGAAATAGAACATAGGCATACTTTTTATCCCGGAATTCCCACGGGAACGGGAACTACGCGGGTGAAACCGCAAGGCGCTGCTAGTATAATATTTATATAAAACTAAGCTTAAGATTCTATCCTCTAGATCTAAGCTTAGAACTCGGCTAGGGAAACATCATTATCATTCTGGTCCACTGCTGGGCAAAGATCTATTGGTTTTGGTATATCCTACGGTCCTGCACCAGCAATATACGATTATTCTTTTTGGACTAGGGGTTTTTGCGGTTCCTACCTAAGGGAGTGGCAGAAATCAAGCACAAGCAATGAACTGACGAGATTAATTATATAAAATGTAGTTACATTTTCACGCCTAAACGGCTGAACGGATCTTAATAAAATTTGGCAGGGACGTAAATGGTGTGCCCGGGACGGACAAGGCTACTTGAAAATCGCGTACGAAGCCGCGATCAGCACCTAGTCACATAATCGAGTCGACGGCTTCAAGCTGGTATTTGGCAGAGTCCAAAGGTGGCAACAGTACTCGAAGCAAGATCGATTCTCATAAATAGGCTATCTGGCTACATTAAAAATAAGTTCCAAATTGTTTTCATCCTAGTCAGTGACAACGTAAAAAAGCGTAAACATGTGATTTTTATTAAAAATATGCCTATTTTAGGTAAAAAAAAAAACGGGAATAAAATTACACATTTTTTGATCTATGATCATGTGACCGAAAACGCTATGTGTTTTTTTGTTTCGCTGGTGACGTCACACTATAACAGATTATAGTGTCAAGTGAGTTCTTCTTGTTAGTGGTATGGCGTGTGACGTCATTCCTCAGAGCACGGGAGCCATGACAGAGATTATCGTTTTGACGCGTAGTTTGACGCGCCATTATTTTATTCAAATTTTAAAATTAGTTTTTATAACTAATACGACTGGCCTTGAAGAAATATTAATTACACTGCATTATTTTTATCAGACAATACGTTAGAATTATTTCCCAGTAGTAGTCAAGTAGCCTGTTTAATTTGTTTACAGATTGTGATTGAAGGCATCCGTGGATCCAGTTACATGAGCGATATAGCGGTCGACGACGTGGCTATACTGCAGGGACACGAGTGCGACATGGCGAGACTGGAGGCCGAGGCAGTCACACCCAACCCGGAGTTCATAGGTAGGTGACAGCTATAAATAAGTACCTATAATCATCATCATCAGCCTATATTAGTCCATTCTGTCCTCCGACACCAGGGATCGTCAGTTGTCCCGGTTCCTTGCCGTTTCTTTATTTATTTATTATTTATTTATTTTTCGCCACTAGTGGACAAAAAATTAAAGCGAACAAAATCAATAACATTTTATTTCTTATTTGATGGTAATTACTATTTATTAAGCTATTTATGTATAAAATTTGACTTTTCTAAGTGCTTATTTTGTAAGCCTAAAGAAATAAAGTTATTGACTTTTGACTTTTTCAGTACAGTCGACTGCACGTTCATGAAGGTCTTCAACTTCATCGCTCCAGTGGTACCTCGGAGGACCAATAGGCCTCCGGCCACTCGGGCGGCTATACGCTCTGCTGGTTGCCCTAACCTCCCCCATTCGGACTACATGCCCGAGTTAGGAGTCTCGAGGATTTGGTGTCTCCTATGTTGTCTAGCTAGAACTAACTTGGTGTTTTCTGTTGGATTCCAGCTCAAACCTGCACCAACCGCTGCGACCATCTGGGTTCAGTTCCCGGCCAGTGCAGCTGCTTCGCTGGCTGCATACTCGAGGGAGGCTGCTGTCCGGACTTCTTCGATATTTGTATTTACGGACCTTGTAAGTTTAACTACATATTTGTATATAAATACATATAGAGTGGAGTGGAGCTTGTAGTTTCTCTGCGTGATGAATACGGAATACGGTAATCTGTAGTATAAAATTATAAATAAATACATATACAGTATAATAATGCTGGACAATTCACACAACATTATCTAGCCCCAAACTAAACAGAGCTTGTGTTATGAGTACTATATACAACTATATCTGATATACATAATACAATAGAATATGTTTTTTATGATACATAGAAAACGACCAAAGCACCTGGAACGAATATCTGCAGATCATACAAATATTTGTCCCGAGGCGGCAATCGAACTCGCAATCTACTGCGTCGTAGGGGAACCTTCGCCCACCGCGCCACAGAAGACGTCAAAATCCGAAGTCACCGACATAACTCAGAATTAGCTAAAGTGGCAATAGGCAGGTGATATAGCTCTCAGAACTGATAACCACTGGGGAGTAAAGGTGCTCGAGTGGCGGCCGCCATGCGGTCTCCCAACACTCCAAAATCAAAATAAAAAAAATCTTTATTTCCATAAATACAAAAATGTACGCTTAGAAAATGTCAAATTTTTTAAATAAAACAGGTCGCTACTTGCACCTTTACTCCCCAACGGTTATCGGTTCTACAAGCTATATGGCCTGCCCATCGTCACTTCAGCCTGATAACTGATGAAGATGATTATATCAATGATGTTAATGCTTGGCCAGATGTTGCCCAGTTCCGCACCGACAATAGTATTATGGGATAACAATCTTAAGCTTACAATACAATACAAAAACACTTTATTGTACACCAGAAAAAGAACATTACAAAAATACATTACAGGAGTACAATGGGCGGCCTTATCGCTTAGAAGCGATCTCTTCCAGGCAACCTTTGGATGGAAAGAATTATGTGAATTTAAGAAAGGCAGGGGGTGTACTAAATATAGACTAATAAACACATAAACTAGATATACACATAAAATAGCTACTACTACTTACTTTAGCTTAGTTTTACATAAATATTTTCCTGTATCTAAATCACATTATATTTAGACTTAGATAGGCAAATAATATTGTATTACATTTTAAGTATTATACAAACTTACTAGTGGTTTATTTTTCGCTTCTTCCACTAGTGAACAAACAATTTAAGCGAACAAAATCAATGACATTTTGTTTTTTGTTTGATAATTACTATTTATAAAGCTGTTTATGCATAAAATTTGACTTGTCTAAGTGCTTTTTTGTAAGCCTTAAGAAATAAAGTTATTGAGTTTTGACTAGCTCTGAGAGCTACATATGTCGGTTACTTTAGTTCTTCTATGGATTTCGGTAGGGTCTTACTACTAGGTAATGAATGTCTTACTTCGTTTTATTATGTAGCTTATTTATTTCATCATCATCATCAGCCTGTATTAGTCCACTACTGGACATAGGCCTCTCCTAATGTATTTATTTAATAATCAATAAATACTTAATTTTTCAGCTGATTCCTCGACTAATGATGACGACGACGTCCTTCCAGAAACCCAAAAACTTGTTGGGGAGACTACAACCACAATAAAACAACCAAAAAACGTTAGCACAACACAAGCTCCAATAACAACAACAAAACGAACGACAGCTGTTGTCAAAACAACACCTAGACCCATAATTAAATTGACGCCCAAGCCTTCAACAAATCAACCAATCCCCTTAACAACTAAAGCAACAACGCCTAAACCAACACCTGCGACAACAAAACCAACGCCTACAACAACTAAACCAACAACATCAACATCTAAACCAACAACAACATCCAAACCAACAACAAAATCCAAACCAACATCGTCAACATCTAAACTAACAACGTCAACAGCCAAACCAACAACTTCAACATCCAAACCAACAATGACTACTTCTAAAACACCTGAAGGGAAGCTGTCAACAAAAGTAACAACAACTTCGTTAGATGTCGTGGATGAAAGTATTGTTGAGAAGAGGAAACATGAGACAGAAGTTAATCTTAATAAAAAAGGAATGGAGCCGCTGAAAAAGAAAAATTATAGTAAGTATTCCTTCTATAATAAGCAATAAGCACTCTATAATAAGTATTCCTTATATAAATAATAGATTCAGGCGTTACTTTGCGGAAATCCATTGCAAAATATAAGACATCATCAGGACACCACAATACTCGACCTTAACACTGAGAGCGCCAAGCAACAACGGCAGAGTCCCACCAGAGATGTCGCCACTCCGAGCTCCATAACTTAGATTTGGGACTCTGTTATTAATGTGATAGCCTATTATGATGTACTTTCACGGGGTCTACGAAGTATATTATAATAAACAGTGTTTTATCTAAGAAATGTCGTTACTATCTGTAGTAACAGAACACATCTGCTCACTATTCTTTCTTCCATACCACTTTCTTAAGCTTCCTGGCACGATGGGTCTATATCGGTGGTCTATATTTACCTACCCGCCTGCATAAGGCGCGTTATGTTTTTTTAGTAGGTAGTAATTTTCTTAATAAAACACTGTTTTAACCGGATTGATCGCGTATATTTTATATTTTGTTTATAACCTGACGTTTCGGAGGCTTTTCAGCTTCCATGGTCACAGGCAGACTGAGGTGACATTTGTCTTTACAAGTAATTTTCTTGTTTTTTCATAATAAATAATTGTTTCTTTAGATTTCATTATGTGTCTGTTTTAAACTAGTTATTATGTAGGTACTATAAAATTAATTTTACTGAACTTTTTTGTCCATTTTCGTATTCCTTATAAATTGTGTTTCGTGTAGGTACACGTGACGCGTTGGTTCCTACAGAAGATCAGCGTTGTGATAGCTATTCGCAATGGCTATTACAACCTTCGATAAAAGTAAAAAAAGGAAGATACGGTACGTTCTACCAGCGCGTTCACTCAAAAACTGTACCGTGTCACAGACGAAATAATGATTAAGTATCGAAATAATAGAAAATTTAAAGTTTGGTGTATCTACTTACGCGGGAAAATATGTGATGCCTTGGGCTTTGTTTTTTATTTTGGAGCTATTTGTACACCTGGTGAACAAACACGAGGGCATTGTCGTGGTGATTTAGTCGAAATTACACAAAATTATACGTCGTAGCAAGCACGCGCAACACAACCGCCGCCGGTCCGACTACGACTGTGGTAAGCGAACACAGACAAACATAGTTGAACCTAATTTGAGCCATCCACTTTCGAGATGGTAATGCCTCACCTCCCTTTTTTTACTTTTATCGAAGATTACAACATAATGCTGAGTCGGACGCCATTTCGTAGCATTTCGTTTTCTAATTTTTATCTTAGTTGTTTATATTGTTTATGTTAGTCAGGTATGTCAATGTAAGTCACATTTACACTTATTCATAGATCATGTCATAGGTCATGCATGACCTATGACATGATCTATGAATAAAGATTTATTTCTTTCAATGAAACCCGACGCCAAGTGATTTTTAGTTTTTGTGTTGTGGTTTGTTAACAGACATTCTACATCGAGTTTGGCTATTGTATAGGTTGTAAAATTTTGCGATAACCTGTTAATTCTTAGTATGTAACTATTTGAAACATTTTATAATTTTTCCCAGGTACATCCACCTCATCATGGAACACAGCAATAATAACCATCGTAGTGCTGTCTATAGGCATATCGATTATCTACCTCGGGCTTCAGTCCCGCACCGCGAGAGGGCGCCAGGTGTTGGCGAGACTGCGCGGCAGGGTCAGGCGAGACCCCGAGGTCACGTACCTAAATGCGGCTGTTGATGATGATTTATAGAGTTAATATATAATTTAAGGGACTAGTCGTTTTATTTCTTATTAAAACACGCTGAAAACTGTAAGAAACCACTGGATCCTACTCGCAAGGGACCGGAAAGAATAGCGCAATAGGCTAGTTGTATCTTTTTTAAAGTAGGTCTTAATTTTATTGTACATATTAATGGAAAAAAATAGTAGGTTAGGTTCCGTATTTTTTTTAGGGCCTAGAAAAACGCATTTTTTTTTAGGTTTTTTACGTTTTCAGTACGAAAAGTACCTACACTTTTCGTATTAGTCCATTAAATCTGTGCTGTGACGTCATACTGATCGAAAACAAACAATTGACATTTAACAACTGTTCATGAAGCAGTTTCACAGCACAGACTAGATAGCGTAATTTACTCTTACAGATCCAACATGAAATTTGCTTCGAGTCCTACGACGACGTTACAATATAGACGACAGCGTTTTCAAAGTACCTACAAAATAAAAAGAACAATTTTCAAATTTAAATTTTTACATCAGAAATCGTTATGGTTTCGTGTCGAATACTGTAGAAAATATTTATTTATTTCTCTAAATTTGATACTAGTCAAGTGGATTAGTCCAATAACACTTTCAGTTGGTCAGGTAGGTAGGTACGTGCGAGCCCCTACGGGTCGAGAGCTGAGGCTAAGCGGAAACGCAAAAGCGGAACGAAAGTGACAATCGAAGTCCAGGCTAGGTTTGAAATGCCAAAAATGAAGTCGATTACGATTACCAGTTGAGTTAAACAATAAGGCTGCGGGTTTTAAAAAGGTACCTACTTGTGGAACTGTTGTCAGTCTTGGCGGTATCCCAAGGTAGATAGGAATGTTCATATTTTCTAAAGCAAGTGCGTTACCAATGGTTTACGTAAGTGGTATTCTCTTGGGAATAAATTTTAATTATTTTATGGGACCACCTCGTGCTCATTCTCCATGCAATAAATAAATAATGCTGGACAATTCACACAGCATTATCGAGCCCCAAGCTAAGGAGAGCTTGTGTTATGATGGGTAACTGATATCTGATATACGGATACCTGATATACATATCTAATACAATTTTCATAGTTAGGTAGTATATATTTTTTATTATAGTTACAATAGTGAAAGAATTTTCCAAATCGGTCCATATCGAATTGACGAATTTAAATCAACGAAAATTGGGTACCTACTCAAAAACTTACAACTGAACATAGAGCCTTCTATTCTTTTGTTTTTCGTTTCGTCGGTTAAAAATAGGGAACGATCGGGTAGTCTTGCTTCTCGAATCGATTTCCTTCTTAAAGTTTCAATCGAAAGCTCTGAACAATCAAAGCCGACAAAAAACCATTTTCAGTTATAGTAGTGACTTTATGAAGCTTCTCGAAAATTCTCCATTCGAATAACAATTCAATCGAATAACGCTGTATAATCGAAAAGCAACAAAAAAACCTTTTTCCCTCTAGCAACACAGCAAAAGCCCGCGACAATACAAACGCTGACCTCGATAAACCACCCGCCTTATCATATCGACCCGTGTCAGCGCCTTCCGCGCATGTCCTCGGCGGCTCAATGCGGTATACGCCTCCGAGAGTCGCCCGTTGCCTCAGTCTGACGCAAAACGTGTAAATACTGTAAACTGTGGAATATTATGCGTGTTTTGGTGTAGCGGTAAGTTTTTAAAACATTATTTTTACCCCTCTTTCACTCAACGGAAAACTATAGGCAATATCACTGTGTATTTTGTGCATATTTTGTGTGTCATTCTTTAGCTACGTGTATATGCAATAAACCTTGATAATACTTAGGTAGTAATAAAAGCAGATTCAAGGCTATATGCTAGCACTGAAAACGGGTTGAAGTTATCGTTGTGAAAAGCTATTTTCGTTCTGTAAATTTTTCCTGACGGGCGCTTGAAACGGGGTTTTAATAATTAATGTATTTGCGCTATCGTATCTACAGTTGGATATTGTTAGGTTTTATTCCTAGCTTAGTAACTTAGTTATCTCATATACCTACTTAGTTCCTTCCACAATATTGATCAAACTGCCAATGTAGGCATTGAATCTACTTAGTAACACTGATATGTCATGCTCAAATAGACATGACTGTAGGCTTACGAACTAACTTCTGCGAACACGTTCGCAAAAATCCGACTGGAAAATTAATTTGCAGTGAAAATTATGTTCTTGCTTCTGTTTTTACTATCACCTACGGTGAGTTTTATAGTTAAGGCGGTTATTAATTATATCTTACTTCGGTAGAGTTTTTAAAACGATATTTTTTGTTTTTCGTCTTATCCAGTTCATAAGACAGACAGGAGTGACACAATCATTCCATGCATTGAATTTGCATTGATGGTAACATGTACCTTACAGCTAGGTAGCTTGGCAGTTAAATAAAATAAATACAATTTAATAAATGTTTATTTCGATAACTTTAAAATTAAATTAAACAAACAGTTTTGGAATCCCTCTCCAAGCAAAATTTGTTTGTTGATGACACCACTCTTACCAGAAATAGAAACAATTTTTATGTTAGATGTACACAGAAAAGTAATAGATCAAAACAATACAAGAAAATAATACGAAATGATTAGCAGTATAGTAGGTACATTACGTCTGAGGTCTGGGTGGGTTACTGTCCGCGGTGGAAGATGGCTGAAAGCGAAGCGTAGCGCAGGTCCAGGCCTCAGCGCGGTCAGCATTGCAGCCCTTGATGGACAAGCTGCCTTTATAGCGCAAACACACAAAGGGCTGCATTGATGACCAAGCTTGAAGGCCGACCATAGCAAGCTTAGCTTGAGGCCAGCTTATCGTGGCCAGCAGTCGTTGCGGACCGAGCCTTGTATAGTGCTTTACTCAAACGATGCGAGTAATTTATATTAAATTGGAGGATTCGTCGCTTCAAGAGTTCATTTTCACATTTTATTCACGAAAATTGATTAGAACGTATCATGCAACAAAATCACCGCGATGCTCTTTTGTCAGTTTCCCGCGTTTTCTTTTTTTATTCTAACCAGCCAGTGAAGCTTGTACTGCTCAGTAGGTATGCATAAAACCTTTATGCACCAACTATTATCAAAACAAAATAGTACTTATTCGAAATACATTACGGACCGCATAGAGCGGACAGCAAAGACAATGTCTTTGGCGGACAGTAATATTATTTCAGTCCGCTGTTCGGGTAGGCCCGAAAGGTCGACTTTGCTCAAAGAAGGTTGTCGAAATAATCAGCAGATTACATGCTATATTTGAGTAAAACTATAACAAGGAGCTAGTTTGCTATAATAGTACCGAGAATACTTTATTAATTACTTTTAGAGCTTCTGTGTCCCTATCTAGGTAGGTACCTTATCACAAAACTACCTAACTCTACCAAAATCTGAAATAAAGGTCTTTTTATACGACTACCAATGGAGCAGGATGAGTTTGGCATCCTGTGTTACATGTTTACAACAAGCTAAGAATCAAATCGAGGGAAGAACCCCGACTTCGTTGGAGTGGTATAAAATAAACCTAGAGGGTATGGTAAAGAGTTACAGTTACTCGTATTCTGTAGAGTCTGGACTGGAATAAAGATAATTGCAAACTTTATATAAAAGACAGTAAAAATAAGGAATCTGTAAAAAAATTCGCTATAACCTTAGCCAAAGGCAAGCCTAAAGTACCCTACTCTTGAAACTTAGTGTCAATTATTTGTGTTGTGATTAAGTACAAAAGTTATTGTTTTTATTTTTAAAAACCCGATCATTGATAGCTTGATAAATATTAATTACTTTGGATCTAAATGTCTTTTTCCAAATATTAAACGAAATACATGTTTTCTGATTGCACAGAAATTTAAATCGTCCAATAAATTTAAAGGTCTTCCTCTTTCTGCAGGAGTTTGGATACCTATTCTTTTGATAAAAGTATTAGTATATAAAATGTAGCGGACGCGGACATTTTGTTAGAACTTATCGAGAAGGTTTTTCCGCGGAATTGTTACTAAATATTTTCATCCACATATTTTGCAATGGATTTCCGCAAAGTAACGCCTGAATGTATTATTTATCTAGTACAATCATTTTGCCACGAGGCGGGAAAATCGAACCCGCAACCTTCTGCGTCGCAGGCGGACATTCGGCCGCTGCGTTAAAGTCGTCCACTAATTCGATAACAAGGACCTTAGCCTAAGGTAACAAGGTAAACTTTCGGTGGCCACTTAGCTCATCCAGGGGTTACAATCATTTAAACTTTTCCCTTGTGGTTTTACATAACCGTATGTTGTAAGTAAATAGGCACAGCCTGAAACTTTCGTAACAAAAACGGGAGGTTATGCAAGTTTTGGGTAGAAGATTACACAAATGTGCAAAACTTTGCTACAGCTTCTTAACCGACTTAGAAAAAAGTGGTTCTAGGCTAGTTATGTTTCGTTGTATGTATGTTTATTTATGTATGTTCGTCGCTTTCTCAATCTTTCGATCTCGTCAATTATGGACCGATTTTGGAAATTCTCTAGCTATTGTATAGAGTATGATCCCGAGGTGGTCCCGTAAATATTTTATTCCCGATAGATAGTTATTTGTCCCCAAAAAACTGTGTAAATACATTGAATTTGTAGTCCATTTTTAGTTTTCCAAAACAATCAAATTATTTATTAAAGCTTTTTACTAACTTTTTTTAATCGTGTTATTTTTTTTAAACATAATCAACCAGAACATTTTACGATAAAACCAGCCAAGTGTGAGTCAGACTCGCGCAAGGGTTGCGTACCATCTATAAAAACGGCCAAAAACATCACGTTTGTTGTATGGGAGCCCCCTCAAATATTTATTTTATTCTGTTTTTTTGAATTTGTTGTTATAGCGGCAACAGAAGCACATCATCAGTGAAAATTACAACTGTCGGACTATCACGGTTCATGAGATACAGCCTGGTGACAGACGGACAGCGGAGTCTTAGTAATAGGGTCCCGTTTTACCCTTTGGGTACGGAGCCCTAAAATGTACATTAAGGCGGTAGTATATGCATCAAACTAGCGCCGCCACCTGTTTTATCTTATCCTATACCTATACTTACGTTGAATAAAAGAAATTTCAAAAATCCATCGCATAGTTTGTGATACCTAAGCCTTTATTAATGCCTCTGTAATAGTTTTAGTTTTAATTTAAATAACTACAATAGCGAACTACATAAAAGCGTACTGTGGACCGATTTTCTTTTTATGCATAGTTTTTTTTTTGAATCTTATATAATGTTATTACATTACCGAAAAAAGATACAAGACCACATGTTGTTGTTTGTGTGTTATTAAACACAACACAACACATAAATAATACCATTTCTTTCAAAAAAGATATCTAAAAAAAATATGGCGCGGTCGGTTAAAAAGCGCACACCAACGTTAGTATTTCACATGCTCGATGTATAAGTATTCAATTTCCGTGCCAGATAAGTTAGTAGCTCGGCACATATCAGAAAGGCAAAAACTTAAAAAAAAAAAAAACGTATAAAATTGAAAAGACCCCTGTAAGTAGGTTGGCCAATTGAGGACGCATTGTGTTCAAGGCTGTGACGAACCTTGAACGCGCGATAGCACTCGAGGCTGGCGACGTTTTATGTTTTAGCCGGCACCGGTGCTGTGGAAGGCGCTAAAATAATAATAATAATCTCTTTATTTTAGTCAGACAAGTCCATAGTTTTACATTATACAGGGTTTTTGGTAAATTAGTGACAATACGTGAACTGCAGGTTCAGCCCATCATCACAAACACGTTTGTGAATACGCCAGGTCTTAATTCTTAATTTTGGAATTTGTAATGGGTACCTACCCCCCGCAATTCATTCGTTAGAGAGGTTTTATTTGAAATTCAACTTAAAAACTGCTCTGCCCTGAATTAACAGAAGATATGAGAGTGAAAGATCGGTCTTAAGTAACTCGTTGGGTTCCAGGCAAAGATGTTTTTTCATTTAGTATCAGAGGTAACTTATATATTTTTTTAGAATTTAGACTTGGTGCCTTCACGAACGTGTTTGTGATGATGGGCAGGACCTGCTGTTCACGTATTGTCACTAATTTACCAATAACCCTGTATATAGAAATAACATAGGTACCTACTAATTGTAGTAGGTAATTAGGTATATAACATTACCAAGTAGGTAGGTAGATACACCTACTTAGGCTTTTTGCGGTTCCCACTGTGGTGCACCGATATCCAATCGCGGAAGAAGCTATTGTCAGGGCACTCAGGGATAGCCTGCAATAGAGTTCTTGGATGCGCGCAGACGTTTCCAGAAAGAAAAGCGCGTTCTGAGGATGGCGTAGAAATCGGGAAGTCTGGCCTCGGCGAACATACCCGACCGACGCACTACAATATCTAGGTTTTTTCATTGCTATGTTTGTGAGGTATGTATTTTTAACCGATGAAAAACAAAAAAGACAACTAACCTCATGTAAAACAGTTTCTCACGCTCTGAAATCTTCAGTAAGTTATATTAATTATAAATTCGGTACAAACTTAACTGGGTACACATAACTTGGTCCTTATTTCCATTGTAATTCTCTTAGTACACTGTAAAGTACACAAGAAACAGGCAAATGTCAAGAAACAAAGGTCCCCCTAAAGGATAGTAAATCCTTCACCGCCTAATGAATTAAACTAACTGTCAAGTCGTTGTTTGTTTCTTTATTAATGTTTGGCAGACGTTGTCCCTTAGGACGGATAGGGACCAAAGTCTTTGGTTAAATTGTCGGTCTTATCTTTTGTAACTAATCAAAAAAAACTAGCGACCCGCTCCGGCTTCGCACGGGTAGATTCTATCGCCTATGTTCATCAGGGATAATGTAGGATTCTAATGATGAAAGAATTTTTCAAAGCGATCTAGTAGTTTCGAGGCCTATTCAATTCAAACAAACAAATCTTTCCTCTTTATAATATTTTATTGTAGAAATAAATAGGTACTACTGGAAAAGCACGGTTTACAATATTTCAAGATAATATAATGAATAAAGAAGAATAAAGAATTTATTCATAGCCACACACATTTTTTGCAAAAAAGGGAAACAGAAACATACGTAATAAACAGAAACATAATTCTTTGAGATATAAATTTTAATCATATAATAAAAAATAAGCATGTAGTAGAGTCCCAAGAGCCTACTCTTGGGACTCTACTAAAAGGATAAATTGGTCTTTCCCTATGTGCATATTATTATGTCCTATGACAATGTTAGGAAAAGACAGGACGTTTCTTCATTGAAACATCGGAATATCGGAACATAGGAAAGAACGAATATCAGTGAGTCTATCGAAGTGTATGGAAGTATCGAGTGAGACTATCGAATTTTAGGACTAGAAATAAGTAGGTACCTATAAATTTTTCAATCTTGTTGAAAAGTGAAAAAATAATAATATCTTAAACCGGAATATTTGCAACCTTTTTATCATGATGCTCTCTAATAAAACACTGTTTTTACCGGATTGATCGCGTATATTTTATATATTTTATCTACCCAAATATCATAAACCCTCTCTAATGCGTTCAAAAACCATAGGCAATGACCAGCATTACCAACCAACAGAAATAAACGGAACTGTAATGAACTCATAACCTACTGAAAACCGTAGGTTATAGAGTTTAAATTTGGAATAGGTGTCAAATTCAAGTGAGTGTGCTATACTAGTATCTACATTCTAACCACAAATCGCACGACATTTTGATCTCGAGTGACACAAGAATAGTGACTTTGTTCGTTTGTCTATGATTTAAAAAAAAAATACAGATACGCCGCCATTTCGAGCTGTCATTTGTTCGTTAGCTTTTTATTTCCAGTTACGAGTAGACAAATTTTCTGATAAGTTCAATAAGTTCTTTATTTCTGTCGAAAATGAGTGATAGTGACTCAGAACAACTGTCAATGTTAACTACCATAACTATAATAAATAATTTGCTTCTGTATGTGTTCAATTTATTTTTTATTGCATTACACTGGTAACAATGCTGGTTATTTCCCTATGGTTCCTGAACCCATCATAGAGCCCTTATGATATTTGGGTAGATAAAGTAGTGTATGCAACTGTACATAATTAGGCATTACAACACTCGTGTGATGCTATTAAGAAACTCGCCTTCGGCTCGTTTCTTAAACCCACACTTGTGTTGTAATGCCCTCCATTATGCACAGTTGCATAAACTACTATTGTTTATAACCTGACGTTTCGGAGGCTTTTCAGCTTCCATCGTCACAGGCAGACTGAGGTGACATTTGTCTTTACAAGTAATTTGAATTTTATTAATTAATTATAATATAATTGACGGTAGTTATGCAAAATTCAAATTACTTGTAAAGACAAATGTCACCTCTGTCTGCCTGTGACAATGGAAGCTGAAAAGCCTCCGAAACGTCAGGTTATAAACAAAATATAAAATATACGCGATCAATCCGGTTAAAACAGTGTTTTATTATGAGTTCTTGCGAAAATAACCTTAGGATATACTATGATGCTCTCTAGTGGAAAAATGAATTCTACCAAATTGTTAATGATTTAATATATTAGATTATTAATTCTGTGCCATTATAGAAATAAGGCCTTATTAATTAGGTACTATAATTGTGATAGTAAATAAAGTGATTAGACAAACTCTCAAGTTGCATGGCGCCCTATTAAAGCTCCTAATACCTAGCATAAGTGAATTATTTAAGACTTCTCACATTGTATTAGTACATAATAGCAAATTAAAATATATGAAATAATTTATGAGATCCTACCATGTTTGTTTCTGGGCAATCTTGGCTTTCGAATATTCCCATGAGTGATCCAATTTTCAACTCTAACCTTTGTCCAGACTGTGATAAATTGAAATATTCCAGCTTTAGCTTTTAACCCTGCGTGCGCCGTGTGGGATGAAATGTCAGACTTTTCTCGTAAATGTCATCTTTGTGTCCCTTATAAATAAGTGCCTCTTTGCCCGGCAACAGCTGGACCTTAGAGATTTAAATCTAAGCTTAAATTATGTACAGAAAATAGGTTTCAGATTATCGGGTTTTCTCACTTAGGTTACAAATCAGACATCGCCGATTAGAGAGAATCAAATTCTGATCAAGAGTTGACTGGGATCCGCTAGAAAAACTTAACGTTAGTTTTAAAATTACTTGTATTTTGTAACTTGCATAGAATTATGTTTCTATTCTAACTCTATGTATATTTTTTAATGTACTGTCAACCTGAAACACGAGCAAGGAGTTTTATTATCATAAAACCCTTCTTTTGAATCTCTCTCCAACTTTTTTTTAATTTCTGTTGGACCTCTAGTTTCTAAAAGTCCCAAAATTACGAATGTAGTACCTACGTAATGCATTACGTACCACATTCGTAATTTAGTTTGTTTGTTTGTGTGAACCTTAACGTTTCTACCATTTAAGATTGTAATTCCTAGTCGGAAGCACAATTATTAAAGTCGAACAATTTCGTATAACGCCACATTTAGACCGTGCCGTTTGTCTAACGTAATGGTTCCGGGTAAATTGGTCGCTAATTTAGGGTAAAAAGGGTTCTGTACAATTAGACTATGCTCTATTTAATTGATTTCGGTGTAGACGGACTGGAAATGGCCAGTGAAATGATTTTACCGGACTGGGTCTGCGTTTTCACGAGTATTTCTGTCATACTTTTCTGTTTTACCTAGAAACAAATCGGCTGTTAACAATTTCGGAAGGATTTTCTGCTGTATTTATTAATATGCTGTTAAGTTTTACACATCCTTCTTGAGAAAACATTAGCATGGTACGAAGCTTCCTACGAATAAATAATAATATTTATTCGTAATAAATATCATACAAATATAACACAAACTTTACTTGGGAACTTGTAGGTGAGATAAGGCTTTCTACAAAGCAAATGTCCAGCATGAAAAAAGATAGGTATACCTACGCCTACATCAAATCTTTGAGGTAAGCGTCGACAGGCCTGTATCGAAAGCTCCGTACTTCCTTAGTGCATCAAACGTGTATTCTACCGACGGTATTCTTTGCATGGTTTGCCGTATAGAAGAACGTACACTTATCCGCATCGCACGAAGCGGACGGTTCGGACCGTCAGCAATGCCGGCGATCCTTTTAGACGCGATTCGGTTTAACCATCAGTGGACGCACACGCCTTTCCCATCCTCCCGCGCTCCAAGCCACCGACATCCTCATTCGTACAAAAATCGTCAGCTTGCTACGAAAATCCAGATGTCGATGTCTAAAACTCGTTTGCAAATGGATTTCGCATCTGAAATCCGGTTGCTGCGGTTACAGAGGAAGCCCCACCCGGCATTACAGTCAAAAAACCGTCTGATACGATAAGCGCGGAGCGTCCTATGTCAGCCTATCGACGCTAGTCTTTAACAGTATATCTAAAGAGACATAAGGTTTAGTGAAGTAGGACTTGCGTCTCTACTTCACTATGTCAGGACCAGCTCTAAGTGGATGTCACTTGCACACATTATAAAACGAAAAACCCCCTGGTGCGTCTGTCTTTCTAAACGCGATAAACTCTAAAACTACTGAATGGATTTTGATACGGGTTTTCACTAACAGACGGTGCTATTTGTGAGGAAGGTTTAGTATAGTATAGTATATAGTATATTCATTAAAGTTTTATGTATTGGTTTAGAATCATTTATTCATTTGTTACATGTTGTGTGCAAGGATCTTATGACAATTTCTAGTATCAAAACATGTACCCCGTTGGGGCGCTACAAAATAACTTATAACTAGATAGGTATTATATCTAATTCAAAGAGTTAACTTAAATAAGTTATACTATAGTATTTATCATGTGTCTTAATTATCATTACATTTGAGGTTGAAGTTATGACGATAATTTTAGAAGATACTATCGGATAAAATGATGCCTATTTGTAGTTTTGGCGTGGGGCGTAAACAAGTATATAGAAACACATTCCCCTTAAAAAGATAATAACGAAACTTCAACGACCGTATACTGAGCAGGCGAAGATCCGCCTGTGACGCAGGAGGTTGCGGGTTCGATTCCCGCCCTGGGACAAAATATTTGTACGATCTGCAGATATAATGTTCAGCGTGTTCTGGGTCTTTTCAAAAGACCGAAGAAAGAAGAAGAAAAATAAACATCTTTTTAATGTTAAAAAGGTAAGTAGGTATATCAGACATCTAATACCCACACAAGCTCTGTTTTGGACTAGCTAAATGAAGCTGTGTGAGTTGTCCAGCATTAGAAAATAAAACCAGCCAAGTGCCGCACGAAGGGTTCCGTACCATCTATAAAAACGGCAAAAAATCACGTTTGTTGTATGGGATATTAACCCCCTTAAATATTTATTTTATTCTGTTTTTTATTATTTGTTGTTATAGCGGCAACAGAAATAACATCATCTGTGAAAATTTCAACTGTGTCTAATTATCACGGTTCCTGCGATACAGCCTGGTGACAGACGGACAGCGAAGTCTTAGTAATAGGGTCCCGTTTTTACCCTTTGCCGTACCCAAAGGGTAAAAAACCCTAAAAAACTACTCAGCATCACGTGCGAAGACTGAGCGGTTTGCTAGTAAAAGACTACGTAATATTTTATTTCACTATTTCTGGTTAAGTCGTTGCTTTCGACTCCTAATAAAAAAAAAATAGGGAGGAATTTTCTTCCGAAGTTAGCGTGGTGCCAAAAACCATTATTTTTAAGTACTTACCTACATACGTATCTGTTTTGGAGTTTTGTCACGGGATACAAGAATTGTGTGCCAAGAGCCTTGCCAAAACTATGCTACCTCCCTCTTTTTTTCCAAGTTTATTATTTATGTTTAATAAATCCAAACTGAAGATATTTTTCTCAAAACCTTACTTCTCTTGTTCTCAAACAAAATAATCTCAATAAAGCATGTTTTTCAACCGACGAAAAAACGAAGGAGGTTCTCAAGTCGACGTGTATATTTTATTTTTTATGTTAGACCACGCATGACTTTTTACAGAGTAATCCGATAAAAAAAAGTGAAGTAGGAACAGATAGGCATATTTACAAAATGCTACCCTACTCACTTGAGTTCAAACGCTTTGGATTCGCCAGTTTCGCTTCAACTTCATCTCCATTTGTCTAACTTATTTGGCTTCTAAATACCAAGTGAATAAAATTACAATTAAATGAAACGAGTCCCCGCTGCCTACTTGGCTTCAATGTGTCTGGCAATGGTTTCCATTTTATGAACACAGATGAACCATTTTGTACGTGTTTTGACCATAGGCTTTAAAATTCTATGTCTATGGTTTTGACAGAGTACAAATTCTAGACTGACTGTACTTGTCGTTTGAGACACGCAGACTATTTTCATTTCCAGACGTTTTGCTACAAGGTCATTTTCGCATGTTAGTCAATTGTACTGAACGGTCGTTTTCTACTTAGGGGTTCTGATAGGTACCCCAACAAACTTGGGTCATGGCCACGGTTAAAGAAAGAGTATACATTTTACCAACACAAAAAAAATGACGGAAACGGAAATATAAATTAAATAAGACTGTCCTTATAAAGAAACTACAGGGAATTATTATGATTTTTTTTATACTTGCTCAGCCGGAAAAAACAGCAAAAAACTATTTGGACAGCATTATAAGCCGACTGTAAAATAAAAACCACCAGCAATATTCGGTAGGCAAATAAATTATTTTTGATCACAAAATAAACAGCCAGTTGATCTTCAAATTTTGCTGACTACTAGATGTGGTTCAATAATTTTTTTCTGCTTGAAAAAATCAATTTTTCGACTGACCAAAACATTGTTTACTACAAAAAAACCACACATATAAACAATCATATGGATAAAAATGTTAATAGCATTTTTTTCAATAAAATTGATAGGTACTACACCTACTCTTTGAAATACCGGTCAATGAAGTACCTACTATAGATAATACACGACATTATTATTTATTTTACTCATTTTTTAGCATTTGAAAGGTGTCTTTATCGATAGTCCTATTAGCTATGTTTGCAGAAAACTCGGTTTTAGCCGTTCACAACAAACAAAATAAACAAAAAAATCAAAACTTTACACAATCATATTGATAAAAATGTTAATCGATAATTATTTCAATAAAATTGATACTACACACTACTCTTTAAAATATCGGTCAATGAAATACTCTTTAAAAAACACGACATTTTTTTTAACTGATCATTTGGCATTTGAAAGGTGTCTTTATCGAAAGTCCTATTAGCTATGTTTGCAGAAAACTCTGTTTTAAGCTAAGTTAGTAGTAGCTAGTGTAGCGTAGTAGTAGTTAGTGGTTAGTTCAAACTGTAGGTACGCTAAATTGTACGTACATATTAAAATATTTGAAATATTTCTTGACTGTAAAATAACGAACACGTCATTTCCCCGACAAAAACGTTCATTATTGTTTACTTCAAACCTTCAGCGAGTTTTTAACGATTGTTTGAATAATTAAACACGAGGGTGCACGCAACCTCACTTTTTCACATTATTTCAGCACGCGAAATTATGTGAACTACGGAAAAAGGATTATCAAAGCAAAAATATTTTTTTAACTTATGTCCCTTAAGTGACCAAGTGTAATGAGGCGTTTCACCGACTTCAGGAGCATGTTCTATGTTCGGCTATATGTTTTTTTTTTTAAGTAAGTATGTTCGTCGATTTTTCCGTCAATTATGAACAGATTTTACGCCCGTCTCACGGCTACGGCGGTTACTGCACGGAATCCAATTTGCGGAGCCGCAACTCGAGGTCCGCAGCGTGTCCCTAACAGTTTCGCATCTGTTCCGCATCTCGTACAACGGACAACGTCATTGCGAAACTCTTGCGGCACCGCACCTACGGTACCGCGCGGTAGTATGAGAGCGCTCATAAAAATTCTTTCTTGTTTATAGAATAATCCTGAATTAGTCCAATTAAAAAATATGCCTGGGAAACACCCAAGTACAAAGCTTGACAACGACAACTACCGGTCGCGGTGTGTGTACTGTCTCTGTCTTTGGTCTCGGTCGCGGTCGCGGCGCGAACCTCCAGGAACCAGTAGGTAGATTTTTGGCCGAATCACATTGTACGTCCGTAGGCATTATCCCTACGGACGTAATGTGATTCGTCGTAAAAACGTGCGAAAAAATAAAAATTATTACTTAATACGTAAAGGAATTTGCCTTTGACTCTTCCCACTTCTTTATACGACATGTTTACGATATAAAAATTAATTAAATACCAAAATATCAGAAATGAAACCGGATTCCACGAACCAAATGGGAAATCATTTTTAATACGCTTTTTAAAATAATTACTGAAATGGCAAAGGGCCTCGACAACCGCTTCTAACGAGGTATGGATACGACCTTTGATTATTTCTCTGAAAAGATACGAATATAATTATTCGTAGAATCTTGTATTATTAAAGCTAATCTGTAACGATCGATGTGGCGCGGCGGGTGAAGGTCCTGCGACGGAGGTTGCGGATTCGATTCCCGCCTTGGGACAAATGTTTGTACGACCTGCTAATATTTGTTCCTGGTGTTCTGGGTATTATCTATGTATAATAAAAAATATCTATTTAAGTAATGTATTGTATCAGTCATCTAGTACAATACAATACAAAAATGCTTTATTGTACACCATAAAATAACATTACAAAGAGACATCACATAAGATAAGTACAATGGGCGGCCTTATTGCTAAGTAGCGATCTCTTCCAGGCAACCTTTGGATGGAAAGAATTGTGAATTTAAGAAAGGCACGGGGTGTACCAAATATAATCTAAAATACATAAACTACAAACTAGTACACTAGTACTTACATATAGCACAAGCTCTGCTTAGCTTGGGGCTAGATGATGCTGGATTCAGCATTATTTATTTATTTATTTAACATACATAAATAATGCTAATGCATAAGACCTTTGCGTAGTGATTAGACGCTATACGATGGTGACTTAGCAGGTTCTTTAAAGTGTATAGAAATTTAATTGTCCTATTAACTTTTTGAACAATACTTGGTAGAAAGGACATGACATTTTTCTTTTATGACGACTTGCTTGAAGGACATTTTCAATTGCGGACGATTTGCTTCCTGGCTTATCTTCTTTGTTGTCGATTTCGTTTGACGGACGTTATAATTTGAGGACTATGTTCCTTTGGGCTTTATGAGAACCAACCGCTCCGTATTCAAACTATTCTTGAGCAAGAATCAAACCCGCAACAGCATCTCAGGCCGCCTACGCTCGCTGCGCCACAGATATCGTCTATACATATACTGTGACCTTTATACCTAGACCCTGAAATAGGTATGATGTAAGCACTTAACCTGTTTTCCGTCCCAGGCTAACCGTGCATGCCTAACACAGGCCTAATTAACATAAAGTTGAAACAATAGCGTATTAAAAGCCAGATATCCGGCTTTTAAGCTCACTGTCTCTGGATATTAAGGAGTTTCCTACAAAATGTTTATAAAATAATAAAGCTTTTATCAATCAATAAAAGCATAGTACACAATTGACGAATGTAATTGCCGCTATTGTTAAGGTGAATAGTAAGGCAAATGACCTTGGGCATTTGGCAGCCGAGCGGGGACACCCCCGCGCCATCTATGCAGCAAGGAGTGCATGTTATCGATTCAAAAAACCGAGCGCGCGCGGTCCTGGAACCTTAGTCGATATACCCTATCCAAATAATACGCTCCACTGCCGTTAGATGGCGCGCACAAGTGTAGTACGTATTACAGAGTAATGGCGAACAGAGAGATCCTTGAGAGAAACAGTTCAAAGGAGTAATTGTATCAAAATATTATATGTGTAGAGAATGGTTAGGCTTAGGATTAAAACATTACTAAACAAAATATCTAAACTCTGTAAACTGCATAGGTCTAATAGTATTTTAGTAAAACGAATATTATTAAACTAATTTTTGTTGAAGTTTTTATTTATCATCATCATCATCAGCATATACTAGTTAAGTTTTTATTAATATTGATGAATACACTCTGCATGAAAATATAAATTCACTATCTTGTCATTTTTAGGGTTCCGTAACTCAAAAGAAAAAAAGGAACCCGTATAGAATCACTTTGTTGACCGTCTGTCAACCCTCTTTTCTCAGAAACGTGTTAAAATTCACACCATTTATTTATTTATCATAATTACCTATAACCACCAACAAAAGAATCAAAATCAAAAATTCTTTATTTCCATAAATACAAAAATGTACACTTAGAAAAGGTCAAATTCTTAAAATAAAACACTGACACGGAAATAAAGTGGTACTTTTGATTTCTGTCGCTTCGGTATGTAGACAAAAAGTAAAGAAGCGACTAAGAAACCTTTAGCCTGTTAGTTGTTATTTTTCGAGTTGGAGCAAAACCCGTCCCAAGCTTTTTTATCTTCTAAATAATCTGATATTTTGTAGTAAGCCTTTTTGCACAGAAAGGTTTTGACAATTTGTTTGAATTTATTTATTTATATATTTTGCAACATAAGACATAATACTGTGAAAGTAGCTGAAATAAACAAATCTAGATGTGTGTAGAAGTACATAGTTTATAAACAACAGATACCTACAAATTAAGAAACTAGTTTGGTACATAATAATTAAATTAAACTACGATAGATGGGTGTAAAATTAATCCATGGTGCCCGAGGACACCGGACTCATAAGAGTCCGGGTAACAGGAGTTTCCGGTCCTGTAGAAGGAGTAGATCAGATGGTAGGTAGGTAGGTTACTAGTAGTAAGGTATACATGTTAATAACATATACTCAGGTTCGTAACCTTTTGGAGCCTCGATATAAATCAAACTTCTAAGTCAACGTAATCAAAAGTTACAGCCGTTTATGTCCTTTTTTTATTTTCCAAGGGTATCACATGCACACAAAACCTATAGGGTACTTCCTGTTGACCTAGAACCATGAAATTTGGCAAGAAGCAAGGTCTTATAGCACAAATAAAGGAAAAATGCGGAAATTCTTATATTGTTGTCTAATCACTAAAAAAACATTATTTTGATTCTCGCCATGGACCAAAACCTATAGGGCTAGAAGCATGATATTGGGCAAGAAACAAGTTCTTTTATTTATATAATTAATATAATGTTTAGTTACGGAACCCTCGTTGCGCGAGTCCGAGTCGCACTTGGCGTTTTATTTTTATTCATCTTTGTTTTCAGCGCTAGGTAAGAGGTTGGTACTTATGACGTGGTAAGTTGATCCGGAAAGAAGTAATTTACCGGAACCCTTTATCTTCTTTTACTGAAAAATAAAGAAATAAATATATTTATTGACCTGCAAGAAAAAATATTCTCTAAGGGACATAGTAGTGCTTTGCGTGAAAAAAACAGTAAGTAGGAAATTAATATTTCATAGAATATGGTAGGTAAACAATGTAATAATAAGAAAAATACATGACATGGTATCCCCCGATGGGATAGGTACGATTAGAAGAGCTTAGCGTTAAAAATACAGTTCTACAGAACTTCAAGTAACCTACAAGAGGTGAGCTGGTAGATGGCTGGTCTGGGGAAAAAGAAGTTGCTGAAGCCTTTTTTCTTCTTTTAGGTTCTTTCAGCTGAAAGAAGAATAATTAACAGTAATATTGACTCACAAGCAAAATACAAATAATTAAATAGAACACCCGTAATTCCCGATAGGATTGGCAAAACCGTATATGTGCGAAAAATACAGTGGGTAGGCAACATAATAGAATTTGGTAAATTTCTTACCGCTTGGACTCTATTGATATATTGAATGACAATTCACTATCATCAATTGTCACGTTGCATGTTTCCGTGTCCACATTACGACTGCTATGTGCAACAGAATCCGTGTTAATTTCTATTGCAGATTCAGATATTTGTGGTTGCCTGAAATACAAAATTATATAGGTAGATAAGTACCTAAGTTACATTTATTAGGTATGTAAAAGTTGTGCGAGTAAAAAGCTAGTATTGAGACAGCGGAGTCTTAGTAATAGGGTCACGTTTTACCCTTTGGGTACGGACCCCTAAAATTGAGGGTTAATTGGGATGCGAAAATCGTTATTTGAATGAGTAAAAATCAAGAGTTAGGTACTACACAGTATTGGCTAGGTACCAACCTAAGTAGTAAAGGAATAAAAGGAATTTACATAGGTAAGTCTCTGTAACGGCACTACTCTACTCCATGCATCGATGCATCGATATTAGATTATGCCTGAGAACTTGACTAGGAAGACTAAACAATTATTTATTACCGGTATAGCATAGTACAAGATAGGTTACTTACTCAACAGCATCACCCATTTGCCGAACTTGTGCTTTTAAAGCATTTGCATGACGTGATCTACATTTTCGCAACCACTTCGATGGAACTCGACGTTTCTGTCCACGTTTATTTGCCATAATATAATTATAAGACTAAAACACAACTCCAGAAGAAATATTCGATACAAAAAATAACACTGCATTTTAGAAATTATGTACCTATACTTTTATTTTTGAAACTGCTTGAGTGAGACTCACGCGCGCGATCATACAATACACATAACGTAGGTACTAAAGCAAGATCTGGCAACGTCGCTCATAGTGCGAGCCGGCGGCATGTACGAGAGCTTGCAACGTCGCGTTTTCTCCTAGCGCGCGCCGCGCGCCCCGTGTCGCCCGCGAGCCCGCGCCCTCGCTCGGTCAGTTTTTGGTACTACAACATTGCCTGATCATATTTTGCGTGCAAACGTTTGTGGGAGAGTGATGTTTTAATAGGCGCAAATAGTTTTTACGTTAAAACTCCTTATTTTGACTTCATTTGAAAACAAATGGACCGGGAATAGAAGCGTACGAGCTATAGAAATAACTATACTGAGTTTGGTAGTAAACGAATAAGACACACCGTCAAAAAGTGTGCTCAATTACCTGAAGATATTGTTACTTCAACCTTGTTCTGAGTGCTAACTATAACTACCGGCAAGCATTTGGAACCGGCACTAGATACTTTAAGATATGTGTTACCGGATATATAAATTTCAAACGTTCACGATCTATATTTTCGTCAGAAACATTGTCCAAAAAGACGTCGTTTTCGTCTTTTACCCTTACAATTCGCCTTAATAAAGAGTACTACGACTAATAAATTACTAGCTTACATATAACACAAGTTCCTTATTTTTTCGACCTTAACGGTGTCCTAATAAATGTACATTAAGTATATATTTCGTTCCACAACGCAGTTTTTTTTCTCCGGCTTTTTTTTCTTCCGGCAATGTTTCACACACAACACTATTTTCTGAGTGCTCTGTATCTGACTCAACACTTCGTGTCTGTTGGTTCATGAAAGTGGATATTAACACATTTTATGACCGTTTTTAGCATTTTTGTGCAGTATTTTTTTCATAAAAGCCTTTTTTGGTACCACTTTTTAATCCACTTCAACAAACACGTGGATTAAAGTAAATTTTTGATGAAAAATTATGCATAATAATTAGTTTAATGCCCAACGCGTCGAACTACTCAATCGTAGAATCTATTCTGTAACACTTTTATTTTCCATGACGCAAATAGACGTCTTTAGGTATAGGTAGGAACTAAGACGTGGACACTCACGGTTGGGCTGGTCCACCAGTTTCAAGTCACCCAGCGAGCTATGGAGAGAACTATGCTCGGAATTTCTCTGAAGGATAGAATTTGTAACGAATACATTCGACAGAGAACCAGAGTTATCGACATAGCTCAGAGGATTAGCAAGCTCGAGTGGCAGTGGGCTGGCCATATCTCGAGAAGAACCGACAACCGCTGGGGTAAACGTGTTCTTGAGTGGAGACCGTGACTCGGCAAACGTAGTGTAGGAAGCCCTCCGACCAGGTGGGATGATGATTTGCGAAAGACTGCTGGCAGATGCTGGATGCGTCAAGCTGAAGACAGGGCGCTATGGCGCTCATTAGGGGAGGCCTATGTCCAACAGTGGACTACTATAGGCTGATGATGATGATGAAATAGACGTCTGCGCCTCCTCGCAGCCGCGACGCGTCCCTCCTTTCCGCACCGCGGATGGTGGGCAGTGCTTTCGTTAAAAACGACAAAACTATGACGCAACCTCGTAGCACCGTAGACATTTCGTAGCCATTTGTAGACCCAAAGCGTAGACCATTAGTAGTACTCTCGTAGACGACTCGTAGCTAAGTCGTAGATCTATCGTAGCCCCGTAGCTCTCTCGTAGACGACTCGTAGGCTACGCCTACGTTCCTCTGTCGAAGACGTCAGTTTACTTGTATTGTAACTACGCGTCGCTCGGCCGTAGACCTATGTTGCTCTCTCGTAGACGACAGTTGACTTGTAGCCACGCGTCGCTGAGCCGTAGACTTTAGCGTTAATAACTATGATCTTTAGGTGCGATGGGTGTCAGTCGAGCATTTTATAATGAAGTGGAAACCTTGAAAACGCTACAACAACGGGTCTAATTGTATCACATCATATTCTTAAGAATTGATGATATCAAATGAGAAATGATGTTATTGGTCGTAAGAAAAACATGTATTTTAAGTTTATCTAGAATAAGGACTGTGGATTTTGTTAAATAAATAAATCGAATAGCGTCAGTGATCATATCTTCCATAATACTGAAGCATTTACCTTAAGATTAATATATGTTATAGTTCAGTATTAATGCTTGAACGCTACTTTTCGAAAACAAGATTACATAAAATTTTCTCAATAGAAAAAAAACCGAAGTTCGCTCTAAGCTGTACAATAAATCGTCGCTATTCAATAAATACTTTAAAATAAGCCTTGATACTTTGTACAGTAAACAAACAGCATATATTTTGTCTGTTATTTTTAAATTATGTGTGCAATAAAGCATTTTCTATCTATCTATAAAATAGACGGTGTGTGTTTTGAATTTTCAAAATTACTATAATTTTTTAGATAATAAACAAAAACCTGACCTTGATTTTTGCACTAACGCCGTCTCCATCCCGTTCCTATGAACGCGAAATTCTATGCCTTTCCTTTTCACAAAATGGCGTCGTATGGTACCCCCTTATGTGACTGGTTGCCACCCTAACTGTCCTACAGGATACACGCCCGGTCTGAAGCGTTGAAGGTCAGTCTATTTCAGTCGAGGTCAGCTTAGCAGCTATTGCAAAGGGCTTATTAGTTTAATGGGACAGGATTGTCTTTCACGCCTTAGCCTTGGATATTGGGGCTAGATAATGCTGTGTGAATTTTCTAGCATTATTTATTTATTTATTTTTATTGTATTTATTTTAAAAAATAATAAATAAGTGGAATGCACTACCAGAGCCCATTAGAAAAACCAAAGTATGCTTACCAGTTTTTAAATCTCGCGTCAAGGAGTTTTTCCTGTCAGAATAGTGAATATTGGTACATGATATTTATTTATTTATTTAGTATATCATAAATATTTTATGTGTTTATTAGTTTATCTTTAGTACACCCCCTGCCTTTCTTAAATTCGAAAAATTCTTTCCATCCAAAGGTTGCCTGGAAGAGATCGCTTCTAAGCGATAAGGCCGCCCATTGTACTTGTCTCATGTAATGTCTTTTTGTAATGTTCTTTTTCTGGTGTACAAGAAAGTGTTTTTGTATTGTATTGTAGTATCTGCGAGTACATTTGGGTCCAAAATTCCACACATTTTTTTACCATAAACTGCCCACAAATGGTTGTTTGAACGTTTTTTCTTCCATGTATTACGATCACAAAACATAAAGTACCCAAAAGAAGCGATAAATATTGCCCAATGGACGGGATTATATTGTCATGGGCTATGACAGTATAATCCCCATAGAGTTTTCCCAAGTCATAAGTATTTCTTTTCCCCAGCAACACAACAACGAAGTAAGAAGGGATTTTCTCCCAAAGGATTATCCACAATTGACCTAAATAAGTTTCTGATCTTCGCTGCTAACAAACCTGGCTATATTTAAACTCATTAAAAACAGTGTAACTTCGTTTAGACCATAGCCGCACTGCAAAATGGTAGCCTGGATGGTAGATGAATAAATAAACGTAGATAAAAATATACGGGACCGGCCACACTGCTGCACTGCAGCGTCCAGGCACAACCCGGATACTCGACTATTTCTCCATATAAAAGTCGCTTCTTGCGCAACTGTGTTGCGATACATGTGCAACTATGTGTGGGTCACTTCATGAACATTTTGTGCGAGTGAGATAGTTGCGAAATAACTCAGACTTAAAAAAAAATTCATCCCGCAATCGGAAAGAGTATAGCCGTTTTTATCCGCTAGAGGATAAAACGGCATTTGCACTCCGCAGATATCGAAGAGCAAAAATACTCTTTCCTCGCTGAGGTAGGATGAATAATTACGTGTTGCACTCGAGTGCAAAGATTGTTTACCTCGTGCTCTTTTGATTCCCTCGCTAACGCTCAGGATTCAATTTTAGAATCTTTCGCTTGCTCGGTCATATGAAAATTGAGCACGCGGTTAAAAAGCTACTTTGCACTCTTGTATAACAAATATCTATTTTCTCACAAAATGAAAAATCATACCTCAATCAAAAGAAATTTCCTTTGCTCATGATCAAACAAACAAAACAGTATTCTCTGGTCCAGGGGCTGTACTGGGAATGACTTAGTAAGGCAAGCTAGAAATAATTTAACTATCTTATTTATGTAAACTAATTATTTCGAGCTTCCCTACACTGATAATAATATTTATTAGTACACGAGTAGATTCTATGAGGTCTTAATTTTTTCTACCTCTACCAGCAAGTAGAGCTTAACTAACTAATATACAGGGTTATTGGTAAATTAGTGACTTTGTGAACTGCAGGTTCAGCCCATCATCATAAACACGTTTGTGAAGACGCCAGGTCTTAATTCTTAATTTTGGTATTGGTAATGGGTTCTCCCCGCAATTCAATAATCGTTCGTTAGAGAGGTTTTATTTGAAACTCAACTTAAAAACAGCTCTGCATGTTAAGTAAGTAAGTCTGTCAGTTACGTAACTCGTTGGGTTCCAGACAAAGATGTTTTTTCAATTAGTATCAGAGGTGACTTAATTTTTTTTTAGAATTTAGACTTGGCGCCTTTACGAACGTGTTTGTGATGATGTGCAGGACCTGCAGTTCACGTATTGTCACTAATTTACCAATAACCCTGTATAGTTTAAGGTTATGCACATCTCAGGCTTGTATTAATTAAACTCAATTTAAGCTTAGTTGAGATTTCGCTACAGGATTCTAAATCTAATTTATATGTAGCACAATTAAAATTTAACAAACACATTTTGTGCTATGTGGCCAAAAACAATAAAAAAAGACAGACAGACCGCCAGAGACACAGCCCTTTTCTTTCTTATGTTACGTACGTTACGTGTTTATTTAGTTGTTGAAAGCGATGTAATATATACTTGGTCGAAGCGACGCATGACCCGAGAGCTGATGAGTATCTGGCACAGAGCTTCAACATTGCTATACAGCGGGGCACAGCCAGTGTCTTGGGCACGCTTCCGACTGGTATGGATGCACAAAACTAGTACCTATTTACAATTGAAACAATTACAGGTAGGTCAGTTGACCTATCTGTAGATTGTTCGCAATCGTCTGCAGTTAGCTCAATTGTTTCAATTATACTAACTAATTATAATCAATTGTACTAACTAGTTTTAATTTAATTCTATTATTTGATTGTAATTTTCTTTATTAATAAAGATTATCCTTAATTGTTAAGAAAACATTAATTTATCTGAATGTTGTTAAGTTTAACACGGTCTTACATTAATGCTTAGCTAAACAATATCAAATTACAACGTAGGTACGTAACATAAAGGCCAAACTATTAGTCGTACGATAAAATTAATTAATGACTGCGGCTATCTATTCAGAAAACAAGCATTGTTAGACACAGAATACCAGGCATCTACACGTACACACGCCATTTCAATACCACTACTAATATCATAAATGCGAAAGTTTGGATGGATGGATGTTTGTTACTTCTTCACCCCAAAACTACTGAACGGATTGGGCTAACATTTTGCATAGATGTAGCCTTATGTCTGGAATCCCACTAATATAATAAATGTGAAAGTTTGGATGGATGGATGTTTGTTACTCCATCACGCCAGAACGGCTGAACCGATCATCGGAATAGTATCCCGGGGATGGACATAGGCTACTTGAAAAGCGCGGTCGAAGCCGCAGGTACCTAGTAGCTAGTACAATATAAAAGGTCTCATCATAAACAAATTTAATTTAGTTATCTGATCTATATCAAATTTGACAAGGATATTTGATCCTGCAAACGAACAGCAACTTTAGCATTAGGTTGTATTATATTTTGTTACTTTTTAGCAAAAAAAAATGCGTGTGAAGTCGCTTGAAGATACTAACAAAATATGTATAACGTAGCTCGAAGGGTACAGTATAGGCGGCAATAAGCATTGTTTGTGGAGCCCTGAGTCCTGGGATATAGGGTGGCGAAAAACCGGAAAAGTCCGGCTTATCTAGTTTACGACCGACCTTTTTTTAGGGCCTATGCATAATGTAACTTTAGTGTGTCAGCATGAATACGTGCGATTTCATTTTATTATTTCATGGTCCAAATAAAACTTTATGATGGATCACATAAACAAGTTAAAAGCTTGTAAAACGTTTGTTTTTTAATCACGCCCTCATAAAAATCGTGTACAAAAACACGGATTGAATATAACCTGAGTTAAAAACAATAGCCGGAAATACATGGATACTAAGGTTGGCGAGAGATCGTCGTATCCTACGAATAAGGTTACAGTCGCCACTGTGACCTTTTATTTTTATTGCATTTTTGGAATCTCCATTATCATTTACATCATATCATTTCGAAAAAACTAAATAAATAATGAATATAAAAAAGTTATTAGGGTTTTAAAATTTGGTTACAATTGCACTGATGCATTTAGCCCGACGAAAAAGGTAACAAAAAGCTTTGGGACTTTTTTTCATGTGCGGATCGCAACCGACATGGGTATTTTCCGCCGAATATGGTGACACGCTCCACAGTACTCGATTACCGCGGGCGAAAAGGCGCGCGTGCGGCGC
Organism: Eupithecia exiguata; assembly: GCA_947086465.1. NCBI lineage: Eukaryota > Metazoa > Arthropoda > Insecta > Lepidoptera > Geometridae > Eupithecia > Eupithecia exiguata. The sequence continues at coordinate 1,496,256 of OX352251.1, forward strand.
GCGGCGAGTCGTTTTACGTTGTAAACTGAGAAACTAAAACGAGGCAAATACTAAGGTATATAAATTAGTGTCTACGAAAGATGCCCCTGCGCGAAAAGAAAAGTAAAATGTAAGTACTTACCTATTTAAAGTTGAAATATGGTTATTAACACAGGTCATTAAAAGTGGTTGATCCGTGAAACTGTGTCAAAATATTGGAAAACTTAGGAATAAATTATTCCTAAGTTAAGATCACGTAGGTAGCTTAGTTGGAAAAAGAGCAACCCTGCGCTGAAGGGGAAGGTGCGGGTTCGAATCCCGTCGAGATCGTAAATTTTTGGGATTTATTAATTTCTTAGAAATTACCCAGAGTAATATAATAAATAAAAACCTTAGAATAAATTATTATTATTTATTCTTAGTAAACATCCCGTTTTAAATGACAAAGATAATTCAGTGCAGTTACTAATAAATATAATGTTCTATTTGCTCTCATACATTCGCATTACATTCGCGTGCATTCTTGCGAATACGAATGCGAGTATTGAAAATCTTGCAAATGTTCGCCAATGCGAATGCAAGTATTCGTTACATCTCTATTATAGATGAATGGATCTATCTATTAGATTATTAGAATAGATAATAGAATACCTAGTTTTTAGATTGATATAAGAGCCTCTGTTTAAAACCTGATTTTATTAATTACCTACATACTTATTTTCAGAGCAATGAAGAAAACTTTTGCCCTGGGCCTTCAATTGGGCCACACACGTCCAGCTTCACAAGAGGAACTGATCTTGCAGCCTGATCAACTTGTAATAATAAACAACAATCTCTATTTATATACATAGATAGGTAGGTATGTATGTAAACTGCACGCCAAGAAATTACCAAATGAGTCAGTTTTATGTAATTTTTTATGGATTTACTAGTTTCTGCTTTTACCGATACATTTTGTTTTGTCATTTTTACTTGCAGAAAAATTATCAACTATTTTTCAAATCTTTTCCTCATACAACCATGATTTAAAATAGGTATGGTTATATGTTTTGAAAACTAGTGGTATAAAATTAAACACACATTAAATGTGCCTTACCTACCTACAAATTAGGTATTTTGTTTATAATTATAAATAGTGTTGAATGAATAGAAGGCTGTTTGAATACCTACTAAATAAATCTGATTATTTTAATGAAAAAAATTATTTGCTGGTCCCCTACCTATACTAGTAATTCTATAAACAGTAGACCTCGCGAGCACTTAGACGACCTCTATGCCGTGACGGGCGAAGGTCTGCCTGCGACGCAGGAACATTTGTACGATCTGCAGGTATGGTTCCGGGTGTTCTGGTCGTTTTCTATACATAACAAAAAACATCTATCTTTGTAATCACTAGCGGCGTAAGGGGGGGGGCGGAGGGGCGGTCCGCCCCGGGTACCGAGCTCCAAGGGGTGCCACCTCGGCACCCCTCGGGGCGCGCAGATGGCACTTCAAATCCGAATCCGAAGGGGTGACACCGAAAACTCACACGCACACATATAAAAAAATTGCGGCTCGCTTCGCTCGCCGTTGTTTTTTATTATGATTGCAAAATAAGTACTTGAATACTTTAAAATTGGGTGTAGAAAGGTTGCCTAGCAGAGATCGCTCAAACCGATAAGGCATTGTACATACAACTTTATCTGTATTAGTCTTTCCCTGCCCTGTGTAACTATTTTATTTGATGTGCAATTATGAGTATTTGCTTTGTACTGTGCTTTATTTTGTTGTAAATCGTAAAAAAAATATTTTCTCATTCATTGTCATAGCTTACTTTTTTGCTAAGTATGCCTCACCAATTTCAAAACAGGTTGTGGCTCACTCATCACCCACTCGGTGATTTTTATTTTGTATTTGCTTCATAACAATCTTCGCAGCCGCCGCAATTTCTCCAAACGTTTCAGGGCTCGCTGTTATGAATTTTTTCATACTCTTATAACTTGTAACTTATAACTTGTTTGTGATCACCCGAAAAAGTAACTAAAATTTCGGCGGCTCGCTACGCTCGCCGGTTCGTTTTTAGCTTTGTTGTAGATCGCCAAAAAAAAAATTTCGTCGTAGTTTTAGAATACTTGTATTTTTGCTAACCTCACCGAACTCCGAAATTACCTATTGTGGCTCGCTCCGCTAGCCGTAGCCGTCACAATTAAGTCAATTATTAAAGTCACCTATGACAAACTTATAAACTTTTCACCAAACATCCGAAAATCCAAAAAAATATCGCGGCTCGCTTCGCTCGCCGTTACGCTCGTCGTTCCTGTTGTTAGAAATTGAGGGTGCGGATAGTCAACCGACCCCCAAGGGGGGGGGGGTTGCTTGGTAGAAAAACGCCCCGGGTGCCAGCCCACGCTACGCCGCCACTGTTTGTAATGTGTTGTGTTATGTAGGTATATAAGTTATCTTGTACCCAAAATACAAGCCCTGCTTAGCTTGGGGCAAGATAATGCTGTGTGAGTTGTCCAGCATCATTTATTTATATCTGATTATATTATTTATTTATATGTATTAATTTACTTTATTTATTCATTATATGAAAATATACTTATATAATAAATATACTTTATTTATATTTATTTTTTTATTTATGTTTTTTACTTTTTTTCAACAATGAATTGTCTAATTTAAAAATTTAAAAAATTTTTGGCCTGAGTAGTCTGTAACATAATACAAAATGTTGAGCAACAATAACAAAATCGATAACTAAAACTTCTTCCTAAACAAAACCAATTATGACAAAAAATCGCACCGGTATTAGCATTAGGATATTTGATTATTTGATTGTCAGTCAAACTACGGCATAAGTAAATAAAAAGGTTAGTCCATAGTAAAACTAAGAATTCTGAAATATAATAGTTTGTGGTCTACTAAAAAAAAATTAATCTTTGAAATAAAATCTCATAAATCTGCAAACATACGAAGACGAAACATTTGGCCGGGCTCTTACTTAGTTCCTACGTCCTACTCTCGAAGTGTTACAAAGATGTTCTAATAGGCGGCGCTGTACGGTAAATGCTCTAATGCTTATTGTTGCATTTTGCAGAGCTATTTTTCTCGTCATGGCAAAAATCATCAGTAGATCTTTACCATTTTATACGAGAAGAAATAAAAATTTAAAAAAAAACCTTTCAATTAAAAAAATAATCATCAAAATCAGATGTCTTAAAGCGGTGATGTTCGGTAGCCCCCTTTTTGTCCTTTTTGGAGGAAACAAGCCTTTCATCAAAAAACCCCGACGACTAAAAAAATCTATAAAATTGTAAAATCTGTAGGTACACCAAGTTTAGTAGTTAGTAATAGTTTCGTCCAGATCGGTCGTAAAATACGACCTGTAGAAGATTACGTACATTCTGACAGCACCCATACTTATGCTAGTTGGGTGCTGTCGCCTCTGCATCAACTATGCAGAGGCGCTTCGCTCACTTCGCTCGCTCGGTCAATTATGTAGAGACTTTATCATTATGAAATATACTATAAAACACCAAAACATATGTATTCTCTAATCTATAATAGGCTCCAGGCTCATTGACGTGTTCTTTCATCGGGTTACGGCCGAGAGAGGATGGATTAATAATAATAATCCACACAGCATCATCTAGCCCCAAGCTAAGCAGAGCTTGTGTTATGGGTACTAGATGAATTATATACTTAATACAATAGGACAATATGAACATATCTTTTATATAGGCCTACATTTTATATAAATACAAAATAGGTTAGAAGAAACTAACAACAAAAAAGCCAATAAATGGCCTTCACAGCTAAACGCCAGAGTGGAAAATAAATACTCGCATTCGCAACAATGTACGCGAATGTAATGCGAATGTTAAAAGGGCAAATAAAACATCACATTTATTTGCACTGCACTGAATTAGTCATTGAAAACGGGTTATTTACCATGACTTAATTTATGAGTTTTCCAATATTTCGAGACAATTTTATGCGCATGATCACGGAACAGCGGTTCAAAAGCGATTTAAAAGTTTTATGCTGAATTATCTTTTTCATATGAAAGGAATTATAACGTATAAGTCTCATTAATTTATTTTAAAAAACAATCTAGAATGAGTTTTGCCTAGCTTACGAAAGTACTACTTTTCGTAGTAGGTATGTCAGCAATCCTACAGTTTCATAAAAACTCGATTTAAGCTTTCGAATGATTTTGAGCCATTTAGTTAAAGAACTTTGATAAGTCAGCTGTAGTAGTTGTGATTTGTCCCGAATTGGGAATCGAACCCGAAAATTATCAAAATACCAAACGAAATTCTGGAAGGAAAGTAAAATGTAACCCTCTTAAGTTTGTAATTGTCCTTATTATTTCGTCGAATAAGGTTATAAAGACGATTGTTACCTTCTTAGTTTGACGTCGTGTAGCGAATCTTCGTGGAAAAGGGTCACAATGGCGTTTAGAATAGCATCGATTTGAAACTTGCACGCGGAACAAGGTGCTAAGCGACAAAAACTAGGGAAAACGGTTTTTTTTATTCATGAAACTTACATGATAATTTAGCGAAAAATATAATAAAACGCTTTATTTAAAAAAAACATACTCGCTTAATAGAAACTTTTCGAAATAATTAGAAAAAACCGTCTCCTGTAAAGTTGGTGTTTTGCAATAGTGACCTTATTCGTAGGATACGACGAGATAGAACAAAGTGGAAGGGGCTAGAGGAGGCCTTTGCCAAAAGAGGGCAAACAGAAGAATTATCGATGTCGTAACAATAGTATAAGTAATAGTTTTTAAAAAACAAACTGCAAATTTTTCTGAATAAAGGCTTGAAATGAAATGAATTATTTTTACCCTTAAGCTCGTTAAGCGAAACGAGAAGAAGATATAAAACGAAGCATATCTATAGTCGTATATAGATTTTCCGGCTAAAGTAAATCACAGCCCTAGTACACGTGATATTCCCATTCAAGTCACGTGAGAGATAATTGGGTGATTTTCCACCTTTGCCGAAGCCAAGGAAAGTATCCGACTTACGGACGTATCTACCTTAAAGAACCTACATAGACTTAGGTAGGTATCTAGCTACTCAGACTGACGTAAACACACGGCGAAAATAGAAGGTAAATCCGAGGATTTCGAAGAACTATACTTACCTACAATCTTGTCGAAAACAACAATATTAATTTAATTTTGTCATAGATAAAAATACAATACAATACAAAATTCTTTATTGTACACCACAAAATAAAGTTAAAAGAAACAGATATTAACATAAAATACGTTCTTTTTGCAACATTTGCGATGTTGCAAATGGGACTATGATAGAGTATTATATACAGGATTGGTTTTGGGACCTACATAATTTTTTGCCAAGTCATGGGCTACGTTTCTCTGGTAGACTAAATTTTCTTAGCGTCACGTTGTTGGTGGTTCAGATTTTTTAATGTTTTTTACCCATAAAAACCAGTCTAGTGCAAAACTACCCTCAAATGAACAGCCGGAACATTCAAGGAACGCGCCGTTGGATAAAGAAGTTAACTGTACCATGGAAGAATTTGTTTTTCTGTGGTCCCGTTGACTATACTACGGGATCCATAGGAAATCTCTCCCGCCGACTGATTCTTGGAATTCATTTCTTTTAATTCAAATTATTTGGCTCCATATCAGCGTGTGCGATTAACTTTGTTTGATTCGGCTGATAATTTGAGGGTAGTTTTGCGCTGCCGAGCCTTCGGGGAAACTAACAAAGGCCGACCGACACAACCGCTTCGTGCGCCGATGAGTGAAGACATTTTTTCTTACAAAAGACTTAACATTATAATGTTAAGTTTTCAAGACAGGCGTTCGATTGACTGTGAAGAAGCGAGGTTATAACAGGATCCAATCTAAGTTGAAAATATGTAAGTAATTTGATTGTTTAAAAATATATAAAACCGACTTAGTATTTACACTGTTTTTAAAGTTTTTCGGGACAAATAATTATCTATCTCGAATACTTTTTATAGGACCACCATTCTATATACAATAGCAAAATAATTTTCCAAATAATTCCATAATTCAAGGAGAAATCGACGAAAGCCCAAAATAATACATATAGCGGAACATATAACCTTCTCCTTTTTTGTTTCTCGTTCGTCGGTTAATAATAAATTGATACCCTCGTCGCAATCCATTTCCAATAGGTTCTCATCAGCTTATCCACTTAGACCGGTCTAGACTTAATTTCACCAACCAGGACCCTCTGCTGGTTATTGGACGTTCTATTTTAAACCTTAATGCAATTTGATACGGTAGAAATTACTTTTTCATTCAGTCTCACTCAGGACTTGGGCATTGACTACTTAGAAGCTTTTTTATAGCAATTTCATCAGAGCCATTTTGAATCTAATTGCAACGAAACTGTGTCTTATTAAATTGTGCGTGTTATTAGGTACTAGCAGCGCCTCGCGGTTTCACCCGTGTAGTTCCCGTTCCCGTAGGAGTTCCGTGATAAAAAGTAGCCTATGTTCTATTCCAGACTATAATCTATCTCTGTGTCAAATTTCATCCAGATCCGTTCAGCCGTTCTGGCGTGATTGAGTAACAAACATCCATCCATCTATATATCCATCCATCCATCCAAACTTTGACATTTATAATATTAGTGGGATTAGTGGGATTGACGAGGTTTTTGTTTCTACTTCTGAGATATTCAAATCAAATCTACATTCAAATAAAATGTAGCACAGGTAGATAAAGAAAAAATCATAATAATTAATAATACTGGACAATTGACACAGCATTATCTAGCCCTAAGCTAAGCAGAGCTTGTGTTATGGGTACTAGATAACTGATAAACATAATACAATACATAGATATTTTTTATTATACATAGAAAAACGACCAGAACACCCTGAACAAATGTCTGCAGATCGTACACACATTTGTCCCGAGGCGGGAATCGAACCCGCAACCTTCTGCGTCGCAGGCAGACCTTCGCCCATCACGCCACAGAGGTCGTCAAAAAAAAGAAACAAAATTTTCTGCAGATATTTGTTCCGGGTGTTCTGTAGTTTTCTATGTATAACAAAAAATATGTATCTTTGTATTATATGTATTGTATAGTAGCATTTTTTTTATTTCGACCTTGCGTCTATTTCGTCATGGTTTATACTGAAAAACCATCATTTTACCAAATCTCTAAATGTATACCCATTTTGAACCTTTACCCTAACGTTATTGAAATCAATATCCATCGAACTAGAACTATCCCATGTCAGCTGAAAAATCTCATTTCTTTGTACAAGGGACTTACCTACAGCCACCCCTCAATTTTGAACTCTATCCTTACCACCACACGGTTCAATATCTATGCAAGTCCACGTTCACGTTTAGGGTTATGCGTTGAATAATGTAAACGGTTCTGCGGAACCCTCTCGTTGTAGGAATGGATGTGGCATTCATCAAATTATTCAAATCACTGTATTATGAGCGCGAGGTCAGGATGTGGGAGAAACGATAAATACTGATTTTATCTGGGCCCTTATTATGACATATGAGAATGTAGTGGTGGACTTAAAATAGGGTATTATACCCATTTTTAAAAAGGTTCTGAATCAGGTTTTAATTGTGCTAATAAACCACAAAATACAAATTTTTATTCAATCGATAAGTGCCCTAAAAGTGCTTTTAATATTAAAAAGACTTAATAATTTATATTTAAATTATTTTATATTAAATTTAGTTAATTTAATTTTTTTGTAACTTGACGAAAACACTGGACGCAGTGGACGCCGCCATATTGCTTTGTGTCATGACGTCAGTTCGTTTAGACAACACTGACGACTGTTCTTATCCACGGCGACGTGTTATCCAGGGCCTTTTCTTGCTCACGACACGTTTTCTAAAGGGGTCGGCGTTTTAATCGTACCGTGGTAAAACGGTGTGCTAAAGAAGAGCTCTTACTCTTTTTTTCTAACTCTATAGTTATAACTATTTGTTATGATTTAATAGTGTTAAACTATATGAAAGTCATTCAAGTAAAATTAAATCAAGTGAAAGTTAGTTATTATGAAATTATTCAACGTGAGATTATTTATGAGAGATTAAATATGATTTACACGAACTTTTTTACGAAACTATGCCCGCGGCTTCACCAGCGTAGAATTCTAATTTTTGCGTGGAACCCTAATTTTAAGTTATTTTGCTATTCCGGGTTGAGACAAATCCAGCAAACAAATCAAAGATCATCAAAATCTTTACATGTAACTAACCCGACTTTGTTTTATTTATAAAGATGAAATTACTTGTCTTATAAGAACTGTAATTCGGTCATTAAGCGTAAGTTACTTATTTTGGATTCGACCAAACGTAGTAGCCCCTGTTATCGAAACATAACAAAATACATTACATACACAGCTAAATATTTTTAACTATAGGTACATAGAAAATACCCAGATAAAAATATAAAATACAATACCCATTTTAAAATAGGCCTTCTATGGGCTTTGATGTTACGTTGGTGGTTTTCAAAACGCGTTGACAAAACGCTTAAAGCCTCCTTGCTCTGAGGCTCTACAAATCGTCTGACGATGCTGATGATATGTTTGTTCCAGAACTAATCCACCAAGATGATCGACCCCAGCTCTTCCGAAGAAGACAGTGATGAGGAGCACAAGAAGCAGCCCTCTAAAATCGCTGGCAAGCGTAAGTCACTAGGTATCATCGCTTTCACTACTTTCACTAGATGTATCGGGTTTTACCCTTGTATTCATGGGTTTTGAAAAGGGTGTTTAGGCCTAGCCAGGATAGGTCCCTTTTGTTAATTAAAAGAATTCTGTATTCTGCAACTGTGTAATAAAATGAAAATTAAAGGTTTACAAATTTTGTGTGCTCTCATAAAGATGGCCGAGAGAAGAAGAAGGAATATAATTTCAGGGGGGTGAAGACAATAAATTGTAAGTGAGCACACAAGCTAATTTTATGTCACTGTCAAAGTCTTCCGCGTTTCGGTTTGTACTGAATAGATGGCACTGTCCGCAACAAGGGCTTTTTGGATTTGATGGTGTTTGGGAAGGGCGGTGTTACATCCCCGTGCCTCAGAAAGCATGTTAAAGCTGAACACGTAGCTGCGCGGCAGGAGCGGCATTCCCTGTAGTCATTATGTATTAGAGTGAAAATAAACAATCTTGAATCTTGAATCTTGAGTGTAGCGACCTCTAGAGAAATATTGCCGCCCATTGTACTTATCTTATGTGATGTCTCTTTGTTATGTTATTTTCTCGTGTACAATAAAGAATTTTTGTATTGTATTGTATTGTAATATTGGCTGAACTACAAAGCTAACGTCCATAGGTGCTCAATGAAGGTACCTACCTAAACGCTTCAACAAATATCCGCTAGATGTCGTTAAGACATATTCCGAACAATTAACATATAAATCTCGGAGTGCAAAAAGTCAACTAATCCTATCGCACGCGCTTGATTCAGTTACAACTAACCTATATACGACTATCCGACATCAACTGTCGGTCGAAAGACCACCAGGCAAGTGGACCTGCTGGGTCGGCCTGGTAGAGGGGAGGTCTCCCTTGAAATTGATGATGATTTGGGGGAAATTCCACCTTCTCTCCCAAAAAGAGTGTTCACCAACCACATAGAGACACTATAAAAACATAACTCACGCCTCGCGGCAAAAAAACATCGTGATTAAGGATCGATCGATGTTGACAATGCTGCTTGATCTCAGGATATTGAATCTAGTTTAACAAGACCATGAATACAAGGGTAACCATTTAGTTTATTAACTAGTTTAAAGTCCCGATATACGCTTGCTTTGCAACACGCTAGACAACACCAATTTTAAAACATTGAAAATTATTGGTTAGATTATAGTAATCTAGGTTTCAATAACGATTGATTTGTCAAAAGGGTAGAAATAATAGTAGCTACAGTCGCTAAAAGAGTAGATACAGAAAAATATCAAAATATAACTTATTAAGCATACTATATTCTAAGGTTATTTTCGCGAAAACTCATAATAAAACACTGTTTTAACCGGATTGAATATAAAATATACGCGATCAATCCGGTTAAAACAATGTTTTATTATTAAGCATAAGTAGAGTATCTTAGTAGAGCTTATAAGAGCTGGATAGCTTCAGCGTTCACATCATTAGTATTCAAATACCTACAGAAATAGGTAATAAATAGCACTGATTCAAGCACACACTGCTTTTCACTACGCCATAGAATAGATGAGTATTTGACTGGTGCCACCTTCCGACGTAGACCATGTATTCACTAGCAATTCCTTTTTTCAGGTCAAGGGTATTGTAGCCTGTCGTAATTTAGCTTAGGTTTAAAGTTACTGAAATGCTGTATGAATCAATTACCGAGGTACCGTAATTGGTGTATTTAATTTTTTTTATTTTTATTTATTTATTATCAACTTAAAGTACATTTCCTTATTTAATTTCTGCCAAACTGTGAAACAGTTTGTCGGCAGTAGCTCTCGTGGACAATTTAGATAGTACATGTACTTAACTACTTAGTTACTACAATTATTCTAGTTAGCTAGACTTAAATACGTAAGATACAATGTGTAATAGTACAAAATTAATGCAAGTTAAAGCGCTATCCTATGGTATATTTATAACACATCTCTGCCTGTCTCGGACGGCTGAACGGAACTCAATGAAATTTTGCCAGGGAGTAGTTTAAATTTTTATTAACTATTATGGATGTAGTGCTTCTTTAAACTTGTCTTCAATGAGTTTTTATTATTTGTTTTTAACAATTAAAATAATAATTGTCCTTGTGCCAAAAGTAGATGCTCCTAGTATGATTAATCGAGATCAAGTCTTTCGGGGATGTGTTGTCAGTACAAAATTATATCAATTTCAATGTTTTTGGGGATATCCAAAGGCTGTTCTGTTAAAAGTTCTCATTTTTAAAGCAACCTACGTAATTAGACAAAGGATGGAAGTTTTTTATGGACCTGTAGACGCCAGGAAAACTAAAATCTCTCTCAGCATTGAATCTCAAGATTCAAGGATGTGGGAGCCTTTATCAAATCAAATTTTTCTATCACACGTGATAAATTACACAGGTGGTGGATAAATAAGTTGATCACTTTATCGTGCCACATTACTAGCATGTGAATATCAAAACACATAGACAATAATTATGTTCTAAATATGTTCACAAAAGTCAAATTTAGTTTGAGGACGCACTACTAGAGCTGAGGTTGTTTACTAATAATAAATAAAAGGTTGTAAATCCCTAGGTCTAGAAGGTCTTTTATAGATGCCTACAATGTGTTTTAGACCTACTATGTAGTTCAGTTTCAACTCCTCGCTCTAAGATAAATAATAGATTCAGGCGTTACTTTGCGGAAATCCATTGCAAAATATAAGTATGAAAATATTTAGTAACAATTCCGCGAAAAAACCTTCTCCGATAAGTTCTAACAAAATGTAGTCCGCGTTGTAGAAGAAAATGAAGCAAGAAGAATGAGAAAGCAAGACGTCAACTAGTTTCGTCTTTCCACGAGACATCATCAGGACACCAAGGTCGATTGTGGTGTCCTGATGATGTCTTGTGGAGAGACGATTACGATTTTCCTCGCTCTAAGTTGAACTTGTGATGCAGACGCGAGTGATCTCTACGTCAGACAACAGACAATACAACAGACATCTCTTATGAAGTGAATCAGGCCTCTTCAAGCCTTAGACTTGTGCAGGTTCAAAAGCATCTGTGTTCCCAGTGGTGCCAGCAGGCTCGCTCTCCGGAGGGCGGCCGTCAGTACGAGGGAAACCAGAGCTGCCGCGAGGGTCTACCGCTGGCCTGCCCGGAGCTATGCCAAAAGGTACGTACTCTTAGAAGAACTTACTCTAAGCGATACTGGCCACTCAATTGTTGTCTATTGTGTTTTATATGAATGTTTGTATTTTATTTGTGGTGTACCTACAATAAAAAGAGTTGTGTATTGTATTTGCTGTGTGTTTTGTTGTGGAATAGAAACTATTTTGCCCAGATGATGTAAAAAGGTAACACAATTTATATCTTCATACACTGTAAAGTAATGCTTTTGTAGATAGAACCATACCGAATCGTATTGGTTGAGTATGACTTTACCGATTGAGTAAGGCTTAAACGCTGTATTTGTGTCGTAATAAGAGCTTTCTGGTGCTTTAAGCCATCCATGTGGGTAAGTAATTAACTAAATATAATTAGTAAGGTACCTACCAATCAAAATTAAGCCTCAGGGTAAGGCCGCGTCATAGGCTGCAAGCGACCCCTGTATGTTGTAGAGTCGATTAAGAGAACGTTCTAGAGGCAGGGCACCAACTTATTAATTTTCTTTGTGTATATTTAACACCTCCACTGCGGCTATCAATCCGCCTGCCTGCTGAATATGGCTCCTCCAAAGCCTTGTTTAGAGGAGGTAGGCTCAGCATTGAACGCATGTACGTTTGCTGATTAGGAAGATGAAATACATACAATACAATGCGTCCGCTGTGGTTTTTGTCAGAGCCTTACCAGTCTTTGAAACTGAAGTCGTCCAGAACTGTCTCTCAGCTAGCAGGATGCCGATCTGCGGCTTGTCAATATAAAATAGGATGAATACCTAGAATGGCCGCTTGTCAGTCAAGAACTTCTTGACTGGTAAGCGGCCATTCTAGGGACGATTGATCGGTCCACAGTAATTATGAAATGCCAACAACAATGCTAACAAGTTCTAAAATGACAGGTGCCAGTCCACTAACGACGGCGCCTCACGCCGCACCGCTTCACCCCGCCACTAGGCAGAGAGAGGCGGCTGCGCTTGCGCCGCCACCTCATGCGTGAGTATTCGTAATAGTAAGGTGACATTAATTAGAGCCTGCAATAAGATGTACTTATAAATTTTTACGCTACGTACGCGTTTTTGGAAGGATGACTTTTTGCAGCGATTTTGACTGGGTATACTAGAATTGAAACCAATTGGTTTCAGTCGATTAAACAAGAAATTCACAGAACAAAGGTATACATAGAATATACTTTAAAAACGTTTATTTGTAATTCAGACACCTAAAGTTGATCGTTTCTTGTTGGCACGTTTTTTTTCTGCATTCTAACAGGAATAAAAATAGCAAAAAAAAAAAGTGCTTGGCCGCAAATTATAAACCTGTCTTTCTGTCTTTCTCTCTTTCCTAATAACTTATGAAAAAACTAACTAAGATTAATTTGTAATATAAGAGTATCTAATGCAGATTTTCAAAATCCCTTATTTTGGGCTTAAACAGCTTTAACTTACTTTGGGCTCCAAAACGCTTCCAAAATAATTGAATAGAAGTTGGATTTATCATGGGCTCATAGAATACAGTTTACGATTTGCGACAAAATATTTTTCTGTTAGTTTTAATCCTCGTAGACGCAGAATAAACCACAAATAATGGATCTCGCGCCAATACAAAACTATCAACCTTTATAGAAAAGAATACAGTTTGCTTGAAACACAAAACGGTCTCTGTCTCAGCAGGAGTTCACTTTCCAAAGGCTTTCCTACAAGTAGCTATTTATTATGAGTAAAAAAAATTGAACATCTTACTGCAAGCTCTACCTGCCAAACCAACTCTGAGGTGGCACTGTTGCGTCGTCTTCACGTCCATCAAATTCATGGACCATTGTAGACGCTACATTGATCAAAGCTTGGCGCTTATAAGAAAGAATTTTAAACCTGCCTGAAACTCTAGTATATTGGTAAATTACCAGAAGCTACTGTAGTATTTTATTATGTAGGTAAAGCTTTGTAAAGAAAAATTATCGAAAGTTTGATGCCCCTAGTTCTTATTATCGTAGTAGTTACCTAAGGGAGCCAAAAGGCCGATTTCTTTAACCAGCCCGTCAAAACAAAAAGAAAGGAGAGGAGATGTGAAGAAACTGAGACTATTTGTTTGCTTTTCATTGGAGATATGGAACCGACACATTAGTGAAAAGTTTGCTAGACGAAAAGGTTTTCTACTGGGAAGTAGCCAAAATAACCAAAAATAAGCGATTTATGCCGGATTCGTTGCACTGACTTCTGCCGAACGAAAGTAGTCCGAATGCGAAAAATCAAATTAAAAGCTGATATCATTACAAATTTGTCCCATTTTTTAAAAGCAAGCTGTCAACTGTCAACCACACGCTTCTCTAATCTGTATTGCATTAGATTAAAAACTTAAAAAAGTACCAGGAGAGCAGAAGTTCCTTGGATAATATAGAAACGCTTCGCATCATTACTATCACGATATAATATGAATATAGGTACTCGAGATTCTATTGGTTTTTTTACTCATCTCTCCTCTCCGCTTTGGAAACCTAGCCTAGAAACCCCAGCTTCAAAAGTTTACGACTCAGAGAGATGACATGGTTGCAAACAATAGATAAACTTTCAATGACGTCCCACAATAGACCGGATATTTGATATTAAAACGGACAATGTAGGCTAGATTGTAACTAGCTTAAAATAGAGTAGGTAGATATCACCTAGACTAGATTAGATTATAGTATGCACTACATTACTGTCGGAACATATACACAGACTGGACACTGTTTTTTCGACTGAGAAGAGAAAAGTGACGCCCCAACTTATTTTATAAATGAATCTGCCAAAAAAACTTCCGTTTCCCCTCAATATAAATAAAAAAAAAACCCTAGACCTGACCCTGACGCAATGTCAGAATAATCAAATTGAAAACGCGACAAATTCTAGACCACGTTCTCAGAAGTCTTACATGCAATGCATCACAGATAACATAACTTATTCACATCTAAACATTCTGAAAAATCTCACGTGAGATTTGGGGGAGTCATCACGTAATATTTATATGGATGCACCTACTTAATAGCCCAATACACTATCTATCTCCCGAACATTATTGTTTCCATCTGATAGTGGGGTCTCCTTTCCTATTTTTCTTTCCACTTCGCTCTATCCAACGCTATGTTAAAAATTACAGACTCTTAGGTCTGTTTAGATCGTCTGTCCAAATCCGTTTCGTTATTCTTCCTTTCTTTTCTCAGTCAGTGTAATTGTAGCTTGCTCAAGAAATTTCTAGCTGTACTCAGCCGATGATTTTCTTGAGTTTACAAGTCAACAGTCGATAAGTCTGCATATGTCTACGGCTCTCACTGACATTAACGACATAATACTATCGATCGAGTAGATCGTTTCTCCGCAGAACGTCAACGGGCAGCGCGAGCTCCGGAGAGGCGCCTGCGCCGAGCCCGAGCCCCTCGGGGGCTAGCCAGTCGGACAAGGATCAGGATCCGCAGGTAAGGTTTGAAAAACCATATTATTCCAACGCATGTTACACTTAATGTCGGTAAATAGCTATAATTTCATATCCGACAGTTTGTTTTCACGCAGGTTCAGAAAGCTTTGTGATTTGATTGTACACGGAAAAAAAGGCTCTTCTCGAACATCACAATAACAAGGGATTGGCTGTAAAAGGCCTTAAAGTACATAAATTTTGCACCTTGGTTTTTAGATCAAAACGTCAAGACTAAAAAAATGTATCTAGGCATTGTGCACTACATAATGCCTCGCTAGATCATGTCTTTGTAGATTATAGAAGGGATACCCAAGGTTTACCGCTTGACTAACAGACGAGGTTTGAGCGTCCGACCACTAACCCGCACTGGACCAACTTGATGAGTCATCCATACGCATACGCCATACGTATGTTAAAATTATTTGCCAAACAATAGATTTATCTGGACTGATGGACTGGATGCTCTGTAGACTAAGGAATAGGCCAATATGTTCCGGCTTAAGTGTGACAAACCTATGAATCCGTTTTTTACTTTTTATGTCTTCTTGTTGTTTTTTAATTAGAATTTTGTTGATATGTACTGACATGTTGTAATATATATATTCAATTTATCACTCTTTCGATTACCTATTTACTTTCAATATATTGTAGTGCCTAGCCGAGTCGAGTCATTCCCGGTCGGTAACACCCCGTCGTCAACACTGTTGACGACTGGGAAAAAAATTCCTACTCGTTCACAGTGTTGACAACCGCAACTTTATTTCCGGGTCATTCCCAGTCGTTAACACCCCGTCGTCAAAACTGTTGACGACTGGGAAGAAAAGTCCCACTCGTTCACAGTGTTGACGACCGTAACTTTTATACCTACTTGGGGCTGTTTTCTATTAGACCAGCAAACAACATGGTATCGAGTTTGAAATTATTTAGGCCACACTTAAAATCACTAATTTGAAAAGAAAAATGTAGGGTCTTACCTAATTACGATTTGGCTGATTATTTATAAATTTCCCATAAATTTAGCCTAAATCAAGCAATTAGCAAAGGTTCCTATTAATAATGTTGCATGTTTGGACTAAAATGTTATTTTGCTGTTAACGGGAGTTTTTTAATACGCAATTTTGTGTGCTCATTAGGGCATTTAATTTGAATTTTCCTGGTAACAGTTTTCCTTAATAGCAACCAGTACAAAGACGTAGAAATAAGCAAATTGTAGAGGAAGCGCGGTAGAAATTTCTACTGAAATTCATATCAGATAAATGTAATTTGGTAAGAAGTTATACATCGTCGGCCACATCTTCACTTTCCATCAGGTGAGATTGTGGTCAAACGAAGGTCTATAGACTATAAAAAAGAACAAGTTAAGCATGTATTATTGGATCTTAACTAACAGGAATGAGCAAAAAAAAATGTTTAATGTGATTATATAGGATGTAAAAACCAGAGAGATAAACCAACGGGAGCAAGTGCTCAAATTAAAAACAAACTTTTCACAAACGGCTATGGGTACCTACTGTTGAACGAGCCCCGGGCACTTTTCAAAATTTGTTCTAATGTGCTAACCTTTGACCCCCATTATACAAATAACTGTATAATAGAGGTTCGTGGCCAAGTTATCTCACCCACTCTGTCCGACGCAGGAGAAAATGGAAAAGCTAGAGGAGGACAAAAAGCGAAGGCTCCAGCTGTATGTTTTTGTGTCCCGTTGCATCGCGCATCCGTTCAACGCGAAGCAGCCGACCGACATGACGAGAAGGCATACGAAGTTGACGCCGCATCAGCTGGAGACTATACAGGCTAGGTTTCAGGTAATGCTGCAGGTATAAGGTTGTCAAGGTGAGAAGGAATTTCTTTTAAAAATTATCATCTTTAGATATCTAAACACGGTTGAAGACTGAGCAAATTAACGACAAAGTTGTTTGGTATAAATCTTGTGAAAGGTGCGGGCTGCAGACGCAAAATATTGACTGCCTTTCATACTATTCAGGTACGGTCTACCAACAGCCAACCATTATTGTCGTGTATTCATGTCTGACCGAGCAAAAACACTAGAGCGTCCTAGCTCTAGTGTTTTTGCTCGGTCAGACATCATTTTTAGTCTATCTTTTTCAGCATAATATCTTTTGATTTTCATATCTACTTTATGCCGCTACAAAAGCACATTTGCAAAAAGACGAAAACTTTTAAAACCTAATCATACCCTAAAATCTGTTCAACTTCTTTGTCCAGGCTTTCCTCAAAGGCGAGACCCAGATCCTGGCAGACGAGGCCTTCCAGAACGCTGTCCAGTCGTACCACGATGTGTTCCTAAAATCTGAGCGGGTAGAGCAGATGGTGAAGTCAGGGGCCTGTTCTCATCATGACTTCAGAGAGGTTTTCAGGAATAATATCGAGAAGAGAGTCAGGTTTGATTATGAAGTTTCTATCTCCTGTATTTATTACAATATTTTATTTCTGTGCAAGCGCAACTCTAGAAAATATGTTTCCTGTATAAACCTGCCAGCTCAGCAGGGTCTAGATCTCAACTGAGGAATATACTAAAACGTTACGTCAAATTTGTCATTTATGTGAATTTGAAGACGAAGCTCTAGTTATATCATCTGTTTTTTTATTTTGAGAAAGTACTACATACGGCCATTTTGATTTCTGCCTCGGAACAAAGTTATATTCTCGTAATGAGTACTAGCGCTAAATATGCCACGGGTTTAATAGCCTTTTGATAATTACAGCTTTTAGCTAATAGCATACCTGACCCGACCTAGTTATTAGCTTATTAGTAATTTTACTGATTTCAATCGCTTAAAGTAAACCCTTAATAACTATTAATTATGTTGTTGATTTCGAAATTGATACTGAACTTAGTATTAAGTCTATTTATGTTAAAAGAGTCTCTATTTATGTTAAAAGAGTCTATATACAGTCAGATGCTCAAATTATGTTATATATTACACACTCCCAAACTTTCACATTTATGTACTTGCGAACATTTCAAATACCTGGAAGACACAACAATTACAGATTTTGAACACTACATGTAAAAAATATGGCTTACAGTTTAACATAATAATAATTATACACTATTTTGTCAAACAATTGTATACGTACTATCGAAAATCAATATTTTTTATCCAAGACCATGCCTTAATGATATATGCAAAATAGAGTGCCACAAAAATGTATACAGTATTTGTAAATATATATCTACTCTTACATTTATGTTTCTTTTCCTAGCTCTATAGGTGATTAAGCTAACTTTATTTTCTTGTATATCTGGTGTTTGTTCTATAGATTCCTTCTTCTTTTGCAGTGGTAACGATTAGTTTTACAATTTTACTAATTTTACACTAGTTTTAACTTTAATCACAATTTTTATACAGGTCTTTACCAGAAATAGACGGACTTAGTAAAGAAACAGTGCTTTCATCCTGGCTTGCTAAATTTGATTGCATCATGAAAGGAACAGGTAAGATTAAATCTCCAATATTACTATAAAATATAATAAAACAAACTTAGGAGCATCTACAGATAAAATCATATATTTTTTACTAAATTTTCATCTTCTAAGTTCTATATATTAAAATCAATTAAGGCGAACAAATAATGTCGCTAGTGAGATTCAAATTTAAGTTAGTGATTAAAATTTAAATGCTTAAGAAATTAAAAACAATGATGCTCTTAAGTAGGACATTAAGAATATTGATTGTTAGCAGAGAATATTTTACGATATCACAAGCACACTTGATACGATAAAGACTGCTATTCAAACGATAACATTTAAAGTAAAGACATGAGAAAATTTTGTGATCAAAACAAACAACGATACTAAAATCAGTGTTACGAGTTGTTTGCTGACAATCGATTCGAAAAATAATAAATGTAAAGCATGTTACAGGCAGTGTGTGTAAAGCTTGTGTTTGCAATGTGCTCTGGATGTTTGTGTATAACGAGCCTTTCTAATATTCTGCTCATTTAGTCCCGGCCAAGGTAAGTCTTTTGGTTTCGAAGATTCTCCAGTCCATTGTCAACAATTTAATTTAATATCCCATGTTTTCAAGTCTCATAATGACATAAGTAATATTTTAACTCACTCCCTTCCAATTAGTAAGTTCGTCGTCAAGTAAACATTCGTGTTATTTGGTATTGTCTTTGTCCTTCCCATTAGTAAGTGTTTTGAATTTATATTTGTCAACTACTATAGAATTTGTGTTAGCCCCCGTATCATTAGTAGTAATTTAAAGAATCACTAAATGTTTGGAATTTCGTAAATTATATCAGAATATTGCAATTGAATTTTTGATAGCTCCCTAAAACATCTTAAAATCATCAAACATTACATGTATGTTTAGATTGTGTAACATTTCACCGACTGGTACATTAACTTCATTATTAGATTTGTGTAGTTCCATAACTGTGTTGTATCCTGAATATGTGTGGCCTGCATCTATCTCACTGTCTGTGTTTCTCTCCTTGTCTTTCACAACATGTCTCTCTCACACACCCGAAACAGGAATAACAGGTATCTCACTTTAAAAGATTTGTTTTCATTAATTTTTCCTTTTTTCTCTACTTTTGCTTTAGTCGTGTGATGTTGCTTCTTATTCGCTTATGTGTTCTTGTAATTTTATATTTTCATTGTTTTATTTATATTATTGTTATTGATACTTATTATCGTTATTTTCTTCAAGTAAGTATGATATGATTTCAAATTGGCGGTTTTAAATATGATTATTGTTATTTTAGAACTTGCTATTTATGTTCTAATTTACTTTAGATACATATTTTTTTCTATTATATTTAGCTTGTCTTGATTAATTGTTATGTACCTATACTGGACAAAAAAAGGTAGGAAATACATATTTTACTTTAAAGTTAAGTATTTTTGCAGTTTTTTGTTTATCTTGACGAAAGGTAAGAGCGCACTGCATGTTTGGTGT
The DNA here is from genome assembly GCA_947086465.1 of Eupithecia exiguata. NCBI lineage: Eukaryota > Metazoa > Arthropoda > Insecta > Lepidoptera > Geometridae > Eupithecia > Eupithecia exiguata. The sequence continues at coordinate 1,516,433 of OX352251.1, forward strand.
ATTTTCGATGTTGCTGTGGCCGTTTGTTTCTCAGTATTTTAACTTTTAATGTTGTTAACTAAAAATGACTTTTACCTATCACCTTTTTCAAAACTTTCTAAGGACTAGAAAATTACCTATTTACTTGACCCTACACCACCCTTATATACTTTTACACACACGTTAGGTACAACACTTTTTGTGTGCCTTCTTTATTCACAGTATTTCACTCAAAAAATGTAAGTCCATGGTTTTCGTTAACAACAGGTAAATGTAATAATTTGGATGGATGTTTGTTACTTCTTCTCGTCAAAACTATTGAGTGATTCGGACTATAATATCTTATTTAATAAGTTCCCGTGGGAGAGAAATAGCCGTTTCTGTAAAATAATAAATTTGATCTGTATTCAATTGAAATAACTTCATCTACATCCAGGCTTTTTTATCACGGAATATAAGCGTAAGAAGGCACGGACAGAAATTCGTTTACTTAAGTTAACACAAAGAAATTAGCAGACAGAATATACTTACGTTGACTGCGTTGACTCTACTTAAATAGAGCTTTTTACCAGAAGTTAAAATCAAAAATTAACACTAGCCTTCCATCCATGATGCTTATGAGCAATGTAGAGGAGAACTGATCTCATCCTGATGATGTTCCTGATACCCCTCGTCAAGGGATCAAACGTTGGTGTTCTTCTAACTCACTCTAAGTTCGTATTTAACCCACTTACATTCATAATGGTATAGAATAGGAGGATGAAAGGAGATCTTTTCAAAGAGAGGTCGGGTAGTAGATGCTTAGATAAACACTCAATTTGATTCGAAACAAACCATACACTAAATTATACAACTTGTATTTAATAAATCTTAACTAACAAAGAAAATAACAAATATAAATAGAAACTTCGTACTAGTATTTGCAATTGAAACATTTGAGCTAACTACAGTCTGTTGAAAACAATCTAAAGGTAGCAGTTGATCCATATCCATACCAGTCGGAAGCGTCGCCAAGCAAGACGCTGCAGCGCTGGCTGCATTCTCCCCTTGTATAAAAAGTATGTTCACGGTAAATCATGTGAAGACTGTGACTGTGACAGTGGTCTAACTCAATTTCTTGGTCTCCAGGCATCCCCGGAGATGACGATTCCAAGCGACCCTCACGAGCTCAGCAGCAGAGTCTCAACGCGGAGTGTATCCTCAGCAAGGAACAGCTCTATGACATGTTCCAGCAGATACTGGGGGTGAAGAAGTTTGAGCACCAGCTGTTGTTCAACGCGCTATTGGTAAGGAAAAGAAACGTCGTCGATGAAATTGTTATTATGCTGACCTGAGCACCAGATGTTGTGTGGTGCACAAATCTTATAGGATACGTTGGAGCTGAGACGTAAGCTTCAGCTCGAAATCCACTACTATCTCATATTACACAATAAAGTAAATAATCCAGGTGTATTAAGCAGAATCAATATCTTCGTACCAAATATCTACGTGCACTACTCGTCGACGGCACCGCTTGTTCGGTGGCGCGGCGTCGTCGCCTTCCGAACAAAGCACGGAAACAACGCACCAACTGCTCGGGCATTCCAATTGCTGAACGAGTTCGTATTCGTACACGAGTTCCAGCTAGAGATGGGTTTATGCCGGGCATTTACTGGGCGCATTGAGTAAATGCCGAATAAATGTCTTTTTATGCCCTTTAAATGTCCAATCACAGGGCAGATATTATAGTTTTATTATCCATTATGTTCTTCATTCTTGCTTTTATAACTTACATAAAAATGACTTTTTTTAACATAGCTAAAAATAATTTGTAGATAGACTGAGGAAAAGTAAGTAGGACATACCTATTTCATAAACAAGTGTACGAAATAAAGTAAATAAAAGTGAGTTTTCGTTTGTCTGTAGGTATTTGTTTGTGTTAGCTCGGTATGTTCGCACTGGTCATAGCGTGCAATGAAGTGAAGTTAGTACCTACTCAATCCATTGCTCTCGCTTTGCACTACAAGGTACGAACTTCACTTCACTGCGTTCCGCGCATCGCAGTCAGTACTTCCCCGAGTTTAAATCAAACTAAACTTGTTGGCGAGTTGCTAACTTGCTTTGTAGTTGTGATTTAGGCACGTAAAGATTGAAGTAAAAGACTTTGTCTGAGAGGTCAGACCTGAACAAGCAAATTGCGAAGATGGTACGGCGCGACCTTCGGAGCTCCAACACACGCCTCATTGAAGAGGCGATAGAGCGAAACCGAGGGTCCAAAGTATTCACTCAGCAGCTTGGCAGGAGCCACCTGACGAAGCTTAAAACGCACGATGGGAGGACCGTATTGTCGAAGCCGGAGATCTCTGCCGAGATAGAGGATTTCTATGGCCGTTTATACGCTGCACATGCCCCTCGTCCTCTACGGGACGACCACGATTCCAGAGCCACCCTGACGCGCCACTACACCGACGCACTGCCAGACATCAGTCAAGACGAGATCGTGTTGGCTCTGAGGCAGCTTAAAAATGGAAAAGCCCCCGGTGAAGACGGCATAACTTCAGAGCTTCTGAAGGCAGGAGGAGCCCCTGTTATACAGGAGCTACAGAACCTGTTTAACACCGTCCTTCACAGTGGGAGAACTCCAAAGGCGTGGAGCGAGAGTTTGGTGGTGATCTTTTTTAAGAAGGGAGATAAAACCCTTCTTAAAAATTACAGACCCATCACACTCCTGAGTCACGTCTATAACGCTCTTCTCACGAGTGATCACGAACCGTCTCGCCAGGAGACTCGACGAATTCCAGCCACCGGAACAGGCCGGGTTTCGCGGAGGATATGGCACCATAGACCACATACACACAGTGAGGCAGATTATACAGAAGTCCGAAGAGTATAATCAGCCCTTTAGTCTGGCCTTTGTGGACTATGAAAAGGCCTTTGACTCTGTCGAAACCTGGTCGGTTCTGGAATCCTTACAGCGATGCCAAGTAGACTATCGTTATATCGAGGTGCTGAGATGTCTTTATGAAGCCGCCACCATGAGTGTCTAAGTACAGGGCCAGCAGTCTAAACCTATCCAACTGCGCAGATGAGTGAGACAGTGGATGTTATATCCCGAAACTGTTCACAAGCGCGTTGGAAGATGTGTTTAAGACGCTGGACTGGAAAGGTAAGGGCATCAACATAAATGGCGGTTACATCTCACACCTGCGATTCGCTGATGACATAGTCTTAATGGCGGAGTCGCTGGAGGAGCTAAACCAGATGCTGGACGGCCTAGCTTCAACCTCGCGACGTATCGGTCTAGGGATGAACTTGGATAAAACCAAGGTCATGATCAATGGCCTCATTGATCCGGGACCGGTCGTCGTACATGGCCACCTTCTCGAAATTGTTTCCGAGTACACTTACCTAGGGCAGATTCTGCAGTTTGGTAAAAACAATTTCGAGAAGGAGGCCAAGAGGAGGATCCAGCTGGGCTGGGCAGCGTTTGGGAAACTACGTCGAGTCTTCTCGTCATCCATACTGCAATGCTAGAAAACGAAAGTTTTCAATCAGTGCGTCCTACCCGTCTTGACTTACGGAGCTGAGACGTGGACACTCGCGGTAGGGCTTGTCCACCAGTTTAAAGTCGCCCAGTGAGCTATGGAGAGAGCTATGCTCGGAGTTTCTCTGAAGGATAGGATTCGCAACGAACACATCCGACAGAGAACCAAGGTTGTCGACATAGCTCAAAGGATTAGCAAGCTGAAGTGGCAGTGGGCTGGCCATATCGCGAGAAGAACCGACCACCGCTGGGGTAAACGTGTTCTTGAGTGGAGACCGCGACTCGGCAAACGTAGTGTAGGACGCCCTCTGACCTTTTATTGCGAGACGGTGTATTTGACATCGACGTTCAAGCAACACTGATACTTGGGAAAGATAATTATTAGTGATATTTAAATAAATATAACAATAACATAATAGTACTCCTCGTGTATTTAAGTTTTATCAGCAACAAAACAATATATTTTGTGCTATTTATACATTTTCCTAACATATTTATATGTATATTTTATTCAAAAAGTCTAAAAACTACAAGCGTAGTTTCTGCCCTGCCATCGGGCATTTATTTGGGCAAAAACTCGTTTTTGCCCAATCTGCCCTGTTTATGCCCTTTTTGCCCAATTGGGTTTAAACCCTCGACCCATCTCTAGTTCCAGCATATCAACATATTCCACAACAAGCTTAGTGTTATAGTTAGAAGAAAAAACTTACCTATATTTAGTATAGTTATAGTTAATAACAAAGGATAATGAGTGCCTTGGTTTTTACTTTAAACTTCTATCTTTAAATAAATAACGATTAGGAGATATCTGGAATATTATGTTAAGGTCTCTTAGGCTGTATTTCGTTCATAATGTTCCATTCCTTTAATTATTGTTTATTTCCATTTTTATTTTGTCTGATTGTTACTCAAAAGAGTTATCAACGCAAAGCCTTTTAAAAACATCAAAGCCAATTCTCAGCATGATTAACTTTTCACATTGTATTGAGAAAGCATAGGTTCTTTCTTGCTACCGTACAGTCTAAAAATGCGATGATATATTTTTCTCGCAATCCCGTGAAATCTCTAATTAAAATTTCCCCCTCACCTAGAGGTGTATTTGCCTTTGTTATAAACATCAGAATTCATTAGCAGGGATAATTAAAACATGAGTTATATAACATAAATATTTATATTTACAAGGGCCTGGTCTGAAATGAATAAATTCACTGAACGTTAAGTAAATAGAAACGGCAGAATTTACTACTTTCAAAGGTTGCTAGTTCAAATAATGAAAGATAAACTTAGGTTACTAGCACCTACTTGAAGAGGTCGGTAAATATTGGTTTACCTAGTTGTCTGAGTTAAATTAGCTTGTTCAAACAAAGATTAACTAATGCAAACAAAAACGAATGAATATTAATTGCTAAATTCTAAGTATAATTAAAAGGTAGATTTGGAATACAGTCTTATATAGCTATCTAGGTAGATGTGCAAATAACGAAACTAGATAGGTAGGTATCTAAGTTCGTTATTTGCACAAGAAGCTCAAGGCAAAAGCTGAGATCCTTTAAATGCGGGTGGAATTCTGTGAATAAGTACTGTTATATTCCTAGAGATAGATACACATTTACTAACACTACCTTGATACAGCACAGAACCAAAAAAAAGCAAAAAATTTAAATTTCTAGACCCCTTGTAGTACAAATTAATCATAATAGTGACGATGCTAATCATGATGATCACACCTTTGTTACACAGCTGGATTCCGCTGATGAGCAGGCCGCAGCCATAAGAAGAGAACTGGATGGAAGGATGCAAAAAGTCAACGAAATGGAGAGGGTAAGAAAGTGCACAAGATTCACTGGAAACCATTGTTATGCAAATGACGCATGAGTGGAAGGCGAACTGTAACTGCGCAGCGTGGATGTACCGATCAGGAAGTTGTTATTTTAAATTCTCTAAACCATAGTGAACAACGTTGGGTCCCTTTTATGCCTACGCTGTTGTCTCATGTTCTGCAAATGCTTAAGTCTTCTCTTCATTCGCTATTTGATGCATTTACAGGCTACATGCGTTAACTATTCCATGCCGTGTACTACATTATGTATATAGGTACACTAATATGGGCTGATAATGATGATGAATAGTAACAACGAATCGATAGCTGTAGTTAGAGGCACGATCACGATTGATAATAATAAAGCTCTCCCCAAACTAGAACCGCAAGCTGATGCCCAAGTTCGTCCTCAAAGAGATGGAGTCCCTCTACATCGAAGAGCTAAAGTCATCGATCAACCTGCTAATGGCAAACCTGGAGTCGCTCCCCGTGTCCAAGGGAGGGGCTGACTCCAAATATGGCCTTCACAAAATCAAGCGGTATAACAACAGGTCAGTGTTAATGCTAAGGTGTTGGGTCTGCATTTCGTAAGATTTGATAGATTTTTTAAGACGAGACTATTTTTAAATTATTTGATTCCGAAATAATGATAGTTGAAAACAGGGGATCGTAAATGGTAATGTCAAAAGCGGTCACGATAAATAAACGCGTTAAAAATATTTTTAAAATCTGATTTATTTTTGAAATAATGTTATTAAAATATTTGTGTTTGTTACTGCCATTATATTGCAACAAAGATACGGTGTGGATGATTTGTTATTGCCCGTTTTGACACTGTCATTGCGATGCTTCTCAAACTAAGATCCAGCAGCCTACAGTTCACAGAGAAATGAATGATCATTCCATCATTATTTGATGTGGTCAATGTTGTCGCTCAGTGATTGATCAATTGTTAGGAAATAACATTAAATTACTTAAATTTCTAAACCTTTTTGTATTCTCATCTTCAATTGATCAATCATTAAGACTAGATGCGAGTCAATGGATTTGGTTTTGTTTATGTTATTCAAATTTCGTAACATGTTCAGCAGCATCTAACACGACTTTACATCTTCATTCTCTACAAAATTTTGTGTTAACTCCCAGTTTGTCCTCTCTGCACTAGGTTTGATAACCTGTAACTTTGTCTGGATGTTTCGTCCTTATTTTTACCAAACCCAAAAATATAGGCATAACCCATTAGAAAAATAATGTCTTGTTTAAGTATACATGTAAAAATTAGATCCCCTGAAATAAAAATCACTGGCGTACATCCAGATACTTATTAATTTCAACTTGTTCATTTCTGTTTTTGGTTTTTCTGTCCCTGGCACTAAACCGGATGGTAAAAAATAAAGGAAGTACAAGTAATGAGTACAAAATTGATAATTTTGCGCACGTGTCTTGTGTAGAGGGACGCCTACACTCTCCTAGCCTGAAAACTATAACTCCGATCCTAATGTTGTCATTCGACCACTGTAGTTTTAGAATGAAAGTAGTTACGAGCTTCTAGCTAATGTAAAACCCCTTGTAGATAAAACAATCGTGGTCCTTATGATAAATAAGTTTGTAATGACAACACAGGATATATTCCAGCTTCCACACCACAGCCAGAAAATAAGCTTATAGAAATATTGTCGTAGAACAAAATAAATGTACCATAGACAGTAATAGCTACAATTACACATTCTCGTAAAAAGCTTAGCTTTAACTCAATGATGTAACAGAAACCATAGAACTAAGCTTAAAAAACACAGCTTTAACTATTTCGTTTCACTTTCTCATTTTTATCTATATTCGTTCAATAACAAAGCTTCAAGCTTATAAAAAGCTTTGCTTTATAATTTACTCACTCTTGTATCAATCAATATCATCACAAATGTCAATACATCATCAATTTGTTTTACTTATAACAAACATTTCACAATTTAAAATATCATAGTATTGTTAGTATTAACGCTACTTTTTGCAGAGTCTTTGTAATGTTTCCCATTGTATGCTTAATCATTCTTGGTAACGGTGATGGTTCCATTATTACCACCATGCATCTTGTCCGGGCTTGTGAATGTCGGTCCCAATGTTGCTTGACTAACTCCACTCAAAAAATCATCCGTACTATCCCTTGATTCTCCAATAACATCTATACCCTCATGTAAATTGTCTGATTTGAAAATTTTATCGTGTTTTGTGATTGTAAACTGAATCAATGTTTTTGATGTCTGTATTGTCCCTTGTTGTTTTGATATGAATGTTGAAACTATCAATAATATGAAACCAATCTGTGGATTCTCTGATCCAATCAATCTGAATATCAATTTATGGCGGTGAATTTCTCTATCTCTCTTGATAAATTTGGAATCGGTGTATGGTGGTGGATTTTTGACGCTGGATTCGGAACTTCTGGAAGTTAGATCAAACGCCGGACCAGACCCGAGTCCAAGACTGAGTAAGCAGCTGTGTTTCAGATCGCAAGGCTCTCTCGCAAACAAGCTCACTGGCGAGGAGAGTGGTGATGCAGATACACAGCTCACGAAAATGGATGTAGTGCTTACTTTCCAGATTGAGGTATGGTGATCTGAGATAGGATAACTAAAGGAGCTAGACGAAAGTCTTTTGACTGACAAACATATAACATAATATACAACATAGGTATATGTGTACAGTAATATATATTCATATATAGTTATTGTCTATGCAAGTCCATATTGTCCATGTACCATAAAGCTTGAAATGATTTTCGTTATGAAAACGAAAACTATAGGGATGGCCTATTGGTATCGGAAATTAGCGTATTGTTTTCTAGTATTTTGATATTTCGAGCACAGAGTTGAGTACCATGATCACGGTTTGTCTATCTATCTATATCGAACCCAAGATACTAGCAATAGAAATTTTTTTTTAATTGTTAGGCATCTGTGTTTTGAAACAGAGAGTGTTTATTTATATGATCATACATTACACAAATAATAATAATTTGCACAAGATGAACAGGTTAACGAAGTTCAATTGCATTGAAATTATTTATTTTTCAACTCCCTTCACTTTTTCCTTGTTATACTGTTAATTTCGTAAATTATAGGTGGTTGTGATGGAAGTGAAGGGTCTGAAGTCTCTTGCGCCAAACAGGATAGTTTACTGCACCATGGAGGTAGAGGGAGGAGATAAACTGCAGACTGATCAGGCGGAGGCGTCGAAACCTATGTGAGTATTAACTCTGAATGCAAAAGAAACCTTTATTTGTGTCCTAAAATAAGTCAAGGCAGGGATCTTATGACGGATTCAGTAGCTCTCGAATTGACTATAATCTTCCTGATAATTTTTGACGCTATCATCACTAAAGCACAATGTCATCTTACTACAAAATGGACCTCATTTTTAAATCAACGCGCTTCCATTATCCTGTGCTTTTGTGCATAAAGTATCTACGATATCTATATGCTAGGATTATAATATCTGTGACGATATGCAATTAGTTATTCCACAGATATTATAAGTTATAGTGAACCATATTATCTTATAAGAATATAGATATTTTCACTTTAAATCCAACCGCAGAAAAAAAAGAGTTCAGAGGTTTGTTTTTTCGAAGACGCAAATTTCATAAATGGTTTCCTACAGGCTCTTGATGACATAAAAAATAACAGCTCAGATCAGCTAAACTATCATATTATTATGCAGGTGGGATACACAAGGTGACTTTAGCACCACACAGCCGCTCCCAGCTGTGAAGGTGAAGCTTTACACTGAAAATCCAGGAGTACTGGCCTTAGAAGACAAGGAGTTAGGCAAGGTGGTGCTGAGGCCAACGCCGCTGTCTAGTAAGGTGAGGAATTATTTATTTATTTATTGTTCGAACAAAATCAACCACCCTTAGGTATACCTAACAGTTCTTAACATAATAAACTAACTTACGGCGAATGAGAGATTTACATTTTATAAAATAAACTTACCAAACTTTAAATTTTCTGATAATCCGATACCTTATCATTATTTCATCTGTTACACGGTACAGGTTTTGAGTGAGCGCTGGTAGAACGTACCATATCTTCCTTTTTTACTTTTATCGAAGTGGATGACAGAACTTTGAATACTTTTCTGTTAGAATGGGACGAAACATGAACGATTTCAGCGTTAAATTTGATTTTCCGTGTTCGGAGTACTTTGGGCCAGGACGAAACCGGAACACCAAAAAAAAATGTAGGTGCATCGTCAGAAAAGCAGAGTAGTTGAATTAATTTTCTTTTTTTAAGGTCCCCGAGTGGCATCGGATGACCGTCCCCAAGAACCTGCCGGACCAAGACCTTAGGATTAAGATCGCTTGCCGTATGGATAAACCACTGAACATGAAGCATTGTGGGTAAGTGAACCAAAACTATCACTTGTCTCGACATTTTAAATCATCAGCATTATGTACCTAAATCCACTAAGAATGGTTTATGAGTTCGTTTGACGGCATAGATAAAAATATAGTTGTTTGATAATAAAAATTGATAAAATAGGGTATTTTATATAAGAAAAATCATAAATTGTAGTATAAGAGATAACTTAGGCTAAAAGCTGTCGGAAAATGTTAGATTTTGATCATAAAATGACAAAATAAACTTCAATTTCAAGTTTTCCGTCTTATAATCTGTTTTTAACACCATGAAATAGTAGGCGCAATGTTATTACGTCATACAGCTGTCTAGCTTAATTAAAAGGTATCCACTGATCAGCAACATCAACGCATTTGTTTAGGTTACAGCCAATTGACGTCATGACGACTGAGCAATATGGCGTTTGCTGTGTCCAACGTTTTCGTCAAATTACGCGCGCAACTTGAAAATGTTTTCTCAAACCTCAACAGCCTATAATGGTCCACTGCTGGACGCAGCAGGCCTCCCCTTGATAATCGCCTTATTGGGTTTAATCTCATGGCCATAATCCCCACGCTGGGCATGTGGGTTGGGGATCGCAGTTCCATAGTAGATCTATTCTGCAAGAGGCGTTGCTGCCCGCCCCCCGGTGTATGTTCCTTAGTCGCCTCTTACGACACCCACGGGAAGAATAAAAAATTAAGAAAAAATTAATACAAATCTGTCATCTCAATTCCTTTTCCAGCTACCTCCACGTGATAGGAAGATCAGTCTGGCGCAAGTGGAAGCGGCGTTACATGGTCCTGGTGCAAGTGAGCCAGTACACATTCGCACTGTGCTCTTACAAGGACAAGAAGTCTGAACCTGCTGAGATGATGCAGCTGGATGGATTCACTGTGGATTATATTGAGTTGTCTAGTGGTATGATATGGATTTGGGTCTTATGGTTCACGGGTCTCACCAATGATATAGAATTGGCCAGAGCCGGTCATAAACAGCCACAAAAAGCTTGACGTCTACGACATGTGTGTGCATAGCAATTAGTCGAGCTGATGCAGCAACGTCAAAATAACCTTGTGTTTTAGTTGCAGTTTATTTGTTCAAAAACAATAACTTCTTGTATGTCGTAGATGTTATGCTTTTCTTTTCAGGGAAGCCGATTCTATGTCGATAATTGTGTTTAATTGAGACCTAGCAAATAACTCCATGGTATGGAGAATTTTTACATAAGGAGGTAAACAGAGAAAAGGGTTTTGTTTCATCAGATTATTAATTACTAACGAAATACAATCCTTATAGAGTTCATCGCGATGAACTCTATGACTCGGAATATAATGAAATCCAATAGTTGGAAAATGCAATTTTTAAAAGTGAAAAGTTATTAGCTATGTTACTTCTGGCTTGAGATATTGTACGACAATCTTAGGAATAATTCAAGAACAATCAACAAAATGAAAAATTGTGTTACTGACCCACTTAAGCTTGGTAAGATGATGTAGTTCTGACAAAGAGAGGTAAATAATACATATAGATGCAAAATCTAGAATTAAGATGGGTACTATTTGTATTACAATATGTTTGATTCTCAATTTGACCTAGGTGTTGACCTTGTTGTCTCTATAAACCTAAGTTGCTTTGCTAATTCAACTTTGTTTCAACGACTTGGTACCAGATTATCTACTACCCTTTCTGCAAACACTCCTATCTTGTCTACATCTGCTATAAAATCAATTTCTAGAATTGATTTGCTTCTAACAACAGTTGTATCGTTTCAGCGCAACTTATCGTCAGCCAAGGTACGAGTATGTTTCATTTTTTCACCTTTGTGAGATTATTCCCTTATTGCCGACCCTTCAACTGTTGATTTCTTTCAGAGTTGGAAGGAGCCAAGCATTTTATGAATGCTGTGAGAGACGGGGAGTCTGTTCTGATGGGGGTGACTGATGAGAATGAGTGTCATCTTTGGGTGATGGCGCTGTACAGAGCTACGGGGCAGAGTCATAAGCCTACTCCGCCGATGACGTCGGATACGCACCATAAGATTATGGGAGGTAAGTATTTTTTTAAACGTAGTTACGTAATTTTTCATGAAATCAAAAAGAGTTGCTATAAACCCATGCTCAAAACAAACTTCGATTCTTTGCAATGTACCGATTGACATGATTATTTTTTAAAATTTTACTAACAAATATTTACATGTCACTAGATTCTAAAACGAAAATTGATTCGATGCTTGTTTCAGTTTGGGTTCATAGCAGATGGTATAAGTAGGTATAATAAAATCGCAAAATATTATCTATCTTCTGCTAGCCAAATTGCATGGTAATTTGGCTAGCAGAAGATAGATAATATTTTAGAAAAGACAGAATGCAGAAAATACAAAATAAACTAGATTTTTTATTCCCACACGTCAAATCAATAGAGGCGATCAAAAGGGCTCGCTTTTACGACTACGGCAGACTCACATAAGCTCTGATCAGGGTCTACCTGCCATAGTCGTAACCGCCCCTGATGTGGGTCCAAACGAGTGTAAAACAGTCCTCCGTAGAGTAGGTACCTATATCCTTCTTCCTTACCATGAATGAAAACCACTGCTTCTGTGCTACATAACAATCAATTCAAACAAATCATCTACAAATCTGGTAAAGCTAGTGCTAGATTAATATACTTATTGTGTTTCCAAGTGACAGTATTTTCACCCTGTTCTAGATGCAGACAAAGCCAGAAAGCATGGAATGGAAGACTACATCCAAGCAGACCCGTGTCAGTACGACCATCATCAGCTGTTCTGCACTCTGCAGTCTCTCACGCTGAAGTACAGGCTTCAGGATCCTTACTGCTCATTGGTAAGTGACATTGTGAGGATCATGTTGAGCAACTCATGAACTAGTAGTTTTTTTAAGAAAGTCTATGCTTCTATTTGTACGTCTCTCTTCCATTTTTATCTACCTACGTCTTTCTTCCATTTTTACCCGCAAGGCGTGAGCTATATTTTTCGAATGTTTTATGTGGTTGGCAGGATGGCAGGCACTCTGTACTACCTCCAAGCATGAAAAAGCTAAAGCTATTTTCATAAAAGCGTATGAAAATACCTTCTCGTCAGGTCTCATAAATGCCTTTTTTGCTATATTTCGTAGGCCTTCGTCCTAATTTGGCGAAAAAAGCAAAATGTTGGTTTTGTTTTATAGTTTTAAATTAATTATTTGTTACTTCCAAGATGATTTATTAAAGTATTTTATTTATGTTGGCCTAAGGATGCTTCAGGTCCTTAATTTTAGACATCTTTGACGACCTCTGCGGAAGGAGGTTGCGGGTTCGATCCCCACCTCGTAAGGACAGTAATTGTTTTAACGATCTGCAGATATTTTTTCTGGGCGTTTTTTGTGTATGATAAAAAATCTAGCAACGTAGTGTATTGTAATAAGTATATCAGTTATCTAGTACCCATAACACATGCTCTGCTTAGCTTGGGACTAGAAAATACTGTGTGAATTGTGTTTTATTTTTTACACCTTTCCATCATCTTATTACACCAGTTCGTCTGCCATCTTCCAGGGCTGGTTCTCTCCCGGACAAGTGTTCGTTTTGGATGAGTACTGCGCCCGCTACGGCGTCCGCGGCTGCTACCGCCACCTCTGCTACCTCTCCGACCTGCTTGATGTCGCTGAGAGCTCCCAACAGACTGTCGATCCTACCCTTATGCACTACAGCTTTGCTTTCTGCGCCAGTCATGTTCATGGGAACAGGTATGTTACTTATTACCATTAATTAGAAAATAAATATATCCAAAAAAAATATTTCGACCAGACTTGCAACTTTGCAACCTTCCCTTAGTATGGGAATGCGCGCTTACCAATTGCGCTACGAGATGTTAAGTGACGTAAGAGTCGAAAAACTTTGGGACTTCCTTCGGAATCCAGCGCCTATACTACCTATTACCACAGAATAACTACATTATTATATGTATAGTACCAATTACTTGCCTAGTTTTGGTTGGATTTGATACGAGGGATCGATACGGAGTATCTACAAAGCTATCTTTTCGGTGGCTATAATGTGAACACCAAATCAAGCAATGCTTGACTGGTGTTCAAATTATACAGCACAATAATAATTGGGAAGAGGCTTATGTCTACAGAATAGGTAGTCTATCTAGGTATCTAATTCAAATTGTTCGTATTGTAAGTAAGATTCGGTTTCCACCAAAGTAGAGTGGAGTGGACGACCAGTCACATGGTGTCAAAATAAACCACAAATACTACATGGCTTTCACTATCTGTGTATGTAATCGACATTCAACTGGTAGATTTAACAGACATCCGCTACACTTTGGTGGAGCCCATAAACTGACCATAGTTGGAACAGTACTACTGAGTAAATTACGTATGTACGTCTAAGCGTAGCTTTATTGTTGAGTGTTGTGCATTTAGCATTATGCTTTTGATCTTGTTTTAAAAACAATAACCCAGTTAAATACATACAAATGCTTGAACATTTTGTCAATAACAATAATGTTTTCTGTCAAAACTTGGGGAGTGATAACCAAATTACGAAATAATATAAGGTTAGTAATTGCATCTCCCTTGATGTTAGTTCGGTGTTGTGCAAGGAAGTGCAATAGGCCCCTTACTCTTTTGTCTATACCTACTAATTTGGTGTTTAGATAAAACTAATCTCTAAGTCCTTTTGGGAACTGTATTTAAGTAGTTAAAGAAGCAATAATAAATCTAACTACAACGTCACGTTATTTTAGTAATATAGGGTATACTACTAAAATAAAATAAAGTTAAAAACTAAAACCCGACTACGTAAAAGTTATAAACAAGCGTTCAAAGATGTTCCGAATATATATTAGCGATTGAATATTATTCATCGTTACATTTTCATACTCAGGTAGTCGGAGGCCTTTTTAGGTACATACAGAGCTCCTAGCTTGGGGCCTCCGACTACCGAGTATGAAAATGTAACGATGAATAATATTCAATCGCTAATATATATTCGGAACATCTTTGAACGCTTGTTTATAACTTTTACGTAGTCGGGTTTTAGTTTTTAACTTTATTTTATTTGCCTCTTTTAAGTTATGTAGTAGCTACCAACCTGTGAAAGTTTAGTACCTCTCCATAATCCTTGACTGCCTAGTTTGTTCAGCGGTAAATCCCGAGTTGGGCTAAAATTGTACCTAATTGATATTTCACTATCAAGATAAAACCACAGCAGCTAGTTAGTGATATAGGTACCCCCATGCCATTGGATTATGAGAGTGAAGGAATAGAGAGTGCACCTGTGTGGATAGTCTCCGATGAGACTGGCCGCCGTTGCCGAAATTCGGCTAGTAGGACATCATTATCTATCTCCTTGCTATACCGCCTTGTTATTTATTAGTATAGAGTATAATAAAAACTATTGTGATGGCATTCGAAAAGATTTGAATTTTCTTTTTTCATCATGAACAAATAATGTTTTAGGCAGTTACGTTGTAGACGACTAACTAAAGATTAATTTCATATTATAATTTTTAAGATATTTAATCGTTTTACCTTCTACAAGTTCTTGATATAACAAAATGATCTTAGTTAACCAATTTAGCCAGTCGAATATTTTTAACTATTAAATACAGTTCCTTAAATGTACTTTCTCTCTTATGAACACTTCCGTTGAATGTCTCACTTTGTACCTAATGTGTTCGTGTCAACCTTGTCTTAGTTCCATGTGACTAACCTACTGAATGTGTGCTTATTGTGCATGAAAACCTTTACTAATGTTTCCGGACTTTTGGGGATAGCAGTGTTGAACGCAATTTTATATGTATCGTCATTGTTATTATCAATAGAATTCCTAGTAAAAATAGAAATTAGGTACCTACCTACTAGGTGCTTAGTACTGTCCATATCGGGATTGCGTATTTAGAAATTGTGTAGAAAATAAAATGCATCAATCGCAATGTAGAATCAAACGTAGAATTTCTATATTTATAAATAAATATCTGAAGATACTCTTTTCATAATAACGAAGAAGCATTTTATACATTGTATTTACACAAATTTTATTATCTTCGTAAATCGGCGGTCTGTACATTTGTTAAAGTTGATTTTACTGAAATCAGAATATACAAAGGAAATATTCACATCTCCTAATTGTCCTATCATAAGATAGATAGCAATAATAATAATGATGATAACAGGAACATACCAGTAAATTTGAAGTTTAATCCGTTCAAATTAATTAAAATAAACTACACTCAAAAACATAAAACACATAAGAACTGCTACCTCCAAAGCCTAGCCCGCTTTAACCCTACTAGAGTAAGGCCCACACTGCAGTGGTTCACAGTGGTGCTACGTTGCCTGGCAGGCCAGACGGAGTCGGCAGCATCACGGTGCTCGAGAAAGAAAAGTTTGCGGAGATCAAGGAACGGCTGAAGAACCTACTACAAGATCAGATCACGAACTTCAGATATGCTTTTCCGTTTGGAAGGCCGGAAGGGGCGCTTAAGGTTAGTGGTTATAATTTCTTAGAGATTACCCCGAGTGCAAGGGCTTACGTGTGTGCATAAGGAAACAACGTCAGAATGGCAGCGTTAGTTCAAAAAAAAACAGTTCTACTTAATTATGAATAGTAGGTAGTAACCTAAAAAACTAGACAGGAGGAACTAGGTACTAAAAAATCTTTAGCGCCTAGTTTTGGTAGAATACACGACTAAAATACCTACCCGTAAGTTGAGTGGACTAGACCCTCACCTGTAAAACTTTGTGTAAATTAAAAATATCTGTTATTTTTCTCTAATTTATTTTCCATGACATCTGGACAATAATAATTCTGTCTTACAAAAAATCATTATTAAAAACGGTACAAAAATAGTTTTCTCTCAAAAAGGCTTGAACATCACCCATTTTAAGAAAATATCACAACTAGAGATAGATCCAAGATACCAGTGTCTTCAAGCACTGGTATCTGGGATCTTACTGATAATATTCAATTTTAGTTATATCTGCCAGCACTTTTATTACGTCCCTATCCTAACTAACCGCAAAGTGATACGTCTCTTACAGGCAACATTATCCCTCCTGGAGCGAGTACTAATGAAAGACGTGGTAACACCAGTGGCGCCGGAAGATGTGAGGTCCATGATACAAACCAGTTTGGAAAACGCTGCGCTTCTGAACTACTCCCAGTTGAGTCAGAAGGCTAACATTGAAGGTAATGTTTAAAAGGGAATCCGGGAAAGCTCCAAGGAGAAATATTTTGTGGCTACACTGTAATAATTAATAATGAGTTTAATAGAAACCGGGCGTTCCTGCACATCGAAAAAGATAATAAATATTTTTGCAGAAGATCTAAGAGGAGAAACCATGGTCACACCAGCGAAGAAGTTAGAAGATCTGATACATCTAGCAGAACTATGCGTAGACCTTTTACAGCAAAACGAAGAGCATTACGCCGAGGTAAGGTGTCAGTTCAGTAAGCTACATCATTTTTATGGTAAAAATATAATTTTGAAGAATGAAGTTTCAAAAATCGACGGATTTGGTGTTTTTGAGACATTCAACTTCAAAATCGTTGATATGGTCTGTGTATTCAATGTTGTATTGTGTGGTCAAATGTTTCAAAGATAATCATAAAAGCTATGATCTTTTTAATTTCCGCCCTATTTATTAATGAAAAACAAAAATTTTCATTTGTTCTTCTAATTTTATCTAATATTATAATTACTTTTTATTCTGGTTGGTATCTTTGAAATATTAACCCATCTAAATGTTTCACAGAATAGCACCCTACTTTCCTGTCGCTATTAGTGGGGAATGATCAGGCGTATTATGTTTATGTTTTCCTTCTTACTGAATTGAAAGATTTACCTTATTATCTACATCATTCAGTTCAGTTTTGCTCACAGTGAGATCCTTTATGATTTTTTTAACGTTCTCTGTGATATCATTGTGTGCATTGGTGTTAGTATCTTTAAAGTGTATTTTATTTTCCCGGTAAATATTCTGTGTCGCTTTATCGGTAACTGAATATATTATCTCATCAATGTTTTCTTACCTTGTTTTTTTGGATAAGAGTTTTAAGTTTATTGTGTTCACTGTTTTCAATACTATTGTTAAAATTAAATGCATAAGCATTATTTGGTATTCATTTACCGACTTTGGCCATCTCATTGCAATCGTGTTATTTAAACTAGATATAAAATATTGTTCTTTAATTTCTTGGTTTAACTTACACGATTTGGTGAGAGGTTTATGTTCGCATATATCTATAACCTTATATTCCACTTCTATCTTATATTTTGTTTCTCCGCAGGTTTATAACACAAAACCGGATTCTAGCGGTCAACCAAATGTAACTACTCATTTAAGCTCGGCTGGTTAAATCACTTGTTGATCGTTCACAGATTTGATCATTTCACTTTGATCACTGAGGAGTAGACTAAATAGTTCAAAATCGCTTGGCAAATGCTTAGATGTTAAAAGCATTGCATGGGTTTTAATAGAGAAACGAATAGATCTAAATAATGAACCAACTTTTCATTTTAGGCTCTTGTTTGCAAAATTTTTTGAATCATTTAAAATTTTAAAACAATCGGCAGGGTGTTTAATAATGTCTTCAATGAAAAGTATAACAGTTTCGATACAGTCTACTCCATGTTTGACATCACGAAGAATACTGCTTACATCAACATGAAACAAAACGTTGAGCACTTACAAAATATTTTAGTTTATAATACGTAGAATGCTAGTCTGAAAACGAATCGTGCTTCCACAGAAGATTGACACTAGAACATAATAGGCGCACACACATCAAAAACAACAATAGTTCCAAACAAAACATTGATACTTAATTTATTTAAGGCTTGTCTAGAATTTGAAGTAGTTAAGCTTGATTCCTGTCTTTTTATGTGTGTTTTTGCATGTTTTATCTAAGAAGTTTGTCGAAATATTGAAGACTTTGCAATGCACCACTTTTACAAATTTTGACTTAGTTACTACGGTTTGCGGTAGTTTTTAATCTTATCTAGGACCTATACCTACTACCACTCGATATTTTGATAAACTTCATAATATATTATAAGTACCAAACCTCACGCTGAACTAACAATCATAAACTTATGGTAACAGCCATACAAAATCATCATATGAAAATAATGGCAATTCGTCCAAATAGGGATGTTATTTTTTATGAATCTCAAAATTTTTTCAACAAAGAAGCCATTCGCTATACTATGACAATGGCAATGGTATTGTAGAAGAATTGTCCATAGATGAAAGAAACTTGCGTGCGGATCTATATGCACGGTTTGTTTTTAAGAACATATTGTATGTATGTATAATTTTTAAAGTAATTGCATTATACTATTATTTTCTTTATTTATTCGGTTATTTGTAATGGTTTCTACCTAGACATTTTTGACATGCGTCCCTCCATCTGTATTTTCTTTCATCAGAAGGTACCATTCCAAAATGTGTCATTCTGATCATTGAAGTAGCGGAATTCGATCCAAGGTCAAAATTTACGAACGATTACCAATCTCTCTAAAAATTATTTAACTCTATTGAAATAATCGAAATTCCTACGAATTGAAAGGATAAAACCTGCACCTTATTACACCAGCAGCTTGATCAAAAAAACTCAATGGTATTCTCGGTAATCCATTCCAGGCCAAGTACGGGGAGAATAGAGAAAATTACATCGTCATCGAATGCGCAAAATATTTGAAAAAAATTCCTTCATCTCCAATAATTTCCACAATGTAATGTCATTTTTGTCTTCATACCTTAGACAAAAACCCCGGTGCTTGGTCTACTTCCCATGCCTTCGCAAACCATCACTAACTATGCCCTCCACCTACAGGCTTTCGCATGGTTCTCCGAACTCCTAGTGGAGCATGCAGAGATATTCTGGGCGTTGTTTGCTGTGGATATGGACCGGGTGCTGACTGAACAGCCTCCGGATACTTGGGACTCATTCCCGCTGTTCCAGATCTTGAACGACTACTTGAGGCTGGATGGTAAGTGGTAGACTTCTACCGTTTATATACATGATGACTCTTGTCTTGAATAAACCCAAATTATAGGAAGCAAGGAAAACAGACGGATACCTATTAGTCAAATGTGTGATATTATCTCATTATCATTACCCGTTTAAATGAGTCAATTCACTTTATGAAACACATTAATAATATTACATTAATTATGCATGTATTAAAGCAACGGTCCTTGGTTTCAACTTTTACGTGGTGGAAAATGACTTAAAAGGACGTAAACCCTGCACTCTTAGTCCGAGTCAATACAAAAAACATTCGATTAAAGTAATCGAGAACTATTGATGTGACACAAAAAATACCTAGAATGGTAGTAGTCACAAACGAGGTGTAGCCAAAAAATGTGACAAATACAACTCATTTTGCAGGAGGTTGCGGGTTCGATGGCCGAGCAGTGACCAAACCTTGTTGATTCCCATTCTAAACAGTCATCAAAGTGATCAGCTGACTTTGTCACCAGATAACCTGAAAGGCGGGCGGTTCCACGACCACCTCCGGGACACGTTCGCGCCGCTAGTAGTCAGATACGTGGACCTGATGGAGTCTTCCATCGCGCAGTCTTTACATAAGGGCTTTGAAAAGGAGAAGTGGGAGATTAAAGGGTAAGAGCTTAATATCATGATAAATAAAGGTAGCAGATTTTCGAGATGTCGAGAGATTTTTGACGACCTCTGTGGCGGAATCCTATCCCTCAGAGAAACTACATCAATTTTACCGCAATGCTTGAAAAGTAAGTTTTCAATCAGTGCGTCCTACCCTTCATGCCCTACAGAGCTGAGACGTGGACACTCACAGTAGGGCTTGTCCACCAGTTTATTTTAATTTTTTTGTTTTGAGTTCGCATTCATCGCATTTTAGGTCATAAAATTTTATTGCTAACGAATAAGCCTTGACTCCATTTTTCAGTAACGGCTGCTCAACAAGTGAAGAGCTGTTCTGGAAACTGGACGCACTCCAATGCTTCATCCGCGACCTTCACTGGCCGGAGCCAGATTTCCGGATCCACCTGGAGCAGCGACTCAAGCTGATGGCCAGTGATATGATGGAAGGGACTATACAGAAGACGGAGGCGTCGTTCCAGGTAAATTGCCCCTAGCAAGCTCCGTATCATTTATTTTGGACTTAAGGGTAAATTTTACCAGGGCTTTGAACCTACGTTAGTTCCCGTCGCGGTCGCGGCGCGAAATCCACCTTAAGGTACTTAAGGTACTGTTGAGTTGTGTTACTTCTTGACCTGGCGTCAAACAATGACGACCTCTGTGGCGCGGTGCGGCGGGCGAAAGTCTTCCTACGACGCAGGAGGTTGCGGGTACGATTCCCGCCTTGGGACAAATGTTTGCACGATCTGCTAATATTTCTCCCGGGTGTTCTGGATGGTTTATATACATCATAAAAAATATCTATCTATGTAGTGTATTGTATCAACTACCTACCCATAACACAAGCTCTGCTTAGCTTGGGGCTAGATAACGCTGTTTGAATCGTCCAGCTTTTTTTTTATTTGACAAAGGCATAAATAAATGAAATTATAGTTTGCCCACTATTACAGGTACCTCTCTCCTGAACGCTATAAGTTTTTATAAAACTGGTAATCTTATTCTTGCAGACATGGTTAAAGAAGAGCGTAACATTCATGTCGACGGACTACATCCTCCCAGCTGAGACCTGCGCCATGGTGAACGTGGCGCTGGACGCAAAGAACCAGGCCCTCAAGCTATGTGCTGTAGAAGGGGTTGATGTCGTGAGTTCACTTATGCTTTTGATACTGTTAGCAGTGGGCTGTAGTTGGATAAGAACTCTGGAATCCCTAAAATATTTAGAGAAAATGTTTTACGACACTGATCGGAGCAAATTACAGAGGTTTGATACAATTTTTGTGTCAGTTTTCATTTATCGACACAATGAACACCTTCACAAATACTGCCTTTTTCGCTGGCCTGTGTAATTATGCATTGTTCCACAATGCATAATTACACAGGCCAGGGTTTGTTCATGTATTTTCAGTATTTTTATGTATTGCATTCATAAAGTCATGTTTTAGTCATGATAACCTTATTGTAATCAGATATTGTTAATAATTGTTAAAAAAAAATAATTGAATTCTAGAAGTGAGTAGGTAATAGAGCCAAACACAGTGTGTCGCTTACACTGCGCGGTTTCACGGAGGAACTCTGCGGAATTCCTCGAGGCTGTGTTTTGGTTCCCACTCTGTTGATAGCTGACAAGTTTATAGCGTAGGTACCTTATTGTTTTATTTTCCGGCGTTTCCAATGCACTCGTTCATGGTCAAGAGATGACTCATGTTACTACTGAGAACTGACACTAATTTCAACATCTCAGCCATTTTCAATAGGTATAGAATTTTTATAAACAACTCACTTTTTGGCGTGGTGTTGGACAAAATATTTTGAACGCTATGTATTGATGAGTCACTCAGTTTTCTCTTTCATAAATATAGATGATCGCATTCATTGGCCACCTGTAAAATTGGATCGGAGTCATTATAAAGCTTTAAACTTCTTCTTTCAGTACCAATACCACGCGAAGATCGACAACCAGATAGAGACGTGCATGACAGCCATGATGACTGGCATGACCAGTCGGCTGGCGTCCGTGTTGGAGGCCACGCTTGCAAAGATTGCTAGGTTCGACGAGGGAAGGTAAATATTCTCTCTTGGATTGGTTCTTCAGAGACCCCACGCGACTAGCCGTGTAAACAAAAAATGCGCGACTAACCGAAGATAATATGACAGTGGTTTCTATTTAATTGGCATAAGATATAAGTTGGATGTTTGCGTGTGTATTGTGTATGTATATATATATTATAGATATATTACAGATATTTTCATTTTCCTGGGAACTTGTTCAGTACAACCACCCAGGAAAATGTACAGCCTGTAGGTACAGTGCGCGTCAGAATTAAGTATCCCCCTATCTCCCTACCTCTCATAGACAAGGGGGATACTTAATTCTGACGCGCAGTGTACTTATAGCCTCTCCTATGCGTGAAGTGGAGACACCGAGCGATCGTAATTTTTAGTTAGTTAGTCCGCTGCTGGACATAGGCCTCCCCTAATGACCACCATAGCGCCCTGTCTTTAGCTCTTGACGTCTGTTGCTGTCCAATATCTGGTGAAAAGAAAACTGAGTCGGTGGTTGGGTCTCTTTTAGCAAGACTACTGCTAATTAGTTAAATAAATAGGCACTCAGTTCTATAAACGCTTTTGTTTCAGCTTGATCGGTTCAATCCTGACGATAGCGAACGTGTCTGGATCAGGGAAAGACATCGGACAGGGCTATGTCAACTTCATGAGGAACTCCATGGACCAAATTAGATCGAAAGTGAGTTACTGTTATTTATTTAAATTGTTGGTAGGTAAATCAAATCTGATCCAGTGTCAATCATAATGGAGGTCATTAAGTAGATACGTTAGGTATATATAGGTGGAGCCACCGGCGCTATAGTCCGTAAGAGGTCCGAAAGATTTTCGGTTGAACCGACGAGGGTTTCGTGGCTTAGTTGGTGTTAGAGCACACCCGTACTCAGGGTGGGGCGCGGGTTCGAGTTCCGAGTCCCGTCGAGTGCCGTAAGGAATACTTTTTAAAAATTTAAAAATTATAAATTAATTCAAGGACCGCGCGCCTGTGTCCAGTTTTTTACTGTACTTAGTTATTTAAGATTGGTCTTATTCCAGGTTACAGATGAGCTCTGGATCCTCCAGCTCTTCGAGCAGTGGTACGGGATCCAGGTGAACATGATCAGCACATGGCTGAATGGCCGGCCAGCGCTGCATCCGCACCAGGTCGCCTGCCTCTCCATCATACTGAAGGTACGTATATACAGCGGTGAAGGGCAGGGAACGGAAAAGGGCTCTGGAAGTAGCCGCAGAGTTTGGTGTAGGGGGAGTCGGTTTACTTTAAAACGCATAACATTTTAGCTAGAGCGTCTATCTTCATATCTAATCGTATACAAAGCATTCATTAATAAAATTTATTTTTTAAAAATACCTATTACTACTTATTAGGTAGGTAGGTACTTATTTCAAAATGTTGTCCGAGTGAAGCGAGCTCTCTTTCACAACAGTCAAAAAATTTGAACTTTAGAATGGACCATGTTCTCCGCAGTTGCGGACAACATTTGAAATAAATATTGAATAAAAAATATGAATCTTTCTTTTAAATGTTATCATGGAAAAAATTATGGAAAAATTGCTCAATATGTATCTACCCACCTCTTCGATCAAAAATAAGGAGTTCGCGGCCTCCCCCGTAGATACCTAGAGCCTTACAAAAATGTCACTCAAAATTGGGTTCGTTTTGTTTTGACGCAGACAGTTTGCGCAGAGCCTGACAAGTTTTTTCCATACGGAACAAGAGATTGGTGGAGTCGAATTCATTTTATTTTATTTTGTAAGTAGGTAGGTACCTACCTGAGAATTATATACCTACCTACTCAGTTTATTTTCTATAAGGATTAATTAACAGAATTCAGGTAAAGATAACGAATCATTTATTGACGAAACTATAAATTGGTGTCTCAACAGTAGGTATTTATACAAAAGGGTCATTTCAGACATACAACAATTTAAACTTAAAATACAATTACAGGCAGGCACTCTAGATTAAAAAGAACTGGTTCCTGTCTGCGGCTTTGCACGAGTTTTTTTTACGGGAAAAAAAACGTTTTATAAATTCATACTTCTGGTAGGTAGGTAAGAACCTAGTCTTTCTTTTATTAGAGAGTCTACGCAAATGAAATTTTAGGGCGGGCCAACTAATTATTTTAAAAATCATCAACTAGTAATATTAAACTTATTTTTATGAAAAATATATTAATACATACTATAAATGAAAAAAAAAATTTAGAAGAAATAGCCTCTCCATTTATCAATTTAGAACAAAATTAATATTTTAACATAGGCAAACCAAACAACAATATTTTATGCTGATTTCACAAGTATATGACTCACATCTCAATATACGGGTAAAAAATATATATAAACTTACTGAAAATAAGAAATTCCATCCTTTTTCAGCACTTTGGACGAGTGATTCTTGCATTTTTTGTACCCATGCTTTTTGTCTGAACGCTAAAATGACACTAGTTGAAAAGCTTTCCTAACATGTCAAAATGTACCTCTTTTGCTACTGAAGGTTGTGGCGTGCGCATTGTGAATCTAAGGGGGGCCGGCAAAGCCGGACATTTTTGATCGATGACCTACCTACATTAAAGTTTAAATTCAGAAACATAGAGTAAATTTCGTCACTGAATTCAGAGAATTAACGTAAACGCGTAAAATAAAATAACTACATACGGTTTATCTAAAACGTTCTACTTGTCTTATCTCAATTTTCAGTCTGCTACTTCGTAACGGTAGAATCTTGGTAGAATCAAAAACGAAACATCACAAAAAAATTTGAAATTTTGACATTGACAGATTGAATGATCTGTCGCTTTTGGACCTGACCTTGCCACCCTATTGACATTTTTCCCAATTTATGGGAACATGGTTGAAGGGATTTTGTGTAAAAAGCTGGTTTTGATTTTCAAACACCAAAATTCATATGCTTAGTACCTACCTACCTCAAAGGTACCTAAACCACTCTGGGATGGAACTATATTCATATACGAATCGTTTCCAAATTTTAATGGTGGAAATGGAAAACCACAAAATCTATAAATGAAATGCCTAGGTAATTTGATTTTTTCACTCTACAGAAAATGTACAGCGACTTTGAGTTGCAAGGCGTGATCGACGACAAACTGAACTCAAAAATATACCAAGCGGTGGCTACGAGGATGCACACGGAAGAGGCCACGTGCAGTCTTCTGCTCACACAGCAAGATTCTGGGTAAACCATAATAACCTTATCTAACATTAATTTACCGTCTAGTAAAAGTTCTTACTTTTTTATAGTATTTTTTGACAGCATAAATGCAAGTCAAACAACTATTCCACAAATTTCCTAAACTTAGTTAGAGCGAGGAGTTGAACCAAATGGTGAATTAGGTGTTACGCACAATATGATACTTATAATGTAATATGTAAGGCCTACAGAAATAAATGATTTTATTATTATTATTATTTTGTTAAGATCTAATCTTCTCGGTTTAAAAACCGGTAAAAAAAACCAAAGCGCACGGGCCTAAGCCAAGTGCCCTTTAGAAGGAGAAGCTTCACTTGGAAGCTCATTTTTTGCAGGAGTTTCCTGACGATCCTACAGGTGTTCAAAATAACAGCTTTTTGCATTAGTAATGTAAGTATTTCTAGGTAGGTCTAAACAAGAAATCAATGGATTGGAAAAGCTGTTTCGGAATGACTCCAGTTGAAGATAGTACTATTGGAACTATAGATACTTTTTGCAGGCGCCACATGCGAGTGATTTCATTTTTGAGATCTACGTATTTAGTCAGTTTCTCTGCTATAGTGCTCTGCAAGTTAAGGGTGTCGGGATTGCGATGTCAATGAGGAGAGCCGTGTTGTTGGTTTTATCTAAAAGGGTCAGGTTTGGTCTATTGAAGTGTACGGTCGGTAAGGATG
Organism: Eupithecia exiguata; assembly: GCA_947086465.1. Taxonomy (NCBI): domain Eukaryota; kingdom Metazoa; phylum Arthropoda; class Insecta; order Lepidoptera; family Geometridae; genus Eupithecia; species Eupithecia exiguata. The sequence goes on from OX352251.1 coordinate 1,542,729, forward strand.
GCTCTGTCAAAATAAAGTTTGTGTGTGGCGTTTTCCAAATTGTTCTTTTTATTATTATTGATAAGGTAGGTCGGGAGATGTCAGTCAAGATAGAAAATAATGCAATTTTTTGTTACAGTGCTGGTGATGATGGATCCGAAGAAGGATCACGAGGAGGAAAATCCAAGCTGGAATCTTTAACAGAAGAGGCGAAGCTTGGCAATATGACTGCCGTTGTTGGAAAGGTAACGCTAATTATTTATCGTTGACCTATGTAGAACATTACTTATAAAATAATTGATGATTGTGATATCAATGTCTATCCTGATTACCTAATTATTTATAGGTGGGCAACATGTTCGGACGAGGTATTGGAGAACTATCAACAAAACTGGGTGGAGCTTCATCATGGTTTTAGCGTTACGAAAATGATAATAATTCACATCTCATTAAAAATCAACCTTTAGTTATTTGTATTGACGTGGAAAGGTGAGAATTTGTAATACTTTTTGTCGGTGCATTGATTGCCGTAATTGCGAAAGTGAGTGTGAATACATTGACAAAGGGTTTAACTTTACTGTGATGAGACAAAACCTCTTTTGCATAAGTATGCATGGAAACACTTGACCGCCATTTTGAATTGTAACTGTTAACAAAATGGTGGTATATGCGCTAGGTAATTTTAAAAGGCCACATACCGCATAGCTTAGTGTGATTAATAGTAAGGTCTAGATTTTATTTTATAAAGCTTTATGTACAGTTAGGCGTCATTTGTTTATTGGAGCAAAAATGTACTAGGTGTGTATAATAAGAGTAGTATTTGATAACACGATTGAATATTACGGTAAAAATTATTTACGAAAGCATACATAATAAACACAATGCTACAATAAAGATACATATCGCTTTGGCAAAATAAAGTTTATTGTGTTATTATAAAATTACTATCGCGATGGTACAATAACTATTATTTATCAAAATTAAAATTACCGGGGAGGTGATGAAATTAAAATTACCGGGGAGGTGATGAAATTAGAATGGAATCTTCTATTATAATCTATTACAATTTTAGTGTTATGTTTGAAACTTTTATGAACTTGTTAAATTATCTTCGTGATTTTAAAAAACTGTATCTGCATTACCTTCCTTCTTAATTATATTATAACTTTCACCTTTCATAAAGCGTGCTAGCACATAGTTTTAACTTCCAAGTAGCTTCTATTCAATGCAATCTCTTTAAGCCTAAGAAAAACATATTTTTCTAAATAAATACAAATCGGTCTATTTTGGTGTCGAAAATGCACGTACCTGCATTTTTATTAAAGCTAAATGTCACGAACTGTTTGATTTACTTTTCTATCCTGTGTATTGCCGACATAAATTAACTCTCAATTTTACTGGAATTGTTTGTTTTAAGAATACATAAAGTTTGGTAGCTACTTTTTCCAAGAAAAAATACTTCTATAATACTTATTTTCGCTATATAGATCTATCTATTGACATTTAACTAGTCAATACATGATAAATAACTATTTATAAAACATAATTGTTATCAGAATAATATTCTTCTACGCTAAATCCTTACAAAATTGTTATCTAGAAAAAACCTTTATAGTGAATCTAACTAAGTGCATAAAAACGGACGATAAATGTGCTCAAGCGGTACGCTATTAAACAAATATCTTCTTAAAAGAATTATAGCGTAATACAAGACTTGGTGTGAAGCTCTTCAATGTTATTAACTTTTAACTTCTCTTCTTAAAATTATAGTGGCATTTTATTCAACAGATTACCTATTTACCAAGAAAAACTAATATTTCTTTAAAATCTATAATTATTAGTAACAGAAGGTTCTAGGGATGAAGTTACTTGCTATGAGATTACTAAAGATGTAGGATCGCCACGTTATGCAAGTAGGAGGAACGCACGGAAAGGAAAAGGAATTAATATTGTAGGTATTAAATCGGTAGTTCTCATAGTAATGTTTACCGACTTACTACTAGATTGCTCTGCTACACTTTAACAGCTGCCTGTTTTAGAAAATCCTGCAGCATTTAGTGTTTCATGATGGTCTTAGCTAATAGCCCTCATCAAACACTAAATAGGGCTACTTAGTGAAGACTACCTTCTTTGCCTATTCTAATTGCATCATTTATTATTTTTGAACTTGTGTCCAAATTATAACTACTAGTCCAATTTAATAAATTACTTTGTTTGTATTGTATTACCTATTAACTAACTAGGATATCTAAGTCAGGTTTGATAGGATATCTAAGTGCATTATAAGAGCCGACTGAGATGTAGAAGCTTAATATCATTTTGCAGTAGAAACTTGCGATGGTGTATCAAGAAAATAGAGTTAACTCACGTGCCTATTTACTTCACTATTCGTGATCTCAGAAACAAGAAGAACGTTTTATGTAGGTAGGGTACATTACTCTATTTTAAAAATATTGGAAAGTGGATAATGTGTCAAAATTCATAAAAATGTCTCAATCTGTAAATTCTGTTGGTTGAGATCACGAATAAAATATATAAGAAATAAAAATAATAAATAAAAATATCTAACACCATTGCAAGTTTGAGAAATAAGCTTGAAATGCCATCGGGTGCATCGCGATTGTAAGGAATACAATAAATAATATTTACAATAAAAATGTTTACTGTTCCTTTTTTGTTTTATTAATTCACACTATTTTGACACCTACGCAATATTCCTAAATAGGTAATGTACGAAAGCATGTTTTACAGGACCACCACATGCCACCGAACCTAGTAGGTACCTAACAATAAAATTCAAGTAACTTCCTTCCAATTTCTTTCTATACTAACTAGTCTATGATTTCTATAGTGGTGGTAAAGTAAACAAATACTGGATGATGATTAGATCACCTTGCTTAAAACATTGATCCACTCAGTAGTGCGAATGCGATTACGACTAACGTATCGCAATGCGTGCCAACATGATTTTTAAATATTTGACCTATTTTTAGTCAACTCTAATAATAATTCCGAAAGGTAACGTGAACCTCTCTGCTCTCAGCTAGCAAATTCCGGAGGTGTCCACACAGCCACTGTCGGCTATCTGGCTACACTTCACTAGAAGTACGAAATAAATTAAAATTTTATTGTTTCAAAGGACTAATCAACGGCTTACGGTTTTTTCATACACAATTCAAGTTTATACATCAAGCACATTTGGCTCATTTGCCATTATTACATAGTGATAATTTTATTAACTATTGGTTTGGGGAAAATAAGTTGTGCTAGCTAGCAACACCAAACAACCGGCCCGAATGAAAAAGTTTGACATTTCGCGGTGTAGTTGTGATTGAAGTGAACGTGTGTGTTGTTTTTGAAGTTTTACTATTTTTACCAAGACGTGGAAACGGGAACACAGTAAGTTTTTTTGAATTAAACTATCTATTTTATGAATGTTTATCCCGGTTTTATGTTCCGGGAAAGTAGTTCGGTCTGCTATAAACCTGATATGCTGCCCGGAAACGTCTGCTACGTAGGCCTTTTATTTTTAAAAAGAAAAAGTGAAAATAAAATCTTTGTGGCCAGTATCATCAATGCATTCTAAGATGCATTCCGATGTTATTACGTGTCTCCGAGGTCATGGAACTTTGTTTGGCTTTGATTTGGCGCGATTTAGTTTGAGTTGAATTCCTACAAAAGTTTTCTGAATCCTAAAATAGGTTGATTGGCAAACTTCTCAGTGTGTAAAGAGTAGGTAAATAGAAAATGTGTCAGGAGGTGATGGTCAAACGGAAAAAAGTTTTACCTTCGCCTAGATAATTGTGAATATCAATGACAAAGTTCTATTTTTATTTTATTCCTTACTCTGTAACTTATAACTATGTACCTGCATGTGTAGGTAGGTATGTAAGCTCAGTAGTTGTGCAAACACTCATTCAAAATGAAACAATACTCTATTGTCCTGCCTACAATATAATGTTATCCATGAGTATGTATGTGCCCAGGAAATTACTTACTTAAATCCAAGAGGAGATATCCCACTTGGGTACTAATACGAAGTGCCTATAATTCTGAAGTAAGAGGAACCCAATAAGAAACTAATCTGTTTAATTATGAAGATAAATAAGCATTAATTTACAAAACCAATGAAGGAAACCAAAGTCAAATTTAAATAAAAACTTATCTTACTTTTTTGTTCATCGATTAAATTAATTAGCTTTGAAGTGACACCAATTGTTAAAGTTATAATGTAATGTTGGCAAATAATCGGATTAGATTGGAATCTGTGCAGGGAAAATTAAGCAGAAGTTAAATTTTTATTTTATTTCATAAATAGGTAAACCTACGAAATTAAAGATTCTTTCCTAGAATAAAATATATTTTCAAATCTAAATGAGTGAATTTTTAGCTGATTTTAATGTATTTACCCATTTTTTCTGACATTTCCCAATGTGGTCACGGGAAAACATTATGATTTCATCCAGTGACCACAACAGTGTGTCTGTTGAAACGTCAGGAAAAATAGGTAAATAAACGCGATAAATACCCGATAAATAAGACTAATAATTGTGTGTTCAGATTGAGTAAATTTAAAAATATAAGTTTTTAGCAGTTCACAGTAAAATTAAAAAGTTAAGTTTTCTCAAAACCTTCAAAAGTAACAACAGTCTTTATCCTTCGCTTTGGATAAGGGCCACATTAAATGTACATTTGGCTTATCAGAGAATAGTTCAGTTTTAAAGTAATGGTTAGTTAAAGATATGGAGGAACCTGTCATTAGTTGAATTCTGTTTGAGATTAAGTTAAGGGGTGTGTGTATGGTATAGTAACTACAACCAGCACTAAGAACATGTAATTTTTTTTGTATAAATTCATATAAGTACATAATAACTATTTTGTCTATCAGTTGACTCAAAGAATCATTTTTTTTGCACTCTATTCATGCATTTATTTTACTTTTGAGAGTTCAAGTGACTATCAGTTGGTGATGATTACCATTTTTTTATTGAAGAGGATTTTTAGTTTTTTCAAAACAATCAAATTATTTGTGCTAATTAGTTTAATCAATTAAGAGGTTGTAATCGATTTTTGTCTGTCAACAAAGAAAGGTAGGTCATGGGCGTGCATGTATCAAAAGTAAAATATTTCGGGTATATTTTAAATGTAGGATTTAAAAATGATACTGATTGAACCTTACTACAGATTGCCGCAACAAGCCAAAACTCAAAATAGCACAAACTGTTTTCTGTAAACAAATAAATGTTGCCAAGAAATTCTACCAAAATTTATGGGTTTACAGAAAATCATTGGGTGTGAACCGACTTGCTTTTTCCAATGAAAAAACATTTTAAAACTTGGCCATAAGACCCTCATGTGCTGTAATAGCACCAAATGCCATTTTTTCTCCGTCTCTACACGGAATCATCATCATCATCAGCCTATAGTATTCCACTGTTGGATATAGGCCTCCCCTAATGAGCGCCATAGCGCCCTGTCTTCAGCTTAACGCATCCAGCATCTGCCAGCAGCTCTACACGGAATAATATAATAATCGAATACTATTATTATTGGTTTGATCCATCCTGTAAAATACTAGAGTGTACAAGTGCCTTTACTTGGACATATCTTTTTGTCCATACCCTGATGCCTGTGTTCACCTAATGCTACCTACCTACGCGGGGTGGGACGGGCCGACGCACCCGGGGGTCGCACTGACGGTAGGCAGTGAACGCGTTAAGAGGCAAACCTAACGGGTTTGGTTGTCAAACCAGGCCTAGATCTCAGTACTGCACAGTACAGTAAAAAAATCGAATTACATAAAATTCAACATATTTTCTTTGGTTCGTTGAATTTGAAAACACGATTGAGAAAAAAATTACGACAATAAAATCATGAAAGTGCACTGTTTCGCACATAATTTGGTCGAGATCTCCGGAACCCCGAGATCTCGACCCTGATTGAAATGACTTATGTTTTGATTCGTCTTCCTTGAACCAGTTTCTTCATAAGTTGTGTAGTTTTCTTGTAAATAAGCAAAAACTTTTGCACTTGCGCAGCTCCAAAAACGCATGCTCTGTCCTACTCCTATGATCGCGAAATCCTATGCCTATCCTGTTCACAAAATGGCGCGCATTGCGCCTCTTAAGATTCAAAGCAGCAATGACAAGTGCACGCGACAATGCAGCTAATTCCACGAATGCTAATCATACCCACAATTGAGTCGATTGGTCGTGATTGAATTATCTGGGACAAACATTGTTTGTTGTGTTACATTTACTTAAGTTTCTATTGTAAACACAGATTTTAGATTGCGCCTTTGCAGTATAATCAATTTTATTACTTGTTCAAAGTCAATAACTTTATGTCTCTATGCTTACAAAATAATCACATAGACAAATAAAATTTTATAAAACAAATTCGTCAAAAATTTTATGCTGATAATCATTGCTTTGTGAAGAAAAATTATTGATTTATTATTTGTTTATTAATAGAGTCAAAAATACAAGTAGATTTTGTTGTTGTGTCGTGGTATTTATAGTGTTGTAGTTGTAATAGTACTTATTGTTTGAAATGTTAGAACCTTTGTGAAGAAAAATAAATGATTTATTATTTATTCAGATTAGTAGTATTATAGAGTAATAGTCATCGATCAAAAATGTCCGGCTTTGCCGGGAGGCCGCGAACTACTTATTTTTGATCGAAGGTAATAGTGTACAAAGTTTTGTTGTAATAGTTTTGTTTGACAGTTTTTTTCATATTATTAATGTAATACAGCCATCATTACTGTAACATACCAGTACATCGGTCTTGATCGGCCTCAGAACAGAGAATATAATATACAGGTATTGCAGTGTAGGTAATCCTCTACTTAAGGACAGCTTATTCGGTCCGTGAGTTCAGTCCACAAATATTCTGGCTATTTTCTGGCATCAGGCTTCGCTGTTGGCTTTGTGAATGCAGAAGGAAGCAGCTACCCTTTCTGTGGTAGGTTCCCTTCGTACGATATCCAGGATCTGAGTTGGAGGAGTCGATTCTGAACGAAGGTCGTTCCTTACGCCGGCCGCAATCGCCACGGTCAACCTTTATACCAATAAGTTAAAATAAGATCTGTAACTGTTCTATAGTCTGAAATAAATGATTATTATTATTATTTGCATAAACCCCTCTTTTTGATAGGTATTACGGACGGTGATACCACAGCCTGTAATAATCCTGATCGATGTAGGTATTACGGTAAAAAAATGCTTTTATTTTGTAAAAAAAAGATAAGTTCCAATAGCAAAACGTACGGCAAGAAAAATGTCCAACTCTCAAGGGCTTAAAGCAGAAAACATCCTGTCATGGTCTTCCGAGATAGAACGAATAAAATGTTAGACAAAAAAAGACCTACATATGGAAATATCAGTCGTCTTTGTTTTTTTTTTTCTTTTATTGAAGGATTTGTGTTTCCTCGTTCGATTCCGTAGTGAGAAAATTGAGTGATTGATGAGTGAGAGATTTAAAAAACATAAACATGTTTCGAGATTAATATATTACTAGTAATTTATCGGTTCGCAAATCGGAGAACAAAATAACATCGTATGTGAACCAAAAATACCTACATAAACATAAAAATATTGCGAAATACAAAATACCTCGCAAAATTTCGTGATAGCCACTGTAATCCAGCTCGAAGGACCACTAAAAAGAAATGGTGACCGTCAAAAATTTTATGTGGCTGGCAAATGAAGCGACTCGCAATATCTTGCAATAATATTAACGATGTCTACGGATACTTTTATATCAATTTGATTTGCACGAAAATGTTCCAGTGCCAACAGCATTTAGAATTTGTCATAAATGTTTATTTCTGTCTAGTTTTGGCTCGTTGATTTACATGTCCGCGGCGAATTTATGTTGGTTTTAACTGTAAATGCTATTTCACCTGTCACCTGGAGGCGATAATACTCCAGATTTACTACTTGTTATAGAAATTGAAATGTCTCTTTGAAGTGGCCAACTGCTGGACTTTGAACTGGTTATGATCGGTTAACCTATTCAGCTTTATTGTAAACTCCTACACTCGTTTCGAATTTGACCAGGACTTGGTTTTTTTAAATTCGGTATACTCCCATAAGCCCTGATACCCTTTTACGGCTAAAGTAGACCCTGACTTTAGTCGTAAAAGGGTCCAAACGAGTCTGTTTTTAACATATTATGTACCTATATTTGATTTTACTTATACAACGACCAAGGTTTTGCTGCCTCCTCCGTAGATACATAGAACCTTAAAAACAGGCATTTTCAGGGTGCACATTGTGTATGTATGTACGGAATATCGGCGGACACCTTAATCGATGTATGGGTAGGTGGGTAGGTATGTAGAAGCCAGCAGCTGATGTGCTAAAGGCAAATTATATTTATGACGACAACTAGGTACGAGGATAGGTAGGTATTTTATCGTTTATCCAAATTTGTAATACCTATTTTTCTCAAGTAGCGTAAACTGGATAACTGCAAAATACTTACATTTAAAGTTGAGCACTCCAACATTTTGCTAAGTGAGTGGCAAAATACTTACATATAAAGTACTATTCGACGATAATACTTACATATAGAGTACTATTCAAAGAGGTATCAAGCATGCACCCTGTTGAGCACTGCAACATTCTAGGTGATTCTAGGGCAAGTTTCTAGTTAGAAAAATACTTACATATAAAGTACTATTCGAAGAGGTATCAAGCACGCACCCTGTTGAGCACTGCAACATATTGCTAGATGGCATAACCCTCCCCTGTTGGTAGTCGGGTAAAAATATTCCTTATCAAGCATGCACCCTGCTGATCACTGGTAGTTTGCTAGGTGGCAAAATACTTTATTAACAAAGAAAATAACAATCAAATAATATAATTTAATTAAAACTAGTATTTACAATTGAAACAAATGAGCTAACTGCAGACTGTTGCAAACAATCTACAAAAAAAAACAAAATACTATAAAGTGCTATTTAAAGAGGTATCAAACACGCACCCTGTTGAGCACTGCAACATTTTGCTAGAGTGAAAAATAATTACAAATAAAGTTCTAAATAATCTCTTCAAAGTACAGGTGAATTTCTTCACTCAATCAAATCCACTTGAATCACTCGCGCTGCGAGTCGCTATTCATAGCCGCAGTGGCGTTTTATTTTTACATCGTAAATGTCAAAACGCAGTACACACTCCGACACAACTGGGTCGCGTAATCAATGCAGCTTTCAGGCATCTTGGTATTTATGACCTTTAAAGATATACAAACTTATTACAGAGTTGCTTTTAACTTTTTGCTTTTTTAACTCCAAGATACAGGTCATATGCAAATAAATTGTGGCATGAGTAACTGGTCTTCTCTGAGTATGATCTGCCTGTGAACGTGTGAACCAAAGATAATGTAAACCTGGCAAGAAGCAAATAAAGATTCTTTAAACCGAAGCACGTAGCAACACAACAGTGTTAGCTAAATCGAATGATTTGATATTGGTGGTAGGTGTTTCATGAACTGGCCTTGTTTCCGCATCTGGTTCTCATCTTGTCAAACTAAGAGGTTTAGAAATGGTGTGAGATATATTCAGCTTAATTCTGGCAGGTATTCACGTCATACGTGTTTTGTGTTAGAAGCTCTATTTTACTCGAAGTTAATAATCATGTAGGTTGTCAGTTTACAATTTAATGTTGGACACTGGACATTATAGACACTATCAGGGAAGGCCTAGGTCCACTGCTGGACATAGGCCTTCCTTGATAATATGCGCCTTATTGAAAGCAGTCTGAGCATAAGGAGCGTAATGCCACAATTGTTAAGTTAGAGATCGATGTTCGGTGGTGGAACCGTCCTGCAGGAAGGCCTGCTGGCCACCCCCTTCACTTTCGTTGGGGTGGTGCAAATGCTAAGCCGACAGACACCTCACGGCCTATGTGAAATTTCAAGCATTATTGATTGATCTGAAAGATACAATGAGATTGTCACGGAGACCATGTATGATGTACATTACTGAGGCGATCAGTATAGTCCAAGCCATTAAACCAGACCTTCTCTAAACAAGGGAGTACCTTTTATACTCTACAGTTCACGCCTCGACGCCGCTGCCCCGCCACCCCGTCTTGACGTTGTTGTTGCCTCGGATTTACCAGTTCGGCTCGCCTTATAAATGACGTTCGTTGGCCAAAATAATGCAAGTTTGACACAACAACAGTATTGCACGATTGATTGATACTTGATTGATTGATAAATAAATGGACTTTGGATTGAACTTGCTATTTGAAATGTTCTTTCTTTAAAATACTGTATTTAAAATAGAGCTACTACATGTTTATAAATTAATACAAAATAATAGAAGTGGACGTAGGTCCACTTCTTAATTCATCCTAGTTCTGATCAAAACTCTCGCTCAAACACCTAGTAGGCTCAGACTAACTGAGCGTAATTTTTTGAGTCGCGTATATTGAGTTGCTGCTGATAAAATGTCCTGCGCCACACGATAAGTGATCACTTCTGTTGATCATTGGACCAAAATTTAAAGCGGCGGGGCGTCGAGGCGCGTACTCAGCGGCGGCCGCATGCCGTATTAGGTACTTTTTTTTACAAATAAATGGTACGCATCACGCTTACAACTAAAAACAAGATCCGTCAAGTGCTAGTGTACCTCGCAAACGCTCTTTTAACCCCGACCTTAATCGTCGTGGTGTTTTGCGGCCTTTTTACTCGTAGCTCGCATCAACACCGGCATTTTGGGAGCCACCTAGCCACTGTTGGGCATAACCCCCTCTCCATGATTTACAATCGTTTGTGACTCTACGTTCATTCTGTACACAAGTACTTACACTTATTTCATAGAATACCTAACATTTATAAAAGGTGTTTTGTATTGTCCCTTGCAAAACCTGCCTGGTTTTCAAAACCAAGTCACTCAAAAGAAGTCAGAGAATTAAGTCACACAACCCAAGACGTTTTTAACGCTAATTTAAACTGTACAGCGTGCCAACAGCTGGCAGTTTTATCGTAGACTCTGTGACATCATATACCGACCAATGGGAGTGTTTATACAAAGATATTTTGACTTGGCGCAGCTCGGGGGAAAGTGATTCATACTGAACTATCTTCAAAACAACCAATTTACCGTCGCTTGTTAGAGAACATATACATATGTATAATACCAGTTTCACAGAATTTGAAAAATTGAAAATTACAACCAATAGAAACCAATTAGAACTTGTTTTTACAATTGCTACAATTAAGCTAACTGTAGGCTGTCGCAAACAGTCTTCAGGTAGGTAGCTCAACTGATTCATATCAATACCAGTCGGAAGCATCTCCAAGGCGCTGACTGCATTGCCCCGCTGCGCTGTTTGGCAATGCTGATGCCTGGTACAGACCAAGCGAGCGAGAGCGAGCAAAGGCTAACGAACGAACGCAAAAGTACCAGTGTGGACGTCATTGCGAAAGCAAGCGAGTCCAAACAAGGGCCTTCGTTCGTCTTCAGCCGGCGGCTGTCGCTAAATCAATGCAATATGGAACGAACGTACCGATTGTCAAATCCCAATCGTTTGCATTCGCTCGCTTGGTCTGTACCCGGCATGATGCGCTACGCCAGATACTCACCAGCTCTGAAATGCGAAACCGATCGTTTATGACGCGAGTTTCGCAAGTAACTCGACTGCATCAGTATGACCCACTTTTGTCACATAAACCTGCTTCAAAACTTTACAACAAACGACATTTCAAAAGACACAAAAACATTGCGGTCATTCAGGAAAAAGACCGGCAAAACCAAAGGTATAACAGTCTATTTTAGTTGATTACAAAGTACATCCCATATTTTCCTGTTCGCATACTTAACGTGATTCCCGGAGGGCAAAAAATAATGTGGAGTTCCTATGCCCTTTTACTTTCGTTGCGGAATTTCTGACTCAACCTCGGCTCCCACGATGACCTAAGCTTTCAATAATTTCGCCCTGAGCCTTTGTTTGTGAGTTTTGTTTTGTGGGAAGGTACAGGTGCCTAGCGATTCTTTTGATTCTTGTAAATAATCATGTTATACTTACATGACACGATGTTTTTTGGGTTCCGTACCCAAAGGGTAAAACGGGACCCAATTACTAAGACTTCGCTGTCCGTCTGTCACCAGGCTGTATCTCATGAACCGTGTTAGTTAGACAGTTGAAACTTTTCACAGATGATGTATTTCTGTTGCCGCTATAACAACAAATACCAAAAAACAGAATAAAATAAATATTTAAGGGGGCTCCCATACAACAAACGTGATTTTTTGCCGTTTTTATAGATAATGGTACGGAACCCTTTGTGCGCGAGTCCGACTCGCACTCGCCCGGTTTTATTTTTATAGTAGGTAGGTGCCGTGCCAATGAGGTCCTATTAGCTAACGCCGCCCGTCTGTCTGTCCGTAGCGTACGTCACAGTCACAGGACTAAACTAACTTGCACTGAAAACCAGCGCTGGGTAGACACATCAGTGTCTATCCAGCACAATGCTGAGTGTAGGCCATATTATTTGTCCTTAAACCCACAAAATAAGCAGCAAAGCCTAGATTAAATTTTGTATCCTAAGATTTTTTTGTGTAGTACCTAGATTTAGGATAAATAAAATTATTTTCTTTCTTTCTTTCTATACATTCTTCATTTCCTTGAATGAAGCGTGCCAGATTTTCTGGTTTTGATAATCTGAATAGTATAGTAAGTTCCATTGTGCTTGTGTGGTCTGGTATCAAGTAGCGAGAGTTGTAATACAACCCAATCACCACAGATTAAGCTGCTAAGAGGCGACACGCGCTTTGCTTACCGTAGAATATTTCTTTTGTAATCAATCTTGAAGCAGGTTTGACGCGGGGGGCGAAGGTCTGCCTGCGACTCAGGATAATACCGAATTGGTCCAATTAAAACTGTATTCCCGAGGGAATTACCGATTAGTATATATCCCGTGAAGCTTACAAAAAACACGAAAAAACAGCATAATACTTTTGAAAAATCACGACTAGCTTCAAAAATTTTGAAAAGAAATCAAAAGATTTTTTTTATATCAAAACCGCGGTGCAAAATCAATGTTTTAAATGTATTTGGGTTGAGGACACTTACCTACACCAATTAAAAATGTCCTTCAATATAATTTCCTAAAGTGTCAGGTTTCTAAGACTAACATAAGAAAAAAAAATGTAAGATAAATAAGAAGTTATTTTCATCGATGAATATCTCAGAAACCTGACGCTTTAGGACATTATGCTATAATCTTTTTTTTACGTGTCCTTATCCAAATATTTATAACATTCGTGAACCGCGTTTTTGACAAAAAAAATATTTGTTGTCTATACAAAAATCTTCAAGAATTGCAAAAGTTACAGCTAGCTATATCAAAACCCCATCACTAGACACAACACTTCTTTATGGTAGAGCCATAAAGAAGTGTTTCTAGTGATGTATTGAATGGAAATAAAACAGATGCTCTAAATGTGGTGCTCTTACGATTGGTGCTCTATATGGGAATACTTCAAAATAATGAAATCTGGCCCATCTGTATACATAAACATTATAATATCATCTTTGACTCCTCATGATTCCTCATTGGACTGCAATCTTTAGTAGCCGTGCAACTTGTGAGCTTACATGTCTGTTGAAAAGTGCAAAACTCGTAAAAGTACCTTGTAAAGTGTAAAACTATCAGAGGTCGAGTTCCGGGGGCTCCGCGGTAACCTCACCGTTTTAAAGATTTCCCTAAAACTAATCCAATAAAAGTAATGAAACGGATCATAAAATATCATCATCATCAGCCTATATCAGTCCACTGCTGGACATAGGCCTCCCCTAATGAGCGCCATCGCGCCCTGTCTTCATAAAAAAAAATGAAAAATGAAAAAAAAAAAATCATAAAATAAAATCATAAAATTAATCATAAAATATGTCCAATATAAAATCTACACGGTAAAATATTTCTTTTTACAATATTTTGTTTAGTTTTATAATAAATTACAGAAAATATACAAAATGAGCGCGGGCTCTCTTAATTCTCTCGGGAAACACCTTATAAAAAAATTTACATTAAAACTTAAACATTGAAACTACTACTTCAATAGGTATGATATATTTCCTCTAAAATATAAAGATTTTCATAATGATGTATAATAAATTCAGTAATAATTATAAAACACCAAAAACACGTCTTTGTAAAAAAACCTTGCGAATTAGTTGAAGCAAATTTATATTTATGTTTCCAAAATAATTTCAACCATATAGGACATATTTTGATATAATATTGGAATCCTTTTGTGTTTTATTTGATATTAGATTCGTTTTAGAAAAATATTTTGTTATATTTCCCACGGAGCGCCCTTAATCCTTTTGAAGAGATGAAGTGGAAACAAACGGTAGTCCACGTCGCGACAAAGATATTGAGAATGAATAAGCATAAGGACAGGATTCACAAGCGGAGGAGGAGCGAAGGTTGGTGGTATTCTTTCCGTCCAAAATTTGTCTGGAAGATATCGCTTATCTCACTAATATTATAAACGTGAAAGTTTAGAAGGATGGATAGATGGATGGATGTTTGTTCCTTTATCACGCCAGAACGGCTGAACGAATCTGGATGAAATTTGGCACAGAGATAGATTATAGTCTGGAATAGAACATAGGCTACTTTTTATCCCGGAATTCCCACGGGAACGGGAACTACGCGGGTGAAACCGCAAGGCGCTGCTAGTAAGCGATAAAACCTTCCTTTGTACTTGTCTCATGAAATGTCTTTTTGCAATGTTCTTTTTCTGGTATACGATAAAGTATTTTTGTATTTTATTATATTGCATCTGGTTTAAAAGAACATTGTCTTTTCGCCATTGAGCAACCTTCAAGGCCAGCGCGATTGTATACAGGGTTATTGGTAATTCAGACGCCAGGTCTTTATTTCGATCATAATAATCACGTATGTATACGTAGATAGTGAATCCTACATTATTCCTGAACATTGGCGATCGAATATACCCGTGCGAAGCCGGGGCGAACCGCTAGTTTCGTATAAAAACATCTTAATTTCAATCTTCGATATCCATATTATCCATTTGACTCATAAATTTCCACGCGATCGAAGCCACGGGGCGCAGTTTACAAAAAATATTAGGTTTAGAAGACTTGTAACAGTTATAATTATGACTTTATATAACAATGCAATGTAGATAATACAAATATTACAATGTCAACGTAATGATAAAACAATCGTTTCTATGTCAAGTATAATGGACAATGTTATACAAATAAGTAGTCTTGGCTTTACATTTCATTAAACAGTAATTACTCACCAATTTAACGTATAAATAGAACGTGGAGTATGTCCACACTTGCGATAGTGTTTTAGTAGAAAGGAATCAGGTGAGTAGTATATTTATGGACATAGATTTGATCAAGCATTGTCATTATGAAGCCGGGTATTGAAGGGTGTTGTCAGCTTTTAAAAAAAAGTACCATGGTAGAGTCCGAATGAGGCAAAATTCGGAAATATCTGCATAGCAATGTTTTTTGTGAAGTTACTGTGTGAATTGTATAGCATTATTTATGTTTTGCCTACATCAGCTTTAAAAAAAACTTTATATAATAAATAACATACGAGAGCAAAATTCGGAAATAGCTACATCGGCAATATTTTTTGTGAAGATGCTGTGTGAATTGTCTAGCTTTATTAACGTTGTGCCTATATCAGCTTTAAACAAAATTAAAATACCATACAAGAGTCCGAAGGCAATTTTTTTTCTGTTTATGCAATGTTTTTTGTGAAGGTGGTATGTGAATTGTCTAGCATGATTTATTTTATGCCTACATTATTAGGTCAGAAATGTCAGAATAGAATCCTACGTACTATAATAAAAAAAACATTATATTATCGCTGTCCCATTGTAGGGACAATTACTTCTTTCAAGTTCTTGCACTTTTCGCGTTTATAAACTTAACATGCCGCGTTCTCTCGTAAGAGTCCATCTCATCCTGCCATCTCATTAGAAGTCGCTCCATGAATGAGGTCCACTGAGTGGATCTTTTAGCCCACAAATCGCCAACCCAAAAATAAACCCTAAAATCATCTAAAGAGGAAGCCAAATTGCAATGACTTGCTGACAACTACCTACGGAGTAAGCGTATGCGAGACTGTGACATAACCGCTGCAGCTAAAATTAGCCAATCGGCGGCGCATCCGTGCAGGTGTTGTGTTGCCGTGCGAATAAAACTCCCTAGAATTGGGGAGAATAATGCACAGTGCCATTTGAAAATATCATTTTTTTTATGTTAAAATTATTAAGATTATCTAAGATTTCATAATCTATGATGATTTACGGTGAATTGTGGTGATGTGACGTATAATTTGACGAATTATGAATAAAATGTTTATCTGTTTATCAGATACAGTCTCCATTTCATATCATCATCGTTTTAAAGCCTGTCGCATTACGACCTACTCAGAATATTGTATGGAAATCTTCGATCAAAAATAAGTAGTTCGCGGCCTCCCCCGTAGATTCCTAGAGCCTTACAAAAATGTCAATCAAAATTGTCTACGTTTTGTTTTGACGCAGACAGTTTGCGCAGAGCCTGACAAGTTTTTTCCATACGGAACAAGAGATTGGTGGAGTCGAATTCATTTTATTTTATTTTGTAAGTAGGTAGGTACCTTCCTGAGAATTATATACCTACCTACTCAGTTTATTTTCTATAAGGATTAATTAACAGAATTCAGGTAAAGATAACGAATCATTTATTGATGAAACTATAAATTGGTGTCTCAACAGTAGGTATTTATACAAAAGGGTCATTTCAGACATACAACAATTTAAACTTAAAATACAATTTCAGGCAGGCACTCTAGATTAAAAAGATCTGGTTCCTGTCTGCGGCTTTGCACGAGTTTTTTTTACGGGACAAAAAATAAACGTTTTATAAATTCATACTTCTGGTAGAAAGACTAGGTTCTTACCTACCTAGGTAAGAACCTAGTCTTTCTTTTATTAGAGAGTCTACGCAAATGAAATTTTAGGGCGGGCCAACTAAATAGTTATTTTAAAAATCATCAACTAGTAATATTAAACTTATTTTTATGAAAAATATATTAATACATACTAAAAATGAAAAAAAAAATTTAGAAGAAATAGCCTCTCCATTTATCAATTTAGAACAAAATTAATATTTTAACATAGGCAAACCAAACAACAATATTTTATGCTGATTTCACAAGTATATGACTCACATCTCAATATACGGGTAAGAAATATATATAAACTTACTGAAAATAAGAAATTCCATCCTTTTTCAGCACTTTGGACGAGTGATTCTTGCATTTTTTGTACGAGCACTTACCCATGCTTTTTGTCTGAACGCTAAAATGACACTAGTTGAAAAGCTTTCCTAACATGTCAAAATGTTTCTCTTTTGCTACTGAAGGTTGTGGCGTGCGCATTGTGAATCTAAGGGGGGTCGGCAAAGCCGGACATTTTTGATCGATGATGGAAACCCATTTCTAACGTGTTATTTTTTTTATTTTCTCAAATAGCAGCCGATAGCTTTGGTTATTTTCATAAAATTGCAAACGACAAAAAGTTTTTACTCCGAATCCGCCGTATGATTTGGCCTCTTCCGTACTATTCGGAACAATAATTGAAAAAAGAACCATGTGAAAATCGTACGCATTAAATACGCGCGTAGGATTTTCACATAATTAATGTTTGCATTTTCAATTTACACGAGTGATTCGAAGATTTTCCTCGTAAGTGTAGTATAAAGCATTACCTATAGACTCGGGAGAAAGTGCGATTCCTACCTCGTGTGTTTTAAGACCCTCGGCTGCGCCCCGGGCCCCAAATGACACACTCGATAGGAATCAGACAGGTTCTCGCCTGTGTACAATGTACTATTACGTTGACGATAAACTTCAACTGCATGGACGCATGGATATTTTTCTGTATCTATAAATAAATAAATAATGCTGGACAATTCACACAGCGCTATCTAGCCTCAAGCTAAGCAGAGCTTGTGTTATGGGTACTAGACAACTAAATACATAATATAATACAATACATAGATAGATTTTTTATTATACACAGAAAACGACCAGAACACCCTGAACAAATATCTGCAGATCGTACACACATTTGTCCTGATGCGGGAATCTACCCGCAACCTGAGTCGCAGGCAGACCGTCGCCCACCGCGCCACATCGGTTGTCTTATAGATATGGTATAGGTAGAAGGGCTCAGTAAATCAGGTCTGTTTTATACAACGAAATGAAAGAGAAAAGCTCGCCCCTATTGTTATGTAAAAACATGAAACGGTTCTCATAACAAGGAACATTCACAGAATCCGTATTATTCTAGCCCGTACAGTATTATACACAAGACCCAGATAACACAGTCATTTATTTCTGCCTGCACAGTATAGATAGAAGAACCAGAAGCAGCATTTTACCTGTACTGTCAGAATAAATATATTTTCATATCATTTCATTGTTGTGGTAAACAAATTTTCGTTGTTGCATAACCGTTTTTGTTTACAGTTGTGTTTACAATAGAATAAAACCGGCAAAGTGCGAGTCGGACTCGCACACGAAGGGTTCCGTACCATTACCTATAAAAACGGCAAAAAAATCATGTCTGTTGTATGGGAGAGCCCCCTTTAATATTTATTTTATTCTATAATTAGAAATAGATAGTTGTTTTTTATCCCACGGGACCCAGGATTTTACCGGAATAAAAAGTAGCCTATGTGCTATTCCACACTATAATCTATCTGTGTGCCATATTTCATCCAGATCCGTTCAGCCGTTCTGCCGTGATTGAGTAACAAACATCCATCCATCCAAACTTACACATTTATAATATTAGTGGGATGATTAGTAATAGATAATATAAACAGATATGTACTCGTAGCTCAGTAAAGCGTCGGGAGGTTTGCCAGAAGTTCTCAGGTGTGAAGTATTCGATACCGAATGCCATTCCTAGGCGGATTTAGATTTTGGTGCTATGTGAAATGTCATCGAACGATCTGTGGCCTACCAAGGTGTCAGTAGCGAAGTGCGGGTTCGATTCCCGCACTGGGACCTGTACAACGACCTGCAGATATGTATTTGTTCCGGGTTTTTTGTATATAATATTCTATGAAAAAATGTAGGTAAGTACTTACATAACGTAATGCATTTAGTTGTGGAGGTTGCGGATTCGAATTCCGCATTGTGACAAATGCCTGTATAACGTTCTGCAGATATTAGTTCCGGGTGTTCTGTATTCAGGGCGTAACATAATAAAATAAATATTTAAGGGGGCTCCCATACAACAAACGTGATTTTTTGCCGTTTTTAAAGATAATGGTACGGAACCCTTCGTGCGCGAGTCTGACTCGCACTTGTCCGGTTTTGTTGTTATTTTTACTATACATACGAAAATACCCAAAACACCTGTAACAAATATGTATTTGCAGATTTGTATGAACAGTTGTCCCAGGGCGGGAATCGAACCTGCAAACTCCTGCGTCGCAGGCGGTGCGGCGCTTCGCCCGCCGGCAACAGAATTAAGGTTAACTGTTAACTTTAAAATGTACACGAACGGAATTCATTAATCGTACCTAAGTAGTTGACTTTCTACGTGCGCGGGCGCATCCGATGAATAATCTTCACGCTCTTTGCCGTTTTTCTAAACTTGAACCGTTAATCTACATTTAATTGCTTTAATTCTGCAGCTATGTCGCTTTCATCTTTGCACTCCAGTTTGTTTTTCAAGAAGTTGTAATTGCAAGACGCTGCAGCTGGCATTACCCCGCCTGTATGACAATGCTGATGCGCTGCGCCTGCGCCAGATACTCACCAGTTCGCAGGTCACGCGTCGCTTCGACCAGACGCTCTGATATTTTTTTTATAACACGGAGAGCCTCAGTACCGTACGAGCCTAGTTTCAATTGTAAAAACTATAATTCTGATTGGTTTGTATCCTTTTATTGAAATTTTCTTTGTTCAATAAATAGTTCTCTAGAAGTTTTTAAACTTGAAAATCTTAAGATAATTCATCATCAGCCTATATCAGTCCACTGCTGGACATAGGCCTCCCCTAATGAGCGCCATAGCGCCCTGTCTTCAGCTTGCCGCATCCAGCATCTGCCATCTGCTGTTAAGATTATTACTTTTGCAGTATTATTCCTTTCGCTGCCCAGCCTTTGTTGCAAGGTGCAGCCTAGACAGTATGTGCGTCATAGGCAGTTAAAGTCTCAGGTCATCAAAATGTAACCAAATATGGACACTAATTAACTATGAAAAATGGGTAAATTTAACCCGTACATAAGATTTAATAGGGTCTAATTTAGACAGGGCGCTACGGCGCTTATTAGGGGAGGCCTATGTCCAGCAGTGGACTGATATAGGCTGATGATGATGATGAAAGATTTAATTTAAAATTATGCCAAGTCTCGTCTCGTAATATTTCCGCGGTAAAAAGTGTTTTGATCACGACAATAGCCAAGTAAGCTGTTTTATATACAAAACACCTGACTATGAAGTTTTCAATTACCTAGTAAAAAGTAGTTTAACGCATTCACTGCCATGCGCCGGCCGCCCAGCGGTGGTGGTGCACACGGACGCGTGCGTCCGGGGGGGCCATGGAAGTGTTAAGATAACTTACGAGTCTGTAGGTAATTTGCCGAAACATTTTATATCGGTCAGTGAGTGAGTGCGTTGAAATTTTTTCTTTTGTACCTTCAACGTGAAAAAACGAATAAGAAAAAAATTACGATAGAAAAAAAAAATTCACTGTTTTGAACACAATTTGGTCGAGATCTTAGGGACCTTACCTTCTTTTGAAATTACTTATGTTTTGGTTCGTAGGTTATTACTAAATACTTGGTTCCTTCAGATAGTTTTTTTCATAACTTGTGTAGTTTTCTTGTAAATAAGCAAAAACTCCATTTTTGCACGCCGTTCCAAAAACGCATGCTCCTATGAACGCGAAATTCTTTGCCTATCCTTTTCAGAAAATGGCGCTCATTGCGCCTTCTTAATATTAGTGTGATGAAGGGATATTAGTGTGTGTTGCACAGTTAATTAAAATACATGTTTACCTAACGAAACTCCTAATAGAGTCCACAGGTGATCGGAATGCTGGCTTTTAATTCGGTCAACGAATTAGCATTGCCATTCAACGTGGCAATGCTGCCAGCAATCTGGGCACTCTGCCTTCTAAGTAAATATTAGTTGTAGGTAATTATTATTGTATTGTATATTGTAATTTTCTTTAAATAAATAAACACTTTAAAGCTAAACCGCTGTGTTGTGGATAGCTAACAATGTTTACCTTAAATTGATGTCTTTTCTATCGTGACTCACCTGCCTGACCCACTGCAACAAAAAAGTTCGCATTCTTACCTTATAATTATTCAATAAACCTAAACCCGGCAATAATTTACATCGAATTTACATCAAAACACGATTCTAGTGAAAGTTTTATTGTAATTTGCTGTCAATTCTATATTTATGAACGAAATTTATGCACCGTTTATCACTGAGTGTCACAACATGTTCGGAGTGGTATAAAGCCGGTTACTAACCGGTTTTACGTGGCGTAATGTAACATTCGTAGCGAGCATGATACGTTACACCGTGTGCTATAATCTGTCACGTTGCTCGTAATAGTATTACTCTATTTAGTTTAGCCAGTCGAAAATAGATATAGGTGGCCACCAAGGACAACTTCGATATTCTGCCTAAACCTAATAGAAGAAAAACTATTACAGACGCATTAAAAAAAACTTAAAACAGGTATCACAAACTGTGCGATGGATTTTTGAAATTTTCTTTGTTCAACGTAATAATAGGATTAAATAGGTGGCGGCGCCAGTTTGACCCATACCACGGACTTAATAAATCAACTCAAAGATGCCGTATTGCATATCTCAGCCGTTCACAAGTACGAATGCATTAGTCAGCACATTCCTTGAAGCCGATCAAAGATCGCACGCTTCGCGCCTCGTATACACTTAGAGATTATTTACTTGTTTTCTGAGTGCACTGACGCATCGACATTTTGCATACTGTTTAGTTAGAGTATTAAGGGTTAAATTAAGGCATAAAGATTAAGGTTAAATTAAGGCACATATTAAGAATCTATGCTCAGTGATCTATATATGCTTGAGTTACGCTTCTGCAATAGAAAATCTTTACATGGAAGCTTGGGGTCTCGCAAAGTTTTAAAATCTCCCAGAAACGATGGACTACATTTTTTTTAAATTTGATATTGAAAATCAACTTTGTCTCGCTTAAAAGTAAAATCTTCACTTTCGATCAAAAATTTTGTAACCTGCATCACTTTTTTTTTGCAAGAAAGTGCGATTCATGGATTCATACAAAAAAATCCCTAAAATTCCACAAAAAAAAAACGATTGTAACCGTTCCGCCAAGAAATTCTCAAACAAATCGTAAAAAATCGTAACTCGAAAACTACGAAAAATTGGAGAATAGTATTTTATTTTTGACGTCACTTTTTGGTCCACCCTGTATGTTACTTTACACAGTTACTCTACCTCGATTCAAACGAATTCAAACGAGCACCTAAACCATCAACCCTAATAATCATTCATGCACAAGTAGCCCAAGTAGGTATTTGTTTAAGTTATCTGTTGTTTTTAGTTTTGCGGGTACCTAATCTCACGGGAATATTTTTTTTATCGGAACACCTCAATATGTTTTTCTATCCAATAGCAAAAAAAAAACATGAAAGCAACTCCACAATACATACTTCTTAAAAAGAAACCTAATATGAGCTGAGCATGACCTGCTGTCGAAAATCTAACTCCCACAGTTTTCTCCAAGTGGTGCGGTTTCGGGTCAATTTATTGCAGCGGTTTCCCGCAATCTTAACATTGTAACTCTGTTTGTTTATAATCAACATGAGTGTAGCCACACGCGGTACATACTACTACCTAGCCAGTATCTGCAAATTGACCGATATTCCCGTACTTTTAAAAAATTAACCGTCCGTTTATAATTTCTCGGAACACTGTGACCTGCATTCCTAGTGTGTTAATTCAGTTCCCCAGTTAATGTTATACCGTGGCGTGAAGAATTCCGCTCGAAGATGTAGGGTTTATTTTTGTTTGAAAAGCTTTTCTGTGTCACAATAGTTTAGTTCTTGGTTATCTATCTTAGAGGTTTGTTATGGCTGTTCTATTATGGGCTTTATGTTCTTGCTTGGTCTGTGTTACTGGTTGATGTTTGATTTATAATGCACTAGCTTTCGCCCGCGTGTACGCACGCTAGGTAAAAAGTTACTAGTTCTATCCGGGATAGGTACCATTTGTCTTTTTACCTTACTCATGTATCTATATATATATATTTACTTACTAGCTTCTCTCCGCGGCTTCGGACAGGTATTTTCGATATTATAAAAAGCCTATTTTATTTAAGTTAGGTTATGTTCTAAATGTAACCTACGTAACCTTAAATTTCATCTTGATCTGTTCAGTAGTTTTGGAGATCTCAGGTTACAAAATGAAATTCACATTTTACAAACATAGAGCCTAGCCTTAAATAGACGAGAGAGAGAGAGAGAGAGACACATTAAGTAAAGTAGGACTTAAGCAATGGAAAAGTTACTGGGCATATTCTCATTATCAAAGTATTTTAGCAGTTTCGGTCAAATTTAAATTACTTATTAGTGTTAGACTAGATTTTAATACAAAAATGATGAATTTATTTAGTAATACATTTAAAATAAAACCGGCCAAGTGCGAGTCGGACTCGCACACGAAGGGTTCCGTACCATTATCTATAAAAACGTTAACAAAAAAACACGTTTGTTGTATGGGAGCCCCTTAAATATTTATTTTATTCTGTTTTTTAGTATTTGTTGTTATAGCGGCAACAGAAATAATCATATTTGAAAATTTCAACTCTCTAACTATCACGGTTCACGAGATACAGTATGGTGACCGACGGACAGCGGAGTCTTAGTAATAGGGTCCCGTTTTACCCTCTGGGTACAGAACCGTCAAAAACATTTTACAAACTTTCGGCTTCATAGTATTAGTAATAGGTAATATATCCTTTCCAAATTTCACTAAGATTCGTTCAGCCGTTATGCTGTGAAATTTAAGAACAGACAGACAAACAGAAATAAATGTTCTTCCTTCACGTACGTCTTCGTGCATGAATTTATGTTTCGTTATTATTGAAATTCAAAAATTATAAATAAAACCACGATTCGCATAGCGTGAAAGAAATATTGTGTTGCCCATCTGAAAAATGATGCCTTTAACCCCGATGCCACACAAACGTCGTACCTACACACTTTTGACAGCTAATAAACTTTATAGCAGTTCTAATAATAAAATGCACACGTTAAATCTTAGTCGGACATGCCTAACACCGGATGGAGAAAGATTTCGTTTCATTTTTGAACGAAAGCATTTGTTGTTTGGCTTTTGTCTTCAAAATAATAAGCGTCATGTTACAGGATACTGGTAATTGGGACGTGAATTTAAATTTAGAACGAGAAACTGCTGCTGTTAACACACCTTCTTTTATAATCGAATTGAAAATGGAACGTGCGTTTTCGATTTCTTCTTTCTTCTTTACGAATGTATATTTTGACATTTATTAATCCAACCTAAAGAGGTTGAATAAATAAACAACCAAACTTTTTACACGATTCGATGTGCATAAGATTCTTTATGTTCGCTCCGTTCCGATTTCGAAAATTAAGCCAACAGCAGAAATTAGAAATGCACTTGGATTCCCGCCAAAAACGTCAATGCCACTGCATTGTTTTCCTCATTTGCGTAAAGACAGACGTTTTCTAGAGGTGTCCCTAGTCACAACGTGGGTTTTGTTTACTCAAATGGTGTGTCAGTGTAAGTCATTTTATAAAAATAATTTTCATATCATCATTGAAATGCAAACGAATACATTACCTGGTAAGAGCACATTCTGAATTTGAATTTTGAAAGCTTGCTCTGCCTGCTCATTCTAATTTAGACCTTCATTGGGACAAGACGTAAAATCTTGAACTGTCGCGGTCTTGTGGCATCATCTGTGGTTTTGTTTTATAAAAAGTGTATAAATTGTGTGGTAGTACTTGGAATTAGAGTAATCATCAGCCATGACCGTGTTAACGATGTACTTGAGAAGGAAAGTAGGTAGGTAATTACAATTAATTAAATTGATATGTGGTTATGTAGAGTAGAGCAAAGAAGAGCCTTTTATTTAAGTAATTCGACGTTAAACTGTTAACTTCTTAAATTATCGAGACTCTCAGAATTTTTTCTCGAGGCTCTCCGGGTTTTAAAAAAAATACATTGTAGTATTTTTCTCGAGAAAAAATTACGACGAAAAAAGTAGGTCGTAAATTATTTAACTGTACGATAGCTTTAAATACCTAAGTACCTACTTGTTAACCTTTTTTGTGAATAAATATTTTGATTATTATTATGATTATTTGAAATGCATTCTTTCAACATCAATAATGTACGCAATGTATGACGATGCAATGTCATTATTATCTATTCCACCCTAGACAACAATCCCTGTGCTAGGGGGTCTGGTCGAAGCGACGCGTGACCCGAGAGCTGGTGAGTATCTGGCACAGCGCATCAGCATTGCCATACAGCGGGGCAATGCAGCCAATGTCTTGGGCACGCGCGCGACTTGTATTGATATCGATCAGTTGAGCTACCTGTAGATTGTTTGCAACTGCAGTTAGCTCAACTGTTTCAATCGTATTTACAATTGAAACAGTTGAGCTAACTGCAGTTGCAAACAATCTACAGATAGATGAACTGATCCATATCAATACCAGATCAGGTCATCTATCTGTAGATTGTTTGCAACTGCAGTTAGCTCAACTGTTTCAATCGTATTTACAATTGAAACAGTTGAGCTAACTGCAGTTGCAAACAATCTACAGATAGCTGAACTGATCCATATCAATATGTTTCTAATCTTTAATTGTAATTTTCTTGGTTACTAGCGACTTTATAAATTATTGAACGTAATCTTAAAATAAAAGATAAAAACAAAAGTACGGACATAAATCGGTTTCCGAAAAACATAAAAGTCGTCAGTTCCATTTCCGCTTTCCTGAAAACCTAATATCCATTTCGATTTCCGCGAATTCTTATCCGAACACTGTCCTTTTCATTTCCGCCGTCGATGAATTGAATTTTAAAACAGCCGTCTCTCGCGTATACAGTGTGGAACATGACTATTTTTAACCTACTTCGAAACCGGAGGGGGTTCTATGTTCGGCTGTGTTTTTCTCCTAATCTATCAATCACTACATTTTTTATTGTAATCACCGCATTAAGTAACATAATGCCAAGGCAACCTTCGGCTTAATCTCACTAATATTATAAACGTGAAAGTTTAGATGGATGGATGGATGGATGTTTGTTCCTTTATCACGCCAGAACGGCAAAACGGATCTGGATGAAATTTGGCACAGAGATAGATTATAGTCTGGAATAGGACATAGGCTACTTTTTATCCCGAAATTCCTACGGGAACGGGAACTACGCGGGTGAAACCGCGAGGCGCTGCTAGTTTACAAATAAATATCTAATTAATAGATAATGATATTAATAAGCAAAAACTTGATTTTTACGCTCTGTCTCGCTCCTATGAATGCGAAATCCTATGCCTAACCTTTTCACAAATGGCGTCATAGGTCACCCCTTAATTCTGATTTGCAAGTCTAATGTCTTCTTCCTAAAAAACTAAACTTGCTAGATTCTTAACATTAACTTAATTAACATTACAAGTCTCATTCGGTCTAGATGTTGTGTAAATAAAACCGATCAAGTGCGAGTCGGACTCGCGCACGAAGGGTTCTCTACCATTATCTATAAAAACGGCAAAAAAATCACGTTTGTTGTATGGGTGCATGAATTTATGTTACGTTATTATTTATTTCAAAAATTATAAATAAAAGCACGATTCGCATAGCGTGAAAGAAATACTGTGTTGCCCGTCTGAAAAATGATGCCTTTAACCCCGATGCCGATGTTAAATATTTATTTTATTCTGTTTTTAGTCTAAGTTATTATAGCGGCAACAGAAATAATCTGTGAAATCTGTGTGAATGAGAATGTGAAAATTTCAACTGTCTAACTATCACGGTTCATGAGATACAGCCTGGTGACAGACAGACAGACGGACAGTGAAGTCTTAGTAATAGGGTCCCGTTTTTATCCTTTGGGTACGGAACCCTAAAAACCACATGTTTGAATTAGAAATTGTATGACTTCCGATAGCGTTTATATTTGCATTTCAAGTTACACTTGTGACGGGTTGTTAGTTAACTAGTTAAATGAAAAGTAGATACTAAAATAGGTTAAGAGGATGGCGAGGTAATTATAATTAGATTAATTAGATAGAGGTATTTTAACTTAGGGGGCATCCATAAATAACGTGAGGTGATTTTGGCGATTTTTCGACCCCCCAGATGAGATGTCGTGAGATTTAGCTAGACCCCCCCCCCTTTATCTCACGTGAGATTTTTCAAAACACGTAATTTAAAATTAATGAAAAAATGATTTTTCGTGTCGTGATTGAGGGTGGCCTATGTCCAGCGGTGGACCAATATAGGCTGATGATGATGACTATAGATATTATTCTTACTTTTTGGTTTTGTTTTATTATTTAGGATTATAGTGGAGAAAGAATTTTTCAAATGGGTCCAGTTGTTTCGGAGCCTATCCAATTCAAACAAACAAACAAATTTCCTTATTATAAGTAGTTATTGTACCATCTCACTAATATTATAAACGTGAAAGTTTAGATGGATGGATAGATGGATGGATGTTTGTTCCTTTATCACGCCAGAACGGCAAAACGGATCTGGATGAAATTTGGCACAGAGATAGATTATAGTCTGGAATAGGACATAGGCTACTTTTTATCCCGAAATTCATACGGGAACGGGAACTACGCGGGTGAAACCGCAAGGCGCTGCTAGTAATATTATAAACGTGAAAGTTGGATGGATAGATAGATGGATGGATGTTTGTTCCTTAATCACGCCAGAACGGCTAAACGGATCTGGATGAAATTTGGCATAGAGATAGATTATAGTCTGGAATAGGACATAGGCTACTTTTTATCCCGAAATTCCTACGGGAACGGGAACTACGCGGGTGAAACCGCGAGGCGCTGCTAGTTGTACCATAACTGTAATAGTTAGACATTAGTATTGCAGTTTTTTTTTAGATATTGATGTCCTCTATGAAACTGTAGTACATCACTGCTCTATTGTCAATAATTTTCTCAGCTTATGTGCTTATAAGGATTTTTCGGCGTTTCTATTCTATATTTTAACATGGTATTGTTATTGTGACATAACTATAATAGCTAGACACATAGTGACTTCACTTGGCTTCATTTTGTTAGAACTTATCGGAGAAGGTTTTTTCGCGGAATCGTTACTAAATATTTTCATCCTAAGTAAGTGCGCTAATTATGGACTAGGGTTACATTATGGACTACCAAAATATATATTAATTATTAATACTATTTAACGGGTATTTATCGCGTTTATTTACCTATTTTTCCCAACGTTTCGACAGGTTTACACACTGCCGTGGTATTAATAATTATGTGTTCAGATCGCGTAAGCTTAAAAATATTAAAATATATATTTATTTCATTCATTAAAATCCATTGATAAAGAAAATAAAATAATAATTACAACTAATATTTACACTTAAATCTATTTTCTAAAAATCTAAGGCAAAGTGCCCAGAATGCTGGCTTGAGTTTTTGAGTTTTCATCCTTATATTTTGCAATGGATTTCCGCAAACTAACGCCTGATTCTATTATT
The DNA here is from genome assembly GCA_947086465.1 of Eupithecia exiguata. Lineage (NCBI taxonomy): Eukaryota > Metazoa > Arthropoda > Insecta > Lepidoptera > Geometridae > Eupithecia > Eupithecia exiguata. The sequence continues at coordinate 1,571,531 of OX352251.1, forward strand.
TATCATTACATCAAGTTTTATTTTTTCTTCCAGAACACAACACAATGGCACTGGCGACGGCGTCGGCCAGCATGGAGACCTCGAGCCTGGTGGAGTCCAGAGTGCAGCGCAGCTACCAGGAGGTGCAGGTCACCGAGCGACAGACCGTCAAGAAGAAGAAGAGCAGGAGGCATCATAAAGAGGAGGGCTCCATCTCCGTGGTAAGTTGAGTTCTAACCACAAAAATCATTGTCTCTGTGACCCAGTGGATCCGTGACAGGAATAATCTCATCTCACTAATATTATAAACGTGAAAGTTTAGATGGATAGATGGATGGATGTTTGTTCCTTTATCACGCCAGAACGGCTGAACGGATCTGGATGAAATTTGGCCCAGAGATAGAATATAGTCTGGAATAGAACATAGGCTACTTTTTATCCCGGAATTCCCACGGGAACGGGAACTACGCGGGTGAAACCGCAAGGCGCTGCTAGTAATATAATAAAAAAAAATGAATAAATTCTAAGGAAATATTCTATCGCCTATGTTCATCAGGGATAATGAAGGAAAGATTCATTCAAATCGGTCCAGTACTTTCGGGGCATATTTAATTCAAACAAATAAACAAATTTTTCCTCTTTATATTATTAGTATAGAAAATTTGACTTGTCTAAGTGCTAAAAGCCTAAAGAAATAAAGTAACTGATTTTGACTTTGAAAATCAGCTGGAACGGCCATTTCTCCCGCATGCTTTTTTTTTTTTTATAATATTTATTTATTTATAAAAGTATACATAGTTTAGTAAATATTGCACCATTAAACCAACGTTGGTTTGTAGTGGTGCTCACACTCGTATTGATCTTATATATTAAGGTAACATTGCATTTGGATAAAACAAATATTGGCATAACAAAATAAAATAAAACAAAATCTATACTGAAAATATAATAAAAACAAAAATCTATATACCTGTAGGTTGTTATAGGTAGCTTCCTTCTAGTCACTCTGCAGCTGTTCGTGGTAATATTTTTCGAGCATACGTTTATAGTTCCTATCATTTACTTTTTCTTTGAAAGTTTGTGGTAGGGCGTTAATTAACTTTGGTATCATAGATTGAAGACTAACCTTTTTTTTTTCTTTTGCGGCGAGGAAATTCGTTTACGAATAGACTGGTCTGGGGGGACCAGAATGATGTGGGACTCGACGCCCTGAGAAGGACGTAATACCCACTAAAACCTCTCCGGTAACCCTCTCTCGCCATTTTTTGTCGAACCACGGGAACATTATAACCTACCGCGGGTCGACTGGCGTCCCCTCTTCCTCCCGTACATGGCCGGCGAGCCCACCGTTCTACACACTCGCTGACCCCGTTCATCCGTCACCTTTCCTCCCCCCGATTAGGACACAGACAGGACAGACGCAGCTGTTGAAGACTGGCCTAGATAACCCATGCGTCTCAGGTCTGTCATGTTAGGTATGCCTTTAAAGTTCGATAAATAATAAACTGTGGGTCGTGCTCGCTCAGGATTAAGGGTGTGACAATTCACACAGCATTATCTAACCCCAAGCTAAGCAGAGCTTGTGTTATGGGTACTAGATAACTGATGTACATAATATAATACAATAAAAAAAATAGTTTTTTTTTTAAACAGAAAACACCCACGAAAACACCCTGAACAAAAGTTTACCGATCGTACAAACACTTGTCTCGAGGCGGGAATCGAACCCGCAACCTCCTGCGTCGTAGGCAGACTTTCACCCACCGCGCCACAGATGTCGTTATCCCACAGATTAGACCTTCGTCCAACAGTGGACTACCATAGGTTTTTTTGTTTTTTTTTGTTTAAAACGGCAAATTTACTATATAGAAATAACTAAGTCATCAACCTGAACTACCTAAGTCTTGGCCTCCAATATTACAGAGGCCATTGTGGTCTGGCCTTTCTCTTTAAAAGCACCGTATAATACCTAACACGTATTATTTCACCCGCAGTCGAAATCCTCCGAGAAACTGCATAAGAAGCTAAGCGCCAACGCCGACGGACAAGGTGAACCGAAGTGCTCGAAATGTTCCCGCCCCGTGTACGCCATGGAGAGGGTGAAAGCGGAGAAGAGGGTCTGGCACAAGGAGTGCTTCCGATGTGTGCAGTGCAGCAAACAACTCACGTGAGTAATTTGACGTATAGTAGACCCATTCTGTGACCAAATTCGATCGCTCCTTTGTATGCTTTTATTTCACAAGTACGAGTTTCAAGTATCGAGATGATTTGTGAATTCCCTTACAGAATACCAACAGGCTACTTGACTACTACTGGGAAATAATTCTAACGTATTGTCTGATAAAAATAATGCAAACTGTAATTAATATTTCTTCAAGGCCAGTCGTATTAGTTATAAACACTAATTTTAAAGTTTGAATAAAATAATGCCGCGCCAAAACTTGACTGACGACTGAAGACTGAAAACTTTTTGTATCTTTCACAGTGTTGTTATTCTACTTAGTGTTGTTACTAGACAATAGCTATGTTCCTTAACAAACAAAACGTAAGATATTTATGTCTATATTACAAAACAAATAGGACAAAAACGTGTCCTTTTCGACATAAAAATATGCAAAATAGCATTTTGTACTTACATTTCATTGTAGTAAGTATTTTGAAGAATACATGTACAACCAGGGACCTCGATAAATGCTATTCGAATACAAAAAATAACATTGTGGTGGAAATATGCTCGAATTAATAATTTTGGTATTACGTTTGTAATAGTGTGTGTACATAGTGTACTTGTAGATTGTTTGCAACAGTCTGCAATTAGCTCAATGGTTTCAATTGTAAATACTAGTTTTAATATCATTCTTTTATTTGATTGTAATTTTCTTTGTTAATAAAGGTATTTACAAACATCCAAACATTCACATTTATAATATTAGTGTGATAGACCTTCGTTTGACCAGAATCTCACCTGATACATAAACGTGTTATATTGTTCCAGAGTGGAAACATACCAGAGTGACCACACCACACTGTACTGCAAGGCTCACTTCAAGCAACTCTTCGAACCCAAGCCTGTGGACGAAGATGACCAAGTCGATGGTAAGCCGTCACACTAAGAAATGAAATAAGTTCCCAAAAATGTTCGATTTCGGCGGGACTCGAACCCGCGCCCCACCCTTAGCACGTGTGTGCTCTAACCAACTAAGCCACGAAACCTTAGTCGGTTCAACCGAAAGTCTTAACTTACCCTAACAAAGAAAAAACTTTTTACTGTAGAAGCTAACTCTCGGCTCTCGTGCGAGGGAGGATTTAATACCAACACTGATACACTCCTACACTGAATCACTCGCCACTGAAATGAATTTCTCACTTTACTGTATATTTTATTGTTTATTTTGTACCTACTGCTTATGTGTTATCATAATTTTTTATCTTCTTTTAGTAGTTTAATTATCTTTTCTGTCAAATATTTTCTCTTTCTCTGTGTAATCCTTATTTGGCTTTATTTTAATACAACTTTTATACTGTTTTATATAAAATGAATATATAAAATAAATTTTTTATTCAAATAGTTTTTTTTTTACAGCAACCCCCAAAAAACACCAGATGATCATTTGCGAAAACAATCCTGTGGAGCTGCCGCCAGATGTCGTCAGAGGTATGTTATAATGTTTTTTGCACATTTCCGATGCTAAAACGTAAACCGCTCACAACGATTCTAACTAATTTATGCGTTCCTTTTATCGACGACCTCAGTGGCGCATCGGGCGAAGGTCCGCCTGCGACGCAGAAAGTTGCGGGTTCGATTCCCACCTCGGGCCAAATTTTCGTACGATCTGAAGATCCAAGATATGATATGAATTAACTTAATAAGTATATCAGTTATCTAGTACATAATTCAAGCTCTAAACATAGCTTCTACGAGATAGAGTCATACCTTTGAAGCTAAATGATTGTGTGGATTGTCCAGCATTAATCTTTCATCATAAGTCCACTGCTGGACATGGACCTCCCCTAAACGACGACGCCACGTATAGCGGTCCTGAGCTGCCTTCATCCAGCATTTTGGCAGGGAGGTGGACGGTATCCCAAAAACATAGGATAATTTTTATCCTATGTTTTTCGGAAACTGCGAGCAAGCTAATTAAAACATGAATAAATTCTAATGCTCTCTCTTTCCCTCACAGCATCCGACAAGCCGGAGCTTGGTCTAGAAGAGCTAACCCAGATCGACGTGAAGTCTCGCTTCGAGATGTTCGAGCACGGCGTGTCGCAGCCGCGCCCCGCGTCACCGCCGCCGCCCCAGAACAAGGAGAAGAGCCGCGCGCTGCTCGCCAAACTGGCCAAGTAAGAGTCTTACATACTATCTTAAGGTAATAGGTACGAAAGAGAAAAACAACAAGGCAGCTGGGCCTGTTGCTTTTAGCAGTATAGCACGGAGAAAAGATTCGCTCCGATCGCTAAACTGGCCAAGTAAGAGTCATACAGTAGTACTTCCACGTAGAATAGTTATCGCAGTCAGTTCTTGAGTGGAGACCGTGTCTCGGCAAACGTAGTGTAGGACGCCCTCAGACCAGGTGGGGTGTCGGCCTGCGAAAGACTGCAGTCGTATCTTAAGTAATCTTTAATTTTGTCTGTTTTTTTTTTCATTGTATTTTATAATTATAGTGTATTTTAATTATAAATAAATAATAAATAAATAAATATCTAAAATATCTCAATTTTGATAACTATTGGCCTTCTTCTCCAAACCAATATGACTTACTGACTTGGTTTTTAAATTGGAAAATAAAACAAAGGCAGAAATAATAACAGATTCGCCAAAATAAATATTTGATTACTTGAACAGTACTCTTTTAATTAGAAGAAATGTTGATTTTTGCACTTGCGCTCTGCTCTGTCCTACTCCTATGAACGCGAAATCCTATGCCTATCCTTTTTACAAAATGGCGGCGTATCGTTGATAATTTCTCGTAACATTTAGATGTATTTCATATTGATGACGTATACAATACACATACACTTTCTGCAGAATCAATTTATTTTGAAACCTTTCATTGATCATTTCTCGTCAGTTTTCTCGTAACTTAGATGCATTTCATATTAAGGACCTATAATATTACCGTGCCTATACTACGACGCCATTTTGTGAAAAGGATCAAAAAGGAAAAATCAAGTTTTTGCTTATTATCTATGAATTAAAACTTTATTTGAAAACCAAAAAACTAAGTAATGATATAAAATGTTCTTCTTCTTATTGTCAAGATCTTAACTTCTGTATTTATTGAGAAATTAAGGTTTTAGTAAAAATTTAAAAGTTTTTCTAAAAAACAGAATAAAATAAATATTTAAGGGGGCTCTCATACCACAAACGTGTTTTTTTTTGCCGTTTTCATAGATAATAGTACAGAACCCTTCGTGCGCGACTCCGACTCGCACTTGGCCGTTTTTTTTTTTAAATCTAAATATGGACTTCTTTTAAAAACTTTAATGCCATGGTCGAAATTCGGCTCGGAAAACATCATGCATGACACAACCATACAACAGTGCTGCTCCTAGGTATTTCTAAATCCAAAAACCCACTCACAAATTAATCTTGTTTAAACTGAAAACTTGATAAATGATAATGATAACCCATATCCACGGGAATTCTACTTTCATCTTTTTATTTCTACGCTAGTTTCACCGTTCTATTTTAAACCTTATGACAGGTGATATTATAGTTCAGTATTAGTCATGTCCTTCGGTTGGTATCGCTCACACGTGTGTAGAGTGGAGGAATAGTCTTGATATTTGCTCTACTTAAAACATCTATAGGCTTCAATGTCATGAAAGGTTTAATATTTCTTATCTTTTATAACTTCACTATTCGATACTTTTTGTGAACGACAGAGTAGGTTCCAGAAATCTTTATTGTTTAAAAAATTAAACTTAAGTGTAATGCAACTTTAGACTTACTATAATTAGCATCAATTCTCGGCTGTAACTCCGAGTACATCCAGTCGCCCCGTGACCACGATCGCTGTAACGCTTTGAAACGTTGGGGAAAACAAAACTAAAGGCACGCAATAAATATACGATAAATAATCTTTAATATTAATTAGCCTGTATTAGTACCTATTCAAAAAAAAATGAATTTTTGTTTTAGTAATTTTGTACGCGCAGTCAAACGTTTTACATGAAAATGCTCATGAAGTTTGAATTGAAATTAAAATATAGGTAATATAAATGAGCTTGAAAAACTAATAAAGATGTCCATTAAAAATTATCTATCATCTTGTCCATTAAAAAACGTCTATCAATTTAGTCTAAAATGAAGTATCAAAATACCGATTCCCGCTATAAAAACACTTGCGTCATTGAAGGAGCGTCGATTTCGTCTATTTCTGATCCCTTGAGAACGGTTCCTTACCAACAGCTGAAAACTGTATCACTTAGTTTGTTGTACATTGCGTGATATCTTAGCTAAAGAATAATAAAGAATGTGTGTATGTCGCTGCCGGATAGTAGAATCAGCCCGTTGCAGAATGGCTAGGCCGTTTGCAAAACGACGCTATTCAATTTTGCGTATGCCGATTGTCAAAAAAAATTAAAATCAAAAATTCTTTTTTCATAAATACAAAAATGTACTCTTAGAAAAGGTCAAATTCTTAAAATGAAACACTGACACGGAAATAAAGTGGTACTTTTGATTTCTGTCGCTTCGACCTTTAGTAAAATAACAACTAACAGGTAGTTGTTATTTTTCGAGTTGGAGCAAAACCCGTCCCAAGCTTTTTTATCTTCTAAATAATCTGATATTTTGTGTAAGCCTTTTTGCACAGAAAGGTTTTGACAATTTGTTTGAATTTATTTATTGATAGATTTTGCAACTCACTAGGAGTTTTGTTGTAGAAGCGTATACATTGCCCTTTAAAAGATACATTAATCTTGTGAAGCCTGGTTGTGGGCACAGCGAGTTTGTGTTTATTTCTAGCATTTCTAGCTATTGCTAAGCGGTGAACGTAACGATATGACTAAATGTCACTTAGCCATCTCTTCGAATGACTTAGTAAGAGGTCTTAATACTGAAGCATTTACTTTGAGATTATTATATGTTATAGTTCAGTATTGGTGCTTGAACGCTAGTGTTTCGAAACACAATTACATAAAATTTTCTCGATAGAAAAAAAAATCGCTTTAAACAGTAAAATAAATCGTCGCTATTTAATAAATACTTTAAAATAAGCCTTGATATTTTTTACAGTAAACAAACAGAATATAAAGCAGACGGTGTGTTTAAGATTTTCAAAATTACTATTTTTAGGGTTCCGTACCCAAAGGGTAAAGGACCCTTATCACTACTGAACCAGCAGTGTACTCCCAACATTTACTAAACACCACTCTCAATGTTCAGATGAAACATTTTTTTCAGCCAGACATTAAACCACATGTTTAAAATCACCTGAAACCTCACATTCAAAGCAAATTAGACTCTATTGCCCTTAACACAGAATACACACATTATTTTCTACCTAGAACATCTGTTTTCTAACCAAGTTCAATGTAAATTTAACTTTGAACCTTTGTAATAGGATGTAATTTAATTTTTTGTGGTAGAGTTGAATGATATTAGGTGCTTAGTGTGTGGTTGTTTTTTAGGCAGTCTTTTATAAGTTTTCGTTGGATGCGGTTTGTTAGCAACGAATAATTAGTTAAAGTGAAACCGGAAATTGGCTGTGGTGATCTTTTTAGTGGAGTGATGAATAGGTATATGGTTTTTAAACGAAGAGAAACAAAAGTGGAGAATTTTCTATGTTCTGCTGTATTTTTATTTTATGTATGTTCGTTAATTTCTCCGCCAATAATTATGAACCGATTTTGAAAATTCTCTCTATTTTTTATGTCTTTGAATTTTATGTTTTATTTATTTTAGAATTGTACCTAATAATTCTGTATATTTTAAGACGTTGCACGCCCACTAAGGCAGAATACATTGAGACATTTAATTTTTTTAATAACAACTTTTAACAACATGTATTTCTTACAATCAATATTTGATTGACCAAGCTGTTCGACTTCAGTAGGTACCGCACTGGCATTGACGACGCGCGCAACAATATAAAATATACACTTTCCTTTGTACAATATGTAGATACTTGCCTATTTTTATATATAAATCGATGTTTATACCTTACTATTCTACCATTGTGCGATTGCGCTGCCTGCTACCACGGATTACCCCCAAGTAATATGTGCCTGCTACAGACTGCAGGAAGTGTCTACTAGGGCTTCCAATACCGGGATCCCGGTATCAGGCAATACCGGGATCCCGGACTTTTTTTCGAGATTTTTAATACCGGTATTGAAATGTTCAAAACCGGGATCCCGGTATTAGTGATTTTATTTTAATTTTAGTACAAAACACAAAATAGGTAATAAACTATCACTACCGCACATAAATAGACATTTTTATCCATATATTTATTTTGGAATATTTTAAATCGGACTTCCTGTAAGTCCCACGTTGCTCTAAGTTTTAAGTACAGTGCGGAAAGCGGTGGCGATCGCCAGGGGTGAGGCGAAATTCCCTATATTATATTATTAACTCATTTATTTCAGATCACAATCGAATCCATAATAAAATACAAATTTATAAAATGTCACTTAAAATTATTACACAATAAAACCAAACAAAATAGAATTAAATTTAACTAGAAGTAAGATTAAATAATAAAAAATTAAGACAAATAATAACACAATAATTGAATTTAAATACATTTAAATTTAAATAGAGACACATTTAAATAGAGGCAGATCCCATCAATATTTTCATACATTTATTTTGGATGGGACAGTCCAGACGCGAAACAATCATTTTCAGGATGCCGTTGCTACTGGCTCGCGCACGCTGAAGTAGGGAAGCTACTTTTTTGCGAATGATCGCATGAAAGCCATCCGTGCGCGCTTCCGCGAACATACCAGATGCGCTGCAAAAGCGAGGCAGCCGCATCAGCATCCTGAAAATGTTGTTGTACTGGACACGTAGAGTGCTGGCTGCCCGTCGGGTGCAATTGAGCCAGAGGCTACTCGAGTAGAAGGACTGGCAGTAGGCCTTAAAAACTTCACTTCTCTCGAGCAGCGTGCGAACCTACGCGCGATCATGTTTCCCCGTACAGCCAGCGCTCTACGCTCCCTTTCAACATCTGTGTCATCGCTTAAAGTCTCAGTTACAATGTGTCCCAAGTATCTAAATGTATCAACTACCTTCAGAGCCGTACCATTTAGTACTATAGGCGGAACATGGGTAGGCCTAACATTTCCACTTTTAAATATAAGGACTTCACTCTTTTTAGAGTTGTATGCCAGCCCATGCTCCGCCGCATAGTTCTCACAAATATTTACGAGTTTCTGTATAGAGCCCACCGTTATATGCCCCGGCCGGTCCGCCTCCCCTCAGGTCCTCGCTCATGCAACGCGAAGCTGTTATAGTCTGTCAAGGTCAACGTCGTTCAAGCTAAAACTCAAAAGAAGACGGCTAAACGGCAAGATTCTTCTAGCACTGTAATTGATATTGATTCTATTGTACGCGTTGAAATGGGATGGGTGTTTATGATAGTATTGGAGGTGGCCGAGAAATGTATCTTGATATGGCTTATAATTATTTGTTATGCATTCCGCCAACAAGTGTTGAAGCGGAAAGAGCGTTTTCCTCGGTCACATTATTTATGCAATCGATTAAGAAGTTCGCTCTCTGATAAAAGCCTAGATGCTCTTTCTTTCCTTAGAACGCAATTTCAGGAAGAAAGAGCCGCAGCCCAATGATATCGTGCTTGATGTGACAATAAAATTGTGATTTAAGCTCTTTTTATTCATTAGATTTTTTATTAAGTACGTTTATTTTTTGTTGTAATTGTAAACCAAAGTACTCGTAAATAGGTATAAAAATTATATTATTGAGATGTCTTTTGTTGGCTAGATATTATGTGATGATTTCTAATTTAAAGTAGATTTTTTTTTCAATACCGGGATCCCGGAATCCCGGTATTTAGAAAAAAACATTCGGTATTAATACCGGTATTGAAAAAATCCGGTATTTGAAAGCCCTAGTGTCTACCCTGTGTAGCCATTGATGTATCCAACCTTATTTGTTTTGGGCATGGTTGAATACACCAAGTTGGAAACTAGACGGGACCTAGCGCTGGTTGTGTACTTGTTCAGGGTGCTTCGGAGGAAGTTTTCAAACCCGGTTATATTGGGAAGACTGTGCAATTGTGTACCTAATGTCTACGTACATACATCGGCGCAGGTGACCCCGTCTGTTAGATTTGCCTCGAAGCAGGACCGACTTGCTGGGCAAAGCACCTCTTATCCGCTCTGCACAAGCTCTATTTGCTAGCAGAGAAAATAGATCTGTTTCTGGTCTCTGAACGAACTCCGTAAGGCTACATTGTTTGTTTTGTGTTACTTGTTATGTATTTATTAGCTATTGCATAGGATATTCCTGTAATTATAGTGGAAGATTGAAAATAAATTATTATTATTATTATTTGAATACACAGGCAGCTCTTAAGCTGATGCGTGCATATCATAGTCTGTCAGTGTCTTTGTCAGTGCACTTTAAATGTTTGTCCAGTCTATTTTTAAAAGAGTTCACTGAGGGGGCACTGATCACTGATTCCGGTAACCGGTTCCAAGTCTTCACAACGCGATTTGAAATACCAAATACCTCTTTTGTATAGTCTTCGTTAGACCACAATCTCACCTGATGGAAAGTGAAGATGTGACCGACAGTGTATCACGAAGGTCTATATCTATCCACTTTTGTCTTGAAGAGACCCAGGTTGTAATTGACCGGAAAAACAGCAGCATGTATGTACCTACTGGTCTAACAGTAGGTACACGTAGCATTCATACCGAGCTGGTTGCTAATTTATAACTACAACCCACAATATACCTGATGTGTTTAGTAGTTTCAAGATTTTGTGTAACTGTGTGATTGGTACGTAATATATTGAATCTTATTATGTTTGCCAACTCAATTATGATTTAATTTAAGCCAGATGTGGCCGCCTGCAATTGCGGGAACGAAAAAATTAATAAATGCATTTGGCATTTATAAATTTTTTACACATTCATCTTAACTTGTATTATTGTGTATTTTTTGTAGGTGGTTTTAATTGTTAATAATTAAATTGGTTTAATAATAATAAAAAAAATATTGTTAAAGATTTATTGTTCTCTTCACACAAGGAGCTTACATTTAAAAACTAAAATAGTAGGTTAAATGCAACTTTGTGCGAGACTGGTGCCTGCGTTAGGTTTGTAAAAACCTGTGTTACAGGTCACCAGGCTCCCACTCCGCGGCAGAAGCGCAGTTAATACATCTCAAGTTTTAGTAAAAAAAAAAAAACAATTTATTTTCTTCTTCTGTAGTTTTAGGCGTCAGGCGACTAAATAAATCTTTTATTTTACGAAATATAATTACGGTTAAAACTAATTTTGATAAATTTACAATGATCAGCATCTTTTACCTTCACCTGTTCTAATGTTTTAACGTCCCATATATTTTCAAGAACGCGTGCTATCATGCTTTATGTGTTGACATTCTTTTATTATTATAGGTTCAAAGCAAAGGGCATGGACATCGGAGTGTCAGATGAGTACCTGAACGGAGTCCCCGTGGAGCCGAGCTCCAGCGAGCCGGAGGAAGATGACGATGGTACGTCTTTTAACCCTTAACAATAGGGAGGATCAGGAGGGTGAATTTGTCCGGCCAAGTCCACACGCAAAAAGCCTTGTGTTTTGTAAATGTACAAGAAAGTTGTTCGATACATCACAGACACATACATACAGCAGGAAGCTACGTGTTGCTTTGTTATAGGCGACACCTGACCATATTCAACCCTGCCATCTCGAGCACCTCATCTTAGCATCTACAAATCACCAAGTCATTATCTGAACCAAGCATTTTACCCAGCATCCATCCCCAAATCTCAGGATTATCTAGCCGCTCCATTTAAGCATCACCACGCCCCCATTTCAACATAATCTCCCCCATCTCTGCATCAACCATTTATTTATCATCCCTCTTGGCATCATTAAACCCTATATCTCAGCGTAATCTAGCCCCCATCTAACCCCCATCTCATTCCAGACGAAGACTCAGTCCTCCGCAAGTCCTACAAGCACTCAGCCTCCCGCGAGACAGCGCCTTCCTTCTGCAACATGTCGGAGATAATGTCTCGGTGGGAGAGCGGCGCCGACGCGGCCGGCGAGAGGCACCGACACAGGAAGCAGGAGATACAGAATATACGCAGCAGACTCTTTATGGTAACTCTTAAATTTACTGACAGACAAATGAACGATGATGAGTCCACGACTCGGTAAACGTAGTGTGGGACGCCCTGCGGCCAGGTGGGTTGATGATCTGCGAAAGACTGCAGGCAGATGTTTCAAGCTGAAGACAGGGCGCTATGGCGCTCATTAGGGGAGGCCTTTGTCCAGCTGTGGACTTACATGACGATGAGGAGCTCTTGTGTGAGCGTTTTAAAACCACATGTTTTCAATGTTTTGTCTTTTTTTCAGGGTAAACAGGCTAAGATCAAGGAGATGTACGAACAATCCGTGCTGCAAAGCGAACAAGGTAAGATTTTCACACCTTTAACGCATTCACTGCCCAGTCTGTGAGGTGCGAACCGCAGGGACGCGGTAGGCGCGGGAGCTTCGGATGAACGTGTGCGTCGAGGGCCATGGAAGTGTTAGTTTAATTGGTCTTTGTGCGAGGCTTGTCTAGAATTTCAACGCCGACGATATAAATACATATTGCTGGACCATTCACACAACATCATATTATTTTATTGTTATTTATTATTTTTCCGTATCGAAGTAGGTATCGTTCAAAGTAGGCCAGTAAGATGACACAGATAAGACATTGGCCTAGTTAAGTAGGCTAATGATTTTTGTACCTAAGCACCTTCATAATTAGTTAAGTTTAGCGTAGTTAGCATAATTAAGTTATTTGCCAAATCTGCACCGTTGCTTTGTTTTATTATGACTACTGATTGTTTTTGATTATCATTATTTCGTTTTAAGCACATTCCGCCTGAGACACAGGTTTATTTAACCTAGTTCAGGCAATTTTATTATTTTAGACCTTATGAATATAAGACAATTGACTCTTGTAATCCATTTAGTCCTTAATTGTTTTTGAATAAATTTATTTTTATTTTTATTTTATATAGTCCCAAAACTAATCTTGTGTTATGGGTATAAGTGATATACTTATTAATACATTACATAGATATATTACTTTTAACTATACATAGAAAACACCCAGAGCAAAAATAACTGCTAAACGTACAAACATTTGTCACGAGGGGGAAAAGTAACCTGCACCTCCTGCGTCGCAGGCGGACGTTCGCCCGCTGCGTCAAAGAGGTTTTATCTTGAGTTCATAGAAAATGGTATATGATTTGCGGCAAATTACTTTTCCGCTAGTTTTATTGCTTGTCGAACGCAGAAAAATCTAAAAACCACAAAAAAAATAATTGCATCTCGTGCCAGCCCACGTCGAACCTTATCTCGTTATCTTTAGATATATTTTACATTGGCAAAATGTCTACAAGCTTCAAACGAGTGGTCCGCGAGCTGTCTGTCTGTCTGTCTGATGCCATCAATATAAAATACATCTAAATGTTAGGTTTTAAGGCCCATAGTTGCTTGCACTTTTTTGTCCTTTGCTGGCTGCAGCGGTGTTCTTTAGTTAAGTGTCCGACAAGCTTGACTCTGTCTGTCTGACAGACATATAGAGCCGTCTGTCCTTTTCACGCCAAAACGGCTGAACGTCATAATAAAATTTGAAGGTAGATAGTCCCAGGAACGGACATATGTAGGCTTACCTTACTTTAGCTAGATACATAGTATGTATCCAGGTAAAGTGCGTGCGAAGCCACGTGTTGAAGCTAGTAAACCATATTTCTTATACCCATGATTTGATTTTTGAGTTTACCGATATTTCGGCACAGTTTCCTGGTAAATAGCCCGTTATTAATGACTTCTGTGTTAATAACCATGATAAATTCAAAAGTTTATTTGTGTACATGTTTATTTTATCCAGGAGTGACCTCCTCAGACAAAATCGCCCGTGACCTGGACGTAGACGCAGAAAAAGCGCGCGCCATCAAACAACGCTTCGAGGCAGGATTTAACGATGAAAACCAACCGCCTAAAAACAGGGAGGTGGTCGATACTTCGCTCTTCAATGATGGTAAACAGTCATAATCATTTATTTATTTGCAAAAATGTGGTTTACAATGGTTCTTATTATAAATAATAGGGTTTCACACATTTCCCAATCTTTAAGGGATGCAAATATAATATTTGTATACTAAGTGTAGTTGTGGTTTGTAAGTGTTATTATAATATTGACGATTTTTAATAATATTATTATTAATAATATTATTGATAAGGCCGCCCATTGTGCAACTCTGTTATTTATTTTTTCCTGTATTCCTTCTTTTCTTTTGTATTTTTTTGGTGTGCAGTAAAGTGTATTGTATTTTTTCAATGATAAACTTTAGTAGGTACCTACCTAAATAATAAGTTATTGCACGTCATTCTCTCTCAAACATATTTTTGCAAGCCGATTGACGGTCAAGCATGTTGATCCATAAAATGTATTTACTTATTACCTTACATAGCACATGTTTTGGCAAATAAAAAATCTTTATCTTTATCTAATTAAGTCACAAAATTTTACTTGCTTGTTTGTTTGAATTGAATAGTATCCGAAACTACTGGACCGATTTGGAAAAAAAAATAACCATTAGAATCCTACATTATCCCTGGTGAACATAGGCAGCATAATATAGGATAGAATATACCCGAGCGAAGTCGGGGCGGACCGCTAGTTGTTAATAAATTTGTAGTTATTCTGTGCCTCTAGTGAAAGGTCTGTAAAACACCATCTGTTGCAGGGATCGGCAAGAAGTCCCGCTCCATCTTCCTGGAACTAGACGCGAACGCCAAGAACCTGCCGCCGACCTCTCCGCCGCCGCAAGACGCGCCCAAACGGAAGGAAATCGTACGTTTTATCTTAGAAAGTATCACTGTTAATAATTATTGATGAAAAGATATAAAATAATTAAAAAGTAATACAAAATTACATAATACATAGGTTATTGTTGGAATACAATATAAATTTTCAGTTACTGTAACATTTGCATGCAAATCTTAGTAGAACATAATTGATACCAAAAAAATATCACATCTGTGTAACCTATATTGTGTTAACGCAAATATACATATAATATATCTTTATCTTTAAAGTCATACAATAACATTAATAAAGTGTGGGGCAAAATTTTACGTAGGTACTTTATCTATTGTAGTTTAGAATTTAGTATTCAATGTTTTTATCGCTTAGCAAAAAAAAGAGTTTTTTCAGTACATATTAATATAATGCAGGCATTACACACACGCTGAGACGTCCCGAGACGAGACACACCATTTACAGACTCATGCTCGGTCTGTCTCGGGGTGTCATGGCGAGTGTGTGCTGCCGGCATAAAAAAGTATAAATAAAGTTTGACATGTGAAAAATGTAATAGTATAACATTTGTCAGTATTTTCCATAGAGCAAGAAAATTTTGTGGTGTTTTCTATAAAAATCCAGGTTTTTTTCAATAACTAAACCATTAAGAAGCAATTCCATAGGATCTCATTCCAGTCGGGTTTTTAGTGCAAATCTTAAACAATTGAATTTCCCCAGCCGTTCATCCCCAAAGACCTGGTCCGTTCAGACGACAAGGTGGAAGACGTGAAGATCGAGACAGCGGACATCTCCGACAGATTCAAGTTCTTCGAGACCTACCGGCCCGAGACCAAGCGGAAGGAATTCCGCATGACCCCGCCGAGACAGCTCCAGGTCAGTACTCCTCATCAGCATATACTGCTGGACGGACCATAGTCAGCATAGTCGGCAGACGCCAAGCGTGGTGATTACACACTACCTTCTTCCCGCAGCCTTGCACGCGCTTTTTGGAATAAATAGTAGCCTATAGTATGTTATTCCAAATCCAGCTGTGCGATTACGCTAAAATTTCCCATGCCCATTGAATGGGCAATCGGGGGAGAATGGATATAAACGATTAAGGTTGCCATTAGGGTACTAAAAAAACTTGCAAATTTCTGGCGGAATGGAAGTCGATCGACGTCGGCATTTTTAACGTCAACATCAAGATAACCTCAATTGTCAGATTACTCACACTTGACCTTTTTTTGTATGATGGTTGCTGTAGAGAGATGCGGGCAGCGCAGGACTAGTTAAAATATAATAAATTAATAATGCCGGACAATTCACACAGCATTATCTAGTCCCAAGCTAAGCAGAGCTTGTGTTATGGGTACTAGATAACTGATATACGTACATAATGCAATACATTACAAAGATATGTAAGATATATACAATATAAAGAAACTTCCAAAACACCCGGAACAAATATGCGCAGATCGTAACATTTGTCACGAAGCGGGAATCGAACCCACAACCTGTGTCGCAGCGGACCCTCGCCCGCCGCGCCACAGAGGTCGTTATTGTGGTGACCTTTGGACTTCTGGTCCATAGAGGCATTTGGACATACATAGGTCCAGCTTTGTCTTTCGGATATCATGATGAAGAGGTTACATTAAAATTACTCCATTTGTTTCCAGCGTCCTAAATCTCCCTCTCCGGAGCTATACCACGAGCCAGGCGTAGCGCGCAGCAGCGAGCCAGCCTTGGACGCGGGCGCAGGTCTAGCCGCCTCGCGCCAGACCGCCTCCAAGATGATATCCGTGTTCCGCCAGATGGAGGAGCAGCGGAACAATGTCGAGGATACCGGTAAATCAACGCTTAGATAGATAAAACTCTGAGTAGGTTGCTAACAACACAATCAAGGCTCGTTGATAACCCTGGGTCTGTATGGATAAACACCCAAACAGCAAAAATAAAAGTCAGTGGTAGCAAGACAAATCTAAAGATTTATGCGCGGTTTTCTATGAAATACAATACCTAGGTCGTAATCCATTGGCACCCCTGCGATATACGAAATATGTTCCGGTACCACCTCAATTTCAGTCGAACCGGTATTAGAAAATACCGGTATTCCAAGCCCTGGTCGCATCACTGAGGCTGTGCGGTGAATGCGTTATAAAATCGTGGCGCCACGCGCCGTAAAGAGTGCTGGTCGCTTCGCTCGCCACATTGCGTTAGGCGATCTTAATGAAATCAGGCAAAAGATGGTTTACAGGGAAGTACCTACACGATCTACTTTTGTGACCCGAAAAAACGCATACTTAAGTTCGGGCAGTAAATTCTGCCCGCAGTTTCGTATGTGCCCGCAGTGACGTTCCGGATTTATAAATACCTAGCTGCCTGCGGGTTCGCCCGCGCTTTTCATGTATCCTATGTCCGTCCCTGGGATACTATATGTTGCCTTCCTGCAACGCTTAGCTTTTTGGGCCTGACAAGGTAACAGACAGAGTTACGTTCGAATTTATAATATTATTAGTGATTCATTTTAAGGCGCTACTCACGCTTGACCAAAAAAAAAATATGCCAAAATATTTTTTTCCAAAAAGGAGCTGATGTTTCAAAAGAAACTGCACTTGTATTTCTTCTGGTTATGGATACACCCGTACTGTCCCAGTTAAAAAAATACTCAGTATATTAATCGACCTCCCATAAATAACCAAAAGACTAAACTAACTCGATACTTCAAGGTCCGAAACCGCTGAAATGCTTCACTCCCCCACCCCCCGGGGAGAAGACGCACACGGGCGACACCACGTCCGAGGGGGAGTACTCTTCCGAGGAGTACGACAGCGAGGAGGAGCAGGAACGGTACAGGGAACACGACGAGGACCTCAAACAGGTACCACCTTTGGAACCAGCATCTCAGCCGAATAACGTCCACTAGTAAACGGTGGTCTCCCCTAGCGCCCTGTCTTCAGCCGCTTGCAACGTCTGGCAAACGAAGTTAGGACGTGCTGTAGTTATACACTAGCCAAACTCGATGTACAATGTTTCTTAACAAACCACGACACAAACAACTAAAACTCACTTGCCTGGCGTCGAGTTTCATATATTAAATAAATAATAAAATAAATTTACTGTAATAAGAATCATTTCTTAGAGATACCCAAAGTGTGGGTAAGCACTATAACAAATAAAACCGGCCAAGTGCGAGTCGGACTCGCGCACGAAGGGTTCCGTACCATTATATAGAAAAACGAGAAAAATATCACGTTTGTTGTATGAGAGCCCCCTTAAATATTTATTAGCGATCCTATATGCGATTGAATATTTATTAGACAGCGGAGCCTTAGTAATAGGGTCCCGTTTTACCCTTTGGGTACGGAACCCTAAAAACTATTTCAATACGTCTTGACATAATTAATATGTCTGACATTTTGAAATACTAGTGATATTCTTGTTCAAATTATTACTGACTTTATTTATTGACGGAACGAGTATTATCCCATAAATCAGTTCCCATAGGATAGAAAATTACCTTTATATGTTTCCATAGACACGCGTGCAAAACCGCGGGCTGAAACTAGTTTCCAATAATCTTGAGGCACTTTAACAAAAAACCGTGTACTTCCCAGGCGCAGCAACTAGCCCGTACCAAGAGTTTCCGGGACCGGTTCGAGAAGTGGTCCGAGTCGGAACCGGCGCGCTCGCCCTCCGCAGTCGTTCTACAGCGCGAGGCGCAGGACGACGACGCAGACTCGCAACTCGAGACTGCCAAGAGGTAACTCTAAATATAAAAAATAAGCTGAATAATACTACCATCAACGATGTATTACCTTCGTTATACAGGGCGTCCCACGGATATGCCACATGGAGGGAAAGTACCTTGATTATTGTAGATGGAACATTTTACTGAAAGAAGACATTACATATTTAAATTTAAAAAACAGTTTAAACTGCATAGATATTTAAATAATTACATGGTTGAACCGGGAATTGAACCCGTTACACGAGAAATGTAATCATCCTGTAGCTTTATCATACCGATCGAAAGGCTTCATCATAAGGATTATTTTTTGCTGAATAACATAGTGTCAGATATAAAAGGAAGACCATGAATTTTAACATTTTTAATACAAAGTCAGTCATTTGCATACATAGTCGGAAGCTGAACGCGCACCGGGACGCTTGCACTTTTTTAGTTTTTCAAAAAACAAAATCATCACACCTTAAGTGCCTTTATTTTCATGTACTTCATACATCATACAGATAAAAAAATTATATACGACAATAAACAAATCTGAATCTAAACAAATATTATAATTTGTTTCAGTTTACGACAGAAGTTTGAAAGCATGAACGTGACCTCGAGCTCTGTGTCGAAGACTGGCGCCGCAAAAGTCAATAGATTTGTGGTGAGTTCAGTTCAGTTCTTTATGAGGCTAAGATCTGTTCAGCTGTTTATGCATGAAACGGTAACAGACAGAATTACTTTTGAATTTATAATATACTAGCAGCGCCTTGCGGTTCCACCCGCGTAGTTCCCGTTCCCGTGAGAATTCCGGGATAAAAAGTAGCCTATGTACTATTCCAGACTATAATCTATCTCTGTGCCAAATTTCATCCAGATCCGTTTTGCCGTTCTGGCGTGATTAAGTAACAAACATCCATCCATCCAAACTTTGACATTTATAATATTAGTGGGAAGTATGAATATCTCGTTAAAAATATGTTGCCTCAACTATTAATTTTTGTTTCAGTAACCATCGAGTGTGAATCTACTCAAACTACCAAAGTGTTTAACCCCTATCGTTGTAAAGTCATACTTGTCTTTTATTATTATAGATTATATTTATTGGACTCGCTTATAAACGTTTACAAACAGACAAACCAACATTGTGACTAAACCATGAAATGTTTGTAAGTAAGCCCACATTTTGACGGAATTTTTAATATAGTTATTTATTTTAGGACTGATGGTTGCATTTTTTTGTGAAACAATCTAAAAAGTTAGCATGTTTGTAGATATTTATATTTGTTAACCTTGTAACATTGCGTCAACATCTATTCTAAACAACTCGCAAATAAAAATGCTCTCTAAAACTGTTGTCTAAGGATGTGTCCTGATAACTAATTTATGCAACACGTCACAGTATTAAATAAATAACATCCGGTTTTTTACCCGCTTGTTATATTTGACAATAGTTTAAACTTTTTGTTAACCTCTAGTGTGTTTACTTGTGTGTGGAGAAACCAAGACTTGGTTCGTAAAACAAATAAACAAAACTTAATCAGGATAAGTGATATATATGCTATATTAGTGCTTTGTATAGGAGTGTAGTGCCTCTGAGTAAAGCTCGGTTTTGTATTTAACCAAGACTTGAAATAAGTTCCCAAAAATGTTCGGTTTCGGCAGTTTAACCAAACCTGTAATGTTTAACCAAACCTGTAATGTTACCCCTGTAGGTGGAGCCACCGGCGCTATAGTCCGTAAGAGGTCCCAAAGATTTTCGGTTGAACCGACTAAGGGTTTCGTGGCTTAGTTGGTTAGAGCACACCCGTGCTGAGGGTGGGGCGCAGGTTCGAGTCCCGACGATACCGGAAATTTTAGAGAACATATTTCATTTCTTAGATAAAATAAAACACTGTTTTAACCGAATTGATCGCGTATATTTTATATTTTGTTTATAACCTGACGTTTCGGAAGCTTTTCAGCTTCCATGGTCACAGGCATCATGGTTCTTAGATATACCCAAAGTGCGGGTAAGCAAAAAACCTTAAAACCAAGACTTGATTCGTAAAAAATACAAAATCGAGGTTTACTCAGCTGTTGTCAAATTATACAAGCGAATGAAAATCCGGCTGTTAGTCTTATACCTTGTTTTTTTTCATTAATCTGGACGCATCTTAAGGTTGCATAATGTCTATTGTTGTTGGTGCAATTTTTTATAGAGTAGTGGAAGCTACCCTATACAATCCAAACCAGTGACTTTTAACTATAATTTTCTATTGCATTATATTCTTACTATCTATTTAGTACCTGGCTCATCTACTGAGACATTACAGAAAATTACAATAAAAACGGTTGAGCTAACTGCAGAGTGTTGCAAATAATCTAGAGGTAGCTCAACTGATCTCTATCAATACCAAGAAACGTCTCCAAGACGCTTGCTGGTTGCATTGACCCGCTGTAACCTTAGGCTTATCGCATACCTGAAGAGCACCTCTGCAGCGGAGCACAAAATTGTCTTAGTGTACGTTCACACAGCAGTCCGTTTTACAGTCCCGTTTTATAGTACGCGGTTATTCGGCAATGGCGTACGTAGTTGTATAGGCGAATTCTGACACACAATAGTATTAAAATACTGATTCGTTTTATGGAATCGACACGTTTTCCAGTCTTGTGTAAATGCGGTGTGAACATTACCTACAGTAGCGACGGATCCGTTAAAAACGGTTCTGTAAACTCGGTGTGAACAATTGAACATTGCTTCCAGTAGCGACGGATCCGTTAAAAACGGTCCTGTAAACTCTGTGTGAATATTCAAAAGTCAATAACTTTATTTCTTTAGGCTTACAAAAAAGCACTTAGACAAGTCAAATTTTATACATAAACAGTTTTATAAATAGTAATTATCAAACAAGAAACAAAATGTTATTGATTTTGTTCGCTTCAATTTTTTGCCTCCAGTAGCGATGGATCCCTTAAAAACGGTACTGTAAACTCGGTCTGAACATTACCTCCAGTTTCGACAGATCCTGTTAATACTGACTCTCTGTGTGAACGAACCCTTAAAATACTCTTCATAATTCTGAGTTTTAGTTCTTCAAAACTTAATGTTTATGTCTCTTCTACCTATACCTTTAAACTTAGCTTATTCAACTCTTTGTGACTAGCATGTAACTAAGTGCCTTATATTGTGCAATCTCTTTATTTACAATTGAATAACTAAATTTTATAATATTCTATTTACCTTTTTTATATCGAATTGACATTAATTAATATAAAAAAATAGTTTTAAGGATATTTGCGAAACCGCACAAAACTTGTCTGGCCAAACTTAATTCATCTGGGATCTAAAACTATGTTACAAACACATGTAAAATTGCCCAAAATTGAATTAATTTCTGGATTCCAGATGAATCAAGAACGAAGTTATGCAAGTTTATTTATTATTCAATAAGATATAGACGAATATATCTCATCTCGAATAATATATTGTCTGTGAAACTTTAAAGGTTGTACTTTATGCACCGTTTCTATTGTTTATTAAGTAACCTGTACAACTGTTGTAGAAATTTTCATAAATGACACTTGAGAAACTATATCTACTGAACCCTTTTTGTGAATTGGATCTACCAAAAGTTGTACGAATTATCTAAAAGATTCAGATCTTGCCAAAGTGCCATTTTCGAATTTCTAATAAATAAATGTATTTGTATTAAAGTAAGTATTTATAATAGTAATACAATTTGACTGAATATCGAATGTATTGTTTGTACTTAATAATATGAATGTTCATGTTTTATACCTTGAATCTGCCGTAATGTTAATAAATATGAAAAATTCGAATTGTTTCTTTTTTTTCCATAAAAAACTAACTTGTAACCTTTGACGACCACTGTGGCGCGGTGGGCGAACGTCCGCCTGCGAGACGCAGGAAGTTGCGGGCCGGCCGGGAAACCGACTAGAACACCCTGAACAAATGTCTGCAGATCGTACACACATTTGTCCCGAGGCAGGAATCGAACCAAAAACCTCCTGCGTCGCAGGCAGACCTCCGCCCACCACGCCATAGAGGTCAAATCAATCAAGTGTTTGAGTTAAAACGTATTTGCAGGTATAACTTAAAATCCGTGCCTCGATGACTGTCAAATTAAAACAGACGTGGTCTATATCATGTAAAGAAACGTTTTATAACTTAGCTTTTTTTTGCTTTAAGGTAAGTACCTACGTTACTCGCTCTGGGGTAATCTTCTACGAAAATTTAATAAAGTCCCAAAAATTTTCGATTTCGGCAGGATTCAAACCCGCGCCTCACCTTCAGTACAGGTGCGCTCCAACTAAGTAACGAGATCGACACGTGCCTCGTCGAAAATATGTTGTTTTATAACTTATTTCTGAGGAGTATTAAAAGCGACCTCAAATCTATATTACTGGACTATTAAGTGGTACTTTTTTTTTCTCAGAGCCTAATCCTTCATAAGCTCGATATTGGTTTTGTTTTATATGACAGCCGGATAGACAGCAGAGGCTTAGCAATAGGGCCGAGTTTTCACCCTATAGATACAGAACCAAAAAAAAACTAAGTGCCATAACTCATTATTATTTTATTACGTGGGAGCAACCAAGCGAGAAACACCAACACAAACATCACCACGAACGAACGGTGGAGTAAGACAAACGCCAAAATAGCTCCAAGTAGGTATAGGTACATATTAATGGTTGCGCCACCAACGGGTGATTTGGTTGTCGGTAACAAATTTGGTTACGCAACCAAGCTGATTCCAGGTGAGGTATCTCCTTTTTCTTTTGAATCAATACCATTCACTTGTTTCGAATACAAGAAAATTATATGGCATTTGTCAAGAAATATTTGGGAACTGTCAAAAATTAAAGACAAAATGAGTTGGTCAAAAAGTTCCTACCTACTATACTCCAATTCAAAAACCTGGATATTTTTTGTATACAAAGTGGTAACAAAACCCAAGGAATATTGGTGGAAAATATTTAACGACATTGGTATCATCGAAGCAAAGCACAGAAGCTCCAAACAGTTTTTAGTTTTGAATGCTTTCATTCATCATTTAATTGATCTCTCGTTCGTTTTCGCATTCAAGTTTTAACATTTTTCGCTGCACATGTGAGATTATCCGCTGTCGAAGTTTATGTTTTAGTTTTTAGTGATAACGTCACTGTTACCTTGTTGTTTTCTGTTATTGCTATCCGTTTTTGCTAAGTTTTCATTCATAAATGTCTTTGTTGACATAAAATATCTAGGATTCTAAATCGGAGTATAGAGAAATCATTTGGATCAACCTCTATCAAACATAAGTACATAAACGTACGGTTGCGTTGATCAGTCGTCACTTTCGCTATTTCGTCTCCCTCTCTATCACGTCACAATCCTATGACGTCCCTTTCTGCATCTAGTCAGTCACCTTAACTGGTCTCGTGCTTTATTTCGTCTCTAACGCAACCAAACCTATGTGTGGGATTGTACTGCGGAATGACCAATCTAAGAAAGAGGCGGAATCTATAGACTGACAAGATGAATGTACTGACCACATATCACAAGTGTCGAATTAGGGACACTGACGAAAATTGAAAATTGACGAAAATCAAAAGTGACCAGTTGACGATAGTGACAAATTAAAGAAACTGTCGAGTAGTGTTCTAACTCTTTTTTGTCTAGTTTTAGATTGACAGAATATTCCATATTCTACAAATGTCATTCTGACTATTTACCTTTGCAACAATCAAAAAACTGTACCCTCACCTACCTAAAACAATATTCAACAAATTTATAACAATGGGGAACAGGATTGTAAACAGAAATACCAAATAATTATGTAATTACTCTTTATTTCTTTAAAATTGAAGTCTTTTTTTACAATTTTATCGATTCATTGTATCAAATCATCATAAATATATGTATTTGTGTGGTTGTAGTAAGTCTAATAAATTGCGAAACCAAAAACAACAGGGCCGTTCCACCAACTTCAAGTTAGACTCAAGATAATCAAAGAAATAAACCAGATAGGGATTTGATTAATCGGCGATGGTGAAACTGACACTGTTGTTCTTGTCTAAAAACACACTAACTATAGTTATTTCGGTCTATCGCACGAGCTATTCGAAACTAACAACAATCACAAGACTCAAGAAAAAAATAAAACCACTACACTCTGGGTGGTTATTTACAGTTGTTTGCGTTTTCGGTTTTGTGAGACGAGGTGATTTTTATAGATTACAAACGCCAAGTTGAAAATGTTGAAATTAAAAGCTAGGTGTTTCTATGATGCCGATATATTATATTCCTTCATCGTCTTTCTAAAAAGCTAAAACATATGGTTTATATTGGGGCTGGTGCGGCGGCAGATTTGACCGAAGATCTCAAGAGGCGCAAATATGCAGGTCTCGACAGGGCCTACGCATTTGCAGCCCTTGAAGGGTAATCCTAGGTCCAAAGGGCCTAGTGTTACCCGTATAAACACGAACCGTTATATTGAAAGAGCATGTTTCTTGCTAAAAAGAACACTAATTGCTAATGCTCGTATAAAGTGCCTCTAATGCTGCCAGAACAGATGTCTTGTATGATGTTACATTGAAAAATATTTACTCATGAAAACTTTACGTGCCAAACTTGTTTCTTCATTATTTTTTAACTTTCCATATTCCCATGTGTCACATTCATGGTCCCATATTAATGCCGAAAATTCGTGAATTTAAACGTAAAGCTTGGTGCCCGAATCGCAAAACCGAAAGTGCAACGTCTATGTGAAAGCAATAAATTATTTATATATTACCATCTCTGATACTGATTCTTAGTAATTATAATGTGCATTATTATAATTTTTTACAGAACCTATGTTCTAAGATATCTGCATGACGTCAGAGGGTTGTATTAAAAATAACACATTTAACTTTTTGCACAAACAATAAAACACAAAATGACTTCAATCTTAGATCAAAGCATACCTAGTTTCTTAGACTACTGTATAGTTTTACAAACAAAATTGAATAAACCAACTCTCCTCTAGAACCTTAGTGTATCAGAGATGTTAAAAAACTGTAGTGCAAGAAAGTATGGTAAAGGTGACATCAATTTAAACTTTAAAATCCTTTTTAATAATAAACCCTTCATCACATACAACTTTTGCAGTTTTAGATTCTACACAGAACTATTTCAGAACAATATTTTATGATAAAAATAAAAAGAAACCGCATGATTTAGACAAATTATACATATAACGTAAAATTTTATCCACGAAGAGAAAAAAAAACAGAAATTCTTATTAAAAGAATACCTCGCATCAGGTTTCTAAGGCAAGTGATAAGGCTTAACTGCTTTGTCAAATAATAATACTGATAAATCAATTTATTATTAAAGAACAGAATATTGAAAAGATCAATCATAAAAAATTTAAAAGTGTAATCAGAATCAAGTCATTAAAAAAAACAACATGGTTCTTTACATACATATAATACGATACAGAACCCTAACGTTAAAATGCTTAAAGAAAACCACTGGTACTTAATAAATCTAAAACTGCGTCAACCATCCAGCATCTTCACTTAGCCGGCCTCTAAGAGACCTTCTTAGAATATATTTACAAAATTACCCTAAATGAATGAAAGTTATCAAGGGCGGCCGAGTTGCAGTGATACCTAGCTTGTTACCTACGACTTTGGAGAGAAGCGTCAGGTACAAATAATTCTTGACGTAAATTAAAATTGAACAGCCTCATTTAGGCTTAAGTCAAGCAAGTTTAAGGCGCTACCCCGACCCAAATAGCTCCGCCACCTACTTTATCTTATTAATTCGTTGAACGAAGGGACTTGCAAAAATTTTATTGGTCAGTTTGTGATACCTTTTATAAGCTTTTTTTAATGCCTCTGTAATTAGTTTTATTTTGTAGAAGACCTTGCGAAAATAGGGCCACGAAGAGCAACTTCGTATCTCTGCCTAAACTATACAAAGTAAAAATATTACAAAGGCATTAAAAAAGCTTATAATACATAAGTATCGCAAACTGCCCAATGAAATTTTGAAATTCCCTCTGCTCAACGAAATAATAAGATAAAATAGGTGGCAGCGCTAGTTTGGGTCAGAGTATCGCCTTAATAAAGAGCATAGTTGTTGCATTGTACTTAAAATCAATTGTCCTTGGGCTTTAATCTACTAAAATAATCACTGCACTATAACAGTGGTATTGTCACAGAAGAACATGCTCTGATTCTACCGTGTTTATAAAACTACAGACACGTCAAAAATGTCAAGTTGGAAACCGTTTTATCAATATAACAATCTCCCCTCGCAAATAGCACAGCTTACGAGTTTCTTTAGAGTCACGGCGAAAAGCAAGCGGCGCGCCATAAAGAAGTTGAGTTTCTTTAGTCGAAGAATTCTGCGTGACGATTCTGCGGCAATACCTCATACTGAAGCGAATTGGGTAACAGATTGGGTATTTAAAATTAATTGTCATATCAATTTATGACAATTAAGTGTTTAGGAACCTACGTTTAGGTCCGTAATAGAGCTCTATTACGGACCAAAACATAGGCTATTTGACACGGGCATGTGGGCTTTGCACAGATATTGTTGTCTAGGGTAGAATAGCCCAAAATGACATCGTCATACATTGAGTAAAACATTGAAATCGTATTTCTCGATACCCTAGACAAAAATAGCTGTACTTGACTAGTGGATAGTAACGAGCCTCAATTTGCGGCTTTTCACTCATAGTTTGCTTCTTATTTTCTTTTTTTTTTCTAAGTCACTATAAAAAATCGAATTAATGTTTGTGGTAATCACAAAACAGTTGTTTTGATAACAGCGAGTACCACAAACTTTAAGAACCTAGATTTTTCAGTAACATAGACAAAGAAAGATGCCCTGACGCTCCTCTTAAAAGCCGCGATTCTTACCACCTCATCTGTCAAAATACTTTGCAGACAGGCGCTTAAAGTATTTCGGTTCCTTTCACTACTTTAATATTTATATCTCTACTTGTTAGTATCAATAAATAAATGTTCTTTTAAAATGCAGGTCAATACCTTAACATACAAAAATAATTTACAAACATCATTATCAACCATTTTCTTAGGCAGGGTTTTGTCAGTGTCCCTAGAATAACATACATACAAGACTAAAAAGCAATATCTGGACTGGAAATTATTTCAGTCGAATATTCGATATTAAAAATATGCAAACAATCTTTGTGTATTTTTCTGGACAGGACTCCGATCGAAATATAAGCACAAGAAAATGATTGATAGACAAATAATCAAAACTTCTTATTTCTTACAAGGCAATAGCTGCCTATAGGAGTTCTAACATGGACCTTCAAATCATTCCCTCCCTGGGGACCTAGATTCGTTACTGAGATCTACACTGCTGGCCACCCTATCACATTAAGTCACTTCTCACTTTCTTGATGTTTCTTAACACTTATTCAACACTTTTTAAATCAAATTCACTGAATTTTTGAATCCTGTCCGACTCAACTGTAGATTTTCTGCAGTTCGGGCGTCATCAAGAAAGCGGCATATTTTTTGGTTTAACGACGTTGGTTGACGGAATATTACGTATTTCTGTCAATATCCATTCTAAATCAATAATTATTATGATCAGCTAAGCCTCTTAGCCACAGCTCGATTAAAGTGTCTCACAAACGTTAAGAGTCTATCAGTCAGTGAAAATAGTTGAAGAGTTCTTAATCTGGTGGCCGATGGGATACCTCAGGTATTCTTGTTTCCACTATAGAGTTTTTAGCATCTGACCGATCTTTCTTCTTATCATCGGGTTTGTCTTTCTTGCGTTCTCTGGAGCGGTCGGAGCGATGGTGAGATGACTTGTGCCGTGATGAGGAGGAGTGTCTTCTGTGGTCTTTGTCAGACCGGTCCGATCTATGTTTGTCGGAAAGTCGGTGTGAATGGGTCTTATCTTTGTCAGATTTTTCTGTTTTGTCCAATTTGTCTTTATCAGATTTGGAATCTGATCGCGCTTCTTTGAGTTCTGTCTTTTCTTTGTCTGGCTTCTCAGACTTAATAGAGTTTTCTGTTGGTTTAGGTTCAAGTTTATCTTGCTTTAAATCTGGTTTTGCATCTGTTGTTTTATCTGCCTTTTCTGGCTTGACCTCAACCTTTTCTGTATTATCTTCGCTGTTTTCGGACTTAACTTCGACCTTTTCTTTCTTAGCTTCAACCTTTTCTGTTTTAGCTTCGACCTTTTCTGTCTTAGCTTCGACCTTTTCTGTCTTAGCTTCGACCTTCTCTGTCTTGACATCAACTTTATCGGTTTTCTTGTCTTTCTTCTCGTGTTTGTTGATATCGAAGCTCTTGCGCGTGTGAGACAACTTCTGCGGTTTGTTTAGCTTCTCGTGGAACTTGGCGCTCAGGGCTCGCATCTCGATGACGCCCGCTTTGTGCTTTGTAGCGGACGATTTCTTGGATTCTGTAACAATAAGGTATGTTTTGAATAATGTATGTTTTGAAATTGGATAGTAATTGACGCAGTGTCAGTGACAATTAGTGTTCACTGACACTGCGTGCACTGCATAATATCATCACGCACACGTTTGTGGTCTTAATTCTTGAATTAAGTATTGTTATAAGTTACCCGTCTTCATTCAATAATCGTTTAGAAAGGTGTTCGATACATCGATCAGGTATTTTAGCATCATCAACAGTTTGACCTTAGTAGGTTACTCGTGCCGCGAGCGCGGACCGAGCGCCTGCGGAGGTCAGTGCATCAGCGGCAACCATACCAACCGCACTCATTAACATCATAATTAGTCGTAGTTTTATACAATATAGCTATTGTTTCTATACTCGACTTTTAATCTCAACATCCCGGGAAGAGCTAGCCGCGATTCCTACAAAAGGCTTTATTTAAAACTTAACTTAAAAATGGCTCTACCCTGAATTAACAGTGGCTGTGGGAGTGGGAGATCGGTCTTTCTTTTACTTCATTGGGTGTCAGACAAATGTGTTCTTTCATTTTGTATCGGCGGCGGTGATTCAATAAATTAAGATCTGGCTAAAAAAAAAACAAAATCAAAAATTCTTTATTTCCATAAATACAAAAATGTACACTTAGAAAAGGTCAAATTCTTAAAATAAAACACTGACAGGGAAATAAAGTGGTACTTTTGATTTCTGTCGCTTCGGTATGTAGACTAAAGTAAAGAAGCGACTAAGAAACCTTTAGCCTGTTAGTTGTTATTTTTCGGGCTGCTTCACGGATGTGTTCGTCATGATGGACAGAACCTGTAGTTCATGCAGTGTTCTATATTCATATTTATTTATTGTGATTTTATGCATACATATTGTTCTTAGGTGTGAGTAGTGTTAATGGGTACACAATGCATAAAAACCCTGTCAGGGCGCAACGATTAGAAAGTTTCGGTTCGGTTTTGTTAGCTGAATAATTTTACTTTGATACTTCATATTTCTAGAAATAATTAATTTAGCAATGACATGTTTATTGTAAATATAATTGTAGTTAAGTAATAATAATTGAATTTCATAAGATTGTATCTTATTAAATTCAATTATATCTTTTCGAAGTGCTCTTTCTTATTAAATTCAATTATATCTTGTTGAAGTACTCTTTTGTAAGCCTAAAGAAATAAAGTTATTGATTTTGACTTTTTTTTTTACTTAATTATATCTTATTATATCTTTAATAAAGCGAATCGAAATTTTATGTCGGATCAGGAATAGTCACTAGGTAGGTTATAAATACGAGACATATAATAACGTCCCTGTCAAGTAATTCGTTGCCGTCGATTTTGGTAGTTTTGTGTAAACGTATAGGTTTAAAAGTATGACCCTAAATGTTGCTTAATGGCGGCGTTTTGTTCACTCTTTGCTTCTTTATTTATTTTCTTTATTGGCGAAACATTTGAACTTGTGGCGCGCGTCGCCTACGAGGACCTATAGTACTGTTTGCAACAGAGTTGCCACAGACCGTAACTAAAGGATTTTGTATGTATGATCGCAAGAGACCGAGACCGCGGCACGTGACTGAAGACCGCAAGACGGGCTCCGTCTAGACTACCAGAGTTGGAGACATGTGTCTCGGTCTCCAGTCTCTATCGCGACACAAACCGCCACCTTTACCGTCTTATGCCTATCCTTTTCACAAAATGGCGCCCCTTAATAATACACAGAAACTGCTGCCCTGCCTCTGGTAAGTTCTCTTTGTCGACTCTTACGAACACGATATCTACGGGTTGAGTTGCGGAGTCGTTTCTACGCTGTGCCAGTCACGGCATGGTCCGTACCTGATGAGGGTCCGTTGGTGGTCGCGGTGTGTGTCGGCGTGCGCGGCGCGAGTGTCGGCGGAGGGTCGGCGGCTCGCTCCTCGGCGGGAGACGAGGACAGAGAGCCCGGGTAGTATTGCTTCAGACGAAGGTGCCAGGCTGAAACAAACAGGTGTCTTAATCTCTTGTAACAATAACTTTTATTTCTTTAGGCTTACAAAATAAGCACTAAGTGCAGGTGGCGGGACCATGGTATAGCAGTATTCAGTATTTTATTTATTGCATTCATACAGTCATCAGGTCTTAGTAGTTAGGTGAGTGTTCATAAAATATTCACAGTATGTACCCATTTAGGGAGTTGCAATGGAAGACAGGCCAGGTTTCATACCTTTCTAGTTATTATGTATTTACTTATTATTAATGCATTCAATACCTATTACAAAAATTACGAGTCGTTAAATTTATCATTGAAGAAATCGTCAAGTTCGTAAAAACATTTTTTTATGAGTATCGCTTTAAGTTTGGATTCAACCATTTCATTTTTTCCTATACATTTTATGTTTTCTGGTAAAGTGTTGTAAATTTTTACCGCCATCGAGGATTGGTGAATTTTTAGCTGGCAGCTGAAATTTTAGCACCCATAGACAAGCCAAATTTTATACAATAAACTGCTTTTTACATGCAGAGTATAACAAAAATGAAGGACCAGACTTTCAGGTGGGGTTTAGCTTCGACCACAGAACATTTATTGATTTCCGATTAAGTTTTCAAAAAAATAGCACACTAGCACTATCTAGTGCGAGTGTGCTAGAGTTTATGTATAAATAAAATAATGCTGGACGATTCACACAGCATTAACTAACCCCAAGCTAAGCAGAGCGCGCTAGTACCCATAACATAAGCTCTACCAAGCTTGCGGCTAGATGATGCTGTGTGAATTGTTCAGTATTATTTATTTGATTCTCTAGACAAGTGACACTCACCAACAGAAGCCACAGCCGACACAGTCCTGAACTGGTGAATAATATTCCTCGGCAAGAAGTAGATGTCATCATCGCAGAGCGGAAGACGCGAGTAGCGCACGCCTTCACGTCGGAGCTGGTTCAGCTTAGCTTCTTCTAACCTGTGTAGAACAAGTAATAACATGAGTATTTTTAAGAAAAGATGCAGAAAAGTAGTGGAAACTCGTATTTACGAACTACTCCATCATCATCAGCCACTATTGGACATAATAATAATAAGCCTTTTATTTCCAAAACAGTTAAGAAACATTGTAGGTCCTACGTAAATTCTAATTATTGAGTATGAATTAAGAAATCAAATAGTTATATTAAATTCAATTATGAATGTTTCACATGCTAAATTACCTACATATTATTATGTATATTTGTCATGCATTCTTAAATATTTTTATAGTCGATTAAATAAACACACTTCACTAATATCACTATTGGACATAGGCCTCCCCTAATGAGCGCCATAGCGCCCTGTCTTCAGCTTCCCGCATCCAGCATCTGCCAGCAGTCTTTCGCAAACTAATTACTTACTATAGGTATTTTTAAAAGTTGGCGCGATTTTCTTAATTTTCATCTGACATCACCATCACAAATCTGTCGATACTAGAGGTCTACTCTAGAAATAAAGTCAACTTAAAAAAAAAACTGTACCAAACCTTTACAGCTTTTCGGCTAGCACGTTTTCAAAGAAGCTACTGTACAGGATTTGCGACACTTCTATTTATTAGGCGAGGCCTATGTCCGATGTCCAGCGGTGGACTAACATAGGCTGATGATGATGATTATAATGGTATGTACTCACCAGGTGACGCACTGCGAGATGGGAGGCTCGTACAGATCCAGCTGTAGTAGCTGCACCAGTTTGTTGAAGTCTGCTGCGTGGAAAGCCACCACGTCTTTAGTGATGCGCCCGCGGTCTGACGTGTCGGAGCAATGGATCGCCTTTAGTACTCCTGAAAGAGGATAGTTTTTATATTACACACTACACTACTGACCGCGGCTTCGCACATCTTAAAATAAATTATGATCCTTATTCGGTAGTAGAATCGAAGATAATTTATGTCAATATTAGCTTGCCTAGCAAACTTTGTTCCACCATAGAATCAGAGATTGCGTTACCTAGGAAGAAATTATGAGAAAATTCTTCATATTTTTACCCCTCGTGAATTTTTATCGTCATCAGTATATGTGAGTCACATAGGAAAGATTTGTATGTATTTTTCTATGTAACAAATAAACTTAAAACTACTGGGCCGATTTCAAAATTTTTTCACCATTAGAAAGCTTACTTTTCAGGGAGTGACATAGGTTATTTTATCCCGGAATACCCACGGGAACTGCGCGGGTGAAACCGCGAGGCGCTGCTAGTATATTATTAAACAAATGATCTGACATTTGTTTTTTTTTTGTTTTCAAGACTATTCATCAGCAAACTTATATCCCCCAAACAAGGTCGAGCTTGGCAGGTGGATTGGTGATCGCAGAGATGTTACAAATACAGAGAAGCAAGCTGCAGCCTTTTATATGCTGCGTTTTAGTACCCTCTTACGGCTTCCACGGCTCGAGTATCAGGGTCGATTCGAAGTCCTCGATTGAACCTATGTCCAGCAGTGGACTCATCAGAACACATACGTCCACGGTTGAACATGTCTATCGCAAACAAGGGGGTTTTATATTTATCACAACGTTTGGCAGATGGATTGATGATTGCAGGGGTGTAAAAAGACAATATAACACCCAACACATCGAAGGAAGCTGCTGCCCTGCCTCTGGGAGATTCCCTTCGGCTCTTTGGACCTGCTAACAGATTTTCAGGGTCGATTCTTACGCCGCGACTGCCACGGCCAGCAGTCAAGTGGACTTCGAATCAAACTCACCGACAGCGGCCGTGGTGATTCTATCCAGCCCGTGTCCCACGTGGTCGGCGTGCGCTCTCGTGCGGTCCTCGAATAGGAACTCCCGCGCTTCGCTGTAGCGAGGGAGGTACTGTAGGTTGCGGAGCTCGTTTATGCCGGTTCTGTGGGGAAGCACAGAAGAAAGACATTAAGACATTTTGTACAACAAACATCTATTTAGTATATGATAATAAATAATTCAAAATAAATACTTAAGAGGGAGCAATACGTGCCTTTTTGTGAAAAAGATGGACATAATATTTCGCGTCCATAGGAGCGGGACAGAGCATATGTTTTTGGAACGGCGCGGCGTTAGAGCAAATATCAAGTTTTTGCTTATTTACAAGAAAACTACACAATACACAACAAATGTAGAAACTGGTTCAAGGAACTAAAATATTAGCAATAATCTACAAATCAAAGCATAAGTCACTTCAATAGACCGCAGGGTTCCTGAGATGTCGACCAAATATGTGTAAAAAAGTGTGTAAGTGTGTTTTTTTATCGTATTTTTTTTTCTCAATCGTGTTTTCTTTCACTTTCAAGGAACCAATGAAAAAATTTTGAATTCTATACAATTCGAGTTTTTTACCACGAGGAGCCCGTGAATAGCTTAGACTGACCGCAGATTGGCTACTGGTATCACCAGTAGCTGTGGGTACACTTCATTAGATAGTTATACCTTCGTTTCTTGATGGGACTCTTCCCTAGCTCCGCGGTGGGGACCAGTTGCTCCCCCGGTCGGATCCACAGGATGGGACCGTCGTTGGACTCCTGGGGTTCCATCTCCACTGCTGACATCGGACCCCACGGCATTGTCTGAAGAAAAACAAGGAAAATTAGCGTTTCAAGCAACTAAGACAATAATGACTGTTGACAAATACACTATAGACCGAGATTAGACAAACAAAACGAATGGTGGCCTAGACTGAGCTGCAGCATTAAGAGGGCGCAGTGCGCGCCATTTTGTGAAAAGGATAGGCATAAGATTTTGCATACATCGGAGCAGGACAGAGCATACGTTTTATGAAAGGCGTAAGTGCAAAAATCAAGTTTTTGCTTACTAACAAGAAAACTACGCAACTTATGAAGAAACTAGTTCAAGGAACCAAATAAGTACCTAGTAATACCAATAATCAGTACCTACGAATCAAAACATAAGTAATTTGATTAATATACCGCAGGACTCCTGAGATCTCGACCAAATTATGTGCAAAACAGTGTACTTTTGTGATTTTATTTATAGTATCTTTTTTGTCAATCTTGTTTTCCCATTCAAGGAACCCAAGAAAATATTTAGAATTTTATGAGTTTTTTACCACAGGGATCACGTGAGTACTAAGATCTAGGAATACTTTGGCAACCATACGTCGCCTCTTATGAACTAAAGGAATTATTTAACGTGTTGAGTTTAAATTTTTGGGATTTATTAATTTCTTAGAAATTACCCAGAGTATAATAAATAAAAACCTTAGAATCAAGCAACGGCAAAAACCTCTCGTCAAAGAACTAAATGTAAATTTGGTCTTTGAGCAGAATTGGATAACTTCATTGTTTCCTCTGTAGGTGGCGCTGACGGCGTAAGTGCCGAAAGAACTCCCAAAGATTTTCGGGCCGACTCGATAAGATCACGTAGCTTAGTTGGAAAAAGAGCACCCCTGCGCTGAAGGGGAAGGTGCGGGTTCGAATCCCGTCGGGATCGTAAATTTTTGGGATTTATTAATTTCTTAGAAATTACCCAGAGTATAATAAATAAAAACCTTAGAATCAAGCAACGGCAAAAACCTCTCGTCAAAGAACTAAATGTAAATTTGGTCTTTGAGCAGAATTGGATAACTTCATTGTTTCCTCTGTAGGTGGCGCTGACGGCGTAAGTGCCGAAAGAACTCCCAAAGATTTTCGGGCCGACTCGATAAGATCACGTAGCTTAGTTGGAAAAAGAGCACCCCTGCGCTGAAGGGGAAGGTGCGGGTTCGAATCCCGTCGGGATCGTAAATTTTTGGGATTTATTAATTTCTTAGAAATTACCCAGAGTATAATAAATAAAAACCTTAGAATCAAGCAACGGCAAAAACCTCTCGTCAAAGAACTAAATGTAAATTTGGTCTTTGAGCAGAATTGGATAACTTCATTGTTTCCTCTGTAGGTGGCGCTGACGGCGTAAGTGCCGAAAGAACTCCCAAAGATTTTCGGGCCGACTCGATAAGATCACGTAGCTTAGTTGGAAAAAGAGCACCCCTGCGCTGAAGGGGAAGGTGCGGGTTCGAATCCCGTCGGGATCGTAAATTTTTGGGATTTATTAATTTCTTAGAAATTACCCAGAGTATAATAAATAAAAACCTTAGAATCAAGCAACGGCAAAAACCTCTCGTCAAAGAACTAAATGTAAATTTGGTCTTTGAGCAGAATTGGATAACTTCATTGTTTCCTCTGTAGGTGGCGCTGACGGCGTAAGTGCCGAAAGAACTCCCAAAGATTTTCGGGCCGACTCGATAAGATCACGTAGCTTAGTTGGAAAAAGAGCACCCCTGCGCTGAAGGGGAAGGTGCGGGTTCGAATCCCGTCGGGATCGTAAAATTTTTGGGATTTATTAATTTCTTAGAAATTACCCAGAGTATAATAAATAAAAACCTTAGAATCAAGCAACGGCAAAAACCTCTCGTCAAAGAACTAAATGTAAATTTGGTCTTTGAGCAGAATTGGATAACTTCATTGTTTCCTCTGTAGGTGGCGCTGACGGCGTAAGTGCCGAAAGAACTCCCAAAGATTTTCGGGCCGACTCGATAAGATCACGTAGCTTAGTTGGAAAAAGAGCACCCCTGCGCTGAAGGGGAAGGTGCGGGTTCGAATCCCGTCGGGATCGTAAATTTTTGGGATTTATTAATTTCTTAGAAATTACCCAGAGTATAATAAATAAAAACCTTAGAATCATAGCTCGTTTTGTTCATAAGAAGCTCCTAAGTACTTTTATATTTGTAATGTATGCCTAAACGTTTATTATAGTTGTTAATAACAAATTCGTAGTTTGTTGTTTTGGGTGATGACAGTGATTTGGCTGTAGAAATCTGGATTGTCCCCTTGACAGATGGCATCGAAATCTAGCAATGCGTATACGTATGGAGGCAATCTCTGGATATATGCCCAGCAGAGAGATCTGGTGCAGGACTGTAGGTAGCAAGGACTCACCAGGTGTAGGAAGGGACAGCGGCCCAGCATTGCCAGCATGTCCGGGAAGTAGCCCCCCACTTCCTCGTGCACCGTGCCCACCAGAGAGATCTGGTGCAGCGGCCCGCAGCGACAGGTACCAGCTGAGTAGGACTGT
Source organism: Eupithecia exiguata (assembly GCA_947086465.1). Taxonomy (NCBI): domain Eukaryota; kingdom Metazoa; phylum Arthropoda; class Insecta; order Lepidoptera; family Geometridae; genus Eupithecia; species Eupithecia exiguata. The sequence continues at coordinate 1,608,728 of OX352251.1, forward strand.
TGCACCTGAGGACAAACGGATATGTTTCAAATTCTTCTTTTTGGATACCGGATTTTATATACTCGCTTCTGTCTACAAAGAAGCTAATTTCCAATAATAGGATTAGTTGAGAAATCAATTTAACGCCAGAAAGGGGCTGCCTCTCAGCCGGTTTTACGAACGTTTGTTATAAAACACTTGTTATAGTATGTGTTCAAAAAATCAGCAGTCTTTCTCATAAAACGATTTGTTTACTGTCAAAAATTCGTTTTATTTAGTTAGAAACAATGTCACAACCGCGAAGCCGCCGCTCTCATAGAAGATAATATTTAACAATAGTATTGTTTAGAAACAGATGTCCTTAAATACTGACAAATGTTTTATAATTACATTCACAAATAAGGTCCATAAAATATCAAACAACTATTACATTAACGGTCATACACTAAAAAGGTCGAATGTAGCTAGAGATATTTTTTGACGATTATTTTAGATGGCATTGTAATGCGTTTTGTGTGTTGAATAAATAAATAAAAATAAAACCTATAAAATAATAATAAAATAATACCTGTTGGTAGTATCTGCTGATGGTGGTGGTTTCTATATCGCTCGCTCGCGCCAACACTCCCGCCTTCACAGTGAGGTTGGGATGTGTATCCGTTAAGTATTGTAGGAGACATGGGAACTGTCCGGCGGCGCCGCGAACCACTCCGCAAACGAAGTACGCCCAGCCGGAACTGTCTTCGGAGAACACCAGCTGTGGAGAATAATTTAAAAAAATGATTAAAATAGTTGGTCAATCAAGAACCAGCGCTCGGAAACAAGCACTTCGATACGTCAAACACATATTATTGAACTTTGGACGACCTCTATGGCGCGATGGGCGAAGGCCCGCCTGTTATGCAGGAGGTTGCGGGTTCGATTCCCGCCTTGTGGCAAATGTTTGTACGATCTGCATATATGATTCCGGGATTCCGGGTGTTTTGGTCGTTTTCTATGTATAATAAAAAATATCTATCGGTATTGTTTTATGTATATCAGTTAACTAGTACCCATAACACAAGCTCTGCTTATCTTGGGGCTAGTTAATGCTGTGAGAATTGTCGAGCATTATTTATTTATTTATTTTATAAATGCGAAAGTGACTGTGTCTGGCAACAGAAAAGGCAACAAAAAAACGAGATCTACCTTGAGAAACTCCTTAGCCAGAACCTCCTGTTGATACGCATTCAGCATGTCGACATCCCTCTGCTGCAGGTAGACCACGCTGGCTCCGCCATTGGGATGGGTTTCCACTCGCATCAGTCTGGAAACAAGATATATCTGAAAATCAGCGCTACCTTGCATTAATGTGAGGTAGTATTAAGCTCAGGTGGAACCGCTTGTCCTGCACCGTTATAGCGCAGAGCACACCTCCCCCGAGGCTGACTTACCCACAACCAAGCTTGCGTACCTACTTAAGCTACTTTTGTCCTGGTAAAACATCAAACTCCAATGGGGAATTTACGGGAATATTCGTAAAAAGACCTTTTTATCCCTGTAGAATTGTGAAATTAGAAATTAACGCGGGTGAAACCGCGGGGAACAGTTAGTATTGTATATTTTTCCTTTTTTAGGGTTCCGTACTCATAGGGTAAAAACGGGACCCTATTACTAAGACTTCGTTGTCCGTCTGTCCCCAGGCTGTATCTCATGAACCGTGATAGTTAGACAGTTGAAATTTTCACAGATGATGTATTTCTGTTGCCGCTATAACAACAAATACTAAAAAGCAGAATAAAATAAATATTTAAGGGAGCTCCCATACAACAAACGTGTTTTTTTTTTTTGCTGTTTTTATAGATAATGGTACGGAACCCTTCGTGCGTGAGTCCGACTCGCACTTGGCCGGTTTTATTTCTTTTCCATCTCTTTTTTGTCAGTAAATGTATCTATCTCTATCATAATATGGTGTTTACATGAGAAGTTTTTGTGCTGTTACTTCCTTACTGATTGAGCACCTTTAGGAGTACCTGTAGAGTACCTTTAGGAGTGCAGTACCTGTGATACTTGAGTCCTTTGACAGCAGGGTTGTCCGTAAGCGCCGTCCACTGCACGTCGGTAGAGGCACGGTCGCGGCGGCACTGCACGCCTATGGAGCAGCGTTTGACGCGCGCGCGGCGTCGGCAGCCGGCGCATGATGACGACGATGACGATGAGTGACGGGAAGAGTGGGTTCTGAAATACAAGAGTATGTTTAGAGATACAAGGTATACGGAAGTGGACTGCAGTACCCACGTCTACCGTATCGTGGCCACAAATTTAGGTTTCTTCGTCGCTTCTTTACTTTAGTCTACATACCGAAACGACAGAAATCAAAAATATTACTTACTTTATTTCCGTGTCAGTGTTTTATTATAAGAATTTGACCTTTTCTAAGTGTACATTTTTGTATTTATGGAATTAAAGAATTTTTGAATTGATTTGGGTTCCTAGATGGACCAGACCAACCTGTCACAAGCTCCGTCTACCTACAGTACCTACAATTTTTTCTGGACAATTCACACAGCATTATCTAGCCCCAAGCAAAGCAGAGCTTGTGTTATGGGTACTGCATAACTGATATACATAATACAATACACGTTTTTTTTTATTATACATAGAAAACGACCAGAACATCCGGAACAAATATCTGCAGATCTTACAAACATTTGTCCCGAGGCGGGAATCGACCCCGCAATCTCCTGCGTCGCAGGCGGACCTTCGCCCACCGCACCACAGACGTCATCAAATACGGTCTAAAAGATCGTCGTTTTCAAGGCTATAAAATTTGTTTATAAGTTTGTTTGTAAGTAGGGCAAAGCCTAGCAAAATAACGTTCAAACTTGGGCCATGAAAGTGTTAATATAAAGCCAAATACTATATCCAAATACCGTAGGTATTACTCTTGTTAAATCGCGAAGAAATTTTGAGTAACACACACCGAGTAATAATGGTCAGAGCAGCGACAAAAAGTACTGGGTACGCGTATCAATTGTCCACAGGCTGAATACCAAACTAGTCCAAGTTTGGTATTGTTTGCAACAGTCTGCAGTTAGCTCAACTGTTTCAGTTAATTTATACTGGTTCGAATTTGTTTATATTCTTTAATTGCTATTTTCTTTGTTACTGTATGTTAAATATAATATTTACCTTTCTCTTTCTTTATCCTTGTCCCGCTCCTTCTCCCTCTCTCTATCTCTCTCCCGTTCCCTCTCCTTTCGCTCATCCTTCACTTTAACCTCAGCAACTTTATCCTCGGTATGAATGCTATTCACAATGAACTGCGGCGAAGTAGAGTTGTCCTGCTTTATCTTAAACGGTAACTCCAAGTTGCCATAGCACGGTAACTGCCTACGCTGGTTAGATTGGAACCTTAATGCCTTCATTGTGAGGCTAAAATGCGTTGCAGGCTTTCGTAGGTTACATGCTTCTAGCAAAACGTTGGAGCGTGTCACTCTTGGGTACTTGTAGCGGAACATTGAGTTTTGGAAGTGCGTATTGATGATTTTCAACTGGCGAGAGACGGAGGAGAAAATCTTCTTGGTTATATCATCGTCAGGTATCTTATTTGAGATTTGGGTTTGTCGCCATGATGCTTGGAGACCACCGAACCAGTCTTTCTTAAGGGGCCCGTGAGTGAAGCTCAGAACGGCGTCGTGGTGGAAGAGTAGAGGGTTCCGTGCTGCCGCTGTCTTGCTGAGGACGTCGAGGTTCAGCATGGTTGCGTCGCCGAATCCTCCAGAGTCAAAGACTGGCCATGTCTTTGGGAGTTTGGCGGGAGATTCGCTGGAATCGTATGCGCAGAGCTCTCGCGACGGGCTTCGTTTGCGTTTGCGACCTGTAAAAGACGAAAGGACATTATAAGTAAAGAAAAACCACAGATTTAAGCTAACTTCCGACGAGATTTGAACCTGTAGATGGTTGGTGCGAATCAGTGCTTCAGGACCTTAATTTTCAGTTTTATTTTATTTACCATAAAGTTACATTCCTTAGCAGGCCAGTCAAGTTTTACAGATAAGCAGAATAAGTCCTTTACTATGGGTAATAAAGCACACCAATATGGCAGCGGCCGGCGAGGGTCAGCTGCGTCTAGATTTTAGACTCTAGAATCTAGATTCATGAAAGTCATCGCCGTTTTGAAGGGACGCAACACAGATCACGGCGTGTCCGGCGACCATTGCAGTCACTTAAGAAATCCACTATTTATTATTTTTTATTAATTGAGATATAATTTAAAAGGCTTTGCAACTGCATATCGATTTCATACATTTAGGTCGGATTATAAAAGCTTTTGCTTAGTCATCGATCTATGCTTTTGTAACGGCTCTTTTTCGTAGTATATAAATGTCTATAATATGATAAGTTTGCCTTTCGTCTATTATTTTACTAACAATTTTTTGGTTGACTGTACTAAAATTCACCCATAGTAAAAGTGGTGTGAGTTACAGAACGAAGAGTATAGCTTTTTTACGATTCGTCAACTCGTACAAGTTGGGACGAGTTGGATGGTGTCAGTTGACGAATAACTCGCATAGACGTCACTCGAGCAGATGTATGACTGAGCAAGCTTTCATAATACGGCCTTTTGTATGGTTATAGAGTGTCCATATGTGGTGCACTGTGTCAACAGCGACACAGTGCACCACACACAATAAGATGGAAATGTATGCATGTTTTAAAAATACAAAAAAAATACTAGTTTTTCGGGACAAATTCCTCAGAATTTTTTTATGACCTCAAGGTCATTCTCCAATACAAAAGCGTAAGAATTTTCTCCATTTGGGTTCATAATCGACATTAAAAAAACATGCATTAGTCGAACGTAGAACCTCCGATATTGTTCTTCTAACCTTGTGCGATCTAACGATGCTAAGGCCCGTATCATAGATGCTTGCTCAGTCATCGATCTATATTTGAGTAATGCATTTCTATGGCATAAACGTTACTCTGGTACAGATCTATTACTGTGCAAGCTTTCATAATACGGGTGTCAATGTATGAAACCGGATAGATATGTTTATCATTATTATTTTATATATAATCATTGTCGCTATTTGGATATATTTTCTATTGTTTTTGTGGTCAGTCAGCCGTGTGGACACGCACGCACCAAAGGTTCTGCCAGAAAACCAGCGATGCACAATTTTTTAACATTAAGCTGAGGCAGGAGCTAATTGGTTCACTATAACATTTAGGTTAGAGGTAATTATAAATATTGTTTTTGTTATATATAAGTATATTCTTTAATACCTATTGTGTGTGTGCCAATAAATGTATTTTCTTTCTTTCTTTTTTTTAACCGCTTCTGACTTGCTCCAACACAGCACGCCGCCGCAGTGGTTCATTCTCGTGTTACGTGTGAATGAACCAACTGCAGCCATAGATCAATTGGTTCGATTATTACCCGCCTATATAAAGGGATGTGTTCAAGTCCCGTCGGAAGCGACCTTAATGAGCATTGAACGCGACTGCGCTGGCGCACTATGAGCTAAGTTTTATCCCGTGAGCTATGCCGCGGACATAAAAATAAATAATTTGATTTGGCGTGGTTTAAAAACTGACTTCAAATTCCTGAATACCGATATAATAAAGCCCGATGACAGACGGACGGACGGACGGACTGACAGGCAGACAGACAGACAGGCGACTTAGTACGGATTTATGTTGGGACGCTTTGTACAAAACCCAAACAATATCATCAGCTCCCATACAACAAATGTGATTTTTTTGCCGTTTTTAAAGATAATGGTACGGAACCCTTCGTGTGCGAGTCCGACTCGCACTGGGCCGGTTTTATTTTATTGGATTTTCTTGTATTGAGGGTGGCCTTACTTGCTTGACATAATTAAGTATAGGGGAAAGCAGGTATTATTCATACAGCAGGAGCTTTGATATAGCAGATGCTGCTGTATGAAAACTCCTGTTGTTGTTGTTCGTTGTATGAATGCTATTCCACTATCAATACCGCGTTTTTTACGCATGAATCTTGTGACATACAAAAAGTTTGGTATATTCCGCGATCCGGCGACAAATGTACTTAATGTTCCGCAGCGGACACGTGTCACGATTTCGCGGCGGAGGTGTGCTACGGGTCTCATACTGCCCGTAATCTAGGTCCTTTTATAGTGGTATAGAATAATCGTTTTATGTACGAGTGTATCAAATAGGGCATAACTGTTAAGAATTACTATTTTCAGCATGGTTAATACATTGAAAACTATTTGGTATCTACAATCTAACTGGGTCAGAGAACTTAGCAACAGCGAAAAAGGGAGGCTTAATAATTCAAGTAGTAATTTCAATTTCATGTAAAACTTTTACTTATAGGCACAGACTCCATCAAAGCGGAGATGTGCACATAAGTCCGTAGCGGAGACGAGAAGATACGTTTTTCAACGTTTACGTTTTTTGGCTAAACTTGAGCGGAGATGCTGCATGGTTAGAGCGGTTGAGCTGCGTGCGGCGAGCGTCGGATGTTTGTTGGAATGAATGCACTAGCGAGGAACAGCTCACATCTCCGCTCATCTCAACTACGTGACGTCGCCAGCTTGCGAGGCACACCGCCTGGTCATCTGCCTAGTCTTTTAAAGGTCGTCATTCCAGCTGGCCGGAGGGCGTCCTACGCTACGATTGAAATACAAACTTCAACAACGGATAGTTACAGGCGCGCAGCGAATAATGTGCACAGTCGAGTTCGAAATCGGACGAGAAACTTAAATGATGACTGAATGCTGTTAAAGCCAAATATTTTTTTTTTTTTTTTTTTTATTATTATTTGGTTCACAAAACTGGTTGTTACACATTAAACTAAAGATAACATAGTAGGCATAAATTAACAAGAATGAGTGTAAAACCTACTCGTTGTGAACACAGCTTGCTTAGAGTTAATGAATGAGCTTTAACATAATATATTTATAATAAACATAGGAAGAGAAAAGAAAATGAGTAGGTACAGATTGAATGTTTACAAGACAAAGGATGAAAGCGATCTACAGGCTAGGGAGCCTCTTTAGTATGGAGGCTGATACAAAGAAGATGTCGACATTTTGACAGATTTTGTTGTAGGAAGAACACATGCGATTGATTGGAGAGTTATGACTGTAATTTGAGTTGCACTGGGGAATGTTAAATGTTTTTCGGTTACAGAGACGACTGGAAGAACGGGGAACAGCTAACTGAACTTTATTGACTAGCTGAGGGTTGTCAATCTTACCACTAACAATTTTGTGCAGGCACACAATGTCCGCGACGTACCTCCTGTGTTCTAGCGTGGGCATCTTAAAGTGACAGAGATTGTTAGCATACGACAGGTGATAAAGAAATTGCTTTTGAAGCCTTTCAAGGCGGTTAGAGTGGACAGCATAGAAAGGGTTCCAGACAGGGCTGCAGTACTCGAGAAGGCTTCGAACGTAGCTATAGAAAAGAGTTACTGATATTTCGGGGTCCTGAAAGAATTTAGTTTGCCGGATGACAAATCCAGCGAGACGTGATCCTTTTTTGGCAATGTGGTCTATATGTTCACGGAAGTCAAGTTTCTTGTCCATAATAACACCGAGGTCAGTCACGCTTGACACCTCCGCTATCGTTGTGCTGCCAATTGCGTATGATGCTTGTGTTGAGTGCCTTTTCCGAGAAAATTTTATGTGAACACATTTGGAGGCATTTAGTAACATTTTATTTAGTTGACACCAGTCTTTTATTGAGTTTAGATCAGATTGGAGAGTTGTTATGTCTTCTTGGGAGTTGATAGTTCTATATAGCTTGAGGTCGTCAGCAAAGAGCTGGTAACCTGACTTTATGTTACTGCAAAGATCGTTCACAAACACGAGAAAGAATATTGGACCGAGATGCGAGCCCTGAGGCACACCGGAGGGTACAGCTTTAGCAGAAGATTTATATCCCCGCACTGTCACCAACTGAGAGCGGTTGCGGAGGTAAGATTCGCACCAACGAAGTAAAGACCCACAGATACCAGCATGCTCCAACTTCCGCACAAGTAATCCGTGATCAACGAGGTCAAATGCTTTTGAGAAGTCAGTGTAGATTGCGTGGACTTCTTTTCGGTCTTCAAATGCCTGCGTGATGTCACTGACATAGGTGAGTAGATTTGAGACGGTAGATCGCCCTGGAAGGAAGCCATGCTGCTGCGGGATAAGTGACGGTTTCAAATGGAAAGAGATTGTTTTCTGGACCAACGATTCTAAAAGTTTCCCAAACGCCGAAAGGATGGATATTGGCCTGTAGTTTGTGATATCGCCTAGATCACCTTTCTTGTGAATTGGAGTAACGTGTGCGAGCTTCCATTTGGAGGGAAAGAAACCAGAGCTTAGCGATTTATTGAAAAGTATGTGAAGCGGAGCAACTAACTCCAAGGCACATGATTTAAGGAACAAGGGTGGGATAGAGTCAGGGCCTGGTCCCTTATTGGTGTCAAGCTGCTGTAGTGATGCGTGGATATCAGATTCAGAGATTTGGCATTTGCCAAGTGATGTAAGTGAACCAGTGAGATGTTCGTAGTATTGTGTTTGAGAAGTATCATTTTGATAGATGGAATTGAAATATTCAGAGAATAGCTCAGATATGTCTTTGCCACCCTGCACCCTACGATTGTCCAAAAACATTTCGTCTGGGATGTCATTACAGTTAGACCTAAGAGATTTTATGAATGTCCAGAAATACTTAGGATTATTTTTAATATGACTTTTTGCGTCTAACTTCAGTTTGTTTATGCAATCAGCCATTAGTTTATCGCAGCGTTCGCGCAATATTCGGTAGGTCAGTTGATCTCTGGGGTTGGCATGAAGTTTAAACTTACGGTGGTACTTGGCCTTTTCTTTGAGTGCTTGTCTTAGACCTCGGCTGAACCAAAATGGATATTCGTTATGACCTTTCCTTCGTAATGGAGTATTGTTGGTTATTATTGGAGTGATTAAGTTGTAAAATTCATCAACAGCTTCATCCACAGTATAACTTACTTTTAAATGTTCATGCCAATTTAATTGGCTTAATTCTTCCCTAATCTGGTCGAAGTTGGCCTTTGAATAGTTAAGAACTGTGGATTTCTGTGTTTTAGGAGGTTTTATTTTAATAATTTTTATTTTGATAGCCAGTGCTGGGTGGTGATTATCGAGACTGACAATTGGAGTAGAGCTGTTGGAAACTGTTACTGAGTTGATAGAGTTGGTAAGTATTAAATCCAGACGGCGCCCATTTGAATTTAGAATTGAGTTCATTTGGTACAGTCCGTTGAAAGAAAATGTATCGATTAGTAAGTTCTCAGTCTTGCTCGAGGTACTGCTAGGAAACATAGAGCTTGTGTTGGGGTCGTGGTTCCACTGTACAGAGGGAAAATTAAAATCACCTGCGAGGAGAAGAACACATTTTTTTGGAATTTTATGCTGAACTACGTCTGTGATGTTTGAAAGCATGTTTTCAAGTTGACTAAGTATAACAGGGGGTGCTAAATAAAGGTTACATAAGCAAATATTTTGTGTACAAGTGCCTTGTTTGAGTTTCATAGTAACCCACAAATCCTCTTGTGTGGACTCCCATTTGATTTTACGTGTAGGTGAATGTTTTTTTAGTATAGCTATAAGGACTCCGCCTCCTTCCTGTTTGCAACTGTTGCTAGAACTGCGATCACGCCTGAACACCGCGTATCTGCTATCAAACATTGTTTAATATTGTTTCGAACTTCTGTTATTTTCTGTTATGATACCGTAAAATAGATTCTACGAATATTTCTTTGGTTTTGTAACCCCTTTGTTGTCAAAAATATCTAGATTTCTAGAACCAAGGAACTTTTGTGTAAGTAAATAGGAAACTGGTACATCAAGGAAAACATCAAGTTTACACAGAACAGAACAACAACACAACAACACAAAAGGTAGGTTTTCAGAAAACAGGAAAATGGAATTATCAACAACTTATTTCAGATTGTTTGTCACTGGTTCTTTTCTAGAAATGATACAAGGGTGAGAAATATTGGCACGGCAGAAGGATATAATAATTATGAAGCTGTATGATTGAGCCGTGTGGTGCCGGCATAGAATTTGACCACCCCAACTCTTCCCGTGGGTGTCGTAAGAGGCGACTAAGGGACATACACCGGGGGGCGGGCAGCAGCGCCTCTTGCAGTATAGATCTACCACCGAACTGCGATCCCAAACCCGCATGCCCAGTGTGGGGATTATAGGCATTGGACCATTATAGGCTGTTGAGGCGAGGTTGAAGATTATGTATGGGTACAATTAAATTTAGCCTCTTGGTTACAAAAGGATAGATAGATTTATTAAAAGGAGATAGATAGATTTATTAAAAGGAACTAAACCGGAGAATTGGCGCGAAACTGCGCGGAACAGGGAAAAATGGCGACTTCTCGTGTCAAAGGCCAAGTCACACTTCGGGTCGCTGAGCCATAGTAAGTAACCCAAGTTCTTAAGGATTCGGATACAGCTGCTCACAATTATTATTCTGTAACCAGAAGATATAAGCTATGTTCCTAACAAATAAAACTTAAGATATTGTTGTTTATAATACAAAACAAATAGGACGAAAACATTGATTTACGGCATACTGGTCAAGACTGCATTCTCGTCAATACTGATTTTTTTTATATTTTACTGCAAATTCGTCAATTGTCATTTTCGACGTACAAAAATATGCAAAATGCGATTTTCTTACATTTAGGTAGATATTTTGAGAACAAAAAACAACCAGAGAGCTAGATATAAAAATACTATTCAAATACAAAAAATAATATAAAAACATGGTGGAAATATGCTCGAATTACAAATAATTTTGGTATTTACGTTTGTATGGGCAATTCAGCCCACGCTGGTTCCATATCACTCAATCCAACCCAAAGGGCATGGCTTTGAAAACCAACAAGTAGGCTTCACATAGAAAGCCTAGACTAGTAAAGGACAGATTAGATAAAAAGTATATAAAATAGACCTCCAAAGTAATTGTAACTTCACGAATTTACATGTCATTGTAGGCAATTTTTAGGGTTCCGTACCCAAAAGATAAAAACGGGACCCCTACTACTAAGACTTCGCTGTCGATCTGTCACCAGGCTGTATCTCATGAACCGTGATAGTTAGAGGGTTGAAATTTTCACAGATGATGTATTTCTGTTACCGCTGTAACAACAAATACTAAAAATCAGAATAAAATAAATATTAAAGGGGGCTCCCATACAACAAACGTGTTTTTTTGCCTTTGTTTGACCACAATCTCATCTGATAGAAAGTGAAGATGTGGCCAACAATGTACCACGAAGGTCTAGAAGATACCTATTCACTCTTGTGTTGATGAGACTGTGAATGGTGGATTGCTGCAAGGGTTTCTGTGTTGGAATAAGTCTTAGGATATATTTGATAAAATGTATTGTTGAAGAGAGACTTTACAACATCATGCCATACACTAGCTAGTATTCTATTTGGTTCTTGTATTATAGCTTTTTTTTGTGCTGTAAAATTTTTTTGGGTAGTTGGGGAGGCAAATTTCTACAAAATATACCAAAAACACACTGCCTGCATACAGACAAGTATCTTAATGCCCATCTATTCCTGAGAACTAAAGCCCCTTTTGCTGTTGTGTGTAACACACAGTCTCTCATCCTAAAAACTGTTTTGCGTATAATAATACTATAAGGGAACATTCCCTCATGGTATTATTATATTGACCAATTTTTTATTTAGAAGTGTATTAATGTAAATTTGATGTGGATTTTGAACTGTGTTAGCAGCAAATAATGCAGTCATCGAAATCGCTTCAGCTGTTTTATTACTTTGATGGAAAGAATCCCAGCCAACAACATAGGTACTGGATACACCCAAGTAACATGGATTGGTGGTTCAAAAAGGACTGTTGTAGATCGTTAGTTTATGTTCAATTTCATGAAATAGAAACCAAAGACAAAGACAAGATAGGTCTCCAAGCTAATAGAAAGTACCTGGAGCAAGGTCGGCCATGATGCAACTGCAAGCAAATTGTTCTGCATCCATTAAAATAGCTATAAACACATCTATGTAAGCACTTTCACAAAGAAAATGACCCACAAAACCTGAATGTGGGATCAAAACGGCTGTGTATGTTTACAAACATATTTGACCTCTGTTGTGATGTAAGTAAAGGCTTGATAGGTTAATCATTTTCCCACCAAAAAATAACACGGATAAATAGAAGACAGCAGGTCAGCGGCACCCTGGGGAGGTTTGCAGACTTAAGAATGAGACGGATAAGTATGTATCGGACTGATGTACCTTTGGAATCTGTGAACGGTGCGTGTATTTCTTCAGTTGACACACTTGGACCGTTTCCCATTTTCGGCAGTTTACTGAAGTCGTGTGAAGGACGACGGTGCTGGACGGCCCCGCCGGTGCCACCTCCGATCCCCGAACCGCGATAATCATCAATGTAATTACGATTTTCACCGACTCTTACATGCGAGAGTTTAGTCTCTCGCGATGACGCCATTGTCTGACCGCCCGTGATAAAATCGACGAAAAGTGGACACTGTTCGTCAATTAAACATTGACGCCATTAATTTTATCTATTTTCTGAACTTGCACAATGTAACAACGGAAGTATATTGATTAGAAACACATTATTCGCGAATAGAAAACAACTTGCGACGCCATTTCTGCGCTGCTCACGAACATTTTGTTTTTTTTTTCAAGAAAAGATGAAAGCGAGACGTGGAGCCAGGAGTACAGCTTCTATTCTACCATTTTCAGTTTTGCCTACTTTTAAAGTGAGATAAATTAGCTTTCACTGGGACAAAGTAACATATTTTTGGACCTGTTTGATTAAATTAGTGTTGTAAGCAGTCAAACGTAGAGGGTTTTTAAATTAATAAAAATTTTCTATCGGCTTGACACCCTCAACAAGCTGTCAATGTGACGTGTCACCACGAAACGAAAAGTCACCCTCCCTCTACTTCACTACCACGTAGAAATGTAAAAACTAAAGGAACCGCCATCTGTTGATGGAGAAAGAAAACTAGTAAGTAACGATCACAGTGTGTTTTTTCTGTTTTCCCATGAGGTCGTCAGCCACTCATTTTCATACAGCTAGTTTCAAAGTTCCACGAAAGATGGCGACTGTTAACAAGTCATAGCTTCAATTCATAGTCTCATCACATCACATATCGCACGCAAGACACAACCACAACGTAGGCTGATAAAATCTTAGTCTCATCACAGGACCGTACTAAGTAATGAACTTTGAACCCAAAAGGGGCTAAATATTTCAGGTCATAATATTAGATTAGTATAAACACAGTTTAAGTAAATGTTGTTCTAAAAAATGTGTTATCGTATAAGTAGGTAATAAAGCACGTATATTGTTTTTTATTAGTAAAGGAATATTTAGCTTAATAGGTACTTACCTATTGGCCAATGTACCGAGATCGGTAGCAAAAAAGAACAGAATATAGGGTGCAAAATTTTCTCATTTTTTTGCTACGAAAAAAAATCACTAGGTACCTAGGTACTACCTGTTCCATTGTCGAACGCAACTAACTGCAATATACTAAACTAACACTTTCATGTCCCTCGACGCACTTGTTCATCCCACAGATCACCCCCCAATGGGCTCCTTGTAGCGGCGCGCGGCGCGGCGCGGCGCGACGGCGGCGGCGAGACTGGACAGTGAATGCGTTAATAAGAGGTAAGTACACTTTATATTCTCTCTGAGTACACTATACAGAATCTATCTTTACATGGAGGTGCTTACGATTGTACTACAATTGAACTTGAATAGTATTTAATTAAAGTTTACGATTTAGCATGCACACGGAGTTTTCAAATTAGTGTAAAATACTGATAGAGGTTATTCACATACTACTACAGATTCTTTGATGGTTTTTAATAAAAAGAAATTGTAACGGAACGCGTAGGAACAATAAATATATTTTATAACTAAGTATTATACAGGTACTTCAACTGCATTGTCTGTGTGCTTTTATATAAAAGGCCTTATTTGACTTTTTTGTAAGCTATCATTATTCGTGTTCATAAATTATCTTCATTAGTAGTCGACTGCGGTCCTAGATTCGATTCCCGTGTTAGTATGCGAATAAAATACAAACCAATGACGTCATGATGAGTGGCCATGAGTGGCGAATTATTAAAAGGTGAGTGGCATAGTTTTTAGAATTTAAAAGTAGGAACAATAATAGTTTATAGTATGTCGCTAGGTTTTTAATTTACCTTTTTAGCTACCTAAACTACTGTAGACTGTACTGTACTTGTACTGGTTGTAAGATACGTATTTAGAGCCTCCATTTTTATGTTATGTGCATCAAACTCAGATAAGACACAGAAAAATATAAGTGGGTATCAAAAGCTATTTATGTACCTAGAGTTAATTTTACATTTTAGTCCATTAATAAGAGTTGGATTTAGCTTTTATAGCGTGTAGTATAATCAACTACAAGTGTTACGATCAAATTTTGGTTAACCTAGGCCTAAGACCTAAGTATCACATTCCAACACGAAAAAGAAAAATAATCAAATACTTTTCTCATATTTAATAATGTACTTACTCTGTGATACATTAACAGGAATTGTCGGATATGCTAGTTGCGGAAAGAAAGTCAAAAATGCTTCTCATTAAACCAAAGGATATTAATTATCATATAATTGACTGGGCTTAGGAGAACTAGGTACATGTATTTCGGTAGGTCGGTGGTACGTAAGTAATTTGTGTAGGTATAGGTACCTAGTCTTGATAGCTTATTACTAGTTCCTAAGGATGTTTGTTTTATTTCAATAGGTAACGTCAGAAAATATCGTCACGTTACCTATTAGTTTATGCATAATCTATAATGAAAAATAAACTTAAACAATTTCTTTTGGAGATCAGATAAAACACGGTAATAGCCAGAATAACATTAATAAACTTCTGTGACTGACTTACTGTGCCTGAGATATATAAATACTTAGCGCAAGTTGATTATTCAACGTTGGTAATAACAATAATTGTTTTACTATGACGTCAATTTGACAAGATGTTTTAATAACGCTGGGTTATTTATCATTGGAGCGCAGATTATTTATTGTATTGCGTTGCGTACGATACCAATAAGTATTATGTAAAGTAGATAATGAGTAAAAACGTGCGAAGTAACTCGCATGATGGCAATATTGCAAAACTTAGTGACCTAGTAGATGCCCTGATTTACCCGGGATTTCATCTTTGTGATGATAAAATAATGACAAAAAAGATCTCGGCAAAACCTGTGTTTCGGATCATATTAATATTATTTCAAGGCTGCGATATTCTGTTGAAAGGGCTGCCAGAGAAAGCAGGATGGTAGCTAGGTACATAATTGGGGGAAATTTATTCTGACTAACTCTGAGCAGGTAGAACTTCAATTCTGATACCTTTCGAAGAGTTGACGACTTAAAACTCATTCAAGTTTCTTACCTACAAGAAACAAGAACATATAATATTATGTTAGTAGGTTCCTACGTATAAAGATTTTGTACGATATAAATTGAATGTTAACAATATTCGCACAGATAATGAGTGGGGCCCAGGCATGTGGCCTCGCAAAATTAAAAATAAATGCGAAAAGTCTATTGCTGCCGCGTCCGTCCCGCTCACGTTCCACATTCGAAATAATAATTGTATTAAGGAAACATGAGCGCGGCGCATGTGTTTGTTTGTTTGTTTACCCGCCGATGACGTCATATGTTTATTCTCGTAGGGAGACTGGGGTAGCTTGGCCACAGTGATGTTTAATGACTATTTTTAAAATGTTGTGTTATTATAATCGGCATAACTTAATTCATCATCATCATCATATGAGGCACGATCCAAATAACTTTGATAGGAAACTAAAAACTGCCCCGTATTTTAAAACTTCGTTAGTACGAAAATCCTATTTCCATGACCTCATTTGGTGATTTGGTCATCTATTGCATTATTTTTCTATACCTACTACTAAAGACTATGAAAGACATAAAAAAGATAGGTAACTACTTAATTATCTCCAGAATGTTTGAGGAGGATCAAAAATTATCGCGTTTTTAACATGGACGGTCCAATTTAACCGTTACCAGCTGCTGAGTAAGCATAAATCATCCTGATGCTTCGGGTGCGTAATGTAGCGCAATATAGAGTAGGTAATAGTTAAGGAACATAAATACTCCATGGAGGTAATAGTGCTTTACCAAGATAGTGTAAAAAGTGTTGATCATTTTGTCAAAGATATCATGCATGCCCTGCTGCCCCTTGTTTACACACGCACACACCGAGACTCACGCACACTCCGCCACTCCCGTCGAGCCGCTTATTTAGGTATATTGTTGTTTATTTTATTCGGCGCTATGCTCCGACACGGGGCGAGCCTTTCGACTCAGTTTTAACGCGCACGTTTTATGAAACGACAACTATGCGTCGATGTTCGCTCGCCGGCGGTAATAATTATTCATATCGGAACCGCTTCTACCGACCGAAATAGCAACGCGGTAAACAAATTCGCGATTTTATTGGCAGGTTCACTTTGATTATAATACCTAATTGTTCGTGTTTATTTAAATTACCTATTCACATATTTATTTTTCTGAACATATTCGCATGTTACCGGTGCCGCCTCGGTTGTCTCCGCGAATCTTAATAGCAGTTAATCATAGTTTATTTTTACCGCGAAACGTGTGTTAATAAGTGTTGGGACTTGGGGCCACTTGTCGCGATTCTTTTATTAGTTTGATCGAACCTCGCGAGTTAATTGCGGAAGTGATATGAAGCGAAATTAACATGTTTGCGAAATCGCACGATTAGTTTTTTTCACTTAAGATTCCTATTGGAGCGGCTGGACTGCTTGCATTTTCGGATAAAGTGATATATTGGATTGTTTTATATTTATGAATGAGACTTGTGAAGTGAAAAACGTTTTCTGTTTTTTTGAGTTTTGCTCTAATTACCAAGAAGTTTTTGGCGGGAGGTGCAAAGGTGCTAAAGAAGAAGTAGGTTTGGACACAGAAAGTTTGAAAAAGTGTTAAGCACACAATATCGGATGCTGGCGAGTGTTTTTTCAACGCGTTTTCGAGGCTAAGCGCTAGTTGTTTGAACAAGTGTGTTTTCTAATGGATTTATTTTGAGGTGAGTTTAAATTTACTTGTGTGTTGGTGTTTGTATTGTTTGCTCTTCGTGTTTTGTGTGCGTGTTCGCGCCGGTGGTGGCGGGAAACCGAATACCTAGCCGGTTATCTGTGTGTGTGAGTGTACAAACAATGGGCATGTGTGGGTATGCGACTTATTGTCACTTTGTGTAAGAGGGGAGACAAGGAGGGAGAGGTTACTTGTCATGTATTTAGGCGAAGACGAAACTTTGATGAGTTGACTTTTTCATTTATGTCCGCGGTTGTAGGAAATGAGAAACGTAACTAATATTTACACACGTATCGAGCCGACCGATTAATCTTTATTGATTTTAGACACCACACCAGCAAATATCACATGAACGCGAAAATTTATGCAAAAAGCTATTACACAAAATTAGTTTGACATCAATACCTTCCCAGGTACTTATCTACTAAAATAATGTCGGTTAAATTAAAACGCGTTACCTTATTGTTTTTTTTTCACTTTTTGCTAGAAATTTGTTCATATTTGTTTCGAAATCTCGATTTTGGTTTTCATTTATCTTACACTAGTTTCAGCCCGCAGCTTCGCACGCGTTGATATGGTTATTTCTATCTCATGGGTACCTACTCATTTATGGGATAAAAAAGTAGCATACCTTTTACTCCAGACTTAGAACTACGTGTATGCAAAATTCAACCCGATCTGCTTAGTAGTTTTGGCGTTAAGAAGTAACAAACATCCAAACATCTAATAAACATCTGAACTTTCGCATTTATATTATTATTGTCACGTGATGTAATTTAAGCCCTTTCAATAAATACATTATTTTATTTACATTATACATTTCATGTTTTTCATAAATAAAGTCAAGGCTATTCTGCAGATTTTTTCTAAAATGTATAAAGATAAACGCTACAACTCCACGTGTAGAGGATAATTAACATAAATAGGTATTCAAATTTAACAATACCAATAGAAAAACAACACAACACCTTTATGATACCGAGTCGGTAGTTGTATGATAGTAAATTTGGCAATTCAATTAGCACAAATATGAGGTTTTCAATAGGTAAGCAAGCAAGTATTACTTACTACTTACTGTCAAAAGCGTGAGTAAATAAATAAGTACCAACTTAACTATAAAAAACTTGTCAGTTAGCAAAAACTCTGAATTTTCGCAAAATATAAGGTTAAAATATTTAAATATTGCGCGACAAAACGCAGCAACAGAGTGAATTTTAGGTCAAGTATGGGCAATTTGCTTACAAACATTCCACATCGAGTCTAGCTAGTGTATGGTCACAGTAGGTATACTGTATCAACAATAAAGGGGGTGCCTTTCACTCCTTGGTCAGTGAAACCAGTTTCAATGTAATCAAAGATTTTGGTTCCCCTTTAAAGCAGGCGCGATGGGGCGCCGCGCCACCGCACCCGGGGCAAGTGACCCCGCTAGAAACCTCCTTGATCCGACACTGCCCTGTACGAGACTACCCTGTTTTACCTACTGCTAACTTCTTTAATTTTTAATTTTAACGACATCACTCAACAAGTAGCTTAAAATACATAAAATAATTCAGGCCCTGAAGCATCACTTTTCTTCAACATAATTTATTATTTGACATAGGTATTTATTTATATTTATACAACATATTTTTAAATAAATAAAAAAACAACACAATCCTTTATTCATTGGTGACTTAGATTAGACCATTTAAAAAAGTTAGGAGTAGGTACCTACATTATTGTCAGAAATTATGTTTTACATAATTTCTGACCATAAAATTACATAGGTACCTACTAATAATTTTCTATTGAGAAGTGAACACGTGCCTACCTATTTATAGTTACAAATAAATAAATAAAATAAAACTTGCCTTTATTTCTACTAAACGTAGGTAATATCTATTTAGGAACAAACTGTTAGTGTTAATTAGTTAAAATTAATTTATATTACAAATTTATATCTCTACAAATGAATTGGATTTGTTAGTAGATTGCCGTGTTTGGCGTAGGCTTCCACCAGTTCCTTCCAAGTTTTCCTGTTTCTGGCCTTTGTCATATATGACCAGCTCTCTTCGTAAAGATGTCTTTGCCAGCTCTTCTCCTGCCTTATATAACCACCTTCCTATTTATAGTTATAAAGTTATAACTCAATTTTAAATTCCTCACCGGGGTAGGTACGGGTTCGAATCCCTGCCCTGCAAGGACTGGGAAAGGCAAATAAAGGGACGGATTATAAAAACAGGGGTTTGTAGACTCTTGAGCTTTTTCTATCGTGCCTGTCTGTGTTTAGATGGTTCTGTTTAAGATTTTTTTTGTATATTTTTGACAGAGTTTTCACGATTGCTGTTATTGTATAGTATGCTAGCGACCCACCCCGGCTTCGCACGGGTAGATTAATATATAATTTTAGTATATTATTATAGCCTATGATACTCACAAATAACGTGGCTTTCTATTGGTAAAAGAATTTTCAAAATCGGTTCAGTAGATCCAGAGATACCCCCTACAACCTCACAAAGTCACAAACTTTACCTGTTTAAAATATTAGTTTAAGTATATGTTTTACTAAACTATAAGTAGGTAGTTTAGTAAAACATATACTACAGTAGGTAAGCCTACTGAGAGTTTTTAGTGTTATGTTAGTGTTACCTGTTCACACCAGAACAACTGAACGGATCAGGCTGAAATTTCGCAAAGGTGTACCAAGTCTAAAATACAGTATACCTGATAATTAGACTACTTTTTATTCGCGAAAAAACGCGATCGAAGCCGAAAGAAGGTCGTTAGAAATAAATCAGGCAATACATCTTAATAAATGCATTATGACATGACATTTCGCCATTTTTAGAACAATCGTCTAGCATTGTCCTTTTTAGGGTTCCGTACCTAAAGGGTAAAAACGGGACCCTATTACTAAGACTTCGCTGTCCGTCTGTCACCAGGCTGTATCTCATAAACCGTGATAGTTAGACAGTTGAAATTTTCACAGATGATGTATTTCTTTTGCCGCTATAACAACAAATACTAAAAAATAGAATAAATGAATATTTAAGGGGGCTCCCTCCCATACAGCGAACGTGATTTTTTTGCCGTTTTTATAGATAATGGTACGGAACCCTTCGTGCGCGAGTCTGACTCGCACTTGGCCGGTTTTATTAATGTAGTAAGTACTTGGTTTTAGATATTCTGAAGAAGCATCTACACCCAAAGCTATAATTATCAGTTCGAAAGTAACTGTGTGTCTGTTAGTTTTTCACCCCTACCTAAACTAAACGGCTGAACGGATCTCAATGAAATTTAGCAGGGAGGTAGAGGCTATCCCAAGGACAGAGAGTCTACTTTTTACCGGTAAAGTGCGTTCGAAGCCGCGGGCAGAAGCTAGTTCTAGTAACTTATAATTTATTTTGTTATAGTCTCAGTCAGACTGAGTAAGTACTTACTTAGTCTGAGGTTATAGTGTTAAGATTTCGTTCAGATATTACCATTTCACTGCAATCAATCGTTTTAATTCGGCAGAACTAAGCTTCCGGACACGGAAATTGTTTTCATTTGATTTCCGAACAAATCCAACGGGCGCGCAAGTTCCACAGGGCAGGACTAAGGGCATGACTCGACGTCATTTCAAATTTATCTGTTGTATTACCAGTTTATTTTATTGACTCATACCTACCTCTTTTGCAAACAATCTTAGCTCTATAAAATGTGCCTCGCACTAGTTTCAGATTGTTTAGGAAACAAAAGGAGGTCGGAAGCGTAGCTGATAGCCGCATATTTAGATTTCGAGGCCGCACATTATTTAGGTTGTTTTGTTTTATCAGTAGGAAGGCGCATTTTTGTACTAACAATGTGTAAGCGAATTTTTCAGATGAAACAGAAGAGGCTTACTTTTTTCTACGTAGAATGGTGCCACTACAACTTTTTATTGATAAATTAAAATGAGTCATCAACATCATACTTGTACACTAAACGATTGTAGTCGAAGGCCACCGTTTCATGTTTAGTTAGCACTAAAACAATCGCAAATTACAAGATCAATCGAATAAGTAGTTTGTGATTTTAATAAACTCGCACTGTACAAAGCTAATGTACTTATTAAATTTGTAACGGATATATTGTGTATTCCGAACTTTGGTATAGTGAACAGAACATAGAGAAACAGTAAAGGTATTCTCCTACTAAGTAAGTACTTTACTAATGTGAGTAAGTTTTTACAGTGTAGTTCACCATTCGCTTTGCCCACTTATGTTTTAAATAAACAAACAATTATTTTAAGCTAGAAATTACTGCGAAACCTCGTGCAAACATTAATAAATGACCGTTTTTTATTTATTTTACCTACTTAATTATCGCTAAACCACACCTGTGTTTTCTGTGTGTTTTGCATATACTGTGTATGTTTGTTGTGTATTTTTGCAAGCCGAGTCGATAACGCTATCGGCCGTCACGCCTACATGCGCAGCTCCACACATACAACACAGCATGTACGAAAAAAACAATTCGTGAAGTGTTATGTTGCTAAGTCCAAAAGGCTTGTTTGGTTAACGATTGTACTCTTAGCCAAATAAGGTGTCGGTAAAGATCTATGCTGGTTGTGCTAAAATACTTAAAAAGGTAATTGTAAAATTTGGCACTTTAAAAAGTACAGGATGGGAAACTAAGCTAATTGACATCAATTAAAATTTCTACCTAGATAGATAGATAGATAGAGAATTTTTTAATCATCATCACCCAAAGACGTGGAAAATGTCTTTTTCATCACCTTAAAAAAGAAAAACAGATTGTATGAAATTAAAGATATTAAATAGAGCAATGGATTTGGCGGCCTTATCGCTTAACGCGATTTCTCCCAGGCAACCAGAACAATTATACACTATAAACATCAGTTTAGTTTTTTTGAATACATTACTTACTTACTATGTACCTCATATTAGTAGGTATTAAATTATGTATCAGAAACCCTACCCTTACCTAATATACCTTACATAACAGTTTGATTGATTGAACCTGATCTCAACGTTCAACTAGGTTTTTTTGGAAATCCCTTTTTGTATGCGCTTCCCAGAACTTTAATTATGAGTGCATACAGTAAAATATACACGCTCTAAATATGAGAGAGCTCTTAAAAGTTTATCTGATTAGTGAAAAAAGAAAGCTCATAAAATATTCTGAAACTAACCCTAATGCCTACCTACTCTTACTAAGACATTTTTCTATATGAGCAATTCTTAAAAACCGGGCTCTAAAAGTTAATGGTTCGTCGGTCTGTGTATGTCTGTAAAAGTCACTGTAGTTGGCCTATAAATCATCATCATCATCCACAACCTGACTTCACCCACTGCTGGGTATAGGCCTCCAAACTCTTGTGCACACGGCCTATGAATACTCATGTTTAAATCCGAAGGTTGTTGAGAGCAGAGCTTGAATTTCTGTCTGCTTTGAAGAATAAGATTTTAACCAACAGCATCAATGTGGCCAGATTTATGTTATCTTATCGCTAAACAATAGTAGAATCAGCAATAGTCAGCAGAAGTATTCTGCAGGTATAGGTAAGGTAAATATTGGTTCAGTTTCATTGTAAAAATTATATTATGTCAATGCTGATTCATGGAATGAGTATCATTAATTTTTCTCTTATAATTAAATCAAAGTGCTTTATTTCCTTTTGACCTTACAGGGCTTGTGGACAAAGTTCATAGGCTGTCTTTCTAGTTCTAAGTACCTACTGAATTTTCTGCGAGGCTATAGGAATAATGATAAAAATCAATCAGATTGATCTCATTGATACATTTTCTACTGCATTGCATGTGCTCTGATGTTAAATTTGATAATAACTGAACCCAAGCCAGGAAATCTGATTAGGAGGAGATGTATTATTGTCTATCAGGCAGTTACACCTAGGCAGTGATTTACAGGGTTATTGGTAAATTAGTGACAATACGTGAACTGCAGGTTCAGCCCATCATCACAAACGTTTGTGAAGACGCCAGGTTTTAATTTTGGTATTGGTAATGGTAATTCAAAAATCGTTCGCTAAGAGGTTTTATTCGAAACTCAACTTAAAAACAGCTCTGCCCTGAATTAACAGAAGATAGGATATGAGAGTGAAAGATCGGTCTTAAGTAACTCGTTGGGTTCCAGACAAAGATGTTTTTTCATTTAGTATCAGAGGTACCTTATTTTTTTTGGAATTTAGACTTGGCGCCTTCACGAACGTGTTTGTGATGATGGGCAGGACCTGCAGTTCACTTATTGTCACTAATTTACCACTAACCCTGTATAATGTAAGTTAACATTTGTGTAAACAAATTGAATAGAACTACCTGTAAATAAGCGCAAATTTATTTATTTTGTAGGTTCCTGAATCGTGTTCATGTGATTACCTAAAGTAACTTGTAGGTAATCTAAGCGATCAGACTTTTCCCCACAATCTAGTACACGATATAATCACAACACAATTAATTATTTGTAAGTCTGTCTGCACACAAAACAATAAGAAAGACATTCCCATCGTCATTGTTTGCTGTTTCCCCCTTGCCTGTTACTAAATTGCATAACTAGTCTAGTACTATGAATTTATCTAATAAAATACTAGTTGAAATACACTTTAATGCTCGTAGTTACAGTTCAAAATACAAGTTAACTGTATATAGATAATGATAAATCTAGGTACGTATGTATCTGCATATTCAACGAAGTGAATTGTGTCGTGTTTTTAAAATTACTCAGAGATAAGAAAGGTAGGTAAGTTACAGGTATCTACCGACAATTTTCCTATGAAATACTTAGTCAGTAATGGTTCTACTATGTTGACTTGAAGTAGGTCTAGGTACGTAGACGTACCTAAGTTACTAGTGCCTTAAACATTTTAAAAGTATTTGAAGGCTAGATGATGTTGTTAACCAATTTATCGGACATAAAAAAACTGATTTGATTACGTATTATTTAATTGACAATAGAGAATAAATGTTGGCACCTGGTAGGAAAGTAAGTTAGGTAGGTAGGTACATCTTTAACAATTACAATTAAATAATAGAAACAAATTAGAATTAGTATTCACAATTGAAAAATTGAGGTAACTGCAGCCTGTTCCAAACAATCTATACCTACAGGTAGCTCAAATTTTACTGATCTATATCAATCAATCAATACCAATAGGAAGCGTAACCTGTGTACCTAAAACACGTCAAATAATTTAGAATTGAAACCTACCTAATTAGAATTCCTTCTTAAACTTGAATAATAAAAAAAATGAAATACCTAGCTAAATAAAATAATGATGACGTGATTTAAATCAAACTTATTAGCCTCCCTCCCCCCTTTGAATCCTTTAGTCTGACTCTGTAATCCACCTACCCTATAGATTTTATGCTACTTTTTGAAACAAAAAAAATAAAACACTTGAGATTCCGTTTTTAAAAGTTGTTTCCGAGTTCATTAACATGAACACTGATCCTTCCTTTTACAAAAAAAAACCAACGTTGTTTTAGCCAGCTACCTACAGATTTCTTAGCCATAATAAAAATATTATTTCATCATCAGCGTTCAGGCACAATTTATTCGTGCCAGGCCATGCAAACAACAACATTTCGTGTATACCGTCCTCGAAGCACACAGTCGACGGCTGTGAAAACACAACGCACACACACAGGCACGTATCCACACACAAAACAACCAGGAAACGTCTAGCGAAAAACAAACAAGGGTCTTTTGTATTGTGTAAACAATTGGCTGGCCGTATGCAACAGGCATGACGTTGCCACGAAAAAAAATAACTTAAGGTTATCTTCAATAGATGGCGTTGACTTGAAGTTGGAGGTTACGGGGTTCAGAGAAAATTGTAAAGATGGCGCTACATGTACTTTTTCATGACTTTTCCTATATTGACTTGACCGTTTTCAAAGTATACAGGATGTCCAGAATAATGCTGTTGTTACTTAGACCGTATGAAAATAACGTAAACGTTGACACTGTAAAGCCAATCTCGAAGAAACAAGACTTTAAGATAGGTAGGTACCTCCTTTTTCAGAAAAGGGTTCCGTACCCAAAGGGTAAAAACGGGACCCTATTACTAAGACTTCGCTGTCCGTCTGTCCGTCTGTCCATCTGTCCGTCTTTCACCAGGCTGTATCTCATGAACCGTGATAGATAGACAGTTGAAATTTTCACAGATGATGTATTTCTGTTGCCGCTATAACAACAAATACTAAAAACAGAATAAAATAAATATTTAAGGGGGCTCCCATACAACAAACGTGATATTTGCCGTTTTTTTAGATAATGGTACGGAACCCTTCGTGCGCGAGTCCAACTCGCACTTGGCCGGTTTTATTGGAGAACTAGGTAGCACTGAGCAATAAAATTTTCTTGTCAAGTCGATGAAAGAAGGAAGATTTGAATTTATTACTGTTTATTAGTAGCTTACGTAATAATTATAAATGCAAAAGTTCTGATGTTTGTATGGATATTTGTTACTGGATTGATAGGGCTAAAATTTTGCATAGATTCAGCCTGGAATAAATTGTGCAAAGCTGGTGAAACCGCAGTTTTAAAACTAAGTAGCCACAACGGATTCAAAATGCAGACAAAACCGAAGGCTACTACCATATATTTACATCAAACCAAATACCAAACAGAAGCTCAACCAACCTTAGTAGATACTAGGTACCTCTTAATACAAACAAACTTACTTATAGTGAGTTTATTATTGTTTTTTCTTTTCTACAGATTGTATTCAAAACATTAGACCACGGTCAGTCGCGTCGCGGACTGCCACAAGGACCGTGCCTTGGACCGCTGCTGTTGACTGTTGTCGGATTGTGGTTACCGCAGGGAATGTGCTGGGACCTTTGTTGTTTATAGTGGACGGATTGTGAATGTGTCTACAAAAGGATGACCATGTATACGTGAATGAAACGGTGAGTTTTGTATTTTGTTGATTAGTTTCGTTGGTTTACGCTCGAATGCTCAAACGCACGTTTAAGTTGTGGTTTTTTGAGTTTTCAATGATAATTTAAACTAGTACCTATTTACAATTGAAACAATTGTGCTAACTGCAGACTGTTGCAAACAATCTACAAGTAGCTCAACTGATCCATATCAATACCAGTCGGTTTTAATTTAATTCTTTTATTTGATTGTAATTTTCTTTATGTAAATTTATGTCATAAATTTACATTTGAGATTTGCATAAATCAGAGTTGCATTTGAGTAGGTATTCGAGCGTTAGGTATTTACTAATTACCTACTTGAAATAATATTAATATGTCAAGTACGTAGGTACGTATAGGTATGTATGTAGTAGGTAGGTACATAGTTATTTTACAAGTAAGTCCTAAGTAAATGATTTAATTGGCAAATAAATCATTTTGTATTTTTGTATTTTGTATTGTCCTCCTTACCTTAGTAATTAAGTATTTTAATACCTTTTGGTGTTCAGGCAGTGATACAGTTAATTCAGGGTTGAAACCACAGACATTTAAAAGTTTGTTTAGGAGTTAATTTTAAGTACTAAAGGTGTATAAAAGGAACCTAAACCCACTTTCCTTGAAGGTTTATTAAAAGGATTGCCACGAAAAATCAGGGTTAAGCGGGTCATGATGATATTCATAAGGTGAGGCGCGGGTTCGAATCCTGCCGAAGTCGAAAATTTTTGGGATATTATTGAAAAGTTTTCGTAGATATTCATATTATTTGCTTGCGAACTGAAAATAAGTATAAGTACCTATTTAAATTTACAGTACAAATACTTTATTGTACACTAGCAAAAATACACTACAAAGGACATTGCATAAGACACACGTGCAATGGGCCTTATCGCGTAGAAGCGATCTCAACCAGTTAAGCTTTAAGTTGACCAATTTAAATTTACACATACTTATCAAAACTCTACCTGTCCCGTCAACTTCCCTGAATTGTATTCTATAATAAATGAATGAAAAATACTATTAATTATACTATAGTTTATATTCCAATCAATTTTAAACTGTTCCTTGAACCCGAGCTTTTAAAGCTTGATGCATTTTTTACATTAAAATATTAATTTAAATTTTCCATTGAAAAAAAAACCTGCCGCCTTGTCTTAGACATTATTTTTCTTGAAAATTATCATCAAAACATATTTTGAACCCTAACTAAGCACTTTTGGAGGCCCTTTGTTCAATGAGAGGGCTTTTTCGGAGCGTGACGAGAACTTTTTTGGGAAAAACATATTTTGATGATACGCCCTTTTGAAAAGATGGTCCTATTAATAGGGTAGAGGTTATTTTCAATAATTTTTGAAGCTAATATGTAGTAGTTAAGGGTGGCTTTTTTAAATACCAGATGTGTCTTGTTTATAATTTATTAAGATAGCTAGGATAAGTATCTATTCATAATGATTTTATTTGTGACTATTTGCTGCCAAAGAGCCCTAGTAAATGGGTGCAATAAATACAAAAACCAAGGCTACCACGAGAGCTTTAAAAAAAGAAGACACAGACAATAAAATAAAAAATATATGGTTTCGATACAAAAATATCAGCATATTTTCTGAATTCTACTAAAACATTAAAATTTACTAGTAATTATACTAGAAAACAATCTTAAATTATTATCTGGTACCTAGATGTATCTACATATTTAATATACATTAAATGTTTGTACCTATATTTTGTAAGTAAACGTTACATGACTATGTATTTAATTTATGTATGCATGCAATGAAGGACCTCCCACATACAAAAGCACACCTTTATCGCTCTGCGAAACATAAACAACAGATGTTTACAAAAAACATTCGATTTAAAGGTAAACTTCTTAAGGCGAGAGCAAATCTAAACAAATTTTTCTCGACGTACCGATTATGGTCGGTTATTCGATTATTATCAACATGAAATCGATTAAAAACAAACATTTTCGTACAGGGCCGGTGTAAGTGCGTACAATCAACAAGTAAAACTGTAAAAATTGTAGAGAATTTCTATTCTCTAGCATTTTAAGTGATTTGGTCCAAGTCCAACCTATCTGTGATAACAACACAAAGAAAAATATTCTAAAAAAAAACATTGCTTTTAAACGTTTAGTTCTTCATAAAATAGATTTAAGCTCTGCCATCCAAACTAGCATTGGCTGTATGTTATTTGAAAGTTTGTTCATATTCTACTTCAGTATTAGTTCCTTTCTTCACGTTTTATACAAAGTGTATTTTTTTAGTGATTCGGAGCTTCGTCTCTACCCTAGGAAAAATACTGATATTAAAGTTTATTGTTTGCTGGATGTGACGTGACATTGAAAACCTTGAGAACCCCTATTTATTGATTAACCAGATCTAAACTTGGCCCTGGACGTGTCAAATTAATATAAACATGAAAATCGTATGACAACACTCGTTGTAAGTGAAACTTGTATACATTTCTTTATTTATAAAATAAGCGTCGATTATAATGGTTCAGGTGCGTGTCGATTGCCATTTTTATAACACAAACAATGTCGTACAGCAACGACAAAAACTAAACAATATTATTGTGTCCTTTTTTTTAGAAAAAAAGGGTTAGGCACTTTTAAATCCGAGTAAAACCTTTTTAATCGAAAAGTGGTAATCTGTTGTTGTTGTGTTTTAAAAAGTAAACAAAGAAAACAATGATACTTTTTTTTTGTACGATTTTGTCAAATATTTATTTGGGTTTGGAAATTAAATACACAAGCTTAATTGCAGATGTCCCTGGATTATAAATTCAATAATTGAATTATAAATTCAAAAATAATTGAATTATAAATTCAATATTAAAAGTACGTTCCTAAAGGGAAAAAAGCTAAGCAATATGAATTTCTTTTTTGAACTTTTTTCACTTTCGTCTACGAACACCTATGACATTATGTATGAGGTAGGTACTTGTATTACGCCAGGGTTGTTACCATTGAACAGTAAGTAATTTCAATACAATTCATCTCAGCGTCTACAGGACGAATGAATTTTATTGAATTACAATTCATCTCTGCGTCCGAATGAATTGTATTGAATTGTGCAGTGGCAGACGAAAATAAAACCTCCGCTACAAGTGCAAGCGTACCCGGGGAAAGGAGCTTGTAGCTTACAATCAAGTAAATGATTGAAGGAGATGAAATTTACATTCGCATGTTATCAGTTTGTATAAACATCATACCTACCTACGCACATGATTTTATCTTTATTTATAAAACCCTATCTGAGCTGATAACGCGAGCAAACAAAAACAAGTCAAGTGGAGCTGTGTGCCTAGATATCTATATCGTAAAAATTGGTAAATATGTCCTTCCGTAGCAGAAATAAATATTACCTATATACTATAAAAACTATCGTAGTTTGACGTATTCATTACGGATGTAAGTCAAGTTGGAAAAAATCACCAAATAAGCCGCGCGGCTTTTTTCGTCATTTGTTCTAATTTGACGGGCAGTGCCGCAGCCGCACAGTTCCGCTGACGCGTAGTGCGCTTCCACCTTCAGTCTGATTTTTGTTGAGTCCAGTCCAGAGTCCACAGGCTAGCCCGCTATTACAAGACCAAGACTGTACTCCTTCCTAACTGGAACTACGACTCCAGCATGGCTTCAGCTCTGGTGGCTTAATCCATACTATTTTTTTTAAATTCGAAAGTAACCAAAAAAATCCTTTTCACGCCTAAACGTGGGATCTTATTGAAATTTGGTAGGGAGGTAAATGGTATCCCGGGGATGGACATAGGCTACTTGAAAAGCGCGTGCGAAGCCGCGGGCAGCAGCGAGTCTTAAAATAGAATTTAAAATAATTTTAAGCTATGTATAAGTTAGTTTTATTATCTACTAGCAGCGCCTCACGGTTTCACCCGCGTAGTTCCCGTAGGAATTTCGGGATAAAAAGTAGCCTATGTCCTATTCCAGACTATAATCTATCTCTGTGCCAAATTTCATCCAGATCCGTTTTGCCGTTCTGGCGTGATAAAGGAACAAACATTCATCCATCTATCTATCCATCCATCCATCCATCTAAACTTTCACGTTTATAATATTAGTGAGATTCGGTTTTTTTATCCAAGTCAGATACGACTAATAATCTAAAACAACCTTTCTTGCCAATTTTTTACTTATTTTGTTATGAATACAATTTACGGTTGGTCGATTTTGAGAGGTCAATATTTTACGGATAACCCTGTATAGGTTAACCTTAAAATAATAAATAAATAATGCTGGACAATTCACACAGCATTATCTAGCCCCAAACTAAGCAGAGCTTGTGTTAAGGGTACCTACTAGATAACTGATATACATAATATAATACAATACATAGATAGTTTTTTTGTTATACATAGAAAACGACGAGAACACCCTGAACAAAATGTCTGCAGATCGTACACAAATTTGTCCCAAGGCGGGAATCGAACCCGCAACCTCCTGCGTTGCAGTCGGAACTTCGCCCACCGCACCATATTTTACGGATAAGATAACCCTGTATAAGTGTAAAGGTTAACCGAACTTGATTTGCTTAGAAGTTCGATTGACTTGTTATAGTAAATCAGATTGTTATTAGAGAAATAGGTACTTAAAGGTACTTTTTGCCTGTATAATGTTATTTATAATTCAAGCTCTTTACAGATAAAAGTACAATAAAGTATTTATTCAATACTTATCTTTAACGTGTTTGTATAAAAGATATGGTACAATTCATTATTTTATTACGTTGACTCATTGATGCCTTGTTTTATCAAAACTTATAATAATTTCTTGATGGCGACCTCTCTAGTGCAGTGGGTAGATAGCTGAGTGATGCTGGTTGCTGGTACGATTCCCGCCACAGGACTAGTTTTTGTACGATCTGCAAATAATGAAAAACGTTACAGTTGAAGCCAATTTTATCCGATGGTTACTTATAAACTACAGTGTGTTTTTTTTGGACGGGGTAGACCTAAGCCGTTACGGTATAGCTACAGGAAAACGACGAACTAAGCTTAGAAGAATATCCATAATTTTCTTGTCTTTTATCTACGGTAAAAAAGTTTGCACGAAAATGGGCATTTTACACCTAAACTTTTTTGATGGCATTCGATCTTGTTTCTTAAGCGGATTAAAAATTTCTATCGTACCTACCTACTAACCAAGGTTAGAGTACTAACCTTGGTTGGTAGGTTTTATCTGTGAACGCAAATACTAGTGTCCCTAAAATTATGGATCCTAAGACGATTTCCTGTAGTTATACCTGTTAAGGTATCTGTCCTTACAGGCCCGTCCAAAATATCCACCCTGTATACAAACATTCATAATTATACTTTGATTACATAATTATACATTGATCAGTGCTTTTGCTTCTTTAGCAAAATATTACACTGAGCCAAGGCCTTTTTGACATACTGCAGCACACTTAAACACCTTACCTAGATTTAATTATTGTTGTTTTTTATGTCACCTATATTTGATTTTGTTTGTTTTTATTAGTATACCTACTGTAAAATTGTTGTATTTTGTATGTGTGTGTCTGAAGTTGCAAATAAAGTCTTTATCTATCTATCTATCTACATTATAAAATGTCTAGATAAAGCGTCGCGCTGCAAAGCAACCAAAAAAACAGGCCAATTTTGGTGGGCGCGACACCTAGGTCTAAACTAGCGTAAAGAAACACCCATTAGAAATAGTGATTATTTACAATAGCGTCGACTGTCCACAGAGATAATTATATTCGAAAAAATAAATAAGCAAGCGCGGGTCGAAGATTTAGACCATTATTACGAAACTCTGCTCAGTTTAAAACTTTTGAAACTATCATGGTTATTAACATAGAAATCATTTAGAACGGGATATTTACCATGATTAAACTTTTGAGTTTTCCAATATTTCGGCACAGTTTCATGCGCCATGATCGAAAGTGAAACCGGTGGTAGTGGTAATGTTCGTAGCAAAAGACAAAGAATGAGGGTAGATCGGTATGTCTGCCAATAAAAACCAACTCGCAGTGACTTTAGTTCTTCCGTGATCATGGCGCATGAAACTGTGCCGAAATATTGGAAAACTCAAAAATTTTATCATGGTAAATATCCCGTTCTAAATGATTTCTCTGCTCAGTTATCGATATTTATGCTTGAGTAACGCTTTTGCCATAGATAATAGTTACTCAAGTAGTTATCGATAACTGCTGAGTAGGCTTTTAAAATAGGTACCTACTAGCCTTGGAGTGACAACAGTGGTACGCTTTTTTTAACGCTTTTGCGGCGTTGATAGTTTATTTAGACATATTAATAAAGTAATTTGAGTATTATAAACGTATTGAAATTATTTATTTCTTTTTCAGAGACCAATGGTGCAACTACCTATAGTGGTAAGTGAAAAATCCAACTGTCACTTTATTGTGGTCTTCGATAGCATAGTTGGTGCATTAGAATATAACCTAACGTATTTTGTAAAAAGAGATAGAAAGAGATTGTAGATAATCTGATTTTTTATTTATAGTAGGCCTATAAATAAATAAAATATCAGATTATCTAGAGAATAAAACAGCTTGGGACAAGTTTACATATAGACCAATACATTTTTGCGATTTTTCAACATAAATGTTAAATTGACTATTGACTAATTAATAATTATATATGACAAATAAATAAGCACGTGGAGTGAGCCCTAAAAATTGTACAGGCTACGTTGGTAGGTTTAAAGCTATGAATATAAAATAACGGCGAGTGAAGCGAGCCTCGATAATTTTGAAGTTCTGCGAAGTCTATAGGGTAAGCAACAAAAACAAGTAAGCTAAGACGACGACGGTGAGCGAACACAGCTTACATTAGGCTACAACATTTTTGCGATTTTTTTACGAGTGCACCAATTACACACTCTCGTACTCAGCCTGTCTCGTGGTTACGCGACGAGTGTGTAATCCCGCCATTAGGCTTAAATAGGAAGATATTTACAAAAAGTAAAAAACTGCCCCTTCATCCATAATCATTAAAGGGCTCAACCCTTGTTTGTGGTTCAGATCGGACGGTAAGCCTCTTTGCCCTTTGCCCTTTGTATCTAGACTTATCTAACCTTTGTTTTGAACTTGAGAATTCATTCTGTGAACATTTCGGTTTTTAACCGAAAAATACGAGAAGGCTCAGCTTTACTTTACGTACCTACTTATATTTTTTTAAGTATTCACCGATTTTTCCGTCAATAGGTATTTTAATAGAGTAAGAGTCTAAAAGTATATTACAGAGATAGCTTAGACCAAAAGCAGTCGAAAAATGTTCGTTTTAATTCATAAAATAGCAAAATCAATTTTTAAACTCAATTCAAAGTTTTCAGTTTCTTTAATCTGGTTTTCAACACCATGAAATACTAGTAGGGGCAATGTCGTTATGTCATACGGCTCTGTAGGTAAACTAAAAAGTATCAACTGTCATCAGCAACATCAGCTCATTTATTCAGGTTTGTCATTTAACTGACTGACGTCATGACCACAGAACAATATGGCGTCCACTGCGTCCAGCGTTTTCGACAAATTACGCGGGCAATTTGAAAATTTAAATTTTTAATGCATATTTAGGGCACGTTACGTTTGATTTGATATAACATTAATTAAAAATCATAGCATGATGTCATTTTATTTTTGATTTTAGTCGAAAATTACAATCGTGACTAGCAAACGGTTACGTAGTGGACACTAATAAAATAACCAGCTCAGAAAAGTGACAAAAATAGCTCCATAAAACTGTTTTTCCGACATTGTCGTCATAAAAAAACCGCTTCTCTCACGAGATTTCCTTTACAAGACATTTACTACTAATAAAACATTTATGGTAGGTTTTAGGGTTAATATTATTACTAACAAAGAGGTTTTCGTAAGGTCAGTAACTCTAAATTTACTCTTATTTAAGTCATTCGGGTGAAATCGTAATATTTTTTATGATAAAACATTAAAAAGTTTTTCCGTAGGTAACCCAGGTAAATGGTACTATCCAATAATAACCACCAGTTAATAGGTGGTTGTGTTTGCATTAAGAGAATCTTTACCGGTTGTCAGCATTTCAAAAATAACCCTGTTTTGGATTTTAAGGATTCAAAAATTATCCTACTAAACTTAACTTAATTAAACCAGCCAAGTGCAAGTCGACAATGTTTTTAATGCATTTTTGAATTTTAATAGGTCACTTTATTTTATGTTGTAAAGAATACTGTTAGAAAGCCTAGATTGCATAGAAAACCTTAACTCACAATTACACTACCAACGCTACATCAAGATAGCGGGATGGGAAGGGGTAAGGGGGTATAAGGGGGTAGGCTTACCCCCTTTTACCACCTACCCCCTAGACATAAACTATGCTTAGCACTTTATTGTTCTCCGAAGTACTTGGTACTGGCTATATACGGAGAACTGTTAACGAATGTAGAGCAGGAGTCGAGTGTTTTTTTTACGTATTATTCAATATATTATATTAACTGGCTTCAGTCCTGACTGCACGAACGCTCGCTGTTGTAACACGTTACATCACGCTAAGCCCCGTAACGCAAGTCAGTAACCACCCATCATAAGATGGTGGAAAACACATAAGCTCGTATGATACTGGAGTCTGGCTCGTATGATACTACCATCTAGATCAAAACCAGTCGGAAGCGTCGTCCCCAAGACGCTGGCTGCATTTTAGTTTAATTTTTTAAAGATATTTATTTAATAAACCATAACAAGTAAAAGTAATACAAACCCAGTGTTCATTTTTATCCAATAACAATATTTAACTTAGTTTTTAACAAGTTTGCATGTTACGTTTGTAATGCTTGTTCAAACTTATAAATAAAAATAACGAATATCATACGTTGGTTAATCACTAACCATAAACAACATTTTACGTATCATATTATAGGTTTGTAACAAAAGAGCTAACTACAGATTGTTTCAAACTATCTATTGGTAGCTCAACTGATCCATATCAATACCAGTCGGAAGCGTTCCCAAGACGCTGACATTCTCCGCTGTATGACAATGCTGATGACTTGTTTATTACTTTGGTATGTCAAATAATTTTTGCAAAATTTCAACTACAAGTCTCAAAAAGTACTATCTCTTAAAAACTCAATTAGTTAGCTCGCAGTCGCATTTTTTCAAAACCATCTCTCTTTTATTCTAATTAAAAAAAAATATTTTCTTGACTTTATCTTGACTGGCATTTTATTATATATTTTTACCGCCATTGAGTGTGGCTTGGTTTAGTATATTTTTAATTTTGATGCTTGTATGACAAGAAATGAGTTTTTTTCAAATGAATGTCAGCCAATTTTTTACACCGCCTATGGTGATAAGCGCATAGCCCCCCTTCTTATAGCCATGTTCGGCTGTCGATGCATTTACGCTGATGAGCTACAAAATTAAATGAAGTTCAGTCAATATTTCAGCGCTGCAAGCTTTTCTCTTATAAGCTCCTCTACGTAGGCGGTCGCTGAAAAGCGCCCTGGGCGGCGCTGTTCAGAGGGCGGACCACGCCCATCGCTTATCAGACTGAAGCAAAGCCTGTTTCAGGAAAAACTAGGAAATTAGGGTTTTTTATTTATTTTTGTTCATTGTAAATCATTAGTTGTAATAGTAATAAAACGTGCGGTTGATCACGCGTTTAGGCATTTAAGGAGAATTGAATTACTGTATTAGATTTAAGTATTTATTTAGCAATCTAATGTCACAGGTCTTTAAAAAAAGAACTCTGTCAGGGCGTTATGCAGTTTGAGAGGTAGACACCTTATAACTTATACAGGTTCGGCAGAACGTGTGCCAAAAGTTAATAGGGTAGGTGGAACCAAGTGCAAAAGCTTGTATGCCTAATCGTGTTGTAAGCATTTTATTTTATAGTCCTTATATTATTTGATTGGGTACTCAGTTTTATTAAGGTGATTTTTTTTTTCACTTGAATCTAGTGTTTTTTTTCGTATTGCTTGATTATTAATGGGGTTTTACTGGTTCTCTGCGATTTTTTTAGTTCTAAAGGTAGTTCCTAAATTATCAATGACAAAAAATTGTTTGTTTCTTATATTGGGCACTAGTTTATCATTTTTAACCTACGAAATAAAAAAGGGAAGGAGTTTCTTTTGCTTTTTTTGTGTTTTTGTCGATTGTAAGGAGAAAGATCTCGAGGTAGTCCAATAAAAATAATCTCAAAGGATAAGTATATTTCCCGAAAAACTTAAAAAAATAAAATACTTACTGATTTGAAGTCGATTTTTAGATTTTTTTTAAACCATCGAATTATTATATTCACTGCGCTTTCATACTATAAAATTGTAAAGTAAAACATTTTAAAATAATTTGAATCATTACAAGTTCTAAACACAGGTAGGTACTTAATAATTCAAATAAATCAATAATTAAATTACGATATGCATTAAATACCTACTTCACACAGGTCGGTTACGTAATTTGTCTGTTTTAAATAAAAAATATACAATGATATTTTTCTCAAAAGCTTAAAAAAGACAAACTCCCTACTAGGTCACACGTTTTACCCTAATATTGACTTTACCCCAATTTTAGGGTAAGCCGTCACAATGATTCAAACATCGAATAGATTCAAATTCCCGCGGATGAATAGTGGCCATCGATCGAGGCCAAATCACTTGCCAATAAAAATGTCAGCGGCCTCGTTTGGACGCAGTTACACCGTATATCCTGAAAAATGAATAAAAAGCTTATTTCGACGGCCTCTGTGGGGCGGTGGGCGAAGGTCCACTTGCGATGCAGGAGGTCGCGGGTTCGATTCCCGCCTTGGGACAAATGTTTGTACGATCTGCAAATATTTGTTCCGGGTGTTCTGTACGTACGTGTTGTGTACGTATCATTGCACATTGCGAGCGCTTTCATACCCCGTACTGACTGTGCGAACGCTCGTAGTGTAACAAATTACGTTACGACCTGTAACAACGGTTAGTGCCCGGCTGTAGAGTCCACTAAAACAACCTATCAGAGGAAGAGCGGCAGTTTGCTTCTGTACATTTTTAACACCTCAAATGCGATAATTGTCTGGTGCCTCCCGCACGGTCAACGTTGGACGCTGCTTCAACTGAAGCAAGACCTTTTTGGTCCACATGCTTTGTTTTAATTAGTTTTATTTTTAAGGTTCCATAATATGGAACCTTAAAAATAAAACGATATATATTATATAGTTTTTCTTTCATTCTTCTTTTATTTAGTCGAGTTAATTTTTAAAACATCTATATAAGTTATTTTTTACAATCAAATAATAGAATTAAATTAAAACTACACACTAACAATTGAAACAATTGAGCTAACTGCAGACTGTAGCAAACAATCTACAGGTAGCTCAACTGATCTATATCAATAACAGTCGGAAGCGTGCCCAAGACGCTAGCTGCATTGCCCCGCTGTATAGCAATGCTGATGCGCTGCGCCAGATACTCACCAGCTCTCGGGTCACGCGTCGCTTCGACCTATATTAGACTATATTATTAATCTTATTATTATTACTATATTAGACGTGTTATGTATTGTAGTAAACCTGTCAATCATCTAGTACATAAACATAATACAGGTTTTTATAAGCCTATCTCAAGCTCCAGTTCCTCACAAAACAGGTAAATTGCTTAAAGACCTAAATTTCATTTTGCACAAATATTTATGAGAAAACCTTTTTGTGAGTGGAAAAAATGTCTTTTTTTTATTATAATACAAGCTCTGTTTAGCTTCGGGCTAGGTGACGATTTGTGTATCGTCCAGCATTATTTATTTTATTTATTGAGGAAATGATAAAATATTTGTTAGTACTTGTTACTAATGAGATTTATTTAAATGCTAAACTATTATAGTTTATGAATAGTCAAGTGAAATCAAATAGTAGTGTTTTAAACGAGTTTGGATTTTAGGTAGGTAGATAATTGAATTAATTTTGCAATTAAGATTTGCGAAAACCTACTAAACAAGACAGTTATCAAAATATTTGAATATTTAAAAACCTTTTGTATTAATTTGTTTTTTTTGAATAAGTTATCTTAAGCTGAGCTCATTCCTACTTAGAAATCTATTGAAGGTCTTACGGAACTTTATCAACAAAGAAAATTCTAATTGAATGTAAAAAAATTGAACATGTGTTTACATATGAAGCAGTTGAGCTAACTGCAGACTTTTCATATCAACTGATCAATATCAATCGAAAGCGTCCCCAAGACGCGCTGACTGCATTGCCCCGCTGTATGGCAATGCTGATGCGCTGCACCAGATGCTCAGGGGGCATCTAATAATTACGTGAGGCGATTTTGGCAATATTTCGATTCCCCCTCTCCCCTTGGTGAGATGTCGTGAGACTTGGGTCGACCTCAATAATCTCATGTGATATTTTTAAAACCGTATATTTTCTTGTAAATAGGTTAATCTGTGCTTTATTGCATCGGATTGAAGACTTCTAAAAACGTAGTTTATAATCACAGTGACAAAATCGAACAATAAAATACTTAATGAAGAATCCCGCGCCAACACGAAACGAACAACTGCTAAAATTCGTGGAAAAATAATTACCTACGTGATATACGTCGCGACCGTCGTAGGGGGGCTACGTGAGATTTGGCTTGACTTATCGATGGATTCTTTCATTGATCTATGTCCAATGTCTTTTCCGGCGTTCAATTTATATCTCATTCGTTTAAACCTTTCCTTTATCATCTTTTATGAATTTAATGTGGTAATAATATCCCTTCTCTCGTGCTTTCGAAAGTCCTTATGAAATTGGCATGTAAAAAACTATACTTCAAACTATTTCCTAGTTTCCTATTAATAAGACTTTGTCACAGGAAACTAAAAAAAGTGTTAAAAAAAAAAAGAAAAAAAAAGTGTTAACCGCAAAGATGCTAAATAAAAAAAATTGTTTTCGTAGAAGTAATCCTACCCATTGCAAAGTAGGTAGCTCCTACCTTAGTCATTTCATTACATCATTAAAACAAACGTGGTCATTCGCCACCTACGACCACACCACTTATTTTATATTCAAATATACAAACACATAAAATAAACTCACGAAACTAGAAATATGCAAAAAATGCGGAACTCGACGACCTTGTGTAAACATGTTGTATAATTTTAGCGAATTATAACTGCAAACACAACAACAAAATACGAACAAAAACTACTGTCAGAGAAACAAATTGCATGCATAAGTTTTCTTGATCATCAGCATCATCATCAGCCTATATCAGTCCACAGCTGGACATAGGCCTCCCCTAATGAGCGCCATCGCGTCCTGTCTTCAGCTTGCCGCATCCAGCATCTGCCAGCAGTCTTTCGCAAATCGTCATCCCACCTGGTCGGAGGGCGTCCTACACTACGTTTGCCGAGTCGCGGTCTCCACTCAAGAACACGTTTACCCCAGCGGTTGTCGGTTCTTTTCGCGATATGGCCAGCCCACTGCTGCAGCTTGCTAATCCTTTGAGCTATGTCGACAACCTTGGTTTTCTGTCGGATGTATTCGTTGCGAATCCTATCCTTTTTAGTTTTCTAGATAAATTATTGCAAATAATAATGAAGGTCAAAAATGAGATGATGCTACTTGTAATTTTTTTTAATTCTTCAAGTGTGGTAGGTATGTTTGTATGGGAGATGACGTCAATTGGGTTACCTTAAAGTGATTTATAGTGAAAAAGCTTTAAAAATACATAATAACCTATGCGATACCAGGCAGGTCCTGCCTTGCTGTCGTTTCAAAAATGAAAAATAACTATTTTATATATTAAAAATAACTGTGAAAAGTACCATCTTTTTTTTAAAGTTACTGCTGTTTTTCCCCTAAACTATCAATCATAAGCTTTTTTTGTCATCTCCGTATGAAATAGTATATTAACAAGGGAACCTCGGGATAAAAAAATCGCTTTTAAGTATACGTACACCCAGCTCCCAACTTTGCATAAGAACAGTTTCTAACGGGGTGCCTTGATAAAGGTCATCTTCAGCTTATGCTTGTCCACAGCTGGACATAAGCGTCCCCTAAGGCAGATTCTGGATGCGTCAAGCTGAAGATACAGCGCTATGGCGCTCGTTAGGGGAGGCCTATGTCCAGCAACATGTTGACTTTTATCAAGGCACCCCGTTAGAAACAGTTCTCATGCAAACTTGGGAGCTGAGTGTACATTATACTTAAAAGCGATTTTTTTAATCTACTTTATTAGGTACCTACTTAGTAACTAATATCTAGACATAGTAGGTACTAACCAAAATACCTATTTTAATCGCTCCCACAATTAATAATTTATTACTCTAAAACAATTACGTACGAGGAAGCAAAAATACCAAAAGGTATATCTTTTCTGAAATGAAACGCTTAAATCAGCAATTAAATGTTAACTGCTGAAATAAATGATTATAAAAAAAATCCTGCACAATAAAAATACAAAGTTTTGAAAAAAAGAGTTGAATCATTTTTTTAGTTAGCTACCGAACGGCCTAATTACGATGATAAGTAATAATTATTTACAGCTGTCATTCTTTAAAATGCATTTGCTTTGAAATTCATATAATCAGTGTAAATGCATCCACGCATGCGCACAATCCTCATATCGGTTTTTAATTGAAATAAATTCAGAATTCTCTCAGAATCGCTGAAAACTGATTACTTTCATATCTTGTTCTCGGTTACTTATGTTACTTCTTTTTTAGGACATCTAACTTTTGATAAACTTTAGGTGTGTTAGTCAGGAGACCACGTTCACACCGATTTACAGCAACCTCGTGGTAGTTCCTGAAATGTCATTGTTTTTTTTAGTATAATAGGATTTTAGATATTTTAGTAAATAATTGTAAAATAAAAAGGCTCCGTGTACAAGAAAATGTTCACAAAATGTGTTGCGCCAAGCATAAACATTTTGCATCGTCAATATTTTCGCGCTCGCTTGTAAGCTTCGCGCATGCGCTATAAGCAGCTCAAACAACGCCGATCCTGTCAAAAATATGCAAATTAATCCATAAAAAAGTAATAAAACATTCACACTATAACACCGTTGATAGTTTTCACCAAATATTTTTGAATTTAAATATCTCTCTTGACCGAGAATGCTTTTTAGGTTGTATTTTTTGGTTGTGTGAGGGTATTGTTGTCCCATTCTAACTGCACGGCGCATGCTCAGCTGTAATGTTTATATTATTTGTATTTGAGCTGTGTATCAAGTAAACTATAACTACCACAGGCGTAGCGCCAATACTGAGGGCCGCCCCACCCCTCCTCGGTAGTTAAATATTTCTTGCTTATTTCGCTAGCATTGTTGTTGCCGCCGCGTCCACGGCTGTTGTGTATTGTTTATGCCGCGACAAAATATTTTAATGCAAACACGGTTTTGGTTTTTAGATTGCCATTTTTATAGTAAATGTTTTTTTTTGTTTTTCTTGGGGGATGCATAAAATTGCATTGCGGTAAATAATTTGCATCGGGGGTGCATTCGTGGTGGTGCTTATGAGTGGTCGGTCCTGTCGCTGATTAGTGTTTCGGTATTTTTATTGATTATTTATATTATTTAATTGTTTTCGTGAATGCTGTGAGTGAAATAATGGTAGGAAGCGGATTTTTGGCGTCGATTTCGTAAGTTTTTACGTTGTTTAAATACACTTTTCCGGATTTTAAACAGTTTTTACATCTGGTCTCGAGAATTTTTAAAACTTGTTTTTGTTTT
Organism: Eupithecia exiguata; assembly: GCA_947086465.1. Classification (NCBI taxonomy): domain Eukaryota; kingdom Metazoa; phylum Arthropoda; class Insecta; order Lepidoptera; family Geometridae; genus Eupithecia; species Eupithecia exiguata. Next base: position 1,650,433 of record OX352251.1, read on the forward strand.
TTCTTAAAAACTTCAAGTTTTATTGCAATATTAATAAATAATCTATACGTTTTCCTTGATCAAAATACACTACGAAACATTAAAAATATCAACAAAATATTTTCCTCAACTAATTTTGGTCACAAACAAGTCAAAGCTTCAAATAAAAAGATTTCAAATAGAATCGCACTGTGAAAAGTTTGAAAATTCAAAGATGGAACTTATAAGCACGTGGTCTGTCGCTCATGTGCACCGCGCTCCGCCAATCAGGGCGTCGCTGATCAGCGGTTAGCCAATGGGAGGGGACCGCTGAAAAGTGCTGCCTTTGACAGCTGATAAGAGACACGCGGGAAAACATTACCGAAGTTTAATTTTTTCTTCTTTATTTGATATTGTTGTCAAGTAGGTACTAAGTGTTGCAGTTTTTTATCGTTTTGTTACCAAAATTTTACTATTATTTGGAATGAATTTTTTTTCAATGCTATGGCGCTCATTAGGGGAGGCCTATGTCCAGCAGTGGACTGATATAGGCTGATGATGATGATGATTTTTCAATATTGAGATATCGTTTCCTAAAAATCTAAAAAAATAAATTTTAAAAAGTTGTTTTCGCTGTAAATTGAAATATTACCTAGTCTAGGTTGGGTTGTAAATATTATTTCGAATTCAAATTAACGATACAACCAACCATTATAATATGTTCTGAACCAATTTATTTTACATAAACTTAAATATAAAATACTTATTTCCTTATTTGGTACTTCAGATAACTTACGTGAAATTATTTTATTGATAAATAAACACAAGGAAAGTCATGTTTCGTTTACAATAACAAACTGTATTTACAATGAATTCACATTTTGGCACGTTTTGAGCTATTCCGCACATTTTCATTGTAATTAATGTAAAAGAGTACTTAATACGATAGATAGGATGGTATATACCTATTTTCTGATGAAATAATTGAAATAGTTCATTATGAAATTAACAAATGGAATTAAATAATTAAAAAAACAATGCTGGGACTTTCACACTTGCAAGCACAAAGCAAGCAGTGCTTGACTTCTTCCGCAAGTGGACAAAAATGTTGACAAAGTAAACAGTGCTTGATTTCTTCTAGAAGTAGACCAAAAAATTAAGTGAATGGAATTAATTAACACTTCATTTCTTATCTGATGGTAATAATAATAATTTAATTTAAAATTGAACTGGTCTATGAGCCTATTAAGCAAAACAGCAGGAGGTTCTGTGTTCGTTCGGCTGTTTGTATTTTTTTACAAGCCTTAATCGATTGTCGATGTCTCCGTGAATTTTAGACCAATGAGGAAAATTCTTTCGCTATTGCATCGGGTCCCATAAAATCTTTATTCCCGATAGGTATCTGCCCCGAAAAACTTAAAAAAACAGTGTACCTTAAAATGTGGAATGTGAAATCGGTTTTTAGTTTTTTTTAAACAATCGCGAGGTCCCTTTTGTGCAACTCAATTGCGCAACTCAGCTGAGCAAATTGCTCAACGGGACCCTTTCTTGTCAATCTGTGAGCTAAATGTAGATTGTTTGCATCAGTGTTCAGTCAACTGTTTCAATTGTGTATACTGTTTCTAAATATTCGCGATTTGTGAACTAAAAATGTATTCAATCCTAAAGGAATAGTAAAGATTTGATATTATAAGTAAGCCAGATGTAACAAAACACAGAGATCAGCTTAAACGAGATCAGAGTCCCATTACGAGACTGTAATGGGACTCTGATCTCGTTAAAGCTGATCTATGTGTTACCGAAAAGAAACGAAACTGTCAGTTTTACACTTAATCCGAGTTAAGATGCCTTGATTGCGATTAATGAGTGCTGTGAAAGTAGTCCTTCTACTCATGTGTTGATTTATGTTAAGATACGAATACGATACGAGGACCTGTTCAGCCCACATATGACTGAACATCCCTCCACAAAACAGGGAGTGTGGCAGGCGTCGTCGTAGGTGGTCGTCGCAGTGAGGGTGTTAATTAATACTCAGGAGGAAGCTGTTGCCCTTCTGAGTTTAGGTAGCTTCCCTTAGTCGGCTCTTTCGACATTCCCGGACTGAGCTGGAGGGGTCGATTCTAACGCCGCGACCGCCACGGTTTGACTTGGTATCTATTATTCTAAGGTTTTTATTTATTATACTCTGGGTAATTTCTAAGAAATTAATAAATCCCAAAAATTTACGATCCCGACGGGATTCGAACCCGCACCTTCCCCTTCAGCGCAGGGGTGCTCTTTTTCCAACTAAGCTACGTGATCTTATCTAGTCGGCCCGAAAATCTTTGGGAGTTCTTTCGGCACTTACGCCGTCAGCGCCACCTACAGAGGAAACAATGAAGTTATCCAATTCTGCTCAAAGACCAAGAAAAAGAGCACCCCTGCGCTGAAGGGGAAGGTGCGGGTTCGAATCCCGTCGGGATCGTAAATTTTTGGGATTTATTAATTTCTTAGAAATTACCCAGAGTATAATAAATAAAAACCTTAGAATCAAGCAACGGCAAAACCTCTCGTCAAAGAACTAAATGTAAATTTGGTCTTTGAGCAGAATTGGATAACTTCATTGTTTCCTCTGTAGGTGGCGCTGACGGCGTAAGTGCCGAAAGAACTCCCAAAGATTTTCGGGCCGACTAGATAAGATCACGTAGCTTAGTTGGAAAAAGAGCACCCCTGCGCTGAAGGGGAAGGTGCGGGTTCGAATCCCGTCGGGATCGTAAATTTTTGGGATTTATTAATTTCTTGGTATCTATTAGTCTAAGATTATTTGCAAAAGGGTTTATGAATAGATATTTAAATTTTTTGTCGATTTTTATTAATGTATTACCGAAAAGAAATATAACAGCTACAAATTTTTCAACTACTAATAAAAAACTAAAAAAAACCGCACTAAGTTTCGGGTGATAAAACACTGAATTTTTTATGTAACGTCATCGTTCAGTTTATCAGCTCAAAGTGCTTCTGTTTCTTTAATCAGAAACAAATAAATGATAATAAAACCGAGTCAGACTCGCGCACGAAGGGTTCCGTACCAATGTTTTGCCTAAAAATCTAAATGACCTACGGAGCTGAGACATGGACACTCACGGTAGGGCTTGTCCACCAGTTTAAAGTCGCCCAGCGAGCCATGGAGAGAGCTATGCTCGGAGTTTCTCTGAAAGATAGGATTCGCAACGAATACATCCGACAGAGAACCAAGGTTATCGACAGCTCTAAGAATTAGCAAGCTGAAGTGGCAGTGGGCTGGCCATATCTCGAGAGGAACCGACAACCGCTGGGGTAAACGTGTTCTTGGGAGACCGCGACTCGGCCAACGTAGTGTAGGACGCCCTCCGACCAGGTGGGATGACAATTTGCGAAAGACTGCTTTCAGATGCTGGATGAGGCAAGCTGAAGACAGGGCGCTATGGCGCTCATTAGGGGAGGCCTATGTCCAGCAGTGGACTAATATAGGCTGATGATGATGATGTACATAATATTATAACAATATCTTAGCATTATTCATAACTTTTTCCTATAACATTATTTATATTGGGTTTTACAACCATTTTATAAAAGTGTCTTATGTGTGTGTGTGTCTTAATTTCAATCTTACACACAGATACCAAGTCAAACCGTGGCGGTCGCGGCGGCGTTAGAATCGACCCCTCCAACTCAGTCCGTGGATGTCGAAAGTGCTAATGAACCACAACAAAAAATCATTTTTTATTCAATGAATAAGTGTCTAAAACAGCAATTAAAATTTACATTTTCAAGTAGCGCGCGTAACTTGACGTAAACTCTGGACACAGTGGACGCCATATCGCTCTGTAGTCATGACGTCAGTTGGACGTGAGATCTGAGCAAATGCGCTGATGTTGCTGATGACAGTTGATACTTTTTATTTTGATTACACACCCGTATGGCATAACAACATTGCGCTTTCTAAATTCATAGTGTTTAAAAATAGATAAAAAAACCTGAAAACTTTGAATAGTTTTTTTTTTGTGAACTCTATCGAACATTTTCCGACCACTTTTTAGCTAAACTATCTCAAATTTTTTTTTTTTTATATTCTGTTATAGCGTTAAATACCCTATTTGGTTTCTAGTTTACCTTCATGTTCAAACTAGAAATACAACCTTTTTTAGCCTTTCATACCAAACCTTTTTACTGTGAAAAATGCTAAGGCCACCTACCTACGTTCCCAATCAGGACACAGTTTGAAAATTGACCTGTCAAAATTGGATTCGTTTGATTGGCCCATTTAGACTTCGAAATACAAATTGAATTGTCACCTTTGTTTGTTTGTCGAGTTTTCAAAACAAAAGCGAGTGTTGACATGACAGCTAACACCGACTAACAACTTCAGAGATCTACTGTTTTTGATAGAAGATCCTTTCGTAATAAGCGAGGCGTTTTCCTTATTTACCTTAAGCCGCGTTGACACGATCAGAGCCAGCTCAAACCGAGTGAACTCGGATACCTACTCGGACGCAACTCGGATTGTAGCAACCTCTAATCCGAGCCCACTCGGACGACGGCGTCCGACCGATCTAAGTAGACTCGGACCGTGTTCTACTCATCCGAGCTAGCTCGTATACGAGTTGGAAAACAAAATGGCGGTTAATAACAACAACCAAGAGTCTCGTGCGTTGACTGATAAAAATAATTGGAATAATGACGAAAATGATCCGAGTGAACTATGATAATATCAACAGCTATCCTAGTACACTCTTATGAAGCTACTCCTGCGAGTCCACTCGGTCCGAGCTTGGTCCCAGCTGGCTCTGATCGTGTCAACGCGGCTTTAGACCTCAATAGATCTTTCGCGGAAGACTAAAGGTGGTGGCAAAGTGTCATGTCAACCTGTTCAGGTCAACGTGGTCTAGCCCTTTTTAATTTTAAACCAAAGGCGCCATCTTTTCATTCCGGTCGAACTTTTTTTTTGACAATAAGTAACGCCCCATTAACTATCTATGCGATCAAACTAAATTACAATCCTTTTATTGTTTTGTAACTTATTATGAACATCTAAGATAAGTGATGATATAAGCTTACTAGTTTATTTTTTCACTTCATCCACCAGTGGACAAAAATTGAAGTGAGAAAAATGAAAAAGGGTTCCTCACCAACATGAGAATAAGGTAGGTATTCTACACATTTTTGCTATAGAGCTAATAAACAACAGAAAAAAATACAACATTTGTCTTCAATCGATAAGTGCCATGAAAATGCATTTGAAATGGTCATTTTCCGGTTTCGCGCGTAGTTGGACGTAAATGCTGGACGTAGTGGACGCCATATTGCTATGTGGTTATGACGTCAGTGAACTGTGTACGTACGTATCTAAGCAATTGCGCTGATGTTGCAGATGATGTTGACAGTTGATACTTTTTAGTTAAGGTACCTACATAGCTGTTTGACGTTATAACATTGCGCCTACTATTTCATGGTGTTAAAAAACTGAAAATATCTGATAGATTTTCTTTCTCATTTAAAAAACGAATATTTTCCGACTACTTTTTGCCTAATCTCGATAATATATTTTTAGTTTAAAACAAAACAAAACCCTTTTGTGAAACAGTTCACCATAAAAATTTGGTAGTTTAGAATTATTTAATTCTTCAAACACTAACCATGATGCTACTCTTAAAAACGATTATCGAATCTGGTTCGTTGTCGCACAAAACCTATGTCACTCAATTCTTCTTAGTCGGTCACTCTTAGCAGTGTGGTCGTGATTATGTGGTCCTGATGAACGGATGCTCTTGCAATGCGCCGTCATCGTTCCCTGCTGGTTGCGTTGTGGGAGTCGGTCATGATAAATAATAAATAAATAAATAATGCTGGACAATTCACACAGCATTATCTAGCCCCAAGCTAAGCAGAGCTTGTGTTATGGGTACCAGATAACTGATATACATAATACAATACAATACATAGATAGATATTTTTCCCGAGGCGGGAATCGAACCCGCAACCTCCTGCGTCGCAGGCAGACCTTCGCCCACCGCGCCACAGAGGTCGTCAATGATGGACTGTGTCAGAGGTAATGAGGTCTAACCATCTGGTTGGAGAGCGACCACGAGACCTCTTGGCCTTCATTCTGCCCTGGATGACGAGACGTCACTCACTTATGATAGCATGTTCGCGGAAACGAATCGGAAACTTCAATTATCGTTTTTAAGAGTACTATCAATGGTTGGTGTTGGAAGAATTAATGAATTTGTCAAACTGCCATAGTTTTTAATTCTACAATGAGGACTACATTTTGTTAGATATTATCGGAGAAGGTTTTACGAGGATTTGTTTCAAAATATTTTCATCCTTACATTTTTAATGGATTTCCGCAAAGTAACGCCTGAATCTATTATTTATTATAGATTTTGATATAAAACGTGTCACAATTCTTATGTTGTTGAGGAACCCTTTTTTATTTTGAGAATGTATTACCGTCGTTATGGGTCAATGAACGAGCGAAGGCGAGGCGCGAAAAATCAGCGAATTGCGCTGGTTTTTAATTCAATTCAATTTATTTATTTATTAATACCATTGGCTCACGAGGAGCACTTAGTCAAGTCAAATACCTTCTCATATTAGTAACATTTCAAATGTTGTTAATATGTTGGATATTGATTGATTAGCTGCAAGGAGATTTTATGTGATTCATTTTTCGTAAATAACTTGTAGAGTGGGTAAATTTCGACGAAAAAAGACGTGTGATCATGTCAAATCCTCTTACGATCAGACCTTTAATTAAAACATGATGCTCTATTTAAAGATACTTCTGGTGCTCTTCATCCAACAATGTCCAATTTTGCCATCCCTCGATATTAATCTTTAGTTACACTAAGGAAAAAGTACTGGAACTAAAAAGAAAATAAGTACGCCAAGCAATTTCAGAGATAAACCTCGAGTCGGCGAACATAAAAGGCGGCACTATAAAGCGGGTGGGCGTATCACTTTTCAGCAACGCTCTCTCATTGGTCCGAAGTTCCTTTGATCTCGCCGACGTCACTTTTCAGCGGGAGGAGTGTCGCTGTACAGGGGGAAGGCCTGAAATGGACTGAAATTACAGTTTTCAGTACTTACAGTGTTATTTATGGATGTAAGCCAACTGTGGAGTAATTAGATATTGCAAGGAACCCTAAAGTTGAGGGAGTTTTCGTAAATAAAGTTGGTTTTTGATCAATTTCGCTGAGAGGGATTTGTAATTTTGAATTTCTCCATTTACTTTATAATGATTACGCATTTCTGCTTATTTTGGGTCTTGTTAGTGGATGCTACGTTAAAATGTAAAGCAAATAAAAAAAACTATTAAAGTATCATCATCATCAGCCTACATCAGTCCACTGCTGGACATAGGCCTCCCCTAATGAGCGCCATAGCGCCCTGTCTTCAGCTTGTATTAAAGTATGAAATCCAGTTATTCACGTAAACTCTCCAAGTTTATAGACGAAACGACATAATTTTCTGAGATATCTACAAGTATTCTCCAATAACTTTTAGATAACTTTAGTTAGAAATGTTTACTCCATTAATTGGCCTTATTTTTTACTTTTTTAACGGTTTGGGATTAGGTACTTCATTAACAAAGAAATTACAAATAAAGAATTGAAAAACTTAATGAACAAAGAAAATTACAATCAAATATTAGAAACCAATGAGAACTAGTATTTAAAATTGAAACAATTGAGTTTACTGCAGACTGTTGCAAACAATCTACAGGTAGCTCAAGTGACCCATATCAATACCAGTCGGACGCGTCCCTAATACACTAGCTGCATTGCCCCGCTGCTGTATTAGAATACAAGAATAGAGATAATTTAGAACTAGAATTTACATTATGAAACAGTTGAGCTGACTACAGACTGTTACAAAAATTAAACAATCTAAAGGTAGCTCAACTGATCCATCCATGTTAACCAATCGGAACCGCTGCCAAGACGCTGGTCGCATTTCTTTTGGTCAGTAGGAATTATTCCAGTAACATTAATTCGTCGACGAGTCAGTCAACTTTCCAGACTTTTTCCATAATTCTCCTTCTGGCAGCCATTTTGCAATTCACAACGATGTAATACGTTATAAGTTTTTTCATAGAACCTCGACTTTTAATTAAAAATTCCGCGCCGTACCAACTACTTTTTATTCTGTGCCTCACAATGGCGTAGAGGCGCTACGAGCTACGGGCTACGAATATTGCTACGAGCGCTGAACAGTTACGAGAAATAACTTCGTTCCTTTGTAAAACAATGGAGGAATTTCTACATTGAAGAAAATTCCTTTTATTAGCCCGACAAATGTTTGAACGATCTGCACATATTTGTTCTGGGTGATCTCATGACATGCATGTGATCGCATGTGACGCTTTGAATTTGATTTGACGGATTCGGACTTGTTTGGGCCGAAAACAGTGGGACAAATCCGGAATAACTAATTTTTTCGCCTTCTCATTGGCTATTTTAGAATTAAATATCTTGGCTCTGGAAATTGGCCCTTACATACGAGAAGGTGCTTGAGTTCTTTACACTGCCTATTTTTCGTGTAAATTCTACAAATATTTTTCTTGAAGTTAATTACACTTAGGTTAAAAATGTAATGTTTTTAATCAAGTTAGTACTTAAAGAAATCTAACGCTCTACTACGTAAAATAATTAACCGTTATTTCACTCACGCATTCGTTCTTTTTTTTCGATTTTATTAAAAGAATCGATCGATCGATCGAAACACCTCACATAATCGCTTTAATTATAATAAAAAAAACATTTCAGATAATGAAAATCTTAGCATAATGATTATCAAATCAAAATCTATCAAAAGTATGGATAGTTTGTAAAATTTAAGATTTTGGATAACCCAGAAAGTTTTTACCGGAATTTTTATCGAGAAGAAGAAAGAAGATATTGAGATGCTGTATGCAGTAAGACAGGTAAGAGATTCTCTATCATCATCACCACCAGCTTAAGGGTCAAGGCACACTCAATCAAAGGATTTTTTGAAGATTCATAATGCATGACCCCTATCTCTGCATGTTAAAGCACACATTTGTTACTGTATAAAAAATAGCATGCGGTATCAGTGTGCCTTGACTCTTTGTAGGTACTTTGTCTTACCAAAGTTCTGAAAGATCGTTTTTGTCGCCAAGTAAAGTTATCATTAAACCAACGCAGCTACCAACCCCACAGCTTAAATGTGTGAATTCAAATATGGGCCTCAACTCGTTATCATTAGATACATTTTACAGTGACAAAATGGCTGACAAGCTTCAAATGCGAGCTGCCTGTCATCTGATGCCGTCAATATGAAATGCATTAAAATGTTACGAGTTAAAGATCATATTATTATTTTCATGCACATTTTTGTGCAGCTGTGCTTTCCATGTGTGCGACAAGCTTTAGTTAACTTTACAGTGACATGGTTTTAAAATATGCATGTGTACAGGTATACCTAATCAACGACAGAAATTGACAATTTTCATCGAGTTAACGCTTTTAGGAGATGGACTTGTTCAGCGATTTTGGTCGATGACTCCAAACTAAAAATTCATCCACCTTGATTCTTTGATTCATAATGACATTCGTAATGTTTGTTTATGAGAAAATTGCATCCGTAGGTAGGTCTTCTTCGTCGCCAACGAAATATGAGCGTAGAATCCTCATTTTTGAATGATAATGAAGGAGATAAACTTTTATATATATTTTTTAGGATTACTACATATTTTTATCTATTTTAAATGATTTTAGTTTTATACTACCTACCTACTAAGATATCGACCATAAAATAATGGAAATACTAGATTTACCAAATATAGCACCAATTATTATATTAAGCTCATTTCAATAAAATCTGAAATGTATGCCAAATAATAGATAACGTCGTATGTTACGTACGACTTTACCGACATTAAGATACCTGTCTACATGACCTTACATCCATCAATCCTTTCAAGACTGGAGCCACAGACAGTAGCCTGTGTCGTGACTGCTTCCAGGAAGAAGAGACTGTGGAAGATATGGTACACTGCACGACTACTGAGGAGGTCAGACGGAAATCGGGATTGAAGGGTCTTATAGAGACATCAAATCCAACCACACCCACAGAAAAGTTGAAACGAAGCTGTCAATCACCAAGAGTCCTGCTCCGGTACTTCAAGGAGCTGGGCTGGTCAGGGCCTGGTGAGGCAGGGGGACAATGCACAATACACTCCCATACCGTACTGTTTCTGCATACAATCCTTATGGTGTTTTTTTCCTGCACACAAAACTTGTCTTGTATACCTACATAATTTTAATTAAGTACATGTAAAATTAAGGAAATTTAGACTACAACGACATCAAGTGTATCAACAGGCACCTACGGTGGAATTAATAAATGAAATGAAATGAAATACCAAGATGTTAGTGCAGATTTCAGTTCCCCCACTTTAAACTAGAATGACCTTACATTTTTATGTGGGAAACATTAAATAAAACTCGACTGTTGGGCACAAACAGTCGAGTTTTATACCTATATGTTTCCCACTTAAAAATGTACCATGAAATTATACCAGTTCGTGGAGACTACATAAATTTTATCCTATTTCTAGTAAGACCAGAGAGTAATTACCTATTTGATCTCCAGAATGAATAAAATTGTGATCACTAATTTCCTCACCTCACCTCAACAGCCTATTATGTATAATGTTCCACGGCTGGACGCAGGCAACCCCTGCTACTCGCCTTATTGGCTTTTATCTCATGGGGGTAATGCCCATAATCCCCACGCTGGGCATGCGGGTTGGGGATCGCAGTTCGGTGGTAGATCTATTCTGCAAGAGGCGCTGCTGCCGCCCCGGTGTATGTCCCTTAGTCGCCTCCTACGACACCCACGGGAAGAGTTGGGGTGGTGCACATTCTAAGCCGGCACCACACGGCTCACACGGATCGCTAATTTATCTTACCAGTTTGCTGTTTCTAACTTCCATTTTGAATATCCCGTCCAGCAGTGGACGCGAGACGATTGCATCATCACAGTACAATCAAATGCTTGAGTCAGCGTATGTTTACTTATCAAGTTTCATTGTTTAGTATTTTTGTTATACGTCGTAATACGAGGCCGCGTGTTAACACATCGCTGCGCTAGACGGATAAAACTATTATTTGATAGTATTCCGGTGTTCCTTCGTTTCTCTCTCCTTGACTAATAGTAATAAATTAAAGAGCCCTAGTTCTTGTCGGTGCAATGATGCGTGTTCCTCCACTTTTCTCTTTCTAATGCTGTCTCTTTTACTTCTTTATAGGACGTGGTATCGGCTTTCATAATCGGCAGAAGTCAGAGAGGTCCGTTTATACAGGGTTATTGGTAAATTAGTAACAATACGTGAACTGCAGGTTCTGCCCATCATCACAAACATGTTTGTGAAGACGCCAGGTCTTAATTCTTAAAAAAAAACACCTCTGATACTAAATGAAAAAATATCTTTGCATGACTAACTCTCAAATATTTCCGATCTATTTGAAAGTTACCGAAAGCAAAACGGCTAACTTCTTCCCAATTGTCAATTTTTTCTTCTCACAACCCTTATAAAACAACAACAAAAGCTTAAAAATAATATATATTTTTTTAAAATGTAAAATGCCTATTTTTTACAAACTATATTTTTTGATGGACTCTCTTTGGATGGGTATGAACATTTCACGAAATTTTGGATTTCTGATAAATCCTAAGTCCATTTTCCTGTAGCTACACCGGTTAGGGTATGGCCTCCTCGGAGGAAGTCCAGATCCAGGGGGCATATTTTAATTCTTCAATACGCTATTACGGGTTCCGTTTCGGCCAATTGTACTCGAATACACCGAATTAAAGTAGCAATTTGCACAAACAAACAAACACGCAATTGCGTATTAGGAGAATTGAAATAGGCCTCCTTTTTCGGTACCTAAATTTTGTTATAGAATTGTGCAACGTTTATCGTTACCATACCTACTCTGTTACTTGTTAGTAACAAACATAATGTGTTCTGTGTATTATTTTGCGTTGTTGCATAAACAATGTTTGTTTATCACGTCTGATAACAGGATTACGTGACGTGACTAATAAATACTTAATAATGTGCTTGCAAAATAAGATGGACGTGATTTTTATCGTGGCCAAACACGCTAACTGCGCACTCTTTGCCATTCAAAAACCACCTAACTGAACAGTGACTAGATTTTTATAAGAATACTAGCAGCGCCTCGCGGTTTCACCCGCGTAGTTCCCGTTCCCGTGGTAATTCCGGGATAAAAAGTAGCCTATGTTCTATTCCAAATTATAATCTATCTCTGTGCCAAATTTCATCCAGATCCGTTCAGCCGTTCTTACGTGATTGAGTAACAAACATCCGTCCATCTATCTATCCATCCATCCAAACTTTGACATTTATAATATTAGTGAGAGTGAGATTACATAGTGTTACGCCGTGTGGTGCCGGCTTAGAATTTGCACCACCCCAACTCTTCCCGTGGGTGTGGTAAGAGGCTTCTAAGGGACATACACCGGGGGGCGGGCAGCAGCGCCTCTTGCAGGATAGATCTACCACCGAACTGCGATCCCCAACCCGCATGCCCAGCTTGGGGATTATGGACACTATCCCCATGAGATAGGTCATTATCAGGGGGAGGCCTGCGGCAGTGGATCATTAGGTATAGGTTGTTGAGGACCTTTAGTTTTAGCTTCGATCATAGGGTTGAGAATTACCTTGATCGAAGCTTATCAGCGGTATTAGTATTATTTCATGATTGTAATTATAACAGAATCAGACTGTGTAGTTATAGAATTAAGGGATTCACAGCGTTGAACACACTTATTATTTGTAGGACTCACTTCATTCTAGAAGATACTTTTCTGCTGGGGTAACGTACACTTTGCGACTTTTTTTAATGATATACCTTTGCCCTGCAGTGTGGTTTTGTATTAGGTATATTTATTTATTCCACATAGATACATTTTAGTACATCTGGAAAGGTAAATTTTTATACAATGTAGGTGGTATCTGCTGTAATGCGGTTGTAGTCTTTCCGAAACGAAACTTCGGGTTAATAAAGTTCGACGTGAATAATAAATTGACAATATTCAAAGTGCTTCATTTCCTTTAGACCTTACAGGACTCTTGGACACGTCACAAAACTCAGATTACATAAGTAAAACTGGGAAATAAAGTGATCACTTAGATTTTTTGTCCACTTCAATCTTTTTAAGGTAAAGTAAAGAAGCGAACAAGAAACCTTTACCTTGTCAGAATGTTAGTTTTCCAGTTGGAGCAAAACTCGTCCCAAGCTTTTTTATCCTCTAGATAATCTGATGTTTTATAGTAGGCCTTTTACAAAGGATGTGTTTAACAGTTTGTTTGAATTTATTTATTGTCAATTTTTGCAACTCATTGTCAATCATTTATTCTTTTTTATTTTTCATTCTCTGGTATTCAGATCAATGGCAGAACTTGATCAGTTAGATTAGGGTGACCGAGTTTCACCTGGTGATACTAATATGGCCTTGCAGTTAGACCACGGGTAATTTGACTTACCCGTGGTCTAAACAGTTGTACACCTCAGTTAGACCGCGGGACAGCCTCTCGTGTATTGTTTGTTACTAGGTGCATATGATAGACCGCTTGTTTTTATAATAATAAATAAATAATAAATAATGCTGGACTATTCACACAACATTATCTAGCCCCAAGCTAAGCAGAGCTTATGTTATGGGTACTAGATAACTGATATACATAATATAGATAGATAGATATTTTTTTATTATGCATAGAAAACGACCAGAACACCCTGAACAAATGTCTGCAGATCGTACACACATTTGTCCCGAGGCGGGAATCGAACCCGCAACCTCCTGCGTCGCAGGCAGACCGACGCCCACCGCGCCACAGAGGTCATCGTTATCTTTGTTTAAAAAACTTTTGATCTTGACTTTATTAAGATAACAAAAGTAGGTTTAAGTAAACTTAAGAAAAATCACAATGGGTAACTACAGTTAGAACAGTTATAAATATAGGCCTTGTATTATTTTATTGATTCCTAGTAACTTACACAGTAGGTAACATAGGGCAGCTATGTTATTGTACTATGTTTTCTTATGTCAACATATTTACATTATGAGGTCACGCCGGGGAGATATGTTTTGATATTATTAACGCTACTATAAACATCTAGAAGGCGATATTGTAAACTATTTTTAATAACATATCTAGGCATTTGCATTGATAATATACCTAGGTTGACTTTCTCCCAGTTTAGTCAATTGGTTACTTCTTTACTTTCTCTTTAGTTTAAACCATATTTTCCGAGTGCACACTTGTAATAATTATTTTGTGTACTAACATAATCAAAGCTAAATTATCGCATAAACATAAACTTATCACCGTCCTTTTAAAAAGGTTTTTAGCTTAAAGCTATTGACAAGACAATTAACTAACAAGAACAGATTTTAAAAGCCTGATGTCCTGATGTCTGAAGTTCCCGGATTTTTTACATATTTCTGTATTACTGCTGTAAAAAACGGTTACCTACATTTTGATTTGATGGATTATGTTTTTCGGGTGTTTCTGATACTTACTATCTATGACCTCGAAACATTCAAATGACTGAAGCAATTTAGATTAATTCGGTATCTCCTGGACTCCTACACGGTTTTTAAATACATTTTTGCCTTTGCATACTATAAAATCCAACTGCTTTTTCACTTTTTTCTTGTCACATTTGGGGGAATTTTGCGTTTTTTTTTTATAAAGTTTAAAAAATAAGTTAAAAAGCAGTTGGATTTTATAATTTTGAATTAATTATGTTCTTGTATGAATGTGCTTGTATGAATATGAGAAAGGCGTTCAGCTCGGAAATGGTAGAGATCTCCAAATCTCAGATGTCGCAATTGAAACAAGCTGCTCCTGCTCGTCTGCGAAGTTCAGCCGAAAGAAACGAGCGATGCAATAGCAGTGTTTACATGAACCATTAGGCACGTTTTTGATCCCTTCTGTATCACAGACATTATCAAACCTAAATAATTACTACTTTTGATTTACGTTTTCGATAAATAAATAAATAAACTAACCGATGGATATTTTCTGAAGACCAACGACATCTGTTGAACATAGGTACTGTTAAACGCTTGTTCTTTTATTTTCTCTTCAAACTTTGTATATAATATACAAATCTGGTTTTTAAGTAGAATAGGAATAAAGGTGTCTTCTGTCCCCAGGGTCCGGAGCCGGCACTGAACTCGAACCCGGGTGGCGCTGCGAAGCCGCTCATCAACTCATTCGAGCTGGACCGTTGTTTGGATAGGTGAGTCAATATCATACAACATTGCCTACTGCATCTGAACTGAACTCAAACCCGGATGGCGGGGCGCTCATCAACTCGTTCGAGTTGGACCGTTGCTCAGTTTAGATAGGTGAGTCAATCATGCAATATTGCCTACTGCATCTAAACTCGAACCTGGGTAGCACTGCAGAGCCGCTCATCAACTCATTCCTTACTCATTTGTTTTGGATGAGTCAGTTTGGGTGGGTCAATATCACGCAACATGCAATATATACTGCATCTGAATTCGAACCCGGGTAGCACTGCAGAGCCGCTCATCAACTCATTCGAGCGGTACCGTTGTTTTGGATGAGTCAGTTTGGGTGGGTCAATATCACGCAACATGCAATATATACTGCATCTGAACTCGAACCCGGGTAGCACGGTAGAGCCGCTGCGATTCAATATCATGCAACATTGCCTGCTGCATCTGAGAAGAATGTAAGGCTGGGTAGATATTAAAATAGACCCTTGTTGGAGATAGTAGGCAGTGCAGTGGCCTAGCAGCAACTTCGTCGCTTATGAGCTACTACTACGAACTCAGTCGTGATCGTGAATTTAGGATACTATCAGTCAGCTATTTAGTTAGGAATATCTAATAAAATAAAACCATCAGCATTGCCATACAGCGGGGTAATGCAGCCAGCATCTAGGAATACAAGAATACAAGAATTTATTAATAAAAATAATATTTTACACGTCAATAGGTAGTTTCATAAATTATCCTACAATATAATTAATGAATTAACAATATTAAATGATAAATTTTGTGAATTATTATAATTTAACAACAGTCAATCAAGTTCAACAGTCTGCAGTTAGCTCAATTGTTTCAATTGTAAATACTAGTTTTAATTTTATTTTATTATTTTAGTGTAATTTTCTTTTTTAGTAAAGTATTTTGTAAATATTAAATCAAATAAAAATATATAAATAAAAACAGCCTTCATTCCTACGATGACAATTTAACAAGAATAATTTATAAAATAGTATTTTAAACCGCTTTTTGAGAACAAATATTAAGATTAATTTACAAATTAAATTTATGAAGCACTTAAATAAGTATTATGATTAAAATTGAAATTGTAATAGGTATTCATTTTATGTATGTGGGATTTATGCATTTCTGGACCAAGTCCTCCATCTCTTGCCAGGATTTTCGTTGTGTTTCATAATATTATGCATCTACTGATGTCGGTCCAGTATCAGTGTCGCTAGGTGCGTCTCTCGTGAGACGTTTGAAATACTTTTGTGAGACGTTAGGCATGGGCACATCTGAAGGGAGACGTTGGTAATAACTCGTCGAGTCGGGTCAGACAATTTTCGTTCATTCTCGTACTATTCTGCGATAGGAAAAACATCTCTATTAACAAAGAAAATTACTGTCAAATCTCTTCTTCATCGTGTTCTTTATTACTGAAGGCTGTGCCTGTGCCCACTTTAAAAAGCCTTAATTGAGGAGTTGACCAGCTGCTTCCACACCACTCTTCCTTCGATCACGAGACCCGATCACCAAGCTGCTGGTCTGAAATTGTGAAAGAGATTACGAGACTTCCACTGACCACTGCTCACAGACAATCCGAAGATAGAGTGGCGTGGAAGCAGCTGGACAATCAAATAATAGAAACAAATTACAATAGTATTTACAATTGAAACAATTGAGCTAACTGCAAACTGAGTATTTATTCCGGTAGCCAGTATTTCTCCATGTTCTAAGCCACTCTGTTCCCGACTTTAATGCCTTGCATTTACAGGGAGGAGTCCAGGTGGGGCGGCGAGGCGGCGCGGCGACGCAGGCGCAGCTCGCCCCCCCGCCGCGCGTCACCCCCCCGGGATCATGAGCCCCTCGCGTTGGCACGGGTAAGTTTTACGATACAGCTAGAACTTACAGTAGTGTAAGACACCGTGAGATTAAGTGATATGACAATCGGCGAAATACTACAAGCTGAAGATAGTTATGACAGTTATGATGCTCATAAGGATAGGTCAAGGTCAATGTCCAGCAGTAGACTAGCTGGCTGGTGGAATGGCTGATGATGAGATAGAATTGATTGCTGGGCAAAGGAACTCCTTCCATACAAAGGCAATTGATGAAAGATTCATTACGAAACTTGGCAACAAACATTGGAGGAAGACCTTTCTGTGAGAACAAGCGACATCATCTACAAAACTGTTTCTTGTTTTTGACAGAAAACTGTCAAAAATACTATCCTGCGCTCTACCCAAAAGCTTACGATTCCAGTTTCTTGGCTACCTCTATCATCTGGCATGGCAACGGTTCTGTCATTCAGTCAGAAACATGAAGAGCCAGCACACAAAATGCTCAATAGAATTTGTAACCCAGAAGCTTCATTGAAAGAGTATTCTATTCTTCATCATTATGCGCAGGCATCAGCTCCAACGTCCCCCACCGCGGGATCAGCGCACTCCAGCCCAGCCCCTGTGTCCCCTACGGGGTCGGCCGCAGGAGGCCGCTCCCCCCTCCCGCTGGTAGCCCCTGATCTCCTGGCAATGCAGCTGCTGGATCAGCACTCGCAGCTCCAAGCGCTGATGAAGCAGCGGCTGTTCCATCAGCATCATATGCAGAAACAGGTATGTGTATAATTTTGATACAGATATAAAAATGTTCTTGTTCTATTGAAACTCACATGTGTCCACTAAGGAGATGTGCAAAATCTACCAATAAAACCTTGTAAAAAATATAATGGAATAGAACTTAATTTAGCATACACACAAAAACCCGAAGGAAAGTTCTTACAACGAAATAAAACTTACACTTAAACACTACATTAAATGAATAATACATTTATTACAAAAAAAATAAAACAAGTTCTTAATAATTTATTAAAAAAGGATTTATTACGTGTAGTCTGATGTATGAAATTGGTCTTTCCCTGTGCGCAGCTCTATCGCCCGAGGATAGTAACGACGCTGGTTTTCAGTCGAAAACATGTCGTGATGTTTATGTGACACTATTTTTAACCGGCTTCGATAAAAGGAGAAGGTTCTGTGTTCAGCTGTATTTATGTTTTTGATGTAGGTATGTTCGCCGATTCTCCGTCAATTGTGGGGCAATTATGCTGATTCTTTTCTTTGGTTTTTTAAAGAGAATGTTCTCCGGGTGTTCCCAACAAAATTTTATTTCCGAGGGATTAGGTACTGTAGTCCTAGATTAGGTATTATAGTCGGTTTTCATTTTTTTTTGGACATAAACATCAAATATTTTACTTTTTTTCCTCATAACGTTCTTCTACGCAAACCAGCATCAACCACCAACATCCTAACTTCTTCTTTCTTCACATCCTCATTCTTCCAGCATCTAAGCACTGAAGCAGCTAAGCGCCAGCTAGAACAGTCCCGAATGCAAGACCAACTGAACCTAAACCTGCTGTCGCAGTCGCATCTCCCCCCGGACAGCTCCCCGAGCTCGCTGCAGCAGCAACTGGGCGCGCAGCAGCAACAACTGGTGCAGCAACTGCAGGCGGTGCAGCGGCAGTATCTGATGCATGGGCCTCTGTCGGTGCCTCCAAATGCACCACCTGGTTAGTACCATCTACTATACCTGTATAGTGTTTGTACCTGTGCACTAATTTGAAAACATCCTATACATAATATTTTGTTGAGCCTCCGATAAAAAGGAAGGGTGTTTTAAGTTCGACTTGTTTCTGTTATTGTGCGTCAACGTCTGTCTGTGGTTGGTATCGTATAATATGTAGCCTAGTGGGACCAAGCTGGTGGGATGACCGGGATATCACGGTAGTTCCCTATGGATGAAGCTATTTTGATTTCGTTTGTTATTTCTTTGAGAAGTGACTTTCTAAAATGTTTTTTGATAAAATCGGTGCAACCGTTCTCTATAGTGGTATTTATCAGCTCTGTACCGGATTACACGAGTAAAAAAATTATCATGGATTTGATCGATATCTTACGTCTCTCTCTCTCTCTCTAGGACGTTAGAACTTACTTGATTTTTCATAAACGCTGTGTTTTTTATACCTAGCAGCAGAGTATATGATTTGATTAATTAATATGAATTGCTATGCCAGGTCTTATGCTATGGGGAAGCGAGATGGAGGAGCACCCTCTATTTGGAAGAGGCGTCTGCAAATGGCCAGGTTGTGATGCTCTGGCTGAAGATTATCAGGCCTTTGTCAAGTAAGTAGACTCCTTGTAGCGTTCATGCTGTTAAGGGAGATAGAGGCAAGGAACTGGATCCTGAATCCTGACCTGGATATACTGAATGCTGACAAGTTTTATGAGGTTTACATTAACTTAAGGTCGTCAAAGCTGAGATGGAACAAAAATTAAGACGGTTTCAACATATTCAAATATTGTAATATTGTATGTACCTGTATGAAAGCTTTTCGACTCTAAAAAAGAAGTAACATTTTAAGGGTTACTGCAAATTCAATGTTGCTAAACCATTTTACTAATTTTGCCACACGCAAAAACACAGGCACCTGGAAGCAGCCCACACCCTAGATGACCGCTCAGCCGCGCAGGCCCGTGTGCAGATGCAGGTCGTGGCGCAACTGGAGCTTCAGCTGCGCCGTGAGCGCGACCGCCTCGCCGCCATGATGCGTCACCTCCACGCTGCCAGGGACACCTCGCATCATGCTGCAAAGATTGCTCATGGTGAGTAGTTCTACTGTGAAGTCTAAGATAAGTCGTGAGCGTCACCGCCTCGCCACCGCACCGCCATGATGCGTTATCTCTACGCTGCCAGGGATAGTACGCATCATGCTGAAGGTTACTCAAGGTGAGGATTAAGAATTTTCTTCGGATTAACATACTCGACTCGTATTCGACTAGGCACATACCTCCAGCACCGCTACCGCATAGCAAAACAAAATGCATTCAATGTAATCTTTAGATACATTTTTTAGTGACAAAACGGCTTGCCGCAAGCTTCAAACCATGTGACCCGCGAGCTGTTTGTTATCTGATGCTGTCAATATAAAATGCATATCCCATATTTGAATGAACATTTTTGTGCTGTGTGACAGTGGTGCAGCCCAAATCTGTGACAACCTTTATCCTCATAATTATTACAACATCATAAACAACTAGCCGTTCTTGAATTATATTACCGGTGAAAAGTCCCTCAAACCTTTTGACCTTATGCAAAAGAACTTGATGATGATCTGTGATGAAAGTGGATGATGTGAACCTCTCCAAGATGATCATGTGATTATTTATGAAGACTGTCATGTTTCTTTATTTCTAGGAGCCCCTAATGAAGGAGCTTCTCCTGGGCCGGTGAGGCGTCGGGTTTCCGACAAGTCAGGAGTGGCCATCGCTGGTGGTAAGACATTTTGAAATTAACATATCATCGACACTAATTTGAAACTGAAACAATTATAAAAATGTCTGTCCCTGATCAAACCGTCACTTGTCTTATTGGTAGCCAATTGCGTTATCGAACCCAAACGAAGTTACTTTTTAAATAACACATCGCTTTAAAAGTGAAAATCTCAAAGCGGAGCGTCTCCTAAAGCTATTCTACCGTTTGTTTTATGCATACTTCTTTGTCTAAGGTCTTCCGTACATGCTCGAAAGAGCTGGATTAGATGTGCAACAAGGTAATATAAGTTTAGAATGCATATCTTCAGGTGTGTGTATTTCTTTACTATCTACCCAAAAATACAATACAATAATGCACTGTTCTGTTTTTTTATTTATTTTGCTCTAAGTATTATTCATTTCATTTACAGAGATACAACGCAATCGTGAATTTTATAAGAGCGCTGATGTGCGACCTCCGTTCACTTATGCCTCACTGATCCGTCAGGTTTGTACTTTGCTAAGGCTTTTGATACGTTCACTCATGACATGATCTTTATATAAAGTTTTCGAAAATATATTTGATCATAACTAAAAGTATATCTTTAATTGAAAAACAGAACGAATTGAGTTTTAGGTGTTGCTTAGGGCTCGACTCTAGGTCCACTTTGGTTCAATATCTCTAAATTGACATAACTTCGGGAGTTGTTATTATAGCATTAATTTTGTAATTTCCAGGCTATAATAGAATCTCCGGATAAGCAGCTAACTCTGAACGAGATCTACAACTGGTTCCAGAGTACATTCTGCTACTTCAGACGCAATGCCGCCACTTGGAAGGTAGGTTATAAGGTTGGATTAATGTCGTTGATAAAAGGGTATTTGGCTATTTTAGTTTAGCGAAATGGAGTAATTGAATTACTTAATTTAAAGGAGAATTTTAAATACTTTTGAGATTGAAAGAACAATTTTGTAAAAGTTAATTAAATCATCTTTTGTTATATTACTGACATTCCGCTAAAATTACATTGTAGCCAAATATCTTGAATGATGAAAAAATGATTTATTAATAATTCTGTGTGCACTATGTTCATAACTTTCTGGATTCTTTGTTGATTCTAAGTCGCCAGAATGTGGAAGGTAAATTAGAATACGAATTATGATTTCGTGTTTTATTATTGTTTTCATTTGTGACATTTTCAATACCTTTGCTTCATCATTGTTAATATAAAATTCTTCTTTTTCAATTCTCGTACAGTTTTAAACTAAATATTTAATCCTGATAACATTGAAGATATCACGGTGCCCTTTTACTGTAGACTCAATTGTTGTTACAATGTGTAGTACTGTTTAATTAAGAACTTTTTTAAGACAATAATGCATTATTTCAAACTCTACTAAAATCACCATCAGTCGTCTATCCAAATTTTAAATACCTGTCAAAACAGTGTCAATTTTTAAGGTACTGACGGATTATTATGAAGATAAAGAACCTTACGATTTAAATTGTAAGTAAAGCTTTATTCTTCGCGCAGCTTTCAAGGCCTTCTTTTTCGCGCAATCGGTTAGAAAAGCATTCTTCTGGCGTAGCCGGTTGGATTCTATCAGAAAATAATGCATTATCGTCCCATATCCCTAAGACCCCATAAAAACAAGAAGTGAAACACAGAACGCAGTGCGGCACAACCTGTCGCTACACAAGTGCTTCATGCGCGTCGAGAACGTGAAGGGAGCTGTCTGGACGGTGGACGAGGTGGAGTTCTACAAGCGCAGGCCGCAGAGAGCTGCGCACGCGCCGCCGCCGCCCATGCCGGGGTACGACCCCCGGCCCAGACCGATTCTAGAGTTTACACGAACAGATTTACACTTTTACATGAACATTTACACTTTTGTACAGTTTACACTTACAATTACATACTTAAATAATAAAATCACACTTCTAATGCAAATGTAAGGTACCTACAACTGGTACAAAAGCTTGATAACAAAACTCACACATAATTTTACATATTCCTCGAATTAACACCACACCTGACACTTTGACATTTAAAGTACACGAATGAACTTTCGACCGCCAAGTACACGAAATTGCAAATAACACAATTATCATAACAATTTAACACAGTTCTACACTGACAATTTACGCTTACATCTCACAAATTACTTTTTGAATGTTGGAATTCACACACTTCCTATTTCGCTAGAAAATGAACATCCAGACAACACAAGTAGTATATTACGTTAACACGACAACTAAGAAACTGGCTCTTGATGATAGAGTGAATTTTATAACTGAACATTTATTCTTTTGCTATAATTTACAGTTCCACATTAAAACATAAACATACATTACAATTATCATTATCAACATATCTACATGAACATTGACACTAACACCAATAACCTACATACACCAATTAAATTACTTACCTACACAAAGTTTTACACTGACATTTTACACTTAAACAATAAGTAAGATACCTACCTACTTATTTTGTATTGGTTTAACACTAACACATCTACTGACACAAAAACTTTATATAACACCTATAAAATAAAAAGAAACGAAAAAACGAAAACGGCTCAAATCACGGACTTCAGACATTCACATTGGTACACAAACCTAACAAAATGGAATACTGACCAAAATACATGGACATAAAATATCGGACTACAGAATCATCATAATATACCGGTGACAACAGAAACTGAACACAATAACAAACACAACACGAGCATCTGTAATAATTTACATAATATTGACATATTTATTTTTGCTTTAAAATGATAGAGCAGAAACATTGTACTCTTATGGTTCTATCTACTATTTTTTTGACATAGAACCCTAAACTTAACTGAACACTTAATTATGCAGAAACCAAAAAGCTCCAAGTGAACATAATGTTAACAAAGAACATCACTACACAACAAAACAACAACACCATAATTCAATCATAAAAACAACAACACAACTCGTTAATAACATATCTACAACTACATAAGTACCTCCCTAAAACACAACTTTCACAAAATATCTTCGGTTAGGTCATCAAGAACACACATTACTCACGGATGTTATTACGAGCCTTACTAATAAAAATGACTAAGCAATAAATAATTACTGTTACCTTCAAGATCAAACAGTAAATATTGAATCTTACATAATTTTACTACAAACAAATATCTAACCAATAACTTATTATATTTACATGCCTTGTGTTATGGGTCTCATAACAAATTCTTAGGATGAGTTTATCGTATCAAGCTAAAATTCACTAAAATCACATAAATATGAATTAAAAAACAAAATAGCTCGCTGCAATGTATTAATGCATTTTGCAATCAATCTTAGGAGCTAATAATTTTAGAACACAAATAAACACATGCTATTTCAACTGGTTCGCATTCTTCCTCTGTTTACTTACACACCTGATTACGCAACGCCACAATAACCACAACACCCACACTAAACACATTACACTGAACAGTTTTCGGTATATTTTAATCTTCTCTTAAATATTTTCTATCTAATCTAGCGATGTATCTCTTATCGTGTAAATAACGTCTCATCTTTTCAGATTTGAATTTGTAATTATTTGTGTAGTGGGTTTGAATTTGTGAGTAGCGTTATAACTGGCTTCAGCTAGTTCTGGCGCTACGTCGAGCTCTTGTTATTTGGTATCTAGGTCTCGTTTTGTGTGTGTGGATATCGCGGCGGGTGGACTAACATTTTTCTCGCTTGCCTTTAACCAGCTCCTGACACCTCCCGTCCTTCTGAGTCCTCCTGCATGTCATGATGATGTTTTATCTCCACGACGATCTGATGTGCTTTCATCGGGCTTTTTCTATTCAGTACTTTAATTCGAACGATGAGAGCACAAATTGACATGTGATTTCAGTGGTTTGTAGATTGTGCTAAATTATAGAACGCGATTCGGACAAACCTGTCTCTGCACAAATGTTTCGTGCGGTACGAGGACGACTTCGGCTCTTTCTGGATGGTGGACGATGCGGAGTTCGTGAAGAGACGGCACCTGAGCCGGGGCCGGCCGCGGAAGTATGAGCCGACGCAGCCCGGACCTACCGCCTCACAGTAAGGGCGCAGCGGCGACAGTTGCGACCGTCCAACGAATCTAGGAAACAAACCCCGACAGACAACGCGGTAACGATGTTCCAATCGAATATAAAAAGCTAGAAAAATAATCCATTCTATTAAGAAATTTGCAATTTTTGACGTGGAAATCTGAACAATTAACAACAAATATTGACTCAAATCCCTAAATTTAACAGAAATGAAGCTGTCTCATGTGAAAAATATTGTTAAAAAGTATTAAAAATAAATATGACGTTAACTGCAAGTTATACAGACTTACTAAGAGCAACATTCACGAAAAAAAAGTAAGGAGCCAACCTATATTACCTAACGTTATTAAGAAACGGTTAAGCCTACATGACTAAACCAGATCAACGATAAAAGAAACGGTTCGAACGTCGTTACCGTTATGCAATCTGCAAATTGTCTAGCGGGATACAACAACGGTCTCCAAAATATTGGCAGTTACAGGAAAACTAATAAAATAATAAAATTGTATTCAATCACATAAAAATTTACATAATAAAGAATCGTTGGACGATCGCGTCCAGTTTTAGCATCATTTGTATGTGATATATTCAATTGCCGAAAATTATCATTCAAATTATTAGTGATAATTTCTGGTATAACTTTAGATTGATGTCTGATCATTATGTAAAGTGTATCACTGTGTTAGATCCGTTCAACATGTTATGTTAGTTTTAGAAACACGTGATTGTTTAAAAATACTTAGCATTTGTGAAGCAGTGTGATCTAACGGCGTTCGCTATATCATCTAGATGAAAGACAATCACACTAGTTTCATAAATATTAGTCCGCAGAGCTATAACAAATTGTTTTGCTATAGATTTTAACATTACATCGACAATGTTTAAACTAGCTTAATTCATAACGATTATTTTGCTATTGTAATTTAAATTTTATATACGACGGCGTAAGTTTTAAATGAATTGTACATTATGCATGAGCTAAACGTGTGTGTAAAGGATCGTCGTTGGATTCCCAAGTAAGATTAAAGATAGTAAATTTTTCAACTCTGAATCTTTAATCTGAGCATGTTTCCTAATGTTAACAAGGTGAGTGGGCTTCTTAAGCTTTGCATGTACCGTTTCTGTCGCATGTCCGTTTTTATCTCTTTTCTTATGCTTGCCTTTTCTCTTTTTTATCTTTATTCTATTTATATTATCTTTCTCTTTCACTGACACTCACACATACACGAACTGTGACACAGATGACTTGTACAGACGAATTGGACTATCAGTCAAAATTTTACACTCCACAAGATTGACACGTACAAAATCACTAGTTTTAAATAATTGGGCTTTGGCTCGATATTTTAGAAGAGGTCTCATTGGCCGGGGTATGATTTTTTATTATTTTAATTTCTGATTTCAAGAACTGAATTTTCAAGAAAGTTGACATTTGTTTTGAAGCCTTTAGTTTGGCTTTTGATGGTGGAAACTTGAATTTGTCTCTATGTTCAGGTTCATGGGAGCCCAAAGCCCTCCGATGTTGACGAGCCCTCACAGCTACAACGAAGCCCTAAAGAGAAACCTTCAGGTATTTATTTGCATACTAGTGTTCTGCGTTTTTTATATAGAAGCGTTCAAAGGTTAGTTCTATCCAATGGGAACTGATTTATGGGATAAAAAGTAGCATATGTTTCATTCCAGGTTTAGAACTACATCTTTGCAATTTTCAGCTCGATCTGTTGGTAGATATCCTATAGTCGATAGTCCTATTTACTCAAGTAACCTAGGTACCATAGATCAGTGCTGTGCTGATGCACATTTTTAATCCAGTGAAATCGGCACTAATCTAAATCTTTTGTAACATGCCTGCTCAGTCGTCGTTCGAAGCTGAATATGGTGATGAGAGTGGATTTTTTTAAAGATACTTGTGTAAAACAAAAATAACTTTTGTTTTTCCAGGGTATGATGGAAGACTGCAACTTGTCTTACATGTCTGGCGAAGACCACATGATGCAGACTGAGGAGTATCCTTCTTCTCACGATGATTACAGGTACGTACATTTTACAAACATAGTATTCGATTCATTTGGAAACTACGTCCCCGATTTTAATGAAATTTTGCATACATAATCGGATAAGAAATAGCTATGTTTGTATCGTTTTAGTTCTTCAAAATATGATGATATAATCATCATTAAATTAGATCGAAAGTAATAAAATGGCTTGAAAATGCATAAAAATGAATTTTCGCTCTAACTTTATGATGATTATGTATTTTGAAAAACTAAAACGATACAAACATAGCTATTTTTTATTCGATTATGTTTGCAAAATTTCATTAAAATGGGAGACGTAGTTTCCAAATGAATCGAATAGTACGTTTGTATGGGAGCTTAGAGGTTCAGTCCCACCTTAAGTGTATAGCTTATATCGGCTTACTCCGCTCCCCTTTACCATAAAATTTGTTCTTGTATTAACACTTTCATGGCTTACGACGCACATGTTCGTCGGGACCAGCTCCGGGCTGGGCAGTTTATGTGTTAAGCCAGAGTATGTTAGAATGAACAATCTGATTCAAGATTCAAGATTATTATTTGCCATCATGTTGTACAATATAGGTCTTAGAATTAGGTAGAGCTTCAACATGAGCCCGGGATAAAAAGTAGCCTATGTCCTATTCCAGACTATAATCTATCTCTGTGCCAAATTTCATTCAGATCCGTTCAGCCGTTCTGGCGTGATAAAGGAACAAACATCCATCCATCTATCCATCCATCTAAACTTTCACGTTTATAATATTAGTGAGATGAGATGAGATTATATTTTACATAGGTCCATAGATTCTAAATATTAACTTGTCTCGGTTAGATTTAATAAACGTATCATCAATATACCAACATCCTTTCTCTTCTTCCAGCCGATCTCAAATGATGAACGGCTACGGAGGCGGGTCCTCGCACGACGTGAAGGCTGAAGACCTCAGCGCCAACGAGACTCAGGACATCAAGCCCAATATCTACGCGCTCAAGAGCGAGATGCAGGCTTCGGATTATTCCAACAAAGGTATACATAGCCTTATTACAGTTTAACACCAAACATAGAGAGAGTGTAGTTTCAGGATCTTGCAGGATTTGATCGAACCTGTTCCATCCAATCCTGCAAAATCGTCTATTTTCGAGGATCGTCTGTTATACAGGTCGTCTTTAATAGACTCTAGATGAAAACTTAAGAGTTTTTTAGACTCTAATCTCACTAATATTATAAACGTGAAAGTTTAGATGGATGGATGTTTGTTCCTTTATCACGTCAGAACGGCTGAACGGATCTGGATGAAATTTGGCACAGAGATAGATTATAGTCTGGAATAGAACATAGGCTACTTTTTATCCCGGAATTCCCACGGAAACGGGAACTACGCGGGTGAAACAGCAAGGCGCCGCTAGTATAATATATGTTCCATCCAATCCTGCAAGATCGTCTATTTTCGAGGATCGTCTGTTATACAGGTATATTATGGAGTCTTTAATAGACTCTAGATGAAAACTTTGGAGTCATTATTAGACACTAATAATATAATAGAGTCTCTATGAGTCTATAACAGACAAGACCACAGATCACTATATATGTACCAACAAGACTTCAGCATAGTGACATTTTAGGAAATATTGTCAACGTAAACGTCACGTAAAAGTAAAGGTTCGTTTACTTTTTACGTGACGTTTACTTTTTGGTATGCCATCAAAAACAATCTAGAAACAGGACCAAGTTAGGTTGATGACTCCAAAGAGAATAAAACCTGGATGACTCTGCCGATAGCAAAGCTGAGCCCAGACGCTGCGCGCACTTTCATTCAAAATATAACTTTATTTACTACAGAAAAGGCACAAATTTTATTGATGTTTTGTTAACGCTTGCGCCAATTTGTATCTTTTTGCGTATTCAGGGCGCAATGCGCGTCACTTTGTGAAAAAGGTATGCATAGGATTTTGCGTTCATAGGAGCGGGACAGAGCATGCGTTTTTGGAACGGCGCAAGTGCAAAAATGGAGTTTTTGCTTATTTATAAGAAAACTACACAACTTATGAAAAAAACTATCTGAAGGAACCATAGGCTTAGGATGTACAAGACCAACAATGTCAGATTAGCGGTGTGACAAAAAATGAAATGTAAATGTGTGCGTGAAATAGTGTTGTCTTGACTCTAGCATAATATTATTATCGATAGTCTTACTGGCAAAATTGTAAGACACTAATGAGTTTGTTATCGAAGTTGTTTAAAAAGTATCTTACAATTTAAAAAAAAAAACAAATACATTTCAAATAGGTAAACAAATAGCAACAAAGCTAAAGCTAGGTAAAAAATAATTTATTAATGAAATGAATTGGTGCAACTAGTATGAAATAAGCGACTGATAACCTATTATGTTAGTGTATCACGTTGTCAAGAATATCTCACTAATATTATAAATGCGTAATTAAGGATGTTTCTGGGTATGTGTTTATTACCATGTATGTAAAATAAAACGAATCCACAGTTAAAGTCCAATGCATTTATTGTAAGTAGGCAATGTACAGCACTTACAAGTCAAAATTACATCTCATTATCACAAAATGAAAATAAAACTTGTCATAAGTATTGGATTCCGGCTAACAAAAATTAAAAAGCTCCCATATTCACATTTACACATTGTGACTCCGAAGAATTTCGACGACCATTTCCGCAGTATTATACTTACAGGTACAGATAAGGTTGGTATTGAGTCTTTCATTAGGACACGTCGATGTTTCCTTTGTACTAAGCATTTGGATTCAAAATGTTGACTACAAACAGTAGAGTTCTTATTTGGAGTCCAGGAGCCCCTATTTATAATCCGTAACCATTTATCACGTAACAAAGAATTGGTTGAAAACCTGTAAGAACATAACATTATAGATATTATTATATTAAATCTAATTTTATAAACCAGTCGCCAATCATCAGCGTTGGAGTATCATTCCCAGTCCTCTGGGTTACCTCTAACAGTATTGAACTGAATTACCAGTAACCCTGTATTATTATATTATATTTAGTTTTTTTTCTTTTACTGGAAAGTAGTGTTTTATTGTACCTACTTTACATAAGTACCTAACCCTATGAGCATTCACGTCGAACCTACCGGCAGACTCGAATTATCGACTATCGATACTTATGACGTCATCACTTTGTCAATCCCTATCGTAACCAAACAATTTTAAGTTTTACACCAAATATCCAAAAATTCTTCATTTAGCATTGTAATTTGATGATAAGTCTAAAGAGAAACCAATTATCTAAGCTTTCAATAGCTCTTTTGCCTCTTTTCAAACAACAAAAGGCGAAATAAGGGTTATGAAGAGTTCAGTAAAAATAGTCATAAATTACCTGTGAAACGTGTATATATGTGGATTATTGCCTCTTGTAACGTCACATTCACTCACTGAACACGACACCATGGTGGCCGAATAAAGAACTTCTGATTAAATCGTAAGATTATTAATTATTTGTGCATTTTCACTTCAACTTTGAACAGGCAGGGACGCTATCGCCTCTTACTCGCGTAATTATTGTCATATAGACATCTTGTTTCGCGTCTCTTTTTCTCTCGCGGCAGTGTGTATCAACTAAATACCTCTCGCTCCCACGCTTTGTTGGTCTATTGAGCGTAGTGAAAAATTCTATGTCTATGGAAGGAACCAAGTAATTAGTGTCACAGAGCAATATGGCCTCCACTGGCGTCCAGCGTTTTAATTAAGTTAGGCGCGCAACTTGTTGACACTAATTGATTGCATAAAACTTTGTATTTTTTGGTTCATTTGCACCGTAAAACCTATTTGAGACACTTTTCAAAAAAGGGTGTAATACCCTATTAAGTGAGATTCACTGTACCTAATTTTTTGGTTGTCCTTCCAGGAGACTATTCCAAGGAACACGTGCCCAGCAGTCGCTCCGAACAGACCAGTCCATACGAAGACTACCCTCGCGAAGAGCCGAGAGGATATCGTCCGTCTCTGTCGCACATCAAGGACGAGGCTGAGAACCTCTCGCTCGAACGATCTGACAAGTAGAGTCGATAAGAAATGTTCATTGTTGGAAATTTTGATAAATTATACAGTGGTTTTGACGTTTGAAATTGGAAGGATTATGTTTGAAATTGGAAATGTAATTGGTTTTCTCCAAATTTTCATACATGGAAAGGTTCAACAGTGATTGAAAAATTTGAAGAAGGAAGGATATTATGTTCGAAATTGGAAATGCGGTGATTGGATTATGTTCGAGATTGAAATCTGGTCAATGGACATGTTCAATGTTTAGTAAAAAGGTTCAATGGATATGTTACATGTTAATTAATGGATGAATTATGTTGGTTGGAAATATTCTGAGAAAAAGTTGATAGAAATTTTTATTTGATGGAATTTTTCAATTTTTATGAATAATTTCATGAATCTAAAATTGAATTCAGAAAATTGGGTTCTGCCAATATACAAACAAGGAATTTTCACAGAAGCTTTACGTAAAAGTTTTTGAGGAACATGTTCATGAAACAACTAATATGGATCGAAGTATTTTACAGTAACTCGGTAGAAGCTCATGGCACCACCGTTGAAAATTATGTTCCACGAAAATCAAATTGATTTACCAATCCTAGCGATTCGAAACAATTCGGAACATCTGAACATTGTTATGTTCTACTTATTAGCAGAAAACTGGGATACCAAGAAAAGCTAACGGAAATGTCTAAGTTCACAAGTGCTCAGTTCCACTTTGTGTTCCACCCAGTTGATGGCCGTGTTCATTATGAACATGACGCGCAAGGACGTTACAAGATATCACAGTATGTAATACATAATATTTACGGGTGTAGTTGTATTTCATAACTAAGTAGAGTGGTGTTAGAATATAATGTGTTCACATACGGAATTCTTATAATAATAGATGATCTCTATTGTGGAATTGTACTATAATAGTAACCAAATATTATTCAGTTTTCCCCGGTACAACGGGATTCGAAGTATTAATAGTTTTTATTTTAGTTTTTAGTTTAGATTTGGTAGCTGCGCTAATCCAAGTTAGTTGTATTTAGTAAACACTAGGAAATTTAGAAATGTTAAGAGAAGTCAACGATTTAAAACCTTATAAGGTCCATATCAATATTTAAAACTATTTAATCATTGTTACTGATATTAAGAACAATAAGTAGTCGTATTGCTCTTAAAGTTTAGGTTACGCCAAGCGTTTCAGTTGAATTTAAATGAGTTTCATTAGTTTTTTCAAAATAACAACATCTACTTAATAGCGCGTTTAGAATCAATACGTGATAGTAACAAGTATGAACATTATCTGTCAGTAATCAAACAATATTTAATAACTTGTATGAGTTACAGAAGAAAATTATTAGTATTGAGTTTATTAAACAAAAAACAAATAGTGTGTGTCTAGTGTTCCCGTGGCATGCCTATTTATATTTTAATATTTTTCAATGTCAAATAATTTGTGTTTTTAAGTAAATACGTCAGAAAAATGCGAAATTCATTAAAGAATGGTATTCAGAAAAATATTGCGAAACAAAAATGGTTAACCCTTCAAACCGTCCTCGCGTAAAACAACGTGACTTACATTTTACGCTGTAAAAAAAAATTATATCGCGCGAGTTGAATTACGGCCACGGCGGCTAGTCTCAACGAAGTCTAGCCAGGTGCGCAGGACATTAGAGAGCACTAGTGACAGCAGACCGAGGAGAGGTTAGGCGCAGGACCAACAGCTTAACGTAATATTATTTTACTGACAGATATTTATCATACTTCTCCTTCAGGTTATAAAAGATCTCAGTAGTAGTACTTGACTGTCCAGAACAGGTACAAAACAGCTCTTATTATAAACAGTTTTAAGTAGCGATTAATTATTATTTTTGTGATGAACGATCTGACGATTATTTAAAAATATTTTTTTATTGTTTTTGTGTTGAGTGGCATTATTTGACGCTTTTGCGGCATTATTCCATTTTAATAACTTTAGTCTATGTTAGGTTGTAAATATTTATCATGACTATCATGAAATGTATAAATTCTTTAATGGTAAAATTAGTAATCATATAAACGTTTACTTATAAAATATCGCTTAAATCGTTCATGTTGTAGAAATTTAGATGAATAATGTAGTTAAAAATGTTCACTTATTGTACCTACTTTTAATATTATTGGAAATTGTTTTCTGTTTCTAATTTTTGTGCATTTTACTGCATTTATGAAAACAGCTGGATTCATTTTCAAAGACATACATGGCACATTGAGATTCTGCCATATATTCCTTATTTTATTTTCGTAGTTTTTTATGAAAGGGTGAAGTAACCATATCACAACTATGTATGTATACTTACTATAATCTAGTTTGTACTATGATTGGGTATGTAAAATTAATCTCGGCGTATTTGGAATTTAATGTTCATTATAGAAAATATAATAACCGCCTTTGAAAGTATACCATGTTTGAAATAAACTGTAAAAGTACTACAGTTCTTCTTTTGACATGTTGTACACAGTATCTAGGAATGAATTTTGTAGAAATATTGTAGTTCAAACAGTTTTCTTTAAAGTTTTATCGGCACGTTTATTAATATCTTTGTACCGAGTAGTCTTTAAAATCGGAATTAAGTAAATGGATTTCAATATTTTGAAGGCTCAGAATTTATTAATGTTCGTGCTGTATATTTATGTATATTTTACTATACCACATTTCTGCTGCTTGTTCTTAAAAAAACCTAGAAGATAGAATGTGATTTTGGAATTGTTTTATAATCGCACGCTAATGCGAAATTAAATATTGGAATTGATTTTGTTGTTATAAAGGTTATTTTTATTTTGTTCTGGTTTTTGCGATAAGGAAATACCAAAATGGAAATGTATGCATATTTTACACAATAAGAAACAGTCAGTTGTATCAATATATTTAGCACCGTAGATTCTTTTCGAAGATTTAGTGAGGCTTGTTTTTTTTACTACGTACACAAATAAGAGAATTTCCCATATTTCTATTTATAGTTGCGAGTTTATTTTTTTAATATTTTACCGGGCGGTGCTTTGGTCACTGACCCTGAGACTTGCGATAAGGGTTAAAAAATATTATTCCGCGCTGCCCACTTTTTTTTAGTAAATATATTATTTATTTACTGTCACAGCAATGAAAAAGTGTTTAAAATATGTTCAAATAATACGATTTTCCATTTTGATATTAGAAATGCGACTGTTAGTAGCCTCATTAAAGGCTCGAATACATATAGATCATTGTAAATTATACTTAATTAGTGTTGTATTAAACGAATTCATTACAATATAAAATATTTTATTTAGTTCCTGCATTGTTCAAAATGTTTTTTAATGTAAGAAAACATTTTTTTATGTAAAATTATTAAATTTTAATGTAAGAAAACATTAAAATAACAAGAGAAGGAAGAAAAAAAGTAAAAAAAATAACGATATTCAAAAAATCTTAGTACAGGGTTGTTCCTCTCGTGGTCCAGAATCATAATTATCCCTTAGGCTTAGCAGGTATGTTTCGAGGAACTCTGAATAAAATAATATTTCTTTATTGAGACACAAGGTAATAATAATAATAAGCTTTATTGCAGGAAAGATGGATATAAATTATGTACCTACAGTAAATGGCAGTTAAAAGTTTTAGTTTTAAGAAGTTCTTAAAAAAAACGAAGTAAGTATCCTGCCCTGCCCAACGGCGGTGTTATCCCTTGCAGGGATTTCTACCAGACCACTATGAGCTATCTAGGCTTACATCCAATGCTACCTAAGAGTAGCTAGCTGTGAATATTTTTAAGCTTACGCGATCTGAACCCATAATTATTAATACTATTTAACGGGTATTTATCGCGTTTATTTACCTATTTTTCCCGACGTTTCGACAGGTTTAGACACTGTTGTGGTCACGGGATGACTGCTCGCTGTGTGTAGTAGTTGGACTAGGCCAGTGTCAGTGAGTCCGTCAGCAGAGTGGTAGCTTACTACCCCCCGAACTAGTTGGTACTGTATCTCAGGTTCCATTAAGCATAGAACAAAATCTACGAAATAGGTACCAAGGCCTCCACGGGACATAAAAAAAAATATCAGAGCTTCTTGTCGAACCCGAGAGGTCGTGAGTGTCTGGCGCAGCGCATCAGCATTATCATACAGCGGGTGCGGTCAGCCAGGTGGAATGACGATTTGCGAAAGACTGCTGGCAGATGCTGGATGCGGCAAGCTGAATACAGGGCGCAATGGCGCTCATTCGGGGAGGCCTTTGTCCAGCTGTGGACTAATATAGGCTGATGATGATGATGGGGAAATGCAGTCAGCCTCTTGGTGACGCTTCCGACTGGTATTGATGTGGATCTGTTGAGCTACCTGTAGATTGTTTGCAACATGCGTTTGTAATTAGGTCAACTATTTCTGCAGTAAATAGTGGTTCTTATTTGTTTATTTCTATTAGTCTTAAAAAGTCATTTGGAAATTAACCCTAAAATCCCCATTAGATAACTTAACCTATCCAGTGACAGCGCAAAAAAAAAAACGGCAATTCATTATTATCTTCCAACACTAAAATAAACTCTTCATCGTATGAATGTGTCATACAGCGGATGTGTTTCTTATGACACTAATTAATTGGTCATTAGTTTCAAAAATAGTTGCTTGAACTCTGGCAAACAAAAACAGTTCATATTTAGGACTTCATTCGGTAGTTAGGTACTACTAAAGTGAAAGAGAATCGTTGTTGGATAAGCCGAGATGAGCCTAGTGTAGAAACGCAAGGAATGGTAGTGGTCTGTGACAAGAGGAGGTCTATTGACTTAAGGTGGGGCTGAACCCGTAAGTTCCCATGCAAACGTAGGTACTTTTCGATTCTTTGCAAACTATGTCCATTGTAATCAAATTGTTGTGGCTGTATCTCTTGAACCGTAAGAGGAAAACAGTTGAAATTTTCACAGATGATGTATCTATTTCTGGTGCCGCTATAACAACAAATACACAAAAAACAGAATAAAATAGATATTTAAAGGGGCACCCATACAACAAAAGTGATTTTTTTGCCGTTTTTATAGATAATGGTACGGAACCCTTCATGCGCGAGTCCGACGTGCACTAGGTCGGTTTTATTGAAAGTTGGCCGCGCAGGTCTACTGATGTGGCGATCTCTAAGGTACCTTGTCCTATGTCTAGCAGTGGACGTCTTTCGCCTGAAATGATGATGACGACGATAAAAGTTATTCCTTTGCGACACCCCTAAGTAAACGAGTTGACGTTTTTATACATATCTTCTTTGCGACAGCCTTATAAAAAAGACATGGTATTTTTATCAGTTTTTTTTGCGGAAGTGTCTGCACGGATGCTTAGCAAATGTGACGGCAGACGGCTGATTCAGGATGATGCACCGACATTCCGATCAAATGTCCTAAAGTACAGGCTAAATATAAACATTGTTATTTCGGGTTGTGTCAAAATGATAACCATTGATGACAGGCACAGTTCTTTACTTGCAAGAGTTTAGCGAGCCAATGATAAAATAGAAAATGAACTTTACTCGAATAGAATAATGTTTGTTTTTAAAAGCAACAATTTTAACCCTGTTTAATTTCGATACCGTTTGACCTTGTATGTAACAATATTCACCTACCTATTTTTTTTTACTACGGTCATCGATCGAAGCATTCGTCGTCCCGTAGGAATACAAGAGAATAACAAACAAAAACCGACCAAGTGTGAGTCGACTCGCACACAGAGGGTTCTGTCTGTTCCATCGTACATAACTATTTTGCAAAAGGAACACCAAAACAACACCTTCAAAACTGGTAAAAAAATTGCTAAAAGCCATCATGACGCGGTCGCCCATCCAACTACTGACCGCGCCCGACGTTGCTTCAGTGATCGGTAGTCAACTTAGTATGGCCATTGGACCCCTCAATTATTAAAATTATTTTGTTTTTATTATTTATTTATTATTGTTATAGCGGCCATAGAAATCTACACCTTGTCAAAATTTCAACTGTCTTCCTATTACGGTTCAAGAGTTCAAGAGAGCCTCGACAAAAGTAGAACAAAAATGTATAAAAAATACGTTTTTTTCAATATTTTTTTATAATTTGTATTTATAGCGCCAAGAGAAACACATAATATTCTGTGAAAATTTCAACTGTCTACCCTTAGTCTTACGGTTCATGAGATACTTTCTGCTGACGGACGGACAGGCGGACAGAAATCGGAGACTTAGTAATAGGGTCCCGTTTTCCCCCTTTGGGTACGGAACCTTAAAAATTTAAGTAAAAAAAAACAAATGGGTGTTTTATCTATGCATAGATAAAACGTCCATTTGTTTTTTTTGTCAACAATGTCTTTACTCTACATGTAGAGTACCTACAGACATTGTTGACTCTACAAGACATGTGCAATTTGTGGCCTCGATGGTACTCGGTAATCCATACTTATATTATAAATTCGAAAGTACCTCGGTCTGTCTGTCTGTCTGTTCCCTTTTGACGCCTTAACGGCTGAACGGATCTCAATGAAAGTAAGGGAGGTTAATGGTATCCCGGGGACGGACATAGGCTTCTTGAAGAGCGTGCGAATCCGCGGGCAGCAACTAGTTATCAAAAACATAGATATTTACCGTAATTATAAAGTTTAATCGTAAAAAAATAAAAAAAATGACGAAATAGATGTTGGTCTTGACGAAAGATCTTCGATCAAAAATAAGTAGTTCGCGGCCTCCCCCGTAGATTCCTAGAGCCTTACAAAAATGACAATCAAAATTGTCTACGTTTTGTTTTGACGCAGACAGTTCGCGCAGAGCCTGACAAGTTTTTTCCATACGGAACAAGAGATTGGTGGAGTCGAATTCATTTTATTTTATTTTGTAAGTAGGTAGGTACCTTCCTGAGAATTATATACCTACCTACTCAGTTTATTTTCTATAAGGATTAATTAACAGAATTCAGGTAAAGATAACGAATCATTTATTGATGAAACTATAAATTGGTGTCTCAACAGTAGGTATTTATACAAAAGGGTCATTTCAGACATACAACAATTTAAACTTACAATACAATTTCAGGCAGGCACTCTAGATTAAAAAGATCTGGTTCCTGTCTGCGGCTTTGCACGAGTTTTTTTTACGGGACAAAAAATAAACGTTTTATAAATTCATACTTCTGGTAGAAAGACTAGGTTCTTACCTACCTAGGTAAGAACCTAGTCTTTCTTTTATTAGAGAGTCTACGCAAATGAAATTTTAGGGCGGGCCAACTAGTTATTTTAAAAATCATCAACTAGTAATATTAAACTTATTTTTATGAAAAATATGTTAATACATACTAAAAATGAAAAAAAAATTTAGAAGAAATAGCCTCTCCATTTATCAATTTAGAACAAAATTAATATTTTAACATAGGCAAACCAAACAACAATATTTTATGCTGATTTCACAAGTATATGACTCACATCTCATCGCTCTCAGCGATAAGGCCGCCTTTTGTACTCTTTTATGTTTATTTTAGATATAAGAATATTTATTCATGTTAAGTTTATTGTACAATAAAGTGTTCATTCATTCATTCATTCATCTCAATATACGGGTAAGAAATATATATAAACTTACTGAAAATAAGAAATTCCATCCTTCTTCAGCACTTTGGACGAGTGATTCTTGCATTTTTTGTACGAGCACTTACCCATGCTTTTTGTCTGAACGCTAAAATGACACTAGTTGAAAAGCTTTCCTAACATGTCAAAATGTTTCTCTTTTGCTACTGAAGGTTGTGGCGTGCGCATTGTGAATCTAAGGGGGGCCGGCAAAGCCGGACATTTTTGATCGATGCGAAAGATACGTAAAGCTTGGGACGAATTTTGCTCCAACTCGAAAACCAACATTCTAACAAGGGAAAGGTTTCTTGTTCGCTTCTTTACTTTACCTTAAAAAGATTGAAGTGGACAAAAAATCAAAGTGATCGCTTCATTTCCTAGTTATACTTATGTACTCTGAGTCTGACTCAAGGTCAGGTCTACACAAAGAGCAATGGAAAGGAGCATTCTTAAGATTCGAAAAATACATAAAATAAGAAGCAGTTCAATCAGACAAAAGACTAAATTAACAGATGCAGGCGCACAAGCTTTAAAACTAAAGTGGAAATGGGCAGGGCACATCTCTCGCCTCACCGATAAAAGATGGACCATACAGACTACACGATGGAAGGGACCAGCTGGCAAAAGAAATGTTGGCAGACCGTACACAGACGATGGGCTGATGATATAGTCCAAATAGCAGGAGAAAGCTGGTTGAGCCAGACAATCGACAGACAGTCATGGATGAATATGGAGGAGGCCTTTACTCAAGAAGGGATCCAACTCACTACAACTGTAAATAATATCTAGTATTATATAAGTACCTCATTAACCTACTAATAAGCAAAAATACTAATAATAAAACTTTGTACATATTCACTTAAGGAGTTTGGAAATAAAAAGGCTTAATTATTATTATTATTATAATCTGAGTTTTGTGACGTTTCCAAGAGTCCTGTAAGGTCTAAAGGAAATAAAGAACTTTGAATTTTGAATTTAAAACACGTAAATACTTCCAAAGAACAAAATACTTATCTTAAAACATATGGTTTTGATAATCATCAACTAAACACCATTGAAAACGTTACCAATGAAGATGTAGAAGATATAGAGTCTACAACAATTGGAAAGGCATGGTATATCGATGTACCGTGTGCCGGTTGATTTATGAGTCGCAGCAAGTGTAATTCTAGGGATGCCATGTAATCTATCGATTAATATTGCACGCTAGGTAAAAATAGTATCGATAAATCGACAGGTGGCAAATTATGTTCGCACGGGTAGATTCTATCGCTAATGTTCATCAGGGATAATGTAGGATTCTAATAGTAAAAGAATTTTTCAAATCGGTCCAGTAGTTTTCGAGCGTATTCAATTCAAACAAACAAACAAATCTTATCTGTTTGTTATTATTTGTGTAGTTAAATTACCACATTAAATTCGTATGAATGTCGTTTTTATAAATCGAATTCTACGCATCAAAGCTGGTGCTACGCTTTTAATTTCAATTCATTTATTTATACCTTAGGGTCACACCAGTCAACGGAACACTTGGTCATGTCAAAGTTACATTATTTTAAGTAGGTAATAATTTAAAACAGAATAATAATAATACAGATTAATTAATAATCAGAATCATTTGAATAATTTAAACAAGGTTGGGTTGATACTTTTTTTTGTATAGTACTAACGTTGTAGTACTAGCTAACTATAGTAGTTTTGTATAACTAATAAAATTTACTCAGAAATTTACAGCCAAATTATCAAAATTCATGTCCAAAACTTTAATATTACTGTCTAATGCAAAAACCTAAAAAAAACAAATAGAGCATTGACTCTATCGTATTGTCTATATTTTTTACGTCTAACTAGCACATCACTAAGCTACTGACATGTGGCCCTTAATTATATTTCAACTCATACGCCACAAAACCGCTGAACCGACAAAAAAAAACTCTAAAATAACTTTATTTAATCCCAACGATCTGGTTACTGAACTCTATCTATAGAAAAAAATCTTTTTTCTTAACTTTTTACGCGCACATGTTCAGGAATGGGTTAAAGATTCAGTTTTTTTAGTTTTTTTTTGTCGTACAAAGTGTCATTTAGATTTGAAATGGAAAGTTAGGGGTTAATATAGTATTTTTGTTAGTTTTTAATGCGGTTTTACGGGAAGATGAGTAATGGAAGCATATGGGAATCATTTCGTGAGATACACGTGAGAATCTTTTTTTGGAACCTGCGTCAATTTCATTGAACTGACAACACTGGCAAAAAATACTAAAACCTAAAAGTCCTTGCTCACACAACCACTTTCTACGACAAATCTTTCACTGTACAAGTGTACAAGTAACCCGTCTATGGAATGTCCACGTCTGATGTCCATGGGGAGAGCCCTGGACATCAGACGTGCCAAATCACTGCCTATTCTTAAAAAACTGCTTCATCAGCTCAGCTATATCTATCGTTTTAAAATTAGACAACTTTATCTTTATTCTACAACGCGGACTACATTTTGTTAGAACTTATCGGAGAAGGTTTTTTCTCGGAATTGTTACTAAATATTTTCATCCTTATATTTTTCATAGAGATTCTCTAGTATATTCTAAGGTTATTTTCGCGAGAACTCATAATAAAACACTGTTTAACCGGATTGATCGCGTATATTTTATATTTTGTTTATAACCTGACGTTTCGGAGGCTTTTCTGATTCCATGGTCACAGGCAGACTGAGGTGACATTTGTCTTAACAAGTAATTTGAATTTTACATATCTACCGTCAATTATACAACTTTAATCATAACGTTCCGTATGTACGCAGTAATCACTAACAGTGTCTTGATGGGTTGTAGCTATGGATTGCTGGGTGTGGGACCTGACTCGATGTAGCACTGGATCCCAAGCAGCAGGTACTCTCAATAAATTTAAATTACTTGTAATGACAAATGTCACCTCAGTCTGCCTGTGACCATGGAAGCTGAAAAGCCTCCGAAACGTCAGGTTATAAACAAAATATAAAATACTAGCAGCGCCTCGCGGTTTCACCCGCGTAGTTCCCGTTCCCGTAGAAATTTCGGGATAAAAAGTAGCCTATGTCCTATTCCAGTCTCAATCTATCTCTGTGCCAAATTTCATCCAGATCCGTTTTGCCGTTCTGGCGTGATAAAGGAACAAACATCCATCCATCTATCTATCCATCCATCCATCCATCCATCTAAACTTTCACGTTTATAATATTAGTGAGATATGCGATCAATCCGGTTAGACAGTGTTTTATTAGAGATTCTCTATTTCTCCGCATTAGGTACCTCAACCATCTGTGCAATGGCACAGAGTACCTACCTAGGTAATGTTAGGAGGTACGGTACCTCCTAATGACGGTTATGCATACTGAATGGCGCATAACTAGTCTATAAATAGTCCACTGCTGGACGCAAGCATCCCCCTGATGAGCCTTATTGTCTTTTATATCATGGGGGTAATGCCCATAATCCCCACTGGGCGTGGGCATGTGGGTTGGGATTCCAATTCGGTGGATCTGTTCTGAGGCGCTGCTGCCGGCCCCCCGGTGTATGTCCCGTCGCCTCTTACGACACCCATAGGAAGAGTTGGAGTGGTGCGAATTCTAAGCCGGCACCACACACACGGCTACTTATGCTCCTGAAGTCCTGAGGCTACCTTTGAGCCTTATTCGCACAGTAGGTTTGGCGTGACGAAGTAACAAAGATCCAAGTCAAAATCAAAATCAAAAATTCTTTATTTCCAAAAGTACAAAAATTTACACTGTCCAAATGTCCAAATGAATGGAACGTAAGTTTGTATTGTATGGGGGCGTAAAGGTTCCCAACTCATACTTTCGCATTATTATTATTATTATGATTTCGTTTAGACGCACATTGACTAATACGCATAATGACCAATGAAAAATAACCAATACGTGAAATGACCAATGGAAATAACTTCATGAATACGAAAAATTACCAATCG
This sequence comes from Eupithecia exiguata, assembly GCA_947086465.1. Lineage (NCBI taxonomy): Eukaryota > Metazoa > Arthropoda > Insecta > Lepidoptera > Geometridae > Eupithecia > Eupithecia exiguata. The sequence continues at coordinate 1,692,683 of OX352251.1, forward strand.
CAAAATAACCAATACGTGAAATGACCAATGGAAATAACATCATGAATACCTACGCAAAATGACCAATACGTTTTACTGCTTTACTATTGACCTATTCAAAGTGTCTTGCTCACTACTCTATTGTGGTCATAGGTACTTTAAGAATTGGCGTATTTTAATCACCCCCCCCCCCTGAAATTCCCCTCTAAGGGAATGTAAGCTTTTGAATAAATATCTAGTAAACTCTATCGAATTTCTTATACCCTACATTAAACTTAGAACAGTCAACAACCTCTAAAACAAACATCCAAGACATCTCACCCATCAAACTCTCGAATCAAAATCTCGAAAACGTACTTTTAAGATTTTTTGTTTAAAAAAATAAGATAAACCTTTGAAATGAAAGTTTATTTATAATTGTTTTTTACATCTGCCTGAAGAGTGTGGCACAATTACTCGCTACCATTATTGTATTTCTGTTTTTTATCTGAACATGTGCGCGTGCTTCGCTTTTGTACCTATTCAAGGGATGTCAAATTGCGGCCCGCAGAAAAAGCCACTGAATAAGTTAAAATCGAATATTAGAAAAGATTATTACGTATTGCGTATTTGTACCGTATGTTTTATATCATCATGATCGTTATCATCATCAGCGTATGTTATATATGCTGGACATAGGCCTACTTTAATGAACGCCATAGCACCCTGTCTTCAGCTTGACGCATCCAGCATCTGCCAGCAGTCTCTCATGTGTTATATGTGAAAGTTTAACGTCTTATCTAGGCCAAGGAGAAGAAGTTCCAGAAGTTTGATTCGGTGGACTATTTAAAATAGATAAACTTCTTTATTAATTTTATGATATTTCTTGTTCTCATTCTATATTTAATACCTAATTAAACAAACAGACAAACAACAATAACATCCAATCAGATTAGACGATCAGATTTTTGCGATCTAAAAACACAGCGTTTTATCGGTAAAACCTTAATCTTTCCGCGGGCCGCAGTTGGCCAGCCTTGCTAAGCACGGGCGTGTTAATTTGGTGTACCACCGCGATGATCATTGCATCTCAAACTTTCTGTCGCTTTCACTATTTATAGAAAAATTATTAAAATTGTATAAAATTTACTTTACCAACTCTATTTCAACATTTCCTACTGACGGAAGTTGTGTTATTTTATTTAAATATTTGTTATTTTTCCCTAGAACGCAAACTCCTAGTTTCTAGTTTAAAAGACAGTTCAACTAGATAGGTAGGTTATTGGTAAATTAGTAACACAATGTGAACCGCAGGTTTGGCCCAGAATTACGAACAAGTTTGCGAAGACGCCTGGTCTTAATTCTTAACTTGGCATCTAAGACTAAGTAGATTTCTTACTTAGTCTGAGCTTGGCATTGATAATAGGTAACCCCTCGATTCAATAATCGTTCGTTAGGCAGGTTTTATTTGAACATTAAATTAGAAACTGCTCTGAATTAACAGGGGTATATCGGTGTGAAAGATCGATCTTTAGTAACTCTTTGGGTTCCAGACAAAAAGGTGTTATTAGGGTTCCGTACCCAAAGGGTAAAAACGGGACCCTATTATTAAGACTTCGCTGTCCGTCTGTCACTAGGCTGTTTCTCATGAACCGTGATAGTTACAGAGTTGAAATTTTCACAGATGATGTATTTCGGTTGCCGCTATAACAACAAATACTGAAAAACAGAATAGAATTAATATTTAAGGGGGCTCCCATACAACAAACGTGATTTTTTTGCCATTTTTATAGATAATGGTACGGAACCCTTCGTGCGCGAGTTCGACTCGCACTTGGCCGGTTTTATTCTATCACTCTTTTATGTTTTTTGTGGTACTTTTGTGTAGTACGGATTCTGATATTGCGCTCGACTTGTTTGCTTAAAGTTTGAGAACCACGTAATCGTAACAAGTGTAAGCATTTCTCGACATCTCATGGCCTACTTATTGTTTGTTTTAAATTCATTAATCATAACATTACAGTTTAAACCTAAAGTGTAAGTTTGTGTTCCATTAGGTCACATAAAAAGTCCTTGATGAAAATAGATCTTTTGAAGAATTGGGCTGAAGAACAGTAAAATATAATTTATATACAAAAAATAAATTAGTGTCATATTCGACTCTGTTACATCTATACTAATATTATAAATTCGAAAGTAGCTCTGTCTGTCTGTCTGTTACCTTATCACGACTAAACGACTGAACGGATCTAAATGGAATTTGGCAGGAAGGTAAATAGTATCTAATCTAAATTTAAAATAATGACACGTCTCATGCGCTTGTACAGTTTTAAAGAAAAAAAAATATCAGTAAAAATTGTGATGTCGGACGATCAAAAATGTCCGGCTTTGCCGGCCCCCCTTAGATTCACAATGCGCACGCCACAACCTTCAGTAGCAAAAGAGAAACATTTTGACATGTTAGGAAAGCTTTTCAACTAGTGTCATTTTAGCGTTCAGACAAAAAGCATGGGTAAGTGCTCGTACAAAAAATGCAAGAATCACTCGTCCAAAGTGCTGAAAAAGGATGGAATTTCTTATTTTCAGTAAGTTTATATATATTTCTTACCCGTATATTGAGATGTGAGTCATATACCTGTGAAATCAGCATAAAATATTGTTGTTTGGTTTGCCTATGTTAAAATATTAATTTTGTTCTAAATTGATAAATGGAGAGGCTATTTCTTCTAAATTTTTTTTTTCATTTTTAGTATGTATTAATATATTTTTCATAAAAATAAGTTTAATATTACTAGTTGATGATTTTTAAAATAACTAGTTGGCCCGCCCTAAAATTTCATTTGCGTAGACTCTAATAAAAGAAAGACTAGGTTCTTACCTAGGTAGGTAAGAACCTAGTCTTTCTACCAGAAGTATGAATTTATAAAACGTTTATTTTTTGTCCCGTAAAAAAAACTCGTGCAAAGCCGCAGACAGGAACCAGATCTTTTTAATCTAGAGTGCCTGCCTGAAATTGTATTTTAAGTTTAAATTGTTGTATGTCTGAAATGACCCTTTTGTATAATACCTACTGTTGAGACACCAATTTATAGTTTCATCAATAAATGATTCGTTATCTTTACCTGAATTCTGTTAATTAATCCTTATAGAAAATAAACTGAGTAGGTAGGTATATAATTCTCAGGAAGGTACCTACCTACTTACAAAATAAAATAAAATGAATTCGACTCCACCAATCTCTTGTTCCGTATGGAAAAAACTTGTCAGGCTCTGCGCAAACTGTCTGCGTCAAAACAAAACGTAGACAATTTTGATTGACATTTTTGTAAGGCTCTAGGAATCTACGGGGGAGGCCGCGAACTACTTATTTTTGATCGAAGGTCGGACGTTATAATAAAAAATAAAAAAATTCAATAACTTTATTTCTTTAGGCTTACAAAATAAGCACTTAGCGACAAGTCAAATTTTATACAAAAAGAGTTTTATAAATAGTCAATATTATCAAATAAGAAACAAAAAGTTATTGATTTTGTTCGCTTCAATTTTTTGTCCACTAATGGAAGATAGGTGTGTAAAATGATAAAAGATAGGTGTAGTAAAATAGGTGGCGACACTCCAACGCGTTCTGCGTTGGAGTACCGGTCACCATCTCACTTAACTTATGCAAGCGTAGATGTCGCCGAAGCCACTGGACTGATGAACATCTGGCGCACCGCATCAGCATTGCCATGCAGCCCAGCTTGCGATTGGTACTAATATGGATCAGTTGGGTTACCTCTATATTATTTGCAACAGTATGCAGTTATCTCAACTGTTTCAATTGTAATTACTGTGCGTGACCCGAGAGCTGGTGAGTACCTATCTGGCGCAGCGCATCAGCATTGGTATACAGCGGGGCAATGCAGCTAGCGACTTGGGCACGCTTCCGACTGGTATTGATATGGATCAGTTGCGCTACTTGTAGATTGTTTGCAACAGTCTGCAGTTAGCTCAATTGTAAATGCTAGTTTTAATTTAATTCTATTATTTGATTGTAATTTTCTTTGTTAATAAAAGTACCTACTTAAAAAAATTACTAGTTAGTACTAATTTGACAGTAAAAGACGAGTCCCTTATTTGAATGCTCATTTTTGTGCTATGCGATATCGGAGTGGTTGCGCCTACAACCTTTAGAATCGACCCCGCCAACTCAGCATGTGGATATCGTAAGAATCGACTAACCTACCAGAGGAAGACCTTCTGTGTATTTTTAACATTTTTGTTATGGTGGACAAACAAACAAACTTACGTAGTTACCCACATGAACCCTGAAAACTCACACTTAGGCAGTCATATAGAAATCTACAGCAAAACTCCTAGTGAGTTGCAAAATCTATCAATAAATAAATTCAAACAAATTGTCAAAACCTTTCTGTGCAAAAAGGCTTACTACAAAATATCAGATTATTTAGAAGATAAAAAAGCTTGGGACGGGTTTTGCTCCAACTCGAAAAATAACAATTAACAGGCTTAAGGTTTCTTCGTCTCTTTTTTACTGTATCTAGTCTACAAACCGAAGCGACAGAAATCAAAAGTACCTACCACTTTATCTCCGTGTCAGTGTTTTATTGTCAGAATTTGACCTTTTCTAAGTGTAGGTACATTTTTATATTTATGGAAATAAGGTATTTTTGATTTTGATTTTAAAATATTTTTATTGATCAATGGAATAATGTTTAATTTAACAACTGTTTACAAATGATTTAAAAAGTTGCACGCGCAATACTAATTTTATGATCGTGTTAGTGTTTCGTTTTATTATCTTTAATGCACTTGGATGACACGTGTGGATTAAACAGGCCGTTGAAGGATAGACTTCGGCCTGCGTCTTCACTCGCTACTATAGTTATTACATCTGCACCTGTGTTTGATGATCTTTCTACATAGAAATTAATAAATCCCAAAAATTTACGATCTCGACGGGATTCGAACCCGCACCTTCCCCTTCAGCGCAGGGTTGCTCTTTTTCCAACTAAGCTACGTGATCTTATCTCGCCGAGGTGTAAATCATTGGGAGTTCTTTCGGCACTTACGCCGTCAGCGCCGCCTACAGAGGAAACAATGAAGTTATCCAATTCTGCTCAAAGACCAAATTTACATTTAGTTCGTTTGACGAGAGGTTTTGCCGTTGCTTGATTCGTTGGGATTTATTAATTTCTTAGAAATTACCCAGAGTACTATAATAAATAAAAACCTTAGAATCTTTATACATGTTACGACCGGATCGTAACATATACCGACATAATATGGTACAAATATTTGTCCCAAGGCGGGAATCGAATCCGCACTATCCTGCGTCGCGGGCGAACCTTCGCCCACCGCGGTTACAGAGATCGTTTGATAATAATAAGAGGTAAAGAAAATGTTTTGGTTTGCAACAGTCTGCAGTTAGCTCAACAGTTTCAACTGTAAAAACTAATTCTAATTTAAGAAATTAAATAAGTTCCTAATTTTCGATTTCGGTAGGACTCGAACCTGCGCCCCACCCTGATATTATAATTTTCGGACTTTTGAAATTTCAGGACCCGAACCTGCCGACATCAATTTTTTTTGGGAAAATGTTTAATTTCTTAGAGATTAAAAGTGCGAAGGCTTACGCACTTTAATACAAAACCTTAATTCTAATTTGTATCTTTTCTCTCAATTTAAATAATGTAGTTATAAGTAATAATAATGTATGTAGTACAGAAAATTACAATATAGGTACAATAAAATAATAATTACAACGAATATTTACACTTAAATCTATTTTCTAAAAATTTAAGCCGTCACCAGAAGGCAAAGTGCCCAGAATGCTGGCAGCATTGCCACGTTGAATGGCAATGCTAATTCTTTGACCGAAATAAAAGCCAGCATACCGATCACCTGTGGACTCTAACTTGTGTTTATTTTTTACCCGACTACCAACAGGGGAGGGTTATGACTCATAGGGTGCTAACCTCATAACTTATGAGGTTAGCACCCTATGTTTGTATGTTTGTATATTTGTATGTATGTGGCCGATTTCTTTGTTCCCACGTAGCGCTGAAACTACTGGTTCGATTTCAACAAATTATGTATCGATTGATTCGTCTCAATACCCCGATGGTTATAGGCTATAGGATTTAGGGCTCCGACCCCGAATAAGCCTTCAAAACGCGTATTAAAGTTTAGGTAGCCGCAGGCTGCAGGCCCCATAGAGAAACATTACAATACCTACGACCGTATTTTCATTTTCAACTCTATGCCTATCAAATATGACCGATACGTCATTCTATTTTGTCAATGTAAATGTTTCAAACTTTTATAACTTTCACGTAGTCGGGTTGTAGTTTTTAACTTTATCCTGTGTTTTATTGATAAATCATAGGCATAGGACTGACATCTGTCATTGAAAAATCGATCTTTGATCGTCCAATAGCCACGTGTTGAGAGAACCGAAGACTGTTCACCTCGTTACAATGTTGATTATCATCACCGCAATCAGACGGTTCAGAGGTCAAGATCTTACATTTGTTTATAAATTATTGCAAAGTTTTCTGACGCAAGGTCCTAGTGAAAATCAATTTATTTGACAGTACTAAAAATAAGGTTTTTATTTCGATCGTGATGAAAGGTACGGCTATATTTTTAGTGCTGTCAACTTTGATACTTTCAGGTTATCTGGCAGAGATCGATAAGCTCGATAAGACCGCCAATTATCACTTATGTCATAATTGTTTCATTTGTATATTGGTTTTTTAGTTTTAAATGCGCACTACTAGTATTTTTATCCCATCTATTCGAAAAGGACGACTTGGTTCGCCCAAAGGTGGTGTTTTCTAAAAGAAACTTTTAGCGGGCAGTAATGAGTTTTTAATCCTCTTTATAAGTGCGTCGCAATTATCTTTGTGCACCTTTTGAATTTGGAACATCTTAGTGTTCCAGCGCCAAAGAAATCGAACGCAAATATTGTTTGAAAAGACTGGCTGGTACGACGGCCTATAGAAGCGCCGTCGCCGCGCTGAATAAAAAAAAAGAAATCAATTTAAAACGCGCGAACTACAGCCCGCGTTTTCTTCAATTTTCACGGATTATTGGAAATTCATGGTTCTTATTGTTATTTTTATAGAATTAACTCCTGAAAGTATTAGAACTGATCTCAAGCAACATGGAGGATGTCGATGTAGAAATATATTTTATATTTATTTTATGTGCCGTAGTGTTAAGGTATTTAACATCCTGTACTAGACTAGTGTTGCCTGAAATAAATGATTTATTATTTATTTATAGTAATTATAAGTCGGCCTATTAAAATCCCATTCATCCCACTTTTGGGACGAAGCTGGGTGGACGAACGGGATAACCCGAAACTGAATATGAATATTCAAAAACTGTTTTGAAATGTACAAATCGGTACCTACCTTTCAATATCCCACTCAAAGTAATAGCTTAGAAAATTCATTAGAAATTTGTTTTTTGTCAATTTTTCAAAAAGAGTTCTACACGGCTTCTCCATATATTTTTTTCTATTGTACTATAAAATATTATAACGAGAAAAAAATTGTTTGATTGAATTGAAGAGGCTCCGAAACTACTGGACCGATTTGTAAAATTCTTTCACCATTAGAATCCTACATTATCCCTGATGAACATAGGCGATAGAATATACCCATGCGAAGCCGGGGCGGATCGCTACTACCTATTAATTTCTGACTAACTCATGTATACCTGTCAACAAAAAATTTCTACCACAAAGCCTAGAAAAGTATTGACAAGTGTTTCAATAAAATACCTACTAATTGGCGCCAAAAGATGGTAAAGTTGACAAAGTTAAATTTCTGTTGATATTTTAGTTTTTGACCTTATTTTCATGAAAATAAGGATCCTTTTGCAAGCTCCAGTGGAATTCTAAGGTTGGGGGTGTGAAGCACATGTTAAGAGGAGTTAAAACAAGGAGTTTGAGCTTCTGGATCAGACAGATCTATGGCCGCTACCAGATATATTTTGAGCTTCTTTCTGTGTCACCTCAACAGCCTATAATGGTCCACAGCTGGACGCAGGCCGCTCCCAGATAATTGCTATAATGGCTTTTATCTCATGGGAGTAATACCATCCTTGAAAAGTACAAAAAACATAACATTTTTTGTTGATGACGTTTACAAAAAAATGTTAAAAGAAAAATATATGTTTATTTATTATTTTTATAGGGAAACATGGAACAGAACATTAATTGCGTTCTTTACTGCCTGATGATATAGCTTTCACTGTTTCCCAGACTCCTCCGATGAGGATTAGCTTGAAGCTCTTACAGCCTCCTATTTGCCAAAAACAAGAATCCTTTTCAAATAACTGCTTGCATGTACATTGCTAGTGTCATTAAATTTCGGAGTAAATAGGTAGTTTAACAGTTTATCATCAACATTGTGATCAACATTAATAACAGCGAACATCTGAAAAAATATCGACTCCCACTTGGTGCTTTAAACTCTTCAGGCTCAACGTAGGCAACGTTGTTGTCACATCCAGTTAACCATACGCCACGTGTTTCAGTTAAGAAATAATCCTATCCCGGTGTATCCCTGCCATTCCCGTGTTGTTCCCGGTTGTGTGAGGTCGTGCTTTGAGCTGTCAAACTGACAGCTGCCGCCATTTTTGTGAAAACGTGTTTGAAAATTTTCAGATTGGTGAGTGAAAAGTTTTTTTTTGTTTTTCTTTTCAGTTTTCTTTGCGTTTTTTTTTCTTGGGAACGTTTAGGAAATACTTAGGTGCCTATTGATTGATGTATTACTTTCTTTGGTTAAGTAGGAACGAATATATATCTAAAGTTACCAAGTTTCTCGACGTCTCGCTTTGATAGGTATTTTTTCATTTTGTAGTTGGTGTCGTTTTTCTTCTACAACGCGGACTACATTTTGTTAGAACTTATCGGAGAAGGTTTTTTCGCGGAATTGTTACCTACTAAATATTTTCATCCTTATGTTTTACCAAGTTTCTGATAAAATATCTAAATATTTCTTATGTAGGTAATTTAAGTAGAGTAGATAATCTGGAACTAACCTAAATTACTTATTACTTACCTCATAATTTCAGCTGAAATAAGTCCACAGCTGGACATGAGCCTTCCTAGTAATATGAAAATAGTAAAGGTTAATTATCACCTCCTCAAACTCCTGAAAGTACCTACATTTTTATTCATCACCATTTTATAAATGTAATATTTATGTGGGGTTTTAAAAATAATTAGCGGAAATGTCGTCAAGAGTAAAACTCCTTTATTTTATCTTACCTTGAATGTTTACAACTTAGGTTTACAAATTCCAGGTAACAAATATGTAAGGTAGTTTACAACACTTTTATTAATTTTTTATTTAGACTTAGACCCTTCTCTCCCCAACTCTCATCTTAAAAAAATACCTAATTTATTTTCTTAATAATGTACCTTTAAAGAAACAAATGATATCTTTTTATTTTCTTTATAATGTACCTGTAAAGAAACAAATTATAGAAACAATTGAGCTAACTGCAGACTGTTGCAAATTATCTACTATTAAAAACAAGTACATATTTCAAAACCTATTAACCTATATTAGAAACGACGTTTGTTGAAGTTTTATTTCATGTGACCTTGGTCAAGACGGTTTCTATTTAAGTAATCACTGTGTCATAGAATTTACATCATATCAAACTATACCAAAAATGATCCTTGTGCTAACCTCTCTCTCTATCTATCTACCTCATTTTTAGGTAGGTAAATTTAACGTTAGGAAGCGAGAGAATAGATAATAAAGAAACTATCTGATGGCAGTTAGACTAAATACGTAGTACTTCTAATAAATAGTCAGAGGTTGACGACTTCTCAATCAAATTTACCAGCACACTTGTCCCAGCAAAAAGTACCGTAACTTCCTCAGAAAAAAAGGAAATAGGTAGCAACGGCGTCGAACACGTGTCACGTAATAATAAGACAAAATAAACGATTAAATTTATAATTCGCAGATGCTGGACCGCGCGCGATGAAACTTTAGAGAGAAAGTTTATTTTTATAATAATAGCAAGAAGCCACATGCGCAAAACTTGAAGGCATAAACACCACATGCCATTTACAAGCACCTCTCAAAGATTACTGAACTCTAGTAGGTAAATGAACTTAGAAATATGGCGGAATATGATATCGTACCTTGCTACGATGATGAAGAACTATTTAGTAGCAGAAAAAACAACCCAACCGATCTCCACGCTTATTACATGACACAGTTCAATCTGGAACTAGAAAACAGCAAGAAAAAGAATGACAATTTCAAATTTGGAGTTGAAGAAAGCTTTGATTTCGAAGTTTTAGATAGTTGGAATGTAAATGAAAACGCTGGAGCTGATTTTGAAATAATTGACGAAGTTATCGATAGTAACATTAACGAACAAAATATAAAAGAGGTTTTACTAGACCTAGACAGCATAGATTTTGAAGAAAAGAGTTACAAAACTGATACTACTATCAAAGTACCACAAACCAACAAACCCTATGTAAACACCGATTACATCGACGACGAATCTTTAATAGACGAGCTCTGTAGAGAAGAAGAATCAAGACTCACACCCGACGGGTTCAAAGAAGAATACCTAAACACAAACATGACTGAAAACAATCTTCTTCCATCTATTGATACAGTATTCAACAAACGCTACAATTTCAACTACGAAGACAGTCAAAAAAGCTACATTGATGTAAACCCTGTCAACACACAAATCAATAGCATAGACCACTATAGCTATCCAAACAACATACTGTACAATATGGATAGTAATAACAAATATATTTTACCAGACACTCCATCAAGTTGTACAGAATTCAACTTTGAAAGAAGTGAAAGAAAGGTTTCCATGTGTGAATCAGTGGAGAGCGATGTTCAAAGCTCAATATACTACGATGAAAATTCGGAAACTTTTGATGAAGATGATTTATTTGTTAATCTCGATGATTTTGGGATTCATATGGAAGAACACAATGACACCAATGACGGAGAAAATCAAGTAAGGACAACGAGGAAGGTCGATAAAGACAAAAGTCCAGGTAAAGAAAATTTCAAGTTTGTAGTTGAAAACAATTAATTAACTTAATTGGAAGCAAGCAATAATGAACTTTGTTTACAGGAGAACGAGTCTGCCAGTGGGAACAGTGTTACGAAAAGTATCCGAATCAAAGCACTTTGGTTGAACACATTGAAAGAGCTCACGTCAACACTTACAAAGGTAAAATACATACACTACAATATTCAAAATCTAACGGAAGGATCCGCAAGACAATTTATGACTTTTATAAAAAAATATTTTTCCATTATGACCACAAATAAAAATATTTGTATATAGAACTTAACTAGACTTAGATGTAATACTTACGTAAAAGATATTTGCAGCTTAAATGTATATTATGTACCTACCTAAGCAGAGTTCTGTCCCTCGCAAAGCACTAGGTCTCTGTGTCGTGTTTTATCCACTTTATGACTTGCTCAGACTAATTTCTATATTTTGAGATTGTTAACTTGTTCCTCTTCAAGAAATCCGTTTTTAAGATTAATTTTCCGAAATAGTTTTGAACTAGATGGTTCGGAACCCTCCATGCGTTTAGCGAGTTGACTCTCTCTTGGCCGGTTATATTTTTTAATACACACAACCTTACCTGAGTTAAACTTACATTTAGCGTATGTAAGTTTAGCTCAGGTAAGTTGTATAAAAAAATTATCATAAAAGTCATTTTGTTGTCCACAGGAGATGAATTCAGCTGCCTCTGGCGAGAATGCGCCCGCGCACGGCGTCCGTTCAACGCGAGGTACAAGCTGCTGATCCACATGCGCGTACATTCCGGGCACAAACCTAACCGGTGTCATGTAAGTTTCACATTATTCCAGCTCTGTCATTAACAAAATCAACCAGCCTTCTGAAATGGACAATCGATCGAGCATCATTGTTTCCAAAATCAGTAGTGCGGCCTTGTTGATCTTGGACGCGGGGAATCTAAGTTAAACGCTGAAAAAAACAAATGTTAAACATATGAATGTTGTCAATAAGCGTTATACACTTACTAGTGGTTTATTTTTCGCTTCTTCCACTAGTGGACAAAAAATTGAAGCGAACAAAATCAATAACATTTTGTTTCTTATTTGATAATAATTACTATTATTAAGCTGTTTATTTATAAAATTTGACTTGTCTAAGTGCTTATTTTGTAAGCCTAAAGAAATAAAGTTATTGAATTTTGAATTTTGAATTTTAATAAGTCCGACAAATGAGATTTTCCTATTTTTCTATGCTTCAAATTCAAGTTAGTCGTTAAAAAGAAAGTCTACTTTTATACGATTTTATTTAATTCGCCTGACCGTATTCACTCGACTATGATTCCGAATAGTTTCATCATAAGTAATCAATTTTATTTCATAACCTTTCAGCATCCAGGCTGCGGCAAAGCCTTCTCCCGCCTAGAGAACCTGAAGATCCACGTTCGCTCTCACACTGGTGAGCGTCCCTACGCCTGCCCCGCGCCGCACTGCCGGAAGGCATTCTCCAACTCCTCGGATAGAGCTAAGCATCAACGAACACATTTTAATGCTGTAAGTACCTAGTAGACTCTATCTCTAATGATCAGTCTAAAAAAAACATCCGGACACTGTCCTACGTTTCATGCCTATCCCATAAGAGAGTGCAATACACACCATTTTCTGAAAAAGATAGACATAGGATTTCGCGTCCATAGGAGCGGGACAGGGCACACGTTTTTTGAACGGTGGTAGCGTAAAAATCAAGTTTTTGCTTATTTATAAGAAAATTACACAATTTATGAAGAAACTGGTCCAAGGAACCAAATAATTACCTACGAATCAAAACATACATAAGTCATTTCAATTGACCGCAAGACTCCTGAGATCTCGACCTAGTTATGTGCAGTGCACTTGTTTTTTTTATCGTAATTCTAAGAAAAGTTGTAGAATTTTATCCCAGTTCATTCATCATGTTGAATACTGACATCTAGGCCTTGTTTGACAACCAAACCCGTTAGTTTCGATGATTCCGTGGATGAGGCTTGCACAGTCACCGATTAAGCTGAAGTAATAGAGGAGGCATATACCCAGCTCTAGTTTTTTTTATTACAAAAATCATGACCTACTTGATTAGCTAACAAACCACCTTTTTTCCAGAGACCCTACGCCTGCGGTGCTGTCGGGTGCGGTAAACGCTACACCGACCCCTCTTCTCTCCGCAAGCACGTCAAATCTCACCCCCATATGGCTGCGGTGCCCAGGACCTGTCTTCCACCCACCAGGTAAGGTTAGGTTTCGACTGAAAACCACCTCCATTTTTTATGAAAATGAGTGTTCTCATGTTATTGACGTTCTATAGGGATTTCGTTTTTTTTTATACATGAACTTTGATTTTTCTTTTAATCTTTTTATCGAAATTGTTAACCAATTTTTAGATACAGAAACATCTAGGTACTTACTGCATACATTTACAATCACATTTATGACGGTAAAATTGGTAATTTATATTTTTCAACAGGCCTATCAGAAGGGAGGAGCATGCTGTGCCTAGTTCCCCCGCTAAACTGACCACGTTGAGGTGCATCAGGGATAAACTGACGGTGCCGAAAATGCAAAGGATGTAGGGAGAGGTGGAAAAATTGGTGGAAGGTGTAAAAGTTCATCACCAACTATGTTAGTTTTTGTTGTTACTATTAGAACTATTGTTAGTTAAGTTTTTGAGCTGGCGAGGTGTCCTAACAGTCTAAGGTCAGCTTGCATAAGAATATTTAACAGGCTAAATACAAGTAATATAAATATATATTAAAGAAAATATTTAGTTACTTAAGTTGTCAAACCATACAAATACGTCAAACTATATTAAGATTATGATAAGACATTTGACATTCATTGTTCAAGTAGAGGAGTAATAGTTATTTGTTACACATACACAAGAGTGCAAAGTGATTAAAAAATTAGAATCCTGAGCGTTAGCGAGGGAATCAAAAGAGCACGAGGTAAAAAATCTTTGCACTCGAGTGCAACACGTAACTTTCCATCCAACCTCAGCGAGGAAAGAGTATTTTTGCTCTTCGATATCTGAGTGTAAAAGCCGTTTTTATCCGCTTGAATTTACTTTATCCTCTAGCGAATAAAAACCGCTTTTAAACTCGGATATCGAAGAGCAAAAATACTCTTTCCGAGATGAAAAACATTTGAAACGCCTAATACATATTTTTGGATTGTTGGCTTGGTATTTTGAGTATGTAGTATCAAAAAATAATGAATTTTCATTTTAAATGTTGAAAAACTGAAAATTTGGATGGGTAGTAGTACTATAATTTCGAATAATAATAATTATACCTTCACAACGAGGAATTACGGTTTAAAAAATGTACTCCTACGGTTTTCATACAGTTTTTAGTATGAGTAGAAAAACGTAGAATTACTTATTTTAGTACTCCTACGGTTTTCATACAGTTTTTAGTATGAGTAGAAAAACGTAGAATTACTTATTTTGACAGGTTAGGTTTGTAAACTTGAGTTTTCTTAAGATACACTAAGTATTTAGCATTTAGTAAGAAAATTGAAGCTCAATGAAAGACTGAAAGAACTTGATTGGCTCAAATTATATTAGTGAAGTGTGTTTTGAACACAACAGATTAGGGTTTAGACCAAAGTATTGTAATGTTAATTGATTTATGTTAGTATTACATTGTTAGTAAGTCATAAGATTTTACTTGATTATGTATTTTTAGGTATTTCCGTTATGGATCTCCTTTTAAAAGACAGTGTTTTTAAATAGGTATTTTAGTACCTACTAGGTAGGTATATAGTTTAATAAAATCTTCCAATTGCACCTACAATTGCTCAATTTTGTAAAAAAATATATTGCTAGTTGTGAATTTATTTGTAATTAAAAATATTTTTTTAAATTTAATTGTTGTTTTATAGCTCTATTTTTATTAGATTAATAAATCGCAACATTTATGAAAATTTCAAGCTAACTTCTCTTCATGAAGTTGGTGTTTTTGTTTATATCTAAGTTAACAATGTACAAAATGGATGCTTTCCAAAGAATCTCGTATTTTGTAAGTATTTCTTCCATGATGGGATCTCTTTTTTGCTCTTATTTTATTTTTAACGTTGCCTTAGAAGATTTCAGAACATCTTTAGACAATTTTATGACGTTAGTTTTATGACAGTTGCTGTCACTAATTAAAATGAACATTAAAAAGAACAACTTTATGCCAAGCGTTTTTTTTCGAACCCTTTGCTTCTTTGTAACAATCAATGACTCATTATAATTAAATAAAAAAATATTACAAAATAAGGTTGTATGTTCAAAAATTATTTCTTTAAAAATTACGTTCTGCATAGTTACGAAAAAATATATGAATTATTGCAAAATTCTCGACAATTTAAAAAATAATAATTCAAATAAATAAAATAGATATAAGAAAGAAGAGGTATTAAAAAGAAAACATAGGTATATGAAAAATAAGACGATTCCTTCCTTATTAATAAAATGGGGTCCAGAATTCCCTTTAAAAACGGTGAACCTATGTAAATGTAGCACCGCGTTTAAAAGTCTTCAAGTGACTCGATAGCTGATGACTACCTACTCGTTTTTTAAGTTGATTTTAAGACGTAGTACTTATCTAAGTAGTACATAATTAATTAATTACGAACGTAAGGACGAGACCTATAAACGACTTTGTAATTATCAGTAAGGTCTAAGACTAACGCGTGTTGATTGATGAAAAGACTTTGAACTCCTGAAGGTACGAAGTAGGTAGGGCTGTCCTTGTCAGCACAGCACATCTACGTGCACTGCAGAAGGTGCCTCCCAAAAACATGCAGGCTTTTGCTATACCTGATCATCAGGCATGATGATTATGGCACGGGGTACTTAGGACTACCTATTCTCTCTCTATCTCTCTCTCTCTCTCTTCCGAGCTAGTTATCTTTATCCCATATGGTGGTGGGATCAGTTTTCCTTATTGATTTCCTCCACTTTACCACGCGTACAGGACTACAATGACCTAAAACAAGCTAAGCTATCAAGTACCACCGTCTATATTGTTCTTTCATACCCAGTCCATCTCAAGATTGCCTGGAAGAGATCGCTCATAGCGATACCGCCGCCCTATCATCTATACTAAGCATGTCCGTTTGTTTTGTTTTCTGTGTTTGTGTGGTATAATAAAGTATTTTCTATCTATCTACCTTCCCGAACACATACAGCATATACTTGTCCACTGCTGGACGCAGGCCTCCCCAGCTTTTATCATATGGGGGTAAATGCCCCAAATTCCCATCTGGGTTGGAGGTTGCAGTTCGAATGTAGAATTTTATTGTTCTGCGGGAGTCACTGCTATCCGCCCCCAGTGGATAGGGGGCATCCATTAATTACGTGAGGCGTTTTTGAAAATTGTCGTGAGATTTGGTTCGATCCCCCCAAATAATCTCTCGTGAGACTTTTAAAACGCATATTTTAATGTCATCAAGGTAATAGGTGCTTGATTGCATTGGATTTAAGACTTCTAAAAACGTAGCTTATTATCACAGTGACAAAATCGAACAGTAAAATACGAATCTCGCGCCAACACGAAACGAACAATTGCTACTTACAACTCGCGGAAAAATAATCACGTGATATTATGTCGAGTCGAGACCCCCCTCTGTCCCACGTGAGATTAGGTGAAATTTGGCTCGCTCGACCTTATGGTCGAGCCAAATTGGACGTGTGAAGTAGTTGTATAATAACTATACAACTACTTGTCACGTCATTCATTCCATCCAAAGTATAAGAGATCGATTCTATGAAATAAGGCCGGCCGGCCATTGTAGAATGTAATGTCTCTTGACAATGTTCTTTTTCGGGTGTATAACAAAAAAAAAATGTATTGCCGCAGTACATTTCTAAACATCAGGTGGACCTTAGACTATTCTTTGAGTTGTTTATCAAATATTTAGATCACAGCGGAAACTTATAACTGAAGGTAGGTAGTTCACATCATTGTAACTATCTGCAGCCAAGTTGAATGACCAGCTAACATTCTAACACATGCAACATCTCGTCTAACCCCAGATAGGATAATCTAGGTTCAAGACCAATCCACGTGTAGGTGGATATAAAAGCTGGATGCTGGATGTGGAACGGCAGAAGTCAGCTTCTCTAACAACTGGTGGCAATAACAAGGCAAGATGAAGTTATTGGTACTGACGGCGATTATCGGTGAGTTAATGAACTTTTTATAAATAAAATAAATTAAACAAATAAATTATTGAAATATTTTTGTGTGGATGGATTTTTAAATTGATTTATGTAATTGCTTCTTTTATTTGAAATTATGTTATCGTACAAATTGTCAATGCCAATCCATGCTTGCCTAGCTTATGAAATCTCAAAGACTGTAGCGATATGTATGACCCTACCTACAACGAATTTTCCAAAATGATTTTGTATATCCTGTCTGGTTATACAAAATCATCAAAGCAAAGCGATTTCTTATTTTTAATAAACTTTATACTAAGAACGTGTCCATTGGCACTTTTCTTTATGTCTCTATTTACTTAAAGGGGAAGACATGAGTACTTTGTTCTGGAATCTTTGTATGATGGCTACGTTTATATTTATGGTACAGCCCAAGATCTATTTACCTTAAATCCAGATGCATGAGGATTTATTTACATAATAAGAGTTTATTGTGTTCTAATGTAGAATTTTTGTCAATCAGCCAGCCAGCCATCTTTTTGTAGCGAATCTCTAGTCCCTCTTTTGTAGCGAAAATAGCATTGCGATTTAATTTCGTAAATGAATAATTTGTTGTTTCAGCCGCCGTCTCAACATCCCAGTTGAGTGGAAACCAGCAGCCCGAAGGCCAGTCGCCATGGCAGGTCGGCAAGCTGTACCGCTATGACGTGGAGGCAAAAACCTTGGCAAAACTCCACGAAGGCGCCAGCACGGGCAGCGCCTTCCAAGCGCGTTTCATCGTCCGAGTCCATACCCCTGGTCATCTCCTCGTCAAGCTAGAGAACCCTCAGCATGCACAGGTTCACCAACAGCTCCCAAACAACAGGGATCTCCCTGAGAGCCTCAAATACCAACCGGTACCCAACCTTGACAAGCCTTTCGAGGTCCTTCTCGAAGGAGGCCGCGTCGTCTCACTCAACGTACCCGCAGATCTGTCTCTCTCCTACGAAAACCTTCTCAAGGGTCTGATCAGTGCACTCCAAGTGGATCTTTCCACTCACCGCAACATCCAGGGGTCACAGGACTACTACGACAAGGAATCCCAGCAAGGTCTGTTCAGGAAGATGGAAACTGACGTTACTGGTGACAGCGAGACCCTTTACGCCGTCTCTCCCGTCGCTTCTGAGTGGCGCCGCGAGCTCCCCAACTTCGCTTCGGATGAGGATCCCATTGAAATCTCCAAGACCAAGAACTACGGACACAGCCACCACAGAGTAGCCTACCACTTTGGAGTGCCTCAAGGTGCAGAATGGACCGGAACCGCCCACGACTCCAGTGAGAACCAGTTCATTAGGGGAAACACCGTGTATCGCATTCTCGCTTCTAAACAAGGACAGATCTACAAGGCTGAATCCACAAGCACCGTCTACGTCCACCCCCATCTCTACGGAAAGCAAAAAGCTGAAGTGTACAGTAACGTTCTATTCAACCTGGTGTCGGTCGAACAGGATAGCGAAGCTCAATGGCAGAAACCCGAGGGCAGTCGTCTGATCAAGAGCCTGTTGTACTCTATGTCCACCAAACAAGCCGCGTATCATGACAAGTCATCGTCATCTTCCTCCGAAGAATCTTTTGAGCACAGCCACATTTTGGACCAAAAAAACCGAGTCCGCCGTTTTGCCCCTAAAGTCGTAGCTGTGAACAAGGTCATCGCTAACCGCAGACAGTCCAGCGCCAGCGACAGCAGCAGCGACTCTTCATCAGCTTACGTCAACGACGAGATTCCCGCAATCAACGAGCCCGCGTACGCTGCCCTCTACATGAGCCCTCAGCCCCACGCTGACAAGAAGCAGAACACGATGAACGTTCAGAAACTCCTTCAAGACATTGCTCAGCAGCTGCAGAATCCCAATAACATGCCTAAAGCTGATTTCCTCTCCAAATTCAACATCCTGGTCCGTATCATCGCCGCTATGAGCACGGAACAGCTCGCTCAGACCAGCCGTAGCATCGAAGTAGCTAAATCTTCAAACAACATCATCAAGTCTGACATGTGGATGATCTACCGCGACGCCGTCGTCCAGGCCGGTACTCTGCCTGCTCTCCAGCAGATCAAGACATGGATCCAAACCAAGAAACTCCAGGGTGAAGAAGCTGCTCAGGTAGTCGCCACCCTCGCCAACACCCTCCGCTACCCGACCAAGGAAGCCATGACGATGTTCTTCAAGATGGCTGTTAGCGAAGAAGTAAACCAGCAGAGGTTCTTGAACACTTCCGCCCTGATCGCCGCCACAAGGTTCATTAACATGGGCCAAGTCAACAACGAGACCGCGCACTCCTACTACCCCACCCACATGTACGGCCGTCTAGCCCGCAAGCACGACACCTTCGTTCTTGATGAGATCCTGCCTTATCTATCTGAACAGCTGGAGAAATTTGTTAAACTTGGAGACAACAGCAAAGCTCAGGTGTACATCCGCGCCATTGGTAACCTCGGCCATAACGAAATCCTTAGGGTATTCGCTCCCTACCTAGAGGGCAAAATCCCCATTTCCATCTACCTCCGCGTACAAATACTCAACAGCCTTAACGTTCTCGCCTCCCAAGGGGACAAACAAGTGCGCGCTGTTCTCTACTCAATCCTGAAGAACACTGCTGAGCCTTACGAAGTCAGAATTGCTGCGATCACCTGGATCTTCAGAGCCAGGCCTACATCCGCCATGATGCAGTCCATGGCTAGCCTGACCCATGATGACCCCAGCGTACAAGTCCGTGCTGCCTTGAAATCAGCTATTGAATCTGCTGCTCAACTGAAGCATCCTCGCTACATGCAATTGTAAGTTTATTTCTTTATTTATATTTTTTTCTGTCATAACACAAGCTCTGCTTAGCTTGGTGGTACTTTTTGACGTTTAAAGATAAAACCAAATATTTTTACTTAAACGATTTGTTTATTTTCTAAATAAGGGCCAGGACCGCTGAAACCGCCAGATGGATGCTCACCAAGGAAAAATTCGGATACCAACAGTCTTTCAACATCTTGAATGACAACTACGACAACGACTACGAAATGAACCTCTTCAGGTCTCTTTCTTATATCGGCAGCGAGGACAGCGTGTTCCCTAAATCCGTGTTCTACTCCTGGAATAGCAAGAACAGCGGACTTCATTACAACAAGGTAAAATATTATAAACTATAAAATATTGGTATTCCGTTTTTGCATAATAACTTGTTATACTTACATTAAATGATGCATATTTGGTGTTCCAGATTCAAACATCTTTCTCAAGCGTCCAACAGCTAGTTGATTTCCTAACGCAACCCGTTGCCAACCAGCACTCTCAAGCACTCCACAAATACCCCGCTGAAAAGATCGCCCAGATGCTCAACATCAAGCACAATCCTGAACAACCCCTTGAAGCTTCTATCTACATCGACCTCATCAACCAGCAGAGGCTGTTCACCTTCGACAAACACGACCTCCAACAGTTGCCTCTTGATATCAAGCAGTACATGGCTGAAGTAGCTCAAGGAGTCGACAAGCATTACACTAAAGTGCTCAACCAAGCTCAGGTTTCTGTCATGTTTCCTCTGGCCACTGGTATGCCGTTCATTTACAAATACAAGGAACCTGTCGTTATCCACATCCAGAGCAAAGCTAAGGGAAGTATTGACTTTAGCCGCCGGCCAATCGGTTTCCATGCTTCTTTGGATAAGGAAATCCAGTTCACATACGCGCGTAACATTGATGGCAGTGTTGGATTCATGGACACGCTTTCGAACCAATATGCTAGCGTTGGTGTTGTTAACAAATTACAATTGAACGTTCCGGTGAAGCTGAATATCCAGATCCAGCCTAAATCACTCCAGCTGCGCATTCAACCTCTTCACCCCGAGATGGACACCAACCTCGTCCATTACAGTGTATGGCCCTACAGTGCTAGTCAGAAGAAGGACAGCCTTGTAACGATTTCCCAAGACCCAACCACTAAAATAGTCGAACGCTCAAGGAAAGTTTACGCTGGTGACTACAAGGTTGGCCAGAAACTTGGCATGCTGTTCCACTTCCAAGGATACTCCTATTCCCAGGACTTCAGAAGTATAAATAGCTATTTCTCTTCGCAAGATATACTGTCAAACATTTTCTACATCACGCAACAGAAGGATATTGCGCTGACCCACTTCAACATCAAATACCTTGGAAAACAGTCTCAAAACAAAGCTATTACCTTCAACGTTGCTTTTGGTAAGTTTGACTTAGTAGATGATTTAAGTCGACATCTATGTCATAACGACTAACTATGGTTAACGACCAAATATGGTTAGGTCTACCTAACCATATTTGGTGTTGTGATGTTAACTTTTTTTTTTTTCATTTCAGACTCCTTCCAGAACCAGCAACAGGCAGGAGAAATCAGTGAAGCTTCAGACGTTCAGGACGTATCACCCAATAGCCCGGTACGCCGCCAAGAACTCGTGAAACGCGCTGCTTCCGGAATAAACACTGCTCAGGTCAAGGTCGTGGACGTCTCCACCATCTTTGAAGGTGCCCAGAAATCTGAGTATATCTTAACCGCTGCTGTAGCTGAATCCCCAGTGGACCCCAAGATCCAATTCGCTGTATTCGCTGGAATTAACTCTCCTCAAGGCAAAAACCAGGTTAACGCGGTATTCAAAATCGAGAAACCCGAAATCACAACCCTGAACTTCCTGCAAGCCCTCCAGAAGGAGCTTAAAGCTTCCATCACATCTGACATCAAGTTCGGACAGGCTGGCCGTATTCAGATCCAAGCTCTAGCTCAGCGCAGCGAGAAGTACGCCCAGGAACTGCAGGCCTTGCCCGCTGCTAAGCAGAGCGCCGAACAAATCGCTCAGAACAACTTGTACCAAGACGCTTCCCGCAAAATGATCGTCATGGCGCACACTCCTGACACCCTTGACGCCACCATCACTTACAAGAACATCGATCAACATTACAAGAACATGACCTACCACTTCTACCAGATGGTGAAGCACCTTGGTTTCTGGAACAGCGATGTGAACCCCATGAAAATGAACCCAGAAGGAAAGGTTCAGATCAAGGCGAACGCAGTTTACACCCAGGGTATCCTCGACTGGTCCATGACCTCCAAATACGGCCACATCCAGATGAACAATGTGGCCATCCCCAGATGGAGCGTTGGTGCTTTGTCTTTTTACAAGCCTTTGGGATTATACGACCGTGTCTTGAACTTCTACACCCGTCAACAATACCAACGTGAGTAGACATTGAACACCCTCAATTCATATTTAATACCTGAAAGCTATCCAACAACTTGGTTCAAAGTTGGCTAAAATATGGTTCCATTAATTTAATTTTAACCAACACTACCAATTTCCGTCTCTTCCTCAGCCTACAGCACTGTGGATGGCTCCAGGATCCGTACCTTCAGCAACCGCAGCTACGAATACACCCTCTCCCCTGCGTGGCACGTGGTGCTGCTCGACCAGGCTCAAGAGCTCGGTAACCAACAGGACCTGGTCGTCCTCGCTAGGAGGCCCAGTCCTCAACAGATGGAAATCTACATCTCATACAAGTGAGTTACTTGGGATGTAAACCTTTTTTTGTAGTAAAAAACACTTCAAACTCAGCAATGCCAATAAGCGGTAGGCAAAAGCTTGGTGATAGTAAGCAGCACTACACCATGCTTTTGCCTCCTCAGTCTACGAATAAGCCCTTTGACAAGGAGCCTTACTAAATTGTTACCTACTTTTCACAACGTTTTAACATGGTTATTTATGTCACATTATCATTATCATATTTACTTCCAGAACCGTGACTGGCAAGGAACTGGAGGTCGTGATCACACCCGAAGGTCAAAAGTTTAACGTGCAAGTCAAAACCAACGCCCAGAAGCTGTCCGAAGGAAACCTCAAAATCTACTGGGATGAAGTCGCAGATAGCAGTCTTCTGCAGTATTACACCCAGAAAGACGGTGTCTTGGTCTTGTCCGTTGACGAGGACCAACACCATCTTCTCTACGACGGCCAGAGACTGGTCGTGCTGTCTAACGACCACCGTAACTCCACTTGGGGTATCGCTGGCCGCATGACAGGCGAGCCCCGTGACGATTACGAGACCCCGTATGGACTCGTCGACCAGCCACAGCTGTACGGCGCTTCCTTCGCTCTTAACGAGGAGTATAGTGACCCTAAGACCCAGGAACTGCAGAACCAGGCTAAGCAGCAAGCATACCACCGCCAGAACAAGTACACAGCCATCCTCCGATCTGACATTGAGTGGCAGAACGAAATGCATTCTGCTTACGAGCAAGACTGGAGCGACCAGGCCGTGTTTAGGTCAAAGAGCTACTTGAAGCAGAAGGAGGCTTGCCACATCCAGCAGCAGGTGCAGTATTACGAGACCCAGGCTGAGATCTGCATAACCACAACTCCTTTGCCCGCTTGCCAGTCGCACTGCCGCGGACAAGGCTACCTGGTCCAGTCAGTACAGGTCACCTGCAGGCCGAAACTTGACCAGCAGTTCAAGACCTGGAGGAACCAAATCCAACAGGGTCAGAACCCTCAAGTTTCTGGAGTACCTCAGCTGAAACAATACAGAGTACCATCGACATGTTTGGCGTAAGATCACCAATATTTTTTGATTATTTCAAACGAAACGGCCTGAATAACTTTATGATATAATATATATCCATCGTATTTATTTTTTTATTGTTTGGTTTTTACAATAATATTTATGTATGTATTCAAATCAAAATGAAATTATATATTTATGTATTGTTAGCGTCTTATGTAAATATATAGTACTTTATGTCGGTATGTATGTATTGCATTTTATAATAATAATTTTATAGTATTATTATATTTAGATTGTAAAATGTTAGATTAGACGAGCAAACTGAAAAAATAAAAAAAAATATTCATCGAAAATAAAAACACGTATTCTTTGAGATCCCAAAGCCAAAACATTTGCTTTTTAGGGTTCCGGAACGGGTACGGAACCCGGGAACGGGACCCTATTACTAAGACTTCGCTGTCCGTCTGTCCGTCTGTCACCAGGCTGTATCTCATGAACCGTGATAGTTAGACAGTTGAAATTTTCACAGATGATTTATTTCTGTTGCCGCTATGACAACAAATACAAAAAAAAAACAATAAAATAATGCTTTTAATGCTTTTATAACTTTTTTCAGCCGCTTCTTGTAATAAACTGACCACATGTCCTGATACATGTCATCTAAAAATTCAGAAAAGCTCGTAATATTACTACGCATTGAATTGTCAAAACACCTTAAATTACCTATATATTGTAGGTACTTATTAAACCCTGTAATGCCTCTTCACACAAATTCGTATAAGTTGGCTTCTGATAATCGTCTCTATTAAGTACCTACCCCACAAATGCTTAATAGTATATTTTGGTTATTATCTATCACAGATTAATTTCGGCCGTACGTTTTTAAAGTTACATTTTTATTCAAGTGGACTTGCCGACTTTGCCGTAGAAGGTTTGGGAATGAGTGGGAAACTTGAGTAAGTTTTCTGATGACCTAAGATTCTGGGAGTTAGATGAATGAAGGAACTCAAACCTTTCTTTGAGGTACGCGGGAGAAAAAGAGAATAGAATAGAGAAGAGAAAGAGCATGCCCCGGTAAAGTCGAATAGGGAGTCACTTGAGCATGGTGCGAAAAGGAGAGACATATTTGCCTAAATCAAATATGAACCGAAAGCAGATTTTTTTTGCAGATTGGCTTTTTTTTTATTGGCCACAGAACAGAAAAGTAAGTGGAAGTGCTAAGTGGGCGTGGCACGCGTGTCACAATTATGCGTAGTTACGCTTAACTGATCTCAGTCGTGTTCTAACATCGCTTTGAATTGCTAGTCTAGCGACAAATTCATTTTTCCGAAGCTATGCCGTATTCTGGCCGTATTGTTCCATTTTGGAATGTAAAAATGATTGTAGGCGATAAAATCTTAAAAACGGAGGTGTTTCATACCATCGGTAGGTAGGATTTTAATTGTTTTCTCCTAAAGTTTCAATTTATTTCAATTTACAAATTATTTATTACAACGGTTAGTCAAAATCAACCTTATGCAATTATGATAAAGTTGATTTTGGATTGTGTCTATTCACTTCGTTCTCGAAAGTTCTTCGCTACTCGATTAGTGATGTAGTCAAGCAAATCGGCTGTTGATTTTATCGATTAATATCGATACAAGAAAATAAATATTTGATTGTGATTTTAATGTTGAATCGATTATTTACTTAGCAAAAAACATTCATTATTAGAAAAGAAAACTACAATAAATTAATAAAACCAACTAAAAACTAGTATTTACAATTGCAACAATTGAGCTTACTGCTGTAGCAGACTGTTGTAAGGATCTACAAGAATGATTGGTCTATTTAGTAGTAGCTTCTGCCCGCGGCTTCGCACGCATTTTGTTGGGATAAAAGTGTGTTACTCTCCATTCTTTCAATTAACTCTATGCCAAAAATAAAGGCGATTGGTTACTAAGTTGGGGTGTGAAGAAAGGACAAACTTTCGAATTTATAACATTAGTTAGGATTTACAAACCAATACAAGTCGCTAAATAAACATCATTAAGTCCAGTTCATGAAGCTCTCAACAAATACGTTTTATTTCAGGGGCAATAGATACAATTTCATTTATTTTTACCTGTCTGTCTGTGTGTCTATGTGTTCATTAATGGTTTAAAATATACTACCATTTGTATACCAAATAAACAAATAAACTTCCAACAAGTTTTTCTTATTTTGCGAATTGAACAAGATGTCTGTATTAAAATATCTATCAATATCGATGAAGTAGTTCAATGTGCTACCAGCAGGGCTATTCACGATGGCTCGGAATGAAACCGAGGCATGGAATCGAAAACAGATACGCACGAAATTCAAATATTACGCGCGAAATCAGAAAAAGAAGTTTTCTATAAAAAGTAAAAAAAAATCTATAAACCCATGTTTTGACAAATTTAGATTTATAGCTTTTATTTGAGCAATTATTATTAAAGGAGTTTTACTATTAAAAATCAACATAAATTACCTGTTGCTCCATTAATTTTCTTTATTGTAATATGGGTTCATAGAAATATATGTCTACGACTTCTTTTCTGGTAGTTTAATTCCTTGCAGACCGCAGAAAATATGAAAAACCGCTAAAATATTTGAATTTCGCGCGTAATATTTGAATTTCGCGCGTATGTCTTCTCGATTCCGAGGCTCGGTTTCATTCGGAGCAATCGTGAATTGCCCTGCTGGTGCAGCCTTAATCGAGTAGCAGTAGATCTGCGAACTATCAATCGAATATCAATCTTATATCTAACGAAATTAGGTCTAAAATAACTATCACTGAGAATACCGCCATCTATGGTCAAGTAGCGGAATTGACTCGTCAGGCGAATGTTTGGTGAGTATAGATCGTAAATACGTTCTGCTGCTAAAGTAAAATGAATCTTATTGAGTAGACTTCAAGGTTTATTTCCAAATCTTTGACGTTGGCTAGTTTTGACTGAACTTGAACTACCAATCAAACGAATTGTTTCTTTGTATTGTATTATATGATTAGGGGTTTATTTGTGTGAGTTTGGCGACATCGGTTCCCGTAGTAATTTTGTTGCATTGCACTTCCACTTACTTTTCTGTTCTGTGGTTATTGGCAATATGTGTCTGATTCAAGTCTACAATCATTCAAAGTCAACTGTTTGACATTGAACGAAAAAAAAGCCTGTCACTGTCACTGTAATGCCATGTCAATCAAATTTGTTTGTTACGATTTTCAATCATTTACAAAGTTCTCGTTTGCGTTTTGGTGCCGCATTCTATCTAGATTTACGAATTTACGATTTTTAATAAGAATAATGTGTTACGGTGTAGAAAAAGCAGGAACTTATTGACAAGTGAAAGGTTCTTCAACTTTAATTCAGCCAAAATCACATTTTCAGTCACCTTGTTTTGAACTTCGAATCCGGAAACTTCACTCAGCTGTTTTTTACAGGTAAGTGGTATAAATAAGTTCCATGTTTAACTTCTGACTTTTATGGTTTTTATTTATTATATCTCGGGTCTGTCCACGTAAAATAACAAAACTCCATCCATTATAACTTTTTAACTGAGTACCTTTACACCCTTATAATACAGTGCAGTATCTCCTTAGCCTAATAGGTACCAAGTAATAAAATTTATTATTTAAGAAACAAAATACCTTAGTAATAAATAAATAGACACCTCATTGGTTTTGGTTTTTGGAAGTTTATACTGAACTATTTGCCCGTAGCTTCACTCTTGTGACATTCAGAAATAATGTTGTTATGGTTAGATATGTAAAATAGTCTTAAAAATGAGAACCCAACTATTTTTTACCATAGGGCTACTAGCTTCCTTTCATTACAAACACAAACTAGTCTGATATTTGATCATACACAGATATTGATATCTAAGCTCAGAGTTAGAATCTGAATGTTATGAAAACATTATCCGTAACAAATATAATAGTAGGTACTTAGGTACTTATAAAGGAAAATAAAACAAAAAGTATCCGATAAATACCTGATAAATAATCTTTAAGTTATGTTAAGGGGGCTTATGATGCCATTATGTGAAAAGGATAGGCATAGAATTTCACATTCATAGGAGCGGGACAGTAGAGTCACGGTAATGTTATCTATACAGTATTGTAACTCGGCCCTGTCCTTGAAATAACTGCCTACCAAAACAAAACAAAAGCACGCGATAGGGCTGCCCGCCTGCAGTATTTTAATTTAATCTAGGTACCTACTTGAATTTCTTTCTAGTTTTGTGATTATATATTTTAATACCTATATATAAAATAAATGATAATAAAATCGGCCAAGTGCGAGTCCGACTCGCGCACGAAGGGTTTCGTACCATTATCTATAAAATCAGCAAAAACACACGTTTGTTGTATCGAAGCCCCCCTTTAATATTTGTTTTATTTTAATTTTATTATATATTTCTAAGCTGAATACCTATAAAACTAAAATACCTTATTTAAATAAAAAAAAATCAAATTGCACGCTTACTGCTTACAACATTTTTTACCTATTGAAAAGAAAAATCAATAACTTATCATTCGTAATGACAATTCTGTCAAACAAAAAAAAACATTCAAATTAGATATAAAATAGTTTCATACCAAAAAGTTCGTTCGTCACTGCGCTGCGGCGCGCGGCGCATCCCCGACTGGTTGTACCTACCACGATCCCGCCCTCACATGAGGTGACAGTTATGACTCGTGTTCCGGCCGTTTGTATGAAGACAGAATACTGTATAGATAACATTACCGTGGTAGAGTGATGCAGCATATTCGTTCTCTATTAATTAGGACATTTATTTGCAAAAACAAGCTGAAGGTCCCCTGGGTATTCTAATATTGAATACGGTGATGACAATAAAAAAAAAATTGAATTACGATAACAACTTAGTAACTAAGAAAAAGCTGCACAGTTATTTCTGAAATTGTAAAGTTTTTTTCATTTTTGAAACGAAGGGGACCTGCCCATCACAGATTACACTAGCGCAAGTCTACAGGAGGCTCGATGAGCATGCTATAATATAAACCTTTCCTTAGAGTTAAGGATTTTTAGGAAATTTCGTAATTTATTTCACAAATACACTGATATTGCGTCAGCCAATCCCGTCATAACCGCGCCTCTGCGGCCTGCATCGCGATTGGCCGCGCGTGCCTCACGTCACGTGCGCTAGCGCAAGTCTGCAGGGGGCTCGATGGGTCTTCTAACCTTTAAATATATAAATCACACTATCACTTATATTAGGTATACATGCGAAAGTTTGGATGTTTAAGTAGATGGATGTATGGATGGAAATCTACCCAGAGAAGTAACAAACATCCATTCGATAGGGCGATCAAATTTTTTAAGTGGCGACATCTCTTGAGTGGTTGTGATAATTATCTTGTGCTGATGTTTCACGCCGCAGATAGGTATAAATTACTCGAGGATTAAACTTATATGGAACCACTTCAAATTAAATATTTATACAACAATAAAAGAATCATCAAATGTTAATAAATAACAATTGGCGGAGATATAGGTAACCAAAATTGTTGTAGTGTGTATAGTGCTAGTCGTGATTCCACACAAACATTACGATGGTTTTTTTAAGTTTTACGAGATAAATAGTCATCCCTCATGTGGCGCGGCGGGCGAAGGTCCACCTGCGACGCAGGAGGTTGCGGGTTCGATTCCCGCCTCGGGACAAATGTGTGTACGATCTGCAGACATTTGTTCAGGGTGTTCTGGTCGTTTTCTATATATAATAAAAATTATTATGTAATAATCTCACTAATATTATAAACGTGAAAGTTTAGAGGATGGAACGAGAAAGATGGATGGATGGATGGATGGATAGATAGATGGATGGATGTTTGTTCCTTTATCACGCCAGAACGGCAAAACGGATCTGGATGAAATTTGGCACAGAGATAGATTATAGTCTGGAATAGGACATAGGCTACTTTTTATCCCGGAATTCCACGGGAACGGGAACTACATGGGTGAAACCGCGAGGCGCTGCTAGTGTATCATAAACACCGATATAACTGTTGCAAAAAAAGGCTCAAAAATCCGGTTGAATTAGGCAACCGAACTACTGAGTCGTCGAGTGACTCGGAAGTCCGGTTCACGAACTAACCGAACTACTGACAGACTACACCATGCTTCCGGCTTCTAGGCTTTAGCTTGGGGCTAGATCCTAGCCCCAAGCTAAGGGAATCTAGCCGCTAAATGAACTGTTTGGATCGTCCAGTCTTATTTTATTATTTATCTGCTAAAACAACAAAGGAGGGTTCCTTTTCGATAATTACAAAAACAACTCTTGAAAACTTGAAAATATTCTATTGTTTTTTAAATAATGAAACGCTAAAACTTGTAATTTTTATTCAATGTATCATTTTCTTTACACATCTAAATACTTGATTAAGTAACAAAGAATGTTACCAGTATAAGTATAAGTTTTCGTAGAAGATTTACCCAGTGCGAGTAACGCACTATAAAGCAAAAAGCTAAGAATGTACCATTAGATAGTTACATCTACAAATAAACTAGCTTCCGCCCGCGGCTTCGCACACGTTTTTCCGGGATAAAAAGTAGCCTTTATTTTATTCCCGGTCTAGAACTACACCCCACTACATCTATGCAAAATTTCAGCCCGATCGGTTCAGTAGTTTCAGTGGCGTGAAGTTCAAACATCTCAACATCATTAATAATAATTAGTGTGATTGTGCGATTCTGTTTTTCTTGTTCCATCCATTAGTAAGAACAAGCAAAATAAAAACCGGCCAAGTGCGAGTCGGACTCGCACACGAAGGATTCCATACCATTACAATAATAATAGTAATAATAAATATTGCTGGACAATTCACACAGCATTATCTATAAAAACGGCAACAAAATCATTTCTGTTTTATGGGAGTCCCCCTTAAATATTTTGTTTTAAATTAATTATTTATTTTTAAAGTAAATATATAACTAAATATTCTGTGAATATTTCAAGCGTCTACCTGTTGCCGCAATCAATATCCAGCAGAAATGAGCAAAAAAATCACGTTTGTTGTATGGGAGCACCCATAAATATTTATTTCATTATAATTTTTAGTTTTTGTTGTTATAGCGGCAACAGAAATACATCCTCTGTGAAAATTTCAACCGTCTAACTATCACGGTTCATGAGATACAGCCTGGTGACAGACGGACAGCGGAGTCTTAGTAATAGGGTCCAGTTTTATCCTTTGGGTACGGAACCCTAAAAAAGATGATTATTTTCAATTATCATCAATTACAGAAACCAAAATAGGCAATCAAGGCCGAGGCCAATTTAGAAATTGATATTTATGATCCCATTACAATATCATCTTCCAACCCGGTTATTGATGATATAAACAAGTAGGCAGGAATGACACTGGTGACCCTATCGCGTCAGTAACAGAAGACTTTGATACTTATGACGGAGACAGAGAGTTGTAAATAGAAGATATAGTAGTCTTAGTACCTATTCAAGTTCCTGGTAGCAATGGTGATACTGCGTCAAATAATGCAGCACAGGATATTAATGCTTATAATGGGGGAGCAGAGTTGAGATTGCGGGATGCTATTTACGTCACAGCCAATTGTTTTAATTCGCAAGTGGGGGCTTGGCTACTAGTTTAGAATTGACGTTAGCATCGCGTGATTTATTGGATTGGTAGTGAGAACGTAAAACAAACAAAATAATTATTCACTCAATCAAAGTTTGCTTCCGTAAGCAATTGTAAATGTTCACATTCTAGAAAAACTGGGTTGCGTTTTGATTTGAATGATGCAACCAAGCGCAAAGCCGCCATTGTTTGACTGAATAATTGTAAATATCTTAGTATTTTTGTCAGTCTAGCTGGTATTAGATTAGACTTTGATAAAGTGTTTGTAAAAAATCTGGAGAATGTGCGTGGGAGTAAACGCGAGATAGAAGATGAAGATCATGCGATATGTATCTATTATTGTTGCTGTTGACAATTTTCCATCAGATGTAATGTACAATGCAAGAAAACAGATTCGATTCAGAACCGGAAAAACCACAGACCCGAAAGTTCGGAATCAAGCGTTATTAGAAAGGCGTTTATTAGAACAGAATCCAACAATTAGGCAAACAAAGTTTAAAGAAATAAAGAAAAGAAAAGAGTAGTTTGTGACTTTGTTTGTTATCCTTCAACGGATCAGCCTGAAACTTGCGTAGATGATGCTATCTGACTTTTTCTTTCATTGTTTGTTATACAAAACGCTCTTTCGAAAGAACTACATGGTATTCCAACAAAAATACATAAACAGTTTTATTAAGTATCAAAGGAGAAGTCAGAGGTAAACCGCAAATGCGAGGTTCTGTAACTATTCCTCAATAAAGTATCTCGCAAGTCTCTTGTTCATGCCCAGTTTGTTTATCAATTACTTTTCATCATTAACGAAGTGTTGACATATCGCAGTATACCTACTCAAGACACGTTCGTTGGAAACTACCGCTGTGTACATGATCGATCGCATCTGTTGCTCTATCAAAACTTTCCTTTATTTCTTTTAAATTTGTTTGCCTAATAATAACTAATAAGCTTCTATTTGATAGACATTTTAAAATTTTACAAGGAAGAAAAGACACAAGGAAGTAACCGTCTTCGCAAAATAATTTGAGTCATAGGTAGACTTTATAACACCCAATTGTTGACTCTCTCAAATCATAGGCATCGGGAATTTCATCATCTTCATCATGGTCCTTTAACATTAAGAATTTCTTCTTCAATTATTATCAGGCAAGCAATAGGCGTAGCAATAGATTTAATTCATGTACTTTTACTGAAATTGTGAATCATTTCATCAAGTAAGGAATCGGTGGAAATTTCTGATTGGGTGTGAATATTATTAACAAATTATTAGGCATGCACAAGGTGTTGCAATACATTTATTTCCTGTTCCTACACTAAAACAGTTTCAGTAAGGAATCTGTGGACCGACATTTGGTGTATTGTTATGCTCAATTCGAATCTATTTTTTCTGATTCGTACCTAATCATCTATATTTGCCATTAACTCATCCCGAAATACCGACATGATCATAAGCAAACAATCTACCTACGTCATAGTCCTCACGTTTGCGACAGCGTGCGTGACCGAGAGTGCGTAGTCAGTCTGATGCAGCTTTCCAAACCAGTCGAAATGAGTTACAGTTTATATTCATTTCTCGAGTTCGTTAGGGTTAACTTTTCCATTACCATACCATACATCTTTATACGTGTAGAAATAGAGAGTGATATTTTGACCACTTCAAAAGCCTACAAGTTACCGACTGTTTTTCCTGAAAGTGTTCTTGAATGACCCTTGATGGAACCTTTTTTATTTTGCTGATGATCACAATGTTAGAGCCTACCTACTATCACGGTAATGTTATCTATACAGTATTGTAACTCGGCCATGTCCTTGAAATAACTACCTACCAAAACAAAACAAAAGCACGCGATAGGGCTGCCCGCCTGCAGTATTTTAATTTCATCTAGGTACCTACCTACTTGAATTTCTTTCTAGTTTTGTGATTACATATTTTAATAAATATAAAATAAATGATAATAAAACCGGCCAAGTGCGAGTCCGACTCGCGCACGAAGGGTTTCGTACCATTATCTATAAAATCAGCAAAAAAACACGTTTGTTGTATCGAAGCCCCCTTTAATATTTGTTTTATATTAATTTCATTATATATTTCTAAGCTGAATATAAAACTAAAATACCTTATTTAAATAAAAAATTCTCAAATTGCACGCTTACTGCTTACAACATTTTTTACCAATTGAAAAGAAAAATCAATAACTTATCATTCGTAATGACAATTCTGTCAAACAAAAAAAAACATTCAAATTAGATAAAAAATAGTTTCATACCAAAAAGTTCGTTCGTCACTGCGCTGCGGCGCGCGGCGCATCCCCGACTGGTTGTACCTACCACGTTCCCGCCCTCACATGAGGTGACAGTTATGACTCGTGTTCCGGCCGTTTGTATGAAGACAGAATACTGTATAGATAACATTACCGTGCTACTATCTAATCAACAGTACCTTCGTAGTTAATTGTTAAGTTTGATTGCAATAGGTAAATATAGAAAGCTACAGAATGCAAAAAACATTATGCTGAATAGCTGTGCTGCATTATACTTATGGCGACATTTTATTCAGGTTCTGTGGGCAAAAAATTGTGTCTAATAATCTAAATCGACTTTCATCCTAACCAGACATAACTAGCAAAAAAAACATAAACCTGACTGAAAACGAACTCGCAATCTTAGTGTACCATCCGTGCTATTGCGCAACACCCAGACTGATTTCATTCTCTTTGCTTATGATTTGATGTGCAATACTGTCAATACTGCTAAGTAATCCGTACTATCGCACGTCACTTGATGTATCTAGGACGTCTAAACTTGTTCCGGGCTACTGTCTCTTAGACAACCTACTGACAACCTACGAACGACAGCTTAATTGCTGAGAAACTGACAAACGACCACCTTTGTGAATGCTAAGCTTTGTATGATTCAAATCCCATTCAATAATATCCCAAAAAAATTCGATTACCCTACCCCGAGTGCTAGGGCTTACGCACTACAATACCTAACAAAATCCTTACAAAACCCATTATTGGGCTAGAAGTTAGAACCAGCTAGTCTTACTGTGCGTCCGCTCGTGATGAATTTAAGATTAAAGCTACCCGTTCTTTCATTCTTATTTCCATATGTCATGACATTAATCAAGGATTTTTCAAAAGGATCTCTCAAGGCACGATTCTAGCCCCCATGTTATAAATTGCTTACATAGGCTAACTTAAGATGTTGCTCTCTAGTATCTCTAACTTTTTGAATAAAATCAGTTTTCTTTCTAGTTCATCATATGCAAGTAGTTTCCAAGTTAAACAGCAACATTACATACCTTAGGAAAGTCTCGTATACCGATTTCTGCATTCTAGTTTATTGTAATTAGTCCAGATTACGCTGGTTGTGGGTGTGTTTAGCACTTACAAGCCAACCTGCAATTTATGTGGAGTGTTGCACCAGGCGTAAGGTCGATTACTTTCTAACCGGGCTTGTGTATAGTGGCTTAGCGAGCGGGTTTGTCCTGTTTAGGTTTAGTAGTTGATGTATCGATCTTGATAAATGTCAAGTATTCAATACTATTGTCAGATAGTATCTTCTTAATGCGCCATTATTTTTGCTCTTTGCCATATAATATTACTTCATCATACGTGAAATCTTTTGCAGATTTCCTTATAGACCTTTTTAAATAAGCAGATATTTCTAGAATCCTCTTAAACGCTGACATTTCAAAACGTGACTTCATCAATAATTTTGCTTGCTATTGGATATACTATACCTAAAACCGCTCGCTTATCTATAGCCTCCGATAAACTTGCGCTGGAGTCGATGACGTAGAAAGGCGCGTTCGTCTCAGCCAATCAGCGGTCGACGTTCGAGAGGCTCGTCATTAATAGCCGCCATTTTTGTTGGTGTGCGTTTTCCTTGAATGCCGTGAATGTATTAATATCGATGTATTATTTTCGAATGGTTAAGGTCTCTTGGTACCAATCTGCTTGCAAAGCTTGATTGTTATGGCAATAACCTCTAGTCATATCCAACCGGCTGGTAACAGGCTGTTGATGAAGATGATGATTCAGATGCATTTATGCAACCACTGCGAACCACGTTTCATCCCTTAACACTTTCATGGCCCGCGACTCGCGAAGCTCATGGACATTATCCCCGCTTGTTCAGCTGCGGCGCGCCCCTCCTCCGGGTCGCACCGTAGAGAGAGGTTGGACAGTGAATGCGTTAACGATGCTACGATAGTTTGTATGTAAAATATCTGCAAAGAGTTCATCAACATTATACCTTCTGTACTCCATACAGTGTCTGTGGAATCCTTCTCTGGTTATTTATATTTTCTTTTCTCGTGCTACGGATGTCTTCAATCTACCATTAAATATCGTCTTGCCATACAAGTCTATAAATTAATGGAATGTTAACAAATTCTTATAACCAGCAAGTTAGTACGAGTTATTTTTACTATCGTATGAGCAGGGTAAAGGTTGATCGTATCGTGTTGGCGCGAAATCTAAATATTTGTTCGGCTTTTAATATTTTCTGCATTTTACCAGGAATTAAAACTGTAATTTGCCGCACATGTAAACCATTTTCTATTTTTGAAAAAACTAGCTTCAATTGGTTTTTTGAGCATTTGAAAAATTAGAGAATTCGGGCTAAAAATAAACCTTTTCCCCAATGCTCCTTAAATAAATTACATCGACGAATCGAATCGAAAAATTTAGGGTTTATCATGGGTTCATAGAAAATAGCCAATGATTTTGTGGAAAATTACTTTTCCGTTAGTTAGTTTAAATCTTCGTAGAACGCAGAAAATATTAAAATCCACAAAAAAAACTCGCGCTAACACAAAACGATACCAGCCTTACATTTTGTGTTTGTCATCCTTGTCATACAATTGCCATAACATTGTCATTAAAATCATGTGATAGTGATGAATTGTTATTCCACTGATTTATGTTGAGAATGATGTCATTTCATAGTAATAATGAACAGGAAAATTAATAAAAGGCAAACTTTGTACTTCGTGGCTGTCGCGGCTTAAAAATTGACCCCAACTCAGCCCGTGGATGTCGTAAGAACCAAATATTCTTTCCGTAGCAGATGGCTTCTGAGGTAGTAAGCAAAGCCGGGGCTCGAAGCTAGCTAGTAGATAAAAAACGCCAAGTAAAAAACGCAAAATAAAAAGCCAAGAAAATAATAATATTTTTGAAACAAGATTGAAAGAGATGCTTTTGAATAAATGCTACTACGAATTAAATGATTTTTTAAGTGTTACATTTGGTGACATGTAATTGTAATTTTCCATAATTTTTGACATACCTTTCATATCATATTATTAAACTAGTAAAAATTATCTGGCCGTCTCCCATTGCAACACCCTGAATGGGTACATATTGTGTGTATTACCTTTTAATTATAGTCAATAAGTTCTGACAAATTTTATGTACTACCTATTTATTTTAATGGTCACTTGTATTATTATTGTTTAATGTGTAAATTGTTTTTCGTTTTAAGTGTGCAATAAAGTATGTTCTATTCTATTTTATTGAGCTACCTGTAGATTGTTTGCAACTGTCTGCAGTTAGCTCAATAGTTTCAATTGTAAATACTAGTTTTAATTTAATTCTATTATTTGATTGTAATTTTCTTTGTTCATAAAGTTACTTATTAGGTAATAAAGAAAAACCTGAGCCATGCTTAGCAATAATTGTATAATATCTGATGCACGTGTTCAGTTACAATAAGAACGTGACAAACAACTCCTTAATTTACACTCTAGCGCTTGGATATTAGTAGTTAGATAAGAAATGTTCATACATTTTGCTGTTATCTGAATTAAGTAGGCAAGACAATGCTTTGATTTTTGTAAACTTGAGGACCTAAAATGGACGTCATACTTCTTAAAATCGATTTCGGCGGGGCTCTAACCACGATACCCTAGTCGGTTCAACCGAAAATCTTTTCGACCTCTTTCGGACTATAGCGCCGGTGGTTCGAGTCCCGCCGAAATCGAAAACTTTTGGGAACTTATTTCATTTCTTAGAGATACCGTGCGGGCAAGCACTATAACAAAAGACTTTAATTTAAGTTTTTCAGTAGATACAAGTTTTATGGGACCATCTCAGGATCATTTTTATATCTATACAATAGCAAAAAATCATCAAAATCGGAGAAATCGAAAAACCACCTCGAACCACCTAGAACCTCGAAAAACTCCATTTGGAATTGAAGCAAGCACATTGAAGTCTGTTAAAAAACCGTTTTAAATCGTTAAAATTATTATTTCAATATAATTATTATTATTGTTTTGTTTATTAAATATAGTAACTAACACGATTTATAAAACCAATTACATTAGTAACTTAAAATTAAGACACAATAATGATGTCTTGGCGGTGTATCATTAGCATTAGACGCCAACGGCTTAAGAGGCAAACCTAGCTGACTTACACTTACGGTCAGTCAGACCGTCCTTACGGGACGTAATGTAACATTCCATGAAACGTCAAAATCCGTCTCGTTGCCCGTTGCGAGCTCCTTCTTTCCTCGTTTTGACTGTACACGAACGCTCGCTGTTATGACACGTTACCTAATGCCCTATAACACCGGATAGTACCCGGCATTAATGTGAGGTAGCATTAAGCTGAGGTGGAACCCTTTGGCCTGCATCGTTACAGCGCAGTGCACACACTCCACTCGGGACTGACTTACCCACAACCAAGCTTGCCTGCCTACTCACTTATCTAGCTTATTTCGTTCTTGTATCTAGTCTGTGGGTGAGCAGGTAGGTTAGGCCTAGTAACTTTTGTTATGTTTTTCCTCCTTTCTGTTCTGTGTTGTATCTCTGTTGTGTCAATAAATGAAAATCTATCTATCTATTTATGTACATAGTTAGATTTAGAATATAATCTTATCAAAGTTAAGCACAATTTGATCAATCTTGCTTGAAACACCGACAAACACATCCCTCGTCATGTATCACTGAAACAAACAAGCGTAGACAAGGTGACTCAACGTTGGCTACACTCAACGTTGACGGATTGCCATCGCGTATAAATATAAAAAGTTATGCAATATTTGGGTAGCCAGGTGGTGTGGCTTCTTATCTTATAACGCGTAATGCGGTGTCTTATGCTGAAAGGGTGGTGGAACATCTCACTAATATTATAAACGTGAAAGTTTATATGGATGGATGGATAGATAGATGGATGGATGTTTGTTCCTTTATCACGCCAGAACGGCTGAACGGATCTGAATGAAATTTGGCACAGAGATAGATTATAGTCTGGAATAGGACATAGGCATCCCGGAATTCCCACGGGAACGGGAACTACGCGGGTGAAACCGCGAGGCGCTGCTAGTATAATTATAATATAAG
Source organism: Eupithecia exiguata (assembly GCA_947086465.1). Classification (NCBI taxonomy): domain Eukaryota; kingdom Metazoa; phylum Arthropoda; class Insecta; order Lepidoptera; family Geometridae; genus Eupithecia; species Eupithecia exiguata. The sequence goes on from OX352251.1 coordinate 1,731,392, forward strand.
CCTACTATAATATACCTAGCCTCTATTAATTAAGCCTATACTACGACGCCATTTTGAGAAAAGGATAGGTTTAGGGTTTCGCGTTCCTAGGAGCGGGGGGGGGGGTCATAATTTCACTGCGCAAAGCCACGGGCAGAAACTAGTGTTCAATAGAATCACAGCAATTGAAGACTAGCGCACGCGCATATCGGAAGATACCTATCGACCAATCAGATAAGGGATATCTGTGTGTGACGTATGCATCAGAACGTATCATTTTTGCAGAATTTCATTTAAATGCACCTGCCTGTATTATTATTTTATATGTACAAAAATAAAAAATAATAAAACTTAAGTATGTCACTTTTTGGACATTCTTAGATAGCCCTTGTTGTGTTGAGGACAGAATCTGGAAAAACGAATTTTATTAAAATTTACAAAAAATTTTTGTTCATCAGAACTACTGGACCGATTCATAAAACTCTTTTTAATTAAATTCCTTCATTAAAATTTCAAAGTTCCCCGTATGCTTGCTACAGTTCGGACCACACAGATCACTTCAACGAAGCTGCAGGAAGAAGCTAGTCTATTAAAAAGCGTTATCTTTTCCTTAAAAGTTGTCTCATTTCATTCATAATTTCCTGAATTTAAACAGATTTATCAATTATCTCGCTATGTAAGTTAACACTTTTACTGCCTATGACGCACATGGCCGTCTTCCTGCTCATAGCGCTATGATGCACGATGCACGGCGCCGCCTTCACAGTGAAACAGTTAACAGTATCCAGCTCTACATTCACAGAGCAGTAACCCTTAACTTCGCATTTATTTGTTAATTTAGAAATAGTATACACAATTGAAACAGTTGAACTGACTGAAGACTGATGCAAACAATCTACATTTAGCTCAACTGATTTATACCTTGTTGATTTTCTGAGTTTAGCAATGGGGAACAAAATAAGGTTGACAAGAAAGGGTCCCGTTGCGCATTTTGCTCAACTGAATTGCACAAAAGGGACCTCGCGCAGTCCAGTAAAAACAAAGGTTCTGAAAACTACGTCCAAAGGTGTCCAAAGTCTCAAAGTAATTGTATAATTTTTCGAATCAGCAACACGTCAACGAAATCCGTAGAGCGTCATCCAGCCGGTCGTCCACTGCACACACACAGCCGCTGCTGTCTATTCCACATTCACACATACACAGTACTTTCATCAAACACCTTAGGGTTGCATCACATTTATAGACGCCATTCGACCAATAGGCACCCCTTATCATCATCATCAGTCTATTTTAGTCCACTACTGGACATATGCCTCCCTTAATGAGCGCTATAGCGTCCTGTCTGCAGCTTGCCGCATCCAGCATTTGCCTGCAGTCTTTAGCAGATCGTCATTCCACCTGGTCGAAGGGTGTCCTACCGTTTATTAAATCGCGGTCTCCACTCAAGAACACGTTTACCCCAGCGGTTATTGGTTCCTCGAGAGATATGGTACTGTCACTTCAGCTTGCTAATTCTTTTAACTAGGGATAATACAGAATACAATCTGTCTTTTACGAGAGGTCAGTTCATCAGGGCTGTTCTAATCCGATCGTACCTAATCAGGTTTCATATCCTATCACTCGAAAGATGCTAGTTCATGAGGGCTGTTCTAATCCGATTCGCACGAATTAATATGTGGTTGTTAATATTTTCTACGTTCTACGATGGATGCACCGTTTTCTATAAACCCATGTCACAACAAACTGGTTCTTTTAGTTGACCTGGGGAAATGGTAGCCTATATAAGAACAATAATAGTAGGTTAGGTACCTAAAAACCGGTATAATAGGTAGTCTAACACACACGAACATAATATTTTTATGCTCGTGTGTATTATACTACCTTATGTGTCATTATATACTCCTAAGGGACTGGAGTTTATCTCAGAATAGCTGTGCTAAGCAGCAATCAGCAAATAGCAGAGCTAAAGCTTTTTTTTTGGGTTGAGTTGAGCCGATCTCGTGTTGATAAGTATGGAGAATCGGTAAGACCCATACCTCGCGTGTGCGCGTGCGACACAATGCGAAACAACATGCACAGAACAATTCAGTCAGTTGATACCTGGCCGTCAACGCGAGCGGACGTGTGTGTAAAGTTTATTGCTAGTGCGTTTGTGTTGTGATTTTAACACTGGTGAGTTACCTAACCATGATCTTGGGTACACTAGTACAGAAATAAATTGGCAGACGTTGCGGTTACGCCCTTGGGGGTATTGAATGCAATATTTTAAACACTAATGTCATAATAACATATTCTATCTGTACTAAATGTCACGTCTTTTTTTTAGGTTTTAGTTTTCTATAGTCATTCCTTCCACGTGTATCAAAACTGACGTACATTCTTAAATAATAATTGTATACGTAAGAACCTTTCGAAACTAAAAGTTTCACTGAGTAACATTTAGCAGTTTGAAGCCGCGATGTAGTTTATTTACTTGGATTCGAATAGAATAGAATTTAACTTTATTTAGCACTAGCAGCGCCTCGCGGTTTCACCCGCGTAGTTCCCGTTCCCGTAGGAATTTCGGGATAAAAAGTAGCCTATGTCCTATTCCAGACTATAATCTATCTCTGTGCCAAATTTCATGTAGATCCGTTCAGCCGTTTTGGCGTGATAAAGGAACAAACATCCATCCATCCATCTATCTATCTATCCATCCATCCATCCATCTAAACTTTCACGTTTATAATATTAGTGAGATGAGATTAACACAAAAACTGAGGAAAAGTTCTTACAACGAAATAAAACTTACACGAAAATACTTCATTAAATGAATAATACAAAACAAAAATAACAAAAGAATTGATTTAAAATTAAATAAAAAACCGGCCAAGTGCGAGTCGGACTCGCGCACGCAGGGTTCCGTACCATTATCTATAAAAACGGCAAAAAAATAACTTTTGTTGGAGCCCCCTTTAATATTTATTTTATTCTATTTTTTAGTATTTGTTGTCATTGCGGCAACAGAAATATCATCTGTGAAAATTTCAACTGTATAACTATCACGGTTATGAGATACATCCTGGTGACAGACGGACGGACGGACAGCGGAGTCTTAGTAATAGGGTCCCGTTTTACCCTTTGGGTACGGAACCCTAAAAAGTATACTACGCGTAGAGTCTGATGTATGAATAGTGTGGAGCTGAACAGGTCCAGCCTCAGCTTAATGTCGCTACTATCCGAGGACGGTAACAACACGCTGATTATCAAACGGTCCAATAACGACCTGGATTGTATGGAAGGATCATTGATAACTCAGCCATCCTAGGCAGGCTAGGCATTGAGCGGAATGATGGACGGATCCATACATTCCGCTCAATGCCTAGCAGGAGAATCCACCGGGCTGGAAGATGACAATTCGCATATTCAGTTCCATAAGTGACAATAGATGATTATCTCTATAACAATCGAGGCGGGTCTTCTATCAGTTCAGATGCATCTATCGTATTCTTAGATTGTTATAAATCAGACGACATTCGTCTACGTTTATGTTAATAATATCTGATTTATGTAAGTAGTTCTCTCCCGAGCAATGCGGCTAGTTGAGGCGAGAGGATTAGAGCTAGGCGCGCCTGATAGGTTCAGAATATTATATTCTGTCCCATGCAATATAAAGGTGGATTTTTTGGACAGAGCAGTAAAGGGTGCCTTAGAAACAGAAAGATGGTTTTAAGAGACAATATCGTACAGATTATATTCTGTCCAATGCAATATAAAGGATGGATCTTTTGGACAGAGCAGTAAAGGGTGACTTAAAAACAGGAAGATGGTTTTAAGAGACAATATCGTACAGATTATATTCTGTCCCATGCAATATACAGGTGGATTTTTTGCTTTTGGGGCTAGATGATCGTGTGTGAATTGTACAGCATTATTTATTTATTAAACTCACCTTATGGCTAATCGACCTTACACATTGAGGTGAAAAGGTTATAGTCAGGTCAGGTCCAAATCTTAAAAAATTAACAAGGTTATATTATGAACTAGAAATTAATAAGCAAGTAGTGTTTGAATGACAGTTCCACTCGCATCTTAATCGTCCACTCAAACTCGACTGAGGGTGCTTCGAGCATTCCTCCAAAACATACTCGGGTTCGGTATGCTTGGTCGTTAATTTTACTCTTGCAATATGGGCATCAAATGTTGCCCATTATTATTGTCTTTCTTTTTGATTCCCAGCAATGGCAAAATAATGTGCGCAACCGAATCTTTGCTGAGGCGGTATCTTCTACGGAATTCGCCATCGTCGTAAACTTCCAACGGGTTTTCAGCATCTCTGAAATACCTTCGCCATGAGTCATTGTAGGGTTCATCGTCGTAACGTATCTGTAATTAAGATAGTCTCTTAAATCCATTGTAATACGCATCAAACTCTTTTGAGGAATGTTCAGGGTAGGTCGGGACCTTGAGATGACAGTTAATTTCTCCACTCGTATGAGATTTTTTTTAAAGTAAGTTTGAGTGGACATATTTTTTGCGATCAAGCATACCGAAACGCATTTAGAGGTTGAGTTGAGGTCGATGTAAAGATTACAGATAAAATTAATTTAGAAGAAATAACTTTGCCTAAAAAAAAACCTTAGAATTGAGCAAAGGCTCTCTCGTCAAACGAACTAAATGTAACTTTGGTCGTTGAGCAGGTTTGGTTAACCTGTAATGTTACCCCTGTAGGTGGAGCCACCGGCGCTATAGTCCGTAAGAGGTCGCAAAGATTTTCGGTTGAACCGACTAGGGTTTCGTGGCTTAGTTGGTTAGAGCACACCCGTACTGAAGGTGGGGCGCGGGTTCGAGTCCCGTCGAAACTGGAACTTTTTGGGAATTTATTTCATTTCTTAGAGATACCCAAAGTGCGGGTAAGCACAAACATAAAATCTTAACAACTTTGCTGTATAAGTCAACCCCCTGTAAACGACACCCTCTTGGCCTAATCACATAAATTAGAAATGTTTACTCTTACTATATTGACACATGTGCAAAGGTTCTTGTGCGCTTTTCATTTTATTACCAAGGAACAATACATAAATAAATAATGTTAAATCTACATACAATACGCACAATACATATGATGATACGTATGTAAGAAAAAAGTGCACCTGTATAACTGACGTTATTATATACATAATACAATATAATACATACTGTTATTTTCCTTATTGTAGTAAGAATATATACATAGGTGCATTGCACTTAATACTAATTCAATAAACACATTTCATACAATTGCATTTCTTTGGCATTTTGTTAAAGAAATATTGTGCCTTATCTATAGTAAATAGAACATGGCGAAGAAAGAAATTTGGCGAATCCAACTACCAAAGATAACTAAACACGAGCAGTGTTTAGTTATCTTTCTGCAAAAGTATTATTTTTCAAACTGCTATTTCAATATAAAGTACTTAATTGACTAAAACACAATACAGGTTTCTTTGAATTTTGTAATTGGAACAACTTCAAGTTAGTAACAGTCTAAGAAAATAATGATTAGAAGAAATTACATATTCAAATAACGAACCGTGACGCGTTCGAAATTTAAATGTTACCACGGTATACGTGTGCTAATCAATTCAATGCAAGTATTGTGTCTGCTAGGCTTTTCGGTATAAAAATCGACGTGACGATAAAGAATGGAAATAACCCAAGAATACTATTAAAAATTAAAGTTTGAATGGACTTTGGAAGGCACTTAAACTCGACCAAAAAAAAATATATCAAACTAATTCTCAATATCTGTGAAAAATATTAGGTACGAATTGTGTGGCGTTCCAATGAAGACCAACATTTCGGGATTCAAATAAATCAACAATAGAATAGAAAAAAAAACAAATAGTAAAGAGATCACAATGCAGAAAATTGCCGTACTTTGCGCAATATTGACCACATAGATAATTATTATGATATTTTATAGCGAATTTATAAGTACAACACATCTTAGGTAGGTATCTACTACCTATTATACCTTGGCTCACCTTGATCTTCTAAACCAGTCCAAACCAGTCGGCGGTGTCAGATTGAAACTGGAAAACGATATCCAGCTAAAATGGCAACCGCATTGTTTAACACTTTGAAATGTAAAACTGCTAATTTCTGCTAACACGTTAATTATTGAGTCAAACCATTTTCTTTTTTAGAAGATTCTCTACTACATATTTTTCCTGTTATTCTAAATATCTGTCACTGTTTGCATTTTTTTTTCTTTTTGTAAAATTGCTTATTTACACTTACCTACACGATATTTTCTTGAAGTAGGAATCCTTTCTACTGACTGTTTTTTCACATACTTCTGTTTTTGATGAAAAAGTATTACAAAAAGCATTTGTAATATCATAAAATTGCAAATACATACTGGCATGGCATGGTGTAGGACGCCCTCCGACCAGGTGGGATGACGATTTGCGAAAGACTGCTGGCAGATGCTGGATGCGGCAAGCTGAAGACAGGGCGCGATGGCGCTCATTAGGGGAGGCCTATGTCCAGCTGTGGACTGATATAGGCTGATGATGATGATGATGATGATGACTGGCATGGCGGCACCACCTGGCACACTTATTCAAAATCACACATTTGAATTTCGAAATCTATTGCCTTTTTTTTATATTATTTATTTGTCGGAGTTAGTTAGTTAGTTTTTGACTATAACTACGTCCAGGCATTTATTTTCTTTGACTTAATGAAAGAAAACAATATTTCATACACACCTAATCTGTCTGGTCGATAAATATCGAACCTCTCGTTAGTCCCGATATTTTTCGAGGCGATAGATCACTCACTATCCCTAAAAGAAGCAGTCTAAATAAATAATTAAACGACATATTGCATTTTTTCATTCAGACAAAGAAAATAAAGCCGAGGCGATTACGACCTTTTGTTAGGCGGGCCTAACAAAAGGTCGTAACGATTAGACTCCCTAATTTTCTATGATCTGTGTTCATATTTTAACACCTTGCTTCTCACAAAATGTCTTCTTGTTATCACTAAAGCTAAAAATACCTCTGTTTATGTGTTATAGCGTGATCTCGCAAAGTAGCCGGTAATTTGATCTAATTTACTTGTAACTGACGCCTACGTCTATCCTATTATATCTTCGCGTTCAATTGTCTTATAAATGGCTTTGAGAATGATTCTTTGTGTTCTCTCCTGAAGTCTTGAAGGAACTGAGGGATTGTCTTAGTTTTTTGGTGGAGGAGATCGTGGAGTAAGTGAAAAGGAAGACCAACACCTTGGTGAGGGTCGAGCTGTTGGAGTCGCGTCATAATGACTTTAAATCATTTGTGGTGCGTATTCCAACTGAGAATATTTCGACCTTCACCAAGGAGAAATTCTGGTCGAAGAATGTGCTGTTGCAATCTCACGTAGGGACGAGAGGGGTTCTCGGATTTTTATATACATAGATTGAGCTATCTCTAGTATAGATTGTTTACAACTGTCTGCAGTCCATCTCCTTGCAACTTATGCTCTCCTGGTAGTATGAATGCTAGTCTTTATTAACAAAGAAAATTACAATCAAATAGAAAGAAACAAATGAGATGAAACAATTGAGCTAACTGCAGATTGTTGCGAGCAATCTACAAGTAGCTGAACTGATTCATATCAATACCAGTCGCGCGCGTCCCCAAGACGCTGCGCTGGCTGCATTGCCCCGCTGTATAGCAATGCTGATGCGCTGTGTCAGATACTCACCAGCTCTCGGGTCACGCGTCGCTTCGAACAGACGCTCAGAAAAGGTAATAGTACTGTAAATTCGAATTAGCGAATGAGGTCGTGAACAGAAGCTACTATTGTCATAGAACATTGCAGACGATATAGCCGTTAGACGACCTAAGATGTGTTGATACTTAAATTGTAAACTAGATTCTACCTGATGTTGAACACGTGTTAGGTTAGGGTCAGCTCACACCGAGACGCAACGCGACGCGACGCTGCTCGCACTTTGATTTAAAATAAAAACTCTATTTAATACGCAAAAAGGTACAAATTTTATTGATATAATACGAAAACTCCCCGCGCCGCCGCCGCGCTTGCGCCAATTTGTATCTTTTTGCGCTAATATTGTAAACTGGTTTCCGTCCGCAGCTTCGCGTGCGTTCTTTAAGGCGTGGATATATGTGAATTGGGCTTTTTCTCCGTTATCTTTATCGAAAAAGCTTCGAAAAAAACTGGGATACATGGCAGATCCTCTTACTTTCAAAAATTAAAAAAAAAACTGTTTATACATATTAAATAATAAAATCAAATTATTTTTGCAAATAAAGTTCCTGATTAATAGATCAGAATATTAGCAAAAACTTGATTTTGCGCTTACGCCGCTCTGCTCTGTCCCGCTTCTATAAACGCGATATCCTATGCATATCCTTTTCACAATATGGCGTCATATACCCTTAAGGTTATTTCGATCCCATGGAAACGGACTGAAATATTGCATACAGGTAAAGCCTGGAATACAACATAGGCTACTTTTTATCCCATAAATCAGTTCCCATGGGTTAGTAACGTTAAACAACGCGTGCGAAGCTGCAGGAACTAAATGAAATGAAATAAAATAGTTTATTAGACATACAAAATACACGCAAATAGGTAAATAAGTACAATTACTATAACTAAATTTACAAAAAAAAAACAGAATAAACCAGGGTAAAGTACGCTGAGAGGCTACTTAAATACCTAACTAGTAAAGTTATGTTTTGAATCAAAGTCCGCACTGCGCCGCGTCGCGTCGCATCGCGTCTCGGTGTGAGCTAACCCTATTGATAAGCATTTAGACATTATTTAATGTCATCCTTGCCGTTTTATTACATGAATAGCTTCTGCCGCTTTGTTTAAGAAGTATAGCTAACTCCAGCAAATTGAACCAGTACTTCCAGGGTTTAAACAAACATAGCTACACTTAGGTAAGTTCTCTTCACGATTGCGGAACGCCAACCCGGACCGACCTTGTCCGTCTACCGAAGGTTACAGTGTCAAATGCCTTTCGATTTGCTATTTTAACGACCACGCCATATTGTATTCTGCGTTTTGTTCGTAATTACAAGCGATATTACACCACCGTCGGCTTGACATCACCTTTTCCCAGACTTGAATTCTGCGTTTTGTTGGTAGTTAACACAAACGGCTTTACATCCTTGTCAAATCTTTTTTGAAAGAAGTCCAAAAGCAAAAGCAGATCTCGCATGTATTAAATAGGTACTTTCTAGGTAGTACCTACTTAATACAATATTCGGGGCCGACTACAACTAAGAGGAGTCAGGGTCCAGGTTGGAGTAGGTACTTAAAGACAGGAACCGTAAAATTTTCTTCCCATTCATTTCCTGAGAAATCATTGCAGCTTCGACAACCTTGTAAAATTTTACCAATTTCACCGTTTGCTGCTTAAACTAAGATCAACATAACTTTTCACGTTCAATTTCACCGTTTGCTGCTTAAACTAAGATCAACATAACTTTTCACGTTCAATTTCACCGTTTGCTGCTTAAACTAAGATCAACATAACTTTTCACGTTCAAGTTCAGCTTGATCGACTTGAGGTTTAAAACTCTCTGCCTGTATCTGCTTTTCCGGTCAACTACAACCTGGGTCTCTTGTCTAAGAGTGAATAGGTGTCTTCTAGACCTTCGTGATACTTCGTCGGCTACATCGTCACTTACCATCAGGTGAGATTGTGAGCAAGCGAAGGTCTATTCACGATAAAACACAAATAGAAGCAACGTTCGTAATACTTTTTGTGTGACAGGGTCTTGAACTCGCTTTAGCTTGAACCGGATTTACTTTATTATGTCAGTGAAATGCGCTGAACTCGTTCAAAGTGCTAAACTGAGTTCATCTTATGTTGAATGCGTTCTATTGCAACGGTGAAATCTTAAATCCTAAAAAACCAAAAGAAAAAACTGATTACGCAGGTATGTAATTCAATTCAATTTATTTAAGCGGGAGAGCATAACAGAAGCGGTAATTTTCAGTCCCAACTTTATCTACGTGAATTCAACTTATTATCTTGCCCACCTAAGGCTAAAAATAGAAGGTACCTACTTTACCTTTAAAAAATAATAAATCTAATCAGTTTTTTATGCAACTGACATTCTGATAAACCGGAATGAACATAGGAAGTTATCTGTTCCTATCAAGATAGATTTTCTGATTACCTTGAAAGTAATGTAAAGTAAATATTGCATGATTTTTTTGCGTTGCAAAAATACTACATTCAATGCCAAACTATAAATAAACCTGTATATAGAACTTTTCAGCGTTTGCCACACAATCGCTGAAATAATTCCTTTTTGCACATGTTTCCACCGACTCTATCTTAAGAAGGCGTAAGGCGCGCCATTTTGTGAAAAGGATAGGCATAGGATTTCGCGTTCATAGGAGCAGGACAGAGCATATGTTTTTTGTACGGAGTAAGCGCAAAATCAAGTTTTTGCTGATTACACAACACAAATAGATAGATTATAAGATCTTTTAATTTTGAATTTTTATACTGCGTAGTTAATGTTAAGTGCAGTATTTGATGTTTTAAATTTGACTATAATTATATTTTTGAATAAATTAATATAATTATATATGTTTATATATATATATATATATAGAGCATATGTTTTTTGTATGGAGTAAGCGCAAAAATCTAGTTTTGGCTTATTTACAAGAAAACTACACAACTTACGAAGAAACTGGTCCAAGGAACCAAATAATTAGTAATGACCTACGAATCAAAACGTTTCAATAGACCGCGGGGTTCCTGAGATCTTGACCAAATTATGTGAGATACAGTGCACTTTCATGACTGTTTTTTTATAGTATTTGTTTTTCTCTATCTTGTTTTCACTTTCAAGGAACTAAAGAAAAAATTATGAATTTTATGTAATTCGTGTTTTTTACCACAGAGATCCCTTGAGTACTGAGATCTAGGGCTAGTTTGACAACCAATCCCGTTAGGTTCGCCTCTTAAGGTACCTACACAATTTAAATACCTATTTATGTAGGTACAGATCTTTTTAGGGTTCCGTATCCAAAGGGTAAAAACGGGACCCTATTACTAAGGCTTCGCTGACCGTCTGTCCGTTGTCACCAGGCTGTATTTCATGAACCGTGATAGTTAGATGGTTGAAATTTTCACAGATGATGTATTTCTGTTGCCGCTATAACAACAAATACTAAAAAATAGAATAAAATCAATATAGTCCGACTCGCACTTGGCCGGTTTTATTTTTTTAACCTTCTATGTATTTGCAATCAAATAATAGAAACAATTTAGAACTAGTATTTACAATTGAAACAATTGAGCTAAATGCAGACTATTGAACGGCTGGATCAACCTTCTAGCTGCTGCCCGCGGATTCGCACACTTTTTTTCTGGATAAAAAGTAATCTACGTTCGTTCCCGGAATACCTTCTATCTCCCTGCCTTCAGTGAGATCCGTTTAGGCGTAAAAAAATTAACCCGGAAAAAAGTCGCGAGCAAATCCTAGTTGATGTAAAAAACCTACTGTTTATCAAACACTCAGGTATTTCATTAAATATTTCCAAAACACTATAATTTTCTACGAAAACTTTTTAATAATATCTCAAAAATTTTCGATTTCGGCAGGAATAATGAAAGAAAAGAATAATAAAAAGTTTTCGTAGAAGATTTACCCAGTGCGAGTAACGCACTATAAAGCAAAAAACTATAATTTTCTTTAAAATTAGGTATACCTATGAATTATAATATTAAAGGAATAATAATAATTATTATATGAATTCGTGATCTTAATCATCTCTAACTCCTAATCCAAGAAGTTGAATGTATTGCACATACATTTCATGCCCTGTATCTCTTCAGTATTAATTCTAAAGTTTTTGCTTAGGGTTTTGACTTTTCGTTTCCAAATACGATGGACTGACCTTCAGAAAGTCGTCGACCTACTCAATTGCTAAATTATGCTAAAATTACCCGTAATTTTGTAGTTCTGGCTGCCTGCCACTTAGCCGACCCGAAGTTTAGGCCCGCGGCGAATCCATAGAATTTGTCGAGGTCTGGAAAAGGTATCATGACGTATTTTCCTCTGATGTAATTTCTTTGATTCTAGCATAATAGGCTATTTGACTACTATTGGGAATTAGTTCTTACGTATTGTGTGATAAAAAATAATGCAAATGATACTAATATTTCTTCAAGGAGCGTCGTATTTGCTGTGAAAACTATTTTTAAAGATATAAAGAATAAAATAATGCAGTTGAAATTGTTTTTTAAATTCAAATAATGTCTTCTTTCAGTAAAATGTTCCATCTACAAATATTCAAGGTACTTTCCCTCCATGTGGTATATCCGTGGGACGCCCTGTATACCAGCATCTTACATAATAAATACATCAAAACATCGTAGCGGTCGCTGAGAGTAGATGAATGGAGGCGGCTGAGGACCGATGATTGTGGCGTCGTATGGGAGAGGCTATGTCCACTGTCCAGCAGTGGACGGGTATGGGGTGACATGAGACATAAAAATATAGAATGGACATTAAAATCAGGTGATGTTTAAGATATAAATCACCTGATTTGAGTACCCATTCTATCAATAGAACGTTGACAGACATGCCATTCTACGCAAGACAACACCCACAAATCACTATTTTTATTCAGAGGTGTGACCATGGTGTGACATTGGTACTTAGATATTGAAGATCCATACAGTAAATAACTTCAAATCGATAAACAGATAAACATTTTATTCATAATTTGTCAAATATATGTCACATCACAACAATTTACAGTTAATCATCATAGATAATTCATAATAAGCATCACGAAAAGCAATTATAGATTATGAAATCTTATTATTTTTAACATTAACAAAAAATATGATTGTTACATTAATTGAATTTAAATTACAAAAAATTTATGTTTAAATCATTCATTATCATCAGTCATTAATCATTATTCATTGTTTAAAAACTCGTCGTAGGTGTACATTAAAATCAACCCGAAATATTTGTTAAATAGGATAAGATAATTTTGAAAATTGGTTCAGATTTGAATGGTTTGTGGCGTGGCTTCAACTTGAAGGATATTCTGGTTTCGGTTTATTAGCTGAAGAGTAAAATAAATATATGGACGTGAAAGTTAACCGACGAAGCTGCTAATTGTCCGAACATCTTTAGGTGAATAACAGTATATCCAGAAAAGATCTGGATATATGGGTATCGTTTGAATCCTTACAGCATCCTGAGTGACTCTGGGTGGATACACGTTTTAGAAAAACGTTAGGTTAGACCTCCGTCGTGTTTCTAAATGCTTTATTCATACAAATACCTTTGTAGGACTATAACTTGAGAGGTGTGGTGTGTTCATTGTACTTATGATGCTATAAATAATATAACCTGTACACTACGTCAGATAAGGGGTGTGGCCATGACAGTTGGCAATGCAGAGCGCACGTGGGCTGCATCACGTTGTTAATACGTAGATAAGGTGTAGGACGGTCACGTGAACGTAATGGAATCTAGCGACGGAATTGGAATGGGTTTTGCTATGTAGATTGACTTTTGCAAACACATAGGACCATTCGTAATGGTTTTATCATCATCAGCTTACTAGTCCACTTCAGGACAGCATCGGCCTTTTCTGTCTTTTTGTACAAGATTTAGTTGCCTGTGATTTGGTTTATTGTACATTATTTGGTATCGATGTACAGCTGCGTGAACGCAACGAGTTTTTTTTTGTTCTTTCTTTTTAGTGCAGGATTTAATGCAACGGTGCTTGACGGATTGGATTGGAATTTGCGTGCCGTGCATGTCGCTCTATTGCAAGAAAAGCAAACCAGATTTGGTCGTAATGACCTTTATTTAAGCTGTTCCGCTATTCTGGTCTGTTCTCTGCAAGAGCTGACTGATTCATATTCTGCCATGTCCCGCATTGCGCAATCTTTGTACCGGAGCATGAGTCGCCCAAAGTCTCCCAACTTATGGACATAGACATCGGCTGTCTTTAGCTTGCCGCATCAGCATCTGCCTGAATTCTGCTGAATGATTTGATATTCTGACTCTTCAATCTATTCGTAATATTGCGTAATTGCGTCCCGTTCGCTGTGTTGATACTCCCATAATTATTTTAAATGCGTTCCTTAAACTTCAGTAATTACGATATCTTTCCTGCGACCCCATCTTTCTCAATTCTTGCCTAGACATAATCTTCCTCGGTTTAAGGCTAATAGACAGTTTTTTTGTTACATAACAGACCACCCATTATGAATGAACTCGTAATTAGACAAAAAACTCTGTTTATGGAACTAGAAACACAAAAATTCCGAATCTCCCTAAGTTGAACACAAAAACGACATAATCCTTACGCTGTATTAGTAAAGTTCGACGATGAAAATCGAACAGCTAGGTAACCAAACGGTATACAACCATTGGAAGATTCCGAGCCAGGGAAGTCTGCCAGAATACTCGAACGACTTATTTACGAATGTCCTCCGTTCAGTTCAGACGTCCATTCACGGCGGTAATGTGAACATGTCAGGTGTTTGTACCTTTGTACTACATTACATACATTTCATTTCATGGCTTGTCATGTAGTGTAGATATTTTGCATAAGTGACTGACAGATTGCGGAGTGGGTCGATGACCATGGTAGATTATTACGTTCTAAATGTATTTTGTCTATCGTTTCGGGGCGTCAATAGATACGGCAGGAGCCCGATCTTAGAGGCCTTTTAAAATGCTCTTGGTAAAATCCGACCTGTAAACTGCAAATCATCAATCGCAAGTTTGTTTAAGCATGACATTTCAGGACAACGACGGAATAGTAAGTGTAATGAAATGTATTTTAAAATTGAATTATAAAAAACTGAATCAATTTCTTCCATTCAGCTGCAACAAATTTCTAGTGATATTTACAAACACACAGAAATCATGCGCGGAGCAGCAAACTGCGATCTTCCTGTGTTGATTCAATCAATTGGCTCCTGCAAATTGGAAGATTGGCTTACCTTCGGCCAACCTTGGGCGTGAACATTCTCGTCTATTTTGCTTGGAAAATTTGGAGGTTTTTATATTACCTTTTTCTGTTAAGATCAATAGTTCTTAATCCCAATTAGAAACTTTCAAATTTTAAACACGGTTGCTTTCACGAGTGCTTATATTTATTCTGTGATCAAATAATATGCATGCCGGAACATCGGAGCACTGAAAACAGATATAAAGGTAAAAAACAAGAACATCTCAGTTTCCAAATATCCGGAACTTGTTTCCTAAGTAGCTTCGCGGGCGTTTTTTTTTCAGGATAGACATAACCGATACTAATCCTTCTAGAACTACATCTATGCAACGTTTCAGCCGTATGCGCTCAGTAGTTTCCTCCTGAAGAGATAACAAACATCCAAAATTACGTATTTATATTATTAGTTTTGAGGTAATTTCTTTATTTTACAATCTGATTATTACTTCCAAATTTTAATCTCAACGTTCATCATGATCATATTCATATTGATGTATTTGCAAACTAGTATTTACAATTGAAACAATTGAGCTAACTGCAGACTGTTGCAAACAATCTACAAGTAGCTCAACTGATCCATATCAATACCAGTCGGCTGTAAGGCAATGCTGATGCGCTGCGCCAGATACTCACCAGCTCTCGGGTCACGCGTCGCTTCGACCAGACGCTCAGATAATTTTTTGAAAACCCGGAGCCAGAAATGTATGTTACATAAAGTATCCATTACAATATTGGTTACGTATCACCAGTACGTAACCCGTCGAACTTCACTATTCAGCCTTGTCTTGCAAGTCTCGTGTGCGACTTCGCACACTCAATTACAATTTCGCTTGTTGAGAAAATTGTCTGTGACCTATGTCGTCATTTGATTAGATTACTCTTGATTGTCTTCTGTTGGGTTGCATGACTGCATTAGTTAGGGTTCTTGCTATTTTAACCATAATAAATACCAAAAGTAAGTGTTATGAGAAAATAGAAAATGTACATACAGCAGAATATAGTATCTTCTTGAAGTCGGTAAAAAACATAAGTAAATGAACCAATGCGCGGCTAAACAGTATGAGTGATACATTCACTCATACTGTTTAGAATATTAGTTGAATGTTGAATGTAAGAATACAACTGAATGGACTGCTGGAAGCTACCCCAAACTGCCTTCGGCCGCGTACGAAACCGGAGTCTCGTAACCAGGTACGGTAGAAGAAAAAATCTTCTTTTTACGATACTAGTTACTAAGCAATAGGTTTTTCCTTACACTCAATGGTCAGAGGCTTGTTGGAAATTGACGCTTGTATCCTTGCTAGCATAGGCATAGGCCTAGCTATCTAGTCTCATCGGAAATCTTTCTAAAAACGTTAACCATATCGAACTCCTTCGATTATCTAAATAAATTTGAGTAGAAATTGGTTGGTATTAATTTAGTTACCATATTTTATAAAATTAATGGTTGTTTTTTGTAAGACTGGTGTAATTGGAATTAATTCTCTACTACTAATAATAAAAAAAAACAATTAATAAAAAAAAAATCAATCCTTTAATCTAGTGATCATACAAATCTTTCTCTTAATGTACCTTGCTGCAAAATATATGATAAATAGTGATCACACAAATCTTTCTTTTAATCTACCTTGCTGCAAAATATATGATAAATAGTCATTATACAAATCTTTCTTTTAATCTACATTGCTGCAAAATATATGATAAATAGTGATCATACAAATCTTTCTTTTAATCTACCTTGCTGCAAAATATATGATAAAAGAGAACCCATCTATTCATATTCATTGACGACGACAGCAGGCTATCAACTGCGTGTAACTGTGGAGGGCATCCTTCCTGGTATTATTTTTCCACTTACCACATTCTCAGAGAATTCCATTTGTACAATCATACTGGAAAGTTTAGCTCAATTATTTGTTTGTGTACCTTCCGACCCCACGATAACAATGAGGGTCACTTTTACTACCCCTTATCTATTACCAGACCTATGTCAATACTGTCAAGGTTGATTATTGGAACTTCAATAACTTGTCATTTAGGATAATCATCATCATTCACATGTTGAACTTGTTATGTAACTTATTTCATCGTGATTCGATCGGGTATATTTCATCAAACTTGTTGACTTGATAAGATAATCATGTCAAATGTTTTAGTATTGTTTGCATTATAGTCTAGACTGTAGATTAATCTTTGTAATTATAAACGTATAGGTACCAAATATTATTCAAATTGCTACTTTTTGATGGTATCTTTTATAAACAATAGATACATCATCGTTCATAGCCGCGGCTACTAATAGCCGGGCAAAGAGAACCACTTTATATTGCGTTGATCGTTAAGTCTAAGCTTCTACTGTTAACCAATCTATTAACACTACCTTCTCAATAAACTATCTAAATAATACTTTAAACATCGTTAAACGCTATCAAATACTCATTCACGAGAATCTCTATACAATGTTTGAACAGAATTACCGTCATGACTAAGTCTCACGGCACACCGCGGAATTGTGTTGAAAACCAACATATCCATACAGGTGGACAAAATTGGAACTACATCTGTTATTGCAAAACTACTATCTGATTCTAAATAATACGCACCACAAGCGCTTCGGTCAGCTGAACAAATAACTTGGTAGCTGTGGGTACTTATAACAATGACATTGTGCCCATCACTCTGTCATTCATCTTCTACGTGCTAAAATTAGACTAGACTACCTCACGTGTCGGTTATTTCAGGCTATTCGTTCCTAAGGGCTCATAGATCTTATTCAAAATCGAGCGCAGAGATGATCCTTGATTGACCCCATTTTTTACCTATTTACTTCTTTCAAAACATTTAGATTTTGCTTTATGAATGAAAGCAATTTTAAGTATCTAATTTAGAGCATAATACCGTGACATGTCCTACAACCAAGTACATAATCTATGGAATTTTCATGTAAAGTTTGGAGAAATAAATTGTGATCAAACGCCTATGAAAAACGCGAGAAATTAATTTTTTTTCTCTTTGTTTCAGATTGACCTGGCACAGCGAGTGCCATGATCTAGCCTACCACCACCGTAGCCATACCACCCAAGATGACCAGCCCACCTTTCAGAAGGAAACCATTCAAAATCCTCAGCGTCTTCCTCAACACGTGAAGTGTCAAACAATCTCAAACCAAATAAACTCGAAATTAGTTCCTTTAATTTATGAAATCAGTGATATTAGTGTTAAGTGTCTAGTGCTGTGCCATTATTCATAGTGTTTTGTTGTTTAATAGTAAGGATAATGGATAAGATGTGGTGTTTACTTGGTGTTATGTTAGCGGTGGCTGTGGCAGCGGACAGGAGGACTCTTCCTCCAACTTGTGATAGGTAAATGTAGAATTTTCTAGATATAAATTTACCTACCTTAAGAAATCTTATAACTTCATCTTATTTGTGCTATGCTCGCAAAAGTGGCGAAGGAATCTAGAATTAGATTCCTTCACCACTTATATTCGTTGTATGAAGTTATATGACATCTCACGTGTTCGCGGCAAGTCTGTCGAATAGTCACAATTTTTTGTGTTGTAGTGTCTTTTGGCTTCTTCACCGCGCGGGCGCAGATATTTGATCGTTTAGCTAGGTAGCAGCTAGCTTACGTATTTAATCTACACAAAAAAAGTATTTGTCATAATTTTATATTGATGCCAATTACAATCATCATGAATCATCATGATTTTCAGAGCACTCATTCTGATATCGAGAACCGTTTAATAAGATTGAAATTAGAATCTTTATTTGTGCCATCTCTGTCCTTCACGTATCGAACCTAGCTTATCCTCCTGTCATCCCACTCTAGGTGAGGTCGGCACATATTATGTATGTTTCTTCCACTCTTCTCTAGCATTGATCATCTCCGTACCTACATCTTTCTTACCCATGTTAAACTGTTTTTACTTTCCGTTTGTTTATTTGGTACCTGTGTCCAAAATTTTTTTTTATTCTGTTCTATTCTATTCCATGTCACCTTTCACATAATACATCAATCTTTTATTTTGTCGTTCTCTCCTTCTTCCTTCCTACATTCAGATCGAGCCTAGCTAACTACAGCTTGGTATCTAGGTATGTTGTGTCTATGATTAGACATTACGGAAGTACTCGTACTTAGCTTGTTCTGGAGCCACTTATCTATCTATCTAGAATAATCTAGATATTTATATAAATAATACACTAAGTTCAAGATCGTTATAAAACCTATCCATGACTAACTTACTCCCTTCTATACTTTAATAAAAATGCGAAACTCTGTCTGTAAGCTATTTTACTATCCTCAAATAATCGAGAATGCTGGACAATTCACACAGCATAATCTAGCCCCAAGCTTGTGTCATGGGTAGATGACTGAGATATTTAATAGGAGACATTACATAGAAAATACCCAGAACACCATGAAAAAACATTTGCAGATCGTACAAAAAAATTGTCCCAAGGCGGGAATCGAAACCGCAACCTCCTGAGTTGCAAGTGGAACTACGCAAGACATAATTTTTGCTGATCTATGGATCGTCAAAATTAGAACTTGCATAGTATTTCTGTTGGAAAAACATATGTGTGGAAAAAGATTATACAACTTAAAAATATACAAAAAAAATATACGACGCCAACTACAAAATGATAAAATACCTATCATAGCAAGACGTCTTGCTTTGATAGGTAATAAAAGGAGTTCAATAGTGCGACTAATTCTTGTTTCGTAATTAATTGTGAAAAAAGAAAATGGATATGTTTTAGTAATTAACTACGAAAGGAGAAAAATATTCGATTGCGAAAACAGAAAAGAATTTCTTGTTTGACAGTTAATTACGAAACAGTGAAAAATAATTCTTTTTTCACAGTCAATTGTGAAACTACAATTGCGAAAACGGACTAAACGATTTTTTCATTTTGTAGTTGGCGTCGTTTTCTTCTACAATGCGGACTACATTTTGTTAGAACTTATCGGAGGTTTTTTTGGCGGAATTGTTACTAAATATTTTCATACTTATATTTTGCAATGGATTTCCGCAAAAATCTATTATTTATTTTATTATACAACTTATTCAAGTTTCTACGTAAAATTTGGCAAAAGTACAGACTCTTCCCCGGGACACCTTTTCCGCTTTTCCGGGATGACAATTAGCCTAGCCGTCCAACAGAGTAGAACCCCATTTTGGATCGCTGTCAAAATAAACATAATATAATATATTGTCCAATGTTATAAAGAGCCATGGCAAAATTGTACAACGAAAACTTAGTGCGTGGCATAAAATCACAACAATACTATGGACTCGTCAGATGAGTTTACACATAAGTACACTAAATTTAAAAAAAATTGAAAAAGGTCTAGGCTACGCATGCGAAGCCGTGGATAGAAGCTAGGCTCAAATAACTCTCGTCCATCGACATCGCAGATCATAGCTGCGCCTACGACGACGATGTGAATGCCGGAAACGCTGTGACCTTGTATGTAGGTAAATGTCAACCGTAACAATTACCAGTGGGTAATTATGCAAGATGCTGCGATTAGATAAGCTTGTATGTAGGTAATAGTGGTAGGATTTACACGAATGTTAGTAGGCCTAGTAATTTTAATTGATGGCTATTATCATCACGATCATCATCAGCTGTGATACCAAATTAGTACACAATAACCTCTGTGGCGCGGTGGGCGGAGAGGTCTGCCTGCGACGCAGGAGGTTGCGGGTTCGATTCCCGCCTCGGGACAAATGTGTGTACGATCTGCAGACATTTGTTCAGGGTGTTCTGGTCGTTTTCTATGTTATTAAAAAATATCTATCTGCGTATTGTATTATATTATTATGTATATTAGTTATCTAGTATCCATAACTCGAGCTCTGCTTAGCTGGGGCTAGATAGTGCTGTGTGAATTGTCCAGCATTATTTATTTATTTATTATTTTGATGCTGAAGGAGGTTATTCACCTGCTACCACAGATTTATTTCCAGTGCACAAATCAAGGCGAAAACAATTCTATTTTTTTGCAGTTTTTTTTACATACAACATCTTTTTTTGTATTAAGCCATTCCCTGTATTAGTCCAATCGAATATCAAAGTGTTTTATTTTCCTTAGACCTTACAAGAGTCTTGGAAACGTCACAAAATTCAACAATTAAATAAGTGAAACCAAACCATTACCAAACTCCTTGTAGAATGTTTGTAAACAACCGCCCATACTTGCTTACAAATATCTAAAACTCCACGTGCAAGTGACTTTTAGTTATTTGTGTCCCTGTTTGTTACAAACTTTGTATAAGGAGTTTGGCTAAGGCATATTAAATTTAAAAAAAATCTTAGCCTTTTTGTTCACTTCAATCTTTTTGAGGTGAATTAAAGAAGAAAACAAGAAACCTTTACCTTGTTAGGTTATTTTTGGAGTTAGAGCAAAACTATTCCCAATATTTTTATCCTCAAGATAATCTGATCTGATATTTTGTAGCAAGCCTTTTTACAAAGGACATGTTTGCAGTTGTATGATTCAGTTTTAAAGTTAAAATAATAACCATTCTTAAGAAACCCTTTGATAGGTATCAAACAGACTGACAGAGATTCGAACCGGCTCTCTCTCACCACCACCGGTTTACCATCGTTTTATGTTTAACAATTTTAAGAAATTAATAAATCCCAAAAATTTACGATCTCGACGGAATTCGAACCCGCACCTTCCCCTTCAGCGCAGGGTTGCTCTTTTTCCAACTAAGCTACGTGATCTTATCTAGTCGACCCGAAAATCTTTGGGAGTTCTTTCGGCACTTACGCCGTCAGCGCCACCTACAGAGGAAACAATGAAGTTATCCAATTCTGCTCAAAGACCTCTCACTCTCACTCTCTGGGTAATTTCTTAGAAATTACCCAGAGTACTATAATAAATAAAAACCTTAGATTTAACAATTTTGTTTGATTTTATCTATAGATATTTTTTGCAACTCATGAAAAAGAGGATACATTTAATCTTGTGTAGCCTAGTTGTGGGTGGGCACTCCTGGACTTCGTATCCCCTAATGACCATAGCACCCTGTCTTCAGCTTACCGCATCCAGCATCAGTCTGCTATGCAGATATACTCACATGGCTCTGATAAAGATCAATTTTGACACCTTCTCCGTGAAATGTTGGCTTCAAATTGTATCCCTAATAGGTACCGCTAAAGGTAGTACAATAATAGGAAAATCTTTATTTGAGGCATAAAAACTATGTACTCACATGGCTCTGAGAAAGATCAATTTTGACACCTTCTCTCCGTGAAATGTTGGCTTCAAATTGTATCCCTAATAGGTACCGCTAAAGGTAGTACATTATTAGGAAAATATTTATTTGTGGCATAGAAACTATGTACTCACATGGCTCTGAGAAAGATCAATTTTGACACCTTCTCTTCGTGAAATGTTGGCTTCAAATTGTATTCCTAATAGGTACCGCTAAAGGTAGTACAATAGGAAAATCTTTATTTGAGGCATAAAAACTATGATATAGGTCTCAAATAAATACTTTATGCTGGACATTTCACACATCGCACATCATCTATAGAGCCCCTTAAATCAAGTGTAGCCCCAAAGAAAATTTCTCCATATGCGTAGAGCCCTCAAGGCGAGAGCCCCTTTCGCTCTCGCCCTTACGCCTAGAAGTTTGACTAGACTACGACTAGACTAGATTCATGCAGTGCGTCTGTTTTCCTTAGGATTCCATTTCAGTAAAGCCATATTTTACATAATATTAATAGACCATTGTCTCCTCAATTTCAGTATTATCTACTGCCATGGACCTCTCCTAGACACGGTCCAAATGGCTGGCTTGTACAACGACTCCAAAACCTTCGTCGATATGAAGATCAAGTGGTCTGCGAACATCACCTTGGACCACTTTTTTCAGATGATGAACAGGTAATCATTAGGGTCTATACTCGATTTTTTGACTGCTGACTCGTAGTCACACCAGCTTATCACACCAGTATGACAAACAGGATTTTTTTTCTCGATTGTCACACCACTTATTTTTCTTCACCATGTAGTTAAGTATCTGATAAAATATAAATAGTTCCTGATTTTTTAGACACAATTTAAAGAATCTCTTGTTGATTTAAGATCATTTCTTCACTTTATCGTGACTCCAAGCAAGTGAATTTTAGTTTAAAACAGATTTAAAGTCAATTTTCAATTTTTCAAAACAATCAAATTATTGATCCCGGGATAGCGTGTGCAAGACACGAGATAAGACTCGGGCATAAGCTGGTCAATCGTAATTTAATGATTGATTTGTATCCAGGACAGACTCTCACCCGACGAAGGCTGATATCCAGGAGTTCGTGAACCAGAACTTCGATCCAGAAGGCTCCGAGTTTGAAGAGTGGCGACCTACGGACTGGAAAGATAACCCTGGTGAGGATTTACACACAGGATTTATACACCAGGAAACTTAACTAACCTCTGGATCAGAGTTGAATAGATTCAAGCTATGGAAACTAATCCATCCGACTCCCCGCCCCCCCCATAATCTCACGTGAGATTTTTAAAAACGCATATTTTAATGTAAATCAGTTAACGTAGTCTACAAGCACAGTGACAAAATCGAACAATAAAATACTTAATGAAGATCAACAGAAGAGAATCTCGCGCCAACACGAAACGAATAACTGCTAAAATTCTATTTGCCAAGCCAATACTTATCTCGTCCATTGATAAAGGTCTTCTCCCTTCCAGCATTCCTGCAAAGAATAAAGGACCCGTACCTCCACAAGTGGGCAGCGGAGCTGAACCGGCTCTGGCTACAGCTCGGTCGCAAGATGAAGGATGAAGTCAAGCAGAACCAGGACTTGTACTCCATCATATATGTGGACAACCCTGTGATAGTGCCTGGTGAGTTTTATACCTCCGCTTTCAAGCTTTAGTTTTGGATTGCCGCTTCGAACCTCATTTAAGACTTGTATGTCTTAGAATTTGCACCACCCCAACTCTTTCTGGGGGTGTTGGAAGAAGCGACTAAATGATATCCACGGGGCGGGCAACAGCGCCTCCTGCAGAACCATTCTACCACCAAACTACGATCCCCAACCCGGGTGGGGATTATCAGCATAAAACCTTCTGCGGAGCGTGTTCCAACTAGCTCAAGACATGCATGGAGGGGTCAAGAGATACCTTTACCCAACTGGGGACGTATCGTAATATGTTAATTTCTGATCCCAGGTGGTCGTTTCCGAGAGTTTTACTACTGGGACTCGTACTGGATCATCAAGGGCCTCCTGCTGTCGGAGATGCGAGCCACGGCGCGTGGCATGGTGCGGAACTTCCTGGACGTGGTGGAACGGATAGGGTTTATACCCAATGGGGGTCGAATCTACTACGCCATGAGGTAAGTAACAACCAGGGATTCCAAGTGTCTCCTTAGTAAAGATTACAGCAGTCTTTACACCAAATTTTAAATGTAAACACGGTCTTTTTATCAACTTTACACCAGGGATTCTATCTGTCCTTCAATGGATACTGCTGGTTTTCTATTTGTCTTTTCAATCTAGCCAGGAACTCTAGTTGTGTTTCTACTAGTGAACAGTGCTTTCAATTGTGTTTCATAAAGACATTTAAAGACATAAATATTTTGATCCGACTCGCACTGGGTTGGTTTTATTTTTTATTCTACTCTAATACAAACGTATCTTTATTTCCAGATCACAACCCCCACTCCTTATACCGATGGTGCAGCTTATCCTGGATGATTTCGACGATATCGGCTTCCTTCGGCAGCACATACACACCCTGGACAGAGAGTTTGACTTCTGGATGACAAACCATACTGTGGAGATTGACCATAATGGACATAAGTAAGTATGAGGAAGCATTAGATTTCTTATTTGTTCGGCGCTGTCCATAGAGTATCAATAAACCCTGACACCATCGACCTGCATTAGACCTGTAACAGACCATCGGAAAGTTACTCTTTATTTCGGGTATCTAAGATGCATATTGGGTTGTTGATATAATTTAAATATTTGGAGCGCGTTCCGCGGAACACACTCTCGGCGCGGGTGTTCATGGCACGCGCACCAGGAGCGCATAATGGATACGCAGCTTTAGTATGCAATGCACACAAAAACATAAACAATGAAAACTGATTTTGTTATGCTTATACCTAAGCCAAACTCCTTGTACAATATTTATAAACAAACCGCCCATACTTAACCTAAAATTCACTCGGTTGCCGTGTCTTTTTATTCGTAATTTACATTTCTTGTCGCTTTGAGATTCTTCCTACCATAAATATTGCATACAATTTCTATCTGAAACTCAATGCCAAGCAAGTAGGTTTTAGTTATTTGTGTCATTGAAAATTAATTAGACAGGGTCTAAGAAGCGCAATTAATCTTAAAAATACCGTATGTTTTTTTTCAGATACAAACTTGCCAGATATAACGACATGTCCCAAGGGCCTAGACCAGAAAGTTATAAAGAAGATATTGATGTCGCCAAGTAAGTGTACAGGGTGAATTTTATTTCAAAACGTCGCTAAATACTTCAAAATAAGCCTTGATACTATGTACAATAAACAAACTGTAATTGACCTGTATCTAAATCACATTATTTAGACTTAGAGAGGCAAGTAATATTGTATTACATTTTAAGTACTATACAAACTTACTAGTGGCGTATTTTTCGCTTCTTCCACTGGACAAAAAATTTAAGCAAACGAAATCAATGACATTTTGTTTCTTATTTGATAATAATTACTATTCATTAAACTGTTTATGTATAAAATTTTTGGGAACTTATTTCGTTTAAAGGATGATTTTGTTATTTATGGTTCGTTAATACTCGTATTTCAGACATTTCGACAAGCATGAAGAAAGAGAGGAATTGTACGCGGAACTGAAAGCTGCAGCTGAATCCGGGTGGGACTTCTCGTCCAGGTGGTTTATACTCAATGGAACGAACAAAGGTAACACTTTTTTTTTATACAATAGATCTTCTTTTCGGCCAGGTGGGATGACGTACCTGTGAAAGACTGCAGTCAGAGGCTGGAAGCTATGGCGCTCATTAGGGGAGGCCTATGTCTGGCTATAGACTAACTTAGGCTGATGATAATGGTAATGCTCGTAATCCCCACGCTGGGCATGAGGGTTGGGGATCGCAGTTCGGTCTGGGTTTCATGGTTTCTTTTTGTTAAAGTTAAAAATACTTCAAATACTTTAAGATGAAAGGGAATAAACTGTTTAGGCCTCGGTGTATGTCGACAATAGGGTATATGCATTAATGTTTTATATATTTTTAATCGATTATTTATGTTATTTCATAATGGAAAAAGAATATAACACCGATAAATGTTGAAATTAGGAAAAAAACAAAACTGCTCTCAGTTTGGAGTGATAAAAATTGTGCCCATTTTCTGTGACGTCATCGTTCAGTTTGTCAACTCAAAGTGCTTCTGCTCTATCAATCAAAATAACATTAGAAACAAATAAATGTTAAAAATATCATGTTTGTGTGTTGTGTCAAATAAATATTTTTCTTTCTATCTTCCTTTTATAAAAGACTAGCAGCGCCTCGCGGTTTCACCCGCGTAGTTCCCGTTCCCGTAGGAATTTCGGGATAAAAAGTAGCCTATGTCCTATTCCAGATTATAATCTATCTCTGTGCCAAATTTCATCCAGATCCGTTTTGCCGTTCTGGCGTGATAAAGGAACAAACATCCATCCATCTATCTATCCATCCATCCATCTAAACTTTCACGTTTATAATATTAGTGAGATTAGTGAGATAAAGCCCGCTAGCTTCATGACAATACGGTGAACGGTGATTTTATTTTATTTATTTAAGTAACAAAATCCACAGTCCTTATTCTTTACAAAATTAAAATACAAGTTTTTTTACGACCAATAACGGATTTACATTTTATAGACGGATAATTTTAAACAGACAGTCAAGTAAGAAGTTTAAATTAATGTGAAAAATCAAAACACAAGTACTATTTACAAGGTAGAGATCAGGTAAATCATAAAAACTTAAAGTACCTACCTAAATAAAAATAATTAACGAAATAAATAAATACATATTTATTTATATATTAAAAACTAAATAACTAGTGATAGAATAAAACTATAACCTTTCCTTTTTCCTTTTTCCTTGGTCCATACATTTATAATAAAGTTAATAAACAATTAAACATAAAAAACGATACATCCTACTCGTGTAAGAAAAAAGTAGAAAATTTTCTTAAAACACTTAGCTATGCAAAAACTGAAGCACTTTTAACAGTACCATCTTAGTGAACATACCTTTCACTGTAGGTATTGAACGTAATTTTTTTTTTATTTTTTATACTATTTACAAATTATTGTCAAAATGAGAGCAAACAAGAAATAGAAGAAAAAAAATTAAACTTAATCTTAAACCAAATCAATAATTATAATGACAATTATTGTGATATTGCCTCTCTTTTTTTTTTTTTTTGTTCTCTTATTAACATTAACATCTAATTAAGTTAAGTTACTTAGTTTTATATAACAAGCAAGGATTAACTATAAGCTTATTTATGTAACAAACATAAACATAAGCGTGGAATATGAACCTTTACATCTGCTTCACAATGAATAAAAATATTATATTATATTATGTTATAAACCCTATGGGTGAACGAACAAGCCGTGAGTGCAAGAGCGCGACTCCCTGCCGTCATACAGTGCAAACTCGTACGGAGGAAAGTCACTTGAGTTTTCAGGCCTTGTTATTTACTACTTACCAACCCTAACAAAATAATGACTTATTAATCCTTATTTGTCACTAGTATAAGTTTTCTAGGTTAGTTTGAATAGTCAGTTGTGTTACTAGCTACGTAAGTCTGTAAAATCAACTTATTCGAATAAAAATATTTCATTTCATTTCATTTCATTTCATAACAAACGCATTAAAAAAAAGCTTATAATACGTAGGTATCACAAACTGTGCGACGGATTTTTGAAAATTTCTTTTGTTAAACGTAATAATAAGATAAAGTAAGTGGCGGCTAGTTGGTTATGTTATAGGTATGCGCTTTAAACACCACGCTTTCCAGGCGGATTGGTGATCGGGGGGAAAATCGGAGGTGTTAAACATACACAGAAGGAAGCGATTCTGTGTATTTTTAACACCTCCGATTTTTACCCCTTTAAGTACCTAGATTTTTGTAACCGAAGCCTGATTATTCAGTCCTAATAAAACCCTAGTTCTACAGACCGTCACAAAAAAACATAGAAAAAATACAAATAATCATGTTTTTTTTCTTACATTTATTTATGATTTAGGCAAATTCTACCGATACATAAAAGAAAAAGATGAAGTTCTGCTGACGATCGCAGGATATGAACAAGTTGGTGGTATGTCGTGTGGCCCCATCATTTGTGCATACCAGAACATTATGTATAGAGACGAACAAATAGTATTCATTTGTAGAACATACTAGACCATATTGATGTTCTGCTGACGATCGCGGGATATGAACAAGTTGGTGGTATGTCGTGTGGCCCCATCATTTGTGCATACCAGAACATTATGTATAGAGACGAACAAATAGTATTCATTTGTAGAACATACTAGACCATATTGATGTTCTGCTGACGATCGCGGGATATGAACAAGTTGGTGGTATGTCGTGTGGCCCCGTCATTTGTGCATACCAGAACATTATGTATAGAGACGAACAAATAGTCTTCATATGTAGAACATACTAGACCATATAGACAAAAGATGAAGTTCTGCTGACGATCGCGGGATATGAACAAGTTGGTGGTATGTCGTGTGGCCCCGTCATTTGTGCATACCAAAACATTATGTACAGAGACGAACAAATAGTCTTCATTTGTAGAACATACTAGACCATATAGACAAAAGATGTAGTTCTGCTGACGATCGAAAGTAAAACTTCATGTAATTATTTTCCTCCAGGCAACCTAACAAACCTGAAGACCCGCTCCATCATCCCTGTGGACCTGAACGCCATTATGGCGTGGAATGCGGAGCTCATGAAGGAGTTCCACGCGCGCCTTGATAATAAAGACAAAGCGGAGTACTACAGGACCGTGCATGCAGACTTCATGAATGCTATTGATGAGGTAAGTCCACAGCTGGATATAGGCCTCCCCTAATGAGTACCACAGCTAGCAGTATCTAGGATATGCCAGCAGTTGTCTCACAGGGTGTCATCCCAACTGATTCATAGGTATTCTAGGAGCTCGTACATCGTCTGCCGCATCGTCACTTTGCAAATTAATTGCCAGCAACGCTGATCTAGGGGACACAAGCTCCTGCTTCGAGTCGTATAGAATCTAAATCTTGAAAAAATCTGAATCTGAAATCTCGGTCAAATCTGAATTTTGGCATTGGAAGCATTTAGCTGCGAGATCTTAGTAAAGCAAAAATTATTTTCGAAGAAGTGAAATTATATACCGAAAAAATTCTGTTCCGGCGGGACTTAAACCCGCGACCTTCCCTCATTACGAGAATGCTCTAACCTACTGAGCTACGAAATCTTAATAATAAGAAAATCTACTAAATACGATAACTTTCATCATTTTTAGGATTCCGTGGATCCATCCAAACTTTCGCATTTATAATATTGATAGTGTGACTTTTCACTGGTCCATATCTGTCTACTTAAAAAAATGTTTCATGTTTTGTGTTTTTGTTTGTATTGATGATAAAATAAAATGAATATTAGTTTTAACTTTTTTTTTTCTAGGACATCATTTCTGTTTATTAGACAATTTTTATCCTGAACAATAATCCTACAGATTCGCATAATAAAATAGTAAGGGTTTATTTTTTTTAATTTTTAGTTGGTTCGATTCCCAGGTGAGACAAAGAATTTTTAGAAAATCTTTGAATGCAATTATGTTTCTTTTTAAAAATAAAGGAATGTTTCCTTTCAGTTAAATGAGCCAGCTAAAGGATTTAAGGTAGATCCCCTCCAGGGCCCATAGATTCTTTCCACCCTGTTTTATACACATTTGGCCATGAAATAAAACTAGACATGTACGCAAAAAAAAAATGTCCACCTAAAATAATCAGTAATCGATATTTAAACAATTATTTTAAAATCAACAATAAAATAATACTGGTATCATTGTTGAAAAATGTTGCCACATTTTCACAAAAAATACTCCATCTTTAAAAAATAACAGCATAACTCAACCGTTCCCTGTTCATAACTTTTAACTTTTTGCATATTCTTTTGTTTTTTTTAACTTAGTCTTAATCTTGTCTTAGGTCCTCTGGCACGAAGACGTCGGAGTCTGGCTAGACTATAGCTTAGAATCCCGCAGACGACGGGACTACTTCTACCCGTCCAACCTGGCGCCGCTCTGGACAGGCAGCTACGACAAGGGACGAAAGGAGTATTACGTGAGCCGGGTCATCAACTATCTGGATAAAGTTAAGGTAAGCACACAAAAGACAAGGCGAAAGAAAAGACGACGGCGAAGTCCTAGTTATGAAAAGACTATCGCATTAGTGACAAATCTGCAGTGAGCCCTCTCCTATTTGCACGTCAATAATGGCAAAACATGTGGACCTTATATAATCTATATTTTAACATAATTGCATGCTCATACCATGTTAATACTCATGTTTTAAGCAAATAAGTGATTCTTATTCTTAAGAATGTGGAAAGATGGGACCGACAAAATCAACGCCCGAAACTTAAAAGCGACAAAACGAGACCATAGAAAATGTATTGATGACGTGATGACATTGGACCTGCAAAATCAACGCCCAGGACATAAAGGGCATTACAACTGCATGACATACACGATTAGGCAAAGATGACACGGGGTTATGGGGAAAAATCAACGCTCTAGATCCGAAAAGCATCACACACAGGTGAAGTGTCATACACACAAGACCACATGAGGATGTAAGAGTCTGGGTAGACTACTTCTACCCGTCTAATCTGGCACCGCTCTGGACAGACAGCTACGACAAAGAACGAAAGGAGTATTACGTGAGCGATTAGGCAAAGACAAAATTAACGCTTCACAACAAGAAATCTTAGAAAAATCTAATAAAAATGCCTAATTATGTTTATTTTGCAGGTGGATATATTCGAAGGCGGTATACCGACGACGATGGAACATTCTGGAGAGCAATGGGACTACCCTAACGCCTGGCCGCCGCTACAGTACATCGTCGTCACTGGACTTGCGAGCACGGGTCAGTATCAGTACCACCGCTGCTGACCTGACTGAACTGACCCTGAAAAAGACACTGGCCGTGTCTATTTCAGTGTCAGCTCATAGCTCGAGACGCAACACGACGATGCTTGAAGGGATGTCACTTTAATTGATATAATAACGAAAGCTAACGACCGCGGGAATTTTTAATATTACATCAACAAAGTTTATATTTTTTTGCGTATTAAACTATAATCTTTATTAAGAAAGAAAATTACAATCAAATAATAGATTAAAATTAAAACAAGTATTTACAATTGAAACAATTGAGCTAGTTAATCTGCAGGTAGCTCAATAAAACTTTTGAAAGTATCATGGTTATTAACATAGAAATCATTTAGAACGGGATATTTATCATGATTCAATTTTTGAGTTTTCCAATAAAAAAAAATAAAAAAAATTGAATCATGGTAAATATCCCGTTCTAAATGTTTTCTACAAGTAGCTCAACTGATCCATAACAGTACCAGTCGCGCGCGTCCCCAAGACGCTGCATTGCCCGCTGTATAGCAATGCTGATGCGCTGCGCCAGATACTCACCAGCTCTCACGCGTCGCTTCGACCAGACGCTCAGATATTTGTTTTGAAACCCCGGAGAGCCTTGGTACCCCACGGACCTAGGGTCTCGACTCCAAGGGGAGCAAATGCGTAGAATCTGTCGAGACCTGCATATTTGCGCCTCTTGAGATCTTCGGCCAAATCTGCCGCCGCACCCGCCCTCACGGAAGTCCTAGGAAGATGGGAAGGCGCGAGTGTGTTGACGCATGTAGCTTCGTCGTATTAAATAAATAAATATGCTGGACAATTCACACAGCATTATCTAGTCTTCCTCCCGATGCGATTTTGTCGTTTGGTTCAGCTACAGGGAATCGAACCTGCAACAAGTAAATTATTACTAACTACTTAATTTTGCCTTTACAGGTCAGCCACAAGCCATGAGGTATGCCAGCGAGATGGCCACGAAATGGGTACGGTCTAACTTCGAGGTGTGGAAAGAAAAGACTGCTATGCTTGAAAAGGTATGTTGACAATGACAAGTGATAAATGGTGTAGATAAATCAGTGGTGTGACAAACAAGAAAAAAAATCCTGTTTGTCACACTGGTGTGATAAGCTGGTGTGACTACGAGTCAGCAGTCAAAATTTTTGCTGAAAAACATCACGATTAATGGACGACTCCTAATCGTACTTAAAATAATAGTGTTAACCTATAATGACGACCTCTGTGGCGCGATGAGCGAAGGTCCGCATTATTTTATTTATTACTAGCAGCGCCTCGCGGTTTCACCCGCGTAGTTCCCGTTCCCGTACGAATTTCGGGATAAAAAGTAGCCTATGTTCTATTCCAGACTATAGAAATATATGTAAACACTAGCAGCGCCTTGCGGTTTCACCCGCGTAGTTCCCGTTCCCGTGGGAATTCCGGGATAAAAAGTAGCCCATGTCCTATTCCAGACTATAATCTATCTCTGTGCCAAATTTCATCCAGATTCGTTCAGCCGTTCTGGCGTGATAAAGGAACAAACATCCATCCATCTATCTAAACTTTCACGTTTATAATATTAGTGAGATTAGTGAGATAGTGAGATTTGTGAGATTAGTGAGATATTTCATTTATTTAATTACCCTTCAGTACGACGCGACAATATTCGGCGGGCTCGGCGGCGGCGGAGAATACGTCGTGCAAACTGGCTTCGGATGGACCAACGGAGTCATCATGGCTATGCTTAACCAATACGGAGGTATTTATCCATTTTCATTCTGTATTTTTTAACACCTCTACTGCCACCATTCCGGCCATGCGTGGTGATTGTACAAAACCCATCATTAATGTCATTTGTAACGGGATGTTTACAATGATTTGATTTTTGAGTTTTTCTATATATCGGCACAGTTTCATGCGCCATGATCACGGATAAAGAGTCTCTACGAGTTGGTTTCAATCAAATAAATATTGGAAAACTAAAAAATCAAATCATAGTAAATATAGTATATTCTAAGGTTATTTTCACGAGAACTCATAATAAAACACTGTTTTTACCGGATTGATCGCGTATATTTTATATTTGTTTATAACCTGACGTTTCGGAGGCTTTTCAGCTTCCATGGTCACAGGCAGACTGAGGTGACATTTGTCTTTACAAGTAATTTGAATTTTACATATCTACCGTCAATTATACAAATTTAATTATAACGTTCCGTATGTACGCAGTAATCACTAACAGTGTCTTGATGGGTTGTAGCTATGGATTGCTGGGTGTGGGACCTGACTCGATGTAGGACTGGATCCCAAGCGGCAGGTACTCTCCAACCATCTTCTCTATTGAAATTATTCGGATGTTTTTGAATTTCAATTGCTTCTCGGAGCATTCTAGGAATGAAACGGTTTTCTCTAGCTAGTATTTGAGCTTTGTCGAAGCGAAGAAAATGACCGGCGTCCAGTGAATGTTCATAGACTACAGACTTTGACGACCGTTTGTGTTTGACGTCAGCTATGTGCTCTTTTAATCGAGTGGCTATACTTCTTTTTGTTTGCCCTATGTAACATGAGCCACATTCACAGTCAATTTTATAAACACCAGCATCTTCAAAGGGGACTTTACACTTGACTGGTCTTAGAAATTGTTGAATCTTCTTGTGCGGCTTGAAATAAGATTTAATCGAAGCTCGTTTTAGGATTCCTTCAATTTTGTCTGTGATTCCCTTGATGTAAGGAAGGATAGCTGGCGCTCGCTCAACTGTGTGTGGCTTTGGGCGGCTTCTGTGAGGATGGCGTGGAGTTTGAAGTTTATTACTCCGGAGAACTTCATGGATGTGCTTCAGCTCTCCTGCTAGATGGTGCTCGTCACAGATGCCGTGGGCTCTCTGCAATAAAGATTTACCAACAGTAGCTAACTGACATGGGTGGTGATGAGAATCACCATTGAGGTACCTATCTGTATGGGTTGGTTTTCTATAAACTGAATGTCCAAGTGATTTATCCAGGTTTTTTATTATTAAAGTGTCTAAGAAAGCTAATTTATTGTTTTTCTCAATTTCTATTGTAAATTTTATTTTAGAGTGGATGGAATTTAAATGGGAAAGAAATTCAGTTACTTTATTTTTTGGTAATATTACAAAGGTGTCATCAACGTACCTTTTGTAGATCTTCGGTGCTACCGGAGCACTAAGCAGGGCTTTCTCCTCAAAGTCTTCCATGAAAATATCGGCGACTACTGGAGAGACTGGTGAACCCATAGCAATACCGTCGATCTGATTATAGAAGTCATTATCCCACATTAAGTAATCGCCACTTCGTGGTTCGACCGACTCGTTCGTGAGAGATTCCTACCACTTCATTAGTCAACTGAAAGACCTTAAGTTGAATGATGATGAAACTATGGTCAGTTTTGATGTAGAGAGTCTATATACCAGCTTACCAATACAAGAATGCATCGAAATCGTCAAAAGAAAGCTAACAGAAAAAGACTTACCAATAGAATATGCGGACCTATTAGAACATTGTCTCACCAGTGGTTACTTAATGTGGGATAATGACTTCTATAATCAGATCGACGGTATTGCTATGGGTTCACCAGTCTCTCCAGTAGTCGCCGATATTTTCATGGAAGACTTTGAGGAGAAAGCCCTGCTTAGTGCTCCGGTAGCACCGAAGATCTACAAAAGGTACGTTGATGACACCTTTGTAATATTACCAAAAAATAAAGTAACTGAATTTCTTTCCCATTTAAATTCCATCCACTCTAAAATAAAATTTACAATAGAAATTGAGAAAAACAATAAATTAGCTTTCTTAGACACTTTAATAATAAAAAACCTGGATAAATCACTTGGACATTCAGTTTATAGAAAACCAACCCATACAGATAGGTACCTCAATGGTGATTCTCATCACCACCCATGTCAGTTAGCTACTGTTGGTAAATCTTTATTGCAGAGAGCCCACGGCATCTGTGACGAGCACCATCTAGCAGGAGAGCTGAAGCACATCCATGAAGTTCTCCGGAGTAATAAACTTCAAACTCCACGCCATCCTCACAGAAGCCGCCCAAAGCCACACACAGTTGAGCGAGCGCCAGCTATCCTTCCTTACATCAAGGGAATCACAGACAAAATTGAAGGAATCCTAAAACGAGCTTCGATTAAATCTTATTTCAAGCCGCACAAGAAGATTCAACAATTTCTAAGACCAGTCAAGTGTAAAGTCCCCTTTGAAGATGCTGGTGTTTATAAAATTGACTGTGAATGTGGCTCATGTTACATAGGGCAAACAAAAAGAAGTATAGCCACTCGATTAAAAGAGCACATAGCTGACGTCAAACACAAACGGTCGTCAAAGTCTGTAGTCTATGAACATTCACTGGACGCCGGTCATTTTCTTCGCTTCGACAAAGCTCAAATACTAGCTAGAGAAAACCGTTTCATTCCTAGAATGCTCCGAGAAGCAATTGAAATTCAAAAACATCCGAATAATTTCAATAGAGAAGATGGTTGGAGAGTACCTGCCGCTTGGGATCCAGTCCTACATCGAGTCAGGTCCCACACCCAGCAATCCATAGCTACAACCCATCAAGACACTGTTAGTGATTACTGCGTACATACGGAACGTTATAATTAAATTTGTATAATTGACGGTAGATATGTAAAATTCAAATTACTTGTAAAGACAAATGTCACCTCAGTCTGCCTGTGACCATGGAAGCTGAAAAGCCTCCGAAACGTCAGGTTATAAACAAATATAAAATATACGCGATCAATCCGGTAAAAACAGTGTTTTATCATAGTAAATATCCCATTTTAAATGACTTTTATAGTAATAATCATGATAATTTAAACAAAAAACATTTTTGGGGGAGCCATGACCCCGACTTATTTCTGCTGTTGGAGTAATTGACTTTGTAACCTACACAAAGAAAGGAAGAATAATACCAAAACTTAACTTAACATTAACTTATATGTGAAAAAAAGCATTACGCCATCTAGAATTAGTCCAGTCATTTGGTTTTACCCAGAAAGTTTTCAACTCTGCCACTTCGTATATTTTCCCGCTAATGGCGCCCAATAGGCGTTTTTTGTCTCGCTCTGTCCGATCTATTTTCCCTCTTAAATATATCAGCAACGAAGCTTTTAACTTGAGATTTAAAATAATAATAAATACGTTCGCCTGTACAGATTAAAAGAAATAAATGAACATTTGAATTTTCAAATGAAAATTTTCAGTACAAATTGTGACGTCGAAATTTTAAAAGTACAATGTAATGAAATCAATTTAGAAATAGTATACACAATTGAAACAGCTGAACTGACTGAAGACTGTTGCAAACAATCTACATTTAGCTCAACTGATTTATACCTTGTTGGTTGTCTGAGTTGAGCAATGGGAACCAAAATAAGTTTGGTAAGGAAGGGCCCCGTTGCGCAATTTGCTCAACTGAGTTGCGCTATTGAGTTGCACAAAAGGGACCTCGCGGTAACCCGCGTCGTATTTGCGAACCAAATGACTGGACTAAATAGTTACATTACTAAGTTTGAGTGATTCGCAAATTATATTCATTTAAGCGATAACTGAATGTAATTTTGGTAATGGTTTATAACAAATACCGATAACTTGCTGCAAGCCACTAAAATTATCTACAAGTTAATAACATAGGTTAATTTGCCACTTCATATTAACTAATTCATTGTTTTTTTCACCCATGCAGTCGCCGGGCTAGGTATGTCATCAAAAATATTAATTTTTTGTCTGTTTCGATGTTGTAGTCATAGATTGAAAGTAGATGTTTCGTGTATTGCCTAGCTTTTGAAAGTTTTTAGAATGGAAAAAAGTACATTAGCGATTGGTTTACAGTATTTTAATGGTCTATTGTAATTATGTATGTAACTAATATTTATAACACTTTTTATAATTATTCTTGAAGTATAGTTAGAAATATGTATAGATAGAAAATTCTTTATTGCACAAATAATTATGTATTGTATACCTCTGCTATTTATGGAATTCCAGAAATAAGTTACTAGTGATGCTGCTTTACTATTATAAGTATTCATTTTTATCTCGTTGTCTATATTATATGGTATTAAAAATTATACTAATATATAATTTTATTTCAGATTATATTCAATTAATTTTCTTGTTTTTGCATGTTGGGCTCTCAGACTAACGTTGGTTTTGGCATTAATCTTATTATTTATCTATTTTGTAAATAAAACACATAACAATTAGTAAAGTGCACTTTTCTTCTAGTTGGTAATGGTAGCTGTAAAAGTAGTACTTAAGCTAAAAGTATGTTTGTTTTAGTCACCTTAAAATGTTGATTCATTGTTTTTTTTTTCCATAAAATAAGCATAACCAGAAGTCGGAACGAATTCCATGTCCCTTCTGCGCCCTCTGTATGAAGTTCTTTAATTCACATCAAAAAACATACTTTTTACATTACCTACCTATAAGGTTTCTTCATCTAAATACGGATTTATTATATAATTACGGATTTATTCTCCAAAATCATTCAATCAGAAGAACTTAAACTCAGTTTGTGTTACAAATCCCTAAATAAAACCTATCCAATTCATAAAAGTCAGTCTCTCTATACCCAAAATTAGAACCCTCCAAAACCATAAGAGTCTCGTTGAGCCCATGAGCGTTCGCACGCTTACATTGGGCTTGTTCAACAGACACGTTGTCTGCAGCTGAGGCGTTCGGCACGGGCGACGGAGCTGTCTACGGCGCGGCGGTCGGCGCTGGCGGCGTAGCGACAGCTGTGCTGGTGGTGATGGCTTCTGTGGCCGCTGGAGCGTTGGGGTGAGGTGAGTATCTTCTACAGTATTCTATTCATCATCATCAGCCTACATTAGTCCTATACTACAGCGTATATTGCCTATACGGCCTACACACACAGCTGGACATAGGCCTCCCCTAATGAAAGGAAGTACCTATTATGAGATGTCTATTGTAAGTCATAAAAGAGGTCTTCTAGTATATTATCCATACCAGGATGATACCGCTCCGCTACTGTAGCACTCGCCTTGAGATTAACTCTCTTGAGTAACCTTTGTGTGGCTTTGGACCAGCGTATGACTTTGAAAATTAAATCATAAAATTATTTATACACTTAGATAGGTCAATTCGAAGTAAAGGGCCTAATGACCTAAGATCATGGAAATAAGAAATCCAGAAATATAACAGACGGCAGATCACGGTATTGGTCTGCCGTCTGTTTTATTTCTGCTGGAAGGTCAGATACATGACGGATAACGTGTTTTTCGAGGCACGGGGGTTGTAACACCGCCAACTCCTTTGTTATCTATCTATTTTCAAATAGTTGCTTTATCTAGTAAACTTCCAACACTAGATTATTTTTCAACGAAAACTGGTATGCTTTGGCGATGATCTTTTGATAAATAGAATAAGCTTAGATTTTTTTAAATCAACTAATTGTGTTCTGTTTGTTTCAGATATACATTTATTTTGGACTATCCCGTTTTACCTGAGGCCCATAAAAGTAAGACCATTCCATTTATCTAGTTATAATAACACAAATTCCTTATACTTAAGTAGTTTGAGTACAAAATAGCTTATTTTTATTTGATTATTTGACGATAATTCCTGTGAAAAAATCAAGTTGCTAACATAGGACTTTTTGAGAAACAGCTAACTATTAATATATTTAGCTTGATTTAGCATTAGGTATGTCTTTTGTGTTGATATTCGTCGAACTTAATGCTCGAATTTAAAATCTATACCTATTTTTTGTTTATAAGGTAGCTCTTAAGAAGTTTTGCATAAAAAATGCAATGTGATAATGAAAATTCGCCAGTATTGAAAAATTATTTAAGTGTATTTGATACATTATGTATAGATAAATAAGTAAATATAGTGAATAAGCATATAAGAAATTGCAATTGTGCTATTTATTCGTATAAGTACTTATCTTTAATTTGTTAAATTATATAAAATGTGGTATAAATCACAACATTCCATCCTATATAGTGGTTAGGATTATCATATAATGATATAAAAATAACAAACACATTCTGTTTTTCTATTTATTTTATTTATTAATAAGGTTATTCTCATATGAACATATTTACACTAATATTATAAAGTGGAAAGATTTGTATTGATGTATGTAACGAATAAACTTAAAAACTACTGGACCGATTTCAAAAATTATTTAGCTGGTAGAAAGCTACATTATCACTGAGTAACATAGGCTATAGAATTTACCCGTGCGAAACCGGGGTGGACCGCTAGTTTTAAATGAAGAAAAATTCTGTATTCAAGTCAACATTCTTTCTTTTAATAATAAAAGAATCTATTTATAAATATTAATAGTGCAACACCTAAATGAAATTCACACTTGAAAAAAAAATGAAAATACCTTCATCTAAACATTAAATCCAAAAAACCTGCGTTGTGCGGTTTTAAACTTCAAAATTACAGTGACTTTGATAAATGACTAAGTGACTGTGAGATTCTACAAGCGGTAGCCTGTAGGTGTAATTCTCGTACCTATAGCCTTGTACTTAGTGTACAAAAGGATTGTATTATAATTGCAGTTGATTGTAAACACATTATCTTTGACCTTCCGTAGATACCTACGAAAGAGTTCGTAGGTATCTATAGAAGGTCAATATTCTTTGTGCAGATTCAACTTTTATTTACAAACTTCGTTTATTTTGGGACTGAATGCTGTTTACTGAATTTTAATGAAAAATACTCATAGCTTTAATGTTAATTGGTCTATTGACTACCGACTCATTACGTCGTCGGTGCCAGAAAAATGCTCGTTTTAAGTGGAAACATTTATTACGTCTACCATATTAATATATTTTTGGATTAAGTAAGAGGTACGTTACGTACCTGCCTTTGTATTTATGGTTATTCGTTTCTGTTCAAAATTAATATAAAATAATGCAGATAGCCATAACAAAACTAGAAAAAAAATTGTTAAGTAAATACTAACAGAGTAAAACAATTAGGTACAACATTTACACATGTCTATTGCCTAAAAATCTAGGCCGTCACCAGAAGGCAAAGTGCCCACAATGCTAGCAGCATTGCCACGTTGGATGGCAATGCTAATTCATTGACCGAAATAAAAGCCAGCATTCCGATCACTTGTGGACTCCATAAGAAGTTTTGTAAGATATTGCGATAAGTTTTGTATATTGCGTGTGCCCCAGGACCCCAAGGATCTAGGGTTTCTTAAAACATAATATACATTATTTATTTACACAAAAATGTAGACACTCAAGCCTTGGTTTAATTACTCTTGACATCCTCTACGAAGCCGTAATTTGAAATTATCTTTTGAACACTGTATCCATTCGCACGCTAGGCTATTTTCTCATAATCACCTTCCTTTTTGACTAGAAAAAACTAGGAATCACGGATAACACCCACGTAGGAATATCCTCGTAGTGTTGTTATGGACATCCGGGCATTGCGTGCTATGACTTGATTCATAGTTTGACTGCGACCTTGAGGTGTGTTCTTTGTGTCTTTTTCTTTTCTTGCCATAGTTAGGCCATAGATACATATTTTTCTTTCGGTGTTACAGTTAACCGGACTACTAATTTCCGTTTATGAATTCTTGATTCATGAATTATTGTTCTGATTGATTAGAATCAAGCATCCAAATCATTGAGTGATCTACGAGTACCACGTGTATTGTAACAATCATAAGTCACGCAAGTCTAGCGTGCATTACCTGCGAATTGGATTTGCTACTCAACATTAGGTGAGCCATATGCTTCTTCCGTCAAATCTTGAACACCAATTTAAATCTTATTAGAGCCTCCCTATGATAGTAGTAGGCCTACGTTTTATTAAGTGACTGTAGAGTCCCACTTAAGGGGCCTCTGACGACGCCATTTTGTGGAAAGGATAGGCATAGGATTTCACGTTCATAGGAGCGGGACAGAGCAGACCGCGTGTGCAAAATCAAGTGCAAAAATCAAGATTTCTTCTAATTAAAAGAGTACTGTTCAAGTATTTATCAAATATTTATTTTGGCCAATCTGTTACTCTGCCTTTGTTTTATTTTTCAATATAAAAATCAAGTCAGTAAGACATATTGGTTCGGAGGAGAAGGCAAAATTGTATCAAAATTGAGATATCTTTTTCATCAAACATATGCAACTAATCAAACAACTATCTTGGCGCTTTTGTGGAGAATGAAATGGATTATTAGGTATAGGAGGAGTATAAGAATCCTAGACTTCATATTTGAACAGCAGTAGGATCTCAAAGATCATGGAAATGTTAATATTTTCGAAATACCGCCTTAATGGAGGTTTGCTTTTCCATTTATCAACATTGTTTGATAGTTCTGGTTTCACTTTGAGGTAGGTACGTCCAGCTCGTCCTTCCATTTACTCCAGTACCTACCTATACTTTGAAAAAGAACGAAGTTGACGGGTAACGTCGAATCGCATAAAACGAAGCCGCTCCGTTCTTTCGATTACCTTACAATGAAAATTGACATGTTTATGTTAGAGATCCAAAACGAATTGCAATTTGAGTACTTGGTCACGCGCCCGAAATAACATCATGGTAAGGTAGATCGTTTCGCGATATCGACATCATCCGTCAACTTCGTTTTTCCTAGTCACCTCGAGTATTCCATGTGGTCTGTTCATTTGGAGTCAATCTGTGATGGCTTAGAGTTTTGTTCATAACAATAAGATAGAGTAGGTAATTTAATCTGAATTTTATGTAGGGGCAGTCATGAGCACCCGTCTGATTTTCGATAATAATTTCGAATCGACCCCAGGGGTCGATTCGAAGGTATTCGTGAGGTTATTTATCATACTATACAATATAATACAATTCTTTATTAATAACGCCAAGTTACAAGTCAAAAAGAAATATAAGGTAAACAATAAATTTAAAAATATTGACCTTAAATAATATTGTCACATATAGAAAGTAATTAATTAATTTAATATGAAATTAATTCATCATCAAATGATATAATAGGCAATGCGTAGAACTCGTCTACAGAAGAAAAAGAACTCTCTAAGAGCCATAAATATACGAATTAAGTGTCCACGAATTTATCACCCGACTACTTTTAAATTTGGTTGCACGATTATGAAGTTCCCTAATTGTTGACACTGACAGTTTGGCAACGCGTCCTGCGCCAAACTGTCAGTGTTCTACAATTACCTTTTTGAGGATTGTGTGCAGGCATTGCACGACCTCTTTCCATCATCTCTCTTCCTCCATAGAACCAAGAACAAATTCACCCGTACCTGGTCGATGTATCACAGTGTCGAACCAAAAAATCAGCTCTACTTTCATAATAGTCACGGCTAATGATTGGAATAACCTTCCAGAGTCTGTTTTCCCGCCAGAGTACAATCTTGGAGTCTTCAAATCCAGGTTGAATGTCCTAAAAATCCTTCTGGGAAAGCATGCTTCATCTTAGGCCACATCATCACTTATTCAAGTGAGATGCTGGCCAAACGGTTGACCATCACCGTATACACAGTATCACAGTATATTGTATTGTAATCAAAAATATATTAGACGCTCACGAATACATCTGAATTGTTTTGAACCACGAACCTCGACCCTATGGTCAATGTCAAACCTGGTACCACATGATCTTCCAAGATCAATGCCCAACCTTGACGTTCATGTAGATATATTACAGGATCTCTAAAATTAACTCGAGAGCTCTCGACAAATCCACGTCACCAGACCGTCGCGGGGTCTATTTCTGTCCCTTGATTGTACGATGTGGAGGAACTGTCATTAATTTGACCACCGATAGATTCTTCCTGTGATATCTAAGAACACCAGACATCATTATCATCAGCGTATATTAGTCCACTGCTGGACATAGGCATCCCCTAATGAGCGCCTTAGCGCCCTGTCTTCAGCTTGCCGCCTCCAGCATCTGTCTGCAGTATTATTTATCAGTATCTGAACACCAGTATCATCATTTAAATTTTCCCTGTCTCTGCGAACACCAAACGTGCGAGCATAAAAGCAAAACTCCAAAGGGTTGTCTAGCAAAGATTGCTTTTTGAGCGATAATACCGGAAACTTTTAAATCTTGAGTTACCTTAAGAAGACACGAGTTAAAATTTTCATTGCCCGCAACGCACATGGCATACTTCCCTAGTGCTGTAATGCTAGGCAGTGAATGCGTTAACCCAGTAACTAATAAGAATAAATAATCCAAGGTGCTAAAAGGTTGTTATAGATATAGCACATAAGAAAATATTTACTCATTACGTATGGGTTTATTTCCACTAGAAAATTTCCTACACGTTCGTGCCTTGTAATTTTCCTACGTTTTTCTAGTTAGGAAGGAAGTTAGTCTTTTTTTATAGAGGACAAGCTTCGGCGCGCGGCTTCGGACGCACTTTACCGGAATAAAAAGTAGCGTATGTCCGTGTCCCGGGATACCGTCTACCTCCCTGCAATTTCTTTAAGGAAATTTGCAATTTTTTCTCTCAGCCGTTCATCCGTTTAGGCGTAAAAAAGTAACAGACGGACAGGAAGACAGACAGACAGACAATTTATAATATTAGTATGGATGGTTAAGAGTTCAGACCATCGCATCACATTTCCTCATGTGAGAAATGGTGCAAGTGAAGATGTGGCCTCTAGATAATACATTTGTGTCCTCTAGCCAGACGCCACCTTCCTTTGTGATACATTGTCTTGTCGAACATATTATGTTGGTGACATGGTGACAATATTATTGTCACTTTTCATCAGGTGAGATAGTGGTCAAACGAAGGTCTATTAAATACTCGTATGTAAAAAAAAGATCTGTCAAGTGGGAGTGTTACTCGCGCGCCGGGGAGGTTTCGAACATTTGTCAAATATATAGGTACCTACCTACATTAAATATAGCTCTGCAAATTTCGGACATAACGGGGTAATGGTAAATTTAGAATTTTTTCGAAATATTTTATAATTTATGTAATCTACAAAAATTTTGAAAACTTGCATTTGATAATTCACTTGACCGAGAGGTCTGTATTAAAATTTCGACATCATTGTACTGAAAATTAACGTTCGTTCTTTGAATCTGTACAGGCGCACGAATAGTATTTTTTTTTAAATTTCATGTTAATATCTGCGGTAGTTCCCGAGATATTCAAAATAGGGAAAGGACAGACAGAGCGAGACCCTAAGGTTTCGTTCCCGAACACGAAACCCTTAAAACGCTTTCCGAGAAGAACTTGTGCAGCGTTCACTATTTGATGACTCCGGGATTGTTGTCTATTACCTT
The DNA here is from genome assembly GCA_947086465.1 of Eupithecia exiguata. Classification (NCBI taxonomy): domain Eukaryota; kingdom Metazoa; phylum Arthropoda; class Insecta; order Lepidoptera; family Geometridae; genus Eupithecia; species Eupithecia exiguata. The sequence goes on from OX352251.1 coordinate 1,775,840, forward strand.
CACTACTAGTTTCGAAGATTAATAGAGCCATGCCTAATTCGGTAACGCTGTGTTTTGTATCAATTTGGTTTGGTTGCTGGTGAAATTACAAGCACGTGAAGCACGTGTTAAGACCTTCTAACCCGGCACATGTATGCCTCAAGAGACGACGTACGTCATCGTTTTCCAATATTTTTTCCAAGGTCGTTAATTAAAAATTCAAGAACATTGCTTTTGTCGGGGCAATGATGCTATTTCCTCCACTTTTCTCTTTCCCATGCGGTCTCTTTTACTTCTTTACACGACATGACAGAGGCTTTCTCCTTGATTGGACTCGTGAAGTTAATTCTTCGGATAGTACTCTACCTATTTTTTAGGGTTCCGCACCCAAAGGGTAAAACGGGACCCATTACTCAGACTTCGCTGTCCGTCTGTCACCAGGCTGTATCTCATGAACCGCGAACATAGTTAGACAGTTGAAATTTTCGCAGATAACAACAAATAAAAAACAGAATAAAATAAATATTTACTATTTATATAATAAAACGTGATTTTTTGGTGGTTTTATAGATAATGGTACGGAACCCTTCGTGTGCGATTTCGACTTGCACTTGACCGGTTTTATTTTAAAATATCGACTGAGATGCGTCTTTCTTTAATATTTTTAGCATTTGTCGATAAGAAAGTAAGAGCCATGGAACTCTAGAGAATCGAAGATATTTTTTTCATGATCTGATATCATACAAGCTGCTGCCCGCGGCTTCGCATGCGCTTTTCAAGTAAGCTATGATCGTCCCCGCGATATGATTTAACTGCCTGCCAAATTTCATTAAGATCCGTTCAGGGGTGAAATGGTAAAATCGTCGAAATTCCCTTCGATTCGCTTTTTTGTACCTTGACTACCTTGAACGTAAGGCATATGATTTAGTTGGAAATTCTACATCATACTTAGCACTTTTTTGTAAGCCTATGAAAAAAACGCTATTGAATCTAAATCAAAATATTCAAAGTATTAATTTCGAGGTCAGTAAGGCGCACTTATAGTTAACTCTAGTTATCTAGCTACTGAATACTATAATGACACCTAATTATGTGGCAGTATACAGCAAATTGTAGTTAATGATAGGTAGTTACTAGAAACCTATGTTGTGTTGTACTACCCTGATTTATAACTGATTTCCTGTTGAAAGTTATATACAGGGTGTATTCATTGATGAAAATACAGATTAATGTCGGAAAAAATCTATAAAAACGGCAAAAAAATCACGTTTGTTGTATGGGAGCCCCATTAAATATTTATTCTATTCTATTTTTAGTAGGTATTTGTTGTTAAAGCGGCAACAGAAATACATAATCTGTGAAGATTTCAACTGTCTAACTATCACGGTTCATGAGATACAGCCTGGTGACAGACGGACAGCGAAGTCTTAGTAATAGGGTCCCGTTTTACCCTTTGGTTACGGAACCCTAAAAACTAATGTCAAATGATACCCTGGCATATACAATCCAAGGCATTATTTTTTATTGAATCGCCGTCTGTCTTGAAATAGTGTACATTCAATATAAAATTTTCGCCGGCGATATATTCGATCATGTATGTTATCCCTAATTTGTTTTGTATTATAAATAATTGCTGACAAACAAAGCATTTGTGTAGAAACAATTGTTTTATTCTACAATTATAAAAGCTTTAATTAAAACCTTTTGTGTTCTTGAAAACTGATTGACAATGATAAGCTCTTGTGTGATTCAGGTTACGTAATTATCATTGTTTATTGTATTGTTGTAAAATGTTTTGTTCATAGTTTTATGGAAGTTTTAAATGAAACTCGAAACAAGTAAAATTTTTATTTGTACATAAAAATAATGTTTATACTTACAATTTTCTGTCAATAAATTAGAAAGGTACCTGTAATGAGAAAAACATATGTTACTTATTTATGCTTCCGACTGGTATTGATATAGATCAGTTGAGCTATCTGTAGATTGTTTGCTACAGTCTGCAGTTAGCTCAATTGTTTCAATTTTAAATACTAGTTTTAATTTAATTCTATTATTTGATTGTAATTTTCTTTGATAATAAAGATTCTTATGTATGTGTAGCTATAGAAATGCCTAAGTAGGTATATTTATTTAATAGAATTTTGGTACATAGTTATAAATAAGCGCAAGAATTATTTGTCACGTCTTAGGTTCGGCACAGTCCCTTTTAATGTGCGAAATAGAAGGCGATATGCGATTTAAACAAAAACAAGTTAAACAAACAACAATTGACCCCTTCAGTAAAGGTAAAAGGGGATATCAAAAATAATAGTAACCCTAAAGTTTTCTAAACTTACGCAATTAAGACACTTAGTAATAACTAATCACGGGTAGTTATCGCGTTTATTTACCCATTTATCTCGACGTTTCAACAATATTACTGATCACGGGATGACTGGAACAAACGCGATAAATAAATGCCCGGGAATAATCATCTATTCAATTTAATCATAACCCTCTATACGCGTAAACTGAATATCATGATTATTAACGAAGTAAAACCTAGATTGTTTCCGACGACACTGTATGTATACATCTCTGATATTTTATATAGCACCGTCTTTACGCGGCAACTACCCGACCGAAAAGCAAAAGTTATATCAGACGTGAACACTGCACGAAGGTCGCTTTGTCACTGCAATCGCAGCGAGACGCGGCCTGCGCGCGCGCAAGGTAATCATTTGATTGTAACGAGCACAGCACAGGGTGATGCTTTTGTGCCTCCTTGAATTTAAGCGGTGTGTTTTGATTCAAGCCAAGAAATACTATGTTCAGAGTTTATTTTTGTCCAAAAAACATTTCTGATCAAATACACATTATAATTCAGTGAACACAATACCTACCCCATTACCAGTGATCGGAAATTCGGGCGCTTATTTACCTAAAGTTGGTGTAAGACACAACATGGAGCAGTTAAAACCATCTTTCTCGGGAATACTTTCCCGTAAATTCCTGGGATTTCAGAATATTCTAAAATAATGATTTTTCACCGGAATCTTATTTATAGACGAAATATAAGACACTTTTATTCTGACGTGTTTTTCACTAAAGTCAATATTTCTGAAAAAAAAAAACATTTTTAATTATATTTATGATTTTATGCCAAAATCCTTTTTCTACACGAAATTTAAAACACTTATTCATACGCATTTATAATTTGTTTGATAATTGCGTAAGAATAATAGAAACAAATATTATAAAAAAAAAAATAGGTATATAATTGTCTGTTTTGTGAGATGAACCCAAACTTGTTTTATTCCAAATGGGAATTTTGGAATTTTCTAGAATGTATTTTCACTGAAATCTTATTTATAGACGAATTATAAGACACCATTTTTGAACGCGTTTTTTTACAAAAATCGATTTTCGCATCAGAATAAAAGTGTCTTATATTTCGTCTTTAAATAAGGTTCCGGTGAAAAAATCATTATTTTAGAATGTTCTGAAATCCCGGGAATTTACGGGAAAGTATTCCCGAGAAAGATGGTTTTAACTGCTCCATGTTGTGTCTTAAACCAACTTTAGGTAAATAAGCGCCCGAATTTCCGATCACTGCCCATTACTGATATTATGATATAAAAAAAATATTGAGACAGGAGATGTATTGCACATTATAAAATAAAGTATTTTTTATACTTTTAATTATAACACTTTCGTTATATCTACCGGGGTTAGGAATAATAACATAACCCACAAATTTAGTTATTTTAGGTTATACATATTTCCGTTGTCATTTGAGTAGAACTACCTACATAAAAGTAATAATAAAAACAATATTGGCTATATTTAACAGAAACAATTCTATACTTTACTACATAGTGTTAAATGTAAGCTCATTGTGTGAAAAGAAAAGAACAATAAATAACAAATAATTGAAAAGAAAACTATTTGAAAAAAGAAGCACTGTATAAAAGAATACGATAAACATAGAACGGAAATCATAAAGTCGTGCACGGTGCGTACTTGACAGGTAAACTAGTACACAATCACTGACATTTGCAGAGCATCTGCTGGTATGTAAACAAATGTGTTCTTAACGATTTCTACATACAGTATTTCCATGGCTCTTTTTGTTCAATGCTGATTTCAATCGTCTAGAAAAAAAGAGATTACCCAAAAATAATCTTATGTTAGAAAATACAATAGAATAACTTTGTGGGCGTCAAATGAATTAAATTAACGCAATAAGCTAGGATTGTTTTTATTACGTTAATCAAGTGTGAATATAAAATTTTGCCATAGACATACATACTGGGAACTTCAACTATCAAACTTACTTTAACGTGCTCGAAAGTTATAAAAATTATCAAGCTGGCCATGAAATTCCCTCAAATACATAAAATTGGACCTTGCGTCCCTTTCCCCACGTCCCGGTCGACGGGCCGATGACGCCCTGGGTTCCGGTTAGCCGGTACCCGTCAAAAGAAAAGACACTAATGCTGCCACATTTTATTTTAAATACATTCAATAGTCCTTAGTTTCAATCTGCAATAGGTACTGAATAGCATCATCATCATCAGCCTATATTAGTCCACTGCTGGACATAGGCCTCCCCTAATGAGCACCATAGCGCCCTGTCTTCAGCTTTCCGCATCTGCCAGCAGTCTTTCGCAAATCGTCATCTACCTGGTCGGAGGGCGTCCTACTTCGCGGTCTCCACTCAAGAACGTTTACCCCAGCGGTTGTCGGTTCTTCTCGAGATATGGCCAGCCCACTGCCACTTCAGCTTGCTAATCCTTTGAGTTATGTCGATAACCTTGGTTCTCTGTCGGATGTATCAGCATAGCCCCTATGTATCATTGTAAAGTAGCAAATTTGTTTTGCAACTAAGTGATGTCATCCAAATATTTGTATGTATGATAGTAAATTTCCAATGTAAACTTCCAATGTAAACAAGAGTTCTGAAGCTGTTGTTATCTGGAACTCTTTGTAATATTTCAGATCGTTTTACGAATATATACCTAAGATGTTGTACGTATAGATGTTTCTACCCGATGTTATATCCCTGTGGCCTAATGCCGGATACAGACCAAGCGAGCTAGAGCGAGCGAAGGCTAACGAACGAACGCAAAAGTACCAGTGTGGACGTCATTGCGAAAGCAAACGAGTCCAAACAAGGGCCTTCGTTCGTCTTCGGCCGTGCTCCGGCGGCTGTCGCTACATCAAAGCAATATGGAACGAACGTACCGTACCGATTGTCAAATCCCAATCGTTTGCATTCGCTCGCTCTCGCTCGCTTGGTCTGGTACCCGGCATAAGAATAAACTCCTCACAAGCTCTGCTTAGCTTGGGGCTAGATGATGTTGTGTGGTTTGTCCAGCATTATTTATTATCTAAGTTAATGTGTGTTCTTAGTCATTTGATAAGTAGGTAAATTTAGCTTAGTGCAACATTGTCATCTTCGAACCATGATTTATTGCTTGCGAGATTAATAGTTATGCTGCACTAAGTTCCTGTTTAATTTTTGTTTTTATGTATTGATGTTGAAATATACTCTATTCTACCCTTATCTACAATTTGCAATCATGTTATTATGATCATAAAGAGCTTAATGTATATAATTATTATACACTTAATTAAGTATAGCCAGCGAGCTATGGAGAGAGCTATACTCGGAGTTTCTCTGAAGGATAGAATTCGTAACGAATACATCCGACAGAGAACCAAGGTTGCCGACATAGCTCAAAGGATTAGCAAGCTGAAGTGGCAGTCGGCTGGCCATATCTCGAGAAGAACAGACAATCGATGGAGTAACCGTGTTCTTGAGTGGAGACTACGACACGGCAAACGTAGTATAGGGCGACAGACTGCTGGCAGATGCTGGATGCGGCAAGCTGAAGATAAGGCGCTACGGCGCTCATTAGGGGAGGCCAATGTCCAACAGTGGATTACTATAGGCTGATGATGATGATGATGAATTAAGTATAGAGTAGATGTCATAATAAGTAATGTATTACAATCTCAATTTAAATTTCCCAGAGAACAATTAAAATTGTGTAAATATTAATTGCGTTTTATGGGCCTCCAATTTTCTAAATAACTATTGTATTCCTACTCTTGACAACATAACTTAATAGGTCTTTATCCATTTCAGGCTCATGGTGTACAAGAATAGAAAAGGTTACCAATCTCTTTCTTCCGGCGGTTCTGATGAAGTGAAACTCCTGTCCAAACCGTATACTGAACTAAAGAGCTTCAATGGACAATCTGGCCAGAGAATGCGGTAAAGTGAAATGAACTGATTTTAAAGAAGAATTCTAGAATCTGTACCATTTGATAGAATGCTTCTAATGGTTAATGTTAAGGTTAATGCCACACTATACGTGCCTTTTGAGAATGGTTTATCCCTATCTAGCTACGCGCATCGCTCGCAGTGTGGCCACTGCTATAGTATGCAATACGTCTTTAATAGGATCAGTCGCTATGCGAGTCGCTAGGCGCTTAGCAATAAGTCATATACAAAAATCAAAATAAAAAATTCAAAAAAGAAAACAACAAGAAAAGGTCAAATTCTTAAAATAAAACACTGACACGGAAATAAAGTGGTACTTTTGATTTCTGTCGCTTCGGTATGTAGACTAAAGTAAAGAAGCGACTAAGAAACCTTTAGCCTGTTAGTTGTTATTTTTCGGAGTTGAAGAAAAACCCGTCCCAAGTTTTTTTATCTTCTAAATAATCTGGTATTTTGTAGTAGGCCTTTTTGCACAGAAAGGTTTTGACAATTTGTTTGAATTTATTTATTGATAGATTTTGCAACTCACTAGGAGTTTTGTTGTAGAAGCGTATACATTGCCTTTTAAAAGATACATTAATCTTGTGAAGTAACAAGTGGTATATAGGGTGGCATTTGCCTTTTAATGATACAAAATTTAAAATCAAGGGTTAAATAATTGTATGAAACTCAAAGAGTTTTAAAACTTGTATGTAAACGTTAATTTTAAATGTCAGTTTTTAGTTTCGAGACCTAAACGACTTGTACAAAATAGAGAATCGAGTTCCCAGTTCTTGATGTGCTGTGAATATTTTGATAACATAAATTTAGCAACAATTTATTTTTATATTAATTGTATTGTTTATAAAATATTATTTAAACATTTAACCTCATTGAAATCAATCCCAAAATAGTTAAACTGTTACACTATAATTTATTTAATTTGATTACCTAATTGTATTTTTTGTTAAATAATTAAGTATTATTTAATGTGTTGATACGTGTGAAAGCTCAAATAACTTCTATGAAGCAATATCTGTATACATTTTGTGTTTTGATGTCAGTATTCTCAATTTACACAGTGTTTAGTTTTATCCCCCGTTTAATTTCTGTCACCTTAATCAGAAACTAAAATTGCGAAAGGTAGGTCAAGCGAAAAAAATCGGGATTTTACTACTATCTATGTAGGTTCTACAAGTAATTTAGATAGATCTTTTAATGTCAATCCAAAAAAAACTACAAAACGCCAAATGATTCGTAGTTGATTTTAGCGTGAGATCATAGCAAATTGCTTACAATAAGCGAAAAACTATATAAAGATTGAAGCGCACAACGCGTCAGCGGAACTGCGCGGCCGCGGCACCGCCCGTCAAATTAGAACAAATGACGAAACAAATCGCGCGGCTTATTTGCTGCTTTGTTCTAATTTGACATAAAGTGTCGCGGTCGCGCAGTTCCGCTGTCGCGTAGTGCGTACCTTAACTGTTAGCTTATTAACATGTTAAAGCAAAATCCTATTTTTTTTAAACCTTGCTTGCCTCTTTATCCTATAATTATAACCCACAGTAAAAAGTTATCCCTCTCTTCACAGTAAATATCTAGTTATATATAAGCGCAACAGTACAGTCACACTCGTTTTAATAGATATAAATAAATAGAGTATTATTAGTATGTTAGATTTTAATTAAGTGTAACTGTGTAAGTAGGTCCATTAAACTAATTATCCGATCATTATTTTGCAGGATAAAACAATTTAAAGCATTTTCCTTGCTATAATTTATGAATACCTATAGTTGTACATTTTATTTATGGTATTATTACATGCAATTTTTAATAAAAATATGTTTTTTAATCATATCTTTCGAGTGGTCGTGTAACATCAACTAAAAAATAGTTATTGCATTTATATTTTAACTGTTAATATGTATATTTAACTGTGTGACTTGAGAATATTGACAAAATTTGTTTTCATGTCAGTTTCATTCGTGTTTAAAATATAATTTGGGTTACACCCTTTTTCCAACTTAGGGTTTTTAATCATGTAGAAAAGTGTAGGTAGTATAATAATATTTTATTTAAGTAGAAAAATCATGTGTGTGAGATTACAAGATCTAATATTGATGTTCTTTTCTAGATAGACTTTCATTATTGCGGCTTTCTTGAAAATTTATCATTTTCGAATGTAAGTTGTCACCAAGAAAAATAGGAGAGATAAATAACCATTTATTTTATATTAAGTTTTTTTGTCAAGATTGCACTTATACCATATCTACATATTTGCGACAGCAAAGACGCAAAATCTTCGGCGCTGGTCACCGGAGTAGTATAAGTCATAAATTAAGCATTTATGACTCCAATCTCATGTAGGTATAATTAAGTAAATAATTAGCAAAATGTACTCATGACATCAATTTAAAGGACATTTAAGTATCATTATTTTATGTTTAGACAATATTAAATAATTAAATTATTTATGTTTTAATTCATTGTTGTGTATATCGTGAGGACATTACAGTATTTTCTTTAGAAACAAAAGTATTTATTGCAATATTTCTTAATTTGAATCTGATAATACATGGATAATAATATCGAATGTATTGATCGCACGTATTAGTATTTTAACGAGAAAATGTATTGTATTGCCTCCGAAAAGCTTGTTGTGATATTGTTTGTATTATCCCGTTCTATGATTAGCAATTTGTTCCTAGGTTTTTTTAATTTTATTATCATTTTCTTGAGTGGTTGAGCTACTACATTTTACTTGTGGTGGCTTTGTACTTGACATTGTGATGCCATTGAGTAGATTAGGTATTTGACAAATAAATGAATCATGAATTTATGTTTGGTTTTCTTTCAAGCTTTAAATTACGAATTACAATCTGCCAACATTGATAAGATAAAAAGCAATATAATTGTACAAGTACCTACATAGATCTTCTTTTGGTCCCTTCGATCAAAAATAAGTAGTTCGCGGCCTGGCCGGCAAAGCCGGAAATTTTTGATCGAAGTTTAGTCCTAATATATTTTGTATTTTTTTATTATGACGATGAATCAAGTATTTTAATTTCGTATTTACAACTGGCGTACGAACTGGCATAGTGATAACCTAACCGAGGCATGGCTAAACAAAAAACTAAGCACAGAAGATGAAAATTGTAGGCATTTATGTAGGTACAAAATGTACCCTGTTTGCAGTTACGTACGAAACACGAATGACCGACGCAACATGAAAGTTCGCATTATAGTAGGTATTTTATGGAAACCTAACCTAAGCACTATTTCAACTTCAACACTATAACCGCGAAATTAGCACAAAACACTCTGTGCCGGTTTATGTGTTATTTAGTTCAGTCAACGATGCATTTGTTACTTTTATTCGGTTATTTCGCATTAATATCATGCAATTTAAATTTCACAGACACAAACAAAATTAAATTTATTCTCAAGAAATACAAAAATAGTTCAAACTGTTCCAGATTTCAAAGATGCTTGAAAAGGGATAACATCAATAATTTCGTTGGAAAAACTTTATCATTTTTTGATAAAAGTGAAAGATTTGGTGATTTATTAAGATATAGAAATGCGAGTGTGTGTGATAGTGACAATAATGAAAGCTATACGAGTGACCATATTGTAAAAGGCCTGTTGGTGCATGAAAGTCTGCCTGACAGGCATTGGCATGAATATAAGGTAAAGCTCACTTTATTTCCAATATTTTAGCTTTGAAGTTATAAAAAAAATGTTTATTAAATTAGAGAGGTATTAAATATCATAATACAACCGAAAAACCGCATTTGCTCCCCTTGGAGTCTAGACCGTAAGGTACTGAGGCTCTCCGGGTTTTCAAAAAATTATCTGAGCGTCTGGTTGAAGCGACGCGTGACCCGAGAGCTGGTGAGTATCTGGCGCAGCGCATCAGCATTGCCATACAGCGGGACAATGCAGCCAGCGTCATGGGCACGCTTCCGACTGGTATTGATATGGATCAGTTGAGCTACCTGTAGATTGTTTGCAACAGTTTGCAGTTAGCTCAATCATTTAAATTGTAAATACTAGTTTTAATTTATTTCTATTACCTACTTGATTGTAATTTTCTTTGTTAATAAAATTTTCTTTAGTAGTACCTATTTACAATTGAACTAACTGCAGACTGTTGCAAACAATCTACAGGTAGCTTAACTGATCCATATCAATACTAGTCGGACGGAAGCGTCCCCGAGACGCTGCTGCCGACATTGTAATTAACTGGGTTCCGGATAAAGTAGACTTTCATTTTGTTAGCAGAGATCATTTCCAAAAATTTAAGAATTAAGTTTTGGCGTCATTACAAACGTTTTCTTGAAAATGGGCAGAACCTGCACTTCACGAAGTTGAATTACCTATAAACCTGTATCCCTTAAATGTATACTGGTCCTGGACGCCCTTCGTTTTAGATAATTCAAACTTACACCATTTTTCCAGGCGGTGCACAAAAAGCTTTATGCCTCGATTCACCACGAGATGTCAGCTCTTTCAAAATGGCGGAATAACCTGAAAATAGTAACTGAACACAACAGGCAATATTTATCGGGAAAGATATCGTATTCTCTACATTTAAATCACCTAGCTGATTTGGTAAGTCGTGTTTTCCTTTCCATATTAACATCGTTGTTGTTACTGTTGTTTAAATAATAAACTGTAAAACAAATGGCGCCATCTAGTAGTAATTTTCAGCACCCAACAAAGGTTTAACCTTTACTAACTCGTCTTTGCCAGCCATGTCGATTTAGTTCTGTTAGTTTAAACAAGAGGACGCTATTTTACATTATAGTAGATCGGGGTATGAGCGGGGAAGACCTGTTCCGTGGGGGAAGACAGTAACTGTACGTATGATACTAATTGTAGCCGAATTAAGCCATACGTACTTTCTAATGATGACAACATTATATGCCGACGCCATTAAATGGCGTCATAGAAAATGGTATCACCATTAGAAAATAATGGAATAATAATTCGGCTACAATTAGTAACATACGGTCTTCCCCCGCGTCCGATCATACCCCGATATACCTCAACAAATGCAGATTTAATTCATAATACATGTCATATATAGTATATCGGGGTATGACGCGGGGGAAGACCGTATGATACTAATTGTAGCCGAATTAAGCCATTATTTTCTAATGCTGCCACCATTTTCTACGACTCCATTTGATGGCGTCGGCATAAAATGTTGTCATCTTTAGAAAATATGGCTTAATTCGGCTACAATTAGTGTCATACGGTCTTTCCCCGCGTCGGATCATACCCCGATATACCCTATATATACAAAAATAATAGAATCACTATATTATACTAATAGGCAATTATAATCAAAGGAACAATTAGTAGGGCGTATTTTTTATACTTACCTAAGTATTTTGTGAATGATATAATAATTGCTTTAATAAAAATAAATATATTGTATTTTTGCCTAGTCATCATCGTCTACCTATATAGTCCACTGCTGGATATAGGATTCCCCTAATGAGCGTCATAGCGCCCTGTTTTCAGCTTGCCACATCTATGTCCAGCGTTGGATTCGTGGCTGGGGGAACTTATGTTGAACATGATAATGTATATGATGATTATGTATGGCACATTATCGCATTATTAATCACAGAATAGACAGATGCCAATTATAATCATTAGCCTCTACAATTATGCCCTGAGATTATGCCACTAGGTTTCTCATTACCTACAAGACTAGACGTAATCAGCTGATCTCGTGGGGGCAGCAAGCTCACTCCGGGTCACGTAAACTAACATTGTATTCCAACAGCGGCCGATCTTTTGATTTTACTATAAATATTTATAATATAAATATTTAATATATTCCCTCGTTAAGGGATGAAACGTTGGTGTTCTTCCAACACAAATAAGGTTCGTAGTTAACCCGCTTACATCCGTAATGAATTCTATCTATTGATGTTTAGAATCATCTGAGATATAGAAAATAGAGTTTAAAAATCTGAATAAAAAATATGTTTGTATATTACTAGGTAAGTACCACTTTTACCATCGTTAAATAGACACCATTAATTGAGAGGATGTCCCATAATAGTGGATAACCTTGCTGGACACTCATGGTAGGCCTTGTCCACCAGTTTAAAGTCGTACAGTCGTAATTTTTGGTAGGTATACGAAACATAATAATATCTTATTTTGCTCTATTTATTTTTCAAGTGAATATAATAACTGAATGTTCTGTGAATATTTAAAGCATTAGCTGTTGCCGTTATCAAAATCGAGCAATAACGAGCAAAAAAAAAACACTCGTTTGCTGTATGGGAGCCCCCTTAAACATTTATTTTATTCTGTTTGTATTTGTTGATAAAGCGGCAACAGAATTACATCATGTGAAAATTTCAACTGTCTTACTATCACGGTTCATGAGATACAGCGGTGTCAGACGGGAATACATTTGAACGGCCAGCGGAATCTTAGTTATAGGGTCCCGTTTTACCCTCTGGGTGCGGAACCCTAAAAATGGGTGTACCAAATACGCCTATTGTATTTGACCAAGCTTAACCCTTATCTCTTTTCAGTGTCTATTTATTAACACTTAAATGTGAAAACACCTTTCAGAGCGCTACCGATTATTACACAAAAATACTGAAGCTCTTTCAAACGATACCCCTGTTCGACCCCGCTGAGGACATCCACAAGACTGCGTACAGAAAAAGCCTAAAGAAACATATTCCCGAAAAGGTAAATTAAAAATTTAGGGAGTAGGATTTAGAAAATAATGTTTACTTTACTACACCGGATTTGGGCTGCAAAAGAGGGCTGTTCGTGAAATCTATTATCTATATCTGTCCCAGCGAATCCTTATGTGATAAATTCAAAGAAATAAACAGAATGACAGTTACTTTGTCAATATATACTTATACACTATGAACAATAACACAAGGCTGAGAGGACACTCGCTGAAGCTGCAACGCGGGCCAAGTAGGTACCAGCAAACCAAGAGAGCACATATTGCCAAATCGCGTTGTGAAGACTTGGTACCGGTTACCGGAATCAGTGATCAGTGCCCCCTCAGTGAACTCTTAAAAATAGACTGGACAAACATTTAAAGTGCACTGACAAAGACTATGATATGCACGCGTCAGCTTAAGGCGCATACCCCAGTCAAACTAGCGCCTCCACCAACTTTATCTTATTATTCCGTTAAAGAAAGGAAATTTCAAAAATCCATCGCTCAGTATGTGATACCTATTATAAACTTTTTTTAATGCGTCTGTTATGGTTTTATTCCATTTAGTTTAGGCAGTGAATCAAAAATAGTTTTTGGTGGCCACCAAGGTCAACTTCGATTCACTGCCCAAACTAAATGGAATAAAACTATAACAGACGCATTAAAGAAAAGTTTATAATAGGTATCACAAACTGAGCGATGGATTTTTGAAATTTCCTTTGTTTATCGGAATACTAAGATAAAGTAGGTGGTGGCGCTAGTTTGGCTGGGGTATGCGCCTTAAGAGCTGCCTGTGTATTCAAATAATAATAATATTTATGAAACTTGTTGTACACTACTAGAAATATCAATCAGTTCCCTAAAACATACAGCGTCCTACATACCTAATTCAAATACTAGAAATAAGAATAAACTCGCTGTGCCCACAACTAGACTACACAAGATTAATGTAGGTATCTTTAAGAAGGCAATGTATACGCTTCTACAACAAAAATCCAAGTGAGTTGCAAGAATTATCAATAAAAAAAACTAAACAAATTGTCAAATATATTCTTTGTAAAAAAAAGTAGTGAAGCCGAGAATGGACGGCTGCAACAACTTTGTTTTTCTTTGTTGCTCTTGAAGGCAGGCAGCGACTGTAAAGGAAATGTATAGGTTGCTCACTGGTTTTCAGGTTGACTGGCGTTTCAAAGGCTTCAAACCTCGTCGCGAGGAGCAGTCGGCATGCGGCGCCTGCTATGCGTTCGCAGTGACCCACGCTTTGCAGGCTCAGCTATACAAACGACACAGGATGTGGGGGGAACTCAGGTGAGGCAGTTTTAGAAGCCTTTTTAAGTAGGTACTTAATTCGAGGAGTTCTTAGGTTATGCGGATGTTACTTGTGTTAGTAAACAATTTACATTTCGTTACTCGATCGGCGACAAATTTAGTTTAACCGCTATGATTTCACGGCGAAGCTCGAAGGCGGAGGTGTGCTACAGGCCGAAATTAAAAAAAATTACATAACCTTTTAACTTGTAGTTTTTAGATACATTACTACCTACCAACACAATAAACCCTAATAACACCGCTTTCTGGTTACATTCTCCATTATGTTTGGTACATCCTTCTGATTACCAGCGAAACTAATTTGTAAACCTCACTGCAGATCACTAACTAATAGCTAATAGTTTAGTTCTGTGCCAAATACTTCATTACGTAGACACTACACTAGCAATGATTATACATGGTGAAGAAAAATAAGTGGTGTGACAATCGAGAAAAAAAATCCTGTTTGTCATACTGGTGTGATAAGCTGGTGTGACTACGAGTCAGCAGTCGTATCTTCTTCAGTCCCCAACAGATTGTCGACTGCAGTCACAACGATGGGAACATGGGGTGTCACGGCGGATCCATCCGGGCGGCCTTCCGATACGTCGCCAGGAGAGGCCTGATAGACGAGCTGGTTTATCCTTACAGAGGGAAGGTTGGTTAATCACACTAATATTAAAAATGTGACGGTTTAGATGGATGATGGATGAATGGATGATAGTTACTTCTCCACGCTAAAACGACTGAACGGATCCGGCTGAAAAGACGTGGAATAAACATAGGCTACTGCTTCGATAAAAGTAAAAAAAGGGAGATGAGGCATTACCATCTCGAAAATGTATGGCTCAAGTTAGGTTCAACTATGTTCGCTTACCTCAGTCATAGTTGGACCGGGCGGCGCGGGCGGTGCCGTTTGTGTTGCGCGTGCTTGCTACGACGCACAATTTTGTGTGATTTCGACTATAACACCACGATAATGCCCTCGTGTTCGTTCACCAGGTGTACAAATACCTCCAAAACAAAAAACAAAGCCTAAGGCATCACATACTTTCCCGCGTAAGTACATACACCAAACTTTAAATTTTCTGATAATCCGATACCTTATCATTATTTCATCTGAGACACGGTACAGTTTTTGAGTGAGCGCTGGTAGAACGTACCGTATCTTCCTTTTTTACCCGACTTTTATCGAAGTGCTACTGTTTAATCAACACACAATAAAATTTTAGATTTCTTGTTTTCTTTTTATTAATTTTACTGTCATTTTTCAAGGTAACTTATGTGTTGCTTTTTTTATTTTAATTTATGTAATTGGTTTCATCTACCGTTTTAATTAAATAAATAAAATTCAGTTTCAATAGGAAAGAAATTACCTTTTGACGTTTTCATAGAAATAATGCGTGCAAAGCCGCGGACAGAAACTACTTAGTGTTCTAATCTTTGATCAAATATCGGTGTTGCTAGTATGTTGGATGAAACCATCCAGCTTCTTTTCGTAGTTTTGGATTTGCGTAGTTTCATGGCTTCATACAAAAACATACATAAGAAATGAAATAAGTACCCAAACTTTTTCGATTTCAGCGGGACTCGAACCCGCCCAGTACAGGTTATAAGAGGTCTCAAAGATTTTCGGTTGCACGGACTAGGGTTTCGTAGCTTAGTTGGTTAGAGCACACCTGTACTGAGGGTGGGGCGCGGGTTCGAGTCCTTCTGAAATCGAAAACATTTTGGGAACTTATTTCATTTCTTAGACTTAGAGATACCCAAAGTGCGGGTAAGCAAAACAAAAAACCTTAAAAACATACATACCTAGAACTGAACGTAGAATTGAACTGTTTTTCGAAGTCGGTCAAAAATAGAACTCCTCGTCGATATGATAGGTACCTTCTATCAACTGTCTGAAATCTCGAATATAATTCCCGTCAAATGTCATTTAAACTCAATATCAGCAATAACCGGTTATTTCTGTACCCTCCTAACGTGCACAGATAACTGACATCCGGTTCCGGATATAATCTAAATGGCTTTTCCTAGTGAATGTCTGATCCGTTTGATTGTTAGCTACGTTTTGACGAGTCGGTTATAACTGGTACAGGAATAGAACTTAGTGTGACTGTCAACTGCGGCGCACGGGTACTTAAGGGGGTATTTTGTGACAAGTATAGACAAAGGATTTCGCGTTCATAGGAGCGGGACAGGGCATAGCAACGCAAGCCCAAAAATCAAGTTTTTGCCTCATATCTATTAATTAGGACATTATTTGAAGAAAAAAAAACGCTACATATTAAATGTTCTTTATGCTTAGTTCAATTACCATGCTTATTCTCAAGATCTTAACTTCTGTATTTATTGAGAAATCAAGGTTTTAGTAAAAATTGAAGGGTAACTTTGTGATTTTTTTTCTATAGAATTTTTTTTATGGAATCGTGATTTCGAAACACATAATGATCGATAGAGTAAATCCTGAACTTTACCATATAAAAATTTAAATGATAAATATGTAGTAGTATGGAAAATATGGAGGTCACGCTATGGCAACAAAACTAAATAAGCCTTATTTTTGTTGCCATAGCGTTGTGGTTTTGAAATCAAGCATCGAACCTGGAATAGAATGGAATTTTCGGAAGGTGCTATGATTTTTAAATATTCGTATAATAATTATAATACTTGCACTCTTCAGCTCGCGGCTTCAGACACTACTATCGTAACAAAATATCATATTTTTTTATATATTATATATAAATATAACCGTGTGGTGCAGGCTTAGAATTTGCACCACCCCAACTCTTCCCGTGGGTGTCGTAAGAGGCGACGGGACATACACCGGGGGGCGGGCAGCAGCGTTGTAGAATAGACTTGTTGTAGAATAGATCTACCACCGAACTGCGATCCCTGACCCGCATGCCCAGCGTGGGAATTATGGGCATTACCCCCCCAGGAGATAAAAACTATATTATCAGGGGAAGGCCGGCGTCCAGCAGTGGATCAATAAAAGCTGCTGAGGCTGAGCATAAAATTTATATATTTCTATTCCCTTGGTAAATGACAGTAAAACAGTTTAAAACAGTTATTTTCACATTTGCTTATTATAGTAGGTAAAGAATAGATTAAAAAATAAAATTACTGTCTTTATTTCTCTCTTT
Source organism: Eupithecia exiguata (assembly GCA_947086465.1). Taxonomy (NCBI): domain Eukaryota; kingdom Metazoa; phylum Arthropoda; class Insecta; order Lepidoptera; family Geometridae; genus Eupithecia; species Eupithecia exiguata. The sequence continues at coordinate 1,793,244 of OX352251.1, forward strand.
CTATTATCACAGAGTACCTACTATATTACTTAACACAGGCTACATTTTATACATTATGTATGAGCGAAGCTGTAAGCAAAAGCTAGCTTGTAATTAAATTCCGCAATACTTTCTTTACAAATATTTATGTTCGTTACAGAAAGGCCACTGCAAGTACAGCAGCGACTTAGTTACCGTCCGTCCTAAACGCTGGGCGATGCTGCCCGCCGGAGACGAGGCTGCTATGGAGCGCGCGCTGGCCTCCATAGGCCCGCTGGCGGTCGGCGTTAATGCGGCCCCCTTCACTTTTCAACTTTATAGGTCAGCATTTTTCAATGGGCACACATTACTAAATTTTTGAAGCCCTGAACAGCAACGTGTTCTTGAGTAGAGATCACGACTCGTTTGACGGAGTGTAGGACGCCCTCCGGCCAGGTTAGATGACGACCTGCGAAAGACTGCAGCTGGATGCGTCAAGCGTCAAGCACAAATCCGTTAAGACAGGGCGCTATGGCGCTCATTAGGGGAGGCTTATGTCCAGCGGTGGACTAATATAAGCTGATGATGATGAAGATGAAAAGCAACCGTCATCAACAAAGAAGCCACCAAGTGAAGTAATTATGTAGTTGCCGTATTGCTTTTATGTGAGCCATTGATAAAACCACTACCTACCTAATCATTGAATGTATATAGGTAATTTTACTAATTCATTCCATGCAAGCAAACAGGTTTGATCAATTTGGGGCAAACGAGTAATTTTTAGACTTACGGCGCGGTAGGCCTATAGAATAGAAATACATTTATTTGGACACAGGTACACACAAATATAAAATAAAATAAAGCGGTAAACAACAACAATTTAACATGGAGGTAAGGTAAGTTAAAAAATATAAGGAAGAAAATATTTAGTAACAATTCCGCGAAAAAAACCTTCTATTATTATTATTTACTATTTAGGTATTTTTTCATTTTGTAGTTGGCGTCGTTTTTCTTCTACAACGCGGACTACATTTTGTTAGAACTTATCGGAGAAGGTTTTTTTCGCGGAATTGTTACTAAATATTTTCATGCTTATATTTTGCAATGGATTTCCGCAAAGTAACGCCTGAATCTATTATTTAGGTAAGGTAAGTGACACAAAAGGGTGGTAGTAAGAATAAGGTGACTCTGCCTCTATGACCCTGCGCCGAAAAAGGGGTTGGCTCAGCGTGTGCTGAACAGTTTCTGCTCAGCGCTGTTTTTCCGCCAAAAACCTTAAAGCTGATTGACGTAACGGACAGCGATTCGGTGACGAAAGAAAAGCAAAAATTAAGTACATGATAGATAATAAGCCAAAAACAAATATATGATTTAAAAAAATATTTAAACGGGTTAAAATTACTAACAGGTAAATATGTAATGTATTGTAGTGTAAACGGTTATGTAATAATAAGATAGCCGATGGAATAGTAGGTGCGATAATAGTAGGTGAGACAGCGAGGATATGCAGTAGTGCTGTGAAGGTTTATAAGTTTAAAATGTATTATTATTATCTATGCCATAATTATTTATTTATAGAAAATTACAATATACAATACAATAATAATTACAACTAATATTTACACCTAAATCTATTTTCTAAAAATCTAAGCCGTCACCAAAAGGCAAAGTGCCCAGAATGCTGGCAGCATTGCCACGTTGAATGGCAATGCTAATTCGTTGACCGAAATAAAAGCCAGCATTCCGATCACCTGTGGACTCTATTAGTCTCTATGCCTATATTATTAACATACCTAATTGCTGTCAAAAATCGGCCTCCACTCTCGCTGGCCCACGAAAACGCATTCTTCATGTAAACCATTAACATTTAAACCTGACCTGTTGATGCACTGGTTTCCAGGAGTGGTATCTACGACGACCCGTTCTGTCTGCCATGGCAACTCAACCACGCAATGCTTCTGGTGGGGTATACTCAGGAGTACTGGATCCTGCTGAACTGGTGGGGCAAAGGATGGGGAGAAGATGGGTATATGAGGTAAGAGAGACAGACTTATATTTTTCTGGTGACCTCTGTGGAACAGCGGGCGAAGGCCTGCCTTCGACAAAAGAGGTTGCGTGTTCGATTCTCGCCTCGAGACTAACGTTTGTACGGTCTACAGATATTTAGTATGGGTGTTCTGGATGTTTTCTACAGGGCGTCCCACGGACATGCCACATGGAGGGAAAGTACCTTGAATATTGTAGATGGAACATTTTACTGAAAGAAGACATTATTTTAATTTAAAAAACAATTTAAACTGCATTCATAGATATTTAAATAATTACATGGTTGAACCGGGAATCGAACCCGTTACACAAGAAAAATAATCATCCTGTAGCTTTATCATACCGATCGAAAGGCTTTATCATAAGGATTATTTTTTGTTAAAATAACATAGTGTCAGAAATAAAAGGAAGACCATGAATTTTTTTTGTGCAATAAATGTTATTCCCTTTTGCTCAACTCGATAATTTTTTGATCGCACGGTCCGAAGTAAATCAATATTTTCTATTTATTTCTGCCCAATATTAAGAAAACCTTTCTTCTTTTGTTAAACCAAAAAACCTGTCTTCCAGAATTCGACGAGGCTTCAACAGGTGTGGAGTGGCCAACATGGCTGCGTATGTCGAACTATGAACGGAAACGCACGATGCGCCGCAATGGGTTAGTGCCTTTAACAATAAAATACAATTTAAAAGTATTGTACAGAACCGAAATAAAAATTTGGACTTACCATAGATCAGATTTCTGTTTTATTTTATAAACAGTATGATACTGGGTGGCTTTTTGAGATGGTCGCTAATTCGCTAATCACTAACATCGTGAAAGGCGTCATGACCTCGATGAGAAAAAAATATTTGTACAATTTTTTTTGGGGTTTTGTGTATAACATTCATTAGGCCTTGTGACCTAATGAATTTTTTACACATTAATAAAAAAATCCATAAAAAATATTTTTTTCATTAATCGAGAAAAATATTTTATTCACGGGTCGAATCCTTTCACGACTTTTCTCTAACTCTCATGGCTTTGGATATAGAAAAAAGATGTAGCCTTCCACTACTCCCATCTCAAAAAGCCACCCTGTACATTAAACATGATTGTGTACCTACATAAACCATTACATTTTTACAAGTTTTACCTTACCCTGTTTACCTCCATCACGTGTCTGTCCGTCTGTCACCGGCGACAAAGAGTTATGTTCGAAGCAACCCGGGGCAGAAAACTATATTTTTTGTTGTTTTCCACTGTTTTTGCAAGGCCATTCATCATTTTGTTACGTTGAGCGTAATGAACTGTACTTTATGTTTTTAAAATGGCTACCTACTAATATAACTTTGGAAAAGTATTGGTCAATTTGTATAAAAACCATCTAATTGATTATTCTGTGTTTCATGGTTTTACATGGTGGTTGTTAATGTTTGCTTGTAAATATCCTGATTAAGTGATTCTATAGCTGTTTAAGAGTAAATGTATACCAGATTCCTCAAATGATTGGTTTCTTTACTCTGACCTGCTTCAGACCCTCAAATCTTACCCATTAGTCCAGACTACTGTTCCTCCTGCTTCTGAGGCTCGTAAACTAGTATCTGTGTCGTGAAAATAAGTTGCATGATAAAAATAACTTGGACATCGAGCATCGGTGGTACTGCTACTGGCAGGACTTGAAATTATCACAGCTTCGAAGGCTCCGTTGCTATGCTCGCGTATTTGAGCGCTGTCATACTACCGCGCGGTACCGTCGCACCCGTATCTGAGAGGGACCATCACGGATCTCACTCTCCCACCTCTAAAAGAAAATGTCTAGTAGGTATACCTTTCTGCTACCCGAGCAAAACGGGGGGCGGGTACCTAGATTATTAATATAGGTCTGTCAAACCGACCAAATCGAATCGCTTAAATTTTCACGAGACAGGAAGCGGCGTCGATTTCCGTCCATTTCCACATCCGGTGGGGCGTTCAATTATTCCTCTGACTTCCGGTGACTATTTATTGGCTAAATGCCGACGTTTGGCCGCAAAGTCGTATAAATAATTCATATTTAGTTAAATGTAAGGATAAAAATATTTAGTGACAATACCATGCAAAACCTTCTCCGATATGATTATTACTTATCATGACTTAACATGAGCACCGGTCTCATGAGCATCAAACGTACAATAGGCTACTTGACTACTACTGGGAAATAATTCTAACGTATTGTCTGTGTAATTTGCAGTGTAATTAATATTTCTTCAAGGCCAGTCGTATTAGTTATAAAAATAATTTTAAAGTTTGAATAAAATAATGCCGCGCCAAAACGATAATCTCTGTCATGGCTATCGTTTTCCAAGCTATGACGTCACCCCGCCACACCACACCTAACAAGAAGAAGTCATTGTTATTTTATTTTAATTTCCGTGCAGCGATGCAACCTGACCGAAGAGCTGGTGAGTAGGTATCTGGCGCAGCGCATCAGCGTTGCCATACAGCGGGGCAATGCAGCCAGCGTCTTGGGGACGCGCGCGACTGGTATTGATATGGATCAGTTGAGCTACCTGTAGATTGATTGCAACAGTCTGCAGTAAGCTCAATTGTTTCAATTGTAAATACTAGTTTTAATTTGTTTTTATTGTATGATTGTAATTTTCTTTGTTAATAAAGTACCTATTACTTTTCTCTTCATAATTTCTATTGTCTCTACCATAATTTATTATGTTTAAAACTAAGAACTTTTTGTATTGTCTCGTGCTTTTTGTTAACTATTAGAATAGTAGATTTTTCATCATTATTTTCATTTTCATTTCATTTTTAGTTAAGTAGTTATTAACTTCTATTATAGGCACAATTGTGAATTTAAAAGGAGAAGCCTTGGATCCTGAAATACAGCCTAGGCTAGTTCAGGACCCTATGGATTCAATTATATACTGAAACACTGTAATTGTGTCCAATAAATCATTTTTGTGTTTTTTTGTGTTTTATTGTTACTGTATTAATGACCTTATCTATAGTTAAGTCCACTAAATGCCCTAATGGCGTTGTCGATCAATAACTCTAGTCTCAAGCAGGTGACCGGCGTGCTAAGGTTGGGGATAACAAATGTTATTTTTTCACCTTGGATCATTTATCAGTCTGTGGACATGACAGGCGTGACAAAAACAATTCTAGGTGAGGATCATTTGGAGGGAATTTGCGGTGGATAAAAGGGGCATGTCACACTTGAAACGCATATCATATTACTGGCTCCAGCCAACGGCTTCGAACGCATAAAAAATAGCATGCTTTTTCACTGGGTTACTGTCTACCTCCCTGCTAATTTTCATTAGGATCCGTTCAGCCGTTTAAACGTGAGAAGGTAAGAGACATATTTACTTTCTAAGAATTTTTGTTATAGTACTTACCCGCTCTTTGGGTATCTCTAAGAAATGAAATAAGTTCCCAAAATTTTTTTAGGGTTGTGCGCGGGTTCTAGTCCTGCCGAAGTCGAAAATTTTTGGGAACTTATTTCATAATTACTTTCGTATGGAGGACCCATTTACTTTGGTCTATCTTCTAACATGTGACCAAATTCAGAAAAGATAATCCTTAAAGTAGTTAGAATTTTGGGTTTGGTTGGTTAGAGGTTTGAAATTTAGTTCGCAGTCCCGTTCATCTTTTTAGACAATTAAACTGTCTAAGTTTTTTGATTATAAAACTTGGACGAACGAAACCACCCTTCCTTTCTAGACTCTGTTTCGGAGTAACATAAAAGTATTAGGTATACCAAAACCTTTTAATATGCGTACGTAAATTAGGTTGCTAATTCCGTATAATAAACGCCACAATTGGCTAGGGTTTATTTTTATTGTTGTGTCATTGCATTGGTGTCACTGGTGTGTATAGGTACTTATTAGAAAAGAAATAAAAAACTACTTAAATTAAATAAAACCGGCCAAGTGCGAGTCGGACTCGCGCACGAAGGGTTCCGTACCATACTATCTATAAAAACGGTAAAAAAATCATGTTTACTATATGGGAGCTCCCTTAAATATTTATTTTATTCCGATTTTTAGTATTTGTTGTTATAGCGGCAACAGAAATACATTATCTGTGAAAATTTCAACTGTCTAACTATCACGGTTCATGAGATACAGCCTGGTGACAGACGGACAGACGGACAGCGAAGTCTTAGTAATAGGGTCTCGTTTTTACCCTTTGGGTACGGAACCCTAAAAAGTATGAATATAAGTTCTTTTCCTCTGTCAAATGAGGAACGAAAAATGTTTCCTAAGTTTTTTTTTTGAGCAATAATTTCTGTGATAATAAATTATACTCATTACTGATTCTGATTTAAAAATATTCTTTTCAAAGAACATAGCTTCAAAGCGACGCTGCATTGATACCATTAATTTTAAAGTTAATTGTGAAATCACTGAAAATCACTGCACCAGACCGACCACAACTTAATAATTTTAAAACTTAAGTTATGAAATACTGGTGTAACTTAATTTAATGGACTATTCGTTTGTGGAATGGCTGGGAAGCTTAATTTTCAAGTTATCGCAAGTTTGGACCGCGACGTAGAGTTATTGCAACTTTTTTGTAGAATAATTGTGAGAAACATGAATTAAACTTTTTCGTGTTTTTTTTATAAAGAGTTCATTCCCTTAGAGTCTTAAGTAAAAGGAGTCTAAAGTTTAGACTCCTTGGATTGGTTGAATGACTGCGAAATTCTAAATTGTGCCCGACGAAATCATTTTTTTTTATATCTTAGATTTTTTCGATAGGCATCTACATACTTAGGGCGGTACCCCCAGTCAAACTAGCGCCGCTAAATATTTTATCTCATTATTTCGTTGAACGATTTAAAACTGTTCAATGGGCAGTTTGTTATCTATTATAACCTAATACAGTTAAAGAATTTATGAACGATAAGAATTTTGACAAATAAGTATGTCGGAGTTAAAACCTTATTAATCCTTTGCAATGCACCTATTCTACTCTATGCGAATCTCAAGCGTCTATGTCTTGACGTTGGATCAATTCTACAGGATGACAGAGAGAAGAAATGGAAAAAGATTCAGATAAGTGCCTAGTAGAGTTTCTGTAGCAGATTGGTACAAGAAGGTCATAGAATCCATGTGAAAGCGGTCTCGCGATTCGTGTAGATAGAAGCCCTAGGCTGGGTTTGTGTTTCAGAGCTGTATTTCCATCTGGCATTACCTAGATACGTCCGCAGTTAACAAATAATGAACCTACTCCGTTAAGTATGTATTTTTTTATTATTATTTAATTGACTTGTGTAACTCTATTTTACTAACATTAATTGATTCCCTGCTTTACAGATTTTATGTGATTTTTCTCATTTAAAATGTATGTAATAGACAACTAATTACATGTCCATAAAGGGCAAATTACATTGTTACTCACTTTGTATGTACCATCTTTTCCACATGTAATTGCAATAAATATACTTTTACTTTATAAGCTTTTTTTTAATGCCATTGTAATATTTTTATTTTGTATAGTTTATGAAGAGATACGAAGTTGCACTTTGTTACCACCAAACTCTATTTTCACAAAACTATTACAGAAGCATTAAAATAATGCTAATAACAGGTATCACATAATGCCCATTAAACATTTTGAAATTTCCTTTTTAAACAGAATAATAAGATAAAGTAGGTGGCGGCGCTAGTTTGACTGGGGTATGTGTCTTAAACAAAAGTAGTAAATGGCTTTTCGTCTAATAGTATTCATCTATGTTTTCGTCGACAGTTTTTTTTTTTTTAAAACAAAGTAGGTAGGTTCTATGTTCGGCTTTGTGTTTTTGTCTATGTGTTCATCGATTTCTCCTCAAATCGAGGTTCGATCTGGAAAATTCTTGCGCTATTGTATGGACAATGAAGGAGGTGGTCCCTTAAAAAATTAAAATTATTCACGAGATACACGTATTCCTACTACTTTACACGACATAAACCTATGTCCCAAAAAACTTAAAAAACTTTGTAAATACCAAAGAATTTGATGTCGGTTTTCACTTTTTTCAAAACCATCAAATTATTTAGTCAGCTTATTAGTCCACTTCTGGACATAAGCCTCCTCAAAACAATTAAATTTTTTAGTCATCATCATCATCAGTTTATTAGTCTACCGCTGGACATAAGCCTCCCCTAATGAACGCCATAGCGCCTCCCACGTCTTCACCTTGACGAATCCAGCATCTGTCTGCAGTCTGTCGCAGGTTTTTAGCCATGACCTTCAGAATTATTTGTGTTGGCAATTTGGCATACAATGTATTTCTTTTTAATATGATTTGCTTACAGTGCTTCTTAAGTGTGTCCGTTATACTAATTAGTGCATACTCAGTTTATTTTAAGAATTAACAAAAGATAGTTCATAATCTTTGAAACCAATTATGAATAGTTATATACATACTAGTTGACGTCCACGGCTTCGCACGCTCTTTTCAAAAAATCTATGTCCGTCCACGGGATACCATTTATCCCCCTGCCAAATATTATTAAGGGGCCGATCTATGACGCCATTTGTGAAATAAAATAATAAGAAAGGCATAGGTTTTCGCGTTTATAGGAGCGGGACAGAGCAGAGCGGCGTAACCGTAAAAATCTACTGTTATATTCAGTATACTCTGTTTTTGCTCTGTTACCTTTTAATTAGGACATTTATTTGCAAAAATAAGCCAAAGGTTCCCTAGGTATTCTATTATTTAATATGGTAATAATAAAAAAAACTTGTGTTAGATAGTTTGGGAGAAAAATGGTGTTAACCAAGAAATCAGATGGTATTTTGCACAATTATTTCTGATATTTAAAATAGTTTTTTTCTTCATTGATGAAGCAAAGGGGATTTGCCTTGTATCCCATAGATTATAAAGTTTTTTTTAAAAACTTTTTCGATAAAGATAACTCAGAAAAAAGGTTTTAACGTAACCCAATTCACATACATGATCCGTTCTGCCGTTTAGGCGTAAAAAGGTACGTAACAGACAGACAGACAGACAGACAGAGTTACTTTAGACACTACATTTATAATATTATGTATGGAAATCTAACTACCGGCTTAAGTACACCTAGCCAAAAATTAACAGTGAACAAACAAGTTCCTAATTTAATGGACGCTTATCGCTGTGCCATAAAAATGTATATTTTTAAATAAACTTCGTTGATTCCACCATAGCAAAATCATGATGGATTTTGGAGACAAATATTATTGGAGACAGGTAAGTCACTTGTGCTGTGTGGTGGCATAAGGAGAGGATATAAAGAGTCGGGTTCCCTCTGCAGACTAACCGGTACGGGTAGGTACCGATCGACTACCAGGACATCCATCTACCTTTCTAGTAAGTAAGTTTTGTATAGGAATGAAATGCTACTATTACAAAGACGCGAGAGGCCCCAAAAACTTTAACTCCTACACTTGTTCGGAGCCTGATCAGGACTTGATTTTCGACTACGGTAGACTTGCATAAGCCCTGACCAGGGTCTACCATAGTCGTAAATCCGACCGCTGATTTGGGTCCAAAAGAATCTAGGATACCAACGTTTTGCCCTACTCCTAGTAAAATCGGGTGAAATACCACTGATGATGATAATATTTTCAGGTTCTCGTAATGATGGGGGTATATTTCGAAGGATGGGAAACTGAACAGTAAATATAACGAAGCGACTGGAGTAGTCATTTCTAACGATCATGCGTCGTGGCTTGGTAAGCTCTTTCATTTATTAACTCACTAGCAGCGCCTCGCGGTTTCACCCGCGTAGTTCCCGTTCCCGTAGGAATTTCGGGATAAAAAGCGTATGTCCTATTCCAGACCATAATCTATCTCTGTGCCAAATTTCATCCAGATCCGTTTTGCCGTTCTAGCGTGATAAAGGAACAAACATCCATCCATCCATCTAAACTTTCACGTTTATAATATTAGTGAGATGAGATGAGATTAGTGAGAAGACTGTATAAATAATTCAGTAAGAAAGAATACAAGCGGGTGAACCACGAACTTGTCAGTGCCCGCAGGGACACTGAACGCGAGCGACTAGAACCATGCTCATCCTGAACAAGGAAGAAATGAACGAAAGAAGAAAGAAAGCAAAAATTAACATTTCTTTCTTGTCATATCACATGCTAAGGTAGAGTCAACAACGACAGTATACAATTTAGGATTGATTTACGAAAAAAATGTATTTAGCAATTTATCAAATACTAGCTTAGGCCCGTGGATACGAATGCTTTTTTTGGGATAAAAAGTAGCCTATATTTTATTCCAGCCTCTTAAGTATCTTTAAGTTTGCAAAATTTCGGCCTGATCTATTCCGTAGTTTTGGCATTTACCTTGGCCAAAAATCTTTACTCACAACGCACAGTGTAAAATTAACCCCAATTTTGTTTCATCTCAGTATTATCACAAAAACATTTTATGATCTGTTTAAAGAGTAACTTTGATAATTTTTTGTAAAAAAACTACATGATCTATCGATGCCGGAGTTTTACTCTCGTACCTACTCAAAATGATAAAAACTATTGGTTTTTGTGATAATACTGAGATGAAACGAAATTGGGGTAAATTTTACACTGTGCAACGGCTTTACTCAAAATCTTTTGTCATTAATATATTATAAGGAAGTGGTCTCGGTAGGTTTGGCAGAATAAATTGGTTAGCTTATCTTCTACCTTGTTCCAATCTTGTACCAGTTCATGAGAATAGCGCTATGGCAATATTAAAATCAATCAGTCGACTTTCATTGCATACCATCTCTACAGGAAATGTGTATCCTAGCTTGTAAATGATTTTGTGACGAGTCTAAATATCGACCTAGACTCTGGGACGACAAAAGTATCTACAAGGGTATACATTTTTATAGCACAATTGCTATCAATTAAGCAATTGAATCCTTACATCAACACAAGCCGGCCAAAACTTATACCGCATTACTGACCAATGGTCTAAGGGTCAAAAGCATTAAAAGACTTCCACAATCCTACAAAAATAACATTCTTGTTCAAAGAGCGAGACAAGCTAATCAAAAAGTCTCTCTTTATTTCAGCTTCAACCCTTGGCATTTTCGGTGCTATCGGACTATGCATCATCTCTACAATCTTCGACACCTACGGCCGCAAGATCACCCACTGCTGCATCTGTTTTATCCTGCTCATATCCTGGATTATCATCTACTTCGCCTCCAGCATGACCTGGCTGTACATCGGCCGCATCATCCAAGGCATTCCTTTTGGCGTCATTTATATCTATAGCATCATCATCACTAGCCCTGAAACTAGGGGTTACTTATCCACGATCATGAAAGTCACCATGGCGATAGGGTCTTTCATTTGTCATTGCTTGTCTTTCTGGACTTGGAGGGAGCCTGCAGCAGCGGCAATTGTTTCTTGTTTGTTATCATTGTTCTTCGCGATATGGTGGCCCGAAAGTCCGTCATTCTATGCCTACAAAGGCAAGTTTGAAGACTGCTCGAAGGCTTTCACTTGGCTCTATGGATCGTCGCTAGAAAGAAGGAAAGAGCTGGCAGAGTTGATAGCAGCACAGATGGAAGTAACTAGGTTTAAAGCAAGAAGGAATTATAATTATTGTATATTGTAAGCCGAAGGCGTTTCTGAAGGCGTTTTTGGAACGAGACTTTCAAATGGCACTGTTATTGTCTTTTCTGGTAACACTGGCATTGGATACTTGTGGAAGGTATTTTGTAGTTGCGTATATTGTACAGATCATGGTGGAAGTGGTTGGGAAAGAGCATGCAGTGTATTATTCTATAGCAGTAGATTGTATTATATTATTGTCTCTTACTATCTCCTGTTTTGTGGTAAGATATATCAAAAGACGCACCGTATTATTCGTTTTTGGTTTTTTTAATGTGGCAGTAATGTTGACGATTACTCTTGTTTTATATTTAAAGAGCCATATGTTTTTTTCAGGTGTTGCGTGGCTGACGCCAGCATTGTTGTTATTGCAAAACTTCGTTATCAATGTAGGTTTTATACCAATATGTTATTGTATATCAGGAGAGGTTTTTCCTTTAGAGCACAGAGGTATAGGAACTTCTTTATCAGGTATCTTATTTTGTCTCTGTTATGCTATAGTGCTCAAAGCAACACCTATTATGTTAAATGATATTGGTCTTGGAGGGACGTACGGAATCTATGGAACATTTTGGCCGCAACTTTGGTTGCCATGTACTTTTCAGTTCCGGAAACTAAAAATCGAACGCTCCAAGACATAGAAGATGAAATGAAAGGTGTTAAGACGAATGCTGAACTGGTTTTGATGAAACTGAATGAAAATGCGGTGCATGAATTGAATATGAAGTTATTATGAGTCAAGGATTAAAATCTCTGAACATGTTCAACGGTAAAAATACAAAAACATACACTTTTGTTAATGATTTTTACATTTTCTTATGTTTTCGAGGGCAAAAACTAAAACATTATGGGCAATTTTGTTAATTGTGTTTAAAATTTATAATTTTCATGATTCATAATTGCTGTTGTGTAGATAATGATAATTAGGTTGTTATAATTTTCATTTCATTTTAACCTATTAAAAATTAAATCTTCTTCAGCAAAAATGTTTGCTGGTTGGTACATAAGTCCACTTGTTAACATGCTTCCCCCATTCCACGGGGTTTTGCCATGACCAAATCACCTATCAATCACCATGATGACGGTGGAGCAAAACCGCTTAGTGCGAGTGGACGGTATATCCACCAAGTAGGGGTGGCAATGCGCTGTGCGTCTGCTTGTCCTGGAGTGGAAGGGGGATGGTATCAGGTCATGTAGTTCCTGTGAGCATTCTCCGAAATGTATCCTATAAAAGATCGAGAGACAAGCGACCTTGCGGCGGTGTTCGAGACTTTGGAGCTTAGTCTCTGCAAGGTACTGCTCGTCAATGAGTCTGAAGGCTCTTTGTTCTATCGAGTCTGAGGCTGCAAGCTGGTACTTGGCCAAGCCGGCCCAAACATGGCAGTGATACTCCAAACCAGACCTGACCTGAGCTTGATATAGGGATGGAAGCTGTCCCGATGTGAAGTACCTATCGCTTAACCTGGTTTAAGATTCCTAGCTTCGTGCCTTAGACTCGATGAAGGCTCCAAAGTTTCATTTCATTTATTGCATCATATGGTACGTACATAAAATTTGTCAGAACTCATTGACTATAATTAAAAGCTGGTAACGTAACGTAAAGGTAACACACAATATGTACCCATTCAGGGTGTTGCAATGGGAGACGGCCAGATAATTTATACTACTTTAATAATATGATACGAAAGGTATGTCAAAAATTATGGAAAATTTCAATTACATGTCACCAATTCAATTGTAATTTAATTGTATCACTTAAAAATTCATTTAATTCGTAATTCGTTTAGTTTAGAATTGGTGTGGGCGTGACACCGAGGAATTTTATAAATGTAATAGAAATTCATTAATTTTATCACCGTTCACACACAAACTGCATTAAAAAGTTACTTCGCGCCAGACACAAATAAAAGCTAACCAACTAGCGGAACCTGGCGGTCAAAGTTGGTAACATGTTTAATTGAAACGCGCGGGCGACATGCTGTGAATTTTTTAACCATTCGGAATTTAAATAATAGATTTCAGGTTTTTTGTGCTGTCTGCCCATCTGTCTGGGTTCGATATTCGAATATATCTATATTAATAATATTTTAAAGAGGTAATTAATTTTACTTTGATACTAATCTTATTAATATTCTAAAAAGGTGAAGTTTGTGAGGTTTTACGAGGAAATCTCTGAATCTTCTGAACCGATTTTGTTAAATTCTTTTACTTAGAGATCCCAAAGATTGACTGAAGACCAATGTACACATACCTACCACCTAGTTTAACAGAAATGAAATTCATTTATTATTTTATCATGAGTGAAAAATATACATGGTGCCACAAAACATGTGTATTTATCCGAAAAGGAGGGATTCTGAATTTTTTGAGCTTTACTTATTCATTCCTTTACTTATACATCCTATAAAGGTGATTTGATTAATATATTATTATTTATATTATTATCCTATTTTGTTTACGAAGCATAAACATCCTGATTTTGGATGTTTATGTCGCCTTTAGGCGATTTGTTCCACAAAGGCTTGCGCCTATTTTGTTTACGAAGCAATGCAACGCAATTTATTGCTATAGTAAAAAATCAAGGAGTTAATATTATTTTGCCAACTCGACTTTATAATTTTCTTCACTTTTTTTAAACTCAACTTCAGGACGTTATCAGAAAATTTTAAGAGAGGAACCTACTTAATGTTCTTGTACTTACACATTCTCAAAAAAGGATCGCAGCCAAAGTTATAACAAGGTGAAGTTAATAAATTTCTCTGTCAAGCCCCGACGGGCCGGGAAAAAGTTTAAATTAGACTTGTCGTATTAAAGTATCGCAAAACTTCGATGGGTTACTTGGATTTTGGGTGTATTGCCTACAACGCGCAACGCCCTTGAAATGAAACTTTCGAAACTTGGCCTTTCCCATCCATTGAAAAGTAGGTACCTACCTATTCCCGTTTTGAAAAGTCACCAGAGTTCACAAGATATTACATTTTTAATAAGTAGGTACGAGAATAGGTAGCTAAATAAATAAATAAATAATGCTGGACAATCCACACAGTATTATCTAGCCCCAAGCTAAGCAGAGCTTGTGTTATGGGTAGGTACTAGATAACTGATATACATAATACAATACAATACATAGATAGATATTTTTATTATACATAGAAAACGACCAGAACACCCTGAACAAATGTCTGCAGATCGTACACACATTTGTCCCGAGGCGGGAATCGAACCCGCAACCTCCTGCATTGCAGGCAGATCTCCGCCCACCGCGCCACAGAGGTCGTCAACTACTTTTCAATGGGTGGGAAAGGCCAAGTTTCGAAAGTTTCATTAAGTAAGGATTTTATTTTTGCATTGATTATGCACTATTTATACGTTATTTATAGGTAGGTATAACAACAATCGTGAATTCGATTATGTGTACCCCTTTTTTACTTTTATCGAAGTGTGTATACCTACGCTACCATCACGGACAGTACAAGATTAGACAGTAGAAGGACACAGAAAATTTACTGACTGTTCTAAAGTAGGCTAGGTACTAATTTTAAGCATCTTTATTATTAAAACTAGTTTAGCGTCGTAAACATAATTATAAAGAAAACATTGTTTTTATAATAAATATCATCCATGGGTCCATTGAATTTTATCATTTCTTTGCCTGAAAAACAGGTATTTATTTAGCTAGTTCGTTAGTGAATTCGGTAGTTTAGTTAGTTAGTGAATTCGGAAACGATTTCGAGAAGGATTTATCTGATAACTACATACCAAAATGATCAAGTATAAGTCTTACTTGCAAGCATGTCTGCACACTCCAGTTTGCGCAGGTGACGGAGCGTGTGGATGGCAAGCCGGTAGCTTGCGCAAGCCTGGAAGCTCGGCTTCTTCCCATAGCTGAAAAGAATGACGCTGCCAACATCGAGTTTAGGATTCTAACCCGATGGCTGCCAATGCCGAGCGAGCACATTTACCAGGTAGCGCTTTTCACCCATCATAATCTGGATCAGTTCCAGCAGCGTCGGGCAATGAGGGTGGTAGGTATTAGGTTAGGTGCCTTTATATTCGCTTTTTCCAAACAATCAATACCTAGGTACCTAATAGCGTAAATCAAGTGTTTGCAGTTAACCATGGATAATCTAAACAGGAATTAAATGTAATTTATTTTTTAATCCTTATATACGAAGTAGGCACAAACCTAGAGAGGTATCTGAATGGATAACGATACAATTTGAAGTTGGAATAGCATTGGCCCCGTGGGGGTTGCCAGTTACCACTCCATACCGCCAAGTCCATCTCAGTTTTAATGCTATTTTCCTATTGCAGGCACAACTTGTAATTTGTTTTCAACAGTTTGCGAGTCGAGTGGACTAAAGGGATGCAAGGGGAAAAGTGGTTTTATATTGTGGGTAGTTTAAAAAAATGTTTGTTTTGCTGCCTTCACGTTAGTGTTATTGTATTTATATGAAGGTAGGTAGGTGATTTTCGTTTACTCATTAGTGGATACATTTGGTATGTAATAAGTAGGTCTCGCTTCTCAAGAAGGTCAGTTCATCAGTGGACATAAAGAGGCTGACTGAAGAGGTGGAATTAGTTTACGATCAACTTAGCTTTCGGTGTGCCAACCGCATAGACATCAATTATTTTGAATGTTATTTCACGGAGAAAAGTGTGCCTTGTTTGTTGATGCGGAAACTGGAAAGAAGATCGAAAAATCCACCCAGATAACTGGATGTCTCCACAGACTTTTCTAGAGTAAGTACAGTACCTACCTACGGTAGATGGATTGAAAATTCCATTTTTCATTCAATTGCTAACTATTTACCAAAATTACCAAATAAACAGTTGCACAGATAGAAATAAAATTCCATCCAAGTAGATGGAATTTTATTTGTAGTACCTACCTACCTAACTGGTTGTCCCCGGGCAAAATATATGTGAACCGATTTTGGTGATTCTTTGCTGTTGAACGTTATTTTACATTGTAGTCTAGGTATATAATCTAAAATAGTACCTAATTATTATTTAGTTATTTTTGCTATCTAAATAGATAGGTACCTACTTAATCTAGCTATAACAACATAAATCCATTAAAATAATAGTCATAATTATCTACCTAGGTAGGTAGGTACCTATAGAGAATAATTCCAAATGGGTCCCATAAAAAAATGAAATATCCTCACGGGATTTACCATACCTAACCCAGCAAATCATAAAAAAATAAAACCAGCCAAGTGCAAGTCAGACTCGCGCATGAAGGGCTCCGTACCATTATCTATAAAATCGACAAAAGAAAACACGTTTGTTTTCTTATGTTTAAATATTTGTTTTATTTTAATTTAACCATTTAATTTTAAGGTACTTACTTACTAGGTACTTTTGTATCTCTTATTTACAAAGAATATCTCGGTTAGGTTATCTCGATTTCTAGACTAGAAATGAAACAAATTGTAGAACGTAGGGACCTAAGCTACCTAGCTACCCAGAAAAATCGTATTGTACCTAGATCCCGTAACGTTAGTTCAATTTTATCCTCTGAGTCAAAGATTTAAATCTTTGCTCTGAGTACAGAAAGAAACTTTTATCCCAGAAATGACGCATACTGACGCCATCTATGGCGTATAACCTCAAACTTAACGAAAGCGGAAGATGGCCGTCGCGAGCCGAAACTGCCGAACGGAGCTCCGTTTGTTTACTACGAAAATAAAGTTTTTATCCGGTAAATCGCCTGTTTTTGAATAAAACTAAGTTTGAAAGTTGTTTATAAGTATCATACAGTGTTGTTTAGTTAGTTTTTCAAGTGTTTTGTGTGAAATTTCACAGAAAAAGTGCGTTTTCAAATGTGAGTGCCCAACTAGTTTTGAGTTGTGTGTATTTAGGAATGTTGTGGATCCAAGTGGAATAGTGCTTTTGTTGCTGGAGTTTCATCCCGGGACTGCTGCATTTAACTTTCAAGGTAAAGTTTATGTTTTACATAGTTTTGTAACTTTTCAAACTTAGTTTTGTTTACATCGAAACGCGCATGTCCGCGTTACACACGGCAAAAGTTTTGACTTAAACTTTTGTTAGCTACTTCTAACTGGTATCCCTGTGGCTTACATTTTAGTTTATAGGAAACTAAAAGCTCAAAACCCCTCTCAAACCTCACGATTTAATCAATCATCGAATAAGTTTCTCCATCATTTCGTAAAAGCTTCTTAAAAAGTTTTCAAACTAAATCTTACGAGAAAAGTTTTCATTGCAGATGAGATTGATTGATAACATCTAACACTCATGCCTAGACCATTAGAATGATAGACCACTTTTTCTCAGCTATTAGGACATTGAACTCTTTAGTACCTTACCTATGTACCTATTGAATAGTTTAGTAGGTAGGTTACTAAGTATTTTAAAAGTAGATGGTACCTACAACACCTATGTCTTAAAAAATCTCAGGTATGTTTCAAAGAATTTAGGGGACTGGCAAAACTTTTGGTTGTAATAAAAATAAATACACAGTTTTATACCTACTACACATGTACCTGGATATTATAAAACATATTATATACAATAATATACCTAACTGATGTTTGAGTTATATATAAATATAACTGATATTTATACAACACACATTAAATACTTACCGGTAATATTAAAAGTAGAGCAGTTTGATTAGGTTACCTAATTAATTTCTGAAAACCTAAATTTGAAAATCATCTCTTCTCATTAAATTGTTTGAATATTTAGGTATGGATTGTATTTCATCGAACATAATACAATACAATATACTTTATTGCACAAAAAGTTGTACATAGGCGAGCATAATGCTAAATAGCATTCTCTACCTGCTAACCTTAGGGTAGTGTGGACAACAATTATAGTAGGTAGTGCTATATTATAGAATTTTGGAAAAACCATAAGATAGTATTCTAATTAGCTTACAATTTTAATGTTTGTGTTGATGTATTTAATTCTATTGAGTCTGTTGTTTGTTGTGTTATCTTCTCACACCTAAACGGCTAAACAGAACTTAATGAAATTTGGCAGGGAGATAGAAAGTATCCCAGAGACGGATATAAGCTACTTTTTATCCCAGTAAAACAGGCAGAAGCTAGTCCTATGATAAAAGTTAACATTCTGATTAAACCGCAATAGAGAGCTATGTCTCAAATCATTGCTACAGTTAGAATAGGTCACTGCTTTCTGTCCCGACCTAATATTCAAGAGATTCCATTGATTGACCTTAATTTAACCGTTTATCAGTTACAGATACAGACCTTCCTGTTCCTTAACCTGGTCCCTGATGATGTCTCCTCTCAAGGTCTCCTGATTCCCTGATCCTGAAAGAAAACATAGCGAGATTACAAAAAAAACTTGTCTATGTAATACAATGAATATTGAATTAAATAATTAATGTCATTATCAAGTATTGATTATACAAGTATTGTTTTTTTGGGGTTAGATCATGCTGTGTGGATTGTCTAGCAATAAATAATTTATTTGTTTTCTGTACCGAACCCGGAAAGTGATTTTAAAGATATCACATTGGACGAGCTCTTTGGCGCAGTGCGAAAAGGTCCACCTGCGACGCAGAAAGCTTGCGGGTTCGATTCCCACCGCGGTACGAAGGTATACTGCATGATCTGTATTAAAAAGTATTAAAAAAATTTAAGGGTCTGGGTGTATCTTTCAGTCATCACATCAGTCATCTTGTACTCATACATAACACAATTGTACATTGTACAATGTATTAGTATTTAGTTTAAATGTATGTATATGTTG
This sequence comes from Eupithecia exiguata, assembly GCA_947086465.1. NCBI lineage: Eukaryota > Metazoa > Arthropoda > Insecta > Lepidoptera > Geometridae > Eupithecia > Eupithecia exiguata. Next base: position 1,812,562 of record OX352251.1, read on the forward strand.
TAACTTAAAATGTTAAGCACCGCCATCCCTTCATTTTCTCACAATTGTTCTGGTTGCCTGGAAGAAATCGCTTTAAGCGATAAGGCCGCCAAATCCATTGCTATCTTTAATTTTATACAATCTGTTTTTCTTTCTAATATAAGGTGATTAAAGAATTATCTATCTATCTAACACAAGCTCAGGTTATTTTGGGTTTAAATGATACAGTTAGTAGATAATACTGTTATTAATTTAATCCTATACTAATTACAGATATTATTCCGTTGGACCTGAAAAATCCTAAACCCTGGCGATGACTCCTGATTCCCTGACCCTGAAAGAAAACCTTACCTGATTCAGCTAAAAGCAGAAAGAGATTTTTTAAAGATATCACATTTGACGACTTCTGTGGCGCAGTGGGCGAAGGTCCGCTTGCGACGCTGGTAACGCGTTCGGTTCCCGCTGCGGAATAAATGCATTACTTTTTTATACTTAATACATATTTTAGAGTTTTGTACGTCAGCTGCTCAGGTATATATATGTCACGTCAAATAGTAAGCCCCGTAAAATTATAAAAATCCTTGTCACTTTATAAGTTTCCGAGAAATAATCAACAGGACTGAGGTACTTACAATTTAACGCATTGAAATACGTAAATTTGTATTTATTTATTAAAAATATTTACAGGTAGCTCAACTGATCCATATCAATATCAGTCGGAAGCGTCACCAAGACGCGCGCTGGCTGCATTACCCCGCTATATGGCAACGCTGATGCGCTGACATTAACAAACAAATTGATGGTCGTTAACGGATGAAGTACGAAGCAAATGATACAAATTACGTCACACATACTACAGACCGTTCACCGTAGGATGTCCCCTGCCTTAGGAATTGCCAACATCACGGCAGGGGACATCTTATGGTAAACGGTCTGTTAGTAAATTTGAATTCTATTAGATACCTACTCATCAAATCAAATCAAAAATTCTTTATTTCCATAAATACAAAAATGTATACTTACTTAGAAAAGGTCAAATTCTTAAAATAAAACACTGACACGAAAATAAAGTGGTACTTTTGATATCTGTCGCTTCGGTATGTAGACTTAAGTAAAGAACCGACTAAGAAACCTTTAGCCCGTTAATATTTTTAAACTTACGCGATCTGAACACATATTTATAAATACTATTTAACGGGTATTTATCGCGTTTAATTACCTTATTTTCCCGACGTTTCGACAGGTTTACACACTGCCGTGGTCACGGAATGACTGGCGTACTCGAGCTGCCGCCTCTGCGAAGCGGGGTCAACATTTCTTGAAACTACCCTCACTTAGTTTTCGACAGTAGGGATGACACTCGGACGACACACAACACTAACAGTGTCCGCGACGCACTGAGTAACCGGACTACAACGAGTACACTTGGCTATTACTGGATTCCACGAGGCAGAGAGTTTAAAACCGTCTTCACGATTGAAATTAGGATATTTCCTAATTTTAATCGCTTCCCGAACTCTCTTGTAGTAATGCCTCTCGTTACAAATAACTTGCGGTTTGTGCAATTCAATCCAGTGATTGGGTCCCGAGTCTACTACGTGCTCAGCTATTGCCGACTTGTTGACCTGTCGATTTTTGACCGCTGCTATATGTTCCTTAACACGTTCCGCGACCGTGCGTTTAGTCTGGCCTATGTAGGAACGCCCGCAGCTGCAATCGATCTTGTAGACTCCAGGAACTTGCAAGGGCAAGGGGACTTCGGACACCAAAGGACGTAGTGCAAATTTTTGGGACTTATTTCATTTCTCGAATGTATTAATTTGCCTACTGACCGCCGTGTACTACTACGCCATCATGTGTTACGTATTCACAGTGGCATTGAGTTATTCAACGTCCAGCCAGCGATTGGTAATTTTATTCGAATCATGGCGATGGCGACAGGCGTCTTTGTCTGTTAAAAATGGTAAGCAATGCAATGCACGAAGAATTATCATTGTAATAGGTAAGGAATTATCTGATTATGCTGACATCTTCCGTTTGTGCTTGGGTGGAATATTAATCGATTGGTGATAATGTTTTTGCTCGATATTTATGGTAGGTAAGCACAGGATGTGGTTACAATTTGATTTAAGTTTGATCCAATGGTTTCCTGGAAGATTTGATTGTCGATGCATGCGTGCATTGTACTTTGAGAGATTGGTTTTGTTTTGTTTATGGTTCCTTTGCAGAAAATTAAACTTACCTTGTAGTTAAAATATTTCGATCCGTACGTAGCCATACCAGCATAGTCCTAATTACCGCGCGGAATCGAATTTGCGGAGCCGCAACTCGAGGTCCGCGGCCATTTCGCATCTGTTCCGTATCTCGTACAACGGACAACGTCATTGTGAAACTCCACCGCACCTACGGTACCACGCGGTAGTATGAGAGCGCTCTAAAGAATCGAATATTAAAATAAAATTCTTTGTAGTACCTACTAACCGTACTATAAATACGAAAGTAACTCTGTCTGTCTGTATGTTACTTTTTACACTCCTATACGGCTGAACGGATCTTATTGAAATTTGGCAGGGAGATATAAATGGTATCTTGGAGACGGACATAGGATACCTACATGAAATGCGAAGCTTCGGGAAGCAGAACACTTTAAAACATGTTCTAAATTCCTTTGTTTCATTCCTTCGGGCTTTCGGCTCTGTCGGTGTGTTCGGTTTGGATAAATGAGTGTTCAGCTTAAACCAGAGACATGTCTCATCATCATCAGCCTTTATTAGTCCACTGCTGGACATAGGCCTCTCCTTATGAGCGTCATAGCGCCCTGTCTTCAGCTTGCCGCATCCAGCATCTGCCTGCAGTCTTTCGCAGATCGTCATCCCACCTGGTGGAAGAACGTCCTACACTACGTTTGTTTGTTTTTGTTACATGCCTAATAAAGATCGAGTAAAGTAGGGATAGGTACCGAAAGTTTAAGCTCTTAAAACCTGTCGCAGTTTTCTCGTAAACCATCAACTTCGAGCTTACTCGAGATTATTTTCTTGAAAAGTAAAACATTTACTTTATCCTTTTACATTGACACGGTTTTATCTGAAGATTGTGGTTGAAGCTGTTTTCATACGAAAGTTGTTCATGTAACCTATTGCATCAAAAGAGTCGGTATGAGCCTCGGCGAACATACCTGACGCGCTGCAGAACCGTGGCAGCCGCAACAGCAACCCTTTTGTGTTTATAACCATGATTAGTTTCAAAAGTTTTAATATATGTACCTAATACTTTTTTTATAGTAAGTAAATAAGTTTAGCTGTGTGAACTTCACACCCGACTTTGGACACATGAAATTTTTTCGGTTTGAGCTTTGGACAAATGAAAAATCGGTTGTCCAAAGTCGCGTGCCGAGTTTCTATCAAAGTAGCCTAACTTTTTTTGAGCTTCTGCAAACGAAAAAAATATCACTACAATCAACTACATACACGATACGATTATCTATTCTATACGAATCGTAAAAAAAAAGTTGGATGCAAACTTCATGCAGGCGCCTCACATGGGCTATGTTGGCTCCAAGTTATACTGTTGGATTCAACACACCAATGTGAGGATCGATCTTGGAACATTATTGGATAAAAACGGAACATTGCGTCCAATAGCCAATGTCAACCCGACTTGTGTTGGTTTTTTGTACAAGTTCAAAGGCGAGGGGAGTGAAGTGTGTAGGCGGGGGGCAACTTGGGTCCAACCAACGTCACTTCTCGATCTACACATTGGTTGCATCAGTACGCGCTCTGCCGATGTCGGAAAGTGTCCCGTCCGACATGACTTGCTAGCAATAAATTTGATGAATAAATGATACCTGCTCAAACGTCCAGCCTTCCAATGCTCTTGGCATGAGTGTTTGCCCAATTATATTGGAGCCCATATTATGAGGCCAAAAACTTGGTTGCAATTATTGGCCATTCTATTCGTAGCCAGCGTTGGAACCAAGTCATAAGCCCATGTGAGGCGCCAGCATCACACAGCTAAGTGTGTATGAGTATAGATTCGTGGTCGTGCCAACCCTCAAGTTTGACATGACACTGGGCTGTTTGAATAGGATTGTTTACCGTCCAAGTAGGTATTTTATCAGTTTGTTTACCAGACTCTCAATAACTACTATGTATTTTCTATGGGTTTGTTCTTGAAAAAAGATTTTGTCGAAAAAGGGTTTTAGATTATTTGGTCTGCCTACCGAGCATTGATTGATTGTTTTTCATTGATTTCATTTCATTGATTGATTTTCATTGATTGTTTAGTGCCTTACCGGGTAGGGCACTAAACAATCAACCAGACCAAATATCTAAAACCTTTAGGCAGAGTAGTGTAGTAGTAGTAGTAGTAGTAGATAGTGCAGGTTGTTGGAATTTATGGTTTTCTAATGAGCTAATTCCATAATACCATCGTAAAGAGGGGGTCCATTTTCAGGGTGTTTACACTTAGTTTACGAAGTGCCTATGTACACTTGTTTTACTTGGCGGAATTTCGCGGACCGCGCGAAATCAAAGTGAAATTTCCCGCTGATGCTGCTCTGGGTACCGAATACAGCGTAGGTCTGAAGATCGGAAGTAAATTACCTACTTAAATACTTTTGTTTGATGGTTTTCCATTGCCAATTTTCTCTGAGGTTTTCAACGTTAAATATTACAAAAAAAAGCAAACATTTTTGTAAGCTCGTATAATATACCTATCCAACGAATCAATTATAAGGAACTTCAAAAGTTTAAAAACTACTAGGTACTACATACATATACTACTAAATACATTTGGCTACTATATACTGCTATGTGCCTAAAGCCGGGTTACTGACCTATGTTACGAAGCGTAACATAACGTGGTACACAGCTCACGTTCGTGCACTCAGTTCGGGGAAAGAGGCGAGAGCAACGAAACGGATGTTAGACGTTCAATGCTCGCTGCGAATGGGACATCGTAATGTCTGCGTAACACTGGTCAGTAACCGGCGCTTTCATGGTCCAAGATGCAGATGTCCGTCAGCAGCGGCACGTGGCTACCGCGCCTCTGGTTGCACCGACGAGCATGGGTAGTGAATGCGTTAATGAGTGCCTCAGATCACCTATACTGGTAAATATCTGGCAGCGATTCACCATCATCAGCCTACATTAGTCCACTGCTGGACATACCCTATCCTAATGATATAGTATAATGATATAGTATATAACTAATGACATAGCGCCCTGTCTTCAGCTTGCATTCATTACAGCAGCGATTCATATCAATAGAAATATCACCGTGTAATAACGGTCATAGTGTTGTTGTAGAATTACGTAAGTACTTGCATGAAGAGACTGATTCTCTGAACCTTGGAGGTGATCTAAATTATGTTTAATGATCAAGATTAAAGTGGTAGGCCATTTCGTGTAGCCATACCTATCTATCCGTATGAGAATCCAACTGGAAACTTGGAAAGAAGCAATAACCGACGGAATTAGAGAACTTTTAGAGTTGGCAACACTGTTGAGCCCCATCCAAGTTACAGTCGAGTGTTCGGCGACATCTGCTTTGTGTCAACTTGGCCTATCGAGGGTTGTGGGGATAGATTAAATTTTCTATTTCTGCATTCTTTGATTTCGCTATTTTGTTGGCAATGTTATGAAACGTATTGGTACCCGTGCGTTCCTAAACATCGCATAGATAGATAGTTGTCATAACTTGCCAAAGAAATTATAAGCCTAGCGGGATATAGAAAAATAAAAATATATGTAGGTACCTATATAATGCTTTTTTTTGGAAAAAATAGTACCACCTGTCTTAAGAAGGCCCTGAACCTCTAAGCTCCCATACAAACGTACTGTTCGATTCATTTGGAAACTACGTCCCCGATTTTAATGAAATTTTGCATACATAATCAGATAAGTAATAGCTATGTTTGTATTGTTTTAGTTTTTCAAAATACCTTATCACCATTAAATTAGAGCGAAAGTACCTAATAAAATCACTTGAAAATGAATAAAAATTAATTTTCGCTCTCACTTTATGATGATAAAGTATTTTGAAAAACTAAAACGATACAAACATAGCTTTACTTATACGATTATGTATGCAAAATTTCCAAATGAATCGAAAAGTACGTTTGTATGGGAGATTAGAGGTTCAGGGTCTTCTTAGATGAGGGTGCTTTTTAAGTGGGTCTGTCAATGAAGGTTAACTTGCTAAGGGGTCTGTCAAATTATAGGGGCTATACAGCGTGCTTCTTTTGACATTCCATTCCAGTTATCTAGTACCCACGCCAAATTATCGAAAAGGCTCGGGAGTTCAATAAGCCGACTTACATATGCTTTGTTGATTTCTCCAAGGCGTTTGATTCGGTGAAATGGCCAATTATGTGGAAGACCTTACTGGACATGGGTACACCAAAACATCTGATACACCTTCTAAGACGTCTATATGAAGATGGAACAGCTTCCGTTCGCACTGACGAAATATTGTCCGAACATTTCCATCCTAGTGCGGGCGTCAGGCAAGGGTGTATACTGTCACCACTTCTGTTTAATACGTATACCGAGCTCATAATGCGAATTACCTTGGAGGACTGGCAGGATGGAATAGCAGTTGGTGGATACAAAATCGCAAACTTACGTTATGCAGACGACACCACACTTTTTGCCACTAGTTCTCGCCATATAGAGGATTTACTTCTTAAGATGGAGCAGGTCAGTGGTCTGTTTGGACTAAAGATAAACCGGAGCAAAACCAAGATGATGATCGTAGACCGTGCCAACGACAACTCACCGCACATAACACATCTTGCAAACTGCGAAGTGGTTCAGTCTTACATATATCTTGGTACACTGATATCCAATACGGGCGGGTGCATAGACGAAGTAAAAAGACGAATGGCGATGACTAGGAGTGCAACGGATAGGCTTAAGAAAATATGGAGGAACAGACATATTACCAAGGCCACTAAGACCAGGCTCGTGCGCACACTCGTTTTCCCCATATTTTTATACGCTTCCGAGACGTGGACCCTACGAGAAATCGAGAAGAAAAAAATAGACGCTCTTGAGATGTGGTGCTGGAGAAGAATGCTTGGTATATCTTGGACTGAGTTCCGCACCAACGTCTCCATCCTCCAAGAACTCGGTGTGAAAGAGCGTCTATCTACGAACGTGCAATCTCGAATTTTGAAGTTTTTCGGGCACGTATCGAGGCGAAACAATGACTCCATTGAACGGCTTGTCGTGCAGGGAAAGGTGGAAGGTAAACGACCGAGGGGTAGATCGCCTATGAGGTGGACCGACCAAATAAAATCTGCCGTAGGAGCCCCTCTGCATGAATGCTCCAGAATGACCACTAACAGGGAGAGATGGCGATATATCGTGAGGCAAGCGACACAGCCCCTACAACAAAACTCGTCATGACGACCACGACCGTTCTGCCAAGAACGCTGCGAATGAGAAGAAGTACCCATAACACAAGCTCTGCTTAGCTTGGGGCCAGATAATGCTATGTGAACGGTCCATATTACTATTCATTGAGATATATTTCTCTTCAAAGTAAAAAAATCCTGCTATCAATTGAGTTCTAAGGTAAATAAGACGCCTCGATCACTAACAAATAGATTACAATAGGAATAATGACTCATTTTGAGAGACTACTGTACTCTGATATGTTTTTGGACATCTACAATGTATAAAAAAAAACTACCTACAAAAAAAATGATTTTGAAAAAAAAGTTGAGCTTTTATATAACGTAGTTACTTAACTGGCGTCTAAAATTTAGAAATAAAAGAAAGAAAAAAAAATTATATCAGTAACAGGGACGAGTGAAATTTTTATTTTAAGTATTAAAGTTTCTAATCAATTTAGTTAAAAGAAATATCGACCCTCAAAATATCGCTATTTCGTCCTCACGATCATAAAATGTTAAGTACCTACTTCTAGCAGGCCTACAAGCGCAAAATTTGGAATGTAGGTAGAATTCAATGATCACGAGTTCTGAAATCATGATTTTTAGGGTTCCATCGTCCAAAAAAATAACCCTAAAGTTTCTTCCTCGTTTTTACTTCTAGCAAACTCACCCACAGACTTCAAATTTGAAAAACAGAGAGACTAATGAAATGAAGGAAAAAATTACGTGGAAATCATGACTTTTAGGGTTCCTCAGTAAAAAAAAACAAAGTAGTACTCTACTTGCGTACAAAAAGTGGTGAGATCCAAACAAAATAGTTAATGATAATGCCAAGTCTTATTTCCGCCGTAAAAAGTGTTGAGATCACGAGAAGAGCCAAGTTATTATTATTACCTTCGACTATGAAATTAGCTACTTACAGGTTTAAGTAGGCTACCTACGTACACGTACTTAGTAGTCAAGGATAACTTTCAAGTTTTTGTTATGTTTTTGAAACTTATTGTATGGGATATTTTATCCAATAGAATCTCTTTATAACACAAAGCATTTTGTTGTTCTATTATATAAAAATAATAATCTCAATGAAATTAAAAAATGTAATACGTTTTTTGTAATCTATGGCCTTCGATCAAAAATAAGGAGTTCGCGGCCGCCGGCAAAGCCGGACATTTTTGATCGATGTCTATGGCTCAGAATTTTTTAGTTACTGTCATCATTTCTGTAGCAGAGCGCCTGGAGCGGTTGGAATTAGAGGTTCGAATCGAAACTTAAATATTTACGCTTCTGTCAAAAGGATGACATCAAAAACTCAATGACACGTGCGTGACGCAACCATAAATAATAGAAATATTCATAATGCTACCCTACAATAGCAATAAATATTGTATGCAATTGGTGTACAGCATGTTATTTGCTAACTTGCGATCCCCTGCTACCAGGGGCTGTTTCTATTCGTAATATTGCCATAATCTCCTTCCGAAATGTGCACCCTAAAACCAACACTATTCAAAAGAAAACAAAGACATTTTTTGTACAGCTGAACATGGCAACCCTAGATTTATGTTGCTTATTACATTTTACACGCGTGAAATGAACATGTATGAAAAGGAATGCAATTTTCTGCCTTATTTATTATAGCGTAAAAACTATTTGGTTCTAAAATCGAACCCTTTTGTCAGTTTGATCGTAAATTATCTACTTTAGGTTTTCGTCGGGCGCCATATTGGTTTTTGTCTCGTAAAACTTGTCAACAATGTTATTTTAAAGGCTAAATAGGATGTCTCGTGATTTATGTGTACCATTTTTCATAATTTTAGCTGTCATTACGTTAGTAAGTTATAAGCTCGGCGTTAAGCAAATTGCTTAGGTAGTAGGTATTAATAGTAGCCTACTTTAATTTGTTACTTTAGTTTGTAACAAATTTGCGGAAAATTGTGTTCTAGCTCAACTATATTCTGGTACTTAGATTATGAAAACGTAGGTAAGAAATAAACTAATAATTTCCGTTCACCTTGATCAGAAAGTTGAGTTGATGAACCAACACTTCGTTCGTATGACTGAACGATGATATTTTTTTTTATTTATGACCGCAATATCATATATAGTCAGTACATCTTCTTCGTTTGTCTGTTGTAAAAATAAACTACACTAGTACCTACTCTAAAGATTTAAATATGTTATCGTATATCGCCAGTAAAATAAAATGACTGTAATAGTGTACATTTCGTATCTATTTATTATATTTTTCTAGATTTGTAGAACATAATGTAATAGTATTATTATATTACCTTAGTATTCATAACTGTTCAGAATACTTATGTATGATTCATTTCTAGCGTTAAACTTAAACGAGCGAACAATTGAAACTTATAAAAGGCCTATTTAAGATAATTACAGACACTAACCTCGGAAAGATAAATGTATATGGCAACATTATTTTATATGTCATGTCATTTTCACCCAAGTAGCTATTATTTCTATAGGGCTTGAAAACGCCAGCTATGTTCTGAATAATAATATGTAATCGTAATGATAATGTCATATCGATTTATTTTACGCGGTTTTTTTTCGTAGTTTAATTTTACTGCATTCTACAAGGAATAAAACTAGTAAAAGGAATTTTCAAATCTGTAACAGTTTTTTATAAAACCATGATACCTACAAACTTTGATTCAATTGTACTTTTGGAGCATTTGGAAATATGATATTTTTAGTCGAAAATCTCTGATGGTACCTACTTTTACCATGTTTACTTTTGTTCATGCAAAAAAATGAATCTCTCCTACAATGTAAATCGAACGCCCATAAGGAAAGGTTTTTGCGAGGATTGGATCTTTTTACGTTCGCCTTGACAAAGCATAAGAAACTTTTCGCTATAGTCCCTCTTTGAAGACCTTTATTAGGTACCTACCATCGAAGCTTAGGACAGGTTACGTGATCTCTCTTTTGTGTCGGTAAAAGAAATGGAACGTTACATTACGTTCCATTTCGTAGGTGTTTGGTTCAGTCAACAACAAAAGTCATTCAAAAGGGTCAACCATGGGTCAACCTTTCAAAAGCTTTTCTTATGATATGCAAACGGTGCGTGCGGGTTTTTGGAAATCGTCATGCTATGCAATATTTGTATAGTAGGTACCTAAATAACCTAACTGATCACAAAATAATCGGTGGTAGGTAATGTAAGATAAAACATTAATATAATGATTTGGTTACAAATCAAATTATGCAGATAACTATACCATCGAGAAGTTGAGTTGGTTAAAAGAAAGAAAAAGAAGAACAATTTTAGGGAAAACAACAATTGGTTGTACCTCCACCGTCATCATTCGTATCGCTGGGGTTTAGAACACGCTCCCTGCTGCTGTTTTTTCGGTCAATGACAACCTGGGTCTCTTCAAGACAAGAGTGAATAGGTATCTTCTAGAATCTAGACCTTCGTGATACACCGTTGGCCACATCTTCACTTTCCATCAGGTGAGATTGTGGTCAAACGAAGGTCTAGGGTTTTGGTACCTACCTAGTAATAATAAATTATGGTAAGTATTGGAACATGCGTGACTCGTGACCTAACAAAATCTAGAAATAAACCTAACAAACAACCTATTGTACCATGAAGTTATTAGAAACGGAACGCCTTATCTTACATCGATAGTGTCGGGACACGCTCGACTAATTTGATTATCGAATTATCGATGGTTCTCCGGTATTATCGATAGAATTGATCTATATTCAGTGTTTTCGAGCTAATTGAGTTAGCATAACCGCTGTGAGAAAGTTTTTACTTGTTAACTAGCTAGATTAACAATATTAACATGAATGCTTTAAGAAGACTAAATTGAAACTTATTGAACTGCTCAGAACATTATTATGAAAGTATCTCTGTAGATGTTGTTATTAGAATCTATTTTTTTTTAAACTTTCCGTAGGTTTAATTTAATTTCGAAGCAAACTTCAAGATTTCAAACTGTCTTGATGTTTTTCCTTCGAAACTAAAATAAACCTAAATCAAATTCATGAATTTGCCAAGAAAGGTATCTTTCATATTTGATCTATGCGGGACAGTATAAGAGAGGTGATCATTTAATCCCAATATTTATCTACGCGACTTATACTAAGTATCTCGACCCCTCCAATTCAGCATGTGGATGTCGTAGGACCCAACCATAGGGCCGTTATCACAGGTTTTTCTCGCCGTGAAGATCTACGGTTTCCATAGTGATCATTCTGTAATATATGAGCACGGTTGTCAATGTTGTATGGATAATTCACAGACTACAGAATTATCACTATAGAAACCCTAAACTTTTACGGTGAGAAAACACGTGTTATAAAAGGCCCCAGGTGAAAGGCAGCCGATTATGTGTCATTTAACACCTCCATTGCCAATCCGCCTACCAAGTTCTAACCGAACCAAATCTAGAATAGTAGAAGAGTAGACTAATATGTCCTGATAAATGCTACTGCATAAAGTTCTATAATGATATAATTCTAGGTTAACCAGCTATCGACATTTTAATAATAGCAGCAAGGTTCACATCACTACCAAAACATGCCTAATCTGTTCTGCTCCTATCTTCGGGTCATAGGCCAGCGATACCGTAAGACGCGCTTCCTTCACTCAATCAAAATTGAAATCTACTGATACCAGATAAAGATCAATATCCCCTGTCAGCGGGGTTTTAAAAGAGCTCTGTAACTCGACCTATATCCGAATGATGGATGGCTTCGAGGTACAACCCTCGTGATATTAGAGATTGATTAATATGTGCCTTATGTTGTGTGGGGTAGAGTTTAAGATTTTTGCTTTTATTTTATGCCAGGTGCGGTGTATGATCGTTTGGTGCTTCTGTGTACTGAACCGAATTAATATTGAAAACTATTATACTTATAAGTAAATAATGGATTGACAGGTCTTAATAATTATCTATTTTATTTATAAAGGTTGTCTGGTTGGGGCGAGCTTTCAAACCGTTGTTATTTAGTCTGGAAATGACAAGGTTTCAACTTAAGATGTTGAAACTAAGTAAGTACCTCTACTTATCTACTGATGTCTAGAACTAACTCAGACAGTTGAGAAAGTCCGAGCTCTGAGTTATAGTTTACCTTAGGTTTAGTTTAAATTATTAAGTACGGCATCTTCTCACTTCTTTCTAAGATCTACTTACGCTTAAGCCAACTTGACTAAGGCCCGTATTATGAAAGCTTCCCCAAGCATTACTTAAGCAGTCATTACGTGATCGCTACTCAAGCGTTAATTACTCAAGTAATGCTTGGTAACCGTTCAATAATAAATGTCTAAGCAGTTACTCGAAGGCGTGGACGGAGGAAATCCGCTCTTGACGGCTACTTGAGTGAGTGTAGATTTTAACATGAGCTCCCAAGCATTGTTTGAAAATTAGTATTCACTCAAAACTAGACATAAGCATCACTCAAGCAGAGCTCGATGACTGAGCATGCTTTCATAATACGGGCCTTAGTCTAATCTGTGGTTTAACTCTCTAAAAAACCGAAAACAGGCGCCACTAAGAAAGAAGTTGAAGTCTTAAAAACAAAATGACCAAATTTTCCCTCCGAAATTACTAAAATCAACAGCAGAAAGTTCCAATACGCCGGCAATCAACGCACTCTATCGGAAACACTCAAATATTGTTCTATCCGGCATTTATCCGGCTTTATCTGTCAGTATTTCCTTACATTTTCCGGGCGAGTGCGTCTATTGACCGGAAGTTGTAAAGTTAATTCTATTTCGCGCGCTTTATAGTCTATGGTAAATATTATTTTTGGCTGCTTGATGACAAGAAAATGGCTGAGCTGAAATGTTGTGTTCATAACTTGATAATAGCTCGTCGTAGTACTTTAGCCTTTTTTTCCTTACCTCTTACTCAACATTCGTGTCTTTGTAAGATTAGGAAATTTAAAAGTACCTAAGTACCAACTTACTTAAGTAAGGCAGCACATACTCCAACAGCTCAGCGACCCAAAGTGGCCTTTGATAGGAAAAGTCGCAATGTTTGTCGGTTCTATTCTGGAGCACGACTTCGATAATGATCGATAAGCGACGATTTTGTCTCCGGTGTCGATTAAAACGGTATTCTTCGATACTGGTGTAGATAGATACCTAAATTCGCGCTTTTTGATCCTTGAAGATGTCTGGGAGTCAGTGCTCGCGCTCCTGTGCGAGTAGTGTGGTTTCCCGCCAGTTCTCCGCCTCGTAGCACTCACAAGTCCGTTTCTATCTACTACGTCTTTCCAGCGGACAAGATGTAGGTTCGTGGTTAGCACGCTTAAATAATGAATTCGTCAAACTACGAAAGCTTTTATATCCAAAAAACATGAAGGTAGGTGTACCTACCTTCATGTAGTTGTAGTTTGTACCTGTAGGTACAAACTTGAAACATAATTACCTATGATGATGATGATTCTTTTTAGGGTTCCGTACCCAAAGGGTAAAAACGGGACCCTATTACTAAGACTTCGCTGTCCGTCTGTCCGTCTATCACCAGGCTGTATCTCATGAACCGTGATAGTTAGACAGTTGAAATTTTCACAGATAATGTATTTCTGTGGCCGCTATAACAACAAATACCAAAAAAACAGAATAAAATAAATATTGAAGGGGGCTCCCATACAACAAACGTGTTTTTTTTTGCGTTTTTTATAGATAACGTACCTTCGTGTCCGAGTCTGACTCGCACTTGGCCGGCTTTTTTTAACGGCAATATGGTCTAGTTAGACACAATGCTGCCAGTGTCAAGTTATGGAAAGTAACTGTTAAATGAATGAGTTATCAAATTAAGAAGATTGTTTGATTATTTTCACCAGAGCCTAGTTCGTTATCTAACAGGGTGCACCACATGTTGGAGTCCCTCTTACACCCCTAAAAACAATAAAGTTACTCAGTCCTATTTCCCGCCTGCTCACACAAACCTAAAGTTAATATGTATCTCTCAAGTCACAATGTTTTAACTGTCAATAACTAATAAAATATTTCGTAGAATACCCGGTCTCCTTTGTAAACTCAGAATAGCTGTATCAAGCGAAACCTCTTTGTCCAACGCAACGGTGATACACTCAACTTTTTATCAACTCCTCTCGCATTTTTCCCGAACAAAAAAGGCCACAAATAAACATTTAGCTGTCACGGACTATATTTAGGAGCTTAGCGTTAGTGAATTTAATGGACCGGTGTCATTATTCTACCAACGGAAGCGTCGGGCTTAAAAACTAAAAACAGGGGATTAGAATGTTACAAAAAGATTAAAATATACTTCGTTTTTATACATATAATGTTGCATTGCATTGCATTGTATTTTTAGGCGGACATGTTTATATTTGGATTCGAATTTCGATATACCTCCCTATTGTCGCTCGAGATCGTTCGTATACTATTTTTCCGGAAGGAGGTTCGAAACTCCTTGATAATTAAAATAGCGCATAGAAAAAAAAACAATATTGCAATCTCCAGGCAAATTGTTTATACAAAACGGTTCGTTCCGTACCTTTTTAGATATTCTTTATAGGAAATTCATTTTTAATTTCGTACCCGTTGCGTTTCGAATTTTATGGTCTTCCTTTTTGTTTCCTTTTTCATACTTAGACTTCCTTCCTCCCCAACTTTGTTAATGGCCGAATGCAGAGAGAAACAAAAGTTCGATATTTAAAACCACAATGCAAACTTTTTCAAGTTTCTCCCGTTTAGGCCTCTAGCTTTTGACCGCTATACCTTGAATTCCAATCTTCTGTTTCTAAACGTAATATTGTATTTTAGTAGCTTTCTACTTAATAAAACATTAATAAAATGTCGTTGACCTTGTCTAGAGATGCACGAATAGACGAATGGCTATAAAGATCAATGCAGGAATGTATATCACCGGATTAGACAGGATTGAACTTCCAGACACGGGGAAGCTGCCACCGACCGAAACCACGTGTTGCGGTGGAAGTGGGAAACCCAGCGGTTTGTATGATTACTGGTATTGACTTGGCCGCTTGCTATGTTTACTTATTTACCTACTTTGGGTGTCTATGTAAAGACAGCGTCGGCAATCGGTTGTTCCCTGATTTAATTTTGATAAAGCCTACTCCTAGTGATTTAGCTGGTATTTGTGAGTGATTCAATCTTATTTTCGCATTTTCTTTTTTAGGGTTCCGCACCCAAAGGGTAAAGCGGGACCCCATTACAAATACTCCGCTGTCCGTCTGTCACCAGGCTGTATCTCATGAACCGTGACAGTTGAAATTTTCACAGATGATGTACCTATTTCCGTTGCCGCTATGTCAACAAATACTAAAAATTAGAAAAAAAATTATACAAAAAACGTGATTTTTTTGTTCGTTTATGCTCAATATTGATAAGGGCAACAGGTAGACGCATGAAATATTCACAAAATAATTAGTTATACATTAACGTTAAAAATAACATTTATTTAATCCTAAAAACAATCGTAATTTGAAGGATGATCGTAAGTAGAGGCTGTCTAGTTAAGGGATGAAACGGTGTTCTTCCAACACACACAAGGTTCGTAGTTTACCCGCTTACTATCACAATGATCAAGAAGTCGGTCTGTTAGTATCTCTCTGCCATACGCATAAAATAATATTGTATGACAGTTAACCACACAACAGTTACAGGTAGGTACACCTTAAACTCGAGTGAACGCTTACAGCGTTGTTTGCTTTATGTTGATGTTATATTTGGTTTGTTATGATTATATTCGACTAGCTCGATCCACCTGATCATAGTTAGTTGCTTTTGTATTTTGTAATATGTGTTATTGTTATTAATTATGGTCTTATCTAAGTTGTATGGAAAATAAGGTTAACTCATTCATTCATAGTTAGCAAATCAAGTAAAAAATTCTTTATTTCCGTAAATACAATAAAACCGGCCAAGTGCGAGTCGGTCACACGAAGGGTTCCGTACCATTATCTAAGAAAACGGCAAAAATCACGTTTGTTGTATGGGAGCTCTCTTAAATATTAATTTTATTCTGTTTTTTAGTATTTGTTGTTATAGCGGCAACAGAAATACATCATCTGTGAAAATTTCAACTGTCTAACTATTACGGTACATGACAGACAGGCCTGGTGACAGACGGACAGCGGAGCCTTAGTAATAGGGTCCCCTTTTACCCTTTGGGTACAGAACCCTAAAAATGTACACTTAAAAATATCAAACTCTTAAAATAAAACACTGACACGGAAATAAAGTGATAACTTTGAGTTCTGTCGCTTCGGTATGTAGACTAAAATAAAGAAGCGACGATGAAACCTTTAGCCTGTAAATTGGCAAACACCATAATTGAATACCTCCAAAATTATTAACTGTTTAAAAGTTGAAGTAGGTGAGGTAGGTTACCTCTACCGATATCTATTCTTCAGTTCATACATACATACCTAACCTAAGTACCTACTTTGGTACTTTTTTTTAAATCTCTTGTGGGTGTAATTATTGAAATAATAATAATATCTTACAGGCAACGTAAGAAAAGAATAGCACGGACGATAAAAATGAATTTGCAGGCTCATAAAAAAACTAAGTACCTAACACTTTCTTTCCATTGACTTGACGCACATGTACGTCTTTACTTTATTAGGAGTGCAGTGATTGCATTATCTTGCCTTTCCACACGATTATCTATTGTTTTGTCGCTTATGGTAATGAAACAAGGAGTCGCGACACTTTTCGCAAGTTTCCAGAACTTTAACTAGACGCCAATATTTATACTTTGCCGCGACACTAATGGGATCGCCTGTCAAACGGGTTTGACAGGTGCCCGCGATAAGAGCCCTTAGGGCAGAGAAGTCAAGACTTTTGTGAAACAGATGTCTTTGAGTTTGTTTATTTACGAGATTTATAAACAGTGTAATGAGAACTTGTTTAAAGCTGTGCGTTTAATTTTATTTGTAGTATTTTCTGAGGTGAATTCCATTTTAGAATAGAATCAATATTTTTTTTAGTGAGGAAATTCCTAAGATGTACCCATTTACGAGTAGGTTTTATTGTTTATTGGTAGGTAATTGACTATACAGGGTTCCCTGTAGGTGGGGCTGTCGGCGCTTGAGTCCTAAGTCCCAGAGGTTTTCGACTCCTACGTCACTTGACCTTGTGGCGCAATTGGCAGCACATCCCGTAGGGAGGGTTGCGAGTTCAAGCCCCGTAGAAGCCGATTTTTTTGGAGTATTATTAAATTTTCGTACTAAACTGCCCCAGTGCGAGTTACGCACTATAATAGCAAAATACCTTATACAGGGTTCTTTGTAATTCGCTGAAACTACGTGAACTGCGAATAGCGATATACATAATATAAATACTAGAAATAAACAAACTCGCTGTGCCCACAACCAGGCTTCACAAGATTAATGTATCTTTTATAGGGCAATGTATACGCTTCTACAACAAAACTCCTAGTGAGTTGCAAAATCTATCAATAAATAAATTCAAACAAATTGTCAAAACCTTTCTGTGCAAAAAGGCTACAAAATATCAGATTATTTAGAAGATCAAAAAGCTTGGGAAGGGTTTTGCTCCAACTCGAAAAATAACTAACAGGCTAAAGGTTTCTTAGTCGCTTACGCTTACAGAATTAAAAGCTAGAATTCCAATGATTATTTAATAATAAAAAAAAATTGGGAAGGCCTAAAGCAAGTAATAAAAAAAAAAGTTTAATTTCTATTAGTTTTTACCCGACTACCAACAGGGGAGGGTTATGTTATGAGTTTATGAGGTTAGCACCCTATGTTTGTATGTTTATATGTTTTTATATCGTCCTGTATTTTTGACAACCTAATAAAGGGTTAATATTTATTATCAAGTAACTTGTTAGGTAGGTACATGTATGCTGATTAGCTGAAAACTTGCAAACGGCCACAAAGGAACGAAAAACGTCGCACATAAACCAGGAATTTCATATTCCCTTTGTAATGCAAATTCTTTTTCTAACATTAAATTTAATACAGTCCGTATACAGCGTGTTCCGAACGTGCGGTCGTAAAGAGATACGTTTTAAGGCACTGTTTATTTATTCTGTGCTTAGGGTGCTCGTAAACTACACTCTTTGGTGTATTTATCGTTTGTTTAAACGTGTGGTGCGTTTGATTTGAAAAAATCCAAATATTTTTAACATCCGTATTCCGTATGATGTTTTAGTGTAGTACTGAGGTACATACAGTTACTTTTCTACTTATGCCGGGTACAGACCAAGCGAACAAAAGCGAGCAAAGGCTAACGAGTGGGATTCGACGATCGATGACGAACGTTCACTCGCTTTCGCTGTTGTATCCACACCACACGAACACATGTGAAACAGTCGGCGGAGCACAGTCGAAGGCGAACGAAGGCCCTCATTTGCTTTCGCCATGACGTCCACACTGGTTCAATCGCGTTCGGTGGTTAGCCTTCGCTCGCCTTTGTTCGCTTGGTCTGTACCCGGTCCCGGCATTAGACAAACTTATCACTTTGAATTCTGTTATTCAATGACTCGCTCGCAGATTCTAACCTACAAAGCCTCAAACACAGAAGGCGCGCTGCCAGACAAGTGGCAAGTCAGTGTTCACAAGTAGTTATCTACCACTTTGGAGATTTTGCGCAAGCATTGCACGATCTTATCTCATCTTCTCCCTTCCACTCAGGACCAGCAGACGCACAGAAAAATACCACCCGTGCCTGGTCGATATACCATAGTGTCGAACCAAAAAATTCTGCTCTACATTCATAATAAGCATGGCCAAAGAGTGGAACGAGCTTCCAGCGTCTGTTTTCCCGCCAGAGTACAATCTTGGAGTCTTCAAATCCAGGGTGAATAAGTTCCTTCTGGGAAAGCGTGCTCTTAGGCCACATCAACATTCATTCAAAAGAGATGGTGACCAAAAACTTGTAAAAAAAGCTTCGGATCACCCATGACTAATAAAAAAAACGAATTCATATCATAACCCTCCTTCTCGCGCAGTCGGGTAATAAAGATGTTTTGTTTTTCTATTTATATCGTCATTTCGATTTGCTTTTTCCAAGGTTAGATATTCCCTCCACCCCGAAGAAAATCCTACAGTTCTTAGCAGCTGCAGGGGTCAGTGGCGAATTATGAACGCCGCAGCTTCAGGGGTGAACGTATAAAGTGGCGATCACAATAGGTCTATCATGGCCGCAGTGACATCAAAGCCACCCGAAGCCAATAAAAAAAAAAAAAAAATAAGGTTAGATATAGGCTTTGGTAACGTCGTTTCGGGGAGGCCTTAGTCTAGCTGTAAACTTAGACGGGCTGACGATGAGACTTTTTTTGTTATTTTAAGACATTTTACAACAAAACATCGATGGAAACACGATCATAAATAAATAACCTTTTCTACACCAACTTTTAAATTTTCAGCAAGTTATGACTACAAAATCAAAACCAAAAAAACTCAAGACAAGCCAACTTCCGCAGTTTCATATTTAATGTAGCACCCTGTATATGTACAAGAGTGTTTACCTCAAGGGTTGTTTTTGTATGAAAACTCGCGCGTGTAAGAAAATCCATATTGGATTTTAAATATTTAAATGTTGTAATAAATATGTTACGAACCCATTACCGGCTTACGCGGTTGCCAAAAGATTTTACAGGAAAGTTTACCTACATTAGAATTTAACGATGAAAGTCTGCATAAAACTCACGGATAATGCAAAGATATTGTAAAGAAGTCAATAGGCTATTTTCTACGACTACATTAAAAATAAATTCTAAATTGTTTTCATCTTAGTCAGTGACAACGTAACAAAGCGTATTCACGTGATTTTTATTCAAAATATGCCTTTTCTAAGTAAAAAAATGGGATTAAAATTACTTATTGTTTTTTGATACATGATCACGTGACCTAAAACGCTGTGTTTGGTTGGATGGCAAGTGACGTCACACATCTACAGATTACAGTGTCAATGAGTTCTTCTTGTTAGGTGTGGTGTGGCGGGGTGACGTCATAGCTTAGAACACGCGGTAGCCATGACAGAGATTATAGTTTTGGCGCGGCATTATTTCATTCAAACTTTAAAATTAGTTTTCATAACTAATACGACTGGCCTTGAAGAAATATTAATTACATTTTGCATCATTTTTATCAGACAATACGTTAGAATTATTTCTCAGTAGTAGTCAAGTATCCTATTATGTAAACGAGATAAAAATTATTTGAATCTTTATGTCCATATCCGCAAAAGCGAGGAGGGTGCAACGAAAATAAAACTTGAGGTGGTTCGATGCTACTAGTATTTGTACTCTCCCAAAATACAGATGAATCAAAGTTGGTTTTATCATGAGTTCATAGAAAATGGTTACGATTTGCGGCAAATTATACCTACTTTCGGCTAATTTCATTGCTTGTGAAAGGCAGAAAAAATAAAAACCCTAAACAAATAAAAAATTGGGGCCAACCCGCGTCCGACCACCAGTAACTACTTATTCTTGGTCCTAGAGTCCAAAATATTTTATATCAACAAAGACTTTCGCGAATGAAACCCTAATAAAAACTAATAACGCTTAGGTACAGATAACAACGGAAACGGGAAGGTAACCATAAATAAATAAAAACACAAACTTCAGTGCACATGCGCAGCGAAAAAGATTCAAAATTCAATAACTTTATTTCTTTAGGCTTACAAAATAATTACTTAGACAAGTCAAATTTTATACATAAACAGTTTTATAAAATTAGTACTTAATAATTATTATCAAATAAGAAACAAACTATTATTGATTTTGTTGTTGTTTTGTTGTCTAGTGGCAGAAGAATTTAAATAAATATTTAAGGGGGCCCCCATACAACAAACACCAAAACATAAAATACATAACGTATTTATAGATAATGCTACGGAACCCTTCGTGCGCGAGTCCGATTCGCACTTGGCCGGTTTTATTTTATTACACTTTGGGTACGGAACCCTAAAAATGGATCAATGTTACAAAGTTTTTTTTTGTAACGTACAAAGCTTTGTGGAAAATTGAACTCGCGCCTTTCAGATCGCAACCCATACAACTTCTCACTAAGCCACAATACCTTACTAAGATTACAAAGGAATTCCTACGTACCTGTGGGAACAAGAAATGGCGGGAAAGGTGTAAAATGGCCGCCTAATGAGGGCTATCGGTTACAAAATTACAAGGCGCAGGCGTTTAATACGGGGTTGTGTGTGATTTGTGGTTTTTTGAACAATACGCTTTAAAAAACTTTTGTACGGTATTTTTTAATGTTGGAATCATTATTGCCAGATGTTTTTATGCTACAACGTTTAACAAACAGCCGTCGCAGGGAGGCGATGCATGGTGACGGCTCAGGACCGCTATTTCTAGCGTCATGTGGCCTATGTCCAGCAGTGGGCGTGTACGTGATGAAGAAAATTAAGCCCAATTTGAAAAAGCCACGGAACCACAGAATACCTGTATAGTACACGGAGCTAAAACAGATAGGGTAGTTCAAATTTCAAATTACCCACCCAAATTTGAAAATCGAATTATAAACGCCGCGAAAAAGTTACCGCGTAATCAGATTCGCGGGCGAAGCACCACGGAGTGTCAACTAATTCAATTGTACCACAATAAAATAATGAAATTACACGTCAAACACATTTCGAGTGAAAATGGTTCCCTCGCCGTTAAACGCAATTATGAGCGGTTTGCATAATCGCAGGATATGGCTATGAAACAAGCGGTTTTGTCACCGATCCACGACGGCCTGTGTGCCGCAGGGGGCGATGGTCCACCTGTGACGAAGGAGGTTGCGGGTTCGATTCCTGCTTCGAGACAAAGGTTTGTACGATCTACAGATATTTGTTCCGGGTGTTTTGGGTGTTTATTATGCTCGTAAAAATATATTATATAGTTAGAAAATAATATTATGTAGATTTTGTATTAAGTGTAGGTAATCAGTTATTTAGTACCCATAACACAAACTCTACTGACTTTGAGGCTACAAAATGCTATGTGAATTGTCCAGCATTATTTATTTGTCTTCGTCTTTTTTGAATAGGACTTCGCCCACTGCTGGGTTATAAGTAGGTACTTAGGCCAGTCCGTAGGACTAATAGTCCTGTGCAAGAAGATTTTTAGACTAGCGCGAGGTAAAGCTGAAAAATTATAGAATAAAACCGGCCAAGTGCGAGTCGGACTCGCGCACGCAGGGTTCCGTACCATTATCTATAAAAACGACAAAAAATCACGCTAACCGCCTCCATAGACGCTCCCTGACGCGTACTATATCATCGACCCACCTTGTAACTGGGCGTCCGACGTTTCTTTTGCCCATAATTGGCCACCAATCAGTTACTGTTTGGGTCCACCTATCATCACCTCGCCTTGCAATGTGTCCAGCCCAACTCCATTTGAGCTCCATTACTCGAGTATCTACATCATGGACTTTCGTCCTTCGGCGTTAACGTAATGTCAAAGAATAGTTCGACCCAAGGAATTTATATATAGTAGGTATATAAATTCCTTGGTTCGACCACACTTAAAAGATCCTGCACAGGTTGACATGACACACGACCATTATTCTTCCGCGAGACCCCTGCCATCTATTGAGTTTTAAGGTAAATAGGGTTTCTTTTTTGGAAATCATAAGGCGTTTTTCGTTGTGATCGCTTGTTTCGTGGCGACATGACAGACAAGACCTGACGTGACTCCACGACGAATGTTTAATTTCTAATTACGTATAACAAGTCTAATTTTCGTGATGCTTTGATGATGAGGTGATATGTCAAGGGACGGTGGAGACATTGGGTTGTGTTGGTGCTTATAGGATTAATTAAAGGCACGACTGGTACCTACCTAGTAGTTTTCTTTTTTATTCGTAATTCGTGCTTAATCAAAATGCTACTAATTCAAAAGTCAATAACTTTATTTCTTTATGCTTACAAAAAAGCACTTAGACAAGTAAAATTTTATACATAAACAACAACTTTATAAATAGTACCTAATTATCTAACATAAACCACTAGTAAGTTTGTATAATCCTTAAAATGTAATACAATATTATTTGTCTATCTCTAAATATACCTACTGTGATTTAGATACAGGTCAATATTTTATATAAAACTAAGCTTAAGATTGTTCTCCCATAATACAATTGTCGGTGCGGAACTGGGCGACATCTGGCCAAGCATTAACATCATTGATATAATCATCTATGGAGTAAAAGGCCTCTTGATAAGACTTCGTTTTATGTACTGTTTAAATTTACGGGAGCTCAGTTGCTTCAGATGGAAGCTTGTTATAGAAGCGTACGCATTTTCCCATAATGATCGGGGATAATAGTATGAACGTTCAAAGTTCTTACAATTTTCAAACATTTTATTTTCAATCACCATAAATTTAACACAATAATCTAAAAATCAATCCTATTTTTCGGCTCGCTCCTCAATGAATGACGTTTGCCGGCCATCTTGTAAAAATACATGATATTTCCCTCAGAAAGTCTATGATGAGCTTTTTAGACAGGCCTTATTATAAATCAAATCATCGTGGGTCTAACTTATGGCATCAAATCTTAAATCCAATTATTTAAAATAACGCTTACAGCCCCCTTAGCACGGGGATTGTTGTCTAGGGTAGAATAGACAATAATGACATTGCGTCGCCATACATTGCGTACATTATTGATGTTGATGGAATGCATTTCAAATAATTTACGCATTGGATGACGAAGTGACGTAATTTTTCTCTATTCTACCCTAGACAACAATCCCCGTGCTAGGGGGGCAGCTATTAACTCACGAATATATTAGGAGGCCTACTCGAAAAACGAAAATCGAAGTTTCCGATTCGTTTTCAAGCCAAACCATTCAATCTTATGTCACTGGTCGGTATAAGATAGCTTTTGCTAGAAAATGAATGCGAAATGAAATAAGTTGCCAAAAATTTCGGTTTCGGCGGCACTCGAACCCGCGCCCCACCCTCAGTACGGCTGTGCTCTAACCAACTAAGCCACGAAACCGAAAATTTTTAGGAATTTATTTCATTTCTTAGAGATACCCAAAGTGCGGGTGAGCACTATAACAAAAAAACAATGAATGCGAAGAAATTAATAAATCCCAAAAATTTACGATCTCGACGGGATTCGAACCCGCACCTTCCCCTTCAGCGCAGGGTTGCTCTTTTTCCAACTAAGCTACGTGATCTTATCTAGTCGACCCGAAAATCTTTGGGAGTTCTTTCGGCACTTACGCCGTCAGCGCCACCTACAGAGGAAACAATGAAGTTATCCAATTCTGCTCAAAGACCAAATTTACATTTAGTTCTTTGACGAGAGGTTTTGCCGTTGCTTGATTCTAAGGTTTTTATTTATTATAGTACTCTGGGTAATTTCTAAGAAATTAATAAATCCCAAAAATTTACGATTTCGACGGGATTCGAACCCGCACCTTCCCCTTCAGCGCAGGGTTGCTCTTTTTCCAACTAAGCTACGTGATCTTATCTAGTCGACCCGAAAATCTTTAATCTTCTTTAATGTAAATTTGGTCTTTGAGCAGAATTGGATAACTTCATTGTTTCCTCTGTAGGTGGCGCTGACGGCGTAAGTGCCGAAAGAACTCCCAAAGATTTTCGGGTCGACTAGATAAGATCACGTAGCTTAGTTGGAAAAAGAGCAACCCTGCGCTGAAGGGGAAGGTGCGGGTTCGAATCCCGTCGAGATCGTAAATTTTTGGGATTTATTAATTTCTTAGAAATTACCCAGAGTACTATAATAAATAAAAACCTTAGAATGAATGCGAAACTTCGATTTCCGAGTACGAGCCGTTTTAGGGCCCCTAAAACGACCAGCTGATTGCGGTCAATTCGAATTTTATTTCAAAAGGTCAATAATTCTATTCAATCATAAAATATCATCAATAATATTCCTCAAAAAATATAGAATTTCGTTACCTAAACTAAACTACTACTAAACTGTATACAGAATCTAAATAAATAGGATTTATTAGAAGCAGAATAACCTAAAACACTAAACCTGCTTCGAAACACGGCCGTCCTACTAGACAAGTGGCGCCCTCTTGCGATGCTCCAATTATTCCGCTCTCGAGATGTCCAGTGTCTTGTACTCATGTGAGGGACTCAAGATGCGCAGTTAGATTTTAGAGTAGGGATGCCAGCTTGAGATTTTAAAGTGGCCGGTAATTTGTCACGCACAAAACAAAACTAACGAACGGTTAGTTATTTGATCTATTTATTTGTACCTATGGGTTGAATTTACTACCTATTTATTAGGTCAGTTGAATATCGCTGTTAGGTAGCAAGCAGTACCTACAGAAAAGGTAAAAGAATACCTATTTTGGAGCCTAGATGAAGTGTAAAATATGAATCACATCACACAATATTATACAAATCCGAAAGTTTGGATGGATGTTTGTCCTTCTTCACGCCAAAGATGTCAAACTAACTAAATAATTAGCAATCATTGATGTATCATTTGTTATAAATATTTTGGTTAACTCCAAAGGGAGTAAAAATAAACTTAAATCTCAAATTAAATTATCCGAAAGTATTCCGAACGGTAGCTAGTTAGCACATAATAATATTTATTTTCATACAATTAGAACATCGCTACTCAGTCCAAGCTTAGATATTTTTAACCGGAGACCAACTGACATGTTTATTTGTTATACGAGGTGGTAAGTGCCTTTTACCAGGTTAAAATCATCTTTGATCTTTATGAGGCTGCTTTGAGAGTTCTGTCAGATTATAATGTCACTGGCATAAAGACGACAGAACTTTTTTATGTGATTTAAAAAAAGAAAGTAGGTTTGACAGTGACATTAATTTTAGGAATTAGTGATCATAGAAATAAAAGGGAAATTGTTTATTGAAAATTGTTGAATGAAATTATCCCTCTGCAGTTACAGTAGCATGTTTTTACACGCGTCATATCAAAGAAATACTTTTTTTATGATTTTATCCGTGAACTAATACGTGAAGTTGGCAAAAGCTTCCTCAAAACAAAAATATAGAAATACTGTGTGTGTTAAAATTTATTATATGTATATTTATATTATTCTCAAGATCTCATCTTTGAGAAAATTTTAAGGAATCGTGTTTTCGAAACATATCGATAGAGTAAGTCCTGAACTTAACCATATATCAATTTTAAATCGAAATATTTAGTAGGAAGATATGGAGGTCCGGCGGAGTTGATTTAGGGTAGGATACGGCCTTATTAAGCCAAACTGCCTATCAAAATGAATCTCAAATAATCAGTATCAGTACCTTATCAGTACAAATACAAATCAAAAAGCACTCTAAAAAGGTATGTTCTCTATGCATTTCATGAATATAGTTCATTCATGAAATGCATAGAGAACATACATTTGGATACGTAGGTAGGTAGGTACATTAAATGTGCCTGTGATTCCATATGACACAAAGGTCCCGAAACCTTATCAGACAACTAGGTAATTAACATTCACAGTTCTGTCTCTACAAACACAAGTTTTGATAACGTCTCAAAACAATGTCACATTGTCAAACAAAGAGGTTAGGGTTCTGAGGTCTGTCTTGTTATCTTGCTTGATGATACCACTGGTTGTTCATCATTTTGAGGTTATTATTTATCTTAGGTTTTCTGTAAAATGCTTTTTTTGCTATAAGTTGGCATCCCCGTACTATTAATTTATGTATGTCTGTAACTCAAGACTTAGACAAAAAATTTGACGTTCGCGGTTTTCTAACTACATATGAAAATTATCAAGCATGTAGGTACCTACTACATAAACACAAGAAAATAAAAGGTATAGGTATACTATCCCTTTATTCCCAGGTCTGTGTATGTACTTGTACACGTCAATATTATGACTTTTATTTGTTTTCTAGCTGGTAAAAGTAATTTTTTTCATGAGTAAACATTTTTTACATAATTTTGTCGAAATTAACAAACAAAGGTCTAAAAGGATTTCTCTCTCAAAAAAATATTATAACAAAATTACTCAAAAACACATCCTAAAAGCGAGATGTCTCGAAAAAATCATGAAAATAACGCGTTTAGAATGTGAAATCTAATTCCGGTGTGAATTCTCGAATTAGTCGAAGGCGTGCGTGAATTTTCGCGAGATATTTTAGTATGATTTATGTTACGCTCTCGTGGATGCCAGAGCTGGAGTAAGGACATTGCTGAGGGGTCTATGACCCGTGACATCATAATCATCAACAGAAATCAAGAGTCCGCATTGACTAGACGTCCTAGACAGAACCTACCCTTTTCTTCTATTAAAACGATAGATCAGGTAGGTATGCAACGACAGAATATATTCTACGAAAACTTTCGTAGAATATTCTGTCGTTCTGTCGACATGTCTTAATTCGAATTATTCGGGTTCGAATCCTGCCGAAATCGTTTTTTTTTGGGATATTATTAAAAGTTTTACTAGAAGATTACCCCTGTGCGAGTAACGCACTTTAAAGCAAAAAGCTAATGACAGAATATTCCTTATTATTCCCTAAAAGGTAGCCAAATTTCAATCTTTGTATTTAAGTAGTTGATACTAGAAACTAGCTAATTCTATGTATGTACCTACTTCCTTCACGTTTATGCTAACCTAGTACCTAGCTAAGTAAATCTCGTGGAGGAAATGATACTAGGACAGCACTATGGTTGTAAGGATTCGTCCCGGCTTACCACCAGGGCGTACTATGGATGACATAAGTCTGATTTGAGTTAGGCAGGTTTGTAGTTGGCGTCAATAGAGGTACCTGCCTAAGTGTTCCCAGTCCGTGGCCATCGTTTTCATATCATCTACTGACTTTGCATTTAGTATATTTTATTTCATTGGCTTGACCCCACATCCATGCTCTGAATCGGGCCCTGTACGTCTAAGTATTCGAGTGACATTTTACGATGTCAATTGATAAAGGTTTGGATCATAATAGGGCCTACTTATTTGTAAGGTTACTAGAAGGTTGTGGTATGTTCTTTTGAACCCAAAGATGTCAGTAGTCAAAATGCCACTAGGTTGAAAAGAGCAAAATGTTCACAGGGTTTTGTGTAAAAAATATGACACTAATGTTTTATTGTAAAATTTAAACTGTAAAAATGTTATGAATTGAAAAACTTGAAATTTTGTTTTTTTATAGTTTTTTTCGTTTTGGCATTTACATCCAAACACACATTTACATTTAAAGAATAGTTAAACAAAGTAGGACTAGTATTTACAAATTGAAACAGTTGAGCCAACTGCAGACTTTAGCAAATAATCTAAAGGTATCTTAACTGATCCATATCAATGCCAGTCGGAAGCGTCACCAACACGTTAATTATACCAATCACCTACTTACTGTTGATGTTAGAAAAATAAACATCTTCGCTTTTAAACATAAATAAAAGTAAAAAAAGGCTTTTAAACAAACAACATAATCATCATTCAGACAACCCGAGTTATTAAATCATTAACAATTTACACGCTTACCAACTAACCAATTAGTAAATCATTAACCAACTTCAAAACGTCATCTGTCAAAGTAATGAACCTTTTGACAGCTGTCACTGAGAGATTTCACGAACCAGTTGCTCGAGTAACAAATCATGTTAGATTTTTTCCTTTGCGTTTATCACTCCTGTCAAAATATACTTGCTTTTATACATATACTTACTTAAATAAAAAAAGTGTATTACCATTAAAACTATCGTAGTTTGACGATTTCATTAGGTATGTAAGTGGGTTAACTACGAACCTTATTAGTGTTGGAAGAACACCAGATTTTCATCCCTTATCGAAGGACTTCTCCAGGGCGAGTGCTGTTATAGACGCGCACGTATCGCATCCCTCCGAGCACAAATAAGGTTCGTTTAGTTAACCCGCTTACATTCGTAATAAATTTATGTATTTAGTTCGTAGGAAAGTAAACAATTTTATATCATAAGGGCCAGTTTCCATCAAAACGGTCCATAATAGCACACATTGGTCCATCGCTCATGCCTCCCGCAAACAAAGTTTTGTCATAATCACCACGCTGCTGCTCGACAGGTGGATAGGTGACCGCAGTGGAGGTGTTAAGGAGGTACCACACGACGCCATTTCCTCGCTTTATTCCGTTCCCTAGCTTTATATCTAGCTGTAAGTTTGAAAAAAATAATGGTAAGGATTTTGAGTTCGAAATTCGAATTGAAACTCGACGCATTAGGTACGTACGAGCTTTCTGAGTCATCTAGTAACGTCAATGTCATAAATTTATTTATTTATTTATTTGGCACACAAAACGGAACACAATCAAAACATTAAATATAAGATAGACACAGTATTAGGATCTAGATTGTATCCCTAAGTATGCGTACACAGCATGATTTGTACGGAACAGTTCTGTGTAAACAGTATATAGAAATGAATATTATCGAGCATGCATTAAAATTAAATAATAAGTAAAACAATAAATTAATAGATACTGTTTGAGAATTACCTACCTACCTAGCTATACCTATGAAGAAAATTTAAGAATTACATAAAACTGAAATTACGAAAAATTAAGACCACTCTCCTTAATGAGAGTGGTTTCAATGTCTTTTTTAAATTTTAATATTCTGTTGTTAAAAATGTCAATATTATCACTATTATTAATTAAAAGATCATTGTACTGACGACACATTCTGACCATAGGGTTGTAGTAAGAGGTATTATTGGTATGGACCTGGAGGGCGAAAGTATGTTGAAAGGGATATCGAGATCTCGGCCTGATATTAAAACTAATAGAAGACAGTAACACAGGAGAATCGATTGCTGAGTGAATTATTTAAAAAAAAGTGATCATATCGAGGTATTGACGACGGGTTTCAAGAGACATGAATTTGAATTTGCCAAGTCTTTCCTCATATTATGTTGGTAGAGATCGATTTATGCCGTGCCTATACCCTAAAATTTTAAGAAATCTTTTCTGGATTTTCTCAAGGCGCTCGATGTGAACTTTATAGAAAGGAGACCAAACAACTGCATTATATTCCATAATACTGCGAACAAGTGAGTGGTAGAGGCAGATGAGACTCCGTGGGTCCTTGAAGTCTCTTGTGGATCTAGTAATGAAACCAAGTAGCTTTGAGCATCTGGTTGAGATATAGTCGTAGTGGTCATGGAATCCAAGCTTTTCATCGAAAATAACTCCGAGATCTTTAATGTCAAATAAGTCAGGGTTGTCAACGCCACGCTCGCCACACGAGGGTCATTTAGTAAGAAATTTGGTGGGTGTGTGTGTGAATTGATTTGGCGCGCAAATGAGCGATCTCCGGTAGCACGGATTGGGTACGGTGCGAATGTTTAGGGTTGGCACTTGGCACAGCAGGGATAGTCTACCATTTAATATTTTTTACGTAAGTAGTACTAAGTTTTTTGCTTTTAATAGTGCGTAAGTCCAACTGGGGAAATTTTCTACGAATATTTAATCATCATCGTCATCACCATCACCATGATGACAAATATTTAATAATGTCCCAAAATTTTTCGATTTCGGCAGGATTCGAACCCGCGCTTCACCTTCAGTACGGGTGCGCTTTAACCGACTAAATAAATAAATAATGCTGAACAATTCACACAGCATTATCTAGCCCCAAGCTAAGCAGAGGTTGTGTTATGGGTAGGTACTAGATAACTGATATCTACATAGATAGATATTTTTTATTATACAGAGAAAACGACCAGAACACCCGGAACAAATACCTGCAGATCGTACAAATATTTGTCCCAAGGTGGGAATCGAACCCGCAACCTCCTGCGTCGCAGGCGGACCTTCGCCCACAGATCCGCGTCACAGAGGTCGACTAAGCAACGAGATCGAACACGTGCCTCGACGAAAATCTCTGGGACCTCTTACGACTCTAACGCCGTTAGCTCCACCTTCAGGGGAAACATTGAAAGTTATCCAAACCTGCTCAGTGACTAAAGATACGTTTAGTACGATTGACGAAAAGTGTCGCATTGCTTTAATAGGTTTTGGATTTTTAGTGTTCGCATTTACGCACTATAAAGCAAAAACCTAAGAATAAAGCTGCCGAAATCGTAAATTTTTGGGAAATTATTAAATTTTCGTAGTAATTAGTACTTTTGCATCAAATGAAAAAGGTGATTCATTCTTTATTCATCAAACAAACGTTATGAAAACCATAACCATTATTCGTTTTTTCCAAATTGCAACTTATCTCTGCGCGTGTGAAATTATGTATTGCTGGAGTTTTGTTTCGAGTTTGTATATATTGTGTACATTTCTTTCAAAAATATCTTGCATTCTAGAAGCGAATTAAGCATGATACTAGATGCTGTTCGCGGCTTCGCCCGCGTTCTTTAAGGTTATTTCTATCCCATGGGAACTGATCTATGGGATAAAAAGTAGCCTATGTTACTCTCCATCCAAAAATTAAGCTGGTTGCTTAGTTAGGGCGTGAAGGAAGGACAAACAAACAAACACACTTTCGCATTTATAATATTAGTAGTATAGATTCGCTGCAGTAAACTTTTTCTTACATTTGTAGCACACTACAAAAAAGTTAACAATACATAATATCTAATGTATACTTACCAAGTTCATTTTTGCTGCTGGCAACCCTTTAGATGACGCTGGCCGTGGCGGCAGGCGCATGACACGCCAGCGAGCCATGTCAATTCTCATGTGACATCCCTAATTCCTTCGTATTAGCTCTGCACAGCCCTAGGGCTGACTAACCTAGTCCTAGTCTTTAAGCTAGTTGGACGCTAGATCAGACCGA
This sequence comes from Eupithecia exiguata, assembly GCA_947086465.1. NCBI lineage: Eukaryota > Metazoa > Arthropoda > Insecta > Lepidoptera > Geometridae > Eupithecia > Eupithecia exiguata. The sequence continues at coordinate 1,844,630 of OX352251.1, forward strand.
TAGACAGCATACTTATCTATAGGAAGATTAGGTACCTTACCTACCTAACCTTCCTATACGTAAAAATATGTAAGTAAGTTCTTATCATTCCGTCATCATTTATATATCTTATTATTCCGTTAATAAAAGGAAATTTAAAAAATCCATCGTACAGTTTGTGATAACTATTATAAGCTTTTTATAGTCCCTGTAATAGTTTTATTCTATTTAGTTTAGGCAGTGAATCGAAGTTGCCCTTGGTGGCCATCAAAATCTATTTTCGATTCACTGCCTAAACTAAATAGACTGAAATTACATATTACATAGGCATAAAAAAAAAGCTTTTAATAGGTATCACAAACTGAGCGATGGATTTTTGAAATTTGCTTTATTAAACGGTATAATAAGATAAAGTAGATGGCGGCGGCGCGGCGCTAGTTTAGATCGGGTATGCGCCTTAACACGTTGGCTACGTATATAATACGCCTTGTACCTTACCTTCGCCTGTACCCGACAGTTGGGGGAGGGAAACCAGACCAACAGACAATTGTCCGAACCCTACAATATGAACACTATCGAACTTATCGACTAAGTGGTTACTAATTGATGACGTTTTAGGTAAAATATTCCCTGCTAATGCATTTCAGTCTAGACGTAATAAAGAATTCGCGTTTCACGATAAATTAATATTGGCAAGAATTGGTTGGATTGAAAGAAAGCGAAGATTAGTTTCGTTTTTACCTTCGTCTGGTAATAAAAGGTTTTCAAACGTTGTTGGCCCGAATTAATTCATTTAATGAAGACATTACGACGTTTCGAGAGATAATTGTACTATACGTCGATAAATATAGTGTCAGTATCGAGTAAAAATACAAAATTACTAAAGAAAATTGTGTTTTTTTATTATGATTTAAAAAGACAATAGGCTTCTTTTGAATACTCGTATGCGCTATACAATGTCGTAAAATATTAAATTAGTCTTTTGTAACCAGACACGTCATCATCCTCATCAGCCTATATTAGTCCACTGCTGGACATAGGCCTCCCCAACTGTAACCAGACACGTAATATTGCGGAATCACAGACCGCGCGCGACTACTTATGTTCCGCGCAAGGGTGCGACTCCTGCAGGGCTAACAAAGAAAATTACAATCAAATAAAAGTAACAAATTAGAAGTATTTATAATTGAAATAATTGAGCTAACTGCAGACTGTTGCAAACAATCTACAGGTAGCTCAACTGATTCATATCAACCAGTCGGAAGCGTGCCCAAGACGCTGGCTGCATTGCCCCGCTGTATGGCAATGCTGATGCACTGTGCCAGATACTCACCGGTTCTTGTGTCACGTGTCGCTTCGACCAGATACTCACCCACCAGTTCAACAAAAAAAAAGGAAAAAAATAAGCTCTAAAGAAGTATTTATTAATACGAGTATCTTGACTTATTGGCAAAGGATAAAAACGGGACCCTGTTACTAAGACTCCGCTGTCCGTCTGTCACCAGGCCCAGGTCTCATGAACCGTGATAGTTAGACAGTTGAATTTTTTTCAGATGTATTTCTGTTGCCGCTATAACAACAAATACCAAAAAACTGAATAAAATAAATATTTAAGGGGGCTCCCATACAAAAACGTGATTTTTTTGCCGTTTTTATAGATAATGGTACGGAACCCTTCGTGCGCGAGTCCGACTCGCACTTAGCCGGTTTTTTCTTCTTCCAGACGTGTTTATTCTGAAACATATACCTACTAAGGGTTCCTTTTTAGTTTAGCTCATATAGTGAGATATGAATAGATAATGCTTTATTTATTATATTCAAAAAACTTTACCGTTAAACTTTCAGACGTAAAACTGTACTAAGTATAATAACATTATTAGAATGACATCAAACAAAAACTAAAACACAATCTTAAACAACACAATCTCACACGTGTAGCATAAAATGTTTAAATCTGATTTTAGCGGGTCCATCTGACAAAACCTACTTAGCAAAATGACTAGCTAGCAATACGTCAGCACCTCATCTTCTCTTCATACCATTTGAACGACATCGCTAAACTGACTTGGTAGCAAAAAGACTACTTTTTCAAAAGTACTGTTAGTAACAAAAACATTTTATTTAGAAAAAATATGTTTAATAACCAACAAAAAGAAAAGATTATTCTTGTTTTTATAACATAAAAATTACACTAAGAATTATACTTAAACATTAGTTTCAAACCCCTCATTGAAAGAGTCGTTTTTACCCTTAAATAAAAAAAAATTTAATCGGCTTACTAAAATTTAAAAAAATATGTTTCTAATGGTTCTGATGAAGAATTTGCTTTTTAATTTCAAAAATGTTTTCTAAGAACTGCATCTCATTGATGTGTCCATGTTTCAGTGATGTAATTTCATTTTTGAGCATTTTATCAAATTGTATGTGGCGACGCAACCGTCGTGATTTGTTAAAATAGTGCTGCTTGATAGCAATATCTTTCAAGCGTGCTTCTTTTCGCAGGATATACAAAAATAAAAGCAACGTGGCCTTATGTGGGATCCGGACGTTAAGGCGTCTGTGCCAGCTCTCCATGCCATTGTTCGTTCTATGCCTTTCAGTAGCACAACAAATGAGTGAAAATGATTTTTCCCATTGCCGTTTGAAGTATTTAATGAACTTGTCATTACGTGCGGTTTTTGGAGCTCGATTCATTATTGCTCTCCAGCCAGCGTCTATATATTTAATTGGCAATAAAAGCAAATTTGCTGTATGTCTAATAATTTCATTTTTAACCTTAAGTTCGCGGCCCTTTTTCCAAACTGCTCGATTGTAGTGGTAAAAACAGCCCGTAACAACTGCCCTTGGAAACACTGCTTTAAAGGCGTTCATAAGACCTGCTTCATAGTCGTATTTGAAATTGCGAATATCAATATTGAGTACATCTCGTATGAGTGTAAAAAGCCTTATGTACGTGACTTCCGTCTTGTTAGGGAGCAAGGCGTGTATAACGGGCAATATATTAGTGTACTCACTAGAACTATTCAAATCCACATGTATCGAAAAAAATTGAAAAAATGGTTTCGGACACCTTTTAAGGTTCCGTCGCCGAAGAAATATTGATTACGTAATACTTTCAAAGTTTTTTTGGCTAACTTGGAGCAAAACAACAATATTTTGTCATCTCCGCCATCATCTGCTACCAAAAAATCAGACGCCATAATTTTGGGTATGACTACTTCTTGTATTTTCTTGAATTCCGTTCTTTTCACATTCAAAGTTTTCTTCCAGGCTCTATATAGGTTATCTTTCACTTCCGAGTAAGATGGCATTATTAAATTTTCGGACCCTTTTATTGACGACTGTATGAGAACATGTCTTTCAAATATTTTCTTAACCGGTTCCATTTTACTACAAACTTCTTGACGGCACAAATCCATCATCAACGCTCTCTTATTGTCGTCTGGATGAGGTGCACAACAGTGAGAACTTTTTCGTACTATCTTATCTTTAGTGTCATTTAAAGTCACTGAAGCGGAACATTCACCTTTATTTACGCACCTCCACAAGCTTCCATTTTTATTGTTTTTAGCAAAATTATATCTATGGCTGTTATGAAGAAGTGCTTGTTTTCCTTTTTGATTTGTAATAAATTTAAGGTTATCCGGCATTTTCTTGGCTTTCACTGCTTACGCTTCTATTACAACCAAATGAATCAATAACAATGAAACAATATTCGATGTTATCTTTCAAGCATATGTACTTCAACATGACAGCTTCCTTCTTAATTTATAATTGACCAGTCTTGTTTTCAAACTACGAAGTTTGAAACCATGAAGTATTAACACCGTTGTAGCCGATTTCGTATTTTTTGTTCAAAAAGTACTATACCTCGTTTTTTTTAATCCTGCCAATAATGTACACAAATCAATGTCACTATGAAAGTGACAGGACAGCAGAGCAAACCCTTGAATTTTTATGGATCATTAGGTATAGTTCTTGCCCTCGGCTTTGCTTGAGCAGGAAATTTTCATAAAGCTAGAATTATTTTACTAAATACATTCATCTCACAAGGCGCGGGGCCTCCCGCCGTAAAACTACACACGCTGCGCTGCTGGTGTTCTTTTCTGCGAGTCATAATAATCCTAGGCTCACGCACCACCCTTCACTATGCTTGTACCTAACAACAAAGCAAAGCAACATTTGGTTATGCCCTCTGAGAGTAAATAAAACAAACAAATAGGTGTTTTTTTCATAGAGAACTACATTTTAAGGAAGGTTTATTCATAAGTACATTAGTTTTCACTGCCTAAATTACTAATATCCTAGTCCTACAAAGGCGTAGCATTATTTGACCTCAGAAATAAATATAAACAAATACTTTTCTTGTTTTTTTATTTCTTCGTAGCCTATTACAGCTGATTATCAATTATAGTCTTTAAGAAATTAATAAATCCCAAAATAGTGTAGTAGTATAGTATATATATAGTCTTTATCCCGTTGGAGTATTCAAGCCTGTTGTTAAGCCTTCCAAGAAAGCTTGTTTCGATGTCTCTTGACCTCAGTATCCACCCTTGTTTTTATTACTGTATGGCCTGCAACAAAATAGGATATATTTAATATGCAGATCACAGGAAGCAATAATGCATGAGTGATATAAGTCATTTCTCAGAAGCAGTAGGAATGCTTTTTATCCCACTAATATAAGTTTGGATTGATGGATGTTTGTTACTCAATCACGGCAAAACAGCAAACGGACGGAAAGGGTCCGTATGAAATTTGGCATAACGATAGATTATAGTCTGGAAAACACATAGGCTACTTTTTATCCTTTTACTTTTTTTAAATAAAGACATAGACTTTTCTTTGAAATTGAGGTAGATACCTAAATCAATTCTTACCTTCATTAGAACAGATAATTAATTTCGGCGAAAAAACTGACGGACGATTCTTCATATAGCAGAATAGGTGAATTGGTCAATACTTCGTCAAAATTGGTTTTGCTACCTTTTTTCGTGGGCGAAGAAACCCTTCCTGTTGATTTGTGTTCTTTTGCAACCATTCCATGTTCTTTGCGATATTCCCAAGAGCTCGGCTGTTTTGTTGACACACGCGACCAATAGTTCATGTACGTCTGCTTGTACACATTTATTACCATCAGTTTTTCATTGGCTCAGAGTCAGGCTCTTTATCATTATCAGCAAACACACACAACCAGGTAATAACAATAACTCTAACACAGCAAGATCACTTTAACGGGTAGCACACAGAACAGTTCTGTGGGGTAGCATATAACTTCACCAACAGCAAAAACCGGCGGCGCGGCGGCGCAGCCAGAGAAAGAACATTCGATTCCAGAACGGGCGAAGGACGGGAAACCTCTAAGAACTTGAAGAAAATCTTGAAATTATTTTGTTTTCTCCGAGACAGGAAACGAAAGTAGTGTTGCCGCAGTCAAAATTAAAAAGCTCCAGCCGAACCCAAATTTTGTCCGAAATATGACAAAATGATTAGTTTCGTAATATATGAGAAAAACTGCAAAATGATATATTGCAAGCTGAAAATAGAAAGAGTAATCACCTATAAAACTAATATCACTGGGCACAAATTACGTAAAAAATGTATAGTGTGTTTGTGACGCCCTCATGCTCTAAGACTGAACGGATTTGTTTGAATGAAACCAGGATGGTACCAGGGTAGCTTATCTAACATGGATTATCCATTGGCTACAATCCCTGAAAAGTGGAATGATCCAATTCAGCTCAACATACGTAGATAAAAAACGTTCATACCAACGCAGGATACCTACATAATAAATCACAAGAAAGAGCACATAAGGCCTCACCAGACGAATGAATGACTCCCCAAATTGCAGGTAGTAAGAATAGAATGAAATAGAAATACATTTATTTTTAACAACAATATAAACAGTAAGTAGTAACATTACATAAGTTACAGCTTGCCTAAAAAAATTAATTGAGATGACAAGGAAAAGAAAATGAGCTCATGAGGTTAAACTGGCGAATATAATGAAGATAACAAAATCAAAATCAAAAATTCTTTATTTCCATAATTACAAAAATGTACCCTTAGAAAAGGTGAAATCCTTAAAATAAAACACTGACACGGAAATAACGGAAATACTTTTGATTTCTGTCGCTTCGGTATGTAGACTAAAGTAAAAAAGCGACTAAGAAACCTGTTAGTTGTTATTTTTCGAGTTGGAGCAAAACCCGTCCAAAGGTTTTTTATCCCCTAAATAATCTGATATTTTGTAGTAAGCTTCTTTGCACAGAAAGGTTTTGACAATTTGTTTGAATTTATTTATTGATAGATTTTGCAACTCACTAGGAGTTTTGTTGTAGAAGTTTATACATTGCCCTTTAAAAGATACATTAATCTTGTGAAGCCTGGTTGTGGGCACATCGAGTTTATGTTTATTTCTAGTATTTATATTATGTATATCGCTATTTTTAGGAAAGCTTTTGATATTTTTATGTGTACAATAAGTTTTCATAAATATATTGACTGTCATTATGTTTATTTCTTTGAATTTGAACAACTGACTGTTGGAAAATATACAAAAGGGCAACGGCGAGCGGAGTAGGCCGATTTTTTCTAAATCTCTTTCTTTGAGGCACTGAATAAAATACGACGGCATTATAAAAATGTTGTAATATCTACATTATAAGTATTTTAATATCCTATTAAAGTGGTACGTTAGGTATTATTATAATATTCTCTGCTAGTACAGTGGCCACTATGCATGAATATGGTGTATGCTATTGTAGTATATGCCGTTCCGATACGCGTTTTGGTCCGAAAAGACCCGTAGAACGTCACGGTCCGCAAAAGATCCGCAGAGGTAGAAAAAAGTCCAATATAGGCCAAAAACATCCGCAACAGCAACATTTCATTACATTTTGTACCCAATGTGCAGTACCAATGCACATCGACAGAACTATTCCCCATTCCTCAGAATATGACCCAGTGGCACAAAATAATTACCCATAAAACATGTTTATCATTTATTATCTTTGTAAGAAACTAAAGTACTAGATTAAAAATATGCCAGGACCTTAATTTATTGACCAGTTGACAAGTTTTGGTTAAAATTAAAATTCCTAGATTTTTTTACGACAAAACGTAATACTGTCGTAGTTACCTTCTACAAAGGAGGTAAATTTTTTACTGGTATCCCCTATGTTTACTTTTGTGGCAGCTAATTCGGAGATATGGTTTAGTTAGCAACATGATTTTCTAAGAGGTAATAGTTAATGTCTATATACTTACTTGAAATTATATTTAGTTTAGCGTACATAAAGGAAAGCTAATAATTACCTTTTTGAAACTTCTGTAACCCTAGTAATTTTCAGAAACCGAATCAGGATGCAACATTATAATATATATGATATTTAAACCATAACCACTGCTCATTCTAACAAGTCTTAAAATTTCAGTATTTAGTAAACACGACATGATTAGGATTTCAACTTTTTATAAATGACTGTACCTGTTTTGAAAAAGTAGTCTTTTTGCTACCAAGTCAATTTAGCGATGTAGTTCAAATGCTATGAAGAGAAGATGAAGTGTTGATGTATTGCTAGCTAGTCATTTTGCTAAGTAGGTTCTGTCAGATGGACCCATTTTAGTATCCTGGCACCGCTGAAAACCAGCGCTTCTATGGCATAAGTGCCACAGCAGCATTAAGCTGAGCCGGTGACCTTTTTGTGTAACATTTAATTTAATACTAGTTATAAGAGCAATGAAATACCTATGTCATATTTAACTCTGTTACACAAATAAAGATTTTCTATTCTATTCTATTTCGAAAACGAACGAAAGATCAATTAAATGATTAATTTAAAACCAGAAATGGTATCGAGCATCTGTGCTTTGCTTCGATGATAGGTACCAATGTCGTTAAATATTTTCCACCAATATTCCTTGGGTTTTGTAAACCACCCCATTGTATACAAAAGAATATCCAGGTTTTTGAATCGGAGTAAAGGTACACACTAAACACCATTTGCTGTAATTTTCTCTGTAAAAATTCAGTTTTCCAATAACTACATAATAATATCCGAAATCCCTCCAAAACTTCCCGCGCAAACTTTCCCCGCCATCTTGATTGTCGATGTAAAACCACAGATAAAAGAAAATACATAAACAGTAAGCGTAACACGGAATTGGGTACAAACACAATTACGCCAAGTGGTGCTAAAAGGCGTATATCTCTGGCCTCCTATAAAAATCGCATCATCTGGCCCCTCAGGCATGGTACCTTTGCTCTGTTGATTTTGTAAGGAGGAGTTTAGGCTTGCCTACTGCCGGGTGTTTTCGAGTAAAACAAGTTATTTATTCATATTAAGTATTGACAGTAATAATAAGTTTTATTTTCAGAAAAAGGTTATAAAGTACCTATTTTATAACCTTTTTCTGAAAATAACATAGCATGCACCGACATGCTTAATTCATATTCATTTATTCGGAACCATTTTACAATTGTGTTTAAATTTTTACACAAACACAGCATATTATATTTATATACTAGTATTATACTATAACTTAGTATTATAGCTTAGTATCGTAATTTCGCAGACTGTTGCAAACAATCTACAAGTAGCTCAACTTTGCACTTTGCTTACTTTTTTTTTCTAAGACATCTTTTCTGTTTATTAGACAATTTTTATCCTGAACAATAATCCTACAGATTCGCATAATAAAATAGCGAGGGTTTATTTTTTAATTTTTAGTTGGTTCGATTCCCAGGTGAGACAAGGAATTTTTAGAAAATCTTTGAATGCAATTATGTTTCTTTTTAAAAATAAAGGAATGTTTCCTTTCAGTAAAATGAGCTAACTAAAGGATTTACGGTAGTTCCCCTCCAGGGCCCATAGATTCTTTCCACCCTGTATAGCCGAACATAGGACCAGAGGGCGTTCAGCCGTGGACCAATATAGGCTGTTGAAGAGGAAGGACCTCCTTCCTCTTTTTTTTTTTTCCAAGTCTAATATAAAATGTACCTACTAAAATGTATACTACTCCTCCATTCATAAGGATCGTAAGCGGTATCATTGTCATTTGTGTTTCCGTTCTATTGCATGGCAAAGGCCTCTCATCGTAGCTTCCAGTCTCTACATAAAAATAATTCCGTTTTTGTAATGATGAATAAATAAATAAATAATGCTGGACAATTCACACAGCATCATCTAGCCCCAAGCTAAGCAGAGCTTGTGTTATGGGTACTAGATAATTGATATTCATAATATAATACAATACATTGATAATTACTTGTAATTATACATAACGACCTGAATCCACCCTGAACAAATCTCTGCAGATCGTACACACATTTGTCCCAAGGCGGGAATCGAACCCGACCTCCTGCGTCGCAGGCAGACCTTCGCCCACCGCACCACAGAAGTCGTCACGAATTTAATGAAATACGCCGTGTCAAAACAGAATTTCTAACGCACAAAGTCGAACCATACATACACACTAGACAAGTAAAGTAGACGTTTAAAATGTTAAACAGTGTAAAAGCCTCTTAAACCGCGGTCGCGACCCAGGAATTTACTTAACACTGACAGTAAAAGAGGGTGTAAAATCGTGTATAAAACTGTCATTGAGCATTTTACTGGCGCACTTAAATACGCAGGTACGTGGGATTTAGCGCTAGAGTTGTTTTAGAGACTACACCTTAAGTTGTCATAAAATAGTTTTGATGAAGCGTAAAACTGTCAAAATATTTCTGCTCAGGATTTATCGGCCGAGCTGGCAACCCAGATTTATCCTCTAAACTGTATAGCGAAGATTTATATGAATCTTTTTATTTTATTAAAAGATATAGGTACTCGTAAGTTAAAAATGTATGGCGGATTCACACACTCCTCGCGCAACCACGAGACAGGCCGGGCCCGAGTGAGTAAATGGTGTCGTGTTCTCGTTCGGTTGATAATACTAACGTAATGGTTTTATTGTCTTTGGACGCGACGTCTCGTCCAAAGACAATGCGAGTGATTCCGCCATATTATCTGTATTGTTATTCAAAGAAATGAAAAATCTATATTTTAAGTAGTGTTGCCAGGTGTCCCGATTTGTGCGGAACGTCCCGTTTTTCAGATTCAGGGGTCTGGAGAGGCGTCCCGATTTGCACCTGATCGAGAGACTCAATGTCCTCCGAGGACTGTTTGTTGCTGTTGAATTTCATTATATCCATATCCTAACGAATCCATAGAATCAGTGACCATGATAGCACGACTCTGATTACCAGATTATGAGACGCGAGGAAAGCTTAACTTGGTATTACCTCAGACGAGACAAGCGAAAGTTAGCAAATCTTTTTTAGTAAACAGTGTTAGATTTTATAATGTATTGCCAGCCAATATTACCAATCATGGCGAAAAGGCATTTAGGACCACCATAAAAAAGCACCTCACTGAGAGAGCCTACTACGACATAAAGGCTTATATCTCAGATCACAATTTTTGGAACGATATCACTTAGACCGCACTCCTATTGTTTGTTACAATATATTTTGTACTTGATAATATAATTTACGATTAAGTAAGACTTACTTAAGTGCAATGTAACGTGCCTATGAGAAAAAAATGCATGAAGCTGAGATTGTTCAGTTATTTGTGCGAATTTGACGCAGGGCTGCTGACTGCTAAAACTAGCTTCCCTAAAAATAGCGATATACATAATATAAATACTAGAAATAAACATAAACTCGCTGTGCCCACAACCAGGCTTCACAAGATTAATGTATCTTTTAAAGGGCAATTTATACGTTTCTACAACAAAACTCCTAGTGAGTTGCAAAATCTATCAATAAATAAATTCAAACAAATTATCAAAACCTTTCTGTGCAAAAAGGCTTACTACAAAATATCAGATTATTTAGAAGATAAAAAAGCTTAGGACGGGTTTTGCTCCAACTCGAAAAATAACAACTAATAGGCTAAAGGTTTCTTAGTCGCTTCTTTACTTTAGTCTACATACCGAAGCGACAGAAATCAAAAGTAACACTTTATTTCCGTGACAGTATTTATTTTAAGAATTTGACCTTTTCTAAGTGTACATTTTTGTATTTATGGAAATAAAGAATTTTCTATTTTGATTTTGAATGGTAAAAGTTAGTAGAGATATTAGATTTGGTTCACGAACGCAAAGAGTGAGACTCGGTTACGGCTATATCTACGTTTAATACCTACCTTATAAACTCCATACTTATATCAATAAAAAAACACTATTTGCTTATTTAAAGAGCGATACGAAATCACAAAAAATCTTTGCTCTTGGTAATTTCGTTGTAACTCTTAAAACAATTTAAAAAGATGTTCTGAAATTCCATTTTATCGGAATCGAAAATGTTAAACTTTGAACAGTCAAGTGTTATCTTTGACCCTCGTAAAACAAGTATAAAACTTGAAAAACATTTCCATATGTGTGGGGTAACAGTATTATCGACAAACTAATGCTGTTTGGACTTTATATTGACTAGTGTTGGCAACACTCTTATTCGCTGAAATATTTCATTTTGTCTATGCTATCGGTAGTCTATGTCTGTTTACGGCGGCTGTGGCGGACTCGTCTGAACGCAAATGACTCCATACAAAACTGACTGACTGAACCAAAAAGGAATAAAAGTCACATTACTGACAAGGTCAGTAATAGGTGACGAGGTCAGCGTAGCGCAGGTCCAGGCCGTCACAGCGCGGTCAGCATTGCAACCTATTGCAACCCTTCATGGACGAGCTGAACTGAAGCCTTTATAGCATGGACAGCAAGGGCTGCAATGATGACCATGCTTGAAGGCCGACCATAGCAAGCTTAGTATGAGGCCAGCTTATCGTGGCCAGCAGGGTAGTCATTGCGGACCGAGGCTTGTATAGTGCTTTACTTAAACAATGCGAATAATGTAATAAAAAAATTTAATTATAACGGCTTCGTTCATAAAAAAAAGTAAGAATTTGCACCTGAATCAAAACTTATATTCACGATGTATTAGACGCCTTTTCGGGTAAACCCGAAAGGTCGACTTTACTCAAAGATGACTGTCAAAATAACCACCAGATGGAGTTTTATTTACTGTCTAAACTGAATACAAACTAAATTGGAACCATACTGTGTTAAATTATGGGCGTACCTACCTACATTAATAGGTACCTAAGTATCTAACTGATTGAAGATTATAACACTTTACAGCCCACGACGCTGATGTCAATCTGCTTGTTCTTCCAGCGCTGCAGCAGCGCCAGGGTGGGCAGTGAATACGCTAAAATAATTAAGTATTAGTATGTTTTATGGCTCAAAGGATTAGCAAGCTGAAGTGGCAGTGGGCTGGCCATATCGCGAGAAGAACCGACAACCGCTGGGGTAAACGTGTTCTTGAGTGGAGACCGCGACTCGGCAAACGTAGTGTAGGACGCCCTCCGACCAGGTGAGGTGACGATTTGCGAAAGACTGCTAGCAGATGCTGGATGCGTCAAGCTGAAGACAGGGCGCAATGGCGCTCATTAGGGGAGGCCTTTGTCCAGCAGTGGACTGATATAGGCTGATGATGATGATGATGAATGAAGTATTCGATTTCACTAAAACATTTCTCTATGAGCCAGCCACAGAGGTAGGAATTTTTGTCACAAATTTGATAATTGGGATATCTCTTATGTCTAGGAGTTTTATAACAAAGACTTTAAAAACAGGTAGGTAGTTTTCATCCGGGAATTGCGCTTGCAAAGCCGTAAGCAAAACCAAGTGGTGTCATATATGTGACAATTCCGCAGAAAATCCTTTTTAACCCCATCACTAGCGCCATAAAATAATATGGTGTTTAACATCGCTGACAATTTGATTCCACGCCAACACTGACGTTCAAAATGGCGGTTATCGACACTTATTGCTAAACCACTTTGTATTATAATTTTGTAGATAATCAGCTCCATTTAGGGCCCTTTGAAGTGGACATATCAAGTCCGAATCAATTGAAAACTTATAAAGTGACAGTTATTTAAATATATTCAAGTATAATCATTTATTTTTATTGTAAAAGGTGTGTAATTTATACAGCTTCCGTGGTGTAGTAGACGGATAGGTCAGAAGCAGCGGTCAGATGCGGGTTCGATTCCTGATATGGGAAAAATATATACGCGTCCGACTTTACACTAAAAAACCAATTAAGTATGCCAAATAATTAAGCACTAAACACACACTATAACTAACACTATAACAACTAAACTATAATTAACGGCAAACATTTGGGACCGCCAAGAACTCCTTCAAGATATGTGTTACAGGATATATAAATTTCAAAACTCCACAGTCAATGTTTTTGTCAGAAAACGGGTTCAAAAACACCTAATTATCGTGGTTTTGCCTTAAAATGCATAATTGCACAAGCAGCGCAGCGATTCAAATTCGAGTTCTAAAACCAACGAAAAACTAATGAATTTCAAAAAAAAGCTTTTAAAACCAAAAGTTGTTTCGAAGTACTGCGATTTGCTCTGCGAAATACTTTCTACCAATATTGCTTTGGTTTTTGTAACCCCTTTGTTTACAAAAAATCAATTCAATTCAAGAACCGAGTATAAAGTCTAAAATGCCTAGTCATTTGACTTACCGTCTAGGTCATACAAACGCTAATCTACAAATCAACTTTTTATAAACATAGGTACCCTAATTGCTAGCCTGCAAAAAGTCACATTACGAAACTATTAGCTGGGTGCCGTGACTTACCTCACGAGATTATTATAAGAAATGAAATAAGTTACTAAATTTTTTTTTGATTTGGCGGGACTCGAACCCGCGCCCCACCCTCACGGGTGTGCTCTAACCAACTAAGCCACGAAACTTTAGTCGGTTCAACCGAAAATCTTTGGGAGGTCCCAAAGATTTTCGGTTACTTACGGACTATAGCGCCGGTGGCTTCACCTACAGGGGGTAACATTACAGTTTAACCATTACAGTTTTACAGGTTAACTGTAATGTTATCCCCTATAGGTGGAGCCACCGGCTCCGTGCTTTATCCTCTAGCGGATAAAAACGGCTTTTACACTCAGATATCGAAGAGCAAAAATACTCTTTCCGAGATGGGGGGATGAAATAGTTATTTGTTATACAAGAGTGCAAAGTTGCTTTTTAACCGCGTGCTCAATTTTGATAACCGAGCAAGCGAAGGATTCTAAAATTAGAATCCTGAGCGTTGGCGAGGGAATCAAAAGAGCACGAGGTAAAAAACCTTTGCACTCGAGTGCAACACGTAACTTTACATCCCACCTCAGCGAGGAAAGAGTATTTTTACTCTTCGATATCTGAGTGTAAAAGCCGTTTTTATCCTCTAGTGGGATGAAAAGAAAATGATCTCTTTCGTTTGGAGCCAGATCGGACTGAAGATTAGCTACTAAAATAGATTTAGTAAAATTCTGCAACAAACATACAAACTTCTCCCTTCACATTAATCTAAAAAGCCAAACATAAAAACAAGTCTTTGTGTAATATTTCCAAGAATAAACCAAATCTATCAATGTCATTCACAGTTTTATGTAATGGTTCAAAAGTTTGCATTTCGTACATTTTCAACCTTATTGTTCAGAACTTAAGGCGCTTAGATTTAAAAGTTTTTTGTGAAAAGTCAAATTGTGAGAAAATAAAGGAAGCTCTAATAATTATGTGGTTTGTTTTAAATTACTTATTTAGTGTGAATACGTTTTGAGCTACCGTGGCTAATTCTTAATAATAACAGTAGGATCTAATGTATAAATAAAGAACAAGCTGCTGCTCGCGGGTTCGAACGCGCTTTCCAAGTAGAATATAAGGATGAAAATATTTAGTAACAATTCCGCGAAAAAACCTTCTCCGATAAGTTCTAACAAAATGTAGTCCGCGTTGTAGAAGAAAAACGACGCCAACTACAAAATGAAAAAATACCTATCAAAGCAAGACGTCAACTAGTTTCGTCTCTCCACGAGACATCATCAGGACACCACAATACTCGACCTTAACACTGAGAGCGCCAAGCAACAACGGCAGAGTTCCACCAGAGATGTTGCCTCCGAGCTCCGCGCGCTTCTTCTACAACGCGGACTACATTTTGTTAGAACTTATTGGAGGTTTTTTCGCGGAATTGTTACTAAATATTTTCATCCTTATATTTTGCAATGGATTTCCGCAAAGTAACGCCTGAATCTATTATTTATCTTTGCAAGTAGCCTATGTCCGTCCCCGGGATACTATTTATCTCCCTGCCAAATTTCATTAAAATCCGTTCAGCTGTTTAGGCGTGAAAAGGTAACAGACGGACAGAGTTACTTTCGAAGTTGTAATATACAAGCAGCGACTGTTGTTGTCTGCTTACGTTTTTAATCTATATTGGTTACTAGCAGCGCCTCGCGGTTTCACCCGCGTAGTTCCCGTTCCCGTAGGAATTTCGGGATAAAAAGTAGCCTATGTCCTATTCCAGACTATAATATATCTCTGTGCCAAATTTCATCCAGATCCGTTTTGCCGTTCTGGCGTGATAAAGGAACAAACATCCATCCATCTATCTATCCATCCATCCATCTAAACTTTCACGTTTATAATATTAGTGAGATGAGATTCCCATTGCTGGGAGACAGAGAAGTGTTAAGCGTAACATGTAGTACGATTATCACATTTTGTCCATAGATTGTATCTGAACATAATTCGACTATTAAAGTTTCCTCAACATCCTTTATCTCAAAATATCATCTTTTTTAGGGTTCCGCAAGTTATTAGGCACACCTTAATCTATATGTAATGGGTTCACATGTCTTGCTGGTAATTACACAGGGTATGGTTTTCGACCATATTTTATGGTACAGTAAGCTGGGGTGGTCCAAGTTAAAAGCTAAGCGAGAACAATAAAACTACAATTTATTAAAAACTTTTAAAATTCGGTTCAATTGTTTCAATTGTAAATATGTACTAGTTTTATTTTAATTCTATTATTTGCTTGTAATTTTCTTTGTTGATAAAGAATTTAATTACATACTAAATGTTTATAGCCGGATACATACCATTATAATATGAAAAATAGTACTTATAAAGTATTTGAGATTTTTAGGTAATACATGTAGATACAAATAAATTTGCATCAGTATTGCTATACAGCGGGGCAATGCAGCTAGCGTCTTGGGCACGCTTCCGACTGGTATTGATATTGATCAGTTGAGCTACTTGTAGATTGTTTGCAACAGTCTGCAGTTAGCTCAATTGTTTCAATTGTAAATACTAGTTTTTATTTAATTCTATTATTTGATTGTAATTTTCTTTGTTAATAAAGAATTTAATAACATACTAAATGTTTATAGCCGGATACATACCATTATAATATGAAAAATAGTACTTATAAGTATTTGAGATTTTTAGGTAATACATGTAGATACAAATAAATTTGCATCAGTATTGCTATACAGCGGGGCAATGCAGCTAGCGTCTTGGGCACGCTTTCTACTGGTATTGATATGGATCAGTTGAGCTACTTGTAGATTGTTTGCAACAGTCTGCAGTTAGCTCAATTGTTTCAATTGTAAATACTAGTTTTTATTTAATTCTATTATTTGATTGTAATTTTCTTTGTATGTAGATTAAGTGTTAATACTAGTTGTAATTGTTTTATTATGTTGTTGTTAAGAATGCAAGAAAATAACACAGTATTTGATTGATTTGAGTTAAAAAATATCTCGGTGTGGACAACAGGAATGATATTAATAAAACCGCTCTCGCTACAGCCTATGACTTACCTCCGACCACAGGCGTGGCCCAAAGTCAGTGGGCGTGATTCTAAGTACCGGTTTCGATTAGATTCCAACGAATTAGTTTATTTTAATTGTATTTTGGTTATCAAATCTTTTTGGGAACCACAACGGTCTCGGAATTCGTCATCTGATGTTATTAATTTAATTTTAGAGGATTTAGAACAAGATTTAAAACGAAAAAGCTACTCAAGATTAAATATACGATTATGGGTTTTCATAAAAAAAGGATTACGTTTAGTTATAGACGGCCGATGTGGCGCGGTGGGCGAAGGTCCACCTGCGACGCAGGAGGTTCGATTCCCGCAACCTCCTGCGAACAAATGTTTGTAAGATCTACAGGTATTCGTTAAGGGTGTTCTGTTTTTCTATGTATAATAAAAAATATGTATTTGTTAAACACACATGTTATGTATTATGTATAGCCGTTTTTAGTACCTCAGCGGGCAAAGGCTCCATTGTAAACTGACAATAAATATCACGCGCTCTTTAAGCTCTGCGTCCATAGCATCGGTATCGGAATCGTGCGCAGATGTCACAGTAGGCCGCATATAGGGCATATAGCATAGTAACTCGTATGACGACCTGGTGATCACGACAGTGGATTCGAATCCTTATTTTCGGATGAAGAACAAGTGAAAGAAAAAATATAGCAGATTATATTATTTATTAATTTATATTTAATTATTAAATGGATTGTAAAAAAAAACCTACAGCCTATGTTTTAAATGTTTTATGTAGGTATTAGACTCAGACAGTTTTTCATTTGCTTGTCACATCGTGTGTTTGTCAACAATTTGCCATTTAGTT
Source organism: Eupithecia exiguata (assembly GCA_947086465.1). Taxonomy (NCBI): domain Eukaryota; kingdom Metazoa; phylum Arthropoda; class Insecta; order Lepidoptera; family Geometridae; genus Eupithecia; species Eupithecia exiguata. Next base: position 1,862,176 of record OX352251.1, read on the forward strand.
ACTAACAAATTGTCTACCAGGCTCTCGTCAACGATGTGTTTAAACTATTCAAAAATAACAAGCGAATGAAAAACCGGATTACTGGCATCTCGGCTGTTAAGTAACTAGTATAAACACACATGTTATGGTGGATTCCTGGGAAATTAAGGACAGTGAAATCCCGGGACCAATCCCCATTCGCTACGTACGATTCCGTAGCCAATGCGGTGGACGCACAACTTTATCACCAAAACCCCGCTATAAAATCCTTTAGCTATAAAAGCCCTTAAGTTCTCTGTAAGTAAACCTTAAATATTCTATTTCTTGTTACAGGTACTAAGTTCGAATTGGATCTAAGGTCGGGACCAAAGCATTAGGTCCCGGGGCCGATAAAATAAAAATTACTGACCGCAATGAAGACCCTAACATCCTCACGACCTTGTGTCACTCTTTGACGTCGAACTATCACAGGTTCACTATGAAATTAACTAACTTTTTCGTACGGTACTACGATTTTTGCTATTATAGTGCGTAAAACTTTTGAAACTATCATACCTAGTTATTGACATAGAAGTCATAAATGACGGGATATTTACCGTCTTCACTTTCCATCAGGTGAAATTCGAACGGTGGACGTGGTCGAACGAAGGTCTATAGACAAAAAAAAATTGCTTGCGTTTTCCTACATTGTGCCGAAATATAGGAATATAAAGGCGCTATGGCGCTCATTAGGGGAGGCCGATGTCCAGCAGTGGACTGATATAGGCTGATGATGATGATGATGATAGGAAAAAATCAAATTATGGTAAATATTCCGTTATTATAATGACTTCTATAGTGCGTAGGTAAGCCTCACTCTGGGCAAATTTTCTTAGAAATTATTAATGTTTCAAAATTATTTTGACTCTGACGGGACATGAACCCGCAACTCCTGCATATAGTTTTATGACTCAGGGAATAGGCTACGTTAGATCCAGGTTCAACGTATCAAACCCGTTGGTAGAAATTTAAATATGTCCCAAAATTCGCTTGAGTCCGATGGAAGTCCCGGAGTTTTTAGACTTCTACGTCACTTGACCTCGTGGCGCACTTCGCAGTGCATCCCGTAGGTTGGGTTGTGGGTTCGAGTCCTGACGAATTCAATTTTTTGGGACATTATTAAATTATCGTAGAAAATCGCCCCAGTGCGAGTTACGTACTATAATATCAAAAACCTTATAATTTTCGGACGAAAGCCTTGTGTACAATTTGATTCTTAAACCTGTATGTTACCTACAGCGTGTAGATCTGGAGAACAGCCAGCAAAGCAAACCTCGCCGCCATCATCCAACGAGCGCAAAAAAAAATCCTATGCTCCTTAACCAACTCATCCTGTTGTTGTGGTGGAGCACTAACAGGGAAATTCACGACTACCTGGAGGTCCCTACGGCTGACGAAGAAATCAAACCACTAAACAGTCCTGTGACTACCTCAAGCATCACTCCAATCCAAGAGCTCTTGTAGAGAACCTGACACAAAACAGTTGAAAATAATAAAAAATTAACATTTATTTCAGGCAACATTAGTTTGGTAGGTACTGGATGTGAAATACTTAAAAACTGCGGCCCATATAAAATACATATATACCGTAGTCTAACATATATAAAATAAACCTATTTACTACCGCGCGCGGTAGTAAATTGGTTTATTTTATGTACTTTTTTTACTTTTACTTACGCGGCCACGTAGAGTCGGTGACGTGCGACACTCAATATATACTGCGACCGGTAATCGTTCGCAAAAACGCCGGAACAGGACATTCTACGGCCAGAATTCTACCATAATGAAGTACGAAATTTTCTCAGTTGGAATACGCACCACAAACGATTTAAATATTTATTTACGCGACACCAGCCGCTCGACCCTCACCAAGGTGTTGGTCTTCCTCTTCACATACTCCACGATCTCCTCCACCTTCGTGGTATAGTGAAGCCATGTTCTGAACAACCTTTTACCGGAAGGAAGAAGCACTACAGAGCCCCAATCCTATATGACAGCGGCGCACACAAAAAATTCGCTTGTTTGGTGAACGATGATACACCAAATGACCTTTAACCTGACCTGGACCTTTCAAGTGAAGCCTTGCCCTTTGAGCACTACGCCCTAACCTGTGCCGGGGCCGTAGGGTCACGTAATAGCACATTAAGGTAATAAGGGACCCTTGAAGTCCCATTGATCGCTTTGGAGTGTTCAGGACATTATGGAGAAAGTTCGTCTTGTACTTTGTATAGGGGATTAAGTCACGAACTCGTGAAAAAATGTGTATCTATTCAATTTATTTTTCATCGCATTTTATTTATTTATTACTAGCTACGACCCGCGGATTCGCCCGCGTGGAAATTTATGTGTCAAATAGAGAACAATATGGATAACGAACACTTAGATTAAGATGTTTGAAAAATAATACTATTGGTATTAGTTTTTTGGTATTAGAACGGAATAGATGATAAATTATTGACTTTGTGATTTATTTCTACCGATTTTTGAGTGAATCGAATCTATAATTTTCCATATAAATTATACCACACTTTTAACCCCCTCAGATATTTTTTTTGAAAATTAGATTAGCCTGTGTGTGATTCTAGAACTTAAACTATCTACATACCAAATTTAATCTAAATAGGTTAAGCAGTTACGTGGTAAGAAACATTCACATAAACTTTCGCATTTATAAAATTATAAGTAGGACTAGAATTGTCGTAATTTGAAGAATTCAGATCTTCAGCACAGTGCTCGCAGGGACGCGGAAAACGCGCGACTGGAGCCGCCCTGAAGAAGTCCCACTGGATCCCTAAAGGAAGAAACGTTGGGCGTTCTTCCAACACAATTATGATTCATAGTTAACCCGCTAACATTCACAATGAACTAGCTGCTTCGCGCGCGCTTTTTAAGTAGCCTCTGTTCGTCGCTGGGATACTATTTATTTCCCTGCTAAATTTCATTGAAATCCGTTCAACCGTTAAGGTGTGAAGAGGTAACAGACATACAGACAGAGTTACTTTCAAATTTATAATATCTATGTATAGATTCATCACAAGCTCTGCTTAGCTTGGGGCTAGATGATGCTGTGTAGATTGTCTACCATTATTGTTTATTTATTCAAAAAGCTAAATTCCTTGACTTGCACCTGCCAATCGAGAGGCGTGTTGTGGTCAGCTAGCCGCATGGGAAAGTCCAACATTGGGACATAAGGTACATTGGGCATTGGAGCATCAGGGATCCAATGGACGACCTGTTGAGCCAGCGGCTTCTGCGGCACGTTCGCATCGGTGAACTTGGGAACTTTATTCCGAGAAGACAAGTCGACATTCAGTTTGAACTTTACTATTTTACTGGAGGAGTTGCGGTATTCCGGCATTCCCTGTTGTCAAAGGGTTTTGGCATTTGGGTTTTAACCTACCCACACCTGAGTTAGCAGCTTTGATAAATTTTCAAAGACTTTTACATAATTGACGGCCTCTGTAGCGCGGTGGGCGAAGGTCCCGCCTGCGACGCAGGTTGCGGGTTCATGCGAACGAATGTTTGTACCATCTGCAGATATTTGTGTGGCGTGTTCTGAGTCTCTTCTTATTTATGTATCTTTCGGATTTTTATGGGACCAAAATGGGATCATTTTATATACAATAGCGAAATAATAGGCTACTTGACTACTACTGGGAAATAATTCTAACGTATTGTCTGATAAAAATAATGCAAAATGTAATTAATATTTCTTCAAGGCCAGTCGTATTAGTTATAAAAACTAATTTTAAAGTTTGAATAAAATAATGCCGCGCCAAAACGATAATCTCTGTCATGGCTCCCGTTTTCCAAGCTGACGTCACCCCGCCATACCACACCTAACAAGAAAAACTCATTGACACTGTCATCTGTAAAAGTGTGACGTCATAGTTTAATTCATAGTTTAGTTCATAGTAATTAAATTGTAAGTTTTTTTTTAATACCTACCATGAAATAGTAGGCGCAATGTTGTTATGTCATACAGGTGTGTAGGCAAACTAAAAAGTATCAACTGTCATCAGCAACATCAGCCATTTGGTTAGGTACCAGTACCACATCCAACTGACGTCATGACCACAGAGCAATAATATAGCGTATAATGCGTCCAGCGTTTTTGTCAAGTTACGCGCGCAACTTGAAAATGTATATTAAGGGGTGTAATACCCTATTGACAGAGAGATCGATGAACATACATTACATATTCAGCCGAATGTAGAACCTCCTCCTGAAGTCGGTACAATGTATTTTAATGTTACCAGATAAAGCCCATATTTCAATGCACGTTCATTATCTGTGCTGCAGAGGTGCTTTTCAGGTTTGGGACAAGCTTACCACCACAGGCCGCATTTGCCTGAGCCCAGTTTTTCCCAAAAGGGGAAACCTTAAAACCTAAAAAGGTTTAGAAAATTTCCTTGTATACGATCATCAAAAAACATCCAAAGAAATTACAAAATGGCGCATGCAAATCTAAGGCTGTCAAATAAACGAATACCGTGCTAGAGTCAGACAGATCCCATTCAAGAACAACGACTCCGAGACGTGTCTGAGACAATGGTGTCTGTGAGACGACACGACAGATCGGGCTCGTTCTCTTTGGGACTCAGTTATTTGATTAATTTAATAGAGTTTGTTAGGAGAACAAAATACCTACTTAATCGAAAGAGCCCGGCCACACGCTACTTCAAACTCGCAAGCATGTAGCATTGACATGGTGAAGATTCGTCTAGTGTTTAATTGAGCGTGTAGCCGGTCATTTTCGCTGCGCCGAATCGATCTCGACGCTTTGCTTGTTTGTATGTTGTTTTTGTTATCAGCAAATATTAAAAGAAAACTCTTAATAAAAATATCTTTTGTTAACAACATCGTGACACCGAAAATTGAAAAATGAAAACATGTTATAAACTTGCGGTACTCATAGTTCAGTTTTGCGTAGTCCAGTTTGCACGAGCTTACTTGTACGTGTGGCCACAGTACCGTGTTCAGACTTTGCACAATCATAACTGCACTAACTGAACTGCGTAAACAAGACTGAGCTTGTAGCCGGGTTATTAGATTTTGCACATGTTGTGTGTATGTATTCAATACACATTAACATTTTCATTGATCATCCCCGCAGCCGCGGCGCGCTCCTTCGTCAGTTTCAGACGTGAAATTTTAGGACTGGCTATTATGCCATCGTTAAACCATTTTAAGGATTCAGCTTTTGCCATTTGGCATCGTGACCCTAAAAGTGGGGCACAATCGTAGTCGACCTACACCTGCGTCTGCAATTCCAAATCCATTCAACGTGTCTTGTTCTAAATAAACAGACGTGTATGACATCTCACGGCGTCGGGAATGCTCGGGAGAGATCGTGAGTGTTCGGGAGAGATGGCAGTTTCGACGGGACGAATAACAGGGTGCAAGTGGAATGAACATTTTGAAATCTTACGTAATATTCAACGATCACATGATTATAAACTACTAGCGGTCCGCCCCGACTTCGCACGGGTATATTCCATCGCCTATGTTTATCAGGGATAATGTAGGATTCTAATGGTGAAATAATTTTTCAAATCGGTCCAGTAGTCTCGGAGCCTATTCAATTCAAACAAACAAATATTTCTTCTTTATAATTTTATTAGTGTAGATAGTGAAGCGCCCATGAACGAAGAAAAAAAATATTTTTTTGTCCATATAGTTGCCTTACTAGGTACATGCATGCCAAAAAATGACTCGATGATTGAACATTGATATTAATATTCACTATACCTACCACAGAGTCGGGGCCCAAACGAAGCCTTATACGCCACGTCATACGTATTAAAAATCTTATCAATCGTAGTCTATCAGTAATGGATGAAAACCGTAAAAAGATAATAAATAAACCGAATGCAGATAAAAATAGTCGTAAAACCAAGAGTCTACCCTAAGACTTCAGACAGTAAATAAAAAATATTTGTGACAAACCTTGGAATCTGCACTGAAACTATCAAAACATGATAATGGTAGATAATAAAAAAAAGAAACAAAATAAATCATTCCTAGAAAATGCACCTTATTTTTAGTGCGACATAGTAAACAACGAATCCAGTAAAGACAGGGAAACACGGAACAATATCCTTGGGGCTAGATGATGCAGTTTTTTTTGTTCAACTATTAGGATCCACATTCGTATGATAAGAAACCGGTCATTCGTAGTTGAAGAAGATAGAACATAAATTTAATTTAATTATTTATTGTTATAATAACACAAATATAACAATAAATAATATATAAATCAATTACAATTAGTATATTTTTATATATATTGCCTGAAAATCTAGGCCGTCACCAGAAGGAAGAGTGCGTAGAATGCTTGCAGCATTGCCACGTTGAATGGCAATGATAATTCGTTGACCGAAATAAAAGTCAGCTTTCCGATCACATGTGGACTCTATTAGGAGTTTTGTAAATAGAATATCATTTATTTCGACACATAACATATTGGCTCATACGATGAACTATGCTAGATGATGCAAAGTGAATTGTCCATTTATCGACAGCTAGCTCGCGGGCCACTCTTTTGAAGCGTAGGAAGCCATTTTGTCATTTTCATTATTGGAGTTTTTTTTTCGAGTGTATGAAAAATGTAAAAGTGTACTGAAAAATTATCAAGTTGACTTACTGCCTTCATTTTTACATTCTGAATAACAGTAAGAAAGTCCTATAGCGTACTCCGATTTGTATTCCCTTCTCGCGCTTCCGTTTTTACTCCGATCTACCGTTTCTAATACGCGCTTGATTTATCGGAGGAAGTCAGGGGCGGCAGCGGGGTTACTTTCTTATAGTCAGGGGCGGCAGCGGGGTTACTTTCTTATAGTCAGGGGCGGCAGCGGGGTTACTTTCTTATAGTGGCCAAGTGAGTCTCACTGAGAACTTGGAATCATCCGTGCAACGTGTGACACATCTCATGACGGAAGTATGTGTATCAAGCGAAAGGTTAGTAGGTACGTAATGTCAATTAATTAAATGTGAATAAATAATACTGGATAATTCACACAGCATTATCTAGCCCACCTTCATCATTCGTACCGCTGGGGTTTAGAACACGCTTCCTGCTGTTTTTTTCCGGTCAATTACAACCTGGGTCTCTTCAAGACGGGAGTGAATAGGTGTCTTCTAGACCTTCGTGATACAGCCACATCTTCACTTTCCATCAGGTGATATTGTGGTCAAACGAAGGTATACCTTCGTTGATTAGCATAGTCATATAGTCATAGTCTATAGAGACTATAAAAAAAAGTCGATTGTTACGCCACGTCCGCCTAGGGATACATTCAGATTAAAACCCACATCTTCTTTATCTTAGACCATTTATACCTCTCAGTCAATGTTTATAGAGGAAAACGGAGAGTCTGTCCGTCTGTAAACAACTAAATCTGGACTACGAATTGCACTTTTACGTTACGTCTTAAAGAAAATACGGCTTTTGCTTTATCGTTGCCAAAATCTCACTCAAATATCAATTTCTCTCTCTGTCTTGGCCGAAGATCTCAAAAGGCGCAAATATGTAGGTCTCGACAGAGCCTACGCATTTGCTCCCTTCGAGACCCTAGGTCCGTGGGGTACCGAGGCTCTTCAAGTTTTCAAAAAATTATCTGAGCGTCTGGTCGAAGCGACGCGTGACCCGAGAGCTGGTGAGTATCTGGCGCAGCGCATCAGCATTGCGATACAGCGGGGCAATGCAGCCAGCGTCTTGGGGATGCGCACGACTGGTATTGATATGGATCAGTTGAGCTTCCTGTAGATTGCTTGCAACAGTCTGCAGTTAGCTCAATGATTTTTTGAATGATTTTTGTTGATTTTCTTTCAATTGATTGATTGAAAAAAAAATTGATTGATTTCAATTCAATGATGAATTGAATCAAATGATTTTCAATTGTTAATACTAGTTTTAATTTAATTCTATTATTTGATTGTAATTTTCTTTGGTAATAAAGTTAAGAAGCGCCTGCTCTTATGTTTTTCGTTTCGTCGGTTAAACGCTGTTTATAAAGGACGTCCACCGGTTCGATGACGTACCCGAAACCATACAGTAAAAACGCGCAAAACTAAGGCTAGACCTGGCCCCGAGTAGCACAGGCAGCGTAAGTACTTAACTTAGGCTAGACCTGGCCCCGAGTAGCACAGGCAGCGTAAGTACTTAACTTAGGCTAGACCTGGCCCCGAGTAGCACAGGCAGCGTAAGTACTTAACTTAGGCTAGACCTGGCCCCGAGTATCACAGGCAGCGTAAGTACTTAACTTAGGCTAGACCTGGCCCCGAGTAGCACAGGCAGCGTAAGTACTTAACTTAGGCTAGACCTGGCCCCGAGTAGCACAGGCAGCGTAAGTACTTAACTTAGGCTAGACCTGGCCCCGAGTAGCACAGGCAGCGTAAACTTAACCCCCGAATACTCAAGCGCAGTCTCAAGTGACGATTTTTTGATACATTTTTATTAAATTACGTCAAAAAACCGCGACATGAGACGAGCTTAAATGTGAGTTCCGTTTGACTATTCGGGGGTAAGAGTCGATGATACCTGAAACCGCTTAGCTTCAGCGATCGTATCTTTCAAAATACTAAAGCATTTACTTTGATATTAATATAAGTTGTAGCTCTGGATTGATGCTTGAACGCTTGTGTTTTGAAAACACGATTAAGTACATAAAATCATCTCCATAGATAAGAAAACCAAACGCTCTAAACTGTACAAAAAATCGTCGCTTTTCAATAAATACCTACTTTAAAATATGTCTTGATACTTTTTACAGTAAACAAACAGAATATACAGCAGACAGTGTGTGTTTTAGATTTTCAAAATCACTATTATGTATTAGATAATAAGCAAAATTTTTATTTTTGCATCTACGCCGCTCTGCTCTGTCCCGCTCCTTTGAACGCGAAATCCTATGCCTATTCTTTCACAAAATGGCATCAACATAAAGTTTTTCACAAAACTTTATGTTGATTATGTTTTTGTGAATTTTATAAATTTTTGTGAATTCTTCACAAAATCTATCACTTTATGTTAATGCCATTCGCTTTAGGCCTATGTCCAGCAGTGTGTCCACAAAAGAGCTGATGATGATGATACCTCAGTGCTACGTGAGAAGCAACAAAAGTTAGTACCTAATAAATAAAAAGCCACACATAAAAACTTACCTCTTATATTATCTTGTAGCAGAACACGGCTGTTCCTCAAAGATTAGGAGGCTCCTGACACCTCCAAGATTCAAGGGCAGATGTCGGCTGATTCCACATTCAGCTCACTGCTGCTGATGGCAGATAAGAAGCGTTTACCTTGGTGCTGAGCAAGTGAGGGATGGAACTGAAACTCATAGTCAGTCACTTATTTATAATCGTCAGAAACTTCGCCGATAGCTTAATAACGGCTTCTGCGCTGATAAAAAAAAAATCCCAAAAATTTACGATCTCGACGAGATTCGAACCCGCACCTTCCCCTTCAGCGCTGGGTTGCTCTTTTTCCAACTAAGCTACGTGATCTTATCTAGTCGACCCGAAAATCTTTGGGAGTTCTTTCGGCACTTACGCCGTCAGCGCCACCTACAGAGGAAACAAAGAAGTTATCCAATTCTGCTCTAAGACCAAATTTACATTTAGTTCTTTGACGAGAGGTTTTGCCGTTGATTGATTTTTGGGATTTATTAATTTCTTAGAAATTACCCAGAGTACTATAATAAATAAAAACCTTAGAAAAAAAAATACTTAAAAAACATTTATTCTATTACTAATATTGCAATACAGGTTAAAGTTCGATTAATTTAAAGGTAGATAGTTTTGGCTGCTTCCTGCGGCTTCACCCGTGCTTTTCATGTATCACATTTTTCGGGTTAATATAAAGCCTATGACACTCACAAATAACGTGGCTTTCTATTGGTAAAAGAATTTTCAAAATCGGTTCAGTAGATCCAGAGATTACCCCCTACAACCTCACAAACAATTTCACAAACTTTACCTCCTTATAATATTAGTGTAGATGTCATTGACCTGTACAAAAAAATAAATAGGTACTTTGAACTGGTCTAGGTTTACTAGTTCAAAGAACCTTAATTTTTTGTGCGTTCATTGAAGCTTCGATATTATCAGACAGGTGAAGTTCATAGTTGAGACAATTCAGTCGTCAATTAATTGATTTTACGCAACACACCACAATCCCACAACTACCTTTCTCAGGAGTTTCGCTTCTAACTAGCTCCAGCACCCCGTATGACCGTTTACGTGATGCCAAGATGTAACGGTACATATGTTGCTTTACCAGCGATACCGCAATTGGACTGTCGCAAGAAATGTTTATTTCACGTGTTTTACAAGGAAAACTTGAGGCTGGTAAATATTGTGGGAAAGCGTTAACCTGGAAACATCCCTCCCTGTTTCCAGGTTAACGTTTTCACCGGCTACTCTGAGAACAGAAATCGATGTTTCTGTTGGTTTTCGAAACCTCATAATATAACTTAAATTTGATATCATTTGCACGAAAACGAATCTGAAAGTTTGATATTCGTTTTTTTTTTATATTATTAAATTGAATCTTGCGTTGGCCACATCTTCACTTCCCATCAGGTGAGGCTGTGGTCTGTAGACTATAAAACAAACTTTTGCAGAGGAAACACCAAGAACACCCGGAACAAATATCTACAGATGTAGTCTATTTTCATTCTAGACGCCCTCTGTGTCAGTTACAGTTATCCTCTAATATGTGTTGGGCAAAAGTCGACCCCTTATCCCTTCATTCATCACGGTTCTGAGCCAGTTGGACCCACGTTCTATCGAAGGGGTCTATTTCGTCGCGCCATCGTTTCTTCGGTCTACCGCGACGCCTTACGTACCTTTAACTTCAGGTCTCTGTGTCAGTTACAGTTAGCCTTTAATGTCCCTCTGTTGGGCAAAGACCTCCCCCTGATCCTGCATAATGCATCACGGTTCTGAGCCAGTTGGACTATTTCGTCGCGCCATCGTTTCTTCGGTCTACCGCGACGCCCTACGTACCTTTAACTTCAGGTCTCTGTGTCAGTTACAGTTAGCCTTTAATGTCCCTCTGTTGGGCAAAGACCTCCCTTGATCCTGCATCACGGTTCTGAGCCAGTTGGACTATTTCGTCGCGCCATCGTTTCTTCGGTCTACCCCGACGCCTTACGCTGTTGGGACTCCAGTTGTGATCTTAGCCCACAGGTCCTCGGGTATACTTCAGGCATGGCCAGCCCAGCTCCACTTAAGTTTCACAACTCTTAGGCCCGTATTATGAAAGCTTCCCCAAGCATTACTTAAGCAGTCATTACGTGATCTCTACTCAAGCGTTAATTACTCAAGTAATGCTTGGTAACCGTTCAATAATATGTCTAAGCAGTTACTCGAAGGCGTGGACGGAGGAAATCCGCTCTTGACGGCTACTTGAGTGAGTGTAGATTTTGACATGAGCAAAGCATTGTTTGAAAATTAGTATTCACTCAAAACTAGACATAAGCATCACTCAAGCAGAGCTCGATGACTGAGCATGCTTTCATAATACGGGCCTTAGAGCCATGTCTACAATTTGAGTTTGGAAGCGCAGTGTCGTGTCGTTTTTCTTCGAATAGACAACTATGATTTTGACCGGCAGATGGTCATGATGGCAGCGTTACCCGACTTTTAGCGGGGCGGGCTTTTGAGGCCACACGCATAAGGGCTACAACTAGGTGCGAACCTCGGCTTGGGCTGTTGTCAGATGCGGATACGGTCGGTCCGTTTTACACCAAGTATCTGTTTTGCCAAGTATCAGCATTGCTTGTTGGCAGACCCCGAGTTTGAACTTCAGTGTCTTGGTAAGTGACCAAGTTTGTACGCTATAAGTTAATATGGGAAGGATCAGGAGGCAGCTCTCTGTAAATAATGTTATTTTATGTCAGTTTTCCCTCGGAGCTCCAGTGAAATTAGATTGATGAAGCATACCGTCAATAAATTGGTCGATAATTAGTTTCAAAGCGCTAGTTAGGCTCGGTAGTGCTTGCATAAAATTTGCCGCTGACATTTTCAGGGGAGCATCCATAAATATTACGTGAGGCAACTTTAGCAATTTTTTAACCCACCTCTCCCCTTGATGAAATGTCATAAGATTTAGCTCGACCCCCCCCCCCAGCTCGTCATTAATGGATGCCCTCTTAGCTTAGTTTCAAGTTGTTCTTATACAAAAACATCAAGTTCAAAGAAAATAACATTAAAAAAAAATTAGAACTTGTATTTACAATTGAAACAGTTGAGCTAACTGCAGACTGTTGCAAACAATCTATAGGTAGCTCAACTGATCCATATTAATACCAGTCGGAAGCGTCCCCAAGACGCTGGCTGCGTTGCCCCGCTGTATGCCAATGCTGATGCGTTACGCCAGATGCTTACCCCTTTTCGTCGAGGGTTAAAAATGTCCTGACTGCGACTGAGGTCAAGGTCGAGACTATATGTCTGCTGGCTTTCAGCTCTAGCAACGTCAGCGAATTTAAAGACCTCGAATCTAATAAATCAACCCTTATTTACACGTCCAAACTTACGGTCAGCAGTTTCGTCCATGGACAAAGTTTCGGTCCTGTGTCGGAAAAAGGACAGAACTTGGATAATTCATATTTCGCGTTCGTCCAGCCATTGGTCCTTAAGTGTAGTTTTGACCCACTTTGTATTGAGCTTAGCTGAAGGCAGCTGGTACATAAAAAACCGTGTGGTGCCAGCTTAGAATTTGTACCATCCTAACTCTTCCCGTGAGTATCGGAGGAAGAAAGAGAAAGTTCATAAGTCATTTTATCAGGCGTCTTGGTTGACTGTCCCACGGAATACCGAAGCTTTATCATGTGTTAAAATAGAAATCTAAGTTTAAATGACTTTACTAACAAATAAAATTACAATCAAATCAAGAATTAAATAAAACTAGTAAGGAATTGATCTACCTGCAGAGTGTTGCAAACAATCTACAGGTGGCTCGACTGATCCATATCAATACCAGTCGGAAGCGTGCCCAAGACACTGCATTGCCCCGCTGTATGGCAATGCTGATGCGCTATGCTAGATACTCACCAGCTCTCGAGTCACGCGTTTTTCGACCAGACACTTAGGTAAATTAAATAGAAAATAACAATTGTAAAATTAGTTAAAAATCCCATAGTATTTCATATTTGGGGTACCAATTCCATTATTGGACACTTTCATGTTAATTTTGTTTCTGAGAAATAAAAGTACTTATAATACAAGAATATTACTATGTAATACGTAAATACATAATTGTTTATGATTACGATTTGAAATTTTTGAATATTATTATTTCTTTCATTTATGCCTAAAAACAAAACGGTATTCCATATTTGGTTACTTTCAGAGGAAAGTTACCAAATATGGAATACAGTTTTGTTAATATGCATCAATCTCGGGATCACCTAGCTAGAGAGCTAGGTGATCCCGAGATTGTTGCATATTATACAAGTGTACAATCTACACAATAGCAAAAGAATCGTCAACATCTTTCCACAATTGAAACACACAAATAGCCAACCATTGAACCACCTCCTTTTTTTAAGTCAGTTCAAAAGTAAACTAGCTTTCCTTTATCCACTACGACTTCTATAGTTCCATGTAACATTCTTGGGGGACAGTCAAACAGTGATTTTGGAAGTTCTGCTCATCAAAACGCAGAGGTTCTGTATGTTAACCTCGTTTGCGGGCTACAGTTTTATACGGAACCCTGATTCTTTACTTAGTTTTAAGATAAGTTTTGAAGTATAAAGTAAACATTTTTAGGTTAGGGTTTGGTCGTTTTCTTGGATAATACTAGCATTCAATAAAATGACGTAGAATACATTTAATTGCGGATTTAGCGGGTTAAGGCGCATACCCCAGTCAAACTAGCGCCGTCACCAACTTTATCTTAGTATTCTGTTAAACAAAGGAAATTTCAAAAATCCATCGCTCAATTTGTGATACCTATTATAAACTTTTTTTTAATGTGTCTGTTATAGTTTTACTCCATTTAGTTTAGGCAGTGAATGGAAAATAGATTTTGGTGGCCATCAAGGGCAACTTCGATTCACTGCCTTTTTTATTTTTATCGAAGCTGCCACACATACATACACTTACATTCTCCAAACTCTGTTGTTTCCTATGTGATTTCAGCATTGTATTTAGAAAAGTAAGAACCACACAAAAGTTTGAATAGAATAAGTAAAAAATAAATAAACAAATAATACTGGACAATTCACACAGCATCATTTAGACGTAGAAGTATTTTTTTAGAATATAATATTCTTGTACGAAATACCCCAAGCAAAACCACAGCGGATTGCTAGTTTCAAGAACGGCAAATGTACGAAAGATTTCATTCAAATAAATATTAAATTTTAACCCTTCTGCAGCCCTATCTCGTCTCATAAAAAAGAAATTATAATTTTATTTTATCGACATAAGGGATGATTTCATATAAAAATTCAATTTAAGCTCTAGTGACATTCAGATAAGGTACAAAATGATCGAATTTCATAATAGATTATTAACATCTGCCGACATAAAAAATACTTTACGCGTCAGTTTTTTTGTGAAGTATTTGATTTCTTTTCTGCCTCTTTATGTTACGTTTGAGCTCAGCTGACCGAGTGGAACTTAGAACGTCATTTAAGTCAATCGTTGTGGGTTCGAATCCGTCTTGAAGCTCAGAGAAGATGTATAAAAGCTTAACGAAATTTATAAAAAACGTAAAGCTCAGTTTGTTCGGCATGTTTGTTTGAAAAAAGCGTACAAAGACAGCGAAGTCACGGACCAACTTATAGTTAAAATTGTATATTTTGTCATTGAAGTTGTAAAGTAGCTTATAAAATTTATAAGATTTTTATTGGCACTTTTAACGCGCTACCGGAAAGGGTATTTCAATTTAAATTATAAATCAACTCCATTACAACTTTGGAACGTTATAACTCATAAAAAAACTCATTTTTTCTCACTAAAATATACAGAAAAAAATCCTTTAGAACTGAATTACCCATAAACAGGGAAAATAGGACGTATTAATAATTCGAAAATCCCGAAAAAGTCATTAAAAATAACACTTGGAAGTTATAATCGTTCCTGGTTCGTCCGACCAAGTTTAAATTAGAACTTGTCACCCCGACACTGGGGGTTGCCAGTATCTTGAAGAATGCCGAGGGGTTCCGTAGCATTTTCTAAAGATTTTGAGTTACTTGAGTATATTTTGCGGTGTTGTATTTAGGTTTAAAGTGTAACAATATCGGGAGTGGATAGTTGTTACTCTTTACAGTTATAAATATCTAGGGGGAGGCCTATATCCAGCAGTACCATTAACTTAGTTTTATTTATTTTCTAACATATTTTAGTTGTAATTGATGTAAACCCTAGGTCCTTTTAGCCAGCCAAGTGTTGTAAAATCCCTTATGGTGTTTCTTTTTATAACTTATTTATGTACTAGAAATAATGACATCAAGTGTATAGGAATGCAAGAAATAATACCTACGGTGAAAATAAATGAAATGAAATGAAAGTGGCCTGATATAGGCTGATGATGATAATGTATTTAGTAATTTAGAAGAAACAGTTGAGCTAACTGCAAACTGTTGCAAACAATCTAGAGGTACCTCAACTGATCCATAACAATACCACTCTTTTTACTCAATATTTGAAGGTCTTTGCCTTTACGACTTTAGACTTGTCCGTTTTCTAAAATCTGTAGGGAACTCCGAATTTCCAAGGAATATTAGAACCACGACAGAACTGATGCATACGAAATTAGACGGTTCCGAGGGTGTTCGCCATTTTTTACCGCCAAAACCGAGACCCATTTAATTGTCTCCGGAAATCGACTTTTGATTGACGCTTCCGATTTCCGGTTTTATTAGACATTTGATGTTTCCGAAAGGTTAAATTATTTTTTGAAATCTAATTTCCAATTTTCTTTTTTGGCTTAATAGATTTTTGGTAATTCTATTTTACTGACTTATAAATCGGAGCTGTGCAGAGAGCCATGGAGCGCCCCATGCTCGGTACCACACTGTTAGACCGAGTCCTCAACACCTGCGTAAATAAACTAAAGTACAAACGTTAGTGAGCGGATATTAGGGTTCAAATGGAGTTGGGCAGGACACTTGGCCAGACGGAGTGATGGCAGGTGGACCAAAGCACTGACCGAGTGATGGCCGAGAGACGGTTGCAGGAGCAGGGAACGACGTCCGCCGCCTCCGGCGCGATTGGTCGACGACATTCGAAAGACCGTGGGCTACACCTGGCCCAGACTAGCGCAGGACCGAGGGAAATGGCATAGACATAGAGAGGCCTGTGTCCAGCAGTGGGCTAATGATGATGATGATGATGGTAAATATACCTACACCGACATTTTAATCAGTCTGTAGAATTTAGATTAAATTTTCAACATTTGAAAAATTATAGTGATTGAACTCCGATATTAATTTGCATCATCTCTTCTATTAATTTTGTTATCAATTCAGTCTTCAGAAGCCCTTTCTAATTTAACTGAAAAAAGCAATTAATTTAATCACATTATTTTCAATGAATAATCAGAATCGCCACCTAAGATAAGAATCCCCCTATTTACGCTTTTTAATTAATTTCTTTTGTTATCACCTAGTTTGAACTACATTAAAATTAATTTATTAGCCCCTAATAATTATAAAATTAAATGAACATTACAGGGGTTAGATTTTTTTATCAACAAGCTAAATAGAAGTCACTTACTGACTTCTATTATTATACAGGGTTATTGGTAAATTAGTGACAATACGTGAACTGCAGGTCCTGCCCATCATCACAAGCACGTTCGTAAAGGCACCAAGTCTAAATTCTAAAAACAAATATAAGTCACCTCTGATACTAAATGAAAAAACATCTTTGTCTGGAACCCAACGAGTTACTTAAGACCAATCTTTCACTCTCATATCTTCTGTTAATTACCTTGCGGAATCGAATTTGCGGAGCCGCAACTCGAGGTCCGCAGCGCGTCCGCGACAGTTTCGCATCTCGTACAACGGACAACGACATTGCGAAACTCTCGCGGCACTGCACCTACGGTACCGCGCGGTAGTATGACAGCGTTTCGAAGGTCAATCAAAATAACTTATGCATACTTTCAAGCAAATATAGACAAATATTCGCGCCGAAAGCTTTAATAAAACGCGTGTGATATCGCGATTAGAAGTTTTCTAATAAAAATCATTCTCAGTCGGAATTATTTCTTAAATCTCGTCTGCAATTTCATAAATCGTTTTTGAACATTCTATTATTAAAATCGGTTATAATAAAAAGCTATACTGTTCAAATTGATCTAAAATATTATAAGAAACGTTCAAGTTTTCGATTAACGTCAAAATATAATAAACTTAATCTAAACTTAATAATATTCTACTCCTACGAGCATTATGTTAATTTACATAGTATTAATATTGAGTCTAATGCTCCGTCATCAATGCGCATATGATTAATTTTTAGGGTTCCGTACCCAAAGGGTAAAAACGGGACCCTATTACTAAGACTTCGCTGTCCGTCTGTCCGTCTGTCACCAGGCTGTATCTCATGAACCGTGATAGTTAGACAGTTGAAATTTTCACAGATGATTTATTTCTGTTGCCGCTATAACAACAAATACTAAAAAACATAACAAAATGAATGTTTAAAGGGGCTCCCATACAACAAACGTGATTTTTCTGCCGTTTTTATAGAAGTCGGACTCGCGCACGAAGGGTTCTGTACCATTATCTATAAAAACGGCACGGTTCATGAGATACAGCCTGGTGACAGACGGACAGACGGACAGCGAAGTCTTAGTAATAGGGTCCCGTTTTTACCCTCTGGGTACGGAACCCTAAAAAACGAATAAATAAATTCATACTTACAACGGTAGAATAATAAAAACATCAAACACAGAAATAAATAAAATCCATCATTCGTATTGCTATCAGTGAACTGTATCGCGATCGCAATCGCTAAGCTAACAATCATCAACCTCAACTAGCAGGGGTTGAATGCGATTGTATCAACGAGAAGTGACGGGGGGTGCTACAGGGCCACATAATACTACAGCTGCTATACCACCAGAGATGCTCGTTGCTGTGTTTCCAGCCGACCAATACAGCGTTATTGGTAAATTAGTGACAATACGTGAACTGCAGGTTCAGCTCATCATCACAAACACGTTTGTGAAGACGCCAGGTCATTCTTAATTTTGGTATTGGTAATGGGTACCCCCCGCAATTCAATAATCGTTCGTTAGAGAGGTTTTATTTGAAACTCAATTTAAAAACAGCTCTGCCCTGAATTAACAGAAGATATGAGAGTGAAAGATCGGTCTTAAGTAACTCGTTGGGTTCCAGGCATAGATGTTTTTTCATTTAGTAAGTAGAGGTGACTTATATTTTTTTAGAATCGCTCCATTACCGCGTCATTTTCATAGCTGACAAAACACACAAAGCTTATTTTGTTTCTTTTCACCAAGACAGAAAGAAGACCAGTTTAAACACTTACACACCTATTAGAATACAGTAAGCCTCCATATTAAGTCCTTATCAAAGATATTTCAATCTGACCAACTGACAACACGACGACGACGAGGCCACAAGACCCTTTGCATTACGTTGCACTGTAGAACAACAATACAAAATTGGGGGAAATGTCATTAATAGAAAAAGTGCGTTATCAGTAGACATACAAGATGGCGTGATAACAGACTTTTGGGGTTCTATTCAATTTGAGAATCACTTTGTTAGTGCCACGCGGCCCCAAGTAAGACATTAACTAAATAGCCCGGCACAGAAATTGATCCGTCGGTTGTTTTTAGGGTTCCGTACACAGTGGGTAACAGCCCCATCGGTGTGATGAAGCTGTTTCTGTTCTGTTCTGTAAAAAGGATATAACACATACGTCCAGCACCGCTACCGTACGGGAAAACAATAAGCATTCAAATGTCATGTTAGGCATTGTACAGTGACAGGCTATTGCCTCTCTACAGCAAAATTGTAAGTATTTACCGTGTTTAGACGAGTCATAGCCTCATCATTTAATTTAAGTTACATTATTTTGTATGAGGTGTAAACAATCGTAATCTGTATCTGAATCTGAAGTGACATATTGCTTACCGCAACGTGTAAGCGACAACCCTGTCTCTCCGTCCGATGTTAGTACTTGTGAGAGTTTCATACTATAAGTATTCGCTTTTTTTTAAAGTACTTATTACAAATCGAAATGAACCGTTGAGCCGCGAAAGAAGTGTGTATGAGTACTTACACTACTTACAAGTACCTACATTACTCCTTCTCTCCCCTTACAATAAAATAAGTAGTGAGATTTTACATACGGGATGTAAAATCTTCTCTTCTTGGAAGAGTCTAGACTAATTATGAAATAAAATAATAACTTATTATTACGATGAAGGTTTTTAGTATAACAATGTTGTATATAGGTAGAAACAGTTTGTGTATAAAAGGTACCTACTTAGTAACATAAATAAAATAAAACAACATTAATTACATTGCGAGTTTTTTATCGCATGGTCTAAAATTTTAAACCGCTGTCATCCGCGTTATTGGACTTTTGGCAGAAGGGCCTCGCCGGTACAGTTCGGTTGGGGCAACACGCACTGGTGCACTAATGCGGAAGCGGGGAATTCTTCGCCAACTAGCGGGGTCGGTTTTTGGTTGGGTGTGTATTGTGCGAAAGCGAATCGGTAATTGTTGACGTCACCTCCGGGTTAGCGTCGGTGATCGGGTCAAAGGGGTCACCGAGAACGTGTCTTGGTCTATGGAAGAGAGAGCCAATTTTTTTTAGTTGCACGGAACCCTTAATGCCCGAGTCTGACTAGGACTTGGCCGCCGGTTTATTAAGCTCCTATTTGAGCTACCTATTTGTAATAAATTTATAAAATAAGTTAAATTGTAGCTGTAATGTAAAAAAAAGACAAAAGTGTTAAAAAACTAACTACTCATTCAAATAACATCTTGAATTATTTAGCGAGCAATCGAAACTCTCCCCACAACTGTACCAGACGCCATTTTAAATCCATAGAATTACCATTAATTACGACAATAGACTCCACTGTCAGTGTCTAAGGTATATTTTTGCATAAATTCTCAGTGCCGTCTTCAGAAGTGCTTATGAGTGACAAAATGGCGGAGTGGTGAATTAATAATTAACTTTTGTCTCTGCATTAATTGCTACACTGTTGTTTCATTATACTAGCTTCTGCCACAGGCTTAACTTATTTCTCCATTGTAGAAATAAAACAATATCTATCTCATTTTATTTTAATACTTTTAACTAACTTAATTAGTTTTTCAATATTGTTAGATACCTATTTAATTTTTAAATTATAACTATTTTTAAGAAAATGACATGTAATTTGATTTTACCAATACATTGTATTTCTGGAAAATCTTCTGTAAGTCTTCTATGCAAAGTTCGAGCACGTTCAGTTAAGGCGAGAAAAAATCGTTTAGACATTCCAAATTTCGCGTGTTTAATATTGACTAGTCTAAAACATGGGCAGAAAATTTCTACATATAAATATTTAATATAAGCAGTTTATTTTAATTTTTTGGTGAATATAAAGGTTAATTAGTATGTTTTTATGTATGTTCTGCCTGATGCAATCTATCTCCTTGCCAAATTTTATTAGTATCGACGAACAGACGGACAGCGGAGTCGTAATAATAGGGTCCCGTTTTATCCTTTGGGTACGGAACCCTAAAAAAATGGGCAGTTAATTCGCATTATATTTTATTTGTTTGAAATGAATGTGACGTGATATTGAAATACCATCAATATATATAAATAATTCGATTAGGGTAGGTATATATGTACATAATATATCAGCCCATATTTACACTGAAAGCCAGAAAATCGCAGCTATCTATTATGTGAGTGCGCACCGTCATTGAAACTGCTATCGATGTGTTTTGTAGTGCCTCGTAAAACGGTTATACTGCGGGACAAAATAACATTACTCACTCTTTTAATAAGATTCGTAGCTAACCCGCTTGCATCCGTAATGAATTTTACACTCGTTAAATAAAAGTGTTCATGTGTTCACAAACATTAAAATATACATAAAAATTAGGTTGTATAATTTTTACAACGCTAGATGAACAGAATGCTTTTGAAGCAGTTTCTAAAGCATAGGGAGTGATTTGGCACGTTTGGTTGTATAGAATATGTCTTCTTTTACCCGTAACACAAGTTCTGCTTAGCTTGGGGCTAGATGATGCAGTGTGGATTGTTCAACATTATTTATTTATTACGGAAACAATTTTTGTAAGTATTTAAGCGAAACGACCAGAAACTTGTGTGTTAAAAAAATTATTTATTAATGTTAAATTTAATTAATTAATTAATTTATCCCCGTTTTATTCCACTTTTTGTTCCACTGCGAATATATTCAGAAATGCTTTTGTTGGCCGGTTTTTGTCAATTCCTTGATAAAATAACTTTTTATTTCCATTTAACGTGTCCAACAGTGTACTATAGGCAATGCTGTAAAATATTCAGTATCGCTAGCGAACGATCAATACGTTTCGAAGCATAACATTATGAGTTTGACTCTATATTTACAGTTTTATTTCAGCTTTTGAAACTGACCTCATCATCATCAGCCTATATCAGTCCACTGCTGGACATAGGCCTCCCCTTATAAGCGCCATAGCGCCCTGTCTTCAGCTTGCCGCATCCAGCATCTGCCTGCAGTCTTTTGCAGATCGTCATCCCACCTGGTCGGAGGACGTCACACACTACGTTTGCCGAGTCGCGGTCTCCACTCAAGAACACGTTTAACCCCATCGGTTGTCTGAAGGATAGGATTCATTTTCATTCATACATTTTTCATTTATTAATTCCACCGTGTAGGTACCTGTTAAAAGTTTATTTGTCCATGTGTCCTGTCCTTAAAAGTTTAGTAAATGTTAATACGTCCCTATAGAATGAAGCCCTCGACATCCTAGTAAGAACTTATAAAGCTCAACTAGATGTAAGTCGAAATTTTGCGAAATTTGTAACAAAGTTCTATCTTCAACATCAAAACCAACTCTGTAGCCCACACAATGGACAACATGTATCTGAGATCAATACGTTTCGAAGCATAACATTATGAGTTTGACTCTATATTTACAGTTTTATTTCAGCTTTTGAAACTGACCTCATCATCATCAGCCTATATCAGTCCACTGCTGGACATAGGCCTCCCCTTATAAGCGCCATAGCGCCCTGTCTTCAGCTTGCCGCATCCAGCATCTGCCTGCAGTCTTTTGCAGATCGTCATCCCACCTGGTCGGAGGACGTCACACACTACGTTTGCCGAGTCGCGGTCTCCACTCAAGAACACGTTTAACCCCATCGGTTGTCTGAAGGATAGGATTCATTTTCATTCATACATTTTTCATTTATTAATTCCACCGTAGGTACCTGTTAAAAGTTTATTTGTCCATGTGTCCTGTCCTTAAAAGTTTAGTAAATGTTAATACGTCCCTATAGAATGAAGCCCTCGACATCCTAGTAAGAACTTATAAAGCTCAACTAGATGTAAGTCGAAATTTTGCGAAATTTGTAACAAAGTTCTATCTTCAACATCAAAACCAACTCTGTAGCCCACACAATGGACAACATGTATCTGAATCAGATGTACGTAATAATATCATTAAAACTTGGTACAAAAGGGATTATGTATCCTGCTCTGAGTGAGAAACCGGTTGTAGTAAGGATGGCCGAATAAAGAACAAAAGCCGGACACTAAAGCACTTAAAAAAGACCTAATATTATAATTCGTCCAAAGAGCCGTTCGACCAGATTAAGAAAAAAGCTGTCTATAGTATAAAATACGACTTTAGGTATATATTATAAAATCGACTATTAAAAATACTCATATAAGTTGGCGTAATTGCGGTCTTGTCTTTGAATTTATCATTTTTGACCTCGTTTTCTTGTGTACGTGTGTGTAACACGTACACACAGTATCTATTTCACAGGAGCCGTTTTTTCCGTGAAGACGCCATCACGGAAAAAACGGTAGTTGTAGGAGCGAGTTCACACATCCGACACTATTCCGGGTTCAATTAACGATTCTTTGTCCTTTAATTAATGTAATTTGTGTTACCGTACATATTAATTAAAGCAAATCAATAAATTGAATATGAAAAATGTAAATTTCCTGTAACGAAGGATCCGTAAAAAACGGGTCTGTAATAATAACGGATCTACTGAGCGAATGTGCTCTAAGCTGTCGGCACAATATTTTTATCCGGTCAAAAATAATCGTCACAAAAAGCCGGAATCGTCACAACACTAGCCGGGCGGGACTCGGGACTCCACAATAGGAAACCTTGGATGTTGTTATGTTATGATACAAATACAATGTTCGCGTGGTAAAGAAAGGATTTCTTGTTTAGTGAACCCATTCAAAGGCATAAGAGTATAACATGGTGCCGCCAAATAATTTGGTTTGGTACCTACGTAGAGCGCAATGCAAACAGAAGGCGACGAGGCGAAGGTAAGGTACAGATACGGTGCAGGCGCGATATCTGCGCAAACAGACGCGGTGACGACGGTACCTACGGCAAGTTATGTCATTGTAGGGCGAAACGCAAACAGAAGGCGGCGAGGCGAAGATAAGGTACAGATACGGCGCAGATACGGTGCAGGCGCGATATTTGCGCAAACAGACGCGGCGCACTATTGGGTCAGCAGCGTAATTATCGTGCTAAAAATCACTTTGACAAAAGTTAGATTTCTACATTTTTCTCAGTGAATATATGATGTAGGATAATTGAAATATCATATACCACAAAAGATATGGTAAAATAACATAAATTTTTGCCCCAATTTGCCCCAATTTCACTTAGAGGCAAAAAAGTGTATCGTGGGAAAATAGGAAAAACCATGAAAGTGGATTTTTGTAAAATTTGGTTTAAATTGTAGCAAATATCCTGGTTTTTATTCACTTGATGACTTAAATTTAGTTTTGAATGTTTTATCAGCCCGCTGACGCCCACTGCTGGTATAGTCCTACTCTTTTACACGTCAGTTAACTCGGTCCTGTGCGAGCCTCATCCACAGTCTTCCGGCCACCCCGACGATGTCGTCCGACCATCTGGCAGGAGGTCTACCTCGGGGACACTTATCGCTCTGCCAGGATATTTTATGTATCCTGCACGATTGTACTGGAAAAGGTCGATACCTATTATTTTATCTTATTTTGTATGTAATAAATAAATAATAATAATAAATAAACTAAATGGCCCAATATCATGGAAATGAGAAACACAATAATAATAACGGACGGGAACGGGATGAGTCATCCCGTGACCACGACAGTGTGTAAACCTGTCGAAACGTCGGGAAAAATAGGTAAATAAACGCGATAAATACCCGTTAAAAAGTATTAATAACAATAATAATAAATAATGCTGGACAGTTGACACAGCATCATTACTAGCCCCAAGCTTAGAGCTTGTGTTATGGGTACTAGATAAATGATATACATAATACAATACATAGATAGATATATTTGTTACAAATAGAAAACACTCGGAACACCCGGAACTAATATCTGCAAATCGTAAAAACATTTGTCCCGAGGCGGAATCAAACCCGCTATCTCCTGCGTCGCAAGCGGACTTTCACCCGCTGTACCACAGAGGTCGTCAGGTCAATAGGTAGGTGAGGTTTACAATTAGATTTGTTAATTTTATGGTGTGTTTATACCATATAACTTTCTGAATACTATGGGATACTAATCACTACAAATAAAGTCGTAAAAATCTTTATTTTATTTGCGAATCCGAGAATTCTATTGTTTACGCGTCTTTGCTGTGAAAATAGAAATAACTGAAAAATATCAAAGGAATAAATACTTCGGAGTACAATATAAATAACTGTTCTTTCCCACTAAATTGCAAAGTGCATGGTTTACACTTTATGGGTAGTGGTACTACAAAATAGACAGTGTACATAAGAAACAGTGCTTTAACTTCGTCTTTGACGACCTATGTGGCGCAGTGGACGAAGATCAGCCTGTGACGCAGGAGGTTGCGGGTCCGATTCCCACCTGGGAACAAATGTGATGATTGCAGATATTTGTTTCGGATGTTCTGGATGGTTTCAATGTATAGTAAAAATATATCTATCTACGTAATGTATTATCTACATAATATTTAAGGGGGCTCCCATACAACAAACGTGATTTTTTTGCTCGATATTAATTAAATATCAGTCATCTAGTACCCCTATAATACAAGCTCTGTGTAGAATGTCCAGCATTATTTATGTACATTCTATTTATTTATTGGCACCCTTTGGGCATGCGACCCTTAAATACAGAGAAGCCAAGTAACACGTGTAGTAGAAAAAAATAACATAATGGTGAAAAGCTTCCTACGTTTTTATCACACGTTTAATTATTGGATTGTCTGAGATGACTGATATGTACTTAAAAAGTATGAGTGACACATTCAAGAATTAATCACTGACATCCAGCAGAGACGTAGCTTCGGACTATGCAAAAACAGTCCTTATTAATGAAGGGGGCTCCCTGAAAAAAATCCCGATTCTGAATTAACAGTTTTAAAGATTTCTCTAAAACTTATCTAACTGTAATGAAACTTCTCACAAAATATGACCAATAACTGACTACTTCATAAAATATTTCATTTTACATATTCGTGTGTAGTTTTATAATAAATCATTGTAGTAAATACCAAAAATCAGCATGATTTGTGATTAATGAGTGAGTGATTTAAACGATGCGGAAAGAAAAGGACAATTTTTCACGAAGTAGGTATCTAAACACTTTTTGTGAAAATAAATAACTAAAAAAAAACGGCGCGACGATGTTGCGTTTCTGATCAAATCTCTGTAGTATGTCTGTTTATGAAAGCTGTTGCATTTTATGGTTGTTATTTGATGGATTTCGCATTTCCTTTTATGACTTTAACCTACCACTAAAGTTCGTGAAATAATGCGATGGAATTACAAGATTCGTAACGGGTTTCGCTAAGAATTTAGACATTTGTTAGATGTATGTGTCAACGCACTAATAAAAAACTAAACTTAAGGCGTATATAAGGCAAAAACACGAAAATTAAGTGTTTTTGAACTCGTTTTCTAACGAAAATATTGATCGTGGAGCTTTGAAATTTACATATCCTGTAACACATATCTTGAAGAATTTCTTGGAGGTCCCAAATGCTTGCCGTTAGTTATATAGTGTAGTTGTTATAGTGTTAGTTATAGTGTGTGTAGTTGCTTCGAACCCACTTTTTATTGGTGTCTCTAATTCGATTAGTACCAAATTCAGTAAATGATTCACATAGTTCATACCTATTTCTCGGAGGTCCATTAGCTTCAAAAAGCAGTCAAATAACGATATTAAACGTATAAACGTATTTTTACCGACAAAATCTGACAAACCAATCCACAAAGTAAAGTATGAGATAAATATAATGAGAAAACCTTTAAAACCCCCCATGCGAATTTCCAAAAATATGTTCTTAGCTCACGTCCTAAAAGGAAACTCCATTCAAGATTTTAGCTTCGTAGCTCTAGTAGTTTCAGAGACCTCTTGATGAGTCACCTAGTTTTCTCTTCTCTTTTATAAAATTATTAATAGTATGGAAAAATAATAGAGGTTTGTATTGAATAGCCCAGTGCTTATTTACATAACGTACCTACCGACGTAGGTACGTAAGTAATAGTAGGTAACGTATTCTCAAAGAAAACACTTTAATAACAACAATTTTTTTTTTGTTTTATTTAATACATAACTTACTAAATCAAATCAATTTCTTTATTTTCACACAACAAATGCCCAAACAGTCCATTGAAAACACAAATATAAAAGAAAACTACTAAATCTAGGGTATAACGAGTTCCGAAAATACAATATTGAAAATCAACCCCACCATAGGATACCACCAAAATGAAACTTGTATGTCTCCCATGGCCCATCATTATCGTCCCGCAAAATGTTACTGCGAATTAAAGGAAACCCTACAAATCTAGAACGGGTGCCATTTTTCGGTGACCCACTCCTGAACAAAATGCCACCCCACTTTAAAGCGTCTTTCCAATCAAGAACTGGTGTCGCAGCTTCGTCTTCCTGCGCATTTGGTACCGTGTTTACATCTGAAAGAAGGGTAGAAGAAGTCGGTTCAACAAGAGCATTGAGTCCTCTTAAATATCGTAGCAGATCCTTAGGGTGAACGTTTTTCATCCCAGCTATGTCAGGGTAGTGAATGTTCCTTTCAACATCGAGATTCTGATTATTACCAGAGTTTCCATTGCTTTGTTCATCTGGATGGTTTGTGTTCCTACCGCCCTGGTTTACTGTGTTCAAATTTTCTGGAGAAAGAGTGTTCAAACCTTTTCCCGCTAATACAATAGGATTCAAACCATGTCTTGCTGGATGAATAAGGTTCCAACTGTGTGTTAGATCTCTCTGGTTCCAAGAGTGACCCTTTGGGGCCCTAATTCTTTTATCTGCTATCGTACCACTTTGCAAAGTATTTTTTTCTAATCGGTGATTTGTGTTCAAACCGTATTCACCCAGATCAATGTGATTTAAAGTATCACGAACGGGAGTTTGGTTCTCAACATTTGAACTATTCGGATCCCAAATGAAAAACTGACTTGTAGGAGTTCCTTCTATAATCTTTTCGTTCATACTAGTACTACGTTTGTATCGGTGTGCACCAATTTTGGCCTCACTAGGTTTGTCTCCATCATTAGCATTTCCTTCGTTAAAACTGTTGGAGTTCAATACGTTTGGCAACCAATTGGATATTTCTTGGTTTTGCTCTTGTTGGATTGGACCTTCGCGATTAGAATATAATAATCTATTACCGAGAGGATTTGGATTGGAAAACAGGCCGCTTACGCCTGGATTTTGAGTACGACTTTGTAAAGGAAGAATGCTGTTAATAGGGGAATTCCGTAGCTTCAATGAAAACTTTTTTTTACCTTTCGGGTGGGTAGAATTCCAACTATCTCTAAACCGTGAATAAAAACTTTTAACATCCTGAACATTTTGACTCTTTTTGTTACCTTTGCTCCCCGTTAAAGAGGTATGGCCAAGATGGTCGTTAGAGCCTTTATTAAAAGCATATTGTGGTTTCCAATGTTGTGATTTAAAACCTTTGCCTATTTGGACAATGTTACCTTTGCTTCCTGTATAAATTCCGTTTTGTCCAGGTTGGTTAGTGAAACCATTACTATCATGGTAGGGTGGGTTCTTCCCCTGGCTTGTCCAGTAAGGTTTAAAAAATATGCTCCCTGGTTGTCTCTCATCCCCAACATTATTTACAATGTCATCGTCATTCTCCGATTTCTCTGATTGACCGTGGTTTGTACCTTTAATCTCTGTGCGTTTAGACCTATGTAGATTGTAACTGATCAAAGGTTTATTGCTGTCATAGAGCCGTTCTGTTTTCTTTACCCAAATAGGTTTAATAAAATCTTCAATATCTTGAAACTTATCAATATTGGTTTTACCCTGTACCTGCAAAAAAAGTGGTTAAAACTTATTTCTGTTTGTTTCTTTTATAAAACGTACCATCTCAGTGATATTTTAAAGTTTAAGAAGGGCAAGTGGTAATAGTCAAAAGTCAATAACTTTATGTCTTTAGGCTTACAAAGAGCACTTAGACAATACGTGGTGCGAAATGGTACGAATACAAGATATCTTTCACATTGTCCCTGGGGCACTACCAATATTCTATAAACTATGTTTTATCCTGGGGGACTACTCGGAAAACCAAAATAAAAGTTTCTGATAAATGCGACCAGCCTTGTATCGCATAGATTATTATGTATTTTTTCGAAGCTTTTCGATAACGATTACAAAGAAAAACCCATTTGACGTCAATTTACGCCTTAAGATAGACTTTTCACAAAACGAATCACAAACATCAGTTTCGTTATATCGAGAACGGGAGCTTCGCTCACGTACCTGGGGTAAAGATAAAGATTTTTTATTTGCCAAAACATGTGTCATGTAAGGTAACCGCTAAGGGCTTGACCGTCGACAATCGGGAACAGGCGGTCAATCGGCATGCAAAAATATATTTGAAAGAGAATGCCGTGCAATAACTTATTATTTAGGTACCTACTACGTACGTGCGCTGCAAATAACTGCTAGTTATAAATCCTTAGATGACATTCTACACTTACAGGAACTACTATCTCCTCGGTTCCCTGGTTGTTTCCTCCATTCATCGAGAGCACGATTCGTCCAGCGCTATCCTGTCCAAAGGTCCCCAATGATGTACCAAAAGCAGGTACATCATTCTGGTAAAACAACCACACGTACAGACAGAGGAAGGCCTTCATGATCGAATGATGCTTATCATTGCTTATAGAAACATAGCGGTAAACGGTGTCGAATTGTTTTTAATTGACACTGATAAACATGATTGCTTGTCTTAGAAAATTAGATAGGTCATGGTGCCCTTCTTATTTCAAAATAGGCTCCGTAACTAATAATATCATCATCATCATCATTATGATATATTAGTCCACTGCTGGTAATAGGCCTCCCCTAATGAGTCCTGTCAATCGCCCTGTCTTGAGCTTGCGGCATCAAGCATCTGCAAGCCGTCTTTCGCAAATCGTCATCACACCTGGTCGAGGGCGTCCCACACTACGTTCGCCGAGTCGCAGTCTCCACTCAAGAACACGTTTAACCCAGCGGTTGTCGGTTCTTCTCGAGAAATGGCCAACTTATAATATAATTTACGGAAATATACCTTATAGAGAAAACCATAAAATTTCACCCATAGATAGACAAAAATTTTAATTAGTAGGTATTTACAATTGAAAAAGTTGAGCTTACTGTAGACTGTTGCAAACAAAGGAGAGGTAGCTCCACTGATTTATTGGTGGTATTAATAGGTACTTGAAAAACATGATCAATAGATGTTAAATAAGTTCACAAAAATTTTAGATTTCGGCAGGACTCGAACCTGCGCCCCACTCTCAGTACGGTTGTGTCTAAAAATTAGAATCCTGAGCGTCAGCGAGAAAATCTTTGCACTCGAGTGCAACACGAAACTTTTCATCCGACCTCAGCGAGGAAAGAGTATTTTTGCTCTTCGATATCTGAGTGTACAAGTCGATTTTATCCGCTAGAGGATAAAGTAAATTGAATTAAGAACACCGTGCGCACGATGATCTAAATTGAGTTGAAAGTTAATTGAATTTAGACCATCGTGCGCACAATGTTCTTATTTCAATTTACTTTATCCTCTAGCGGATAAAAACGACTTTTACACTCAGATATCGAAGAGCATAAATACTTTTTCTGAGATGGAGGGATGAAAAAATATTTTCATAGTTTTTTTTTTCATTGATCACACTGTTTGGCTGACGTAGTCATTTATCTGATTCTCAATCTGACATCACAAAACACATTTTGCGAAATTGTTATTTGCATTGCACTATTTACTCTCGCGTGTGTTTTAGTAGGTAGACGATGCTCAAATTTCCACGAATACATAGATAGGAACCTGAAAAATTTACCAGTCTGAAAGTTAACGTCTAAAATGTTGTGTAAGTACAAGAAAATGGACAAAATAACATAAAAATTGCTGCAAACACGCCCTCAAAAGGTAGGGCAAGATTCCCCCGTAAAAACGTAATATATCACCGTTATTTGACATTTAATACGAGAACTAAGTCAATGAACTGAACGAAAACAATGGGTGGCTATATTTTATGGCACTGGTTCTTTTAATTTATAATAATGCTACTTTTCGCATTGATGAGAACATTCATCAATAATCATTATCATCAGCCTATATTACACCACTGCTGGACATAGGCCTCCCCGAACCTTCAGCTGCATCCAGCATCTGCCAGCAGTCTTTCGCAAATCTCCATCCCACATGGAGGGCGTCCTACACTACGTTTGCTGAGTCGCGGTCTCCACTCAAGACCACGTTTTCCCCAGCGGTTGTCGTTTCTTCTCGAGATATGACCGCCCCACTGCCACGTTGCGAATCCTCGAGAAACTCCGAGCATAGTTCTCTCCATAGCTCACTGGGTGACTTTAAACTGGTGGACAAGCCCTACCGTGAGTGTCCATGTCTCAGCTCCGTAGGTCATAACGGGTAAGACGCACTGATTGATTAATACATCAATAATTGGTGTTTATTTCTTAGCGAGACCTTAATTACGCTGAGATAGAAACTAACCGTGGGGCTTAGAATTTGCACCCCCCAACTCTTCCCGTGGGTGTCGTAAGAGGCGACTAAGAGACATGCACCGGGGGGCGGGCAGCAGCGCCTCTTGCAGAATAGATCTACCACATAACTGCGATCCCCAACCCGCATGCCCAGCGTGGAGATTACGGGCATTACCCCCCATGAGATGCGTACTTTGTCTCGGTGTGACGTTTCACACCGAGACAAAGTACGCAGGTTTTATTTCAGACAACACTTAGTCCATGGGTTTACGACAAAAATACAATGAAAACACAATTTAAATACACACACAATTAGAGAACAGATAATAGAAAGAAAACTTAAGAGGCCTGCGGATGATGATTTGCCCATACAAACGTACTACCAAAATGAATTGTAATTCGAGCATATTTCCACCATATCATGTTGTTTTTGTATTCGAATAGTATTCATCTAGGGCCCTGGTTGGTTTTTTCTTAATAATTCACACCTATAATGAAATGTAAGCAAAACTATGCAAAATCGAATTTAACATATTTTTACGTCTAAAATTATATGTTTTCGTCCTATTTGTTTTGTATTAAAAACAACAATAACGTACGTTTTGTTTGTTAAGGAACATAGCTTATATTGTCTAGTTACAGAATAACAACACAATGTCGAAGATTCAACAACTTTTCAGTCATCATTTTTGGTATTACGGAACATAATAATTCACGAATTGAAGTTGCAAGCAGTAGCCGGATTCTTAATACAGAAAGTTAATAACTCTTAAATTATCTTATCTAGTGCACAAGTGAGCGAGTCTAATAATACTTTACAGTACAAAATAAAATCAATGATGAATTTCTGTGTTTGTGTGGTACAATAAAAAATGATCTATCTATCTATCTTTTGTTTTATTTACTGATTAAATTTGAATGTTAAAATTCGACATACCATTATCTAATTGGACAGATCTTATGATTTCGAGCAGCAATATCCCCCGACAATACATGTAGCTATCGGTTAACTAAACGAGGCCTAATTGGCACAATATCGGCACCATAAATTTCCAGAACCAACCGCCACTGTAATGTTGGCCTCAAACTGGTCACAATCGAATAGCTTCGGCTTGGCTGGGGCCACTGGCCTATTTCAACAAGACACGAATGATATCCTTTTCTTTCAATATGAAATCTAAAGAAAATTGCAATTGAAATCAAATTAGAACTATATTTATTTACAATTGCATCAGTGATTCAATGGTAGAATTCTTTTTTTACGTTGCGAATATTAAAAATAAATACCTAGAATAACATTTTTGTCTCGGTACATATTTAATTTGTGTACAGGTTTTATAATCACTGAAAACTTCACTCAGAGCGCTTTCCATAGGTGCGGTGCACCGCGCGGTAGTATGAGGCACCGCGGTGCCGCAAGAGTTTTGCAATGACCTTGTCCGTTGTACGAGATGCGGAACAGATGCGGAATGGCCGCGGACGCGCTGCGGACCTCTCGAGTTGCGGCTCCGCAAATTCTATTCCGCGCGGTTGTGACGGGCGTCACGGTATCCATTCACGGTAGGATCTTTGTTTATTGGTCATAATTGATTTAAAATCTTCACGTTTGTTTGGAAGGGGGTATTCAGAATTCATATTTTAATGTAGGATTTCTCAAATACTACAGTTTTACCAACGATCGTCAGTGAAACTCATTATAGAGTACTACAGCGTCATCTGTGTGTGACCCACAATAATGGGTCTACACCCTTGCCAACTTCCCTCCAGACAAACAGATAATATTTTTATACAGCTGTTTCTATGCCCATTTTCGAACAGCAGTTAGCGTAAAATTCAAAATTCAATAACTTTATTTCTTTAGGCTTACAAAATAAGCACTTAGACAAGTCAAATTTTATACATAAACAGTTTTATAGATTATCAAATAAGAAACAAAATGTCATTGATTTTGTTCGCTTCAATTTTTTGTACACTAGTGGAAGAAGCGTATCTTTATAAACCCAGGAAACACTACCAACAAGTACTTCTGGCCAGTTCAGAAAGGAATTTATCCACATACTGGTGGTCCGCCCCGGCTTCGCACGGGTATGTTCTACATATAGCCTATGTTACTCAGGGATAATGTAGGATTCTAATGGTGAAAGAATTTTTCAAATCGGTCCTGTGGTTTCGGAGCATATTCAATTCAAACAAATCTTTCGTCTTTATAATATTAGTACAGATAAATGTCGATTACATATGATGACAACATTCTTCGAAAAGAGTTTGGCACATAAGCTTAGAGCGCCTTAAAAATTTAGAATAAAAAAGAATCCACAGAGTTAAATTATACAATGGAGAAAAATATTTGTATGGCTTGCTTGTCTACGCTATGCAAAGGGAGACGCGAGGTCTACATTGAAAAACGAATAACGAAGTTGACGGATGACGACGGATCCTACGAAACGACGACAACGGACGTCCGATCCGTCAGTGACTATAATAAGAAAATGTTTTTGACATGTATTTCTTAGAGGTCCAAGACGAAGACGAGTCCGGTGTGTAGGGTCACTTTGGTATCGATCAGAACTATTCTACAAAATTTCCAAAATTTTCTTCAAGGTGTAATTTAGACATGCAATATCCACCGCCAGTGTTTTCCCTTAAACTTTTCTACCTAAAAACTAAGTCCTGACCAAATTACTCCTCGATTTAATTGAATAATCTCTTTTCAGGTAAATTCCTGGTTGTCTGGGGTTGTCTGCGGGGTCAGAGGAACTGAACTTTTTTAATGAGCTTCCTGTCGCAAAGAGTGGGCTGGGTAAGTCCGTATAAATCTTGAATAGATACAGTGTTAAGACTGATAATTTCTGTTTTTTAGATTAGATTAGATTCATAATAAATAATAGATTCAGGCGTTACTTTGCGGAAATCCATTGCAAAATATTTGGATGAAAATCTTTAGTTTCAATTCCGCGACAAAACCTTCTCCGATAAGTTCTAACAAAATGTAGTCCGCGTTGTATATGAAAAACGACGCCAACTACAAAATGAAAAAATACCTATCAAAGCAAGACGTCAACTACATAGTTTCGTCTCTCCACGAGACATCATCAGGACACCACAATACTCGACCTTAACACTGAGAGCGCCAAGCAACAACGGCAGAGTCCCACCAGAGATGTTGCCACTCCGAGCTTTCTTGGCGCGCGGCGCTCGGAGTGTAAGTTTCCCGCTGTTACATTTTCCATTCCCGACTGTAAATGGAAAATGTAACAGCTATCTTCTCTTAGCTACGTTGCATTAAGACTGCCAGAATAATTTGGCCAACTTTAATGAGACGCCCCGGACTTCTAAGTTTGGAATTTCTTTCGCAATGCGCAGGCTTTTTAACCGTCGCTTGGATTCCTTGTCTATCCTGTCCTGATTTATTTACTTACAGAGTTTTTCGACGTGATTCATTTCCATATCCTAGCCGAATTTCGACCACGGCGGCCAGTTGCAACGAAGACTAGCCTAGTGCGCAGGATATATTATAGTGCACAAGTGTTCGCATAAACACAGGTGCACTCACTATGTGACTATGTGACGTTCTCCCGTCTCATCAAATTATGAGGCATTATATAAAAGTGTACAAGTGTGTGCGCAAACACCATTTTCTAGGTAATAGGAACTAAAGTAGTAATATTTCGAACAAAATAATTTCAATATTTTACTCATTTTTTTGCCGTTTTGCACTAATACTTGGTTGTTAACCGCGCAATAATAGGTGCACATAAAAAACTTTCGACGTTTTAATAAATTCTAACATACCAAAAACTGCTATAATGTCACGAAAACATCCTAATTTAAATATTCCTTGTAAATAAAAAGGCACCCTCCACATAAATCACCCCGTAGAAAACATTACAACCCCCAAGTTTTCGAGTTATAATCGTTAATTAAATCCCCTAGATCCCAAGTGAATTATTACTAGAAATACACCCTTGACGTTTTGTGCATTTTTAGGAACAACAAAATAGGGATGGTTTTTTAGGAAATTCTCGTTATGACAGGCTTTTTGATAAACAGCCAGAAATAAAGGATCTTTCGAAAATATCAAATATCAAAGTGCTTTATTTCCTTTAGACCTTACAGGACTCTTGGACACGTCACCAAATACAAATTACATATGTAAAACTAGGAAATAAAGTGACCACTTTGATATTTTTGTTCACTTCAATCTTTTTAAGGTAAAGTAAAGAAGCGAACAAGAAACCTTTACCTTGTTAGAATGTTAGTTTTCGAGTTGGAGCAAAAGTCGTGCCAAGATTTTTTATCTCTAGATATTGTGATATTTTGTAGTAAGCCTTTTTACAAAGGACATGTTTGACAATTTGTTTGAATTTATTCATTGATAGATTTTGCAACTCACTTGGAGTTTTGTTGTAGAATCGTATACACTGCCCTTTGAAAGATACATTAATCTTGTGTAGCCTAGTTATGGGCACAGCGAGATTATTCTTATTTCTAGTATTTATATTATGTATGTCGCTATAAAACATTTCAATATTAATCTTTAGTATTCATTTTAAGTTGTATCGTTGTCTTAAATACAATTTCATGACAAACTAGGTACCTACTGCACGGATCGGGCTTAAATTCTATACATGTAGAAGTAGTCCTGGTATAAGATATAGGCATTTTATCCCATTAATTAGTCCCCATGGGCTGGAAATAAACTTAAAACCACCCCGAAAAATTCCAATTCTGTCCTCTCCGTTTTAAAGTTTTCTCTACAACTAATGCAAAAAAAGTAATGAAATTAATCAAAAAGTATGTCCAATATCAGATCTACACGATAAAATATTTATTTTTACAATATTTTGTGTAGTTTTATAATAAATCACTGTAGAAAATACAAAAAGTGAGCGCGGGGCTTAACCCTCGCAAGAAACAGAAAACATACATGATGTATGTATGAATAAAAAACATGAAAGTTTCAAAGTTATACGAGTATCTTTCCTGTAAAATAATATAAAGTTTTATTTTTATTTTCGCTACGTTAACTTAATTCACCTGACCTAATTCACCACGGTGAATTAAATACACTTTTAGTAAACTTGAAACACCTGTACCGCTGTTCATAAAACAAAAGACATATTTGAGTGTCAATATTAGTTGTAATTATATTATTAGTTTAGAAGTGAATTATCTTTAGTTGGCAATTAAATAACATATCATATAAAGATTTTCGTGATTATTATTCGATTTGATACAATAATCAGCATTGCCATACAGAGCGGGGCAATGCAGCCAGCGTCTTGGGGACGCGCGCGACTGGTGTTGATACGGATTAGAGCCACCTGTAGATTGTTTGCAACAGTCTCCAGTTAACTCTATCGTATCAATTGTAAATACTAGTTCTACTTTAATTCTATTATTTGATTGTAATTTTCTTTGCATACAGATTCGTTACTTGTCCGCTTCTTTACTTTACCTTAAAAAGATTGAAGTGTGAACAAAAAAATCAAAGTGGTCACTTTATTTCCTAGTTTTACGTATGTAATTTGTATTTTGTGACGTGTCCAAGAGTCCTGTAAGGTCTAAAGGAAATAAAGCACTTTGATATTTGATATTTGTTAAAGAAATATTTTAATCCCAGACCAGGGCGTCCCCTAAAACGTTTCCTGAGAAAAAAACGCGTGCGAAGCCGTGAGTAGAAACTATTTTATTTATAAACTTAGCGGAGCGTAAAATAAACTACCCATCTAACCACTTCCAAAAATCGTCGGTCATTCAAGAAATCCAGAGCTAAATACGAATCTTTTTTGCAAAAACCGTAAAAGCCTTCGTGTGTCGGCAGACGAGAGCGGAATAATTGTTGACGGGGGCAAAATAAAAATATAACACACTAGCTTTCGCTTTCAGCTTCGCTCACGCGGTACAGAGAGCTGTTTGTTATGGACATAGCACAAACACTACTACTACACTACTACTATTTCTACTATATTTAATATTAGAAAGAGATTTTTTTATGTTTCGGTGTCGGTTACATACTACACAGCAATTAAATAAACTTCCTAAAACCCTTAACATTTTGAACTGCTGTACCAATTTTCATCAAACATAGCGACGCACACTGCGACACATAATATCATTCTTACTAAAAAGTCACATCAAAATCGGTTCATCAGCTCGTGTATAAATAAACATTGATTCATACAAACAAATCGCACCTACACATGAATAACATACCGCGTTCGGTTCTGTTCTGGGGAAAAATATATCATAAAAAGTCCCGCCTTCTTGTCCTTTGTTCGAAGTGCTAAAATAACTTCAATATTAGCACTAATTAAGGGATATTTTTAGAGATACAGTCAGACAGGCTCTGCTGGTTCTCCGCACGCAAATGTACAGTTGCGGGCAAAATGGTTTATTATTTATTATTATTACCTCATTTATTTCAGATCACAATAGAATCCATAACACAATTAAATACAAATTTATAAAATGTCACTTAAAATTACACAATAAAACCAATAGAATTATAGAAAACCTGCGATACCGGACCAAATGTACAGTTACGTTTTGTCCTGGTCCTGCGTTGACAATTTCTTCGTTGATTTTGTTAAACGTTTCTTTATTCATTTTGAAATAGTTTTAATTGATACTTTAAAACGGAGTAACAACGTACACGCTCGTATTGTTTTTACTCATAAATTGAACGTAGGTACAGTTGCGGTCATTTCTGGAGACATACCTTAAAGATCATATTCGCTTGAAGGTTACTATGATTAAAATAGTAAATTAAATTTCATCTCATTCTAAATTTCAACCTTGTAGCTTAATATTCTGTAGTTAAGTTGTATCAACAGGTTGTATAATAGGTTCCTATCATAGAGTACATTTTAAAATCATATATTCATTAAGATCATAAATTTATTGGGAGGACAATGGTACTTGGACACATGCCTTGTTGTCGTCGGCTGTGTCGATAATATAGCTACAACAATTAATTTTTTATCAAAATCTGTAAAAATCTGAACACAATATCATTAAGACAAAAAACTTGTGTAAAGTTAGTAATAGATAACGTTCGCGACTGTACCTTATTAGTATAATTTTCAGAGGCTCTCCTTGACAGCGGTGGTGCAAGTGAAGATTATGTTTTTTTAGTATTTGGGACCCGGTTTTTAGTTGTACGTGTATTTGTAAGTTTGTAAGTAGTTGTAAGGGTAGTTTACTCAATACAAAAAAAACTGTTATTAAAAAAAAGTCGGAAAATTTGACTGCTGACTCGTAGTCACACCAGCTTATCACACCAGGTGTGACAAACAGGATTTTTTTTCTTGTTTGTCACACCACTGGTTTATCTACTCCATTTATCACTTGTCATTCCTAACTAGTGCTGTGTGAAGGTTTTTAAAATTTTAGCTTTAGTTTACCCGAGAGTTTTGTGCAACTCAATTGCGCAACTCAGTTGAGCAAATAGCGCAACGGGATCCTTATCAAACTTATTTTGTTCCCCATTGCTCAACTCAAGTTGCTCAACTCAGAAAATCAACAAAGTATAAATCAGTTGAGCTAAATGTAGATTGTTTGTATCAGTCTTCAGTCAGTTCAACTGTGTCATTGTGTATGTACTATAATAAAATAAAATGAATTTTAAATGTCAATTCTACGTTTAAATAACTAATCTCATTTATTACATAGTAATTTGAATTTTGTGACAAGTCTGTAAGGTCTATAGCAATTGTATGTTTGAATGTGTTAAAACTAAACCTATTCATTTAAAGATTTGTATAGATTAAGTTAAGAAATAAACTATTTACAACTATAACAGTAAAAATCTTCAATTTCAAAACAACCATAAAACACAAGTTTTAAGAGTGCGCCTCGGTGCGCCTAATGCAAAAATCAAACGAAATGTATATTTTTAAACCCTTACATTTATGGTAGCGAACGTAAATGTTCAGATTAAAAAAAATAGCATAGGTAGGGAAAAAAACCTGTTAAAGTCGAGTAATAGAATAGAATTTATAAAAACAAACTAGTTTAATTAGTAAAAAAAAATACGAATTTCGCATAAAAAACGGATTTAATTGAAATGCTCTAAATTATCAGCGGCTCGTGCGCAGCGAGCGATAGCGCGCAGTGCTCGGAGAGACGCGGAACGCGCGCGCCTAGAACCGCACTCTCCCTGAAGAAGTCCCTCGTTAAGGGATGAAACTTTGGTGTTCTTCCAACACAAATAAGGTTCGTAGTTAACCCGCTTACATCCGTAATATACATATCAGCGACTACATATTATTTTTTACGAATTACAAATCCAGACTAATATTTTATCAGAGTAATCGTTTACTTTTTCTATTTCTTGTTTATATTTCGAATGCAATGCAAAAAATTTATTTTTGTTGATGTAGCTCTGCTCTGACCCGCACCTATCAACGCGAAATCCTAGCATATCCTTTTCACAAAATGGCGTCACAGATCAGTCCCTTATGAAAGAGAAACAAAATAAGTGCTTATATGCCTCTCACTTCTAACTCTTCCTCTTATAAATTGGACAGAAAGGGTAGTGGAGGCAAAGAATAGCGATTCCGTAAGGCAGAAGGTAAGTGTGCAATAACTGCAGCTGTGCGGATGTCTGTGAAGCTCTTCTGTTTTTAATTGTTTTTTAAATTTTACTGTGGAAAAAGCTCTGTTATGGTAAACTCTGAATGTTACATGGAACGTTTACAGTTTGGCTTAAAAGTAAATCTTGTGTGAAGTGGGAAACATAGGAAAAGTTTACAAGTGATACTGTAAAAGCTCGACCTATACTCGGTTTTAGAATATTAGTTATTTCTTGTAAATAAATGGACTACAAAATTAAAGAAACATTAGTTTATAGAAATATGTATAATAAATGTACATATTTATGCTGGTATCATCAGAGCAAATCTCAAAAGTTCGAAGCAAATTTTTAGTTTTGAAAGCTTTAATTTATAATTTTCATTAGTCTGTCGACGGTTGTCGAAATTGATTTTGAAACTTTTTAGCTGCGCTTATGCAATAAAGCGCTGTTGATGTTTGTTTGCAAAATTTCAGCCCGATCCGTTCAGTCGTTATGGCGTGGAGAGGTAACAAACATCCATCCAAACATTCATCTTTCGTATTTATAATATTAGTTTGATTTGGATCGCCGTACGAAAGTAGTTCCAATCTTAACTGCTCTGATTAGTGTTTGATTTTCAAACATTTTATGTACGTATCATAAACATTATCCAAAAAAAAATGCTGGGAAATTCGTACAACATAATCAAGACCCAAGCTAAGCAGAGCTTGTGTTATGGGTACTAGATAACTGATATACATAATATAATACAATACGTAGAAAGGTATTTTATTATACATAGAAAACGACCAGAACACCCGGAATAAAAATCTGCAGATCGTACTAACATTTGTCCCGAGGTAGTTATCGAACCCCCAACCTCCAGCGTCGCAAGATACGGGATAAACATGCATCATAAGGAAACACTTATTAAAATTAATCTTTCACCTTCATTAGCCAAGCATTAAAAACTACCCAGGCGGGCAGATTGTAAATTACAAGAAATAAGCATAAGTAAAATAACAGAAATAACAATAATTTGACCATCAAACACAACGCGGCCCATTACGCACCCCTATACCCCAGGTTATAACAAAAATAATGATTATTTATTCCACCCCTGCATGTTAAATTTAGACGTCAGTTTTCGACCTCCGTTGCATATTGGAAGAGCCGCCTGAGATGCAGTAACAGGTTCGATTTATGATACAAATCATACTTCTCGTGATCCATACCGCAATGCTTTTTTTAGGGTTCCGTACCCAAAGGGTAAAAACGGGACCCTATTACTAAGACATCGCTGTCCGTCTGTCACCAGGCTGTATCTCATGAACCGTGATAGTTAGACAGTTGAAATTTTCACAGATGATGTATTTCTGTTACCGCTATAACAACAAATACTAAAAAACAGAATTAAATAAATATTTAAGGGGGCTTCCCCTTAAATGATGTATTTGACACCTTCTCTGCCGAGAGTACCGTCCTTCTTGTCAAAGTAATCGCCAAAATTTATTATAGCAATTTTGAGCTTGTTTTACAAGAAAATTTCTTTTACGAGTGTTGGAGTCCCCTGTCAACTTCTTTAATGGGCTTAAGTATGAAGGGCATGTACTTTATTGATTTTCCCCAAAAAACGGGAAAGTGGAAAATATTTATGTAGAAAGAGGGGAAATGAGGTGTCAAGATATTTGACATTTATTTAAAAAATATATTTTTGCGGAGGAATGAAATTTTAGAAGTGATTGAAAATAATGAATTTGACAGTTCCGACCGCATTCATTAACATCAATTACAATTTCATGCAAGTGAAAGATTTGCGCCGTGTGATACCGGCTTAGAATTCACACCACCCCAAACTCTTCCTGCGTGTCGTGTCGTCTAAAGGAAAAGAAAAGAAAGCAAGAAAATAATTTTATTTATCCTAAATCTACTACACAAAACAATATCTTAGGATTAAACACTGTTTTAACCGGATTGATCGCGTATATTTGTATTTGGTTAAAGCCTCCGAAACGTCAGGTTATAAACCAAATACAAATATACGCGATCAATCCGGTTAAAACAGTGTTTTATTATGAGTTCTCGCGAAAATAAACTTAGAATATACTAATATCTTAGGACACAAAATTAAACCTAGGCATTGCTGCTTATTTTGTGCGCAGCAGTGCTTAGGACAAATATGGCCTACACTCAGCAATGTGCTGGATAGACACTGATGTGTCTACCCAGCGCTGGTTTTCAGTGCAAGCCAGAGAAGTCAGGTCACGTCACGACCATCTGTGGTAGTGCGCTATTTACAAATTACGGATGGAAACATCATGTAAAATGTATTTAGGTACTCTTACATGTTTCTATAAGTTTGTACAAGGATTATTTTTAATTTATCTCTCGACTATTGCCCCTCTTTGTCCAGCAGTGGACTGATATAGGCTGATGATGATGATGATTGCCCCTCTACAGCAAAATTGTATTTTTCTTGACAAGTCATAGCTTACACATCTAATTTATGTATCATTTGTATAATTAATATTTGTGTGCCTATTGACAATAAATGATCTTTATCTTATCTTTATTTGTTTTTGATTTTTCTGTCATTATCTGACATATGTAATTGACATTTACTGATTCATCTTCCATCTTTTTGCGTCGAGGTTAAAAATTGGTCAATTGACGTAATGGTCATTTGGTGTATTGGTCATTTCACGTATTGGTCATTTTGCGTATTCATGATACTTTTTTCATTGGTCATTATGCGTATTAGTCTATGTGCGACTAAACGGATATGTGTTTAAAAATATGTAAGCTATATAAAATTAGGAAGATCATGTTGTGATACTGACGATAAAAATGATTTAACAAGATAAATTAATCTGTACTGGACACGATAAATATTTCGCGAGGTAATTATCTGTGAATCCACAGCATGTGGTAGGGAGGGGATATGTCCGGCTAAACTTATTTGACCTGGATTCGAAAGTGAACAAGTAATCCAAGTCATTCATGACGGGATATTTACCATGATTTGAATTTTGAGCTTTCCAACAAAACAACAAAATATTGGAAAGCTCTAAACTTGTGTTGTGTCAATAACCATAATATGATAGTTTCAAAAGTTGGACAAGTAGGTAATTACTTAAAAAAATATTTAAAAAAACATCTCAGTCCCCGCTTTTTTACTTTTCTTCTCAAAATGAAGGGGCGAAGGCCTACAAAATGTAGCTAAGAACTAAAAACCACTTAAGACCATTACGCCACGTGAAGAGATTCAAATGTTGTTGTGGTTTTTGCGGCAAATTACTCTTTCGCTTGTTTTATTGCTTGTATATAGAACACAGAAACAATGAAAAACCACAAAAAAAATTAACCTTGCGCCAACCCGAGACGAACCACCTTAACCGTCTTTTGACGAAACCTTTCCGGTTTCCGTCTTTTCAACAACCCTCCTACTTTTTCCCATCATTAACAGAAGCGGTATCGTCCGAAATGAAAATTAAACCGTGGATATGTTAATTAACGCGAAAATAATCTTGTTATACGGTCAACATGGCCGATCGAACGTGATATTTACGTAAATTCAGCGCAGGGTCGATATGTCACACTAATAGTAAATGTGACAGTTTGGATGGATGGATGTTTGTTACTTCTTCACGTCAAAACTGCTGAATGAATCGGGCTGAAATTTGGCTGAGATGTAGCTCTAAACCTGAAATCATCAATCAGATTTGGTGGCTTAGTTGGTTAGAGCACATCTGTACTGAGAGGCGGGTTCGAGTCCTGCCGAACTCGAAATTTTTTGGGAACTTATTACCACCTTACCTTATAACCTGGAATCAAACATAGGCTTGTAAAATTTATACTTTTATCCAATTTAACAATTCCCCGGGATAGAAATAACCTTTGAACGTTTCGTCAGTTTCGTTTAAAACAACGCGAGCGAAGCTGCGAGCTGCAACTAGCTTCACAATTAAATGATGCGCAATGCCCGGAGCGCGGTTGAGGCTTTTGACAGCCGCAAAATCTGTATTTTTACCGATGTCATGAAAATATATTATTAAGCCGCT
Source organism: Eupithecia exiguata (assembly GCA_947086465.1). NCBI lineage: Eukaryota > Metazoa > Arthropoda > Insecta > Lepidoptera > Geometridae > Eupithecia > Eupithecia exiguata. The sequence goes on from OX352251.1 coordinate 1,906,016, forward strand.
GACGACTTCTGTAGGAGACTGCCGGGTTAAACGTTTAAATGTTTGTTATGGATAATTTTCAGGGTTCCTTACCTGAAAAATAAAAGAGGAACCCTTATAGGATCACATTGTTGTCCGTCTGTCAACCCTCTATTCTCAGAAACGCGTGGAGGTATCGAGTTGAAATTTATATCACATACTCAGGTTTGTCCTCTTGGAGCCGCGATATGAATCAAACTTCTAAGTCAACGCAATCAAAAGTTACCGCCGTTTATGTCCAATTTTTTTTAATTTTCTAAGGGAATATTATGTAGACAAAGCCTTGAGGGTCCCGTTGATCCAGCATCATGAAAATTGGCAAGAAGTAAGGAAGCTAGGTAACTTACTTACGTAGCACAAGTAAAGAAAAAAATCCGTAAACCGTAAATGTGTTGTTAGTTCACTATACTATGGACCAAAACCCTATTCGGCAAGAAACAAGGTCTTTTAATTATACAATTATACGGGGAACCCTCATTGCGAGAGTCCGACTCGCACTTGACGTTTTATTTAAAAGCTATCGTGATATATTTTTTCATACAGTTATCCACGTTGACGACTCGTCACAAATCCAGGCCTCCAGTAGGTACCTACCTTTGTACTACGAAAATACCTACTTTTGTATAGAAAAAGAAACACGCCAGCTTTTAAAAATGTATCTTTAGTTAGGGTTACTTCAATAATATAATATACTGTCATTCCCACTGAAGCCGCAAAGACGTGCGAACCGAAAAAAAATGAATTTTAGAATTCGTTATGTGATTTTATGAAACAGAATTCATTTGAACAGTGCGGATAGATGTTTTAGCTTTAATAGGATGTCCTTTTAAATCAAACATGATTATAGGTTCATAGCATTCCTGAGAGCTGGCAACACTGGCGCAAACCGTCACCATCCGTATTAGGGTAACAGCTTATGAACTGTATAAATTATCGGCACGATGTACTGTAATGGCGGGAATTATTTATCGGGCGCGCGTGGGCATTATGGCGGTAGGGCTGAGTGGTAAACGATAGCGGGTAATAAAAACTACAATATTTGCATTCGATCAATAAATATTGATCGAAATCGCCGCCCACCCGAACGCGAAGATAAAGTCAAAAGGAAACACCACCTGTGTTTCCTTTTAGGCTGAGTCAGTTGTTCGAACTCATCTCCGGAAATAGGCAATTTTTTTCGAAAGATTACATTAAAAAACTACAGAATGAAAAAAAAAACTATCAAAGCAAGACGTCTTACTTTGATAGGTATTTTTTCATTTTGTAGTTGGTGTCGTTTTTCTTTTACAACGCGGACGACATTTTGTTAGAACTTATCGGAGGTTTTACTCCGATAACTTATCGGAGTTTTCGCGGAATTGTTACTAAATATTTTCATCCTTATATTTTGTAATGGATTTCTGCAAAGTAACGCCTGAATCTATTATTTAAGTGACGGGTTGTGTTTTTTCTTATTTAATTCGTTCCGTTCAAATAAATTCTTCGAATTCGTCCTACTCGGCGTAAACTTCTGCGCAACGTTTCTCATATGAATTCTAGAACTCAATTAGTTCAAAAAGTGTGTCTGCACCTGCATCGTCCTCAACCTCAACAGCCTATAATGGTCCACAGCTGGACGCAGGCCTCCCCCTGATAATCGCTTTACTGGCTTTTATCTCATGGGGGTAGTGCCCATAATCCCCACGCTGGGCATGCTGTTTGGGGATCACAGTTCGGTAGATCTATTTTGCAAGAGGTGCTGCTGCCCGCCCCCGGTGTATGTCCCTTAGTCGCCTCTTACGACACCCACGGGAAAAGTTGGGGCGCACCTGCATGATAGAAAGGAGAAAAAGAAATCGTAAATAATATTAAAAGCATTTATTTGTTACTGATAAGTACAACGTTTATCGATTACCACAAGAGCAAAAACAAGTACACTATAAAATCGCTTCCGCCTATACCCTAGATCGCAGCCGAAGCAGCTCCTCTTCCACGTTCTAAAGAGCACTCTCGTTATGTATTGATGTGCATTAATTATGGACGCGGTCTGTCGCTGCCTTAGTTTTACATGGCTTTTGCTATTTTTACTTGAATTTTGTACTAGCTATTGACTAGTAAAAGGAGATCCGTTTTAACCGAATTCAAAAAACTAGGTTCTATGTATGTTTTTTTTTGTCAAATGAAAGGTGAAATTTTTCATACTTTTTGAAATATAATGCTTTTGTGTTATAAAGAACAGAGTTAGTTAGAAGAAATTTCTATAAAAAAAACTCGATTTTGCATATTTTTGCTCACATTTCATTATAGTTTTCTATTATTAGGAAAAAACCAACCAGGGACCTTGATATATACTATTGGAATACAAAAAACAACATGATATGGTGAAAATATGCTCGAATTACAAATCATTTTGGTAGTACGTTTGTATGGGTAAATCATCATCCGCAGGCCTCTTAATCTAGAATAATCGTAGTTGGTTTTCAGTTTTTACAAAAACATCAAATTATTATCCGATTATTATAGTATTGATATGGATCAGTCGAGCTACTTGTAGATTATTTGCAACAGTCTGCAGTTAGATCAATTGTTTCAATAGTAAATACTAGTTATCTGTGATAGGTGTGACGTCACCAGCGATGCAACCAAACGCAGAGCGTTTTCGGTCTCGTGATCATATATCAAAAAATATAAAATTTGAATCCCGTTTTTTACCCAAAATAGGCATAATTTACCTGATTACGCTTTGTTATGTTGTCACTGACTAGGATGAAAACATTTTGCAACTTATTTTCAATGTTTTTAAAATAGCCTATTATAATCATATCAATACTGAGACAATTTGTTGTGTTAATTATGGATCCTGCGGACTCAAAATATATTGTAAACATTTATTTGTGTCAGAAATAAACGATTTATATATTAATTAGTGTCCAAAGTAGATATCATACGATTTAACTCACCGAACTAGAAAAAATCGACTTTCTGCTTTATCGCCACATCGTCTCCCAAAGTTATACGTTCAGTTAGTTATTAACAAAACAGGTAACCTACATGCAATTTCGAAAAAGCCTACAGCGTTGTGGCTTGTTTTAAATATTATGACGCGGCAAAACCGCTCGCATTAGGGATATTAGCCTATACTGTCCGACCCGATAAGGGACGGACCCTATTTATAAACGTGTGTCAGCATTTTCTTATCGACGCTTGACATTGACATGCTTAGTAAAAAAAACAAGCAGGATGCTCATGTGATTTGATAGTTGTATTTTTTTTTTATGAATAAATACAGATGCAGTATTGCTATGTATTGCATATCAGTTATCTAGTACCCATAACACAAGCTCTGCTTAGCTTGGGGATAGATAATGTTGTGTGAATGGTCCAGCAATATTTATTATTATTGCATCATCATCGGTCCACTGCACTGCTAGACATAGGCCTGCCCTAATGAGCGCCATAGCGTCCTGTCTTCCGCTTGCCGCATCCAGCATCGGCCAGCAGTCTTTCGCAAATCATCATCCCACCTGGTCGGAGAGCGTCCTAGACTACGTTTGCCGAGTCGCGGTCTCCACTCAAGAACACTTACCCCCAGCGGTTGTCTGTTCTTCTCGAGATATGGCCACTGCCACTTCAGCTTGCTAATCCTGTGAACTATGTCGATAACCTTACTTCATAACACTTGGAATATTTACCGACCCATGTATTTGTGTCAACAGGTTCTAAGTTCGGCTATATAGTATGTTTTTTAGGGTTCCGTACCTAAAGGGTAAAAACAGAACTATTACTATAAGAGGGTCCCGTACAACAGGTGGGGGGCTCCCATACAACAAACCTGTTTTTTTTGCCGTTTTTGTAGATAATGGTACGGAACCCTTCGTGCGCGAGTCCGACTCGTACTTGACCGGTTTTATTTATGTATTTTCATCGATTTCTCTGTCAATTATGGACCTATTTTAAAAATTCTTTTGCTATTGTATGGAGCTTTTTATTGTATTTAGTAAAAAAAATATAATTTAAAAAAATGCTGTTCGATTGCTTTTAATATTGTTCAACCCTTATTGACCGATAAAAGTTAAGCACATTTTAATGGTTTGCAGAGTAGGGTTCCTCGATTAGGGTACTGTGTGATGAACTGACGCTAATGACACCTGGGCTGGCTTTCACTAGGTAGTAGGTACCTACGTTACCAGTTAAGAGGCGTACCTAGCGTGTTTGTTTGTCAAACTTGGACTAGATCTCAGTACTCACGGGATTCCAGTGGTTAAAAACTCGAATTAATAATAAAACACTGTTTTAACCGGATTGATCGCGTATATTTTATACTAGCAGCGCCTCGCGGTTTCAACCGCGTAGTTCCCGTTCCCGTAGGAATTTCGGGATAAAAAGTAGCCTATGTCCTATTCCAGACTATAATCTATCTCTGTGCCAAATTTCATCCAGATCCGTTCAGCCGTTCTGGCGTGATAAAGGAACAAACATCCATCCATCTATCTATCCATCCATCCATCCATCTAAACATCACGTTTATAATATTAATTAGTGAGATTTTGTTTATAACCTGACGTTTCGGAGACCTGTCAGCTTCCATGGTCACAGGCAGACTGAGGTGACATTTGTCTTTGTTTTTGCATTTGTCAACTCGAATTATATAAAATTCTAAATTTTTTTGGTTCCTTTAATTAACGTGAAAACACGATTAAGAAAATAAACAACGATATAAAATAAACATATTGTAATAGCACTGTTTTGCACATAATTTGGTCGAGATGAAGGAACCCTGCGGTCTATTAAAATGACTTACGTTTTAATTCGTAGGTACTAATTACTTATTACTATCTTCCTTCATTACTTCACATCGAGTTTGGCTAGTGTACAAGTACCTTATAAATGTTCTAGGTTCATTTGCACTGACATTTTTTACGCGCCCAATTCTAATGTATAGGGTGTATCAGAATTAATTAGAGGATTATAATGATAGAGGGATTTTCGGGTATTAGTTACTAAGCTTTATTTCGATAAGGCGACTGTCCGTCACGGGAACCGGTTACTACGGTAATTAGATGGTTTACCATAGCTTTGAGTGATTATCTCTCCCTTCCTGTTATAAAGGTAAAATTAAATTATGTTGATTTTTAACGCCGATATTCGGAGCCGAACGTACCGGAACCGAATCGATCAAACATATAATTTTTTTCTTCATTCTTTAAAAACTTTCTGTGCAAAAAGGCTTACTACAAAATATCAGATTTTAGAAGATAAAAAAGCTTGGGACGGGTTTTTCTCCAAAAATAAATACTAACTGGCTAAAGGTTTCTTCGTCGCGTCTTTACTTTGGTCTAAACACGAAGCGACGGAAATCAACAATATCACATATCCGTGTCAGTGTTTTATTTTAAGAATTTGACCTTTTCTAAGTGTACATTTTTGTATATATGGAAATAAAGAATTTTTGAATTGAGTTGTTCTAATTGACGCCAATTTGTAGTGGAATTCATACCTCAACCAACCTCAACAGCCTGTTATGGTCCACTGCTGGACGAAGGCCTCCCCCTGATCTATTATCAGGGGGAGGCTTATTGGCTTTTATCTCATGGGGGGTAATGCCCATAATCCCCACGCTGGGCATGCGGGTTGGGGATCGCAGTTCGGTGGTAGATCTATTCTGCAAGAGGCGCTGCTGCCTCCCCAGTGTATGTCCCTTAGTCGCCTCTTACGACACCCACGGGAAGAACTGGGGTGGTTCAAATTCTGAGCCACCAGACACGGCTATACGAATACATTCGTTTTTATAAAATCAATGACCTTTCTATACCTACTTTTTCCTTGGACTGTACTATATTTGCTTTGAACAATAGATTTTTTCGATCGTTTCGAGAGTGGTCCCAATTGCCGGAAGAAAAATAATAAACTTAAATCTATCCGGCGAATGGGACCGCGGTCCCAATACCTAGGGGTCCCAGTTGACGGAAGCCTCCCCTTACATCCACGAAGGATCGTTCTTGCAGTTTTCGTTTTTTCAATTTCATACAACAAAATCTATTATTTATTTAATAACTTCGGCTCCCTCGGCGCTTGCAGCTTTAAAAGGTAACCTGCGAATGTGTGCAGCAATAAAATTCAATACAATTATTTTATGTTCACAAATAAATATATAAAACTTATTAACCTTTCATACAAAATGAAGTTGGCTATCCCAATACAATCGTAGATTCCTCAGCTTTCATCAAACAAATCAAAGTCAGTGGATATTTATGTGTTCATTCTGTAATAGTCTGTCTAGGATGCGCGGGCGCCGCCGGTGTCACTGACTTGATAGCGGTGCGGTTGTACCCATAAGCGGAGCGAGTTTTGAAGTACCATCTCTACGAGCGTGTATTTCACCCACGAGTCAATAGCTAAGAGAATATTATTAATTAGGTACCTATCTTCAATAATAAGTCGATGAGCAAAGAGACGCCTGTGTCTTTAGTTTTTTTGTGCAGAAATTATCAATAAACTCGAAAGTGGACTCAAATCGAACCAACAATCGACCCCGAAAGAGTTGAGAATACTTTTTTATAACTTGGACAGTTAAAGGTCTCTTTTTTAAGCTAGAGAGCACACCAATCAACTTTCTCATAGGGTTTTATACGTTGGAACCGAAGAGCTAAATAACTTGGTTCTATTTTTATCCGCTGAAACATCAGCGTATCTCTCTGTGTCTGGGGCCTTATGCCCATCAGACGACCCGCAGGCTCCAACCGGTTCCTGGCTATAGACAGGGTGAACCATTACTACCGCCATGACGAATTCCCTCGAGACCGTGGTCAAAAGAAAAAAAGATTACTATAAATTACACGAAATTTTTATATTTTGTAGAACGTAGTAAACAAAGTCTGTGAATAAAAATAAAAGGCTCCTGATATCTTACATCCTCATCAGCAGTACATAACAGTCCACTGTTGGACAGAGGCCTCCCCTGACTAGCTGAGACTGATAAACTTTTCTTTTCAAAAGGACTATTTAGATGTTTGGCTGTTTGTTACCTTATCATCAAAAACTACTGAACGGATCGGTCTGAACTAGTCAAGGTGAGGGATTGTGCACAGATTAAGGTTTATACCTGTATTAACATATTGGTCACTTTTAACTCAAAAAGGCATGCGAAGCAGCGGGCAGAAGCAAATAATTATAAAGAAAAAACATAATATTTTTAAACTTACGCGATGTGCTAAGTTGATACTTCGTGAAAAAAGTAGACAGATAAACGCGATAAATACCTGTTAAATTTGTAGTCGGCACTAGCGGTCCGCCCCGGCTTCGCTCGGGTATATTCTATCGCCTATGTTCATCAGGGATAATGTAGGATTCTAAAGGTGAAAGAATATTTCGAAACGGTTTAGTAGCTTCGGAGTCTATTCAATACTAACAAACAAATCTTTCCTCTTTGTAATATTAGTATAGTTAAAACTAATTTAAAAAATATACTAGCCGTTTTAAATACGAAAAATACGGCGAAAATACGTGAATATTGATCGAGGTTACCCATTTGTGCCGTTTGGGGTGGAAACCTTGGTCTATGGGGTCCTGGGGCACAAGAAATATACAAAGACCTTACAAAACTTCTCACAGTTGATCGGAATGCTGGCTTTTATTTCGGTCAATGAATCAGTATTGCCATTCAACGTGGCAACGCTGCCAGCATTCTGGGCACTCTGCCTTCTGGCTTAGATTTTTAGGCAATAGATATAAGTGTGTAAACTAGTTGTAATTGTTTTATTTTTTATTGTGATAAGTAGATTTCTAGCTTAGTTTTAGCACACCCTGTAGGCGATTTTACTCGGGTGCGTCATTAAAAATTGTACGTGAGTGTGCGTGTTATGATTTATGTAAATGTTGAATTGTTGATTTTTTTCAATAGTCTCGGTTATTTTATGTATATTTGATTTCCGGTACGAGATTGTGTATTATACGGTTTATTATAATTTCGAACCTGATGTACAGGAAGGAATATCAATTATATGGGAAAAAATAATTCCTTATTAACAACGAAAATTACAATCAAAGAACAGAAACAAATTAGAACTAATCTACTCAGACTGTTGCAAACAATCTACAAGTAGCTCAACTGATCCATATCAATACCAGTCGGAAGCGTGCCCAAGACGCTGAAATTATAAAAAAAAAGTCTAAAGTTAACTCAATTGTTTCAATTGTAAATACTAGTTTTAATTTATTTAATTCTATTATTTGATTGTAATTTTCTTTATCAATAAAGATTACAATATACTCTAATATTATAAAAAAGGAAAGATTTGTTAGTTTGAATTGAATAGGCTCCGAGACTACTGGACCGATTTGAAAAATTCTTTCACCATTAGAATTCTACATTATCCCTGATGAACATAGGCGATAGAATATACCCGTGCGAAGCCGGGGCGGACCGCTAGTATTAAATATTAATAACTTACGCGATCTGAACACCGTTTACTTAACTATTTTTCCCGACGTTTCAACAGGTTTACAGACTGTCGTATAATGAATTGAATAAAATACAATTTCATCATTTTCAACCTAGATAATGAATCGAATACAATACGATTTGATCATTTTCAAAAAACTGAACACCGACTACAAATTCCTTAAAATTTCTTCTGTATTTAAGTTTTGCGTTTCAAATATCCCTCGGATATCCCATTTTTATAGGACCCAGCTCAGAATCATAATTGACGGAGAACTCGACGTACATATACCCAGTAATGCCCAGCGTGCGCATATGGACACGAGAATTTGTTTCATTTACATAGGAACTCATCTCTTAATAAGATTTACTGACTAAAAGAAAAAAAATCGATAAAAAATTAATTCGGGCATTACTGGGTTAAAAAATATTTACAGCTGAACGTAGAGCCTCCTCTTGTTTTCCGGTTCGTCGGTCAATACGTTCGCTATGGAAGCGGTCCATAAATGATGAGTGAAGTATAAAACTCACATAGCAACAGACACCGTTCCCAATGGACCATAGAAATCTCACCGGTTTCTCCCCTAAATCAAACTTAGGGCGTGTCCCTTCAAAATAACCTATTGTGACTAACATCTTAATTTAATTGAATTTCCCATTCCATAATTGACTTTTCCCCTCACGCCCTATGGGGTGACGTACTCACACTTGCCATAATTCTGTTTACGATGTAAGTTGACACCTGGTACTTAAGGGCGCATACTACGACGCCATTTTGTGAAAAGGATAGGAATAGGATTTCTCTTTCACAGGGCAGAGCATAGCTCGCTGAGCGACTTTGAACTGGTGAAACAGCCCTACCGTGAAAAAAAAGTTTTCGTTAGTCAAAATGCTAAGTCAAGATTTTCCGTGATTATATCTCGTATAAAAGAAATAGTTATAGATAACAGGTCAAAGTTATAGTGTCAAACGGCGCTTAGTAAGCCAACCGTGTCGCAACTTGGTAACTATGTTCCAAAAAGTTGAACGGTCTGTTTGGTTAGTTGTATGCGAGAGGGAGCTATTTAAAATGTATTAACCGACTTTAATTAAGACGCGAACCTAATCGGTTTGGCTCACATAATTTGGTCGAGATCTCAGGAACCCTGCGGTCTATCAGAATGACATATGTTTTGATTCGTGTACCAGTTCAAGGAACCAAATAATTAGTAATTACCTACTAATTATTTGGTTTCTTGAACTAGTTTCTTCAAAAGTTGTGTAGTTTTCTTGTAAATAAGCAAAAACTTGATCGTTGCTCTTACGCCGTTCAAAAAACGAAATCCTATACCTATCCTTTTCACAAAATGGCACGCATTGCGCCCTCTTAACGATCTCTTTAAGAGGGCTCATTGATAGGTAACAATGATAATGATTGAATGAATTTCGATTTTTTTTGGGAACTTATTAAAAAAAATTATTGCATGCCAGTTTATCTTACAATTGTATTCACGGTGTGCCAGTTATATTCACATGCTGTTAACTGGCATGCCCGCTACTGTTCCGTTTTACATGTGTATTCTGCTTTATGCCAAGCTTGTCCAGTCGGTCTTAAGCACGTCATTTGTTACTCGACCAACCACTATTATCTCATGGCTTATTATCTCTATTGAATTCAGCAGTACCCAGTTTCTGTAGGGATTTGTGTAAAAATACATTGTACTCAGAAATTTCTCTATTGTAGACACAAAGCTATATTTCAACAAAAACTATATTTTCAGTTTAAGTCCTGCTTTGTTTGAAATGTCTGATATTTATTTTAAACACAAAGCTCTATGGCTTGGACAGCCCGTGACAGGTCGTATTTCATTGTTCGCTCTCGCATGAAACCATCCTTCAACACCTGGGTTAGCTGTGACAATACCTACCTGTTGTGTACCTAGTCATTTTTTATTTATACATAAAGTTTAAAATAATTTCAAAGAAAATAAAAAGCTACTAGGTCATGTTCATGCATAGATCAACTTAGCTAAACTCCATGTAGTATGTTTGTAAACAAACCGCCCATACTTAACCTAAAATTCACTCTGTTGCCGCGTCATTTTTTAAGCAATTTACAGTAGATAATTGTCGTTTTTGAGATCCTTCCTTCAATAAATATTTCTTACAATTCAAACTGTAACTCAACGCCAAGGGAGTGAGTTTTTATTTGTGTCGTGGTTTGTTTACAAAAATTCTGCAACGAGTTTGGCTAAGGTAGAGTCAGTATTATATGGAGGGAAAATCTAAATTACCTTGTTCACAATCCTAATCCTTTATTCATATTCATTCATTTATTGTGATTTTATGCATACATATTGTTCTTAGGTGTAGGTAGTGGGTACACAATGCATAAAAACCCTGTCAGGGCGCAACAATTACATAGTTAGGGTTCGCTTTTGTTAGCTTAATCATTAATTTTACTTGGATACTTCATATTTATTGAAATAATTAGCAATGTCATGTTTGATATAAATATAATTGTAGTTTAGTATCAGCTAAACAATAATTGAATTTAATAAGATTAATCTAATAAAGCGAATCGAAATTTAATGTCAGATCAGGAATAGTCACTAGGTAGGTTATACATACATAATGTTAAAGCTTTGTCTTATAGCAGTAGGTATGCTTAGCGTCATCCATACAACGGCAAATAAAAAAAAAATGTCTATCGTAATAACTGTAACACATATAGGCTAGGATATAGTAAATCATTCATTATATGTAACATAATTTTGATCTAAAAACTCGATTGTGTAACTATTTCAGCAAATTTCTAAGATTTGATGATGCAATAAAAATAATTTTTCACAATCTATATTATTAAATATCATTAAAAACAGAACCAATAATCCACTCTCTAACTCACGGAACCTCAGCTCATTTGCGATTTGACAGAATTGTGCGTTGTGGGATGAAACCATCCGTCAATATTAACCCGGGATTACCGGGCTTATTGCTTCCCGGGTTGGGCACTTTTGACCCTGTTAGCTTGAGTTTACGGCCTGCTTGGCTTATTCGTGAACTAAGGAATGTGTTGTCGGGAGCAGGTTCGATTACCACTCCTAATTTTGCGGTTTTGCGACTTCGTGCCTGCATTCTTCACTGTAACATAACGAAACGAAAAAGTGCAATCTGCGAAGAATTCACTGTGGAATTCTCAATTTTTTATTATTACTTTGCCCAGTGTATTTCGGTTAAAGTGAATTTACTGAAATAGTTGTAGGTAAAGTATAGACCGTACTACGGGCGAAGCATAATTTTGAGAAGTGCATACGTTTTAGGTTATCTTATGTAGTTAATAAAGAAAATTACAATGAAATAAAATAATTAAATTAAAACTAGTATTTACAATTGAAACAATGCTAACTGCAGACTGTTGCAAACAATCTACAAGTAGTGTAGTTAATGAATAGATCATTTTTCAAGATATCAAGTATATAAGTGTAAACTATAAGAAGCTCATTCACTTTTTTCGCCCGTTCATTCACTTTTTTCACCCGCTCATTCATTTTTTCGCAAAATGTGGAGACAGCAGATTTGAAAAGTACGTCTATTGACGGAAGTCCAGCGCTGCAGTTGCTCCCAGAGCTCTTGCAGCAAACGTTGAGTGGCAACCTTTTGGCTTCATATTATATTTTCTCATTGTATTTTCTTTATAAATCATTGTAGTTTCTTGTCTCTTGTGATTTAATAATAATATCTTATCTTATTTTGATACTTTTCGGGTCTGCTATACATTTATCAAAATCCCTTCAGCCACTTTGATTTTTCGAGGTCATCAAGAATGTCCGCCACAGAATGAAGAATTACGAGAAAAACATGCGCATGCTTCGGTTAAAAACAGACGCCAACCGGGAAAATTTTCATCAGGAACGCTTCCGCTTTCGCTGTCCATTAAAAAACGCACCTGAATATTATTAACAAAGAAAATTACAATCAAATAATAGAATTAAATTAAAACTAGTTTTTACAATTGAAACAATTGAGCTAACAGCAGACTGTTGCAAACAATCTACAATACCAGAATATTATTAGAACTGCTCATGTCCAGACATCGAACATTATAAATAGATAGATAGATAAATTGTGGCCAAGGTTGCCGACATAGCTCAAAGGATTAGCAAGCTGAAGTGGCAGTGGGCTGGCCATATCGCGAGAAGAACCGACAACCGCTGGGGTAAACGTGTTCTTGAGTGGAGACCGCGACTCGGCAAACGTAGTGTAGGACGCCCTCCGACCAGGTGGGATGACGATTTGCGAAAGACTGCTGGTAGATGCTGGATGCGGCAAGCTGAAGACAGGGCGCTATGGCGCTCATTGGGGGAGGCCTATGTCCAGCAGTGGACTGATATAGGCTGATGATGATGATGAGATAGATAAATTGTGGTCCTAAACCGCAAAAAGGATCATTTACCTACCTAACTATTCACAAGAATGCCAGTAGCGTAAATAAAATATTTCAATTTTAATTCAGACTATTAAAATCCCATTCACCCCACTATCGCGACGTAGCTGGTGGGATGAACGGGACATGACTTAATTTTTAGAGGTAGACATTAAGAAAATGTTTTGTCTAGACACATAAAAACAACTTAGTCGGAACTAGACAAAAAACTATGAATCATTGTCCTAAACCGCTCAAAGGAACATATTCACAAGATTACCAGAAATGTAGCTGCAATATCTATCCATCCCTTCACGGTTCTCCTCAATAAACCTTAGTCTGAAGACTCCATAAATCTACAACCTTTGACTCGGATCAATCCGTAGGGTCGAACTAATCCGAGGAGAAATTCTCCATGCGTGCGCGCGTATGAACTGTGGGCATTTTGTGGGTGCGAACAACGAAAGATTATGATTGCTGGGCTGATTAAGATTGATAGATAAAAGTATATTGTACTATACAAAGACCAACAACAATACAGAAAAAAGTACTTAAAATAGTGGTAGCAAGTAAGTGCCTTATCGCTACGAGCCATTTCTTCTAGGGCAGGGTTCCTTAATAGAATCTGAAAACGCTCAGTTCTTCTGCATTTTATTAAAAATATTTAATGTGCTAGCCAAATGGGGCAATTCCGGACGGTTCTACTTACTTATGTTAATACACACAATTTTTTTAACAAAGCAATTTAAAGAATGATTTATTAACAAAGAAAATTACAATGAAATAAAATAATTAAATTAAAACTAGTCTTCACAATTGAAGCAATTGAGCTAACTGCAGACTGTTGCAAACAATCTACAGGTAGCTCAACTGATAAAAAATCGAAAGCGAAAATAATAAAATCGCTTGAAAATGGATAAAACTGAATTTTCGCTGTCACTTTAAGATGATAAAGTATTTTGAAAAACCAAAACGATACAAACATAGCTATTACTTATCCGATTATGTATGCAAAATGTCATTAAAATGTGGGATGCAGTTTCCAAATGAATCGAATAGTACGTTTGTATGGGAGCTTAGAGGTTCAGGGCCTTCTTAACCGGTCTATAGCTTGCTCGACATTTCTCCTCGCCCTGGTAGACCTTTGGCTCCCTATCAATTTCGTGATCCCTCTTCTCGTTCTGCTTAAACTTGATTGAAGGTTTTTCATTACAGTTAAGACGTATCAATTAGCGTGGAAGATAAACAGGTGGCTGAATATTCTATGGAACCAAGGCTTATTACTCCTCGCTAATATGTTTTTTAATGAAGTTAATGTCAATAACTTTATTTCTTTAGGCTTACAAAGTAAGCACATAGACGAGTCAAATTTTATACTGTTAACAGCTTTATAAATCTCATCTCACTAATATTATAAACGTGAAAGTTTAGATGGATGGATGGATAGATAGATGGATGGATGTTTGTTCCTTTATCACGCCAGAACGGCTGAACGGATCTGAATGAAAATTGGCACAGAGATAGATTATAGTCTGGAATAGGACATAGGCTATCCCGGATTTTTATCAGAAGAATTTTTATCCCGGAATTTCCACGGGAACGGGAACTACGCGGGTGAAACCGCGAGGCACTGCTAGTAGTAATTATTATCAAATAAGAAATAAGGTATAGTGTAATATCCATACTAATCCATACTAAGAAAAAAACAACAACAGAATAAAACAATTACAACCAGTAATTACACTTATGTCTATTTCCTAAAAATCTAAGCTGTCACCAGAAGGCAGAGTGCCCAGAATGCTGGCAGCATTGCCACGTTGAATGGCAAATATGGCAATGCTAATTAATTAATAATCCATATTAATATAAAAAAATCTAAAGTAACTCTGTCTATCTGTCTCTCTGTTACCATTTTCATTTCATCTCATTCATTTTATTTGTTCCATTGTGTGTTAGGACGAAAACAACGCTAAAACTACTGAATGGATCGAGCTGAAACTTTGCTCACATAAAGTTCTGGACCAGGAATAACACATATTATAAGTTTGTTTCATTCCGACAAAATGCGAAGCCTCGGGCTAAAGCTAGTTACACATGCAAGATGTCTCGTGACGTCACAAAAAGAGAAAATGAGTCGGTCGTTCTGAATCGCGTCACTTGTCGATGTAGTTTTTTCATACAAAATAATTACCCACTTCCCAAAGAATGACAACGTGGGAGATGACGTAATTCTCAATCCCGTGCTTAGAAAGCACGGTGTCAGAGTCAGAGAGTCCTTTTCACGAAAGAATATATAAACGCAGCGCTGTCGGCAGTGCGTTTGTATGAATTCAGTAAATTTGGCGTAGAAAAATTTTTAGTTCCACTAATTTCCGCGGGACTTCTTTCATGAAAAGAACTCTAGCACTGTTTCGCACCACAGGCTCTCACCACAAATTAATTTTTGCCGTTACATACCAAAAAATGACAGCGTTTCAACCCACATCAAAAAAAAATATTTTTCTGGCGTTTCTACCTAAAATTCGTTTCCGTTTCTCACCACAAAGAGATGAAGAGATTTTGTACAGTCAGATACAAACGCAGGTCATACCTACGAAATGGTTTCCTACAGTTTTTGAAGCATCATTTCGTTTGATCATGATAATTACCAATTAAAATGAAGAGGACCATTTGCTCCATTTCCGAATTGTACAAAACATAACTGCATTATTCATCGGATTTTCTTAAGAGCCTTTAGAGCTATTTTATTTTGAAAGAAAGAGAGTTGCACCGATACAAAATTAATAGAAACACTTGGAGTCGGGCTTTGATAGCGGCCCTCGTTAAAGCAAGTGCCTGTTCTTTTTTAAGGTGTCCGACACGATTTTTATAATAAATATTCAAATCATGACATCTGCTGGTTTTACTTCTGGTATATATACCAACTTTTGAAAGACCAAATCAAATTGATACATTCATAGCCTAGTAAAGTATTGTTTAAGTTATTTGAACATTACAAACTAGGTTTTTGCGAGGGGGTCGTGGGAACGTCCTCGGAAAACCTAGTTTATTGTGTATATCCGGGCATACGTTTCACTCACGGATACCTTGAACCTTAATTTTTTAGATTTGCAGCACAGTTAACAGTTCTGTAATCTCTGATTTTCAGATGTTAACTGTAGCTTTTTGTGCCTGTAACTTTCAGAAGTTTAAAATCAGTCGCTTAGCTTCGACAGAAATGCCGCCTTACAAAACGGTACGAGGGCATTTTTCACAGAATAAACTTCGAAGACATTTGATGGCGTGGATGCTTCGCAGAAGAATAAAGGTTGTCATGAGGGATCTTTTCCTGTCATGCTGCATTCCATCTGCGTGCAAACCACACGTTACCTCCGCATGACAGGAAAAGCGCCCTTTTCCTGTGTTACGCCGCTTGTCCATCGCCACATTCGCCACTACGCTACGGAACGTTTTGCCTGAGTAAAATCAGTAAAATAATACAATTATTGAAAATATATAGATAAAAATAACAAAATCGATTACAACATATTCATAATAAAAACGGTTGTCATAAAAATCGAATCGGTAAAGCATGACATGACTATTTAATTGTCAGACGAACTACCAAAAAGAAAATAATTTCATAGCTAGCTTTTCTAATAGTACAGGTCCCGAAACTCAACGTCAAGCCGAAAATGGAGGACAGGTGGGTTGATGACGACCCAGAAAAACTACAAAGTCATGGGTTTATCTCCAATGGTTTCTGAGTTATAGGCTTTTTCTTGAAAATCATAAATTCTCTGCCTACTGTTTATTGAAATATGGAGACTTCCTTGTGCAATTAATGATGTTAGGAACCTAACAGGTTATGGGCCCAGTACGCTTCCACTTTAGCTTCGGTATAACGCGCTAACTTTTCCTTACAATTTACATTATATAGAGCTTATTGCTTCCGAAACATCCACAAAAATAAGGTTTTTTGCTATAGTGCTTACCCGCACTTTGGGTATCTCTAAGAAATGAATTGAGTTCAGGGTGGGGCGCGGGTTCGAGTCCCGCCGAAACCGGAATTTTTTTGGGAACTCATTTCATTTATATCCACAAAAATGTAACAAGAAGAGATAGTTATCTTTTTAAATACAGTCTCGTTTAAAAAGCCTTGTACACAGTCCTCCTCGGGTAATGAATGAATTTCAAGAGGATGCAAAAGCTTGTATTTTCGTTGTCTCGGCGTTCTATAGCTACTTAATTCTTACAGAGTTGTTTGCATAACTTTCGTGAGGGCCTTGCCAATGAGAATGGAGTAGGGATGTTCATGTCCAACAGCATGTCTATGCTCACACTTTCGTGTTTTGAATTATTTTAAGTGAAATTATGCAAGTAATTTTTTCTTAAAAAAATTTTTTTTACAGGAACCTTGACCATTTTCTTTCGATGTTAGCGATAGAGACCATGATTTTATTCTAAAAAACATTTTGAGAAAAAAACATTTTATTTTATGAACTTTCTTGAATAAACTATCTACCAAGATCAAGCTCGTAAGTATAAAATTAGTTTTTACGTCTTTTTTCTGTTGCAGCTCTATCGACTTTTCCCAACACTTTTGTATCAGGCGATTTGAAATTTAAATCCTTCTGACTTGCGTGAACCTTTGTGAATACTAACACTGAATTTTTAGATCACTTTTAGAATATTTAAATAACACGCTAAAATAAACAGCGTTACCCAAGAGCTGGTGAGTATCTGGCGCAGCGCATCAGCATTGCAATACAGCAGGACACTGCGACCATCGTCTTGGAGACGCTTCTGATCAGCGTTAGTTTTTTAATCAGCGTAGCCATTCTACAAACTGGCTCATCCTACGATCCGGTGCCGACATTGATATGGGTCGGTTGAACTACCTCTAGATTGTTTACAACGGTTTGCATTTAGTTAAACTGTTTCTACCGTAAATATTAGAACTTATTTGTTTCTATTCTTTGAAATGACTGCATATTTTTTTTAAACCAAAAATAATTTCAATATAATATAAATAATGCTGGACAATTCGACATCATTATCCTACCTACCTACTATAATTGTTGTCCACACTACCCTAAGGTTAGCAGGTAGAGAATGCTATTTAGCATTATGCTCGCCTATGTACAACTTTTTGTGCAATAAAGTATATTGTATTGTATTATCTAGCCCCAAGCTAAGCAGAGCTTGTGTTATGGGTACTAGATAACTGATATACATAATACAATAAATTACACGGGTATATATTTTTAGTATAGATACATAGAAAACGACCAGAACACCCGGTAACAAATACCTGCAGATCGTACAAATAATTGTCCCAAGGCGGGCATCGAACCCGCAACCTCCTGCGTCGCAGGCGGACCTTCGCCCTCCGCGTCACAGAGGTCGTCGAAATCTTTCATTTATGTCGTTCTCCAACTTTACTCTCTGTAGGGTAATCAAGAGACCAGTGGAAATCAACTAACGTGTAACTCCAGTGTTGTTTTCTTTTAGTTTAGTCCGTGGGTTATGTGATAAGAATTTCGCTATGTATTTAACTTTGACATTGACTTTAACGCGTGGATATATGTGAATTGACGTGAATCTTTTTTTCTCCGTAATCTATGGGATACAAGGAAGATCCCCTTTGTTTCAGAAATGAAATGGGACCACGAGTAATAGTGGTACAATCCCAGGGGGACCACGAGTCGCGACCCAAAAAAAAACTATTTTATATATCTAAAATAATTGTGCAAAGTAGGTACCATCTGTTTTCTTAGCTGATACCGTTTTTCTCCTAAAACATCAATCACAAGATATTATTATCATAACCGTATTAAATAACAGAGTACTATCGGGTCGCGCGTCGCTTCGACCAGACGCTCAGGTAATTTTTTGGAAAACCCGGAGAGCCTCGGTACCCCACGGACTTAGGACCGGTCTCGACTCCAAGGGGAGCAATTGTGTAGGCTCTGTCGAGAATTGCATGTTTACGCCTCTTGATATCTTCGGCCGAATCTGCCGCTGACTCAACCCGAGAATAAAAAAATTGTGGTCGTCAATAAATAAAAATAGTCGAGTAACAATCTCTAGCTCTTACTCCTTAGACCAAATGTGAAATATCCGCTGCTTAACGTTGTTTTCGGACAGTCTGCGATACGGAACCCTCAGTAACAGAATTAGGGTTCTTCCGGCCCGCTGATTGAACCTTTGATGTAAGACTACCTTTATCATGCTTTGTACGTACATTATTTATTCTAAGGAATTGTGTTTTCACGAGCTCTTACAGGCATCATGAAACATCAAGTATTTTTGAGGGTACCTATGTACAATAGGATATTTGAGGAACTAATGCACTTATCATTTTTTTTTTGAGTCTATTTGACATCGCAGCGGTGACTCTTACTGGATACAATAGCTAATGGCTTACAAAAGTCGCAAAACTACTTCACTGTTAGCTAAATTACTAGTAGAACACAGAACTTTATAAAACCGATTTTTTATTTCCCGCCGTTAGTGACACATATAGGTTTTTTTTTATTATCCTTACATACCCTTAGTTTCTCGTGAAGTGACGCGAAACGGAGACTATCCTCTCGATGAACCGACGACATCGTAGGGGTCGCAAGGAGTCGATGGATGGAGGCGGGTAAAAATCGCTGTTTGTGGCGTCGTATGGGGGAAGGTCTATGTCCAGTAGTGGACATGTGTTTGCTGATGATGAACTTTCCAGTCAAGGTACTGGAAGGTTCATCATTTCAACCCACATGTGCGTCATGGGCCACACTTTCATGGCCCATAACTCATATGTATACCTGGTGGTCTTGCAAGCGGCGCGCCGCTTGCAAGACCACCGCCGCGGCGGGCGGCGCGGCCTGGGCAGTGAATGCTTTACCTAACAATAATGGTGTGTAACACTACTATTTTTCTTGACAGAACTGAATTAACCCCTCTACTGGTTTGATTTTGCATCTGTCCCAAAAACGATGTTCTACATGTATAACACCTCTTGTATAAAAGTTCGTTAAATATCCCCGTTTCGCCACAAAAACAATTCCACGCATGCAGAGCGAGAGTTATGACAGGAGGAAAGGCTTTGACGGGACAATCCCATGGGATATCGGGAACAGTTCTATATACCGGACTATCTATATAACTTGTAGATATATAACGGATACCTTTGACGTAGGTCCGACGGTTACCCGCTTTTTGTCTATGGAAATTGGCTATATTGGTTGGTAGATGTGTTTTAACCAAGTGTGAGTTTGTACTGTACATTGCCGTTCGATTCCAATATTTTGTTTCTCGTCAGAAGGAAATGGGTTTTGAATTTAAATTGTAGTGGTTTCTTCACCTTTGCTTTTTGCTTTATTATAATAGTTAGCTGGCGCGGCAAACTTAGTTCCGTCTTTGGATCAGAGATGGCGTTAGATTCAAAGTGAAATATCTATCTACTGCCTGTAGTGATAAACCCCCTGATAAGCGTCTATCCTTACGAATTATAGGAGTTAAAATGTAGTATCAGAATGTAACCCAGTAGCCATTTTAAAAATCAATTTCGTGTGTAATGTGTGCATTACTGATTTCGTTGCATAATATTTGACTTCGTGGAGCGAACGATATGTGGGGCGTGGTGCAATTCATAAACTGTTAATTTAAAAAGAATATTGCTGATATTTTTTCAGCGGTCAAAACTCCTAGTCCATTTATTTTGACGATAGTATAAAGACGGGATCGTGACGTCTAATTTTTCCATAGGTTTTGGCACAGCGCCTCTATCGTGCGGACAGGGAACTACGGGAATCCCATACAAATATGAGACGGCACGATCACGATTTTATACTATCATCTTCAAATGGACTCGAGGCTCAAATGAACAGAAGTGACATTAAAGATGGCACCTAAACATTGAAAAAAAAATGCGAAATGTTTTCATCCTAGTCAGTGGCAACGTAACAAAGCGTAATCAGATGATTTCTGTTCATAAATATGCCTATTTTAGGTAAAAAATGGGATAAAAATTACACATTTTTTAATATATGATTACGTGACCGAAAACGCTCTGCGTTTGGTAGCATTCGGCTAAGCCCAATGCTACACTAGTTTTCAGGTAGAGCCCGGAAGGGTAAGGGGGTCTATTCTAACTCCGCAGCCATTTACAATGTTGGGTGGCAATCACGTGCGTATTCATTTACCTTTATTACCCGACTACCAACAGGGGAGGGTTATGAGGTTGGCACCCTATGTTTGTATGTATGTAGCCGATTTCTTTGTTCCCACGTAGCGCAGAAACTACTAGTATCAACACGAAAATGTTGACACTGTTCCCTCTCGTTGTGACCTCTCCTAAAAATATGGGCGTAATACGAATCCAAGGTAGCACTGTCCTACTTTGAATTGTTTCAATAGTTCTACCATGGAACAAAAGGGATTAAAAAAATACAGTTCTATGACGTCACAGTCCGATAGAACGAATGGGAGTTACCGATCTTTATTATAAACGCTTTCTCGTTCACCTTGTACCCCAATGTACGTAAAGCTTCAGCAAAGTGGCTTAGTCAAATGGCCGCGTCGGATCCGTGTCTGGCAACAATGTATTCTGTCGTACATTTTACAAGAATACATTGATAAGATGTACACAGATGCGATGTCAACTACACTATAAATAAAAAAATTCAAAATTCAATAACTTTATTTCTTTAGGCTTACAAAATAAGCACTTAGACAAGTCAAATTTTATACATAAACAGTTTTATAGATTATCAAATAAGAAACAAAATGTCATTGATTTTGTTCGCTTCAATTTTTTGTCCACTAGTGGAAGAAGCGAAAAATAAACCACTAGTAAGTTTGTATAAAGCTTAAAATGTAATACAATGTTATTCGCCTCTCTAAGTCTAATACCTGCTCTATGTGACTATAGGGATGAAGATAGTAACCAGAACAAAAACAGAACAAACTACAAGAAACAAGAACAAACTACACATCCCATCATATAGATTACGAAAGGTAGAAAAATCATTTATGGGAAATTGCGTACGCTTCTATAACAAGCATCTGAAGCAACTGAGCTCCCTATTCGTAAATTTAAACAGTACACAAAACTAAATCTTATCAAGAAAGCCTTTTGCTCCATAGATGATTGAAATGAAAATGTTTATTTCAACTCAATTTTTTTACAACTAAGCAGTAGGTGTCTAAAAACTTAAGTTGTCATAGATAACATACAATAAAACTTTTGAAACCATCATGGTTATTAACATAGAAATCATTTAGATCGGGATATTTACCATGATTCAATTTCTGAGTTTTCGCAAACTAAGGGATACATCTATGCTAAATTTGAGCCCGATCAATTCAGTAGTTTTGGCGTGAAGAAGTAACAAACATCCATTCAATCTTTCGCATTTATAATATTAGTTTCACAATGTATGTTTAGTTATTTTCAAATTTTAGAAAAACTTACAGATTGAAAAATTACAAAACCAACAAACATAAATCTAAGAGCCTGCGGTTGATGATTTGCCCATTTGCTGAAGGCTATTTTATGAAGTTTCGCAAATTATTAAGCCAGAAACTATTTGGCTACCATTTGTTCGCTTTTTCCAATTAGTGTATGCAATGCAAAAGTGGGCAAACAATGAATTACCCGTAAAAAATACAGCTTTTTGTTCACTTTTTTATCCCCTTTACTATTCACGTTTCAAAAGTTTAATCAAAAACTATTCCGCGAATTCCAACCACGAGATATTAAAAAGTTGTTAAATATTGACTCAGTTGAGTCAGATGGACAAACATAATTTAAATATTAAGATTTCTAGGGAATTCGCGGAATATTAAATTATTTTCTTTTATTAGATTCTTTATTGCGGTGAGTTAAGACCAGGATTTTTTTAAAACCGTCTATAAACCAGTAATGCTAAAGAGATGGGTAGTTCTTATTAATTTAGTGAAGTGTATTATTGTGTACGATTTGGTTTTACAATTTGATTAGTTTGTCTGAAAACAATATTGAAATTATTTCAATATTTGTAATTTATTTATTGGTGTAATTAGAACGACCTTAAGCCAATTATACTAATTACAGTAGGTTTTAATATAAAATATAGTTAGATTATGTAAATTAACATTTGTACAAAAAACCTAAGAATCAAGCTTAAATAAAATACCTATCGTTTTCATCCCCCCATATCGGAAAGAGTATTTTTGCTCTTCGATATCTGAGTGCAAAAGCCGTTTTTATCCGCCAGAGGATACAAAACGGCTCTTGCACTCAGATATCGAAGAGCAAAAATACTCTTTCCTCGCTGAGGTGGGATGAAAAGTCACGTGTTGCACTCGTGTGCAAAGATTTTTTACCTCGTGCTCTTTTGATTCCCTCGCTAACGCTCAGAATTCTAATTTTAGAATCCTTCACTAGCTCGGTCATCAAAATTGACGCGGTGACGCACGCGGTTAAAAAGCAACTTTGCACTCTTGTTTATCAAATAACTATTTCTGCTCATGTTCTAACAGTTTTCCGATAGCTGTTAGATACCTATGTATGATTCACTTTTAGCTTCACTTTGCTTTTATTTTCGGTAAATTCGGCCCTTAGTGACTCAACCGTTAAACTTTATTCTTTAAAACCCTTCAATCTATAATTGTGGGTCATACCGACCATCAATCAAGCTTGTCAGCCATCGCGGTAACGAAATTAAGATATGCAAAATACTTTGTGGTAGCGATAGGAATCGTGAAGGATGCCTGACAAGAACAAAAAGGCTGGGTTATGTTAAGATGGACATGAAGGGAACCGAAGGAATCGAACTGTCACAATTTTTTTTTTACTCTTTTGTGTTTGCTTTTGCCATTTTTGTACAATTTTTTGAATACGTAATAATAGAAAAAAAATTGGGAAACATTTACGATTTTTTAAGAAACCTACTACATACGAGACGAAACAGGATATGGATCGGAGAGTCACTTAAATTTATTAAGTTTTTTTTGGCTCGCTAGTGGCACGAGCTACCTATTTTTGTTTTAGCGACAATAGGCTATATGACTACATTAAAAATGAATTCCATATTGTTTTCATCCTAGTCACTGACAACGTAACAAAGCGTAATTCGGTGATTTTTACAAAAAATATGTCTTTTTTTATGTAAAAAAATGGGATTAAAATTAGGTACACATTTTTTGATACATGATCACGTGACCGAAAACACTATGTGTTTATTTGAATCGCAAGTGACGTCACACATCCTCAGATTACAGTGTCAATGAGTTCTTCTTGTTAGGTATAGTGTGGCGGGGTGACGTCATAGCTTGGAACACGGTAGCCATGACAGAGATTATCGTTTTGGCGCGGCATTATTTTATTCAAACTTTAAAATTAGTTTTCATAAGTAATACGACTGGCCTTGAAGATGCGGCGGGTTCGAGTCCCGCCGAAACCGAAATTTTTTGGGAAATAATTTCATTTCTTAATTGTCTCTGCTTTACTAAAAATATAAAGACTTCATTGGTGAATGTCTAAAGTCAGAGGCAAAGTCACAGGAGTTAATTTGACAAAAACTCTCAAGAATTCCCCAAATTCAAGTCTCAGATCAATCAGATTTAGGGTAATAACACCGGAGACGGCCCGTCTCGTAATTTTACAAAAACTGATTGGATCAGAAATGGGTCCCGATTGGCCGCACATAATTATACCTTTGTAATTGACGACTCGACCGGCTTTGATGCGGTTTTACTATCGGAGGCATATCTATATCGGGATGAAAATAATAATGTTCGATATGAAAGCAATTAGTTATTTTATTGTGTTACTAGTTTTTTCCCGCGGTTTGGAATCTTTTCACGTACAAAAAATAGCATTTAAATCCAATTACGAACAAGAAATCTTGGTCGAAGAAATCCGGGTCGAAAACCGAATTTTTCCGCAAAAGATTTTCTAAACAAGGTACTAGGGTAGCATAAATATGAAGGAAGTAGATACTTGCATATGACTTTATCAGTGAATCTCCAATCATCTCTTTGTATCTCCAAACAACTTCTGCTCTCCTGGTACAATAGGTCTAGCTCTCTTCAAGACGAGAGTGAATAGGTGTCTTCTAGACCTTCGTTATACATCGTCACTTACCACCAGCTGAGATTGTGGCCAAACGAAGGTCTGTCGACGATATAATAATAAAGTGATTACTTTTTTTGTTCACTTCAATCTTTAAAGATAATAAAGTAGCGAACAAGAAACCTTTACCTTGTTAGGTTGTTAGTTTGTAGGTGTAGCAAAAGTAATCCCAAGCTTTTTATCTGTTCTATAGTTTTGTAGATCTTAAGTCCTACTGCCGATGATGATGACTTCAGTATTCTTTTGACATCACAAAATGCCAAGTAAAGTCTAACGAAGACACGAGTCAACACTATTTATCCGAAAGACAACAAAACTTAAAACTAACCTTCAAAGAATAACTCGGCTGGACTAAAAAGCGTGAAACTTTGTTATTTCTGCAGCGAAGGAATCAAAGTTGCTTTCAAGCATTTTATAAAAAAACATACGGGCTTCTATTTTGAACATTCATACTTCGTTACTCCTTTTGCCTTTTGCATATTTACCTCTAAACGCCTGAACGGATTTTGTTGCAATTCTTGATTCTGATATTTTTTCGTTCTGCACAACTTATAATAATAATAATACTTTATTTCAGACCACAAAGAAAGTGTACAAAAAGTAACTTAATTAGGGTCCATATAATAAATACCTTATAGACTAACATGGATAAAAACATTTAAAATTAACCGAGTCATCGACGCTCCGATGACACTTATGAATACAATGATACAGGGAACGAAGTTTTTAGCTACGAATCAAAACACAAGTCATTTCTATAGACCGTTCCCGAGGGTTCCTGAGATCTCAACCAAATTATGTGCGAAACAGTTTCAAAATTTTTATACCGCATTTATTTTTCACGTTTGAGAAACCAAAGAAAAAAATAAGAATTTTATGTACCTACCTAATTCGAGTTTTTACCACGGGAATCCCGTGAGTGACTGAGATCTAGATCTTGTTTGACGACACCCGTCAGGTTCCCCCATAATGTCCGCCAACCACATAGAAACACCGGAAAACATAACCCCACCTCGCGGGTAAAATTAATGACTGCCCTAAGGAATACCGAAGCTCGAAATACCGGAGAACGATATCTCGAAAGATCAGGAAATCGCATAACGAAATACCGAAAATTTCCATCCCCCCGTCTCGGAAAGAGTATTTTTGCTCTTCGATATCTGAGTGAAACAGCCGTTTTTATCCGCTAGAGGATAAAGTAAATTGAATTTAGAACATCGTAACAAAAACACGAACGTACTCTTTCCTCGCTGAGGTGGGATGAAAAGTTACGTGTTGCACTCGAGTCATCAAAATTGAGAACGTGCTTAAAAAGCAACTTTGCACTCTTGTATAACAAATAACTATTATTGACGTTAAAAGTAGATACAGATCCCCGTGTGTTTACACCAAACTTGAGATGGCACACTAATTACGTAAATTCAAAACTATGAACGTAGAGTAAATATTGAAAATGACGACTGTGTATTTTAGTGGAAATCGTATTTCAATTCTAATTTACTTTAAAAAAAAACAACGAATCTTTTTTTACTTAAGTTTATGATACCAAAGGAACTTAAGTAAATGAATAACTATTTATATCAAATAGAATTGTTTAAATGACTGAATGATAGGATTTTTTATGACATTATTATTTTTAAATATTAATTGTAGTATTGTTGCATACTAGACATGACATATTATGTATTTATATGGAACTTCTGAACTCCTGGTAGTTTGGATCTGTGAATTAATAAACTGCTTTGTTATGTAATTTGCATTAGTGATGAGTTCTAATATCCAAGGAACTTCTGCTCTCTTGGTACTTTGGGACGATCTTGGGACTTGTTTTGGAACTATTTGTACACCTGGTGAACAAACACGAGGGCATTGTCGTGGTGTTAGTCGAAATCACACAAAAGTATACGCTGTAGCAAGCACGCGCAACACAAACGCCATCGCCCGCGCCGCCGGTCCGACTATAACTGAGGTGAGGGAACATAGTTGGACCTGACTTGAGCCATACACTTTCGAGATAGTGATGCCTCATCTCCCTTTTTTTACTTTTATCTAAGATGGCAGTACTAGGTCCTACTTACTCTTAAATGTCGCATTTCCACTATGCCAGCAAAGTCCATATTAAATACTTTAGCCATTATGTATTAAAGTGCTCTGAGTTCCTTACATATTCAGCCGCGAAGCGTCGGGCTTACCGGATCAGAACTGGCAAGTTATGAGTTTGTGGTCGCAGTGTTAGCGGGTGCGTAAGCTTGTAACTGTCTGTTAAGCCCATATTTATCCACGGCTGTTGAATACAATGAAATTTCACACAAGGTGACACTTAACATAGGCACAAAAATAACATGGACTTAAAAAAATACAATCTAAACTAGTTTATTCAGATCAGGGTGTATAGTTTGTGGTCGTGGCTACAAGTTAAAGGATAACATAGGTTAGTAAGTTCACATTCGGAGGGGTTGAAACGTTTTAAAGGTCAAATAGTATTTATTTATATTTGTGTCTTGGATCGACACATAATATACCTAATTAAAAAAAAAATCTTGTATTAAAAAACTTAATATTCGCTGAATCAATTCGCTATTTCAGATCCTGATGTCCATCCCCAACACACTAGAACGTGTTGCTTGCTGATCGCATCCGTATCACACACGTTTGCTGGACCCAGCTTATTGTACAGAAAGTACAGTATGTTAATAAAATCGCCACCGTCCGCTCCGCTTACCGCGCCGTAACGCACACCACACCCTGTATCACACACGTCTGGTCCGCATTATCTCAGCTTATTGGACCGAAAGTAAAGAGAGACTAAGAGAGAGAGAAAGTACAGTATGATTCTAAAACCACAAACGCGTCCGCTCAGCTCGCCGCTAGCACTCGCACTACACCCTATCCCTGTATAACACACGTCTGGTCCGCATTATATCAGCTTCTTGTACAGAAAGTACATAATACTTAAAATCGCTAACCCGTCCGCTCAGCTCGCCGCTAACACTCACACTACACCCTATCCCTGTATCACACACGTCTGGTCCGTATTATCTCAGCTTATTGTACAGAGGGAAAAGATATATACTTGTTCACAATGTTGCCCTGTTTCTAGCCGTCTACTGTCTACTACGATATGCAATTGCTATATTTGGAGCAATATTCTTCATATATTCAAAAATATTCGAGCCTTCTGGTGACGGCTTAGATTTTTAGAAAATAGATTTTGTAAGTGTAAATATTAGTTGTAATAATTGCAGCACCTCTCTTTCTCCATCGAACTGCGATCCCCAACCCGTATGCCCAGCGTGGGGATTATAGGCATTACCCCATGCAAGATAAAAGCTTATAAGGCGACTATCAGGGTTGCTGCATCCCTTTAGTCCACGTTCGTAACTGATCTTTGATAACCAACTACGAACATGGAACTTTTTTCTGGCTTGATATCCAGTTACGAGAACGGAATGTTCTTGCCGTTTTCGTAGCCATGTTTCGTAGCTAGCTACGAATGTGTTTTTTTTTATCTCTGTTCATAACTGGTTATTAATTAATAATATTTTGTCCACTTTCGTAACCGAGTTTCATAACCTGGAAATGTCAAGTTTTCAAAACTTTTCATAACTTCTAGTAGTGGACCATATTACCCCATGCAAGATAAAACCTAATAAAGCGATTATCAGGGTTGCTGCATCTAGCAGTGGACCATAATAGTCCTTTGAGGTGAAGAGGAGAAAACTGTGTGGACATTCCAGCACTACGTTTCATACAAAAATGTATGTATGATGTTATCGCAAATAAATGTTTTGAATGATTGATTGATTATCTCTGAAGCCTGTTGAAAGCATACGTGGTTCACGTATGGGTGATCTAGTTCTAGCTTACTTAACTAACAAAATCTTACCAAATCTGATTTAGCAACGAAAAAGAAAATCCAACTGAAACATTCTAAATTACGCATACTTAGTTAAAAGTTCGTGACTACACGTGAGGTTCGTTTTTAATTTATAAAAGCCTGTTTTACCTTATTTAGGTTTAATCAGGTGGAAACACGGAGAGTTCGAGCCAATAAATTGCTTCTTAAGGTCGCACCACATATATCCTCCAAAAGCGCGTGTTGCCAACTATCAACCTGCTATTCCCCTGAGACCTAAGGGGACGGTATGGTCTAAAACGGCACGCACGGTAGGCAAATCATTTATGGGAAATTGCGTACGCTTCTATAATAAGCTTCCATCTCAAGAACTGAGCTCTCTATTCGTAAATTTAAACAGTACATAAAACGAAATTTTATCAAGAAAGCCTTTTACTCCATAGATGATTATATTAATGCTTGGCCAGATGTCGCACAGTTCCGCACCGACAATAGTATTTAAGGAGAACAATCTTAAGCTTTGTTTTATATAAATATTGACCTGTATCTAAATCACATTATATTTAGACTTAGATAGGCGAATAATATTGTATTACATTTTAAGCATTACACAAACTTACTAGTGGTTTATTTGTCGCTTCTTCCACTTGTGGACAAAAAATTGAAGCAAACAAAATCAATAACATTTTGTTTCTTATTTGATAATGATTACTAATTATAAAACTGTTTAAACTTATTTTGTAAGCGTAAAGAAATAAAGTTATTTAATTTTGAATTTTAGAAGGTATACCGAGTGCAAGGCATACTCTAGTGTCAAGTCTTCGTTGGGCATTCCCATCTTGACTTGACACGAGTCGTGGCCGCCGTGGCCGAAATTCGGCTACGAACGAGAGCATCATTGAGCGAGGGTCTTATAAACAGTAATCGTATATCTGTAATCCAACCTTTACATTCCCAATCGAACCTTAAATTCGTTATAAATAAAATAAAAATAAAAGTAAATTATTTATTTGGGCTTGTAACCCAACACCGCGCGTGAGACAAGGCGAGTTGTGTTGTAAACTGTTTGTGTGCAGTTTAATGTACTTGGGTTCCGTATGTACCTACTTGTGGTGTGCCTATATTTGTCAATCTCTGACACATGATTATTTTTGTAATCAAAGAAAATTACAATGAAATAAGAGTAACAACTAGTCAGTCTCGACAGAGCCTATGCATTTGCTCCCCTTTGAGTCTAGACCCTTGGTCCGTGGGGTACCGAGGCTCTTTGGGTTTTCAAAAAAATATCTGAGCGTCTGGTCGAAGCGACGCGTGACCCGAGAGTTGGTGAGTCTCTGAGATCTGGCACAGCGCATCAGCATTGCTATACAGCGGGGCAATGCAGCCAGCGTCTTGGGTACGCTTCCGACTGGTATTGATATGGATCAGTTGAGCTACTTGTAGATTGTTTGCAACACTCTGCAGTTAGCTCAATTTTTTCAATTGTAAATACTAGTTTTAATTTAGTTCTATTATTTGATTGTAGTTTTCTTTGTTAATATTATTTAAGTATTCAAAATTGAAATAATTGAGCTAACTGCTGACTGTTGCAAACAATCTACAGGTATCTTAACTGATCCATATCAATACCAGTCGGAAGCGTCCCCTGGACCTTGGCTATGATAATTTTGAAATTTTCAGGCGTTTTCAAACGTTTCTTTTATCAACATAAATGTAACGGAACCCTAAAATCTCCACCAATAAATAAAAAGTACATTCTTGCGACTGAACACGACTTGGCCGCTAACTATTCACTAACTGCGGTTTTATTCCTGAATATATTTTATTTTATTTCTTTGTATAATTGATTCTGGTTTATTTAATGAGAAACCATTGATTAACTTTTAATGGCGGAGTTAATTTTTTTTTTAATTTGGCACTTGTTGAATGTTTTTAATGTGTGTTAAGATACGATTACTTAAGTAATAGACTTTATTAACAAAGAAAATTACAATCAAAGAATAAAATTAAATTAAAACTAGTATTTACAATTGAATCAATTGAGCTAACTTCAGACTGTTGCAAACAATCTACAAGTAGCTCAACTTTACTCAAGATTACTTGGTTCATAGTGTTATCTAATTACGAGACTGCGCAAGGGCAATTTTATTCGTTTAGACGCATATTGACTAATACGCATAATGACCAATAAAAAAAACATCATGAATACGCAAAATGACCAATCGCAAAATAACCAATGCGTGAAATGACCAATAGAAATAACATCATGAATACGTAAAATGACCAATCACAAAATAACCAATACGTGAAATGACCAATGGAAATAACATCATGAATACGTAAAATGACCAATCACAAAATAACCAATACGTGAAATGACCAATGGAAATAACATCATGAATACGCAAAATGACCAATCGCAAAATAACTAATACGTGAAATGACCAATACGGAAATGATCAATACGTGATATGACCAATACGCCAAATGTCCATTACGTAAATTGACCAATTTTTTAACCTCGACGCAAAAAGATTTGTATTGTTTTTTACTTTAAAGCATGCAATTGCATACTACTGAAGTCTAGATATACCAAATTACACAAGCTGTATTTTTTTTAAATACAGGATGTTTCATAATGGGGGGAAAAATTGCTTAACACTTTTGCTTTAGTGCCAAATTTTAAGGACGTTGGATAACATTTAGTGATCTCTATTATCTAATTTGGGCACGCTTCCGACTGTTATTGATATAGATCAGTTGAGCTACCGGTAGATTGTTTGCAACAGTCTGCAGTTAGCTCAATTGTTTCAATTGTAAATACTAGTTTTAATTTAATGCTACTATTTGATTGTAATTTTCTTTGTCAATAAAGTACATTTGTGATGTTTTAATTCGAAGAAGTGTTTTGTGCTAATGTATATTTTTTTCGTATTTTTCAGGTAATTTAACTGAAAAATTATACCTTCTACCAAAAAAGGAAAATGGCTTCTAGAAAAAGTGTATACTGGTGAGTTTTTTACGAGCTTGTTACGTCCTTCCACACGTAACGATATTTGTGCAATAAATAAAACGAATACGAAAAACGTTACGATTTTCGTTCTATTACTCACTAGGCTCACTGTACTTCGTTATGGTTGCCACAACCTGAATATTACAGGTTATACAACCTGCGCTAGGGTTGTCACACTCCACTTGCAAATCGGCACGGGCTGTAGACGCGTGCCTTGCTTAGGAATGTGCATAGCTGAGGGAGAGATAAGGTGGCGAGCGACGCGAGGCGCGAGCTACGCCTACTCCGTCCACGCATTTATTTTCTTTGACATAAGAAAGAATACAATTTCATACGCACAAAACCTGTCAGCTCGATAAATATCGAAGCTCTGGTTAGTGTCGATATTTATCAAGACATAAGTATCGATGTTTTTTTTATCATGTTTTATTCACATCACTATTTTTAAGGGCCTATATTACTTTAAATCAACTCCGCCGGATGTTCATATCTTCCAAACTACTAAATATTTAATAGTCTGAGTTTATAAAAATAACATTCAATAAACGTAATCGAGAACCATTGATGTATTCCACGAAAAACGCTTAGAATGATAGTAGACAAACGAAGTGTAGCCAAAATTGATAGTTTTTTTTTTATATTTGTCTGTTTTTCTTGTCTGTTTGAGTAGTTAGTCCGTAAAGCCAACAAGTGGCTCTGACGGAAGACCAGCGTTGGTTGCTAGCTCGCTAGTCAACCAACTCATGCTGAGGCAGAGCCATTTTGTTACTGGACTTACATTTTTGTATTTAAGCCAAGTTTATTATGTATTTTATTTTATGAACAAAAACTAACATTTTCCGACTGCTTTTTCCTAACCTAGGTATCTCAATAATATTTTTTTTTTCTCTTACAGAGTAACCGTATTGCTATTTTTTTCTCTGAGTTCAGCAACTCGGGTACAAAATATTCGATCAGAAAGAGATAACAAAAAAAATTGTAAGCAAAAGGGAACTCGCGGTAAAAACGCTATACGCTCGGCTGACAGCTCCTCTCCTCACCATGGCGTAGGCCTGATCATAGCCCACGCATCGCGAGTATGTCATCATTCCGGAACCAGCTGAACGCTTTGGGGATTTCATTCAGTACCTACCTACATGGGGTACATGCTAACCCACAAGTAGGTATGTGTTTATTGTGTACCCGCAGGTATCAGATGTATAGATAAGTTGAATACGTCATCATCATCAGTCTATATCAGTCCACTGCTTGACATAGGCCTCCCCTAATGAGCGCCATAGCGCCCTGTCTTCAGCTTACCACATCCAGCATCTGCCAGCAGTCTTTCGCTAATCGTCATCCCACCTGGTCGGAAGGCGTCCTACACTGCGCTTCGGTCTCCACTCAAGAACACGTTTACCCCAGCGGTTGTCGGTTCTTCTCGAGATATGGCCAGCACACTGCCACTTCAGCTTGCTAATCCTTTGAGCTTTGTCGATAACCTTGGTTCTCTGTCGGATGTATTCGTTGCGAATCCTATCCTTCAGAGAAACTCCGAGCATAGCTCTCTCCATAGCTCGCTGGGCGATTTAAACTGGTGGACAAGCCCTACCGTGAGTGTCCACGTCTCAGCTCCGTAGGTCGTGACGGGTAGGACGCACTGATTGAAAACTTTTACAATGCGATAGGATGATAAAAGTGCCGCAGGCATTTTTAGGGTTCCCTAGTTTCTATACATCAATTTCCTATTGTAATATTAATGTTATTGGCCTGTCAATCAAACCAAAACTGTTTGTTCTATGAAACCGCATACGCATTGAAAGCCCAAATTATAAAATAATACCAAATACTAATACAGAATATTCCTTAAACCCCCTAAATTTCATTCAAAAACGCAATACGAAATCAAACTCTCTTTCGTACTACACAGGGTTAAAATCAGCTTGTATAGTTGCGATAAAAATTAAACGCATTCTTTGTAGCTTTAGCATTGGAGAATCAACTGTTTTCTAATAGAAATAGAATCTAAAATACTGTGGTTGGTAAATCCCTTAAGGTAAACAATGTTCAAAAGGGCCTTGGTAGGGGTTGTCATAAAAATATGATATTCAATACAGGGTTTCTATAAGGGTTCTATTGTTGAAGTTCACTCATCAATAAGTCCATGTTTGAATCCAATCCATAGCTACAACCCATCAAGACACTGTTAGTGATTACTGCGTACATACGGAACGTTATAATTAAAGTTGTATAATTGACGGTAGATATGTAAAATTCAAATTACTTGTAAAGACAAATGTCACCTCAGTCTGCCTGTGACCATGGAAGCTGAAAAGCCTCCGAAACGTCAGGTTATAAACAAATATAAAATATACGCGATCAATCCGGTAAAAACAGTGTTTTCCATGTTTGAATTTTTTTGGAACAAATGTAGAAAAAAAATGGGGCGGTATACTT
This sequence comes from Eupithecia exiguata, assembly GCA_947086465.1. Lineage (NCBI taxonomy): Eukaryota > Metazoa > Arthropoda > Insecta > Lepidoptera > Geometridae > Eupithecia > Eupithecia exiguata. The sequence continues at coordinate 1,940,251 of OX352251.1, forward strand.
AATTCACCTGGGGTAATTCACCCAGGTGCACTAAGTACACTTTTAGTAGACTTGATTCACCCTGATCATTTCCGGGTGCATTAAGTACACTATTAGTATATAGTAGATATAAATCACCTTGATAAATCAATTAATTATCTCTACCAAATCAGAGTATACTTTATTCACCTACAAAACCTCCTTGAAAGAGAAAATAATTAGGAAGTGGCATGTCGACTTCAAAGAAATAGGAGTTATTCCTGTTTGGTACCACTAGCTACTAGCCCATTTGGGACCTAACAAAAATCGCAATTTTATTAATATTTTCAATCCTCTTTCGTCCTGATTTTTTTTCATGCTAAATTGGTTTACTTGGTAACGCAATTTAATAATTGTTACACATAATTCATTTATGAGCTCTGACTTACGTCAAAGCTTACAAAAACAGTCATAAGACTCATTTGAGTGTTCCCCTCCACGGAAATCTTTAGTAAAAGGCGAAAGATTTATACGTGATGAAGGGAAACCACAGTGACGTGTAAGAAATCTTCCAATCGAGTCACCAAAAGCCGTGCGTTCTCGTCAGCGCGATCTAGAGCCCGTTCACTTTTAGCAGCGACATCTAGTTATAATTTTATGAATTAGATGTCACAGATTATCAACTAGTAGTTATGCTCGACCGATACGCTTAATTCTGTATTTTGAAAAACGGTGTCATCACATAATCGTCCATTGATGTAAACAACTCTAGATAGTGCGTGCAGTGCACGGAGAGATTGATAGAATGGTTTCAACCTTGACACTTTTGACACGCGTCCCTCCATCTGTAGTTTCTTTCATCAAAGGTAAAATGCTAAAATGTGTCATTCTGATACGGTACCATCATATTATTATGGTACCTTACATACGGATTACGAGTACGGACTACTCCGGTAACCTTATGTCATTTATACCCTTGATATAGTGTTTAGCGTGACAGAGATGTTAGGTCGTAAAGGTATTTTTTTTTTGGAAATTTGAACTAAATGTACAGTTCGATAGATAATTAAAAACTGAGTCAAACTGCATTATTAACTCAAATTCGATAAATAATAGATTCAGGCGTTACTTTGCGGAAATCCATTGTAAAATATAAGGATGAAAATATTTAGTAACAATTCCGCGAAAAAAACCTTCTCCGATAAGTAGTTACAAAATGTAGTCCGCGTTGTAGAAGAAAAACCACACCAACTACAAAATGAAAAAATACCTATCAAAGCAAGACGTCAGCTAGTTTCGTCTCTCCACGAGACATCATCAGGACACCACAATACTCGACCTTAACACTGAGAGCGCCAAGCAACAACGGCAGAGTCCCACCAGAGATGTTGCCACTCCGAGCTCCGCGCACCAAACCTTGTCTTATAACTCAAATTCGACCAAATGTCCTTTACGCACCTTGAGCCCAGAGGTATCGATACGAAGACGATATAATGGCAGGGTCATCATTTTCAATTAACCACACTAAATAGCCAAACTTTCATTACAAGCTTTTATAACTACAATAGTTATATACAGTTACGTAGTTATAGATACCAAACCAATTATTTCTCATAAGCTCTCCTCCCTTGTTTATTATAATAATTTTCTATCCATTCTAATTACACCATAGATAATAGACGACCCCATCCCGAGTCGTTGTCTTTGACACAAAAGCTTTGTGTTGTCTTTGAAAATCTGTTTTTGTAAGGTAATAATAGAGTATAGAGTTTGATGGTATCTTTGTAGTTCGTATACTTAATTATTTACGAGTATTTTACGTCTACTTCCAGAATCTGTGATCAGATGTGATCAGATTTCGTGGTTTTCTACCTACTAATGATAATATTATGATAATAATATAGCAAACGTAGTGTAGGACGCCCTTCGACCAGGTGGGATGACAGTTTGCGAAAGACTGCTTGCTGAAAACAGGGCGCTATGTCGCTCATTAGGGGAGGCCTATGTCCAACAGTGGACTAATACAGGCTGATGATGATGATGTAGGTTTAATGAAAAAGCGTTTGTCGAGTCGCAGTCTGTCTCAACAACACGCTCAAAAGTTAACTTACTTAAACCTTTTATATACAGGATCGAAAACTCCCGCACTGTGTGACTCATTCCAGAATAACGTTTCGCTTAAATATTCATGTGTGAAGCTTATCCGAGAGCACGCTGTATACCAGAGAGCTTGGAACCTGGTTCCCTAGCTTTTATGAGATCAGACTGTCCCGGAGAAGTGACAATTTTAAGAATGAAGTACCTGTTTCTGTCTGCGGCTCCGCCCGCGTTTACAAGTAGCATTTGTCCGTGTGAAGGATACCATACTCTGCCAATTTTGAATTGAATTGAATATGTTTTCTCTTGCAATAGATAATTGTTTACAATTTTAGGCTTATAAGAATTTTATAGATATCCATTATAATGAAAAATAACTGACAGACAAACGGTTTTTTTTTCCTTTTACATTTATTTGTGTTTCACAGTAATTACTTATTTTATGTTAAAGCTAACTCAAACCGTAATTCGGTTTGTCCGTAAGCCTCTTGGTCTCTATGATATACCTAATAAAAATGTACTGGTATGTACCTACTAAACTATTTATGTAAAATACAGTCTACTCGTACATAGTAAACGTAAAAACGTGGGCTAGGTAACATCTGTGAATTAATTAATGCTGGACAATCCAGCATCGTCTAGCTCCAAGCTAAGCAGAGCTTGTGTTTTGTATATATAAATACATAACGGATTATGTTCATTATTTGTTAACTGCATCTAGGTAATGCCAAATGTAAATACAGCTCTGACCCAGGCCTAGGGCTTCTATCTACTCGAATCGCGAGACCGCTTTTACATGGTTTCTATGACCTTTTTGTACCAATCTGCTACTGAAACTAAACTGGAGTTCCACTTAGCTGTTCTTCTTCAATTTCTTCTCTGTCGTCCTGTAGAATTGACCCAACGTCAAAACAGCAGACGCTTGAGATTCGCATAAGAAATATATCGACTGTAGCAATTAACATTGTCGGATGTACATTTTTGCGATTTTCATTTTATTGCATAAAAGGCCTTAGAATAGAACTACAAATGCCCCAGTAAATTATTAAATCTCTAAAACCAACCATCTCTGTTTTTCTAAGTTAAAAAAGTAGTATGAGTTCGGTGCACGCAATTAATATTGTCGCATAGTACGTTGCGACGTTGTTTGCGGGGCGTGGGAGAGGAACAGACGCGGGTATCTGCCACTTCGGACAATGTTAGCGGGAGGACCGCACGCGTCGGTTTTATTTTTGAACCCGTAAAATAATTTTCACTATTTATATTCAAAATTCAATATTCCTGCTATGTCGAGGTCCAGACGGATATTAAACTTGTTAGGTTCATCAGTTCCGCCACAAAACGATCGAAGTTCTGAATTAAAGGACACTTTTGTGGAAGCGGATACAAGCAGAAAGAGAAAAAGTAAGTACAATATATTTATTTTATTATTTCATCATACCTAGGCTGAAGATATTAATTTAAAAAGTTACGATTAGCTTAATGAATTCATATTTTTCTTGATAATGTTCTAAACTACTCTGAACGGACAATAATGTCGTATATGCCAGATACATCAATGTTAGTGGTTTTCAATTTCGTTTTCTGTGTTGGATGTGTCACATACTACATTATTTCTTGCTCGGATGTGGTCAAATTTTGTCGGATATGGTACTACAGACTTTGTTGCATGTTAATTTGATAAATAGTATTGTAGGATGTACCACTTCCTACATTATTGCCTGCTGTGTGTTGGATTGTATCTTGTCGGATAAGGCATTACTGACTTTGTAACCTGTTTATTTCTCATTTCTTGGTGTCGGATGTACTACATTTAATCAACTGTCTGTTCGTTCGTCCATCTGTCTGTCTGTGTGCTGTAAGTTATTAAACGCAATAGCTAGACCAAAGTTTCTAACTGCACTGGCTTGCTTTGTTTGCTAACATATTTACAAATATTTTAGGAGAATCTTCCCCTCTTCCTGCTAGATTTTAAGAGGAGCTTGTGCAACTGAAGGATCTGATTGGTGACATTTTTAGTGACAGTGAGAAAAGCCTAGACGTTCCTGACGACAAAGTGAATCCGGTATAGTCTTTTTCAGTATTCCAACTCCTAAAGTTTCGCGTAAACAATTCTTTATCAACTATTCTTATTTAACGTAATACATTCGGCCCCAACAAAAAGTGTGGTTGCAAGAATAGTTTGTAAAACCTGACGAAAAAGAGGGGAATCGTTTTGTAAGATTTACGTGTGTGTCTATCTCTGTGTCAGTCTGTGACTTCGTAGCTCCCCTAACGTATGGACCAATTTTGATGTTTTTTTTTGTTTGATAGCTGATTCTGTAATCGAGATAATTCTTAACTATTATTGAGGTACCTGGAGTGTTGGGGGTTTTTTAAATATTCAATTCAACTAGTTCCATTCTATTATGTTATTCAGAGTGACATGAATCCAGTAACTCAATCAACTCCTAGCGCTCCTGCTCCAGACGATGAAGTTTCCACGCGACCCAATTACACAGTGACAACACCCATGCCATCCCCGGGTTCCACTTCTTGGCTTTTTAACGATGGTGAGAGTAGAAACACAAGAACACCGTCCCAGGTCTCTTCTGTGAATCGCGCACTTCCCACCTACGAGGTTTATGAAAATATGGGTACACCGAGATCCGAGATCTCGTCTGAAAGTCGTGTTCAGACGCCATCTTCTACAACCAGTTCCAGAAAAAATTCTTTTAAGACTGATAAAGGAAAGAAGCGCCTTGCTCATAAAGAAAGGTGGCTTGTGGTACAAAGAAAAATGAAGAAAAACAGCTGTGGAGAATTCGTGAACAAAAAAGGGAAGGTACCTAGTCGAAAGTAAAGAATTAAATAAATAAATGCTGCACAATTCATACAGCATTATCTAGCCCCAAACTAAGCAGAGCTTGTGTTATGGGTACTAGATAACTGATAAACATAATAGAATACAATACATAGATAGACATTTTTTATTATACATATAATTAAAGAATCCCTGTACCTACTGAATTGTACTGTACCGATTGAAGTGTACCCAAAAGTTTTCTAATGATGATCGAAAGCGAGCCTTGCTAGTAAATAAAAATTGGACAAATAATACCGTATATGAGAAGGTGGCATGGAATTCCATAAGAGAGGTGAAAGTAAGTGCAGCACAGAACGACAGGATAGAGTACAAGTACGATTTTGATGAAGAACTAAAGATAATCACTGTGGATGTAAGCGGATTAACTACGAACCTTATTTGTGTTGGAAGAACACCAACGTTTCATCCCTTAACAAAGGACTCCTTCAGGGTGAGTGCGGTTCTAGGCGAGGAACGCGCGCGCCTAGAACCGCACTCACCCTGAAGAAGTCCCTTGTTAAGGAATGAAACGTTGGTGTTCTTCCAACACAAATAAGGTTGGTAGTTAACCCGCTTATATCCGTAATGAATTCGTCAAACTACGATAGTTTTCATAAGATATGCATTGTGTTGCGATCTGGCACCCGAAATAAGAAAAGGTTGGAGAATGAACTTGAACTGAAACAGGCTTATCAAAAACCTTTGCCAGTCAGTAAAGAAAAATTCAAGGATTTGACAGATCTCTGCAGAGCGCTAATTATTCCTGAGCGCTACCATAACTTTTATTTAAAACTACCTCACACCAACAACGCTTCTAATCTTACTCGTGAAGAAAGTGATTCAGAAGACGATTAGGTTTATAACGAAGTAGATTCTATTAAACCTATTCTAAAATAGTTTCTAAGCAACTGTAGTACGTATTATAAGGTAGGTAAAACTTACCATGTGCCATATAAGGTTGTGAATTTAAATTAAGCTATGGTAAATGTTTTTATAGATGAAAGATTTTTTCCCTACTGCTTTGAATATTTTTTAATTGTTCCTACTAGAATAATTATGTGCTTTTCCAATATCTTATAAAGCCTAGTCTATGATTGTTATATTTAAAGTAAGTTGGTTAAAATAAAGATACGTTTATAAGAATGAGGCTGATCTCAAATGTACAACATAAAAAACTGCTTACATAATAACTCGATTTAGGTTGTGTTCATTCATAATCGAATTTAGTTAGTTTTTGATTTATGAAATTTTGGAGTTTTATTTAGTTTTTTATTTTAATAAAGGATTTAATTTGATTGACACAGTGACTTATTATTTTCTGAGAATATTAAGATAATGGCACCTTAAAGTGGTCAGGTAATAAGTTTTTAGACAGTTGTTTTTGAGTGAAACGTTCTGTCAACAATGTCATTGATGTCATCTATCTCCATATAGATGTGACGTTACCCAAGTCCCCAATATAATGTTGTAAGTGGTATTTACACAATAAAAAAATATATATTTTACAAGCAATAACGTTATAAGTGGCACATCCAACATAAACAAAATTTCAAAGTCCAGGCAATACTGTTGGTTGTGCCACATCTGACCTTATTCCGAAATTGTCGTTCAGATAACAATGTTGGATCTACCATATCCGACAAAATAGTTGCATGATTAAGTGGTTAACGATGTTGCATGTGCATTTTCTTACATTTCCAATGAATTTTAGATAAATTTTCATATACTACTACGTCAGGTAAATTATATTTATATGCCATACCAAATTTGGTTAAGGTACATTGATGAATGTTCACTTTATTCATATTTGAAACTTTGAACGGCTGTACTCTAAAGTAGCGATTTTTCACATACGGCTTTGTTAATTGCTACGGTCGATATATATGTCACCGTAGGATAGTAAAACCCGTAAAATTATAAAAATCCTAGGCGCTTTATAATTTTCCGGAAAATAATCAATTGGGCCGCGTCACTTACAATGTAACGCATTAAAACACGTCAAATTATGATTTTCCGAAATCTTACCGTAAAATAATAAACTATTAAGTGACGGAACGCAAGACGCCCGCTGATTGGCTGATGGGCGCTAGCCCGCACCGCCATCTTTTGCTGTCATGTATTAGAGGCCCGAATAGTAACAACAAAGTTTTCATGGTCTGTTTTTCAAAATTTAAGTGTTTTAAAATAGTTTGTTCATTACTAAAATTGGAGTTGCTTAGTTGTAAATTTAGTGGAACAGTGGTTAATAGTTTTCAAACTGACTGAACACAAACATGAGCATCGGCCACATCGACCAATCAGATGGCAGTTTATTATTTTACGAGTGACGTGATCGCCATAGATTTCGTAAAATAGTAAAACAAGGCTGTGATTGGTTCACAGGTTTGTTTGTTTATTATCTTACGGATAAGCTTAGGAAAATTATAAATTTACGTGTTTCAATGCGTTAAATTATAAGTGCTTCAGTCCTGTTGATTATTTTCCGGAAAATTATAAAGTGACTAGGATTTTTATAATTTTACGGGGTTTACTATTTAACGGTGACATATACAAGGTTATTGGTAAATTAGTGACAATACGTGAACTGCAGGTCCTGCCCATCATCACAAACACGTTCGTGAAGACGCCAAGTCTAAATTAAAAAAAAAAATGGGTCGCCTCTGATACTAAATGAAAAAACATCTTTGCCTGGAACCCAACGAGGTACTTAAGACCGATCTTTCACTCTCATATCTTCTGTTAATTCAGGGCAGAGCTGTTTTTAAGTTGAGTTTCAAATAAAACCTCTCTAACGAACGATTATTGAATTGCGGGGGGTACCCATTACCAATACCAAAATTAAGAATTAAGACCTGGCGTCTTCACTAACGTGTTTGTGATGATGGGCTGAACCTGCAGTTCACGTATTGTTACTAATTTACCAGTAACCCTGTATTTAGTATGATAAATAAATTTAATTGTATTGAAAAGGGCCGATTTCACCAACAGAAAACTAAGTTAAGCTCAAACGAGTTTAATTCAAACTTACGACGACTCTACATAATATCCGATCCCAAGCAATCAAAATGGGGGTCTAACTCACTGATGATTCATAACCATACAATTGAAAGAACTGTTCTTAAATCATTCTTACTTCGAACCTGTCAATGTCCTCACCACAAAGACACATCATCAAATGACTCACCCCTTTGACTCTCGCATTTTGAATTCCTTTAGTTTTTATGATTTTAACGGAATTTCTTAAACGTTTAACTCCGTCCAGTCACCAAAGTAAACTTATTAAGTCAAGATGCATTTCTTTGGAAATATGCTTGTTCATTTTGAATGTATTTTCGGGTTGTCATAAGGAAAACCATTGTTTTTGGCTAAATTATCTTTGGTAAAATAAAGTAAGAGTACATTATGGTGAAGAATTAGCTAGCTGAAGTGTCAGTGGGGTAACCGTGTGGAGACCACGACTAGGTAAACGTAGTGTAGGACGCCCTCCGGCCAGGTGGGATGACGACCTGCGAAAGACTGCAGGGAGATTCTGGTTGCGTCAGGTTGAAGAAAGGCACTACGGCGCTTATTAGGGGAGGCCTATGTCCAGCATTGGACTAACATAGGCTGATGATGATGATGACAATATGGTATAGGTTTTTTGCCGAGCCAGTCGCCGCGTTGGATCAACCTTACTATTTCAACCCGTAGATGTCGTGAGAGTCGACTACGGGAACCTACCAGAGGGGGGGCAGCACCTTCCTTCTGTGTTATTTAACACCTTCACTGCGATCACCAATCCGCCTGCCAAAAAAAGAGATTGTCAAAACACATGGAAAATACCAACGTTTGATGATAAGGTAAATTGTTATCGAAACAAGAACATTCAGAGCAAAAAGAAAGCAAATTACAATTAACTAAGTGATATCTTATTAACAAAGAAAATTACAATCAAATTATAGAAAACAACTTAGATGTAGTATTTAAAATTTAACTAACTGCAAACTGTTGCAAACAATCTACAGGTAGCTCAACTGATCCATATCAATACCAGTCGGAAGCGTGCCCAAGACGCTGTCTGCATTGCCCCGCTGTATGGCAATGCTGATGCGCTGTGCCAGATACTCACCAGTTCGTGGGTCACGCGTCGCTTCGACCAGACGAATAACTATACCAATAACTGTTTTTACATATACATTTTCTTCTACAAAATCTAAGCCGTCACCAGAAGGCAGAGTGCCCAGATTGCTGGCAGCATTGCCACGTTGAATGGCAATGCTAATTCGTTGACCGAAATAGAAGCCAGCATTCCGATCACCTGTGGACTCTATGAGAAGTGAATTGCCTAGAATTTAAATAATAATGTTTATTCTAACCCAACACAATACTCGAAATGGAATTAATGTAAATTATCTCCAAAAGCCGCTAATAAAAGTTAGTTAAATTGATACGAAAGGCGCGAAACGGTCTGCCCTAAATAATTATAGAAATAAACCCTTCCAAATACTTCTGATGTTCAGCGTTTCGGTACATAGAGCTAAGAACGCTTCGAGTAGAACTTCTATTCAATAGTTTTTGCTTTAACAATTTCTGCAGCTTCGTTTAACCTTACGTAGCTACGCGTAGGTTAAACGAAGCTAAGCCAAAATGTTAAATTTTAATATCTTTGTTTCTATTGGTACAATAAATGTACACTTATATCGATAGAATAGTGATATTCTTATAAGTATAGAAAGGACCAGCGAGCGGGTAGCAAAAGCGTATTTTCAATAGAATTCCATAGAAAACTACCGTGCATGAGTTTTGTGCCAATTCTGCCTTTGCGCCTACATCTTTGATAATGCACAACAAAAAGCCTTAGTTCTATAAAACTTTTCGGCTTGCTTTCACTATCCTGTTTATACAAAGTCGAATCTGAAGTTCTCTGCAATATTACGTAACCAATTCTAATGAATTGTAAACTCTATGAAGATTTAATTACAGCAGCCATTCTGGCACCACCGAAGTGATTTATTTGTTAGGGAAGATAAAAGTTTATTCGTGAAACAAAAACCTTTTCTTCTTGATTAAGTAAATTAAGGGTTTTTTAGGGTTCACTCGTCTAAATACGAATTAATCTAAAAGGTAGGTACTTAATGCGGTAGGTATGCGAGAAATGGTTTTACATTGTTTTCCACGCGATTGAAATCTTGTTAATTGCAGAACTCCAATCTAGTATCGTAAATCATTTTTGAACTTGACACGATGGCGTGAAGGAGGATAAATGCATTCTTAAAATGCGTGCAATTAAAACAAATAAAATAGGTAAGTTTATTAATTAATACAGAACCCTTTGAAAGTTTGTTCAACCCTTTGATTTCGTTTGTAATGGAATGATTTCGACGTTTCCTTATTGTATTTTATAAGTTGAATTACCCTTCTTTAATAATTGTTTTATTGCTTGTTCTTATTTCCTCTGTAAAGTTTTTGGAAACATTTATATTATTTCGGTCATAATAATCATTGTTTCCTAAGAAAAAATAGACACCACCACAGGCAAGCGCATCACCGGAGAGAATAGTCTTCTCGTGCCACTTCTAAAACAACGTTATAATCTGTTATATGCTATATACATGTCATCTCGGTTTTCTCGGTCAAATTTCTTTTGAAGACCTATTCAGAGAAACGCTGTATTTGCTACCCAGACAAAGCGGTAGCGGTATGTTTCGCTTGGATTTAGTAAGATAAACATAAACTTATACTAAATAATACTAGAAATAAACATAAACTCGCTGTGCCCACAACCAGGCTTCACAATATTAATGTATCTTTTAAAGGGCAATCTATACGCTTCTACAACCAAACTCCTAGTGAGTTGCAAAACCTTTCTGTGCAAAAAGGCTTACTACAAAATATCAGAATATTTAGAAGATAAAAAAGCTTGGGACGGGTTTTGCTCCATCTCGAAAAATAACAACTAACAGGCTAAAGGTTTCTTAGTCGCTTCTTTACTTTAGTCTACATACCGAAGCGACAGAAATCAAAAGTACCACTTTATTTCCGTGTCAGTGTTTTATTTTAAGAATTTGACCTTTTCTAAGTGTACATTTTATTGTATTTATGGAAATAAAGAATTTATGATTTTGATTTTAAGGTCCGCGGTATTCCGAGTAGTTTATTGACATTAGGATTACCGCATACCCACTCGGATCTCGCTACCGCTCTGGGTAGCGAATACCGCAAAGGTCTAAACAGGCTTTTACTCGATACATTCGTATAGTGGCCCTTAACCCGGTTCTTTCTCGAACTCACTACCCTAGCAGAATCCCACTAGGCCGATAGAGTGTGGTTAAATAGTTCACACAGATTTAAATATACTATTGTTGGGTGATTAAATTCCCACTGGCAAATGAAATATTAATAGGCCAGAGTCGAGACTAATCATGGTGGTGGTGGTAGGTACTACTCTGAAACATTATACCTATGTCGTCATCGCCCGAGAGCTTCTTCGTTCGCAAGCATCATGGCGTAAAATCGCAGTATTACGAGATTTTTTAAACATAATTTGTTAGTAAGTACATATCAATTTTAATTATATCATTAGTTCGTAGCGGTCGCAGGGAGTCGATGGAAGTAGGCTCAGGACCGTTCTTTGTGGCGTCGTACGGGGAGTCTTATGTCCAGCAGTGGACTTGTATGGGCTGATATGATGATGATGGTATTATGTTATAAAATTACCTTTGTTCTTTATTAACAAAGAAAATTACAATTGAGTAATAGAATTAATTTAAAACTAGTATTTACAATAGAAACAATTGAGCTAACTGTTGCAAACAATCTACAAGTAGCTGAACTGATCCATATCAATACCAGTCGGAAGCGTGCCCAAGACGCTAGCTGCATTGCCCCGCTGTATAGCAATGCTGATGCGCTGCGCCAGATTATTTATTTGATTGTAATTTTCATTATATCATCATCATTAGCAGCCTATATTAGTCCACTGCTGGACATAGGCTTCCCCTATAGTACTATAATATAATTTCGGTGCTAGATAATGCTGTCTGAATGGTCCAGCATTATTTATATAATAAATATTGTGAAATAACTCGACGTAAATAATTTAATATCTGATTGCTGAAACGTTCATGCATAAAAAAACGATAGCGACTCGACAAAAACCCGTATATTTTGAGTACCTACAAATATGTAACAAAAGTAACCAATACTAAAAATATGCTTACAAATAACTACTCGATATGAAGTTTCACAGTAGCTTGCTTGGTCAGCAGGTTGGATGATTGCAGCCACACTAAAATACTAATTGGGCTTCGTTATTCAACCCGAAGCGTAATTGAAGACTTCATACATTGTTAATTAAGCCAGATTAGAACGCACATTAGTGTTACATTGATTGGAAATAGGAATGTATAATTATGCACTTATTTATGTATATGTATTAATCTCACTAATATTATAAACGTGAAAGTTTAGATGGATGGATAGATGGATGGATGTTTGTTCCTTTATCACGCCAGAACGGCTGAACGAATCTGGATGAAATTTGGCACAGAGTTAGATTATAATTTGGAATAGAACATAGGCTACTTTTTGTCTCGGAATTACCACGGGAACGGGAACTACGCGGGTGAAACCGCGAGGCGCTGCTAGTAGTACATAACTGACGAGGTCGGTAATGGGTGGGTTTCTGGCGAGCATGAGCTTATGTTTAACTTCAGTAATCACCAGGTTGCTAGTTCTTTTTGCAGATCACATGCTATTCGTGGAGGCTCTTTAATATTGTTAAATAAACTCATTAAACTCATCTCACTAATATTATAAACGTGAAAGTTTAGATAGATGGATGGATGTTTGTTCCTTTATCACGCCAGAACGGCACAACGGATCTGGATGAAATTTGGCACAGAGATAGATTATAGTCTGGAATAGGAAATAGGCTACTTTTTATCCCGAAATTCCTACGGGAACGGGAACTACGCGGGTGAAACCGCGAGGCGCTGCTAGTAAACTCATAAAATTCAAAGAACTTAAGGACATACTATGCTTTTCTGTTGAAAGCCACATTGAATAAGCATGTGTTGAGTTGGAGCATAGTATTGTACTGCGATCACCAATACACCAACCGAGTGTGGTGATAAGTGATAAGAGAAAAATCCTCCTCATTTGGGAGAGGCACGTTCAACAGTGGACGACGTGGACGAATCTGTTTCTGTTGAAAATTTCGAAATGGAACGTTTATCATTTCAATGTGATATGAAATAAATAGAAACGTTGCAAAAACGTTCCATTTTAAAAACAGCAGTTTGAATAAAGAAGAGCTTAAGCTCGGTTAAAAATAGAACAAAACTAAACCTCAACAGGTTTAGTTTTGTTCGGCTTTTCTTATTTTGCTTCTCCTTAGGGAGGGGGTAATAGTGTCGTTTTATCGATACAAGATACAGAAGCTTTCGTCAACGGCCGACGGGTGATCATAATTTTGTACATTGACAAATCCCAACAGTTTGTCCCTTTTTATAAAAAAAGTCACAACGGTTTTTGTGTTACAACTTGGGTAATTGGGTTGGTAAGGTGAAGTTCTAGTTGGTTTCAAGGTTGGTACTTGTGCATATACGTAAAAGTCATTGTAATCTTAACATAAATCAAATAATTTCCTATCGATTCTCGGTCATTTCTAATAAGTAAATTATTTGAATGTAGAATTTGATTGCTATGATTATGTTTCAAACAGTCGAGACACATTGACTTCAGTCTCCTAAAATCATATAGTTATCAACTATTATAATTTTTCTGTTATCGAAGAAATCACATCCCTAAAATCCATTTAACCGTGCATTGTGCAGTATAGGACACGAGACGGTCAGGTCCTTTGTCTACCTTCACAATAATCGATAATTTAAATGCACGTCACTACAAAATGCGTCCTGAAGCGTGCGCATGACGTCTTGCCACAGGCTTTGAAGGATAGCCCGATCACTTACGGTTTTTATAGTATAAAAATATATTTTTCACCACTCCCGGTCGAATACGGGGACTTTGCTGCTCAAAAACAGTGAACAAAATAATGTTTTTCTGACATGTGGAATAATAGTATATTTTTTGAATTATGGACTAAACCACCCCATTGTGTACGCGAGGGAGGATGACAAGACCGAGTTATAATAGGTGTTTTTGTCCCACGTGAAAAACGATACTTTTCACTTCGAGTGTGAGAATATAAAAACTTACTTGCAGTAAATATTCCACACCGATTTCACTTCTCTACTTCACGAAGATTTTTTTCTTTCGTTCCATTCCCATAATTATTAAATTATTTTTCACTTGGTGACATTTTCGAAATAGGTATTCCAGAGATTTTGCGCTAATTGATAACTACGCATTCTACTACCGAGGAAGAATCATCTTACAAAACATCCAACAATGACCTAAATGCGCTTTCAGTTCCATTTTGAAAAATAAATTCAAATGAAACGTATGTTTTTTCTAAATAGAACACCACAAAGTCGAGTCTTTATTCAAGAGGACGAATGTCTTGCACTGGCTGATGATTTCAGACAAAAATTAAAAATAAACTTTACTCCCAAGCACGTATTCTCGAGTTTGACGCCCGCTAAGCCACGACAATGGTAGTGATTCTGTTGGCACAAAATTTAACTAGTCTAAAATTGTTGCCTTCTCTTTTTTTTCGATCGAAAGAAAGGGGATAGCGACATTTCTACGCTAGTTTAGTTTAGGTTTGTGCCTATTGAATTACTACCAATGACACACTTTTTAAGCAAAAGAAATGAAAAGAATATTTATTCAAGTTGTTGAACAAAGGTAGGTAAACCTTTATTAACAAAGAAAATTACAATCAATTAATAGAATTAAAACTTGTATCTATAGTTGAAACAATTGAGCTAACTGCAGACTGTTGTATTTTGTAAACGGAGCTAAGTATAAGGCGCTTTTTCTTTGTTTTCTAAATTAAGTTTTATTATATTGCGTACCTAGTCCTGTTTAGAAAATATATATATATTTCTTTTTTTTTTCTTTGTTTTTCATGTTGCAAACAATCAACAGGTAGCTCTACCGATCCATAAAAATGTAGGTACTGAAAACGTTAAATGGTTATTTCTATCCCATGGGATCTGTTTTAAGGAATAAAAAGTGTAGCCTATCTTTTATTCCAGGCTTAGAACTACCTGTATACAAAATTTCAGCCGGATCCGTTCAGTCGTTTTGGCGTGAAGAAGTAACTAACTAATCCATCTATAAATCCAAACTTTCGCATTTATAATATTAATATTAGTGAGATGATGGAAGTACAGAAATGTGGTAAAATTATCGACAAAACACGCGATTATCCCAAACCATCAGTGGTGAACTGATAACCCAGCTGTTAATCCATTTAAGCTGTGGCTTAACCCATCACAAGGATTTTATGGTAATAGAGTTCGCTATAGTTATCGATTTAGCTCTATTATTAAGATAGGAGTTGTCTCTTCAGAGCGTTAACTTTAAATCATTGTAATCGTCACATTAACAGCTTTACCAGACCACTGCTGGACACATATTTTGACACTTTGTGTCAAAAAATGATTGTTTTTTTTTTTAGTTTGCATTGAAAATCCTTCATTTAAATTGCATTTTTAAAAGCTCAATTTTACCTTCTAAATATTTTTTTGCTGAATTATGATTTATTTTGTATTCAGTAGATGTATTAAAAGTTTCACATATTTATTTAGATGTCTTAAAACATCTTATCTCAAAACCAGTCACCAGGTTATCTGGCAGAGATCGGTCTTGAGCGATAAGACCGCCAATGATCACTTATATTATTATTGTTTAATTTGTAAATTGTTTTTAGGTTTAAGTGTATGTTCTATCTAGACAGATAGAACAATAAATATGAAATGTAAATAATTAAGCATGGTCATAGATAGACATCTATGACCATGCTTAATTATTTACATATTTAAATACGTTTACAAATTAATTAAATGCCTTTCTTGCCATGTCGTATTCAGAGGCCCTAGTACGACTGGAATGCATTATCTTTCGAATACTTTGCGTTCTATGAGCGTACCAAGTCTAACCCAATCACGTCAATCATAAAGGTAAAACATGCTCACTCAACAATTCTCTTGATTTCAAAGATAAAAACAAATCTATGTTTGTGTGAGTTGACAAACAAATTACAACTTCAGTGCTTTCACGCATAGCACTAATACGAATAAGAAAATGAGACCCATTTATCGCATTTTTTTGGCTACACTTCGTTTGTGTCTACTATCATTCTAAGCCTTTTTCGTGGAAGACATCAATGGTTCTCGATTACGTTTATCGAATGGTTTTTTTTCTGTTCTGTTTTTAACAAACCATTGCATGAATAGAAAGTTTTTGATGGTTTTGTATACTACCTGTTTTTTTTTCTTTGTTTCAGGTACAAAATGAATTCGAAGCGCTAACAACATCATGAAGGTTTTAAATTTTGAAACTTTTGATCGCAAAATCTATTGCGTTTTTTCAGTAGGTATTATAATAAACTTAACTACATTACTTGAGATTAATAAAATCAGTAGGTACCTACCTACCTATATAGATTTAATTCTATTTAATTGGTAACCAATATTATTAAGTGTAATTATCCGTGAGGGCTGGTGCGGCGGCAGATTTGGCCGAAGATCTCAAGAGGCGCAAATATGCAGGTCTCGACAGAGCAAACGCATTTGCTCCCCTTGGAGTCGAGACTCTAGGTCCGTGGGGTACCGAGGCTCTCCGGGTTTTCAAAAAATTATCTGAGCGTCTGGTCGAAGCGACGCGTGACCCGAGAGCTGGTGAGTATCTGGAGCAGCACATCAGCATTGCTATACAGCGGAAATGCAGCTAGCGTCTTGGGCACGCGCGCGACTGGTATTGATATGGATCAGTTGAGCTACTTGTAGATTGTTTGCAACAGTCTGCAGTTAGCTCAATTCTTTCAATTGTAAATACTAGTTTTAATTTAATTCTATTATTTGATTGTAATTTTCTTTGTTAATATTATACGGTAAATAAATGAAATACCTATAACCTGAAATACTGTATTATTTTCTTGTAATTTTAACCACAAATAACAACAAACCAACAAAATTTAACCAGTTGTAATTATTTAACACACATCCAAATTAAATACATATAAAACTAACCAGCCAAATCAAACAAACATAGATTAACCTAATTCGCAGTTAGTAAATATTTGTGTGCTCGTAAAGAAACGCATGTTAAGGTATCTGCCCACTGCAGCATTCGGCTACGGACGTTCCTGCCCCCCTAGCACGGAGATTGTTGTCTAGGGTAGATATAGAAAAATTACGTCACGTCGTCCTCGAATGTGTAAATTATTTTCAAAATTCATTCCTTCAACTTCAATAATGAACGCAATGTATGTCGATGCAATGTCATTTATGTCTATTCTACCCTAGACAACAATCCCCGTGCTAGTGGGGCTGATGATGTCTCACCGGATTTCGGCCACGGCAAGAAACGCTTCACCCTCGTGTCTCAGAAAGTACGTTAAACCGCTCGCTCCTGCGCCTGACCTCTTCCTCAGTCGAGTCGATCTGCCGTCCCATCGGATTACGAGAGTGACGGAATAGAGAGTGCACGTGTGTCTGCGCATACACTTGTGCACTATAATATGTCCTGCGCTCATCACTCTCTGTTGAGACTGGCCGCCTTGGTCAAAATTTGGCTAGCTGGACATCATCTCTCGGACGCGTTTTTAAAGAAAACCACCGAAATGCTTTTATATTTATTATTAAAACTAAAAGTACAATATATCGTGCGGAATATTAACCATGATAAGTGGTGTTTTGTTTGGTGACTAGGTGATATGACATATGCTAAAGTAAAATAAAAAGAATTTAGATAAAGATAGGTATTGCTAACATATACATTATTACATTAAGCCTGTAAAGGCGCAGCAATTGATTTATAAACTATTTTATTAGGTAGGTAAGTACATAATCTTTTTATAGCTTAGCTATAGACTTACTGCGGCACCTTGACCGCGGGTTCGGCGGCCGGCACTGCGGCCTCTGCCTCCGCCATTCTGGTTGGCCTCCTTCACGGGCGTTGTCGGTGGCGTTAGTAGTTACCTGCGATAGGAGTGGAACTGAGCGGTGGACTCTCGGCTGGCGTCTCGACGGACTGCGGCACCTTGACCGCGGGCACTGCGGCCTCCGCTTCCGCCTCCGCCTCCTGGTTGGCCTCCTTCACGGGCGTTGTCGGTGGCGTTAGGAGGGTGGCTATCACCTGAAAGAATAGTCATACTATTCCTAAAGGCACAGGTAGATTTTCTTTTTGACTAGACTAGAAGCTTATCTTATATTATCTTGGGAACATTTATGAAGATATAAGGATCATTACTAAGTGCTTATTTAGTAAGCCTAAAGAAATAAACGTTATTGATATTAGTAAGCACTGGGCAAGGAATAGATAGATAGAAAATTCTTTATAGCATAACTATGTATCGTATCTTTATTACTAAAGAAAATACAATAATAATTACAACTAATATTTACACTTAAATCTATTTTCTAAAAATCTAAGCCGTCACCAGAAGGCAAAGTGCCCAGAATGCTGGCAGCATTGCCACGTTGAATGGCAATGCTAATTCGTTGACCGAAATAAAAGCCAGCATTCCGATCACCTGTGGACTCTATTAGGAGTTTTGCTAGATCTTTGTGTATTCCATGTGCCCCAGGACCCCAAGGACCTAGGGTTTCCACCCCAAACGGCTCGAATAGGTAACCTCGGTCAAGATTAGCGTATTTCCGCCGTTTGAGGGACTCCGCTGATGTTGCTGCGGAGCCGGCCCTTACTGATGTCCCTGCAAGATGAGAAGGTGCTAGGGTATCTACACAAGTGGCATCCCAAACTAAAGGCAAGCAATGTAAGCACTTATGATACTATACATTAACGTTATTTTTTTTTAAAAGCACCTTTTGTGACAGACGAATAAATGTTTTATTTATTATTTGAGTAACGTTCGACGGCAAGCATTGGAACATGTCGGAAAATATATGCAATGTCTGATACAATAATCAAAACAATGGTAATAATAAATCGGTAAGAATGTATGTCAATTCTTAACTCAGTCATCCATATATTTCGGGCGAATAGAAGACAATACTTTTTAGTAATTCTTAATGAAATCGCGGACTATAGTCAATGCTTACCTTAAATCCGGGAAACGACTGTTATTTTTAGAATGTCGGCCGATGGAATATAGCACGTTACACAACCGATAGATGTGGTTAGTTTCTTGCTTTACACGTTTATATTAATCAAAGCTCGGGTTATAATTTCTCTGTTATCGATCAAATCACATCCCCATTCATTTAACCATGCATTGTGCAGTGTAGGACACGGGACGGTCAGGTCCTTTGTCTGCCTTCACAATAATCGATAATTTAAATGCACGTGAAGCCACCTTAACTTAGAAACTTAGTTTGTCAACTAAGGGCACAATAATTGTAATATACTATTTGAAGTCAGTATAAATAATTCTAAACAAACTACATCGAGAATCTAAAGGATAAGCTCTGCTCCATGACTCTGTGCCGCAATAGGTGTTAGCTCAGCATGTACTGCTAAACTCAGATCACCCCTAAATTCCGTGCCAGTTCCAGCGCCCTAGATAAAGTACGTACCTACAAGTCCTAACACCACGTAATTTGTCTAGCACGTACACGTGAGACAAAGTTTAGACCGGACTAATTGAACTCGTGTTTTGCTGGCTACGTCCGACGGACGAAGGTCGGATATCGATATAGTGGATTAGAACCTTTACGTACGTCGACCGTAGTAGCTTAGAGGCTTTACAATATATATGTATATAGATAGATAGAACATATTTTATTGCACACTTAAAACTAAAAACAATTAACAAATTAATTTTTTTTTTAAACAAATTTATGTGACAATTGGCGGTCCTGTCGCTCAAGAGCGATCTCTGCCAGACAACCTGGTATGGATAGGATCATCATATATTATATGAGGTAAGATCCGTGTACATCTAATGGTAGGTACTTATTAAAAGACGTAGAGCAGAGGTTCCCAATTTTTTTTTTGGCCATGGAACCCTAATTGACCATACATTTTTTGGCGGACAAAAACATAATTTTTAATGATTACACTCCCCCCTTCTTTTCCCGCTTAGTAATAAAAATATCGGTTGAACAAAAAAATTATCAGGGAACTAAATGTAGACAATCGAATAATGATCCGTTTAAAAATTCACATTTTGCTTGATTTTTGCATAATCTCCCTCTGAAGATCCGTTCAACCGTTTAGGTGTCAAAGGATAACAGACAGTCAGACCGACAAACAGATCGAGTTAGGTACCAGAATTTATAATGTTAGTATAGATTCCTATCCAAGATAGTTTTAATTCGTTAATAATCATCAACATTCTCTCCTTGTCAATGTAATCCCCGATATTAATTCAAATCCGAAATGAAATGTCAACATTAACCTGCAGATACTGCAAAAATGTTATAAGTAAAAGATTTAACCTTGTTTTAAAAAGGCTGAAGCTTTTTAAAACCGAGTACAAGATCATGTAACGCGAAAGTTTGAAAATTCTTAATTACAACTTGACATTAGCAAGCTGAAGTGGCAGTGGGCCGGCTATATCTCGCGAAGAATCGATAACCGTTGGGGTAAACTCGTTCTTGAGTGGAGACTGCGACACGGCAAAAGTAGCGTAGGACGTCCTCCGACCAGGTGGGATGACGATTTGCGAAAGACTGCTGGCAGAAGTGGGACGCGGCAAGCTGAAGACAGGGCGCTATGGCGCTCATTAGGGGAGGCCTATGTCCAGCGGTGGACTAATATAGGCTGATGATGATGATGAAAAAACGGCTTGCACAAATGAATGTATGAATATATTTATTCTACGTTTGATTTACTCAGTTCTGGAATAGTAGTCGTCTACAATCTTAAAAAATATATAGAAATTATTTGAGATTGTAACACCATAACTAAACCTTAGTTTATATTTTTATTAATAACGCGTTAAACTCGCATTAGTTAGCATAAACACTGGAATTCAATTACTATAGGAGTGTTTCCGTTTCTTGAACGTAATTCTGTTTCTAGTTGGGAGTGTAAATTGTTTTGAATAAGTACGTGTATTTGTCTCTACAAACTATGCAGTTTTACGAGGGGCGTAGCTTTTCTAGAACTTCGTCGTAGTCTAAAACGGAGTTAAGGTTTAGACAAATAGTAAGGCAAATGACCTTGGGCATGTCCGCGCGCCTATATGCAGCAAAGAGTGCTTGTTTTCGATTCAGCATACCATGTAGTCAACCGAATAATATGATCCTCGGCGGTTAGGTGACGTGTCTAGTCAGGTTTATATCACAGATTTTGAAAGACAAAATAAGTTTTTACGTTTAATACCGTTATTTTGACTGCTTTTCAAAGCTAATGGAACCCCAAGAAATAGGTATGAAATATGTGAATCACTATACTGAATTTGGTACTAATCGAATTTGAGACACCGATAAAAAGTGGGTTTGAAGCAACTACACACACTATAACTAACACTATAACAACTTCTATAATTAACGGCAAGCATTTGCGACCTCCAAGAAACCCTTCAAGATATGTGATACATTATACACATTTAAAACTCTACAATCAATATATTCGTCAGAAAACTGATTCGAAAACACCTAATTTTCGTGTTTTTGCCTTAGTACGCAAGCATTTGGGACCTCCAAGAAACCCTTCAAGATACATGAGCATCGGCCACATCGACCAATCAGAAGGCAGTTTATTATTTTACGAGTGACGTGATCGCCATAGATTTCGTAAAATAGTAAAACAAGGCTGAGATTGGTTCACAGGTTTGTTTGTTTATTATCTTACGGATAAGCTTAGGAAAATTATAAATTTACGTATTTCAATGCGTTAAATTGTAAGTGCTTCAGTCCTGTTGATTATTTTCCGGAAAATTATAAAGTGACTAGGATTTTTATAATTTTACGGGGACTATTTGACGGTGACATATACATTTCAAAACTCCACAATCAATATTTTCGACAGAAAACTGGTTCAAAAACACCTTATTTTCGTGTTTTTCCTTAGCATACGCCTTATGCCCAATACCGACCGGTGCTACAGGACGTAGGTAATGTATCATCCGTAGCGAGCATGACACAGAAACGACAAAATTTCGTTGGTCGTTGCTCACGCGTTATTTTCCCGTACTGACTGTTCGAACGTGAGCTGCGTAACATGTTACAATACGCACACGATCACGGTTCATGAGATAGAGCCTGGTGCCAGACGGACAGACGGACAGCGAAGTCTTAGTAATAGGGTCCCATTTTTACCCTTTGGGTACGGAACCCTAAAAACCATGCCGTGCAATGCCAATATCTCAAAAGTAAAGTTTCATCTTACTTATTTTTAACACAACATTTTATGTAGAATTGCTTACAGTTTCGTCCCAAACATGTCCAAAAACTGCTAACAAAAACTGACCGAGTTCAGAACTCCCATCATATCAAGATTTGCGCCATCTGTCAACAAACACCCGAAACTTATTCCTAATATAAAACCAAATATAAAACGGATCATACACAAAATGTCACATTAGAATGTCCAGCTGTGACCGTCCGTCCGTCCTTTGATAAATATTCAGAAGGGACTCTACCAGTTCGGTTATGTTAATAAATGGATATTTTGTGATATGTGCTAGCGCGAATTCGCGTTAAATATTAGGAAGGTAAGATTTTATGAATAATGGACCCCCTCTGTTGGCCAATCCAGGTTATGAAGTCTTCCTTGCCGAATCTTCAGCCACTTACTAATAAAATTAAAATCAAATACTAGAATTAAATTAAAACTAGTATTTACAATTGAAACAATTGAGTTAACTGCAGACTGTTGCAAACAATCTACAGGTAGCTCAACTGATCCATATCAATACCAGTCGGAAGCGTGCCCAAGACGCTGGCTGCATTGCCCTAATAATAATATTATAACGAGGAAAGATTTGTTTGTTTGTTTGAATTGAATAGGACTCGAAACTACTGGACCGATTCGAAAAATTCTTTCACCATTAGAATCCTACATTATCCCTGATGAACATAGGTGATAGAATATACCCGTGCGAAGTCGGGGCGGACCGCTAGTTATTCATAAAATCTTGCCTTCCTTATATTTAACGTGTATTCACGTTAAATTTGAATAATTTAAAACGCGGAAGAGCGAAATCACCTGTCACAAGTGTTTCCATAACATTTAAAAGGTGATTTCATTTACTAATATGACTGTGTATCTTTTATTTCTGAGTAAAACATTATTATTATTATTATTCACGCTAGCACTTATCCAGAACTCCTAGGACAAATTTTGTCCCAGTAGTTCTGTGCTGTAGTTCTGTGCACAAGACTATTGGGACAAAAGTTGTCCAGTAGTAGTTTTGTGCACCAAAAATATATCACGGCGGCCAGTCTCAACGGACATGTTATTAGTGCGAAGTTGTGTGCACAAACACAGGGGCACTCCATATTCCCTTACTCTCATAATCCGGTGGAACGGCAGACAGACACGACCGTGGAGAGGTCAGGCGCGGGACCAACAGTTTAACGTGCTTTCCGAGCGTCGTAACACCGCTAACTTCCTGACTCCGGGCTGTTAGTGAATCCAGGTGTATTCTTGAGTGTGGACATCACCTCTGTCGATGATGATGCTGGACGGTACGGTAAACAAGCCATAGTAAGTAACTTAACTCACTTATTACACTTAACTCTGGCCATTAGAATTAATAAAACTTTAAAATGCTCAAAGCAGAGGAACCATTTATAATATCTAAATCTGACTGAAACTCAAACACGTCGGCTTAAGATTACAGTTACTGTGAGAGCGGCGCCACGGCTGGATATTCTGAGTACTTTTTTGGTTGAGATAGATAAGGCACGGTGACGCTAAAAATCCGTTGCAACAAATGACGGTGGTGGCTAAAAAATCTTGAAAGGTTTGCTCGAACGGAGTACTTACACTTAAAAACAGTTCGAATCTCCTTAATTCCAGTATACTATAAACTTACCTAATATTTCAAAATAGATAAAAATCGAAGCTACCTAACATTTCATGGCCCAAGACGCACACATACCCCCGCAGCCTCGTGGCGGTGACGACGGCGGCAGTGATTACGTTAGTTTCATAAGATTCCATCCCAATTGGTCGCTTGTGTAAAGCTCTACCTACTCAATTCAAATTAATAAGTAAAAATTACATTTCGAACTGTTTACAAGTGTTCCTGAAATCTACTCGTAAGTACAATAAACTAATATAGCTTTGCTTTAGGTTGGGTATTTCGAACACAAATTTCATAATAAATAAAAATAACCGTTTTGGTCCACAGCCATAGCAGATAACCCGTTTTTTGGCAGCAGCAACACTCTAACCGGAGTTATCACCTGAAGTGCATCAAGTTAAGTGCAGGTGCATAGTTTCAAGTCGAGGCCAAAGTTCGCAGTTAAACTTAAACTTAACTTAAACTTAGCCAACCAACCGCTTTGTGAGTAACAAGGGGATTCTCAACAAAATAATAAACTTTAAGTTTAACTTAATATTTAAAAGTTTTAGTTGAGGTAATGGATAGTCTCGTTAGCTAGGGAAAACGTTTATAACATTATGTTCTGTTAAGTACCTATTTATAAAGTGAAGAAAGTTACCTACCACTTGTTCTCTTTTATTTGTTCTTTCAAACTGTCTGTGAAAACTTTTAATTGGCCATATATTTACACTTAATTTTTTTTTTTTTTGTTGTGTTTAGCTGTAAGTTTTCCTAAAATTATAAAATAAAATAAAATAAGGCGTTGCGCGTAGTTACTTGAAATGAAATGAAATATATTTATTTTCTAAACAGGACTAGGTACGCGATATAACAAAACCTTATTAAGAAAACAAAGAAAAAGCGCCTTATACTTAGCTCCGTTTACAAAATTGGTTCCAACTCAGCATGAGTTGGATGACTAGCAAGCTAGCATCCAACGCTGATCTTCCGCCGGAGCCACTTGTTGGCGTTACGGAAAAATTACTCACAATAATAATAATTACATTGACCCTCCTAATACTTTGACCCCTATGTAAATAAAAACAAAACAAAAGTGAAACTTAGAGCATGGAAAATTCTCTCAGTGAAAGGGAAAGAATCAGAGGCCCAAGTACGACCACCGGCGGCGGCGCTATAGTCCGT
The DNA here is from genome assembly GCA_947086465.1 of Eupithecia exiguata. Taxonomy (NCBI): domain Eukaryota; kingdom Metazoa; phylum Arthropoda; class Insecta; order Lepidoptera; family Geometridae; genus Eupithecia; species Eupithecia exiguata. The sequence goes on from OX352251.1 coordinate 1,965,369, forward strand.
AAGAGGTCCCAAATTTTCTCTTGAACCGACTTGGGTTTCGTGGCTTAGTTGGTTAGAAGCCACAGACCAGTTAAATCTTGGTTGGTTTAACTGGTTTGTGGTTAGAGCACACTCGTACTGAGGGTGGGGCGCGGGTTCGAGTCCCGCCGAAATAGACATAGACATTCATGACGAAAAAGGCCGCGCGGTTTATTTGGTGATTTTGTTCCAATTTGACATAAAGTTCCGCGGCCGCGCAGTTCCGTTGTAGCGTAGTGCGTTTCCACCTTTGGACGTGTTTAAAAATGAATTTTAGTTAGATTTCCTTGATAATACAGCCTTCGTACAGAATCCCTCAAACAAAAATCATCAAACTGACAATTTGATCGTGTTGTCATTATCATTATGTCACAACAAGTGAGTTATTTTCAGACTTTTTATCAAAGGCTTGTTTTGTAAAAATTTATTTGTATTTTACTATTTTCCTCTTTTTATTGGTACACAACTTAAAAACCACCGTATGTGTTTTTAAGTTGTTTTGTATGTTTTCAAGTTTTCATTACGTTTTTAAGTGTGTGTGCGGTAATAAAGGACACCATGTTAGGTCAAGTTTACTAAACCAATAAATTTTTATGTTTTTTATGAATGAAAATTTTCGTGGTGCCCGGAATCGAACACGAACTCTAATAGCATATCAAGTGGCTCCACTACACCAATACAGCTTTCTGGTTCTGTCGGTACGTATAATACCAATCTTAATAATACAAAGAGATTTATTAACATAAAAAACATGTATTTTCTATCACTAAAGATAAATATCAAAGCCATAAATGAATAAATAAATACAAATTAATGTACCTCGCACTAGCTACATGAAAATATCTTTACTCAAATGCACAAAGCATGTAACTCTATTTTTAACAAAATAGAGGTGCCTTTAGCTCCTATAAGGTCTTGAAATTACGTACTATTCTGTGGTTTATATAATGTAGCTGAAACAAAACAAGACTGACAAATTATAAGCCCTACGTTGAAAGAAATAAGGTCGTTTATAGACTGTTGTAAGATACAAGAGGTCTTTGTAGGTGATTCATCAAAGTCTACGGAGGTATGGTTTACTCTCGATCAAATAAGTCAGAACGTTTATTATTAATTATATTTACGGTAACATTATTTCTTTTTCCTTTCTTGGACATCAAGTACGAAATATTAAATATTTAGTAAGATTTGATATCAAAAAGCAACGTCAGAAAACTCTTCTACAAAAAACCCCTCCTCGTGCAGTTGGGAAAAAAGGTATGTGGTGCGTTTTTAGTTGATAGTTTCCAATTCAATATTGGCCTCCATTTCCGCCGTTTACCGGTAGTGTGCCCTCAATGTTAGGGCAAATCTACCTCAATACAATAATTATGTCGTTGGCAAACTTTTAAGCAGCCAATTATGTCTGATAGAAACAAAAATCAAGTACGGGACTACCTACTATCTATAAACTGTCTATAAACTATCAATGAATAAATTCAAACAAATTGTCAAACATGTCCTTTGTAAAGGCTTACCTACTACAAAATATGAGATTATTTAGACGATAAAAAATCTTGGGACGCCTTTTGCTTCAACTCGAAAACTAACATTCTAACAAGGTAAAGGTTTCTTGTTCGCTTCTTTACTTTACCTTAAAAAGATTGAAAAGAACAAAAAATCAAAGTGATCCCTTTATTTCCTAGTTTTACGTATGTAATTTGTATTTTGTGATGTGTCCAAGAGTCCTGTAAGGTCTAAAGGAAATAAAGCACTTTGATATTTGACTAAAGGATTTTATCTACTACTGACTTAGCTTAGGCCTGAATTACATTCTACGTTGACTTAACCACCTTCACAATTAAACCTTATTTTTTCTCATAACGCATTCATTTCGAGTTTCTCATGAAAATTCGGGCTTTTGAATAACCGGCTAAATTAATTTCATATTCGTCTGCCGCGTGGAAAAAGTGGCATGCTCACAAGCAAAATTCTTAATTCGCCGGTTATTAGGTTTGTCTGTCGGACCGTTCATGTTCGTCGAAAACAGCTGAATCAACCTCTAATCCTTTTGAAAACTAACTGGGTTCTGAAGAAACCAGTTTATTCCATGTATACACGGATATCATTTAAAGTAAAGGAAGCATTAAATACATATAATTGATTCCAACTGCAAACCTCAATTTGTTATATAATTGTTATTATATTCTGTTATACACGAATTTATTAACTAGCTGTTGCCCGCCGCTTTGCGTGCGTTTTTTCGTCATAATAATTAGCCTATAAATGCTAGACCATGTCTGAACCTACATCGAAAGTCTCAGATAACTGATTTTTTCAAGACTTTTGGACTCATTTTTAGATTACCAAATATTTTTAACCGACGAAAAACAATAGAGGAGTTCTAAGCTCGGTTGTAATTCTTTTTTCGTCGTTTTTTTTAATTCTTTTTCACTAATTATGAACGGATTTTTAAATTCTTTCGCTATTATACAGGAAATTATCGCAAGGTCCTATAAAAAAATCCCGAGAAATCAGTATTTTTTTCCGAAAAACTTAACAAAACTAAAAAAACCAGTGTCTAAATACTAATAATTTAAAGTCCTTTTTAAGTTTACAACAAACAAATTATTGTATACTATCCACAACTGACGTCTCTTGTGACACTCACTCAACAGACAGACAGACAATCCACTCCCATCTAAAAATCTCTAACTGATCCAGCTGCCCTTAACCCTTCCGTGCCCAGCCTAAATCTCGTAGCCGAATTGGCGCGTGGCCAAGTGCATTTGGCACAGAGCGCACGCAAATTACTGTTTACATTATGTCGTATGCACATAGAAGTGGGGCTTATACTAAGTCTGAATCGGCTCTAGTTGATGCGTTAAAAATACTATTGAATACGATACAGCTTAAATTAACAAATCTTATGTAATCTAGTCCTGTAGACTCAGCTGGGCTTGCATCCCTTTTATGCGAAATGAGTCCCAATAAGGCAATAAAACACAATTTTTTATTATTTTTTGTTGAGCATCAAAAGGATTTGTATGGTTCCAAATCAAAATGCAAACAATTAGTGGCGCAAATAGTGTGTTGGTGTAGGCACTATCTCATTAAAACACCATGGTGGCGCTACCAATCGCGCCAAACAGATTGGTTGCGCAATTTTGTTGCCGGCAACCAAATCGGCCGCTGATGGCGCAAACATTAATATACAATATAGAGGTGTTTGACGTCTAACTCACTCCACTACCAGACACTTCTACATCTGAATAGAGATCAGCTGATACTATCTATCTTTTGGGGATAACCCTTCGTTTGACCACATTCTCCCCTGATGGTAAGTCACGATGTGGCAGACGATGTATCACGAAGGTCTAGAAAACATCAAACATAATAAACCATGTATTATGATGATCCATTTTGCCCTACCGTACTCCGGTGCCCACTAAGTGCGACGAGTTACGACACAAACAATCAACCATCCAGTAAGCTTTGTCCTGATCGAATACCCGCAAAGTTATTTGGCAGTGGTCCATCCTCCATCGTTCCTCCGTATAATTTTGTCACCAATTTCCTTGGCCTGCTTTATATTCTAATGGCGTCGTCAAAGATGGCAGCAGGTGTAAATTGCGGTTAAATAATCTGATGGGAGGGGTATTTAAGGTTTTGCCGTGACGGTTCTCGGGTTTTATAGTTCTGGTAGACAAATATTTTTTTAGAGTTCCGTACCCAAAGGGTAAAAGCGGGACCCTATTACTAAGACTTCGCTGTCCGTCTGTCCGTCTGTCACCAGGCTGTATCTCATGAACCGTGATGATAAAAAAATTCTCTATCTATCTATCTATTCTGTACACTACAAAAGCGAAACAATTTTTAAAATCGGTCCATAACCGAAAGAGAAATCGATAAAATACAGAATACACGAATATAGAACCTCCTCTTGAAGTCGGTTAAAGACATGTGTACTAAACCGAGAGAGGGTTATTTCTCACCCTCGCAAAATGGGTGGCGAGGTGACCTTAGGCGGTAACATTAGATCTACGATTTTTGAAAGTATTGTCACTTTTGACTTTTGTTGTGTGTGTGTCAGACGGGTAAATTGACTTTGAGGATTGTTAAGAATAAACTTGCTGTGCCCCCAACCAGGTCTCACAAATAAATGTATCTTTTAAAGGGCAGTGTATACACTTCTACAAAAAAAACTCCTAGTGCGTTGCAGAATCTATTAAATAAATACTTAATGTAAATAAATTCAAACAAATTGTCAAAACTTTTCTATGCAAAAAGGCTTAGGTACTACAAAATATCAGATAATCTAAAAGATAAAAAAACTTGGGACTGGTTTTGCTCCAACTCGAAAAATTACAATTAACAGGCTAAAGGTTTCTTCGTCGCTTCTTTACTTTGGTCTACACACGATGCGACAGAAATCAAAAATATCACTTTATTTCCGTGTCAGTCTTTTGTTAAAAAAATGGGTACATTTTTGCATTTGTGGATATAAAGAATTTTGGATTGCATTTGGTTATTTAAAAAATCACTTTTATTTTTACCCGACTGTGTAAGGAGAGTTATTAATTTTTGATTTGTTGTCATGTTAAGTTTGTAAGTGGAGTATTTATTTTAATATTCATTACGTGGTTTTATCAGCGCTACTTTTAATGTCAGTAGAATGTTGTGTGAGTGTTACCAATTTAATAGAACAGGTCACTATTAAATTATCACGTTTAATGCAATTTACAGACAATTTAATAGCTCTTATAATTAAATTAAATTTAACTTAGTATCCAATGAATACGGTGAAAATAATTTGCATCTTTTCCGATGGTCGCAAAATCTGAATTTTACGACTTACGCGCATTCCCCGAACTGGATACGAAATATTTTTATGCGCACATAAAATCCGCCGTAAAAACACATCTTATGCGGTAATCAAATAAGTGCTTTTATGAAATGGAATGGATGCTTAGTAGGTATTTGTTAGTACTTATACACTTAAAATTCTCAGTATGTTAAACTTACGAATTCATAAAGTTTTAGATGCAAACTTAAGAGTATGAAAATATTCTCATATTCCTGAGTAGTAGGTATCTACTTATGACGAAACGAACTTCTGCGAAAATCCTTCTTTGAGTCTGGTAACACCGAGACGCGATGAGACGCGTTGCATATCGAGACAGGGAATTTTCGTATAAGAAAATATGTAAATAATAAATTAATGCTGGACAATCCACACAGCATTATCTAGCCCCAAGCTAAGCAGAGCTTGCGTTATGGGTACTAGATAACTGATATACATAATACAATACATAACATACCTACATAGATTTTCTTTTTTACTGTACACAGAAAATTCCCAGAACACTCGGAACAAATATTTGCAGATCGTTAAACATTTTTCCCAGGGCAGGAATCCAACCCGCAACCTCCTGCGTCGCAAGCGGACCTTCGCCCGCCGCGCCGCATCGGTCGTCGATAAGCACAGCGTATATCTGAGATCCAACCTATTTTGGCGGCGGTCCAGATATTCTGAGCATAGGTTTTATCTTGACGTTGCGGGAATTAAGTTCACGTAATCGCATCGTAGATCGATAAGGATTTAGCTAACAGATTGATTAAGCTTCTGATGTATTTTAGATGATTTATACAGCATCAGCAACTTCAGCTTCCACGCAGCATTATCTAGCCAAGAACTCAGCAGAGCTGGGTACTTGATAACTGATAATTACAATACATTCATATTACACTAACGACCCGCTCCGGCTTCGCACGTGTAGATTCTCGATTCGTGTTCATTAGGGATAATGTAGGATTCTAATGGTGAAAGAAATTTTCAAAAGAAACATGCAAATAAAACTGAAAACTTGGACAAAGAACTCTAGCCTCCTACCATGCTTGACATATGGATGTCAAGCATGAAAATTACGGCAAAAACTAAGCACAAAATAAATAAAAAACTAGATAAAATTAGACACAGAGTTATGAGAAATAATAAAAGCCACTAATGCCTTGAACTACGCACAAAAATTACAAGTGGAAATGGGCCGGCCACATAGTGCGGCTTTGAGACAGAAGATGGACCTACTCGTACAATACCATCGTATCGATAGGACCTCAACGAAAAAGAAAAAGAGGAAGACCTTCTACCCGATGGGAGGATGATATAAAAAACGTCACTGGCCCAAAGTAGTGGCAAATATCACAGGATAGAGAGAAGTAGGCATCGTTGGAGGACTTTACCCAACCTGGGGACCTTGCTTAATAAGTCAAGTACTTAGTTGAGTAATAGAAAAGTAAAACGTATGGTATATCAGCACTATCTGTCCACTCTAGATAAATCTTCCTGATTCTTATTAGTTTTTTTTGCATATTATTACTGTTTTAATGGGTTTTTTTGTCCTCTTTTTATAAAATTTTGCACTTTCTTTTTTTATGTATTATTCTTTGATAGTAGGTATGGTAAAATATTTATTATTTTATTTAACATTATCGATTACGCCACCGTCAGCTTTATACGTACCGATTCTGTCCATCCAAAGGTTGCCTGGAAGAAATCGCTATTAACGATAAGGCCGCCGATTGTGCCACTAGATATATTTAGTATTAAGTTTATGTTTAATTGTTTTTTTGTATATGTTGATGGTGCAATAAAGTATATATAGTAACTAGTAAGCGTTATAATAATAATAGTAACTAAGATGAACTGTAGCATGGTCAAATAAAGGCTTTTTTTTATAGCGGCCCGCCCCGTCTTTTATATTCTACCGCCTATGTTTATCATGGATAATGTAGGATTCTAATGGTGAGAGAGAAAATTCATTTTTATCTATTTTGAAGCGATTTTATTACTTTCGCTCTAATTTAATGATGATTATTTATTTTGAAAAACTAAAACGATACAAACATAGCTATTTCTTATCCAATTAAGTATGCAAAATTTCATTACAATCGGGGACGTAGTTTCCAAATGAATCGAATAGTACGTTTGTATGGGAGCTTAGAGGTTCAGACCCACCTTAACACTTACATTGCCCATGACCCACATGACTGTCGCTCTGTTAGCGACGCTTTGCATTGGATTCTTTTAACCGATTTGTCAAGAAACACCAACATTGTAAGTAATTTGTTTGTTTGTACAAGTTATGTTACAATGTTTGTTTTACCCCAGGGGGTATATTTTTATGCTAATTGAGGTAATGTTGTAATTTTCACAATTTGCAACCAAAATATACGGCTTTTGGGTGTAATTTAGCATGGCATTTGTTGGAAACAAAACAGGGTTATTCATAAAATGTGTCAAACTTTTATGGGTGAGATAATTTTTAAACTGTTGGTTTCGAGGTTGTTGTTGACTTGTTATTTAAGTTCTGGCTTAAAAAGGAAGGAACCAAATAAGAACTCGAAAAGTATTGAATTTCATGAGCAAGGTAAGTACATTAATTAAGTAGGTACTTAATTTTTATCACTTCGAATTAGGACAGCAGCAGTCACATTTTTTTCTATTTTGGTTCACCTTAAGACTCATTCTTCTTAGATTATTCCTTTTTGTAGGCAATTGAAAAAAAAACTTTCAGTAGAACGAAAGTAGGTATAACTTAAACTTAAAGACAATAATAGTTATTTGTTTATACAAGAGTGCAAAGTTGCTTTTTAACCGCGTGCTTAATTGTGATCAGCGAGTGATTCAAAAATTAGACTCCTGAGCGTTAGCGAGGGAATCAAAAGAGCGCGAGGTAAAAAATCTTTGCACTCGAGTGCAACACGTAACTTTTCATCCCACCTCAGCGAGGTAAGAGTATTTTTGCTCTTCGTTAACTGAGTTCAAAAGCCGTTTTTATCCGCTAGAGGATAAAGAAATTTAATTTAGAACATCGTGCACACGATGTTCTAAATTCAATTGGCACTCGGATATCGAAGAGCAAAAGTACTCATTCCGAGATGGAGGGTATAAATATACATTTTACTTAACTGCACAAAATCGTTTTATTTTTTTAAGTTTTCTTTATTTATTGAAACTGACGAACGTCTTAAAGATCATGCCGCCAAGCATAAAAGAAGACATTATTTCATTTCATCATGATATTTATTCAAAATCAAATTAAAAACATTTCTCGAAACAATAAGCAATTTTATCAATCTTTTTCATTAAAGTGCAGGCATCAGGCGCTTGCGCATCTGACAAAGGTCTTGTCAATTACACTTGGGGAAAGTCAGCCGCGACTTTTGGTCGCAATATCTGAAAAATATGAAATAGAGAGTTAGCGATTTTGGTATGTTCAGAGCGGATTTGGGTAGTCCAGATGCATTAGAGATGTTCATCTTGGTTGTACTTCAAAAATGACAAGATGGCGTTGCCGTCTTCAGAAATATTTTTTTGTGTTGATTATATTACTATTACCCAAATTCAAGACCTTCCATCTCCATCATCAGATTAGCACCATGTCATCATAATATGTTTTGCATAGTCATCCGATTTACATAATGTATGAAGTTATTTAAGCTCAATCAGGTACCAGAGACAGGGTTTTTAAATATTTTTAAGCTTACGCGATCTGAACACATAATTATTAATACTATTTAACGGTTATTTATCGCGTTTATTTACCTATTTTTCCCGACGTTTCAACAGGTTTACACGCTGTAGTGGTTGTAGTGGAAAATTGGTAAATAAACGCGATAAATACCCGTAGTATTAATAGTATTAATAATCAGGTTTTGAACTTGTAAGATTTAATTACAGACACGAACCAGGTGGAACCAAAGAACAATAGTAAAACCTTACCCTAACCGAGATGAAACTAAAATAAAAGCTTGTGAAAACAATATAACAAGCATCCAACCCAATTTCCTACGGTTTTAGAATTTGCTAGTTCTGCGTCTCGTCGGCAGATTTCTCGTCTGACATTTCGCATCCAACTTGACACTGACAGTTAAATAATTTCGCCGGCGAATTCAATGGCCGGCAGAGCTATGCAAATTCGAATGTTCCTTTTTCAAAAACCTGTTCCTTTTTCAAAGTGACCCGTTCACTCGGTCTTGCATTAATTGGATTTTTTGTTTGTTTTTCACTTGTAATAAGTTATGAGTTGTTTATTTAAAAGATGGTGGCTTCAACTTTAGTTTTTACGCTTTTGTGAAAAGAAAGGCGTACAAGAAAGCGATTCTAGAGTCCGCTTCAGGCAACTTTGCGCCTGATATTTTAAAGGGAACATCTCGGATATTAACACCGTATTTGTTTTACAGAAGAGGGCTGTCCGTGCAATCTATATTATGAATCCCAGATTCATAATATAGATTGTATAAGTATATATGTATACATAATATAGATAGACCCAGATAAATTCAAAGAAATAAACATAATGCCAGTTATTTTGTCAATACGCAAGGTTCTAGTGTTGTGTTATTCATATTCATTTATTCAGAACAATTTACAGTTGTGTTGAATTTTGTACACAGACACAGCATATATTGTAACTAATATACCTAGGATATTTATGAAATCTTGTTGCACACTCATAAAAATATCAATCGGTTACCTAAAAATAGCGATGTACGTGTACATAACTTAAATAGGTACTAGAAATAAACATAAACATAACATAATGTAAACTATTTAATTCGAATGTACCAAAGTTAACTTGCTAGCTTACTTATACATATTGTAAGCATGTATTATCCTACGAAAATAAGGTCGAAATTCCCGTGAAGTATCAGTTGTTTACATAGGCAAGTTATTAGCTGTGCTAACATGAGTAGTGATGTTCTACGAAATTCGGTTTAGGCGTAATACGGGCTAAATGTAGAGACGAATTTCAGATATAATAGATAGCTTGGCGCACGCGGCTTCGCACACGTGTTTCGTTTTTTAGGGTTACGTACCCAAAGGGTAAAACGGAACCCTATTACTAAGACTGCTGTCCGTCTGTCCATCTGTATCGGCTGTATCTCATGCCGGGTACAGACCAAGCGAGCGAGAGCGAGCGAATGCAAACGATTGTGATTTGACAATCGGTACGTTCGTTCCATATTGCTTTGATGTAGCGACAGCCGCCGGAGAACGGCCGAAGACGAACGAAGGCCCTTGTTTGGACTCGCTTGCTTTCGCAATGACGTCCACACTGGTACTTTTGCGTTCGTTCGTTAGCCCTCGCTCGATGTCGCTCGTTTGGTCTGTACCCGGCATCATAAACCGTGATAATTAGACAGTTGAAATTTTCACAGACGGTGTATTTCTGTTGCCGCTATAACGAAAAATACTAAAAAAACAGAATGAAATACATATTTAAGGGGACTCCCATACAGCAAACGTTTTTATAGATATATTTTTTTGCCGTTTTTATAGATAATGGTACGGAACCCTTCGTGCGCGAGTCCGATTCGCACTTGGCCGGTTTTTTTTTAATTAGCCTTCTTATTGTTATGTTAGTCCAGGGTTATTACAACACGTAGGTATGCAAAGGTCAATGACGAAAATAAAACAGGCGTTGATTAAAAAACCTATGTTACAGAAGAGGGCATAAAATGAACACCAAAAAAAGTTACTTTTTAGGGTTTCGAGATCGGTTTCGAAACCCTTATGGTCTCGCTCTGTCCGTCCGTCCTCCTTCTTTCTTGAATATCTCAGTAACTACCCTAGTTTAACTTGAAATTTGAAATAATAATACATTTCGTACAAATTAAGAGAAAAAATTAATAAATAAACTTAAAATTGCAGTACAAACGTACGTTCGCGTGGTGTAGATACAACAGCGAAAGCGAGTGAACGTTCGTCATCGATCGTCGAATCCCACTCGTTAGCCTTCGTTCGCTTTTGTTCGCTTGGTCTGTACCCGGCATTTGAAGCCAAGGCCAAACGAGCTTACTATTTTGAGTTGTGACGTCCGTTCTGACACACACAAAGTGAGTTCATACAAAAAGTTGGTGATATACAATGGGTTGACATTTCTGTTGAAACTAGGTACTTATTTGAAAAGAGTAACAACTCAAAAATTTCTGGTTCAACTCAGCTTTAAACAAAGAATCGGCCAATGAAAACCATCTTCATAGCAACGTACGGAAAACGAAAAAACTTCTGAAAGTATCTAAACTAATTCTCACTGTAACAAGATCCGTAACTAAATTATCCGTAACTAAATCCCGTAACGTAACAAATCCGTAAACTATACACCACTAAACCGCCCCTAATTGACATTGGAGTTGGTAATCTGGGTAACAAGAGGTGAGGAAATGAACCCGCTTTTGTTGAATAAATCTACGTTTTCACGTGAATGTGAACGTTTACGTCTGTTTACGTGTTTTGTGACGTAACATATACGTCGTTCGTATTATGCTAGACTAGTTTCTGTTTGCGGCTTCGCACGCTTTGTTTCAATGGAAACGTTAAAAGGATATTTCGAACCCATGGGATCTGTTTTATGGTAGGCTTAGAGCTACATAATGCTAATTTCATCCCGATCCTAATATTTTTTATGGTGATTAACACTGAGATCACTTTTATAAAGTTGCATCCGCTATGATCACGGAATAGCTGAAGTCAATATTATGCAACAATGCAGTTATATAGAAAAACTCAACACTCAACTCACAAATAAAAGTAAATAACCCGGCCTGACATTTTTTTTATTAGCCTATTCCTTCCCACTGCTGGGCAAAGGCCTCCCCCAAATCTTTCCACTCCGTGCGATCTTGTGCGATTTCCCACCAATCTATTAGGAAGGCGTTGAGGTCGTCCCGCCAACGCTTTCGTGGCCGACCTCGACCGCGGCTTCCTTAATATAAAAGGCCTGATATAAAAAAGCAAAAATAAAACTTTATTTAATAATTACACGAATTGTCGTTACTTCGACAGATACCTAAGTATTCTTTGTAGATTATTTCTAAGTTAAGTTTACAATAAACCATTTTCTATTTAAATAGATAAAAAACTTTGAAGAACTTAAGTCTTTTTTTTAGGTTTTTTGAGGAAAATACTTATCCCTCTTTCTACTCATAAGTACGAAGAAATCGACGAACATACATAAAAAATACATAGACCCGAACATAGAACCTCCTACTCTTTTGTTTTTTGTTTCGTCGGTAAAAAATTGCTGATCACTCAATTTTAATCGATGCGGTTAAAAAAATCGTCGAAAGTTAAACTTCCTTATGCAAGCGGAGCTCCGTTGAGTGATTAAAATCTTTGACTAGTTCAAAGACTTTAATCACAAACGACTAACGGTTTTTTAACTCAAAATCATGGTGTTCCTACTTCCCGCTTTTTACGAGCAAATTACAAGCACATCCAATGATTCAGTAAATTCAATATTTTTATGAGTTCACATTTTAACGAATTCAAACATGTCCCAACGATTGCCATAAACCTCCAACTGTTTATAAAATCTGAAAATTATTAATTTATTATTATTTTAAATAATAATTTTCAGATTTTATAAACAGCTAGAGGTTTATTGCAACCCCTAAGCCCCCACCTCCCTTCCCCTCCTCACCTTTACTTAAAAATAATGACATACATAATAATTTCAATACTAGAAATGTGAAAATTGAAACATTTAAATTATATAATACTAGAAATAAAAATAAATGCCCTCGATATGCCCACAATTAGGCTACTCAAGATAAATGTATCTTTAATACGCTTCTACGCAACAATGTATACGCTTCTACAACAAAACTCCAAGTGAGTTGCAAAAATTAGCAATAAAAAAATTCAAACGAATTTTCATACATATCCTTTGTGAAAAGGCTTACTACAAATTATCAGATTATCAAGAAAAAAGCAAGTTTTTTTTAAAGTTTTGCTCCAACTTAAAACTAACAAACTAACAAGGTAAAGGTTTCTTGTTCGCTTTTTTAGCCTTACCTTAAAAAGATTGAAGTGAAAACAAAAAATCAAAGAGATCACTTTATTTTCTAGTTTTACTAAGTAATTTGAATTTTGTGACGTGTCCAAAAGTCCTGTAAGGTCTAAAAGAAATAAAGCATTTTGATGTTTGATCTTTTATTTGGGGGTATGTCCAGCTGTGGACATACGTGCTGATGAGTAACAGGCCCACGATACACTTGAACCTGCGACTCTATAACAATTCCACTAATCCATGAAAGTTCTTTAGCAAGCCAAATCGATTATTCATTAAAACGCAACAAGACACACGTTGCCTTATTAGACGTGGCGACAGATTTATGATAATTTGAGACTTACTGCCTTTGAAATAGAGTCCTCTGTATAATTAGGACGGATACAGTACAGTCGGCGATAAAACTCTCAGACGTATTGATTTTTAGTCCACAACGGCTGGTGTGTGTTCTTGTTTTGTTGAGTTGTTTATGGAATAAATGGTTGATCACTTTTGTAACATAAAATGTAAAGAAATTCTTAAGCCTTATTAATAATGGAAAACTAGTGAAAAAGAAGAAGTTAGCGGCCTTTACTAAACATAAAAATATAAACAAGGTTTCCTAGGACTTCCGTGGGGGCTGGTGCGGCGGCTGATTTGGCCGAAGCTCGCAATAGGCGCAAATATGCAGGTCAGAGCCTACGCATTTGCTCCCCTTGGAATCGAGACCTTAGATCCATGGGGTACCGAGGCCCTCCGGGTTTTCAAAAAATTATCTGAGCGTCTGGTCGAAGCGACGCGTGACCCGAGAGCTGGTGAGTATCTGGCACAGCCATCAGCATTGACATACAGCGGGGCAATGCAGCCAACGTCTTGGGGACGCTTCCGATTGGTATTGTTAGGGATCAATTGAGCTACTCGTAGATTGTTTGCAACAGTCTGCGGTTACCTCAATTGTTTCAATTGTAAATACCTTCTAGTTTTAATTTAATTCTATTATTTGATTGTAATTTTCTTTGTAAACAAGATTGATATTATCTTAATTCGGTACCTTTTTGGTTCAAGAAAAATAATCCGATCACGTGATATTAAAATTTGTTTGTATTTTGTAGCTGACTGTACTTAATTATTCTATTCTAAAAGAGTTAAAAAGACGTGCATCCTGTCATGGTGGTATTGCTCAAATGTATTGTATTTCGTGACCATACATAAATACTTCGATCCGTATACATTGTTAACAGGGTTTTCGGCAAACCACCTGTGCCATAGGGTAACTGGGGTTACATCTAGCATGTTAGCCCTTGCTATTAAAATCAATGTTTACTTGAGATTTGACGACCTCTGAAGCGCGTTTGGCGAAGGTCGGCCTGCGACGCAAAAGGTTGCGGGTTCGATTCCCGCCTCGGGACAAATGTTTGTACGATCTGCAGATATTTGTTCTGGGTGTTCAGGTCTTTTTATATGTATGATAAAAAAATATCTTAAAAATATACTTATCTATTACAATAACATTTCTAACATTAAATAAATCTACTTAAAACCATCCATCACCTAACTAAACTATTCAATGTTATTAATTAGCAGAGAATCTAATTGAGATACTTTACAAAACTGTGTGTAACCTTTTATAACTAATTTAAACCACGAATTTGTTTTCACGAATTTTCTCAAAAATTTAATTCACGAATTTTCTCAAAAATGGTTCAAAATTTTCTCAACCACTCTCGGTGTAACTGCGTCAGACTCAAGTACTACGAAAGTGTAGCTTTTTCGAGCACATTGCAAACATTGTGAGTGCTTCCATGGATTTGACTGCTAAATTCGATGGGGGGTAGTGAAGTAGGGAGGGATAGGTGAAAGATTGAGGTAGTGAGGAGTTTATAGGGTGTCCCGAAACTCAACGTCAAGCCGAAAGCGGAGGACAAGACAGGAAAGCCAAAACAATGGATCTGTCTGAAAGACAGACATGTTTTTGAAATACAAAAAAAAATACAAAATAATTTATTTACCAAAACGATTACAAATGACATAATGTTACAAATATGAGACACATAACTATAACAGATGAAAAAAAACGAGATATTGAAATTATTTGATTTTATATAGAGTACAAAGACAGGAAGCTTAGATCTTCGACAAAATTATTTTCCGTGGATTAAAAAAGAACAATTATAATCACACAGAACCTATTGGAGATCCATGATTCTGTGGTTTGTCTGGGTCTTCATGAACCTATCCTACATTTTCGGCTTGACGTAGAGTGTACCTACACTCTGTATAAACCATGGAGGTTTCTTAGGTCTGTGATTAAAAATGGCAAAATAAAAAGGTTTGTATTCGGACTGTAATCTTTCGTTTGACAACGTGGGTCTACGTTTTCACTGCAACACACACTATATGAAAATAAACCCAGTGAAGCTCCGCACGCGTATACCGCGTGCATAGCGTAGACAGCGTTGAGCTGCGTGGGTGTCCTTTCAGCTAAGGCTCGAGCCCTCGACTAGAATTTCTGGCTACGGCCCTGTGGGTGCGGTATTCGAGCAATCCACGCGTGTAGCAATGACGTTATTAATCCCGTATTCGTGCGTAGCGTGTTCGTGGGTTGCATGCAGTGCACGTTATCACATAACATTTTCTTGCAAAGCGAAGCTACACACGTGCGTAGCCTCTCCGCGTGTGAGGCGGGGGGTCAGCGGCTTGGTCAGGAAAGTACTGCATCTTTCGATGTTGACCTCGAATATTTTCAAAAAAAAACTAAATCAAAGATAACTAAACTATATTAGTCAATTTTCAGTAGGTAGGTAAGTACACGATTTTCTTAAGACAGTCAATTAATCAAAGTCCAACCACGTATTTCATAAATCGATGAACACACTATGTCACTTTGAAATCAATTCGTGTATAGCGTCTTTCGTCGCTGGCTTTACATATTAAACATTTCAATAAGTCTAACTTGTTAATCTAAGTAGCTAATTGCTATTTCTAAAGGCAGTCAAATAATCAAAGTCCAACCACGTATTTCATAAATCGATGAACACACTATGTCACTTTGAAATCAATTCGTGTATAGCGTCTTTCGTCGCTGGCTTTACATATTAAACATTTCAATAAGTCTAACTTGTTAATCTAAGTAGCTAATTGCTATTTCTAAAGGCAGTCAAATAATCAAAGTCCAACCACGTATTTCATAAATCGCTGAACACACTATGTCACTTTGAAATCAATTCGTGTATAGCGTCTTTCGTCGCTGGCTTTACATATTAAACATTTCAATAAGTCTAACTTGTTAATCTAAGCAGCTAATTGCTATTTCTAAAGGCAGTCAAATAATCAAAGTCCAACCACGTATTTCATAAATCGCTGAACACACTATGTCACTTTGAATTCAATTCGTGTATACTTTACTTTATGGCTTTACATATATTGAATTTTGAATAAGTCTAACTTGTTAATCTAAGCAGCTATTTGCTCAGCTAAGTACCTCTCAAATATTAGCATAAACCAATACACGGTATTTCCATTTAACTATTCTCCCGCGGACCACCACTTCCGCATCCGGCTGTGTAGGGTAGGGTTCCGTTACCTCGATATTTGATAGCGTTTTTTGAATTAATTTTTTTACACATAGAACTGACAAAATATTGTCATAGAATAGACATAAAACTCAATAGACATCTGATAAGTTATAGATTTTATACTTAAAACAATAATAATTCTGGACAATCCACACAAAAAAATCTAGCCCCAAAGAAAGCTGAGCTTGAGTTTTGAATACTTAATAACTATATACATACCTTTTGCAATAAATACTAATATATCTTTATTATGCATATAAACACCAATGGCGGTGGTGTGTGGTGTGTACAGAAATAATCAGTTTGACCTGTAATATTTTTTTATAAAATCAATTAATTTCGACCAACTAGAGATAATTTTAGGGTCAATTTAAAATAATAAGATATATAGATTATATTAGCTATGAATGAGGCCAATAAAGCATGATCAGGGGGAGGCCTTCGTCCAGCTGTGGACCAATTCAGGCTATAGATAAGATGAATTTACTATATATTTTTTATTGCACTATAACGTATAGAACAAGCCTGTACATGGACTTTGAAACACAAATTTGCACACACACAAAACACTGCAACACTTGTTTACTCGATGCATTTATCATAATCATAAAATACAATTTGACAACAATAGCCTTATTAAGGATAGTGCACACTGCACACTAGCGCGACCACTCTAAACAATGTAGTGCTAGGTCACAGGGTAAGTTTAATAGACTATCAACTAATCTACCTGGGGCGCGATATTGCAATTTTGTACGTGCAGCTAGTTTTGGAGTTAGTGTTAGTTTTCGGTTTAGATTTTGTGCCGGGACGGGAACGGGAAGGGACGAAAAAGCCTCAACAGATCTTAATTCATATTATTAGGTTAGTATAAGTGGTACGAGATTTCGTTATGTTTAGACAAACTACTGGTCTCCGCGATAAAGACTTTGCCTAGTGTGGAGACCGCGCAGGAAATCTGTAGTACCTTAATGTTATCTTAAAAAAAAGGAACCGTGTGTGTGTGTTTGTGACCGTGTAGCTTACTTTGTCACACTGCTGTTTCTCCCAAATATATGTACATATATTTAATAGAATCTAACTTTTGCGGCCACCATAGCTAAAATGTGTTTCAATAAGTTTTTAATAATAATGTAACAAAGTATAGATTACATATTTTATTTCAGAAACAATGTCAAAAATGGCTGAACATCAGTATGTTCAGAAACTCGTGAACACAGGTACGTGACATGAGTTGAGTAGTGCGTTACAGTAAGGTTGAGCTTTTTCAGCGACTTCTATCGTTTACTGTGCTGTGCCTAGTACATTATTTATCCCCGCTGTCAAGGAAGTTTAAAAAAGCCCCGGGCAGACACTAGTATTTAAGATATATATACTAACGATACTAACATTGACATAAGTCATGTCTCGTTTCCGTTACGTTAACAAGTAAACTGCTCACAACCTGTTTTCAGTTCGTGTTATCGAAACTGAGTTACCGGATGTGGAATGAACACCGGGATAGTTTTGATGGTTTCGGTTTTTAGAATTGTAAACCCCTGGTTTTCTAACCACCTTTGCAGTGAAAGTCTGTTTTTATAGTGACCGTTGGGTAAAAAAAATACAAATCGGTACTTACCTATACATTCTGGTCCGGACTAATTACAAAATAGTACGTATTTTGTGATTAGTCCGGACTCTACCGTCTAGGTAGATAATACAATACAAATACATGTAAGGTAAAGATAAGATAATGCTTATTAATTATTAAAAAAATATGAAGTAGGTATACGTATAGTAATAATATAATACAATAATACGCTTGAAGATCTACGCTTCGTTGTGCGTAGTGCCTCTTAAAACTTTCTTTTTTACTTCATCACAAAAAAACTATCATAATTTCAACCATAGACAAATTCTCAAAAACTGCATCAAAGGAGGGCGTTTGCAATCATTGACCACGAACTATTTGCCAATACCATTTCACCCTACACCATAAAATCAACCTTATCTCCTAATGATAAGGTCACAAGTACTTGGAAGGTAAGAAGGATCTCCCCACATACACATGCCAACAGAAAAAATGGACAAGGCAGGTACAAAATGAATACAAAGATAAGTGCATTTCCAAATAACTTCAACTCTATTTCATCGCAATAAGGTTAAGAGTAACTGAACTGTGATGTCTGGATGTTTTTAGTTTCCGAACCCGAGTTCCTTTGAACGGATCGTTCAAATTTTTATGTTTCGAACGTTTAGTGATTTTTAGGTTAGTTTCATTTCGTTTCGCGGGCGAGTTGATGCGTTCTGTGTTTATTTAGTTGTTTTTAATTTATTTAGTCGTGTTTTAAACATTTTTAATTAGAATTTATGATCTACGCGATGTGTTGAGTGTGTGGATAGTGTGAAACAAGTTTAGTGTTGTGTTGGTAGAGCTTGTGTTCTATTTTTGAATAGTGAATGAAACCTTGTGATTGGATTGCTCTCTTTGGATCGATACTCCTGCGCATGAAATGGTAACAAAATAGTTTTGAGATTATCTAACTGATTATCGCTGATATGAGAATGTTAATTTCCTAGCCGAATCCTCGACCACAGAGACTAGCCAGGTGCGCAGAACATATAATAATGCACAAGTGTGGGCGCAAACACAGGTGCACTCTCCATCCCTTCACTCTCATAACGATATGATAATTTGATAATAGAGTGGTTATATACATATGTATATTAGTCACATCTAAGTTTACGACTGTTAGGTACCTAACCTACTGCACTGATCAAATCGGAGGATTGTAGGAAAAAAAGGGCAAAACAATCAAATTAATATGTACCAAGCTATCTCTTCATTTTTTGTTAAAATAGTAAAGTTACTTACTATTATTCTGATAAATTAAAGAGTCTAGTTCCTGACGGTGCAATGTTGTAATGTCCTTATCTTCTCTCTTTCCAATGCTGTCTCTTTTTCTTCTTAAACAACATGACAACGTAATTCACATTGATCTGCGCAAGCATCTTAAAAAAATAGGTACTTACGGTAACTGACACAGGGACTCTCCTATGACTCAAGGCGTTGTTACTTTTCTGATAAACTATCGCCACTTCTACCATCTCTAAAAACCGGATCAGTAGGTACCAAATGCAGGCTTGGTTACCAGTAAATCATAGGTAATTATCAGTAAACATTATTTTCATAAGCTACTGCGTACAGTACTAGTGA
The DNA here is from genome assembly GCA_947086465.1 of Eupithecia exiguata. Taxonomy (NCBI): domain Eukaryota; kingdom Metazoa; phylum Arthropoda; class Insecta; order Lepidoptera; family Geometridae; genus Eupithecia; species Eupithecia exiguata. Next base: position 1,984,973 of record OX352251.1, read on the forward strand.
CAAAAATACAGTACCTAACAGAGTAAAACGTTACATTTAGAATTTGTTCAGATACTTTTGTGAAATTGGTGTTCATTGATTTTTGTAACTGAATTATCAGTAAACATAAAACAGTAACAGAGTAAAACGTTACATTTAAAATTTGTTCAGTTACTTTTGTAAAGTTGGTGTTCATTGATTTTTGAAACTGATTACCGTTTGTTTTAGTTAGTGACTTAAGAAAAGGTTTCAACGATGTGCATGGACTTTCGTTGCTAACGATTCTGCAACGATACCATTGTCCTAATAAAGCGATTTGATAGCAGAATTGGGCCCCCGATCTGTTTATTAGATGTGGTGAGAATAAGTAATAAAACCGGCCAAGTGCAAGTCGGACTCGCGCACGAAAAATCACGTTTGTTGTATATTTCCTTAAATATTTATTTTATTCTGTTTTTTAGTATAGTTGTTGTTAGAGCGGCAACAGAAAAACATCAACTGTGAAAATTTCAACTGTCTAAGTATCACGGTTCATGAGATACAGCCTGGTGACAGACGGACAACGGAGTCTTAGTACCTAATAGGGTCCCGTTTTACCCTTTAGGTACGGAACCAAAAAATACAAGCAAACATCAGAACATTCGTATTCAGTGTGGTGTGAAGTTTTTGACACTTTTAAACATACCTACTTAGCAAGTTTAAAAGAAAGATTCTTTTAAAAGCAACGTAAGCCAAGATTCCGATGTGTAGAAGTTTGTGGAAGTTTGGTATAATTCCTGAGATTGTGAAAAGCTTAGAAGCTTAGGGAAGTCTCTATTGAGGTCAAGACAAGGAGTTTATGATTAATTGCTTAAGAATGTGTTAAATTACCAGATTTAGATTTGTTTTTTTTGATAACCTAGCAAAATTCCGCGAAAAAACCTTCTCCGACAAGTTCTAACAAACATTGTATTGAAAAAGTGTACGGAATTGTTACTAAATATTTTCATCCTTATATTTTGCAATGGATTTCCGCAAAGTAACGCCTGAATCTATTATTTTTTATTTTTTTTTATTGATAACCTAGGTTTAAACCCAGCTCCTTACATCACAAACACGCAAAAAAAGGTTTTAAATTTCAACGTTTTAAAATTCTTAATCAAAAACTAAACTACCTGTAGATTTTTGCAACAGTCTGCGGTTAGCTAAATTGTTTCGATTGTAAATACTAGTTTTAATTTAATTCTATTCATTTATTGTTATTTTGTTAATTAAATTAAATGGTTAGGAAGCAGAAACAACGAAAAAAGGAAAAATTACTAGCGCCACATTCCGCTTTAATTAATAATTTTCAACACGGAACGAACACCCTCTCGCGAAACAAGATGGTTCACATGAAAGCTGTCAAATGAAGTGTACAAACCAACCCAATAAAGACCCTATCTCATTAGCACACGATGGCGGCGCCACCGGTCGCGCCACCGTGGTGTCCTCAGCTACCAAGCGAGAAACACCAAATCTAACACTAGTGTGAGACACCAAAGAGGCGCCCATATCTATGTCCAAAAGCACAAATTATCCTTTTTCGAAGTCCATTAAAAAATACACAAAGGATATGTAGACACAGGATAGGATGTGCACTCCAAACTCAAAGTGATTTATTTACTTGAACAAGTAAGAAATTTCAAATTAAATACCGTAAAACTAGGAAAAACAAAACCGGCCAAGTACGAGTCGGACTCGCGCACGAAGGGTTCCGTACCATTATCTATAAAAACGGCAAAAAAATCACGTTTGTTGTATGGGAGCCCCCTTAATAATTTATTTTATTCCGTTTTTTAGTATTTGTTGTTATAGCGGCAACAAAAATACATCATCTGTGAAAATGTCAACTGTCTAACTATCACGGTTCATGAGATACAGCCTGGTGACAGACGGACAGCGAAGTCTTAATAATAGAGTCCCGTTTGGGTACGGAACCCTAAAAACGGTCACTTTGATTTTTTGTTCACTCTTAGAAAATTGGCAACCCAAAAGTTATATTATTGAAAGAGAAATTTCATTTCCTGCTAACTGTACACATTTTAAAAATATAAAATAAAATAAAATTTCGTTGGTCGCGCCACCATGGTGTCCTAGTGAGATAGGGCCTTAATATTGTTAATCTAACATTTCCACCCTAATAAATTATTCGTCAAAGTTACATGGTTACCAAGCTTTACATGTTTAACAGGAAATACTAATCAAACATTGAATAACTGAGAACGAAATTTCATTTTTATCCATTTTCAAGCGATTTTATTACTTTCGCTCTAATTTAATGATGATAAAGTATTTTGAAAAATTAAAACGATACAAGCATAGTTATTACTTATCCGATTACGTATGCAAAATGTCATTAAAATCGGGGACGCAGTTTCCAAATGAATCGAAAAGTACGTTTGAATGGGAGCTTAGAGGTTCAGGGCATCAGAGAGGCCTGCGGATGATGATTTGCCCATATAAACGTACTACCAAAATGATTTGTAATTCGAGCATATTTCCACCATATCATGTTGTTTTTTGTATTCGAATAGTATTCATCTAGGTCCCTGGTTGGTTTTTTTCTTAATAATACACACCTACAATGAAATGTAAGCAAAAATATGCAAAATCGAATTTTGCATATTTTTACGTCTAAAGTGACTTGTTTTCGTTCTATTTGTTTTGTATTAAAAACAACAATGTCGTAAGTTTTGTTTGTTAAGGAACATAGCTTATATTGTCTAGTTACAGAATAACAACACAATGTCGAAGATTCAACAACTTTTCTGTCATCATTTTTGGTATTACGGAACATAATCATTCACGAATTGAAGTTGCGAGCTGCTGTCGCTGGATTCTTAGTACGAAATTTTAATAAAGTTGATGATATAACGAAATCTAATGCAAAGCTCATTAATTCCATGAAACAAATTCGCCAATCAATTAAAAAGAAAAAGTATCCTCGTTATTCAAAGCAACAAGATACTCAATTATGAAGCAATAAAGAAATATCGGGGCATTTCAATATTAATAAATTCAGCTGTTTTCTTAAGACCGTTAGAATTAATCTGGGTCCAGTAATTAGGAAAAATAGACGTTTATGGCCGTACTTTATGGATGTCTTTAAGTAGCTGTTTGTTTAGGAACGTTATCCGTCTTTGGGCTGTTTGTGTATGGGTTCAAACTCCGGCTTTTTTAAAAGTCCGTCTTTTGTCATCTTTGTTGATGTATGGGTTCAAACTCCGGTTTTTTGAAAAGTCCGTCTTTTGTCTTCATTGTTGATGTATGGGTTCAAACGCCGGTTCTTTTAAAGTCCGTCTTTTGTGTTCTATCCAGCTTGAGAGGCGAACTTAACGGGTTTGGTTATCAAACTAGGCGTAGATCTTAGTACTGACGGGATTTCAGTGGTAAAAATCGAATTAAATAAAATTCTACATTATTTTCTTAGGTTGCTCAATTGTGAAAACAAACGAACGAAAAAAATCACGAAAATACACTGTTTTGCACATATTTTGGTCGAAATCTTAGGAACCCTGCGGTCTATTAAAATGACTAATGTTTTGATTCGTAGGTTATTACTAATTATTCGATTTTTTGAACCAGTTTCTTCCTAAGTTGTGTAGCCTTTTAAATAAGCAAATACTAGAGTTTTGCGCTCACGCCGCCGCGCCGTCGCGTCGTTCCAAAAACGTATGCGCTGTCCTGCTCCGATGAACGCGAAATCCTATGCCTATCCTTTTCCCAAAATGGCGCCCCTTGCACTAGTTATTTTTTGTAGCTGTTAATAAGTATGTATGAAGTGCTATGTATGTACAGTTTATTATAATGTTTGTGTGTTTTTCCATCCGGCTTTTCTATTGCAATTCTTTCACTATCTATAGTACCTACGTTTTCTCCGACTTCTTAACCTGGAAGATCTCGTATATCTCAACACTAATCACTCCCTCAGGCATTTGAAGTATTAATGGCTATTGTTAATATTTTAAAGCATTCCTACATAAATAAACAATAAAAGGGTTATAACTGTCCGTTTGTATTTATGCGTCTTAATGTACTAGGAACCATTTCAATGACCTTTGGCCCTTAAATAGGGCCTGCGGGACCCCAAAACACTTTGCTCTATGATTTATGAACAATTAAGATAAGCTCCAGTCCTTATTTCATAGACAAGAATGAGGAAGCTTTAATTATGTTATAAAAAGCTGATCATTATCTGGTATTAAGTAATTAAACCGATTTTTAAGTAAAACGGAAACAAAGAGATAAAATTGAGTAACTGCTTGGCTGTTCGTTACTGTTATCAATTTAAGATTTCTTTTAATCTTTTCTCCTTTTCTCATGGTATAGAAATGCATAAAAATAGAAAGATAATTATTTTCTTTACTGTACCACACAAATACAGAAAACAGTACAGCAATAAATGCTACGAGTAAACGAAGGCGGCCTTATAGCTACGAGCGATCTCTTATAGAATAAAGAAATCATAAACTTATTAAATTCAGTAAATTCAATTTATTCACCATTACATTATCGCTAATATTGGCATGTCAATTATATACTACACTAGCAGCGCCTCACGGTTTCACCCGCGTAGTTCCCGTTCTCGTAGGAATTTCGGGATAAAAAGTAGCCTATGTCCTATTCCAGACTATAATCTATCTCTGTGCCAAATTTCATCCAGATCCGTTTTGCCGTTCTGGCGTTATAAAGGAACAAACATCCATCCATCTATCTATCCATCCATCTAAACTTTCACGTTTATAATATTAGTGAGATTACAAAGAATAATCGTAACACTACAAAACTTATGATGAAACTGGTTTGAGGGACCAAATATTTAGTACCCTACAATCCTAATAACCTACGAATCAAAACATAAGCAATTTCTATAGACCGCAAGAGGGAAGGTCTCGACCAAATTATGTGCAAAACAGTGCACTTTCATGATTCGATTAAATTTTTTAAGGCCGCCTTTGTACTTCTTCTGGTACATTTATTTCTGTACTGTTTTCTGTGTTTGTGTGGTACAATAAAGTATTGTTTATCTATTTTCTATCTATCTATAAACTTCAATAAAATTACCACACATTATTAGTATAGTTGTATTATGTATGTAATATGTATCTTTTTGTTTGATAATTTTTCGTTAACTGTTTTTTTTTCTTTTTGAATGTGCTCTACCAACTATTTGTCTTATATCTTTTTCTCCGAACCTAGGTTGCCTGGAAGAAATCGCTTTCAGCGATAAGGCCGCCTATTGCACTGAGTATCATAATTTAGATATAAGGATTATTTATGTTATTATTTTTAAGTGCAATAAAGAATTCATTCATTCATTCATTCACACTTTTTGTCGAAAACCTTTAAAAGCTTCACTCAGAAAATGATTGCTTACGTACTTATAACAACCAAACGGTCGAGGAACCAAAGAAAAATGTAGAATTTTATGCAGTTCGAGTTTTTTTACCACGGGGATCCCGTGAATCTAGGCGTAGTTTGACAACCAAACCGTTAATAAAAAAATATGTTAGGTTCCCCTCTTATAATAGTACGTTTTCTAAACCGTATCTCTTTTGTTCCAGATGTGTCCCCACTAAAATGTAGTCAGTGTCAGTGTTAGTGATAAAGATGGCCCGTGCGTTCCATCAGTCCATCATGAGTGTGTTGTGGTGTGTTCTCTGCTGCTCTCTGCTGGCGGCCCCCAGCGGCGGCAAGCAGATGAGCGAGACGCTGCAGCGGGCCCTGTCGGCCGTCCGGGGGCCCAGCCCTGGAGCCAAGAAGCTGCTGAATATTCCTGAGGATGGAGGTAAGAAAACTATGATTATAAGCTGTTGAACTGTGAAAGTGTCTAGCCTGAAAGTAAAAAGATAGTTCATTGCGTCATGTGCGTGCGTCATACGACGTGACATGTCTTGTCGTACGAATGAGACATTGATCTTGGAGAGAAAGTAGCCACAGCGACGCTCCCCTGCGGGTCGGCATCGGCAGACAACGAGTGAAGAAATAGTGCAACTCCTTTCAGAACTGTTGAATGATCAAACAGATGAGAAAGCAAGGTAGAAGTGTAGGTCCAGGTAGGAGACACAATACGCCATACGCAATATTTGACTACATTAAAAACAAGTTTCAGATTGTTTTCATCCTAGTCAGTGACAACATAACAAAGTGTAATCAGATGATTTTTAGTTAAAAAATGCCCATTTTACTTTAAAAAACGGGATTAAAATTAAACATTTTTTGATACATGATCACGTGACCGAAAACGCTCTACGTTTGACTGGAGCGCTGGTGACGTCACACTTTCACAGATTACAGTGTCAATGAGTTCTTCTTGTTAGGTGTGGTGTGGCGTGTGACGTCATTACTCAGAGCACGGGAACCATGACAGAGATTATCGTTTTGGCGCGCCATTATTTTAAGACTCGAAGAAATATTAATTACACTTTGCATTATTTTTATCAGACAATACGTTAGAATTATTTCCCAGTAGTAGTCAAGTAGTCTATTATAGGAAGGTAGAAGACAGAACTAGTAGCTACGGAATAAAGTGATCACAAAGAACTAGGACAGTTGCTCAGTCCGTCATGACATAGTGTGTTGTGGTGAGTTCTCTGCTACTCTCTGCTGGCGGCCCCCAGCGGCGGCAAGCAGATGAGCGAGACGCTGCAGCGGGCCCTGACCTGGAGCCAAGAGTTTGCCGAATATTCCTGAGGAAGGAAGTAAGAGAGTTATGATCATAGACTGGACTATCCACCCTTACCTTACTATTTATAATAGTGGTAGAATGATAATTTTTCCGTGGGCCCATCCATATTTTTCCGTGGGGTATACCTCAAGTAGGTATAGTATAGGTGAAACACTTGCAAAACTGCCTTGCAGCATTTTTACAAGACTTCTACGAAATTTGACAAAAAAGAGTTTTCGTAGAAGTCTGAAGAGTTACTGTTCAAAAAACTTTTAAACTCTACTGAACCTTTTCCATAAAACACGACAAAGCTTCCATTATTTCGGATAAACCGAAAAAAAAGTATTAACAAATGAATTACCCGTCCAAGGCTGATGGCTGTAAAGTTTTATTACGAGGGGTATAATTACCCCGAGTTTGGGGAAAAACTGGGGAATTACAGGGCGAGTTGACGGAAGCAATGCTAGGGCCATGGCCGCGTTTAATTACTCTAAAGTTTTTGACTCCTGTCATTACTGGGTAAGGGTGTATGTACCCAGGGGCCGAATTCTGTTATCCAATTACTTTACTATGAGAATGGTATCGTCTCAGAAGTCGAATTCTGCTCACCAATCACTTTACTTATGACACGTCCATTAAAGAAACTCTAGATAGTGTTGCGGTGCTATTTGCAAAGAGCTATTGATAGAAAATTACAATTAAATAATAGAATTAAATTAAAACTAGTAGTTACAATTGAAACAATTGAGCTAACTGCAGACTGTAGCAAATAATCTACAGGTAGCTTAACTGATCCATATCAATACCAGTTGGAAGCGTGCCCAAGACCCCGGGGAGCCTCGGTACCCCACGGACCTAGGGTCTCGACTCCCATGTGAGCAAAAGCGTAGGCTCTGTCGAGACCTGGATATTTGCGCCTCTTGAGATCTTCGGGCAAATCTGCCGCCGCACCAGCCCTCACGGAAGTCCTGGGAAGATGAGAAGGCGCGAGTGTGTCGACGCATGTAGCGTCGCACACTCCTCATGTGGCTTCCCCAGCTCATTGATAGAATGGTTTTAACCTTCACACTTTTACTGAAGCTAAGGTAGTTGTTAATTAACTATATAAGTTAAGAATGTAATCTGTGACTTATCTAAGAACATGTTTAATGTGTCAAAAGATAAATAAATGAACTAAACTAAACTAAACTTTTGACACGCGTCCTTCCAACTGTCTGTAGTTACCGTCATCAAAGGTAAAATTCAAAAATGTGTCATTTGATGATACCATTGTTATGATAAAGCGATTAATTCAGTGGAATTACGGTCCTGGTTGCCTAAACCCTTATTTACCTAATAGCAACATACATAAATCTCACTAATATTATAAACGTGAAAGTTTAGATGGATGGATAAATAGATGGATGGATGTTTGTTCCTTTATCACGCCATAACGGCAGAACGGATCTGAATGAAATTTGGCACAGAGATAGATTATAGTCTGGAATAGGACATAGGCTACTTTTTATTCCGGAATTCCCACGGGAACGGGAACTACGCGGGTGAAACCGCGAGGCGCTGCTAGTTAACTATATAAGTTAAGAATGTAATCTGTGACTTATCTAAGAACATATTTAATGTGTCAAAAGATAAATAAATGAACTAAACTAAACTAAACTTTTGACACGCGTCCTTCCAACTGTCTGTAGTTACCGTCATCAAAGGTAAAATTCAAAAATGTGTCATTTGATGATACCATTGTTATGATAAAGCGATTAATTCAGTGGAATTACGGTCCTGGTTGCCTAAGCCCTTAGTTACCTAATAGCAACATACATAAATATATTTATACATTTAATTTTTTTTATAATGTAATTTTTTTCTCAGCCTATTCCGGCTCACTGCTGGGCAAAGGCCTACCCCAAATCTTTCCAATACGTGCGATCTTGTGCGATTTCCCACCAATCTACCTACCAAAACTACATATGGAGAGACGCGTGTCAAGGTCAAACCATTCTATTAATCTCTTCGTGCAAATAGCACCGCACGCTTTATCTAGAGTTTCATTCATCTATGGACGATACCACTGTCAATGCCCCAGAAAAGTATTCGACTAGGCATATGTATCTATCTATCGCTGTGTTTGTTCGAAACTAGTCTTAACAAAAGCTGGCGTTTGGCAGTCCTTGTGCTCTAAAGGTGGGGGCATATTAGATTGCTAATGTCACATCAGCATCATCACATCCCTGTTGCCGACTGCTGGATATAATTATCCTCATTAGCACTGGAGGAGGCAGGAGGGTTTTAAATATTGGTTAACTTACGCGATCTCAGTCATCCCGTGACCACGACAGTGTGTAAACCTGTTGAAACGTCGGGAAAAATAGGTGAATACCGCGATAATATTCGTTAGAATAATTATGGAGGGTTTTGTCATAATCACCCCGCTTGGCAGACTGGTTGGTGAGCGCAGTAAGGGTGTTAAATTCTAATTTAACACCTAAAAACACCGAAAAAAATATAATTTAACACCCTTACTTGCGCTCACGCTTCTGTTTTTTTGCCTTCTGTCTACAAAAGGCAACCAAAAAGAACAAAGGTATTAAAACTTCTGAAACTATCATGGTTGTGAACACTAAAACAATAAATGAAAACAAAACACAAAATAGAACGTCAAGTGCTAGTCGTAGGTACTCGCGCAACGAGGGTTCCGTATAATTATATAATTATAAGACCTTGACTCGAGTATTTGATGTAAATTTCAACTCGATACTTCCATGCGTTCCCGAGAAAAGAGGTTTGACAGAATGACAACAAGGAGGGTTCCTTTTTTCCTTTTGAAGTAGGTACGGAACCCAAAAAAAGAGGGTAGATCGGTATGTCTGCTTATAAAAACTAATTCGCAGTGACTTCAGCTAATCAGTAATCATGGCGCATGAAACTGTGCCGAAATATTAGAGAGCTCAAAACTAGCATGGTAACTAAATATCCCGTTATAAATGACTTTAGTGAGAATGGAATTAGGCGTCTATACCTTAGCTAAACTGCTTGTAGAATGTTTGTAAACAAACCACGACACAAATAACTTGCTTGTCGTTGAGTTTCATATATCAGCAATCAATATCTATTAGAAGGAAGGATCTCAAATCGACAAGTAATGTAAATTGCGTAAAAAAAGAACAACAGAGTGAATTTTGGGTTTAGTGGGTGGTTTGTTTACAAACATTCTACAATGAGTTTGGCTATAGTATAGGTTGGCTGGTTGCTTCGATGGTAGCTAGGCGCTTTGAGAGAATTGACCAAAGATTTTCATGGTAATGAATCCATAGATATTATAAAGTCTAAAGTAACTCCGACTGTCTTTAACCTTTTAACGGCTGAACGGATCTTAATGAAATTTGGCAGGAAGGTAAATAGTATCCCGGGGACGGACAGAGGCTACTTGAAAAACGCGTGCGAACCGCGGGCAACAGCTGGTCAGCTAGTCCTATATATATTTTTCCCAAAACGCTTTCTACGGATTTTTGATCCGGATATGCGCAACCGAACCTAACTATCAATACCCCCAAATTTTCTAAGCAAGTGTACCGTAACCTTTATTCCATTCACCAGGGAGGAACTTGGGCCTTTATTAATTAACGAAGTCTTGCAATTACGGCCCCTGGGTTCTTTCGAAAGTTGAGGTATCGTTGTGGTTATTGGATTCCGGATCGTGAGGGATTGTAAAAAGTTTCTTTGATTAAGGCAGACACCTGACCTATTAGGAGTTTATTGACACAATGTGTTGATCATAAATAAATAACGCTGGACAGTTCACACAGCATTATCTAGCCCCAAACTAAGCAGAGCTTGTGTTATGGGTACTAGATAACTGATATTATACATAATATAATACGTATTACATAGATAGATAGACATATCATTTATTTGCTACTACAACACAAGATACATTTACAATTTTTAAGTAAATATCAAATTCATCAAACAATAAGAATAATGTAAAAAAATAAATTTCTTTTGTGTAAAAATAAGTAGGTAATCAGTTTGTGCTGCAGTACCAAATGGGTCCAGGCTCAGCATAATGCCAACTGTTATATTGTAACAGTAGGCGCTGTTATTCTGCCTAGACCAGAATAAGAACAATCGCAGGACCCTGCGATTTCAAAATATTAAATTATTATATTTTTTATTAAACATAGAAAACGACTTGAACACCCGGAACAAATACTTGCAGATTGTACAAATATTTGTCCCAAGGCGGGAATCGAACCCGCAACCTCCTGCGTCGCAGGCAGACCTTCGCCCACCGCGCCGAAGAGGTTGTCGTAAATAAAACTCTTTTACAAACCTCTGTGATTTAATGAGTGTTATTATTGATTATTATAGGATTTTTTGTAATGATATTTTAAGTTGGTAATTTTAGTATTTCAGTATTTTATTTATTGCATTCATACAGTCATCAGGTCTTAGTAGTTAGGTGAGTGTTCATAAAATGTTCACAGTATGTACCCATTTAGGGTGTTGCAATGGGATACAGGCCAGGTTTCATGCCTTTCTACTTACGATGAACTTACTTATTATTAATGCATTCAATACCTATTACAAAAATTACGAGTCGCTAAATTTATCATTGAAGAAATCGTCAAGTTCGTAAAAACCGTTTTTTATGAGTATCGCTTTAAGTTTGGATTCAAACATGTCATTTTTTTTCTATACATTTTATGTTTTGTGTTAGTGTTGTAAATTTTTACCGCCATCGAGTTCAATTAATAAATACATTGATATACATTTTTATTTATTGCATATTAAACACCCAGAATATCCGAAACAAATATTTAAGTAACAGGATATTAAACAAACGTTTTCCCCGAGCTGAAATACAATTATATTTTTTGAGAATCATGGAATTCCGCGAAAAATATAATTTGGTTACGATTCAATGATTTTTTCTGGTAAATTTTGATAAACAAATAATGTAAGTAACTGACGAATGAATCCCTTTTCCACGTAGTGTTTCCGTTTCCTTCCCAATTCGTAAATATCGATGACATATCAAATGCACAATACCTACAGGCAACAGTATTACCACTCTTGTGTAACATTAATAAATACAAAAATAAGAAACAAAGAATGATGAAAGTCCTTTTTTAAAGGCGAAGCTTTTAAAGAAATTTGATTGTTATGAAAAAACGAATCGACATCGAATCCCTTAAAAATTAAACAGTTTTTCTTTTATTATGTGACCACCTCGTTCGTGATCATTCTACAACAGCAAAAGAATCGTCCAAACCAGGAGACCATTGTATTTTGAAGTCGATTTTCTTCAAGAAACAATGCTTTTTCAAGCGTTTTTATGGCGTCAAACGATAGGTATATGTAGGTTTCGGGGTTGCCAAGAATAAATAAATAAAAAATCTCCAAAAATTAGAAAAGTGAGTTCCTGTTCGCCCGCTACACAAAGAAATCTAAGCTATTCTTACTAAAGTTTTAGAGCTAGATGATACTTCGTGAATTGTCCAGTCCAGCATTATTTATTTAATTGCATATATCTAACGTTCTAACAGGGCTATAAAACCTAGCTCCACTCCATGTTAGTAACGCCATGCAGTACTGTGCCGGATGTGCTGCTGATTTATTGTGATTCCAGCGAAACTGGACTAAATGGTTGAAATAATAATAATTTTAAATGGAAGTGTAGTGATTATAAGTATTTGTTTTGATTCACTCTCAAGAACTATAAAAATGTCCATCGCTCCCTGCTTACCTATCGTTACAAAATTAGGCAACTTATCTTTATGTTCGTGTTAGTTTATTGTAACTTTGTAGGTTATGTAGATATTTAGTAGAGTAAGTATTATATAATTATTTTATAATTTCGTTTTTCAAGTGCCACCGTCTTTTTTGTTCTTACATGTCCAGTCCATCCCAAGGTCGCCTGGAAGAGATCGCTCATAGCGATAAGGCCGCCTTTGTACTTCTTCTCGTAGCATTTATTTCTGTACCTACTGTTTTCTGTGTTTGTGTAGTACAATAAAGTCTTGTCTATCTATCTATATATTCCCGGTCAACTAGAACGTCTCTTCAACAAGAGTAAATAGATGTCTTCAAGACTTCGTGATGCATCGTCGGCTACATCATCACTTACTCTTCAGGTGAGATTGTGGTCAAAGACAGGTCAATTCACGATTTAAAAATATGCTCCGTGGATTATCCAGCATTATTTATTTAATAATACTTACCTAGTACCTCGATTTGCGAAAGACTGCTGGCAGATGCTGGTTGCGGCAAGCTGAAGATAGGGCGCGATGGCGCGTCATTAGGAGAGGCCTATTTCCAGCAGTGGACTGATATAATAATAATAATAATAAAACATTTATTTCAGGCAACGTTAGTCTAGTACAGGATGTAAAATACTTAAAAACTACGGCCCATATAAAATATATACCTTATTCTAACATACATAAAATATATACCTATTTACTACCACGTAGAGTCGGCGACGTGTGACACGCGATATGTGCTGCGACCATAGCGATATAGCGATATAGGCTGATGATGATGATGACCTAGCACCTACTGTTTGACATTATATTGTGCCAAAACCCCCAAAAAGGTACCAGTATGCCCCAATAAACTAATTACGCCAAGTCACGGCTTTCTTGAAAGGCTTTTTATCTTGGAGACTGATTGCCGGGCATTAGTCAGCCGCTTTTTTGTCTCCTCTAAGTTCCGCTTAATGTAGAGATAGGGGGATTGATGACCCCGGCGTTTGTATGAAAAATAGCAAAAATTACAACGGAAATATTGCAGATGATGACGATGATTAATTTCAAGGGTTAATTTGCGATTTTTGCAATCTTTTGTGTTAGGAGTTAGCGGATTTTTTTAGCGGATGAATTTTGATTTGGCTCTGTAGATAGATAGATAGAGATAGAGATGCATTTATTGACACAACAGAGATACAACACAGAACAGAAAGGAGGAAAAAAAATATACAAAAGTTACTAGGCCTTACCTACCCACTCACCCACAGACTAAATACAAGAAAGAAATAAGCTAGATAAGTGATTAGGCAGGCAAGCTTGGTTGTGGGTAAGTCAGCCCCCCGGGTGTGTGCTGTAGATAATTTGTGACTTTTAAAATAGAATGTAAGTTTAATGAAATAAGTTCTCGAAAAATTTTCGGTTTCAGCGGGACTCGAGCCCGCGCCCCACCCTCAGTACGGGTGTGCTCTAACCAACTAAGCCACGAAACCCTTAGTCGGTTCAACCGAAAATCTTTGGGAACTCTTACGGACTATAGCGCCGGTGGTGGTGCAGGTAAGCACTATAACAAAAAAGTAAGTTTGCCTAGCTGGAGCTGAATTTTTTAAGCGGTTTAACGTGGATAGTATAACCTATGCTACTTTTTATCCCATAGATCAGTTTTCATAGGATAGTAATTATAGTTAGCAAAGAAACGTTGCGTGCAAAGTCTTGGGCTGAATTTAGTTGACAAAAGGGACAAAAAGGGAAACAATTCTAACGTATTGCCTGATAAAAATAATGCATAATGTAATTAATATTTCTTCAAGGCCAGTCGTATTAGTTATAAAAAACTAATTTTAAGGTTTGAATAAAATAATGGCGCGTCAAAACGATAATCTCTGTCGATAACAAGACTCGATGACGTCACGCCTCAAACCACACCTAACAAGAAGCACTAATCTGTGATACGTGTGACGTCACCAGCAATGCAACCAAACGCAGAGCGTTTTCGGTCACGTGATCACATTATTTAAAAAATTGTGTAATTTCAATCCCCTTTTTTACCTACAATAGGCATATTTTTTAATCAATCAAATAATCATTAACAATCACCTGATTACGCTTTGTTACGTTGTCACTGACTGGATGAAAAAAATTTGCAACTTATTTTCAATGTAGTCAAAAAGCCCTTTCACCATTAGAACCCTACATTACCCTGACGAACATAGGCGATATCCTTCACCATTAGAATCCTACATTACCCTGACGAACATAGGCGATATCCTTTACCATTAGAATCCTACATTAACCTGACGAACTTAGGCGATATCCTTTACCATTAGAATCCTACATTACCCTGACGAACTTAGGCGATATCCTTCACCATTAGAATCCTACATTACCCTGACGAACATAGGCGATATCCTTCACCATTAGAATCCTACATTACCCTGACGAACATAGGCGATATCCTTCACCATTAGAATCCTACATTACCCTGACGAACATAGGCGATATCCTTCACCATTAGAATCCTACATTACCCTGACTAACATAGGCGATATCCTTTACCATTAGAATCCTACATTACCCTGACTAACATAGGCGATATCCTTCATCATTATAATGCTACATTACCCTGACGAACATAGGCGATATCCTTTACCATTAGAATCCTACATTACCCTGACGAAGATAGGCGATATCCTTCACCATTAGAATCCTACATTACCCTGACGAACATAGGCGATAGAATATACCCGTGCGAAGCCGGAGCGGACCGCTAGTTTATTAATAAAGTATGTTGTCCTCAAAGCGGACAAAATGTCCGCTACAACCGCGTCAATCAGTTCTGTTAATTCTCACATGCACTGCACGTGATATGCTCAAAAGGACAAAGGTGTCCACGGAGCAATCAAGTGTCATAATTGTTTGTTGGGTGGTCCGGTATTACTCGCTCTTTGCTTGGGTTTGGGCTCCATTTGTAATTGTGCGAGCAAGGGAATATGGACCTTGTGCAATTGTGAGATATAAAGCGAAGTTCGTGAAGATGAGTCAACTATTTTTGAGTAGGTAGGTTCAGGTGTGTTCTTATTTGAAGTGTAAGTTATATTTTAGTTCAAAATTTATTACTTTTAAACAGAGTCTAGTAACCACTATACCTACTCCAGCCAAATTCAGTGTGAAATGTTTGAAATCCAAGCACAGCTGAAAAAACAACTAAGATTCATGTGCTGGCTGGGGTGAGTTTCAGACGTAATTGTTAGCATTATTTTATATTGACGGCATCACAAGAAAGACAGCTCGGGTCTTTTGAATCTTGTGGAAAGCCATTTTTTCACTGTAAAATGTCTCTAAAGATAACGAGTTACAACCCATATTTTAATGCACATATCTGTGCAGCGTGGTAGCGGCGTTGGATTCAAATATCAAATATCAAAGTGCTTTATTTCCTTAAGACCTTACAGGACACTTGGACACGTCACAAAATACAAATTACATACGTAAAACTAGGAAATAAAGTGATCTCTTTGATTTTTTGTTCACTTCTTCGATCAAAAATAAGGAGTTCGCGGCCTCCCCCGTAGATACCTAGAGCCTTACAAAAATGTCACTCAAAATTGGGTTCGTTTTGTTTTGACGCAGACAGTTTGCGCAGAGCCTGACAAGTTTTTTCCATACGGAACAAGAGATTGGTGGAGTCGAATTCATTTTATTTTATTTTGTAAGTAGGTAGGTACCTACCTGAGAATTATATACCTACCTACTCAGTTTATTTTCTATAAGGATTAATTAACAGAATTCAGGTAAAGATAACGAATCATTTATTGATGAAACTATAAATTGGTGTCTCAACAGTAGGTATTTATACAAAAGGGTCATTTCAGACATACAATAATTTAAACTTACAATACAATTTCAGGCAGGCACTCTAGATTAAAAAGAACTGGTTCCTGTCTGCGGCTTTGCACGAGTTTTTTTTACGGGAAAAAAATAAACGTTTTATAAATTCATACTTCTGGTAGGTAGGTAAGAACCTAGTCTTTCTTTTATTAGAGAGTCTACGCAAATGAAATTTTAGGGCGGGCCAACTAATTATTTTAAAAATCATCAACTAGTAATATTAAACTTATTTTTATGAAAAATATATTAATACATACTATAAATGAAAAAAAAATTTAGAAGAAATAGCCTCTCCATTTATCAATTTAGAACAAAATTAATATTTTAACATAGGCAAACCAAACAACAATATTTTATGCTGATTTCACAAGTATATGACTCACATCTCAATATACGGGTAAAAAATATATATAAACTTACTGAAAATAAGAAATTCCATCCTTTTTCAGCACTTTGGACGAGTGATTCTTGCATTTTTTGTACCCATGCTTTTTGTCTGAACGCTAAAATGACACTAGTTGAAAAGCTTCCCTAACATGTCAAAATGTTCTCTTTTGCTACTGAAGGTTGTGGCGTGCGCATTGTGAATCTAAGGGGGGCCGGCAAAGCCGGACATTTTTGATCGATGGTTCACTTCAATCTTTTTAAGGTAAAGTAAAGAAGCGAACAAGAAACCTTTACCTTGTTAGAATGTTAGTTTTCGAGTTGGAGCAAAAGTCGTCCCAAGATTTTTTATCGTCTAGATAATCTGATATTTTGTTGTAAGCCTTTTTACAAAGGACATGCTTGACAATTTGTTTGAATTTATTATATAGATTAATATGTGCAGAGCTTTTGGCAGATTGAGTGAGAATGTTCAGTGATTTCTGTCGTTACTGGTGCTAGCCGAAATATCTGATAATGCCTTAACTTATCCAGTCTCATTTCCATGGGATATCCTACGAATCTGCATAACCTGGAGAAGTGTTTACACTAGGTCAGTGATCACTGGATTTATCCAAATAACACATCATTACTTAGTTTAGAGCGCTCGCCCACGGCGACTTTTGTCGTGATAGTAGTAGCGATGCTGACGTGCATTCGCATCAATACAGCATTTTTTGTAGCGATTTTCATATCTTTTTGTAGCGATAGATAGACTGGTAGCGTCGCGCGACTACTAAACGCGCGACAGTATCTTCCACAAGTGGACAAAAAATTGAAGCGAACAAAATCAATAACATTTTGTTTCTTATTTGATAATAATTACTATTATAATTACTTAAAACTGTTTATGTATAAAATTTGACTTGTCTAAGTGCTTATTTTGTAAGCCTAATGAAATAAAGTTATTGAATTTTGAATTGGCTACAAAAAGTCGCCGTGAGCTTAATATCTATTAGTGAAATCAGGTAGGTACAAATTGCGCTCAATCTGTATGTCATTCATGGAGGCAGACTTTCGTCTACACATTGCATGAGTCACACATGTAGCAGCAAAAAAATATAAATGACGCATCCGCATATTTTTATACATCATTAACATTATCAGACTATGTTAGTCCACTGCTGGACATAATTCTCTCCTCACGAGCGCCATAGCGCCCTATCCCTAGCTTGACGCATCCAGCATCTGCCTGCAGTCTTTCGCAGGTCGTCATCCAACCAGATACCGATACAGATTTCTTTATTATCATAAATCAAACATATAAAAAGTACAATATAAAGGTACCTTAATTATGCTGAGGCTATGACTCGTCCAAACACGATAAAATTAAATACAATCCAATAAACCTGGCCGGTACCGACTGTTTTAAATATGACTAAGCAATTTCAACTATATCACTGGATCTTTCAAAGTCGAAAATTCTATAGTTTCAAAAGGGCCGTGGCCGTACTGTATTGTATCAAACCAAAGTCAATTTCCAAGAAGTTGAAGTACCTACAGAACACCTAAAAGCGTCAAGTACTAAGAAATAAAGAGTAATTTTTCTTCGACTGGTGGACCGTAGCTAGCGAACATGAGTCATGCAAAAGTTTGGGGGAGACCTTTGCCCAGCAATGGGATAGGACAACGTAGGATAATTTAAAAAAAATCGTATTAGTAGAGTACTAACCCTATTCAAACGCACCCTCAGCTGTCGACTGGCTACCATTTTGCATGTAAATTCCTTCAACAGTTCGCTTTACATTACTGGTTTATACCGACGTCTTGTTACTGAGCAAGCCGGGGACAGGCAATGTATAAATTGCTATCTGAACTTATACTTTGGAGAAAACACCTGGGTTCTGGGATACTGTGGTTTTGAAAGAGGACACAAGGAGTGAAAATTTATTCTTGTCTTTTTATAAAAGTCGAAAAGAGTGCAGTGCACTCAGGAAATATAGTATAGTTTTTTTTTAAATAAATCAAATCAAATCAAAGGCGTTTATTTGTAACTAAAACTAATACTTATGCTTAAATCATATACAGTAACTTACTTTAACTAACTTAGTAACATAATTTAAAAAAATACGACTCTACATGAAATAATACAATATTAATAAACCTAGTTTTAGCTACAAAATGGTCCCAACTCAGCTTATGCAGGCAAATAGATCATTATGTCCAAAAAGAATATGTATAATATTGTTTGTGTTGAAGTGCTCGTAGGTGTTGAAGGACCACCAACAAAACATACGTGTTATCAAAAAAATTAATCATTTTCCTCCATTGCCCGATCGTAGTATTTTTAGGGTGCTCTACCCAAAGGGTAAAACGGAACCCTATTACTAAGACTCCGCTTTCCGTCTGTCCGTCTGTCAGGTGTTCTGGTCGTTTTCTACGTGTAATAAAAAATATCTATCTATATATTGTATTATATGTACCTATATAAGTTATCTAGTAACCATAACACAAGCTCTGCTTAGCTTGGGGCTAAATAATGCTGTGTGAATTGTCCAGCATTATTATTTACTGCTTCATCAGCATTACCTATCGTTACAAAGTTAAGAAAATTATTTTTATGTTCGTATTAGTTAATTGTTTTTTGTAGGTTATGTAAATATTTAGTGGAGTTAGTAGTATATAATTATTTTATAATTTCTCTTTTTCAAGTGCCACCGTCTTTTTTGTTCGTACATGTCCAGTCCATCCCAAGGTCGCCTGGAAGAGATCGCTCATAGCGATAAGGCCGCCTTTGTACTTCTTCTCGTAGCTTTTATTTCTGTACTGTTTTCTGTGTTTGTGTGGTACAATAAAGAATAATCTATCTATCTATCTATCTATTTGAAGTATATAAAAAGGCAAAGGATTATAAAATTACGTTATCATGTAAATTTTCCCGTCAGTGTGTCCCCAAAAATCGCAGCTCTCGTCTGAATAGTTGGCGTATTTGAATAACTTGTAAATTATGCCGTCCCGAGCATTGTTAGAGCACCTCTCTTAGCGTTATGAGTTTAGCCGAAAGCATTATGAGTTAAAGGCGTTTTAGCGTTGAAGTGCTGCCACTTCATACATTAAATCAACAACAGTTTCAGTTTCTTTATTCACAAACAAATACTTGTGTCGGAATATTTGGGTACAAAGAATAATAATAATACACAATCAAATAATCACATAAACCAAAATTCAAAAAGTTTACAGATGTCATAATACAAATAGTTTACACAGAAACAAGTTTAAACAGAACACAAATTTAGTACACACTTTAGTCAAAATAAAAATAATACCTACTAAATAGCAATTGTTTGATTTTTGTCAATAAAATAATCGTCAATATTATCAATATATACATATAACATTAACACACAACATATAACATTTACCAGTCCACAGCTGGATACAGACCTCCCGTAATAAGCGCATTATTGGCATCACTTATATGTCAAATTCTTCACTATGATTGTGATGGCGATACCATTTTCATAGGCGATTGGTTCGGTAGAATCGGGCCCCTCGCGTAGCGTAGTGACCTAAGTGGATCTTGGCCTTCAACACCAGAGTTCGCTAGTCCAGAGTTTTCTCCTTACCCTTTTAGTTCAGTCTACTATATTCATAACAATGAACATTACCAGACCGCATTGACCTACTGCTAGGCAAATAAATAAATCGAGTACTTCGACATAATCCTATTCAAACATTTTTTTGCTAAAACTCCTCGAATCAAAGTGAAATCGTGAATATTAGTTTCATTTCATTTCATGGTTTACTAATTTTCCGACTTTTTAAAACATGTCACTCAAATTAATTCAAGATGAACGTCATTGTACTATTATGTTTAATGTTTATATTTGTTTCTTTTAGTTTTATTTTGTGGTGTACAATGAAGAATTTTGTATTATATTGTATTGTCATTATTAACTTGATGACACATTTGACGTGTCGTTAGTAATTTTGGTTTCAAGTGGAGAGAAATCATGTAATTTCTTCGTAGATATATCAGACAAAAAACAAGTGATAACAGCGTGATGAACGATCAAAAATGATCTGCTCTGTGAGTTTTTTTTTGTAGTTTCATTACTTAAATGGTATGTGTAACCGCTAGCCAATTTTGCGCCAGGAGCTCTGTCTCGGACTTTTGGGTGGTAAAGGTTTTTCCTCTCGGTTTAGTTTAACTCTATTCTCGTCTTTGCATATAATTATAATGGTATTTTAAATACCTTATTATCTAATGCGTAAATTTAGAGAATACTGAACATTTTCAGACTTTTCTGAGGTATTTGGGAATGGTTATTTGTTACACAAGAGTGCAAAGTTGCTTTTTAACCTCGTGCTCAATTTTGATGACCCCGAGCAAGCAAAGGATCCTAAAATTACAAAAAATTGAATCCTGAGCGTTAGCGAGGAAATCAAAAGAACACGAGGTAAAAAATTTGTGCACTCGTCTGCAACACGTAACTTTGCATCCCACCTCAGCTTAATATGTAGTACTTAGTCGATCTTTGCTTCTGATGTAGGTACCTATTTAAGACCAATCTAAGTTGTTATCACCTAAGTCAATATTTTAAATTTTTTATTTTTTTTAACATACATAATATTTGTTAAGTGTGCAATAAAGAATCTTTTAAAAATATCTATCTAGACCTTAGAATATACTATATCTATCTATCTATCTAAGTCAGAAGCATCGACCGACCATAGATAAGAAATTTCGATTAAATCACCACGACAATGCCCTCGTGTTCGTTCACCAGGTGTACAAATAGCTCCAAAACAAAAACAAAGCCCAAGGCATCACATATTTTCCCGCGTAAGTAGATACACCCAAGTTTAAATTTTCTGATAATCCGATACTTTATCATTATTTCATCTGTGAAACGGTACAGTTTTTGAGTGAGCGCTGGTAGAACGTACCGTATCTTCCTTTTTTACTTTTATCGAAGGTTGAGATAGTCAAAACAAACATATTCTTAATACACACATATATAAATTAGAAATGTATAAGTGGTTTCGTTTTTGCTTCTTCCACTAGAGAACTTAAGACAAAATAAATATCACATGATTTTTTATTTGATTATAATTTATAGTACCTATGAACTTTGACTTGTCTAATTGCTCATTTTGTAAGCTAAAAGAAAAAAATCATTGAAATCTGATGACAGATTTTTCTAGAGTAAAAAATAAACTTCGAGCAATTTTCTGTTGAAACCGGTAAAATAAAATAAAAGTTTTCATATATTATCCAACTGAAAAGACAAGTATAAAAATCTATATCTATACTAATATCATAATGCGAAAGTGTGTTTGTTTATTTGTTTGTTTGTCCTTCCTTCACGCCCTAACTAAACAACCAATCGACTTGATTTTTGGCGTAGAGTTAGTTGAAAGGATGGAGAGTAACATAGATTTACTTTATATCCCATAAATCAGTTCCCATGGGATAGAAATAACCTTAAACAACGCGTGCGAAGCCGCGAGCAGTAGGTAGTAAAGAATATAAATGAAAAAGTGTTGTTTCACTGTCCGTGTGCCAACAGAACACATAATACGATGCAAACCTCAAAGGGATTAATAAAACTGGCCAAGTGCGAGTCGGACTCGCGCACGAAGGGTTCCGTACCATTATCTAGAAAAACGGCAAAAAAATCACGTTTGTTGTGTGGGAGCTCCCTTAAATATTTATTTTATTGTTTTTTAGTATTTGTTGTTATAGCGGCAACAGAAATACCTCATTTGTGAAAATTTCAACTGTCTAACTATCACGGTTCATGAGATACAGCCTGGTGACAGACGGACAGACGGATAGACGGAGAAAGGACAACGAAGTCTTAGTAATAGGGTCCCGTTTTACGGGTACGGAACCCTAAAAATGAAAAATTGTTGTTTCACCATCCGTGTGCTAACAGAACACAATTCTATGCAAACCTCAAAGGGTCAAGGATTAAAAATTAACACAGTAAATAAATTGATTTAAAAATCAACTAAGAAAAGAATTTTTTTTGAGGCTAAAATATTATCTTTGCTGATTATCTTCATCTTCTTTTCTAAAGCTACCCGTAAAACCCTAAATTACTGTGCATTATTAATAAAAGGGCTGAGGGATTCTCGTATTTCGAAGGTACTTCTGAAGGCCCTTTGAACAAATGTTATACAACTTTTGCCAAATTACAGAGTTGAAGGTTTTTTATATTTTAAGGTATGAACATTGAGCGGATGAAGATAGGTAGCGGACGATCCGCTATGTTTAGGTTGACTGGGTAGTAAAATACGTTAACACGCGCGCCCGCTTGCATTCGTAATGAAGTAATCAAATGTTTTATTTTGTGTACAGCGGTTTTTTAGCGGACACATTTTTTAATAGTGGAGAAATCTTTCATATGATTGAGTAACAAACATCCATCCATCTATCTATCCATCCATCCAAACTTTCATATTTATAATATTAGTGGGATTAGTGGGATTTCTTATTCAATAAAATTTAAAAAAATGTTTATAAGAAAACTCGAAGGTTTAGTGATGGATGAAGTGTAATTTATTAGAACATTTTTTAACAAAGATTTGACTTACTTAGATTTCATTTAACGCTCTTAATTCAGACATTAGTGAGTGCATGACTCGTACAAGTTTTCCGCTCGTCGGTTCATTTTTTTGTTTGTTATTCGTAATAAAAAGCAGCCATTGTTCGGCGAAATTAGTAAAAATCTCACTCACAAATACATCTAAACCGACCAGCTGGAGCCTTCATCATGTTCTATTGTTAAAGATTATTTATCGGGTATTTATCGCGTACCTATTGTTTTTTTCCCCAACGTTTCAACCGCGTTACAGCGACCGTGGTCACAGGGCGACTGGATGTACTCGGAGTAACAGCCGAAAATAGTCAGCAGTTGCCACGACTACCCTCAATTCGTCTTCGGAATTATGTTCTGTGTGGGTTTAAAGTGAAAAAAACCTAATAAAACACTGTTTTAACCGGATTGATCGCGTATATTTTATATTTTGTTTATAACCTTAGAATATACTATGAAAAAAACCTTTTTGTCCGCTAGAAGTGAATACATAAATACCCGAAAAGTATCCAAAATGTACCTCGTAATACCTCGGTTCCTAACCTACGGCAGTAATTTAGACTTCCCAACTTTACCTTTTAGAAGTAGGCAATGTTGGACGAAAGTACACTTTTTCATTTGTTCTTAACTTTTTGCGGGGTAATTTTCTACAGATATTATTATAGGGTAAGGATATCCGAAGTTCTGGGCCTTTTTTACCCGACTACCAACAAGGGAGGGTTATGAGGTTAGCACCCTATGTTTGTATGTTTCATATTTCTCGGAAGGCTTTTCTTCAAAGACACATAAATAATATCTTTACATGTTCACAAAATATTGTAGTTTCCATGCGACATTATTTGATTGTTGTGAAAAAAGTAAAAACCGACTTCGAATTCCTTAAAAAAAGTGTAAAATTAAGTTACATTTTTTAAGTGTTTACAATTACTAATTAAAACAGAAAAAACATTTAAATGGGACCACTCCGGAATCATTGTCTATACAATATAAATAATGATACTTAATCTATATTTAATTTAAAAAAATCAGTCCATAATTGACAGAAAACGACGAACATAAATACATACATATAGCAGAACATGGAACCTCTTCCTTTTTTCTAATGCGGCTAAAAAAGTAAAACTTAATATTTAGTAAATTTTACTAGTTAATGTACACAGCCAGTACCGTCTTTGCCATAAGGGCACACGGGGCCCGGGCCTAAGGCCCCCATTGTCAGGGGGGCCCCGAAAGGACAACCAACTTGACAATCCAATGCACGCAAGCTACACACAATCACGCACGCACACACACACACAAGCTTTGCTTAGCCAAGGCTGAGTTTGTTATGAGTACTAGATAAATAAATTAATAATGCTGGACAATTCACACAGCATTTTCTAGCCCCAAACTAAGCAGAGCTTGTGTTATGGGTACTAGATAACTGATATATATGTTTAAAAAAAAAACTAATCATAGGTTTTTACATAGATTTTTGTATTATACATAGAAAATGACAAGAACACCCGAAATAAATATCCGCAGATCGTACAAACATTTATTCCGAGGCGGGAATCGACCCCGCAACCTAAAATACCGGTATTTAAAGAGACGCAGGACGTCGCGGATCACGATCACGATCTTTGCCCACTGCGCCACAGAGGTTGTCAAGATAACTTTATTATACACTAGCAGCGCCTCGCGGTTTCACCCGCGTAGTTCCCGTCCCCGTAGGAATTTCGGGATAAAAAGTAGCCTATGTCCTATTCCAGACTATAATCTATCTCTGTGCCAAATTTCATCCAGATCCGTTTTGCCGTTCTGGCGTGATAAAGGAACAAACATCCATCCATCCATCCATCTAAACTTTCACGTTTATAATATTAGTGAGATAAAGGAACAAACATCCATCCATCCATCCATCTAAACTTTCACGTTTATAATATTAGTGAGATAGAAAACTATCAATCAAAAGATATTTCCATCCACCTATATAGAATCCGTACGTCCGTCGGGCACGTATCGAGGCGAAACAATGACTCCATTGAGCGGCTTGTCGTGCAGGGAAAGGTGGATGGTAAACGACCGAGGGGTAGATCGCCTATGAGGTGGACCGACCAAATAAAATCTGCCGTAGGAGTCCCCCTGCATGAATGCTCCAGAATGACCACTAACAGAGAGAGATGGCGATATATCGTGAGGCAAGCGACACAGCCCCTACAACAAGACTCGTCATGACGACCACGACCGTTCTGCCAAGAACGCTACGAAAGAGAAGAAGATGTAGAATCCACAAAACCCAAAATCCTATAATACAAAGAATGTATTCTTTATGTTCATTTTATACAGTTCGGATTATTCAAAATCAATGGGATCCTACCCAGCATAAAATGCGTAGATCAAAATGAATGGGAGTGTTACCATGTCAAAGGGACGACGGGGTCAGTGTTGCTATTACGTGTTGCTGTCGCTTTCAAGTGATATTGTTATCATCATTAACAGCAGAATCGTCCACTAGTCTTTATCTATCAGCATACGTCAACTGCTGAACTGCTCCCAGCAGGGTTAGGAATACTGGTATTTACAAATACCGGTTCGACTGACCTCGACGTGTTACCGGTATACCTTGAATCAAATCAAATCAAAAATTCTTTATTTCCATAAATACAACAAAAATGTAGGTACACTTAGAAATGATCAAATTCTTAAAATAAAACAGTGAAACGGAAATAAAGTGATATTTTTGATTTCTGTCGTTTCGGTATGTAGACTAGAGTAAAGAAGCGACTAAGAAACCTTTAGCCTGTTAATTGTTATTTTTCGAGTAGGAGCAAAACCCGTCCGAAGCTTTTTTATCTTCTAAATAATTTGATATTTTGTAGTAAGCCTTTTTGCACAGAAAAGTTTTGACAATTTGTTTGAATTTATTTACTGATAGATTTTGCAACTCACTAGGAGTTATGTTGTGGGTCAAAAAACTTGTAGATCAAAAAAGATGTTATTCCTTTCCATCGATCCCTCAATGAATTACAGTTTTTAGGGTTCCGTACCCAAAGGGTAAAAACGGGACCCTATTACTAAGACTTCGCTGTCCGTCTGTCACCAGGCTGTATCTCATGAACCGTGATAGTTAGACAGTTGAAATTTTCACAGATGATGTATTTCTGTTGCCGCTATAACAACAAATACTAAAAAACAGAAAAAAATAAAAATTTAAGGGGGCTCCCATCCCATACAACAAACGTATATTTTTGCCGTTTTTATAGATAATGGTGCGGAACCCTTCGTGCGCGAGTCCGACTCGCAATTGGCCGGTTTTATTGTAATCTTATCTCCTCGGTTTAACGCCACTGCAATGTACCTGGCAGTACATCCCCAGGCTACCTTTCTTGGAACTGTTCAATAGCAACATTTCAACACACGAACCAATGCCGGGCTCCGAAATCTATTGTATTCTATTGAAATGGAATGTCCGGTCGTACACATATATCGGCTGATCGGTCACCAGCGCTGCTGGCCACTTCAAAACTGAGCTTTTGTGAAATGGACTCTGTTTTAGGTGGATTTGGGTTTGCAATTGAATTTGGACGCGCATCTACAAACAAAGGTCCGTTTCTATCTACCGGCGGCGGCGCAGTGCTTGTTAGACACGCGCAGACTAAATGTTCATTTCGCCAGCACGTCCTGTGTCTACGGCGTATGCACTGAAGATAGATATAAATACGTTAATACAGTGTGTATTAACGTATTTATATCTATCTTATAAAATATAAAATAATATTATTTTTAAGTATAAAATAATATTATTTTGTCTGCCACGGCACGTGTCTGGTGTCTGGTACACTCAATGTCTGTAGATATAAACGAACCTGTAAACGGTGTTCGATAGGATATGTGTCAAGATTGAACTGGCTTCTAAGTAAGACGAACGTGGATTGAGTATCAAAGTCAACTTACGAATAGTCAGATAGTCAAATTATTGGTAAAATTAGATTTACAAGTCAATAACCTGGGTCTCTATAAGACGAGAGAAAGGTATCTTTTAGACCTTCGTAATACATCTTTGGGCACATCGTCGTTTACCGTTAGCAATCCGCTTAACGCCGTAATCACAAATGACGTTGTTTAATTATTCAAATAATGTAAATTAAAATCCAATTATGACAAAATTGGCCAACACACCACTCAGCATGTATGGTAAAGCAACAAACACAGTATGGTATACCTAAAGCCGCGTTGACACGATCCGAGTCTACTCGGCCGAATGGACTCGGTTACCTCATCATCATCATCAGCCTATATCAGTCCAATGCTGGACATAGGCCTTCCCTATTGAGCGCCATAGCGCCCTGTCTTCAGCTTGCCGCATCCAGCTCAAAGGATTAGCAAGCTGAAGTGGCAGTGGGCTGGCCATATCTCAAGAAGAACCGACAACCGCTGGGGTAAACGTGTTCTTGAGTGGAGACAGCGACTCGGCAAACGTAGTGTAGTGCACCCTCCGACCAGGTGGGATGACGATCTGCGAAAGACTGCTGGCAGATGCTGGATGCGGCAAGCTGAAGACAGGGCGGTATGGCGCTTATCAGGGGAGGCCTATGTCCAGTACTAGACTAATGTACGCTGATGATGATGATGATGATTTTAATATCAACAGCTATCCTAGTACAATCGTATGAAGCTACTCCTACGAGTCCACTCGTCCGAGTATTGTGCGAGCAAACTCTAACCGTGTCAACGCGGCTTAGTGAAAATTACCAAGAGTAGCACTACAATTTATTCCTTAGGTTGAATTTACGATGATACTTGAACGAGACGTGCTAGGGTCCCATGTGATAGGTGGTGTAAGGTTGACAATTAATATTTGTTTGCGACGATTTACGACCGTCTAGGATAAAAGCTCTAGGATAGAGTCACCTTCGGGGCCGACCTTGGCTCTACCCATTTGAATTTCACACTAGAGATTTATTTAATTTAATTTGCATCATCTTAATAACATCTTGTTGTAACTTTTCTTAAATAATGTCTATTTTACGAGCTTATTTTCCGTCTTCTAAGTAGTAAGAAGTCAACGTTATTTATTTAACTTAAAAATTCAGTGAGTAAAAATAATTTTTGCTCTCATTTTTGGCAAAATCTTATCACATGCTTCGAAAAAGATATTGCGTCATGAAAGCAAAAATCTTTTTTTATACAATGTTTTTCAACATGAGACAGAGTAGCTTTTAGAGTGGTGAAAATGTATTTTTTTGTTTGTTTTAATTTTGTTATTATTAAAAAAGGCACCATCGATGCATATCATGTCATATCATGGTCATAATCTCAGTATTGTGTATTATAAAATATCAAAGTTTAATAGCATTTTAGACTACTCTTCAACGGCTACTTGACTACTACTGGGAAATAATTCTAACGTATTGTTTGATAAAAATAATGCAGTGTAATTAATATTTCTTCAATGCCAGTCGTCTTAGTTATAAAAACTAATTTTAAAGTTTGAATAAAATAATGGCGCGTCAAAACGATAATCTCTGTCATGGCTCCCGTGCTCTGAGGAATGACTTCACACGCCACAATATACCTAACAAAAAAAACTCATTGACTTTGTAATCTATGATAGTGTGACGTCACCAGCGAACCAACCAAACGCAGAGCGTTTTCGGTCACGTGATCGTATATCAAAAAATGTGTAATTTTATTCCTGTTTTTTTTTACCTTAAATAGGCATATTTTTAATAAAAAACACCTGACTACGCTATGTTACTACTACGTACTACGTTGTCACTAACTAGGATGAAAACAATGTGGAACTTATTTTTAATATAGCTGAAATACTGGTAGCTATGTCAAATAGCTTATTGGTCATTTTTATGCGTACTTGGCCACTTATGCTTTATACAAAATATTTGAGATCACAAATGCTCAGTTTGCAAAAAAGAAAACAAAATTAAAGTTCATTTCAGACGAATTCTAGCGAATTACTGGACGTAGTAATCAAAACATTCGAAAGCTTTTATATGAGCACTAGGTACTATACTTATACACTTCATTATGAAAACTGAAGCTTTTGATTAATTGGCATGACCCCCAAAAATTTTAACAGGGGGTTCAAAATATTCCTAATTTACAACAAAATTAAAACGCTACCAATTATTTTTTTTTTGTGTCTTTTGGCCTTGCCCCCGCGCATACGAACCTTCAAGGTAATCCACTCATTATGGGACATATGGAGTATATAATAAGTTATTCTCAAAAAATATTTGAAAATGAAATATCAATATACAATTTAGGTTACTTTTTATTTGGGTTGTCCCGGTAAAACTATCCAAGTAAAATGCTTATTTTGTAGTGTTGAAGAAATAAAGTTATTGATTCGGATTATCTGAAATCCAGGAAAAGGGCTTGCGAAGTCGCAGGCATAAGCAAGTTAACAATTAAAAATAAAAAGAATCTATTAACCAACAAATATAAGTTATTGTACCTACTTGTCATGAAAAAATCTAAAACCTAGTTTCTACCGATCTCACCGCGGCGGTACTCGCACCCTAAGGTCACCATTTCATGCAATAACTCAGCAGAATCTCGCGACCTGAAAAATGCGCCGAGATCTGCGCATTAGGTGTCGCAAACTCGTATTTAAATGAGATGAATGACGTCGGGAGCGCTCAGCTTTTGTTAGTGGTGGGGTTGTGGTGGGGAGAGAAGCGGACTCGTTTCTATGTTTTTTACTGAAACGTTACGGGGCGTAAGAAATAGTATTTTTTTAAATATCAAATGTTCTACTCGAAACATCTTTACACTATCTGTAAACCTGTTTATGTATAAAATTTGACTTGTCTAGTGCTTATTTTGTAAGCCTAAAGTTTTTTTTAATCGAGTATGAGTTTTTAATGTTTAATTTCATTTCTTAGAAATACCCAGAGTGCGGGTAAGCACTATATTTCTTCTTCAGTCATGAGTGCACAAAATCATTTTCAACTCAACGATGATGCATCGTTCATATCAGTAAATGTTCGCCGTCTTTCAGTAAAAGACTACAAAATGTCCGCTATTCAAGTCAATAACGTTATTTCTTTGGCTTACAAAATAAGCACTAGTCAAATGTTATAAAAACGCTATTTATATAGAAACTATTTATGGAATATTTATATTTTATCAAATAGGAAATAAGGAGTTATTGATTTTACTTATTCTCTTCATTTTTTTCCACTAGTGGAAGAAGTGAAAATTAAACCACTAGTATCTTTGTGTATAAACCACTAGCACTCGCATAAACTACATAAAATCCACTTTGGGTTTAGTACGAACTAAAACCAGCATTCACCAGAAGGAAACTCGCCAAAACATTTTATAAGTTACTGTTTGATGTTCCTTTTATTTGCGCGAGTATTTCCTATTTATTTCCCAACTCGCTTCGCTCGCCAACAAGTCCTACCCCGTATCGCCAACGGCTTTGAAACTTGTTTGCTCAACGGACCGTTTGTATTTTTGGGCGTTACATACAGACGTACATACCGTTTGTATGTAAGCCGCGGCTTATGCTTTCAAACATTTTGAAAGTGAGTCAGTGGGTGTTTTAGGGATTTATCTGACAATACTTGTTTTGTTACTTATTAGCTTTTGTTGCCAAGTTCCCGAGATATTCGGTAGGTATTGAATATTTTATAACAACTTGTACAACTACGAATTTAGACAGGCAAGAGAGACAGGGGGCTATGGCGCTTATAAGGGCATTCCTATGTCCAGCAGAGGACTATCGTAGGTAATGTTTACAGTATTCGTAACTAACGTAAAATTTTCAGATTTCGGTATTTTTGATGCAGGAGTAGATAAGGGTTACCTAGGTTAGTAGTTCATCATCATCATCATCATCATCATCTGCCTATATCAGTCCACTGCTGGACATAGGCCTCCCCTAATGAGCGCCATAGCGCCCTGTCTGCAGCTTGCCGCATCCAACATCTGCCAGCTGTCTTTCGCAAATCGTCATCCCAACTGGTCAGAGTCGCGCTCTCCACTCAAGAACACGTTTACCCCAGCGGTTGTCGGTTCTTCTCGCGATATGACCAGCCCACTGCCACTTGAGCTTGCTAATCCTTTGAGCTATGTCGACAACCTTGGTTCTCTGTCAGATGTATTCGTTGCAAATCCTAACTTCAGTGAAACTCCGAGCATAGTTCTCTCCATAGCTCGCAGCTCGCTGGCTGGTTAATAGTTAACCCACTTACAAATACATTTATAATGGATTTTTATATTGTTCTCTTTCTGCGAAAATTTCAAGTATCTACCTATTACGGTTCATTATATACAGCCCGCAGACTGATAGACTGACAGCTGAGGCTTTGTCGCTCCCGTCGGGTACAAACCCTAAAAACTAAGCTTAACCTACGTTTCAAAAACCCACGATAGCTCAAAAACTATAAAAAGATTTAACTGTACCGAAGCGTGTGTTCACAAATAACTGACCGACACTCGAACAGTTCTATTTCTGTTTTATTGTTGTTTCATTGGTATGTTGGCATTTTTACAGATTCCATGGAAACAGAGATTTTAACTTAACCCATTTTGACACGGAATGAATAGCGACGGATTTCAAACTTTAAATAAATAATGCTGGACAATTCACACAGCATTATCTAGCCCCAAGCTAAGCAGAGCTTGTGTCATGTCATGACTCATGAGTAACTAGATAAGATAACTGATATACATAATATAATACATCAATTACAATATATCATTAGTACACCCCCTGCCTTTCTTGAATTAACATAATTCTTTCCATCCAATGGTTGCCTGGAAGAGATCGCTTCTAAGCGATAAGGCCGCCCATTGTACTTGTCTTATGTAATGTCTTTTTGTAATGTTCTTTTTCTGGTGTACAATATAGTATTTTTGTATTGTAATACAATACATAGATAGATATTTTTTATTATACATAGAAAACGACCAGAACACCCTGAACAAAATGTCTACAGATCGTACACAAATTTGTCCGGAGGCGGGAATCAAACCCGCAACCTCCTGCGTCGCAATCGCCTTCGCCCACCGCGCCACATCGGTCGTCAATCGGTAGTCGGTATAAAGATCCGAAAAACATATTCTTCGCAACGCAACCCACACGTTGCTCAGGACATTAAATAAGAATTGGATTCTTATCTAATGCACTTCTGTAGTGCACGAGGGCACGAGTAGTGCACTTGGCACGAGTACTAATCCGACTTTATTGCCGTTAGTATGAATTACGAGCGGGTACGTATGTTATCATTCTGAGAAAAGGAATTCTTATACTTACGTTCTTTTATTTGCAAACTATAACTTAACTAGTTTCTGCCTCCGGCTTCGCACGCGTTATTTAATGTTATTTCTATCCCATGGGAACTGATTTATGGGATGAAAAGATTATGGGATGATGAATGTAACCTAGTTGTAGGCACAGCGAGTTTATTCTTATTTCTAGTATTAAATTTATGTTTGTCGCTATTTTTATTATGAAAAGCTTTTCATAACACGGGCCTAAAACCCCGTATTGTTTTATCCGTCCGTGTGTCCCAAAGTTCCAACTCTGTTTGTTGACAAAACTTTGCCAACAATGTCTGTTTGTACGAATCTGATCATTTGAATTTTTAATTGTTATTAAAATCTGGTAAATTGCTGACTACCAGGCTTGCAACATTCGCTGGGTTGGTTTTTAGGGTTCCATTTTGAAAGTTGATTACGGAACGCTTTGGTCACTCTGAATACACAGGGTACCTATACCTATTTTTGAAAAGTGTGATACACAAAAACCATATTTTTTATTAAATCCTTAAGTGATTTAAAAATGCATTTAAAATGGACATTTTCAAGTTGCACGGGTAACTTGATGAAAACGCTGGACGCAGTAGACGCCATGATCATGTCATGAAGTCAGTTGGATGTGAGACCTGAACAAATGCGCTGATGTTGCTGATGACATTTAATACTTTTTGTTTGCCCATACAGCCGTATGACATAACAACATTGCGCCTACTATTTCATGGTGTTTAAAAACACATTTAAATAACTGAAAACTTTGAATTGAATTTTAAAATTTATTTGATGAACTAAAACTAACGTTTTCCGACTGCTTTTTGCCTAAGCCTCAATAATATATTTTTTAGCTTTTCTTATATAATGTAGAGTAAAATACCCTATTCTAATTATAAAATTCTACAGAATATCTAAGAAATTAATAAATCCCAAAAATTTACGATCTCGACGGGACGGGACAGCATATCTATTTTTTTTTTAATCATATATATGCCATGATTCATTGCATGTCAAAAATATGTTTACTTTGTTTGAAATTGTAGTATCAAAAGTATCAACTTACATCAAAATCAGACATTACTCACGCTTGACCATTTTTTTGCAAAACATTTTAGAGTTCCCGCTGACTAGTTGTTGACCAAGTTTATTAAAGGAAGGCCTTGTTTATAGTTATTCGAATTAAACGCGGTTTTTCGTCCGCGAATATTTTGCTTGTGGTTCTGTGCTTAGCAATTTTTACATGTGATTCTTTTGTTGGTCCTGCCCCTGACCTCTCCCCGGTTGTGTCGGTCTGCCGTCCCATCGGATTATGAGAGTGACGGAATGGAGAGTGTACCTGTGTACTACACACTTGTGCACTATACCTAATGTGTCCTGCGCGCCAATATTAGGCTAGGAATACATCATCTTGATTTATTTGTTTATTTTATAAGGTTCACCAACAGAAACGTCGAGTCTTCTCGTCATCCATACCGCAATGCTTGAAAACTAAAGTTTTCAATCAGTGCGTCCTTTTCGTCATGACCTACGGAGCTGAGACATGGACACGGACACTCACGGTAGGGCTTGTCCACCAGTTTAAAAAAAGGCTTGTGATTGATAATTTATGAGAAAAGCGGTAGTAACTAAGAAAAAAGATAGCACTGCACAATTATTTTTATAATCAAAATAGTATTTTTAGTCTTTTTTGACGAAGCGGATATGCTTTGTATCCCATAGATTATTATGTATTTTTTTCGAAGCTTTTTCGTAAAAGGTTCCGGAAAAAAAAGGTTATAACGTAACCCAATTGAAGTCAATTCACATGCGTCTTAAAAATTATAACAACTAAGTGTTGAAATCATTATATTTAAGTTAAATCACAGATGTTAAAGAGTTTCCTTAAAAGTCTAATTTAAGAAAAACTCCCTTGTTTTTCATATTTATCTTAAAAATAAAAGCTACCTAGGTTATTGATATCAGTTCGCCTGTTTTTCTAGTCTGTTTTCGTAAACATTCTTAATTCCCTTATAATGAGGGCTCCTGAAAATATTCCGAAGCTTATAAAAACAATAGGATTATCATAAAAAATGCCTAAATGTTTTAATTTTGGTATTTAAAAAATTGTACTGATCACAAAGTAATAAAGTGCTTTAATATAAATTTGAAAAATGTCTCAATCACGAAATCTTCCGACGAAAAACAAAAGAGGATGAATTTCGATGTTTGGTTGTATGTATTTTTGAATTATTCACGACTCGTTCCACTTTGGTCCGAATCCAGTGGGACGAGGCAAGACACTGAAATTTTATGCTGAAATCGTTCCTGATTCGTCCTGTTTTGAAATTTCTAACAGAAAAATAGCAAAAGTACTTGCACACTTCTCGTGCGTAATCTTGATTACCATTGTTTCCGCAGTATTTTTTTACTATCTCACGCAAAGTACCAGGAAAGTAGAAATGCATAGGAGATTAAGGTACCTAACAATAGTATCTTGATTCCATTAGGGATCATATTGAACAACGTTTATCTCACTCAAAGTACCAGGCGGGTAGAAATGAACAGGATGTATTAGGTGTACAAAATTATTTCGCACTTGAAACAATGTCCATCGTTTAAAAAATAGAATGTTATTGGACAACGTTTATCTCACTCAAAGTACCAGGCGGGTAGAAATGAAAAGGATATAAAAGTACGTTTACCCGACTACCAACAGGGGAGGGTTATGAGGTTAGTACCCTATGTTTGTATGTAGGCGATTTCTTTGTTTCCACGTAGCACTGAAACTACTAGGTTTATGAATGTTCGTTGATTTTTCGAAACAATTAACTATTTTCACGTACATTTCTTCTTTCTAGCGTCCTCGTAGTTATCAATTGTGATTATTTCCCAACTAAAAGCGCACTATTACCTTACCAAGTTATTTCAACTAACTTCCGTCATCGCTTTCGTCCAAGACTTCTCAAGCGATAGTTTTTCACGTCTTGTCCGAGTTCAGATCTGCACGGTTGCAGCTGTTCTGCTCACAGAATACGAGGTAACAGCATTGAGATGGTCCACTTCTAGACGACCTCTGTGGGTGTGCGGGTGAAGGTCCCCTGCGAAGTAGGCGCATTCGATTCCCGTCCCGGGACTTTTGTACGATGATTTGATTTTTGAGTTTATGCTATGTTTTATTCCATGGCCATTCTGGGATAACATGTTTTATAATTATTTATAGTTCTATCCCGTGGAAAGAAATAACACGTTCTATAGAAGCAACGCATGCGAAGCCATAGGCAGAAACTAGTAGATTTTAAACCAATTTTAAGTGAAATAAATCCCTTCTCAGATAGAAACTATCGTCATTGGCTATTAGCTCGACTTTGTAACGTGTTCAGAACTTTCCGTGCGGGCATTGTGATGTGAAAACTCCTACGTGCCTTGTTCAGCGATTTGTTCTGTTCACGGAGTGTTTCTGTTTAGGGAAACTGTTTAGAATCGTTGTATAGCACTTTAAGATGTAACAAGCATATGGTTGCTTTTACACCAGAGATATGCTACGATGCTATGTTTCCAGCCGACCAATAGGATCGCTCCATTATTGCGTCATTTCCATAGCTTTGACAAAAATGACGTGATAATGAAGCGTTCCTATTGGTCGGCTACAAACTTAGCAACGTAGCACATCTTAGGTGGAAAAGCATCCTAAAGCCATCAAAACGTGCAGGTAAAACAAAAACCCATAAAAAGTAGCTAGAAATATCTAGTTGAAATACGACGTAAGACTCTCAAAGGCAACAAAAATCAACAAAGTAATACAAAATAAAATCTATTTTTTTCACACTTAAACTCAAGAAAATATCTAAAATACCTCTCATTCTTTCGTAAAAAGCCTGAATACACCTTGAAATGTCCCAACAAACGGCAGAATCAACCCCCACGCGTCACTTAACTCGCTCCTAACTAGGCTATTCACGGTAAAAATACCAATCATGTCAAGTCATCGAAAATACCTTTCGACACGTCGACCCTTAAGGGTTAAACTTCACTTGAGTATGACATTAGAGATCAGCATGAAACATTAAAACCTTGAATGAATGAATGAACACTTTATAGTAGGTACTTAAAACATAACAAAATTATCCATACTAATATTATTAATTGTAATGAAAGTAACTCTGTCAGTCTATCTGTGTGTCTGTTATCTTTTCACGCCTATACGGCTGAACGGATCTTAATGAAATTTTGCAGAGAGGTTAATGATATCCCGGGGACGGACATAGGATACTTGAAAAGCGCGTGCGAAGCCACGGGTAGCAGCTAGTGACCTTATATTTACAACAATTTAAATTTAAAACATGATCAGTACAATAGGCGGCCTTATTGTTGAGAGCGATTTTTTCCAGGCAACGGCCAAAAAAATGGAGAAAAAGATAATAAGCTTAAGTCGAATAAGAGTTGGTAGAGCGAGCACAATCAGTAAAAAAAATATTAAAAAAACAAGTATAACAAACAATATAAAAGGTGTTAATAAGTCTTAAACAGAAATTCCATAATAATCGTTTTACACTACGAGTGCACTTTCTATCTGGGTAGAAAGAGATGGCGTCTATTTTGACGCAGAAAGATAGGCTGTTTGACATTAAGGCCCGTATTATGAAAGCTCGCTCAGTCACCGATCTATGCTTGAGTGACGTTTATGCCATAGAAAAGCGTTACTCAAGCATCGATTGACAACTGAGGAAGCTTTTATAATACGGGCCTTAGAGCTCTGACGGAGAGGCACAAGCTAAAATGAACTTTTTTGCGTTGAAATTTATAATGTTTTTCTTAGCCCAGAAAGATAGGCCAAAAACAATGTATTTTGAGCTTTAGTCTCTTGATGACCACGCAGTACGCTGTGTTCACTCACGTCGACTGTCTGTGCGGAGAAGTGACCATTTAGTCATCTAGTATCAAAAACACAAGCTATAGTCTCTTCTGGGTTAGATGATGCTATTTTACTATAAAAACTATCGTAGTTAGACGAATTCATTACGGATGTAATCGGGTTAACTACGAACCTTATTTGTGTTGGAAGAACACCAACGTTTCATCCCTTAACGAGGATCTTCCAACACAAATAAGGTTCGTAACCCGCTTACATCCTAGATGATGCTGTTTGTGTTGTCCAGCATTTCTTAATGTGTATTGAGGAAGAAAATAAAAATGCTGTGCTGTCCAGCTAACTAGAGTCCAATCCTTAAGTGTCCCATTCAAGCAATCGACAAAGGCTCTCAGCAAATAGAAATTATTCTTCCAATAGAAATTTTCTCACATTGAAGTAGGGTTGGGAGTGGTTTTTCTAAAAGCAACTAAAGGCTCCATTCATTGAGCGTACGGTTCGTCGCGTATCATCTATGGATTTGTCGGTGGGACACACTGGTGGGGGTGGTAGCGAGCTTAGCAGCTTGGCTGGACTCTGAAAATGAATATACCTTCATTTTTTTTCGGCAGCGGATATAGATTCGGCAGTGGATATAGATACACCATTTAAAAAAAAAATTTTTTAGATGCACGATCGTGCTGTTTTTTGAAAGGCACGATCGTCGTTGTTTTTTCATACAACTATCCACCCTGACGTCACAGATCCCGGCATTCAGTTTACGAAAAACAAAAGAAGATATAAATATTAATTTATTTCAAAAATTACCTTTTCTATGCATCTTGTCACTTGTCTAGTTATGTTGTGTTTAGGCAGAGCTGTCAAAAAGTCGAAAAAGTCCGATCCAGATAGACCGACCAAAATATTTTTATTATATGATTTTATTTTTTTAGTTGTCAGTTTTAGTTAGGTAAGGTCACCTTTATTTTTTTAAATACATTGACTAGATATTAATAGTGAAAACTATTTTTAGAACCCGTGTGTAGCATCGCAGGTTCAAAGTATCCCCTTTTTTGTAGAAAATTAGATTGTACGGAACCCTACGTCAGTGTGACCCCGGGGGTGCCAGTGCACCCCTTATGAACTGGACTGGCATCTGTATAAAGGCCGTTTAATTATGTTCTAAGCAAGGAGTTATTTAGAACTAGCTACTGCATACAGTTTCGCTTGCATTTTCCGGGGCAAAAGTAACATGTTTTTTATTCGAGGACTACATCTAATCCATAGATGATACGCGACGCGACGAACCGTACGTTACCTAGCCTACGTTTTTACGTTTACTAGAGTAGACTGTATTTTACATAAATAGCTAAGTACATACTAGTAAATTTATATTAGGTATATCATAGTGACTAAGAGGTTTACGGACAAACCGAATTACGGTTTAAGTTAGCTTTAAGTAAAATAAGTACTTACTGTGAAACATAAATAAACGAAAAAATTAAAAAAACCATGCAAGGGGTTCAAAGATTTTTGTTGTTTTGTGGCCACCACTTACTTCCGAATAGGAAATAATAAATAAATGTTTATTTCTATAACTTATAGTTTTATAATACCTACATGTTTTGGAGTCCCCTTTAAGCAAAATTTGCTTGTATTAGAGAACATTGCTCTTACCAGAATATATAAAATAATAATCAAACGCAAAAGATTTAGGCTTGTCTCAATTTACTTATTTTTGATAGACATGGAAATAAATTAAAATAAAACCGGCCACGTGCGAGTTGAACTCGCGCACGAAGGGTTCCGTACCATTATCTATAAAAACAGCAAATAATCACATTTCTTGTATGGGAGCCCCCATAAATATTGATTTTATTCTGTTTTTAGTATATGTTGTTATATATAGCGGCAACAGAAATACATCATCTGTGAAAATTTCAACTGTCTAACTATCACGGTTCATGAGATACAGCCTGGTGACAGACGGACGTAGGAGTCATAGGGTCCCGTTTTACCCTTTTGGGTACGGAACCCTAAAAACGTGACTTGATACTTATTTTAAGGCCAGGTATTCCTGCAGCGTCGTCCGTTAATGCCAGCGCGCGCTTGCCAAACCAATTTCAATGAAAGATTTTCAAATATTGTTCCATACATCCATACTTTCGCATTCATTATATTAGCGTGATTGTGTGAAGAACCTACACTTCGAAGAAGCCGTGAGTAAATCTTACATACTTAAATTTTCCAATATCAGATATCTAAACGTAAAAACTCAACATTGAATATCGAAGCTATTTTATTGAAAATTCAACGTTCACATTCCCCGTAGACTTCCGGGGTTCATTTTCACCCCCTTTTACCCCTTCACCCCGTTTTACTCCTAAAGGGGTGCGAGTGTTTGGCATTTGAACCGGATAAGATACATTCGAAGAAATATCGTAAAAGGTACGCGATTTTGTATTCCCAATTTGAATGTATAATTTTTCTCGCGATAAAAAAACGATTGTTTTATCGTTTATCGAGAGGATTTTTACCGGGGATTGTTCTGATTATAACGAGTAGGTATAATAGCTACTGGAGGTTGTATGTAAAACCTATTATAGTATTTTCCATCTGGACGACCTCTGTGGCGCAACGGGCGAAGTTCCACCTGCGATGTATAGGTTGCTGGTTCGATTCCCGCTCGGGACTAATCTTTGGACGATCTGTAGATTTTTTTGTTGTAATTGTTTTCTATGTATAGTAAAAACTATCTTAAGTAGGTATATCAGTAATAAGCTAATGAGTAACCAAAACACAAGCTCTACTTACTTTGGGGCTAGATGATGCTGTGTGGTTTGTCCAGCATCATTGAAAATATATTCACACTTGCTGCTGCCCTTGGCTTCGTACGCGTTTTTTAAGTAGCCTATGTCAGTCTCCGGGATACATTTTATCCCCTATATGATAAGTAAATACATAAGGAAAATAAGTACTTAAACTACTTAGTTAAGTACTTTGTAAGCGATAAAAAACCTATGTCTAAATATGTTTTAAATCATTTATTAAGGGTTTACAGGGGAACCGACAACCGCTGGGGTAAACGTGTTCTTGAGTGGAGACCGCGACTCGGCAAACGTAGTGTAGGACGCCCTCCGACCAGGTGGGATGACGATTTGCGAAAGACTGCTGGCAGATGCTGTATGCGGCAAGCTGAAGACAGGGCGCTATGGCGCTCATTAGGGGAGGCCTATGTCCAGCAGTGGACTGATATAGGCTGATGATGATGATTAAGGGTTTGTTCAATTATTTGAATATGCCACCCTTGAAAGTACACAAATTATAACAAAAAAAAACAGAAAAATTAATAAAAGAAACAAATCTAATATCATACTTACTTACCTGTTACCATATTATCACTGTACGTAACTGAACCCTGACTGTACCTTGAGATTGAGCATCAATCGTTACAAAGCGATCCTTCACGGATTCCCAAGGCACCGCTATTCATATTGTAATGCGGGAAGAGTTGAATAGATATGTTAAAATGAGCATTCGGTATTATAACGCTAGGCAAGTTTTTATCGATCGACGATAAACACAAAACATCTCTATTCTTCTCGAACTAGTCGAGAAAATTGTTGAAAAGTTCGATAAAAAACGGACAACGCAAACGATGTCGTTCTTTAATTAAATATGTATTAACTTCCATTTTAGGGTTAGTTTTTATTCTAAATTCGAAATTAAATCACATTCTGAAACATTGCCCATGCTCCATCATGAAACAGACACTTCAGCGATTCGAAATTTAAACGCGAAAACTTTTTAGAACCCTCCCTTTAGAAGCGATACCAAATAGTTTGGCAAATTGGAAACATTCCGCTGAAAACTAACACCCTGTAGTTTCCGTCGCATAGTTCGGATCGTATAAAATGAAACATCCGGTCTCCTTCATCAAAAGTTCAGTGCAAAGGAGCACTTTTTGTTTAAGCATCTCTTTGTCCTTGGATAAATGCCTGTTTTTTTCACGAATTTGGGAAAAAATTTTCAAATATCTTCCTAGCTTCTAAGACTTGTATACTATGTGTATAGTTATCCCGTGGACTCATTGCAAAAAATATCAGCGTAAAAATATTAGGAATGTCAAAAAATATTAATTTGTCAAAATTTCGTGACCCGAGAGCTGGTGAGTATCTGGCGCAGCGCATCAGCATTGCTATACAGCGGAGCAATGCAGCTATCGACTTGGGCACGCGCGCGACTGGTATTGATATGGATCAGTTGAGCTACCTGTAGATTGTTTGTAACAGCTCAATTGTCTGCAGTCAGCAGCTCTGTGTCTGCAGTTAGCTCAATTGTTTCAATTGAGGAATTGTAAATACTAAGAAATAAACCCAAAAATTTTCTGTTTCGGCGGGACTCGAACTCGCGCCCCACCCTCGGTCACCGATCACCTCGATCACCGGGTTCGAGTCCCGTCGGAACCGAAAATTTTTGGGAACTTATTTCATTTCTGAGAGATACCCAAAGTGCGGGTAAGCACTATAACAAAAAATAAACCTTGTAAATACTAGTTTTAATTTAAACCTATTACCTATTTGAATGTTATTTTCTATGTTAATAAAAAATTCCAAATATGAATTGAAACTTGTTTCAAAACATCGAACACAGTTTCTAGAAACTCCGATTTTCAATAGATCTCGAAAGTTCCAATAAGTTTTCTCTCCAACTCCGCCACTTCTGGTTCTGCTGACGGGTTAATTGTGGAGATAGGTTATCTGCATCGATCGGTTAAGTTTAAGGTTAAGGGGTTAATAAGGGCCTACCTTCAGGGCAAGTGGTGCCCTATTCATTTGCAAACAATCTGTCAAAGTGTTTCGACGTGGGTAGGCGAGAGAAATTTTTTGGCGGTTTTTATCATAAAACTAGCAGAAAAGTAATTTGCCGCAAACCGTAAACAATTTTTTCTTATGATAAAACCAACTTTGATTCTAAGAAATGAAATTAGTTCCCAAAAAGATACCCAAAGTGTAAAAAAAACTACTAGATCACCGATATACATAATACAATACATGGATAGATCTTTTTTAAAAGTAAGTACTTTTAAAAAGACTTTATTTTTCAAAATTCCTATAGGGAATTGAATTTTTCGACCTCTGTGCGGCGGCGTGCCTTAGATTGATAGATAGATAGAACATACTTTATTGCACACTTAAAACTAAAAAGAATTTACAAATTAAACAATAATAATATAAGTGACAATTGGCGGTCCTTACCTACCGCTGTGGCTGCGAATGCGTTAAAACGATATTTCTTGCCAGAATTTTTTATAGATCGTATTCGATAATCTAACTTTTCTCACGTAGAAAATAAAAAAAAATACTTACAAGTTCTATTTACTAAAACCAAACGGCAATTACGAGTCGGTAGTATGTTTTTCTTTTACAAAGTTAATATTAAGCTCAGAATCAACGAAGCCGGTTTTGACACAGTACTAACCTAAATTTAAGTAAAAGGTTTAAAACAATTCACAAAATATTACTTGAATAATAAATCTATCGGCATTTTTTATTTCGATTGAGCTTATTGCTAGTTTGTAAGTAAGAAATAAGTTCTTACTTAACTTACTAAAACACCGTGAAATAATTTAATCTATAAATTCTTCAATTTAGTTTTATACATCAAATCATTTGTCAGCGATCTGAGAGTGACGTCAACGGACAGACAGACAAGACAACCCTCCGTCTGGTTATGCGAACAATGGTACTAGGACCATTTAGGGGGGACGCACCCTAACGTAGACATGCATTGCTTGGTAGGTACAATACAACTGTCTCTTGCAGATGAAAACTTAGTAAACTTTGTATAATTAACTCCTTTGATGGTTTTACATCGCCGTGCCGTAAGAATCGACACTCAAACTCCAACCGAAGGAAGTGAAGCATCTCTATGTATTTGTAGGCTCGTAGCACATCTCCGCCGTAAAATCTTGGTAACGGAACCGCAGTAGTTTCGTTGTACGACAAGCGAAACAGAGGCGAAACTGCCTGTTTTGAACGCATTGATAATAAACAAATATACTTGAAATGTGTAAATTCGTTAGAAAAATAGAGAATCCTATAAAACCCGGGAAGAAACCTACACCTCTCGCTCCTTACGATAAAAACAAATTTAAAGGACCAGATGCAATACCTAATCTTCACTTCACTCATCAAGCCCCTTTGGCTATGAGGGCTTTTCAAGTACAACCTTTAGAAAAAGATCATGCTTTTTATTTTGACACTAGATGGCGCTGCACAAAAGTCAAGTGTCAATATCAAGTGTCATAAAATAAACAACGAAATAATTTTCTGTTTCCACAAGATTTTTGACACGAGTTTCATACAGCGCCATCTATCTTGGTCTATGGCAACCAATTTTTTTTA
Source organism: Eupithecia exiguata (assembly GCA_947086465.1). Lineage (NCBI taxonomy): Eukaryota > Metazoa > Arthropoda > Insecta > Lepidoptera > Geometridae > Eupithecia > Eupithecia exiguata. The sequence continues at coordinate 2,028,733 of OX352251.1, forward strand.
AAGGTCGCATTAAAAAGCCCTTATTATAAGAATTATACAATAAACTTATGGACGCGTCTTAAAAATGAGAAAAACGACAACATTTTCCAACTGCTTTTATTCTAAGCTATCTTAATAATATAGACGACCTCTGTGGCGCGGTGGGCGAAGGTCCTGTCTGTGACGCAGGAGATTGCGGGTTCGATTCCCGCCTTGGGATAAATATTTGTACGATCTGCAGGTATTTGTTCCGGGTGTTCTGGTCGTTTTCTATGTATAATAAAAAAAAAACTATCTATGTACCTATTGTATTGTAATATGTATATCAGTTATCTAGTACCGATAACACAAGCTCTGCTTAGCTTGGGGCTAGATAATGCTGTGTGAATTGTCCAGCATTATTTATTTATTTGTCCAGCATTGTTTCTAGATTTTATAAAAAGGAAAACTCAAAACAACACAAATGCTGGTATTATCTGAAAATTTGCATCCATGGCAACCCCTCAAGTGCATGTCTAACGACTACCCATAGCTATCTATAGTCTATGGCTGTCTAGGGGTGTCGACGCGTCTGGCCATCACAATAGGCAGGGGGTCTAAGGAGGTGAGGGGTTGCTTGCAGGTGAGTACATACCCTTAGGAGGGTTCGAGTAATGTTTGATGAGTGCAGATGGGTTTTGGGTTCTGTAGGTAGTTAAGAAATTGAATTGTCGAGAAAATTACGACCGATGTGGCGCGGTGGGCGAAGGTCTGCCTGCGACGCAGGATGCTTAGCTTGGGGCTAGATAATGTTGTATGAATTGTCCAGTATTATTATTATTTATTTTATTATTATTTTTGATTATCGCGCATGTTAGAGAAGAAGTCAGAGGAGAAAAAAAGTGTTTTAGTAGTAGAAACTAAAATTATATTTTTTTATTTAGAATTTCTTTCTTTTCTTATAAGTATAACTATTAATCTTGTAAAATAGTGTCTCTGAGATAAATCCAGATCTGTCGCGAGCTAGCAAGCGAAAGTTATCATGTTTTTTATATCATTAGTACCAACAAGTATGTATAAAAGTACTCTACAAATAAATGCGAAAACAGACTTTATTAACAAAGAAAATTACAATCAAATAATAGAATTAAATTAAAACTAGTATTTACAATTGAAACGATTGAGCTAACTGCAGACTGTTGCAAACAATCTACAGATAGCTCAACTGATCCATATCAATACCAGTCGGAGGCGTCCCCAAGACGCTGGTAGCAAAAATAAAAATACTAGTTATATTATAGTCCTTTAATTCTGTTATAGAGTATTTTTCTTTAGTTTAATATAGTAGTTTTCTTTAATAAATGTAATAATAATAATAAATTATTCTAGGTACCAATTTATTTCTAGCGCCAAAAGATCTCTGCTATTTTTAAAATGTAAATAAACCATTGGAATGGCGTATACGCTGGCGCCAAAATATTGTTGAACTTTATTAGCTCGTAACTAAGTTGTTTATCTAGTTATCTTTTGACTAAAATGGAGCAGAGGTAGTTATGGTTTCCGTTTCCTGTCAACGGATACCTTCATAATTGGCGGGATGTTTTATAGGAAATACTAGCAGCGCCTTGCGGTTTCACCCGCGTAGTTCCCGTTCCCGTGGGAATTCCGGGATAAAAAGTAGCCTATGTTCTATTCCAGACTATAATCTATCTCTGTGCCAAATTTTAACCAGATCCGTTTTGCCGTTCTGGCGTGATAAAGGAACAAACATCCATCCATCTATCCATCCATCTAAACTTTCACGTTTATAATATTATATACTAGCAGCGCCTCGCGGTTTCACCCGCGTAGTTCCCGTTCCCGTAGGAATTTCGGGATACAAAGTAGCCTATGTCCTATTCCAGACTATAATCTATCTCTGTGCCAAATTTCATCCAGATCCGTTTTGCCGTTCTGGCGTGATAAAGGAACAAACATCCATCCATTTATCTATCCATCCATCCATCTAAACTTTCACGTTTATAATATTAGTGAGATAACATGTAATACTCGTATGTAGAGAGCTTTCGTATCTGACGACATAGTATGCGTCCGGGGACGTCAATGGAGGCGGTTAGCACAGGACCGTGGTGGATAGCACAGACTACTGGAGGCCTATAGGCCTGCTGGGTATACCCAGCAGTGGGCAAAATGCGGATGATGACAGTAAGTAGATAATAAATAAATAAATAATGCTGGACAATTCACACAGCATTATCTAGCCCCAAGCTAAGCAGAGCTTGTGTTATGGGTACTAGATAACTGATATACATAATACAATACATAGATAGATATTTTTGTATTATACATAGAAAACGACCAGAACACCCCAAACAAATACCTGCAGATCGTACACACATTTGTCCATAGGCGGGAATCGAACCCGCAACCTCCTGCGTCGCAGGCAGACCTTCGCCCACCGCGCCACAATGGTGCTCAGTAGGGGAGGCCTATGTCCAACAGTGGACTACTATAGGCTGATGATGATGATAGTATAAATGCCATTTTCCATAGAAGTTGATTAAGGCTTCATTTTTATGTTCTCTTAAGGGAAGGAAAATATTCCTTCCCTTAAGAGGCCTGCGGATGATGATTTGCCCATACAAACGTACTACCAAAATGATTTGTAATTCGAGCATATTTCCACTATATAATGTTGTTTTTTGTATTCGAATAGTATATACCTAGGTCCCTGGTTGGTTTTTTTCTTAATAATACTCACCTATAATGAAATGTAAGCAAAAATATGCATAATCGAATTCAACATATTTTTACGTCTAAAATGACATGTTTTCGTCCTGTTTGTTTTGTATTAAAAACAACAATATCGTACGTTTTGTCTGTTTAGGAACATAGTTTATATTGTCTAGTTACAAAATAACAACACAATGTCGAAGGTTCAACAACTTTTCTGTCATCATTTTTGGTATTACGGAACATAATAATTCACGAATTGAAGTTGCGAGCTGCTGTCGCCGGATTCTTAATGCCTATTTTCAGCATAATTTCTATATTGTGTGGTGTTTCTATCTATATAAAACCTCCATAGAAGTTGTGTAGGAGACCCTCAGAACTTGACTTGCCTTGTTCAAAAATGTAAATCTTTTGGAACTCTCCGGTGTAAGTTGCAAGCAAAACTGTCACACAACTCTGTGTTTTTTCCCTATAAACACAGGGCTTAGATTGGTTTGTTTTGTGTAATTGTTTAGTAACACCGAGTTGGCAACACTCCAACTGTAACTTTTAATTGATTCTGCCGATGTCTGTATCAGTACAAAGTGAATATTGTTACTGTACCTTTTAATAAGTTGGCCGTTCTTGAAGTTTTGAATTTCGAATTGTTTCTTGTAGAGATGCCTACTGCCTAGTTTAAATTTTAAGTTTCAGCTTTGAATTTAAATTTCGAATCTTTTGTTTGAAGCTTCACAAAAAGGTTCAGATCTTTTTTGTCGATCTAAATAACAAACCTACAAAATTGTAGAAATCCCTCGTTGTTCTTCCAAAACAAAAAAAAGGTTCGTTGTTAACACGCTTACATACATGAACAAAATAGTCGATAGAATAGTGGTATGAAATATAAATTTGGAAGCTTCTCTGTTATATCTCTGAATCAAACCCGCATCTCTTCCTAGCCACTCACTGCACCACAGACGTCTTTTAAAGGACCTTTACTTTATGGTTCAAATAAAAACTCCAAGTCATTGTGACATTCAAAGAAAGAAGGGTGTATTTCACCCCATTGAGTTTTCAATGGAAAAAGTAGCGACTTAGTATTTTTTCAGTGTATTTTTTACCCCGAAGTATTTATTTTTGCTTGAAAGTGCGCCAGGAATTTTCCTTATTTTGCGTCGTTTGTGATTGTCTTATTTATCGGTTAAATAGGCTATTTGACTACATTGAAAATAAGTTCCAAAATGTTATCATCCTAGTCAGTGATAAAAAAGCGTATTTTTACCCGACTACCAACTAACAGGGGAGGGTTATGAGGTTAGCACCCTATGTGTGTATGTTTGTATGTATGTGGCCGATTTCTTTGTTCCCACGTAGCGCTGAAACTACTGGTTCGATTTCAACAAATTATGTATCGATTGATTCGTCTCAATACCCCGATGGTTATAGGCTATAGGATTTAAGGCTCCGACCCCGAATAAGCCAACAAAACGCGTATTAAAGTAGGTAGCCGCAGGCTGCAGGCCCCATAGAGAAAAATTACAATACCTACGATCTATTTTCATTTTCAACTCTATGCCTATCAAATATGACCGATACGTCATTCTATTTTGTCAATGTAAATGTTTCAAACTTTTATAACTTTCACGTAGTCGGGTTGTAGTTTTTAACTTTATCTTGTGATGGCATTCATTAAAAAATGTGTCTATTTTAGGTAAAAATAGAATTTAAATTACATTTTTTTAATGTTCGATCACGTGCTCGAAAGCGCTCTGCCTTTGCTGGTGACGTAACAACTTCATCTTCAACTTCTTTACAGCGCCGCTTGCCTTTCGCCGCGACTCCGCCAGTGTCAGTTTCAGAGTGTCATAACTACATAGAGTTTATATAAGTAGGTACTTTAAAATCTCTATGGTGTCTATCATACAATGTGGTGGGTGTGAAGCATAGAGTTATTTTATAGCTAGTATATAATTACTCTATGGTGTGAAGTGTGTACCATCAAGGGAGGGGTGATTTCTTCCGTCTAAGGTTGACATGGTGTTGGTTGACAAACGGAGTTGTGACGTCATTGAATCATGTCGCCGGAGCCAAGATTTTTTTTTATTGAGTAATAAGTAGTAGGTGAGTACCTACTACTTATTACTCAATAAACAAAAATCATATGCTTGATAGCTTCTATAGTTCATGTTGCGTAGGTACTTTCAGAAATTTGTTAGGTATTAATTATTATTTATCACAATTAATAATATAAACGTAACTCATAACATGACTTTTCGATATCTCAACCACGGCTTTGCTCACGTGGCCACTATAATGATAAATAGTTTTTTAATCCCGCCAATAAAACCAAATATCGCCATTTAAAAAAAAAGGACAAAATGTGAATTAATTCTACTAATATTAAAAAGCCGAAAGTTTGTGAATTTAATTTAATTTATATCTCCAAAACTACTGAACAGAGCAAGGTGAAATTTGACGTACATTTAGAGCATAATAAATTTGAAAATATGCTACTTATTATACAAAAATACGCGTGCGAAGTCACGGACAGAAGCTAGTTTATAATATTAGTACAGAACAGATAGATTTTGTACGTAGGTATTTCTATGTATATATAAAAACACGAAAGATATGAACGAAAGTTAGTCAACCATCCCCGGTCTCCCCTGTATTTACTATTTGTTATACCTCATTGTACCTAACAGCTGACTAAGCCGGGACATTTCACACGGTATTTTTCTCCATTATTATTATGAACACTTGTAATTTTGATCATTATACCTACCTTTAAAATAATATTACTTCCTAAATAAATTGAAAACCTTTTTCATTATCAATTTAATTCTTTATTTCTGACTTCAATAGGTCCAGGTTATGTTATTTTATCCAAAGTCATCGACATAGCTCTTAGAATTAGCAAGCTGAAGTGGCAGTGGGCCGCCCATATCTCGCGAAGAACCGACAACCGCTGGTGTAAACGTGTTCTTGAGTGGAGACCGCGACTAGGCAAACGTAGTGCAGGACGCCCTCCGACCAGGTGGGCTGACGATTTGCGAAAGACAGCTGGATGCGGCAAGCTGAAGACAGGGCGCTATGGCGCTCATTAGGGGAGGCCTCTGTCCAGCCGTGGACTACAATAACCTGATGATTATGATGTTATGTTATGGGTTACATTATGTTCTTAGAAGGTTAGTTTATTACTGAGGCTAGTTAAAAAAAAAAGCTTTTTACGATAGAACTCAGAAGAGGGTGGGGGATATTTCGCGGAGAGGAGGGGATAGGATAATAGAACAGTTGACAATAGAGACAGTTTTCAAAAAAGGTAACTGGAACTGGAAAACTGTCTCTATTAGGTTCTGTAGTACGAGTGAAACACTAAAAAAATATTTTAAAAAAATCGATAAGTACCTTAAAAAGCATTTCAAATTAATTCATCATTCGTCAATTATTTAACTTAAAATAATTAATATTTGACGAAATCGCTGGACGTAGTGGACGTCACATTGCTCTGTGGTCATGACGTCAGTTGGATGTGAGACCTGAACAAATGCGCTGATGTTGCTGATGACAGTTGTTACATTTTAATTTGCCTATACATAACAAACATTGCGCCTACTATTTCATGGTGTTTGATAATAGATTAAAAAACTGAAAACTTTGAATAGAATTTTAAAAATTTGTTTTGTTATTTTATGAACTAAAACGATAATTTTCCGACGCTTTTTACCTAAGCTATCTCAATAATATATTTTTAGTTTTTTTTCATAAAAGTAAAAAACGCTATTATCATGTCAAACTAAAAATATAACTATCAACAGTCTATGGAATATTTGACATACCCACGCTAAAGCACCTCTTTACCCGACAGCGGAGGTTTTTTTTTTTCAGAGGTATCGAACACATTTTTCTTAAAAAAAAACACCTCTTACTTATTTGGTTTTTCATCACAAGCGACAAAAACCCTGCAAAATAAATAAAGAAAATAATATTCCTACACCTAACTGAAAATCTTTTGGAATTCCGCAACTCCAAACGCAAAACGAAAAGCAATAAAAAGCCCATGATTGGCTATTAGTGTTAAATCACAGGTTCCATCTCGTGGGTTCCGTGGTACATCAAATTTTCGTTTACACATAATAAAACGCGTTACACGGCTGTCTGTCACACCGATTGTTCGTGAACGTCATGTCACATTAAATTTTACGTTTCAATCTATCAAGAAACTGAACTGAAGAAAGCATCAATATAATTTAACGTTCCTGACAAGCCATAGGCTATGCATCTTATCAAGCTATTCCCACTAATATTATAAATGTGAAAGTTTGGATGGATGGATGGATGTTTGTTACTCAATAACGCCAGAACGGCTAAATATATGTTGATGAAATTTGGCACAGAGATAGATTATAGTCTGGAATACTCATAGGCTACTTTTTATCCCGGTAAAATGTATGGTATATGGTTCCTTTGGGATGAATTTATTTTAATTTATCTCATACTAATAATAACATTATTTTATTCAAACTTCAAAGTTAGTTTGATAGCTAATACGACTGGTCTTGAAGAAATATTAATTACACCTTGCATTATTTTAATCAGACAATACGTTAGAATTATTTCCCAGTAGAAGTCAAGTAGTCTATGATCTTCACAAAATAAATATGTTTCAAAAAATCAAAAATCCAGTATATTCTAATATTTTACGCGACAGTGTAAATGTAGCCGCCTGCAAACACGCATTGGACTTTGAAGCAATCTCAGTTCAATTTTACACGCGTTTGCCTTACACCCTCGATAAGAGCGCATTGAGCGACCTACATCGCTGGTTATATACCTAACTAGCGATAGGGCTTAGGATAAAACTAGCAATGTCCCTTCTTTATCTTGAGCTGTTTTTTTGATCGTTTAATAATCATTACTAACTAGTAATTAAATCTTTACAACTTTACAACGAGCGAACTGTGCGACCTACATCGCTGGTTATACAGGTGTATCAAAAATAAAACCAAAACTTCAGGGGATCTAGCTTCAAGCACAGAACACGGGAAAAATATAAAAAAAAATCCTGACTTTGTTTACGAAAATATAAATAAAAACCAATTCATCACTCTACAGGGTGAACCAAACTGTGAAATCAAAAGAATGAATGCCTCACCCCCGTGGGTACCTGAAAATACCCCATGTAAGTTTTTTAATGACCGTTATGCACATGCATCAGTCTAGTGCTAATTTCATTTGAATTTATTTGTTCGAAAAATAAATTACGGCTTTTATTTTTCTTTTGTGTTCTGTTATCGAAGCTAAAACGCCTCTAAAAGTTTGGTCCTTTACTTTGTTTACACCCTGTATACGTAGCTAGCGATTTGCTTTAGTATAAAATCAGCACCTTCATCGAGTCAAAAGCTAAAACGGCAGCCATGAAGTTAGGAATAGGATTCCTAACTTCATGGCTAAGCGATACTTCACATCGGGACAGCTTCCATCCCTACATCAAGCTCAGGTCCGGTCTGGTTTGGGAGTATTACTGCCATGTTTGGGCCGGCTCGGCCAAGTACCAGCTTGCAGCCTTAGGCCCGTATTATGAAAGCTTCCCCAAGCATTACTTAAGCAGTCATTACGTGATCTCTACTCAAGCGTTAATTACTCAAGTAATGCTTGGTAACCGTTCAATAATATGTCTAAGCAGTTACTCGAAGGCGTGGACGGAGGAAATCCGCTCTTGACGGCTACTTGAGTGAGTGTAGATTTTGACATGAGCTCCCAAGCATTGTTTGAAAATTAGTATTCACTCAAAACTAGACATAAGCATCACTCAAGCAGAGCTCGATGACTGAGCATGCTTTCATAATACGGGCCTTAGAGTCGATAGAACAAAGAGCCAGCTGAAGGCTCTTTGAGTCTAGACTCATTGACGAGCAGTACCTTGCAGAGACTAAGGTCCAAAGTCTCGAACACCGCCCCAAGGTCGCTTGTCTCTCGATCTTTTATAGGATATATTTCGGAGAATGCTCACAGGAACTACATGACCTGATACCATCCCCCTTCCACTCCTGGACAAGCAGACGCACAGCGCATTACAACCCCTACTTGGTGGATATACCGTCCACTCGCACTAAGCGGTTTTCCTCCACCTTCATCATTCGTGGGGTGCGATGTCGTCATAGCGCTGCAAGGACAACAGCGGCGAGTACGTCGGTGGCACTCAAAGTGTAATACATACATACAAGATAGAAACATACATACTTAACCGTTATCATGTGATACGGCAGCGGTCCCTTCGACGCCTTTGCGAGGTTGCGGGTTCGATTCCCGCAACAAAAATTTGTATGATCTACAAATATTTGTTACGGGTGTTCCGGGTATTTTTTATGTATAGCAAAAAATATCAATCTATGTAATTTATTCTATTAAGTATATCAGTTTCTATTAAGTATATCGTTATCTAGTACCCACAACACAAGCTCTGCTTAGCTTGGGGCTAGATGATGCTGTATGAATTGTCCAGCATTATTTATTTATGTTCTGATGGTTTTCATAAATCACCTTGTTCACGTGGAATTTTTTAAATGTTTATCACCACCATAGCAAAAACGGTCAAGGAAAACATGTTATGTCCAACGATTTTCGTGGTAACATTATCTAGTGCCTACTACATAATAACTATGTTTATGAGCACAATCAGTGCTGGTCCCGGCATCGAACCCGCCCCTAGACAGCCAAGACAAGAACTGATTGTGGTAAAGTCGAAATTACTATGGCATGAAAGGTCTAAGGGCAGTGAGATAATATCGTATAATTACCACCGAGAAGATTTAATTACTAGAGAGATTCCTGAAAAGGCTTGGTTCTCACTGCTAGATATACCACGCTATTTCCACAGCAGCAACAGTGATCGTGTGCTACCAAAATCACATTAACAGAATAAAACGTCTATTTCCTAAAAATCTAAGACGTCACCAGAAGGCTGAGTGCCCAGAATGCTGGCAACGTTGCCACGTTGAATGGCATTGACAATTCGTTAAGCGACCAGCATTCCGATCACCTGTGGACTCTGGATGAGAAGTTTTGATAGATCTATATTGCATGTGCCTTAGGACCCCAAGGACATAGGGTTTCCACCCCAAACGGCTTGAACAGGTTACATCTGTCATGTTTAGCGTATTTTCGCCCTTTGAGGGACTCCGCTGATGTTGCTTCGTAGCAAAAAAACAAAAGGAAATACCTTTTGTTTTTAAAAGGAATGTAATTCTTTCTGTTACTTATTTACGCCTTAACGGCTGAATGGATTTTAATGAAATATGGCATAGAGGTAAAGGGTACACCGGGGACGGACATTAGCTACTTATAAAGCGCGTGCGAAACCGCGGGCTGAACCTAGTATAAAATATATCTTCGACATAGCGTAGCTTTCAATGTGCCCGACCTTAGTAAAATACTGGTTCATGATTTTAGAATGTTATCAAATAATTGAGCGTAATACCGAATTGCGGACAGAATCTATTTATTCTACAGTTTGTTAGTTTAAGAGTTAGTTATTTTATATAAATTGTTACGAATTTAAACACGTGTTGTGTTAGTAAGTTTAGTTGGAATTTCAATAATATCCCAAAAAATTTCGATTTCTGCGGGACTTGAACCCGCGGCCCCTCGACCTTGACCTTCATACGGGTATGCTCTAACTAACCAACTGAGTCACGAAATCTAGTATTTGCCTAGTCGACATTTTTTGTAATATTGTACTTAAGTTTACTTGAAATACCAAACAAACAATTTGAAATGACGTAATCGGTACATAATACATTTTTATGTAAATAATAAAATTTTATCAATGATGTTAAACATTTCCTTAAATTTGCAAATTCTTTTTACCATTAATATCACTGACACTTTTCCTTTTTCTGAACGAAAACGTTCTTTTTAAAGTTTCCAAGTTCAAAAGCTTCATCTTCTTGCAAGCGTACACCACCACGATTGCTATGATCACTAGCAATATGGTTATTATGGTTAATAACGTTATTAGGTGCCAATTCCCGTTGCTATCGGGCGAATTGTTCACATTTAAATTGATCTTATTTACCGTTTCCACAGAGGTTTTTTGTTTTGAGCTAAACATGTTAACGAAAAAGTCTTTGATTGTCATTTTCGTGACCGATTTTGTTTTTCTGTTTTAGTTCCTGTTTTTTCTGAGTAAAAAGGTACGGTACACAATATCACAGTACACAATATTAGCACTTTAAAAGAGTGAGTTTCAACTCAAAAATTCGCCTCCACTATAAAGTAAAGGCTACCTCGGTGATGAAGAAGTGTTTGCAGAATGCCGTCACAATAAATACATAGAGTATTTATATTAGGAATTTTATTTATAACGTTAGTAGGAAAACAATAACATATGGAAACCACAGTAGATATTTTATTTTCTCGGAACCTATGTGGTTTAGTGACGCCGGATAAACAAAGTTTTACCTAAAGGAAAGTGACCAAATATGGAAAAGTGTCGTAATTTGGAATACGGTCTGTCATTTCTCCTAACAAACAATATACCTATATTATATTATGTATAGAAAATGATAGGTATAGAAAACCGTCCTACCGCTAACGTACCAGCCATTCTCGAACCGAATGGTCTGTTGCGTGACGATGGTAAGAGGCCCGACGGTATGAATCTAGACCCATCGGAGCTGGGGAATCCGATTGTGTGGGACGCTACATGCGTCGACACACTCGCGCCTTCCCATCTTCCTAGGACTTCCGTGAGGGCTGGTGCGGTGGCAGATTTGGCCGAAGATCTCAAGAGGCGATATGCAGGTCTCGACAGAGCCTACGCATTTGCTCCCCTTGGAGTCGAGACCCTAGGTCCGTGGGGTACCGAGGCTCTCCGGGTTTCAAAAAATTATCTGAGCGTCTGGTCGAAACGACGCGTGACCCGAGAGCTGGTGAGTATCTGGCGCAGCGCATCAGCATTGCTATACAGCGGGTCAATGCAGCTAGCGACTTGGGCACGCGCGCGACTGGTGTTGACATGAATCAGTTGAGCTACTTGTAGATCGTTTGCAACAGTCTGCAGTTAGCTCAATTGTAAATACTAGTTTTAATTTAATTCTATTATTTGATTTTAATTTTCTTTGTTAATAAAGATGTATAGAAAACAGTAATTCTCGACTGAGTTATGATCGTTTATCTCCTTAAATCACTTAACGCGGCGAGCGTTTATGGGAGTTCGGAAATAGAGAGTGCACCTGTGTTTGCGCACACACTTGTACACTATACTTCCAATTGGCCGAATATTCAGCCAGAAGGACATCATCACTTTGCCCATTTTTTCTGTTAGTCTCGTAAAAAACTGTAGAAAGTTGGCAGTTGGTCCAAGCACCAACGCTGCGGTGTGAATGCGGCCAGTCGTAAAGCGTGGTACTTTAACGTCGTGTCAGTCACACCGTTCACGTCACATTTATTTGCTTTTGTACATTTTAGGGAGTTTTTGGCGCCAATTTAGAGTGATTTTGGTTTATGATGTCGTTTTAGTATCGAGGTTATGCGTTACGAACTGTTGAAATTTCGATTTTATCATTGGTGTTGGTGCTTATGCGTTTATTTGCTACTTTATGGGGACATGATGGGAGAAAACTTTCGACGTTACTCGAGCGTTGTTAAAATAGCTTTTTTATGCTTGGAGTTTTTGCTGGTTTTTAGAGTTCCGGGCCCAAAGGGTGAAAACGGGACCCTATTACTAAGCGTCCGCAAGCGTCCGCTGTCTGTCCGTCTGTCCGTCAGCGGGCGGTATATCTCTTGAACTAGTTGACATTTTGACAGGATGTAGATAACTATTGCCGCTATAACATCAAGTATAAAAATTAAATAAATTTAATAATAAAGGGGTCCAATGTCCATACAAAGTTGAGTACCAATCACTGAAGTTAAGCAACGTCGGGCGCGCGCGGTCGGTACATGGATAGGTGACACTGACAGCGTCATGATAGCTTTTTTTCATATTTTTTTTCATCTGTTAGTGTTCCTTTTGGGAAATAGCTATGTACGGTGGTACCGGACCGTCCGTGTGCGAGTCCGCTCGCACTTAGCCGGTTTTATTTTATGTTTCCCGATGACCAATGTGGCGCGGTGGGCGAAGGTCTGCCTGCGACGCAGGAGGTTGCGGGTTCGATTCCCGCCTCGGGAGAAATGTGTGTACGATCTGCAGACATTTGTTCAGGGTGTTCTGGTCGTTTTCTATGTAATGTATTGTATTATGTATATCAGTTATCTAGTACCCATAACACAAGCTCTGCTTAGCTTGGGGCTAGATAATGCTGTGTGAATTGTCCAGCAATATTATTATTATAAAAGTATTTTTTAAATAAAATTTGTATGGTTATTGACTATCGTTGAACACCTTATTTACTGAACTGATTGTGACAATACCAACACTTTGTATTCTAGCAATACCTACCTTTTAACTAATTAAGAATAACAAATACTTACAAGAGGCGGCCTCATCGCTGACAGCGTTCATCTAGGCATAGTTCCTGTCTTGACATTATCATGCTTCATTTGTATTTCTTTATAAAAAGGAAATAAAACGAAAAAATAGCAACACTAAATCGCACTCATAATCCGTACGTACACCTATTTAAACTGATTCCTGAGCCGTGCTACCACTCGATTTACCCGGCACAGAAAGCAGGTTAAAACGCTATAAAAAACTTTAAAACGGCACTAAAATTACAGCCTCCATAAAGAACATTCATTTTAAACATAAGTCAATAGTACCAATAAACCTAATTAAAAATGTTTAAAACTGGTAACAGCATGCTATTCAGCGGGCTGCATTTACACCAATATGTTCACTGAAGTGAATTGACCAACGTTGGCATTCCATACAACCCAATGCACAATTGTTTATTGAAACAAACTATTGCAACATTGAAACTGCGATTGTGGAAAATTATGACTAAAAACGACAGCATAAATGGATTATATTATTATTGTACATGATGATTATATTATTGTACACATTGAAACTCCCTAAAAATTCGCTCAAAACTTCGTTGGCACAAAAATATTAAGTGGAACTCAAAATACTAAAAAAAAAAAACAAAATTACATACCACTAATCAAAACTAATTCTTGCCTCAGGCCCTGTGCCCTTCGCATTCATATAAGCCTAACACTAGATTTTTCATTATCTGCAAAAAGATACGATTTCCGCAGTATTAAACCGTAGAGCTAACTATCTTGTTGTTAAATTTTAAACACGATTTGGAGTACTGGTCTAAGTATTTGAGATCCTTTCTATAATAAACGCTGTATATTGAAGAAAGGATGTATCTCTAATTACTAAGAATGTTAGTTTTTTGTTTGTGCGGATTTGTTGACCTAATTTGCAAAACACTAACCTCGATCTTTTCGCATCGAGCACGCAATGTGCTTTTCGTCTACGACTTCTTGGGCACATTCATGGGCAAAAAGACAATACGCTAAAAATAATTATTATTTGTTAATAAAATAAATAAATAAATAAATTATGAGGATGGCATAAAACGAAGGTCAAACGATCCTGGACTGATGATTTTATTAGAGTTTTGAACGCAAAGGGTCCCAACATTATATTTATTAACATTACATTATACATACCACTACTATATTTTAGTAGTAATGACAATTCTCCGGGAATCGAATTTTTATCGGACCAATACGGGATTATTCTCTATACAATAGCGATAGAATTTTCGCAAACGGTTGATGAAGAAATCGACGAAAATACAGGGAAAAAAATGCGTACAGCAAAACATAACACCAACAAAACAAACATAACAACCTCCTCCTCGAAGTCGGTTAAAATAAATCTCCTAAACCCTATTGCTAAAATACCAAAATCCGTTAGATTGCAAGCTAGGTAGATACCATCGAGCCTTGTCACCGGCGCGTAAAGTTGCGCAAGCCTGTCATCGAGGCAATAAACCGATATTTATGGCTTTGATATTGAGTTACAAATTATTTGACATCTTTGCGAGTATTTTGGGTGATTTTATGGGTCCGCTTTTGTTTCCCAAACATAAAGATATCGAAGATTGATGGGGTTGGGTAATTCGAGGTTGCTTTGGTCCTTGGTCCGTGGGTCAGTGAGCGTATTGTAGTAACCTACTGAAAAGGGATGTTGTTGATTCATTTTTAACCGACGAAAACGAGGAGGAGATTTTATGTTTGACTGTATGTTTGTTTTTTTATGTACTACGTCCGTCGATTTTTCCTTCAATTTAATGGATCGTTTGCGAAAATTCTTTCGCTATTATATAAATAAAACCGGTTAAGTGCGAGTCGGACTCGCGCACGAAGGATTCCGTACCATTATCTAGAAAAACGGCAAAAAATCACGTTTGTTGTATGGGAGCTCTTAAATATTTATTTTATTCTGGTTTTTAGTATTTGTTGTTATAGCGGCAACAAAAATACATCATCTGTGAACATTTCAACTGTCAACTATCCCGGTTCATGAGATACAGCCTGGTGACAGACGGTCAGACGGACAGCGGAGTCTTAGTAATAGCGTCCCGTCTTTACCCTTTGGTTACGGAACCCTTAAAAAAGAACACGAGGTGGACACATACATTTAAAAATCTCATCATCAATTCTAAAAATCTCTCAAATCCCAAGGGTTTTGAAATTGTCCCGCAAAACTTAAAAACAGTGTCAATTTAACGGATTAGAATGCTGTGTTTTGTTTTTCAAAATCCCACGTGGCCGCAGGGCGTCCTACACTACGTTTGCCGAGTCGCAGCCCTTTTGCATGGCTTCATAAATCCCCATGTTTATCTAACAATATTTTCCCAACATACAAAATTAAAAAGGAGCCAGTTTCCATTTTACCGTTTGTATATTGACTTCCCCTCAAAACAACCAAAAAGTCTAGCTTCCGAAAATTCTAATAACACGGAGTACTTCCTTTAATATAGCGGGTTCGAATCCTGTCTGTTGACTTTGGATCCGGACTGATATTAAAACCGCGTTTATTGGAAAATCTCAACTATTTTTGGATTATTTGGTCTATGATGCGTATTTTCGGAAGTTCGAAATGGTAATATTACCCGATAGCTTCCAAAGTATTTTTTATTTCAATGATTTCTGTGTGCTAATTTACCTCTTTTTTTGTTGCAGGTATGTATGTTTATTCAATAATATGGAAATAGCTCTAGAATTTAACAACTAATCGGTAAGAACTTTAAACAAAAAAATGCGCCTTAAATTTTACGATCCTATACCTAACATACCTAACTTCTCGCTCAAAAACACCACGTATAGGTACCCGAATACCTTTTTTATGTAGTTACAATTACAAGCCAAAACGAAGTAGCGACAATAACTCTTCAGCGGTAGCCGTTATCTCGTCAACCCATAACGGTATTTAGAGCTAAGAGAGAGTTAATATTTTAAACCGGAGCGGGAGTGCCGTATTGCATGTCATCATTTGTCCAGGGATTTTGAATATAAGCTGCCGTCGCGAGGTATAGGCGGGAGCGGAGGCAGAAGCGGTTTTATAAGTATAGTTTCTACTCACAATATCATCAGCCTATGTTAGTCCACTGCTGGACATTATTGTATTTGCTTTAATGAGCGCCACTATTGTAGCGCCCTGTCTTCAGCTGACCAGCATCGGCCCGCGGTCTTTATACTTATTCTGCAGACTCACAATATAAATAATATAAATTATCACACTGCCTGTTACTGGTATTTTTGTTCTCAAATTGAATTTAATTTATCCTCTAGCGGATAAAAACGGCTTTGCACTGAGATATCGAAGAGCAATACTCTTTCCTCGCTGAGGTGGGATGAAAAGTTACGTGTTGCACTCGAGTGCAAAGATTTTTTACCTCGTGCTCTTTTGATTCTAATTTTTGAATCACGAGCGCAGCGAGTGATTTTTTGTTTTTCAATTATAGAATCCTTCGCTTTCTCGGTAATCAAAATTGAGCACGCGGTTAAAAAGCAACTTTGCACTCTTGAAATAACTATTTGTGTATAATTTTAGTTTAGGTCAAGTAATTATAAGCAATAAAAAATGTTTTTATTTGCTCGTGGTTTTCGGTGGATAAAACGGAAAACAATTTGAATGCGATATGCATTCATTTGTTTTTTTTGTATGTTTGTCAATTTCTCCGTCAATTATGGACTGATTTGGAAAATCCTTTCTCGAAGTGGTCCCATAAAAATTTTACTACCGTGGTAATATTTGTCCGGAAAACGGAAAACTTAAAACACCGTATTAATACTAAGGAGTTAGAAGATTAAGAAAGAGAGAAGGTTTTAAGAAGACCCTGAACCTCTTAGCTCCCATACAAACGTTCTTTTTTGATTCATTTAGAAACTGCGTATTTTAATGAAATTATGCATACCTACTACTAATTGGATAAGTAATAACTATGTTTGTATCTTTTTCGTTTTTTAGAATACTTTATGATCATAAAGTGAGAGCGAAAATTCATTTTTATCCATTTTCAAGCGATTTTATTACTTTCGCTCTAATTTAATGATGATTATGTATTTTGAAAAACTAAAACGATATAAACATCGCTATTTTTTATCCGATTATCTATGCAAAATTTCATTAAAATCGGGGACGTAGTTTCCAGTATCAAATAGTACGTTTGTATGGGAGCTTAGAGGCTCAGACCCACCTTAAGGTTTTCAAAACAATCATGCAAAAAATTAAAGGTATCTATTTTAGTAGACAAAAACGTGTCCAGCTATTCCCGTAATATCGAGCAGAACCGAAGGAATCACCATACCCGTCCTGCACATAAATACCAATATCCCTGCCCATTACCCTTGCGCCACCGCTATGGAGATTTATGCTACTCTCAGTAGCTCATATAATGCGATTAGCTTGTTGCGAAACAATGGACGTCGACCTTTATTTTTATTCGAGCTTTGTAAATGGCGGTTTAAGAGTTTTGGAAACTATGGTATGACTTTGAATCCTTGGAAGATGGGTCGGCCTTTAGTTTGGGATGCCACGTGTGTGTGTAGATACCTTCTCATATTGCAGGGATATCAGTAAGGGCTGGCTCCGCAGCAACATCAGCAGAGTGCCTCAAACGGCGAAAATACTTGAATCTTGATCGAGGTTCGAGCTGTTTAGGGTGGAAACCCTAGGTCTTTGGGCACACGAAATATACAAAGACTTTACAAAACTTCTCATAGACTCCACAGGTGATCGGAATGCTGGCTTTTATTTTGATCTGCGAATTAGCATTGCCGTTCAACGTGGCAATGCTGCCAGTATTCTGGGCACACTGCCTTCTGCTGACGGCTTAGATTTTTAGGAAATAGATATAAGAGTAAATACTAGTTGTTCTTGTGATGTTGATAAATAAATGTGATGCCTACCATTAAAATATGACATTGTTGACACCCAAAAGAAATTTCGGCGTCGAGGGTCTCAAAGTCGAGCGTCCCAAAGTCGAGCGTCTCAAACTGTCGAGCCGGACAAGCCCCAAACTGATTACCGAGAAAGAACCATTGACAAGATAACGCATACAACATTTAAATCAGATGTTTTTCCCATACTGAGTGAGTGACATAAAATGTACAGTTGTTTTGAACCGGTTAAGAGTGTATTGCGGTAGCTTAATGGGTATGGCTATGGGTATTGAAATTGAGATGGCTTTTGTATGAGCAATGTAGTAAATAAACACCAGAACATAATGGAGATAAATTTGTGAGTAACTTTCTCGCTTTTTTTTTTGTTTGTGTAGTTCCTTTGAGGGATCGAAACGAGTAACAGATTCTGTTGTCTCATAAGGACCTGGTGAGAATAGATAATTATCTAACTAAATTGTAAATATTTTCGAGATCTGTTCTGACTGTGAGTGACACTTGACTTCAGTTTTTCTTTATATTTTACTGTTTGTTGAATTTTTGTTTGAATTTTGTTGTTAGATACAACGTCAAGTCGTCAAGAATCGATAAAATTTGAGACCGATCAGTAGTTTATATTTATACGAATTTCTCCCACTTTTCTTGAAAATACTAACATCATAGGCGTTGGGGACTTAAACATTATGTAGACCCAAGTGCTGGTTCCTTAGTTCATAGTTCGTTTATTGATGACTTGGTTAAAGTGCAATGCAGTGGGATTAAACTGCATGATTTTGGTTAGTCATCAATTATTAATTACTAGTTTCTGCCCGTGGTTTCTTACGCGTTGTTTTTATGCAAAAGTTTTAAGGCATTTGGCAAGAACTTACTTTAGATAAACATAATATCAAAAACATGAAACTCTAAGTAATGAGTGTATCCGTTATTATCAGTGCTGGGCGAATGCCTTTCTTTTCTTATTTCGCCCCTCATTGTAAATTAGTACCTAGTAAAAAAGATATCCTATTCATTGTACCATTGAAACACTAGGAAATGTTTTTAACTAAGAGAATGGATAATGGGGACCCATTACCATCCAATAACACAATACACCCGCAAGACAGTAGTCCGTATCAAGCTCAAATCTGTGCAGCGCTCGTTAATCAGCCGTGTTTCTGTCCGTCCGACTGTCACGGGCGGCTATAACTCACGCTGTTTTTATTGTATGTATGTATGTTTGTATTGTAACTGTGTGGTAATGTCAGAAGCCTAGTCAGTCAGGCTTAGCGCTCGGTTTCCAGCGGAAAGGAGAAATAATGTAAAAACATTCGACGAACATTTGACGACTGTAGCGTAGCGGAAGAAGGTCCGCCTGCGACGCAGGAGGCTGCGGGTTAGATTCCCGCCTCGGGACAAATGTTTGTACGATCTGCAGGGTGTTCTGGTCGTTTTCTTATCTATAATAAAAATATCTATCTGTTTATTGTATTATGTATGTATATCAGTTATTTAGTACCCATAACACAAGCTCTGCATAACTTGGGGCTAGATAATGGTATGTGTATTATCCAGCATTATTATTATTATTCTTATTATCCATAAGAATTTCAGCCTTTACTATTTAGAGGAGCCTGTTCTCTTTCTCTTCCCACCACTGGGCATATGCCCATACACCACAAATACGTCCACTGCTGAACGTGCGACACCATACAAGGAGGGTTTTATCAACACGCTTGGCAGGCGAATTGGTGATCGCAGTGAAGGTGTTAAAATGCACAAAAGCAAGCTGCTGCCCTTCCTCTGGTAGGTTCCCTTAGTCGGTTCTTACGATATCCACGGGCTGAGTTGGAGGGTCGATTCTTACGTCGCGATACCGCGGCAACCTCTACTTCTGTCTAGTGACCCTACGAGTACCACCACAGAAAACTAAGGTTATTAGCAAGTAAAAGATACATTTATCTTCATCAGCATCATCATCGCCTATGTTAGTCCACTGCTGGACATAATCCTCCCGTAATAAGTACCGTAGCACCCTGTCTTCAGCTTGCCGCATCCAATCTGCCTGCAGTCTTCTGCAGATCATCATCTTAGCTGAACGGAGGGCGTCCTACACTACGTTTGCCGAGTCGCAGTCTCCACTCAAGAACACGTCTAAATTACTCTTTTAAATTTATTACATTTCTCTTAATTCCCAATCATGCACGATCAGAAACGATCAAACCTAGCAATCAAATAGGAAAGTTATTAATCACTAATGCATCTGCGCATTAGAGGAAACTTTGCGACAACTTTCAAACAATGTCTTACTCGCGGTCTGTCTGTAGTTATCGACACGAAATCGGCTTAAGCCGGTCAGACTGGAAAATTCACACAGCATTATCTAGCCCCAAACTAAGCAGAGCTTATGTTATGAGTACTAGATAACTGATATACATAATGCAATACATGACATAGATTAATATTTTTTATTATACAAAGAAAACAACCAGAACAACCGGAACATATACTTGCAGATCGTACAAATATTTGTCTCAAGGCGGGAATCGAACCTGCAACCTCTTGCGTCGCAGGCGGACCTACGCTCACCGCGCCACAGAGGTCGTCGAATATAGGTTCGTACCGAGATGGGTCGGCGGCGGCGAAGCGTCGTTGTACAACGAGGTGTGTGCTGTGTGGGTCAACGGTGGTAGTCCATGTGTTTAGGCCTGTTCAAACGTACGTGGCGTTCGCTACCCGCAGCGTCGATAAATCTGGTGTGACCCTCTGTGCAGGTCTCAGGATGTCCGTAAAACCCGAACTACCAGTTCAGGTGAAGGCTGCCTGACAATCTGACAAACATCCCTGGTTTCTAGGAGATAGAGGGAAAAAACTACATGGTTTAACTTGTCACTACAGACAGAAAAAACTACATAGTGTTACTCTTTATTAACAAAGAAAATCACAATCAAATAACAAACAAAAGAACAAGTATTTAAAATTGAAACAATTGAGCTAACTGCAAACAATCTACAGGTAAAAATAAGGATGAAAATATTTAGTGACAATTCCGCGAAAAAAACCTCCGATAAGTTGTAACAAAATGTAGCCCGCGTTAAAGACGCCAACTACAAAATGAAAAAATACCTATCAAAGCAAGACGTCAACTAGTTTCGTCTCTCCATGGTTAGAACTTATCAGAGGTTTTTTTTTTTCGTGGAGTTGTTACTAAATATTTTCATCCTTAAATACAGGTAGCTCAACTGATCCATATCAAAACCAGTCGCGCGCGTGCCCAAGACGCTAGCTGCATTGCCCCGCTGTATCACAATGCTGATGCGCTGCGCCAGACACTCACCAGCTCTCGGGTCACGCGTCGCTTCGACCAGACGGTCGAAGCGACGCGTGACCCGAGAGCAGAGACAGTCAGATAATTTTAAAAACCCGGAAAGCCTCGATACCCCACGGACCTAGGGTCTTGACACCAAAGGGAGCAAATGCGTTCGCTCTGTCAAGACCTGCGTATTAGCGCCTCTTGAGATCTTCATGAAAACCAGCGTAGCATTGTTGGGTATAGCCAAATGCTACACATACTGAGATGGGGACACTTTTTTACCTTATTTTATGAATATTATTTTCTATTAGTTTTTCTTGTTCATTGTATAGTTTTAACTTTAATAATAATACCTACCTAGTAGATAGATAAATAGATAGATAGATAATTATTTAATCATCACCTTAAAATTTTTGATTGTATAAAATTAAACATAGCAATGGATTTGGCGGCCTTATCGCTCAAAGCGATTTCTTCCAGGCAACCAGAACAATTGTGAGTCCTAGTATGTAAGTCTGTTTGTTTTTTTGGGTAAAAATAAATATTTTTCTTTCTTCTTTTTTCTTCTTTTTCTTCATGAGTTAATGTTAATTCAATAATGTACCTGACACACCGTCATCTCCTGCTCTACAGAATTCAGCTCACACATCGCTCCGTGCTTCGTGAACTTTGAGTTCCAACGCTATTTATACAAAAGTTCGCTTTGCATTTAGAAAATGCAACAAACTTCCTTTAAATAAACATATCGTAGCGTACGCTGACTGAAAAGTTGTCACAATTTATAGTTTACTTGCAGCTACTTGCAACCTCTGTGACGCAGTAGGTGAAGATCTTGAAGTTGCGGGTTCGATTCCCGCCTGGGAACAAATGTTTGTACGATCTGTAGACATTTGTTCTGGGTGTTCTGCTCGTTTTCTATGCATAATCAATATCTCACTTATAATTTAATACATCATGTATTATACCGTATTCTTAACGAAATAGACTCGAAAAAAGCTTAAAATAAAGCCTCGTACACACTAGGCCGGTCGGTCACGTACTGTTTTTTTCCTTGCATACGAGATGTTGCGATTAATTAAAGTTTGAGTGTGTTGCGTGCCTTATCTCGTTCGGCTGTGTACACTTCGCCTTACATGGGTACAGGGTGATGTATCTACATTATGTACCTATAGTTTGTGCCAGGGAATTGTGGTTTTTACGGATCCGTCCTTCTAATGCTATTGCTTTTGCAGCAGCCATTTTGTTTTCGAACGGACTAATATGATGGATTAGTTGAGCTACCTGTAGATTGTTTGCAACATTCTGTAGTTAGCTCAATTGTTTCAACTGTAAATACTAGTTTTAATTTACCAGATTCTATTATTTGATTGTAATTTTCTTTGTTTATAAAGTAACATACAAATAATTAAAAAAAGACCCGAGTTAACAACACTGGAGCGCAAGTATACAAGCGAAAGAAATAAAAACCATGCTAAAAAGTTTTTATTACAAAAACTGGCACAAGTAGGTACGCAACAAGTGGCAGCCATGCATCTGTAGCGCTAATAAGCGTCATAAAGAACCAAAATGAGTCTGGCAACACTGTTTTTGGTGCGGTTCAAAGTTTTGAATACGGTTACAAGTTTGCGTTGGACACAGCTGAGTTTAAAACGGCTAGCTATGTACATATTTACCCCTCGTAACTAAATAAAATACATAAACAATGCTGGACAACATAATAATACTGAAAAATTCAGTACAACATAATAATACTGAAAAATTCAGTATTATTATGTTGTCAGTATACAGCATTATCTAGCCTCAAGCTAAGCAGAGCTTGTGTTATGTGTACTAAATGACAGATATACCTACTTATTAGAATACATTACGTAGATAGATATTTTTTTTATTACACTGGGGTAAACGTGTTCTTGAGTGGTAAATAAATAATATAAATACATTTTGCTGGATAGTCCACACATCATGCATTTCAGTAACAAAATAATATCTTTACTAATATTAAAAGAAGACGAAGAACCGATAACCGCTGGGGTAAACGTGTTCTTCAGTGGAGACCGCGACTCCGCAAACGTAGTGTAGGACGCCCTCCGACCAGGCGGGATGACGACTTGCGAAAGACTGCTGGTAGATGCTGGATACGGCAAGCAGAAGACTGGTCGCTATGGCGCTCATTAGGGAGGCCTATGTCCAGCAGTGGACTAATGTAGGCTGGTGATGATGACTGTCGTTAAATCTTGCACTATGGCACGGAAGCTTTCATGTGTCCTTGGTCGGTTTTAAACTGTACCAGCTGTAAACAAATTAAGCTATCCAAGTTACTCATTCGAATACGGTTTTCACTAGAATTTATTCAAATTAACTGCATGTATGTATGTAACTGCGTGTACTTTGTACATATATATGTATTTATGGATGTACGGTACATATTTATGCGAGAACGCCGTTGGAATAATGATGGTGAGGTCCACTCAAAAGTCGGAAAGCGTTTATTATTTTAACTAGCTTTGGTCCGTGAGTCCGTGACTTTAAATATGTACACACAAAATAATTTAACCCTAACCATCAATGCAATAAAAGTGTAGGGTGTAATTTTTACAGATTTTAGTCGGTTCAAATATCAAAGTGCTTTATTTTTTTTAGACCTTACAGGACTCTTGGACTCGTCACAAAATACAAATTACATACGTAAAACTAGGAAATAAAGTGGTAAAGGTTCGATTCCCGGGTGTGGCAAGCGAATTTTCGAAAATCTTTGAATGCAATTTTCTTTGTTTTTACCCGACTACCAACAGGTGAGGGTTATGAGCAGTGATCGGAAATTCGGGGGCTTATTTACCTAAAGTTGGTGTAAAGACACAACATGGAGCAGTTAAAACCATCTTTCTCGGGAATTCTTTCTCGTAAATTCCCGGGATTTCAGAACATTCTAAAATAATGATTTTTTCACCGGAACCTTATTTAAAGACGAAATATAAGACACTTTTATTCTGACGCGAAAATCGATTTTTGTAAAAAAACGCGTTCAAAAAAGGAGTCTTATAATTCGTCTATAAATAAGATTTCAGTGAAAATACATTCTAGAAAATTCCAAAATTCCCATTTGGAATTTTACAAGTTTGGGTTCATCTCACAAAACAGACATCTATATACCTATATTTTTTTTATAATATTTGTTTCTATTATTCTTACGCAATTATCAAACAAATTATAAATGCGTAAGTGTTTTAAATTTCGTCTAGAAAAAGGATTTTGGCATAAAATCGTAAATATAATTAAAAATGTTTTTTTCCAGAAATATTGACTTAAGTGAAAAACACGTCAGAATAAAAGTGTCTTATATTTCGTCTATAAATAAGATTCCGGTGAAAAATCATTATTTTAGAATATTCTGAAATCCCAGGAATTTACGGGAAAGAATTCCCGAGACAGATGGTTTTAACTGCTCCATGTTGTGTCTTTACACCAACTTTAGGTAAATAAGCGCCCGATTTCCGATCACTGGTTATGAGGTTAGCACCCTATGTTTGTATATTTGTATGTTTGTATGTATGTGGCCGATTTCTATGTTCCCACGTAGCGCTGAAACTACTGGTTCGATTTCAACAAATTATGTATCGATTGATTCGTCTCAATACCCCGATGGTTATAGGCTATAGGATTTAGGGCTCCGACCCCGAATAAGCCTTCAAAACGCGTATTAAAGTTTAGGTAGCCGCAGGCTGCAGGCCCCATAGAGAAAAACTACAATACCTACGACCTATTTTCATTTTCAACTCTATGCCTATCAAATATGACCGATACGTCATTCTATTTTGTCAATGTAAATGTTTCAAACTTTTATAACTTTCACGTAGTCGGGTTGTAGTTTTTAACTTTATCTTGTTAAAAATAAAGGAATGTTTTCTTTGAGTTAAATATTCTATCTACAGTATTAAGAGTACTTTCGCTTCAGGTTACAAAATTTTACCCTGTATATATCTTTGTCATCATCATCATCAGCCTATATCAGTCCACTGTTGGACATAGGCCTCCCCTAATAAGCGCCATATTATATATCTTTGTATTAGCGTGTAATCATTAATTATGTTAAGCTATGATTTACCAATTAACGAAATAAAATGGTGTATGTTTTTAATTTGACTCTTCACCTAATTCGATATTTTATTGAAAAAGAGTTCGTTTGTCTGAAATACTGTGTTTAAAAGTGTCGTTTACAGTTAGTTAAAGTAAACACATTTATTTTTAATTTCTGATTTTGAAGTGTAGCCGGTGTGATCTTTATTTTTGATTTTCCAGAAGGTATTGGCCAAGGTTCAAAAATCTGATTTTAAAATGGATCTGCTATTAAATACCAAATAACTAGCTTTAAAAATAAATAATTAAATATACTTACACCAGACCAATTTAATCTAATAGCCAATTTGCTTCAACAGCTTAATTCTAAATTTCGCATTGAATATCGATAAATTACTATTTAATTTTTAAAAGCGATGAGCGGAAAATTGGAAACGTAGCAGATTCTGGTACGGGCGTCACATGGTCAGGATTTTATTGGAAATCTGATGTGTTGCCATTTGTCACTGTTTTGGCTAGATTAAGCCATTTTGCAAATAATACAAGACTAAATTTTAGTTTTTGAAAATACATTGAAAACTGTTCTATAGCCATTCCGTGGGTTTTGACGTGGGACTTAATCCTTAGAGGTAAGTTAATGTGTGTTGAGTCCTTTAATAAGTACATCTTAGCTATCTGACTATTAAATAAAATTATATTGTTCATAAGATATATGTATAACGGAGTAGGTTCATTATTTGTTAACTGCGGGCGTATCTAGGTAATGCCAGATGGAAATACAGCTCTGAAACACAGATCCAGGCCTAGGGCTTCTATCTACACGAATCGTGAGACCGCTTTTACATGGATTCTATGACCTTCTTGTACCAATCCGCTACGGAAACTCTACTAGGCACTTATCTGAATTCCTCCATTTCTTCTCTGTCATCCTGTAGAATTGATCCAACGTCAAAACATAGACGCTTGAGATTCGCATAGAGTAGAATAGGTGCATTGCAAAGGATTAATAAGGTTTTAACTCCGACATGTATATTACCAGTTGATGGGACGAAATCGTCCGGGTGGCCGGATGAGAATTAATCTCGGATACGACTTATTAAGCTAGCGTGTACGCAAAAGAGTATTGCTATACCCATCGATACGAATAAAAAAAAAGACGGATCATGAAAACAAATCACGGTACGATCGTACTGTTTCTGGACTTCTTTCGTCATTGAACGCATACGTTTAGGTTATGATAGGACTGGCATATTGGCATGGTAAAGTAGAAGTCCTTAACAATAAATATGATTTAAAAAAAAAACATATTTCCATAACAGCTAAACAATTTCTCAATTTCAGAATTAATTTTGCAAAACTAAGCCACAATTACTATTGCATCTGGCAACCCTCAACTTTTATTCCACCCACGTATAGATCCTCAAATCAGGAGCCGGCGGCATTCGGAACGCATCACCGGGCGTTCTTTTTTCAAATGTGAAGTTCGATTCTTGACTGCCATGATTTATTTCGCGCGCGTGGCCATATCCAATGGGGTGCCTTTAAATGATGGCAAAGGTCTGATATCGCATTCCGCCAAGATAATGTGTAACGGAACGGTTTTTGGGTCAAATGTTTTAATAAAATCTTTGAAGATTTTCGTATTGCTCAATAAGAAAACTGGCGGAGTGTTTTTTTGAATTTTAACATACTGATCGATTAGGCCTTAGAGAAATTTAATCGAAACATTGAAACGTCAAATAGAAGTATTTATTTAGTTTTAAAATATGTTTACTAACGAAGAAAATTACAATCAAATAATAAAAACTAATTAGGACCGGTATTTACTATTGATACAATCAAGCTAACGGTATTTAGTTTTATTCAGTTAACATTACATCGTGAACAACGTCACATTCCGTAAATCAATTTTTTTTATCAACATAATTATATGTTATTTTCATTCAAATGTATCTATGTTTTGTTTGTTACTTGGGGACTTATTGCTAAACCTATGTGCCTGCCTGTAATATCTAAACTCTTTCTAAATTACTGCAAACAGCTCTATTTTGTATGTACCTAATTCGTATACAGTAAAGGTTAATAAAACCGGCTAAGTGCAAGTCGGACTCGCGCACGAAGGGTTCCCTACCATTATTGTTGTATAGGACGTTGTATGGGAGCTCCCTTAAATATTATTTTATTCTGTTTTTTAGTATTTGTTGTTATAGCAGCAACAGAAATACATCATCTGTGAAAATCCTAACTGTTTAACTATCACGGTTCATGAGATACAGTCTGGTGACAGACGGACAGTGGAGTCTTAGTTATAGGGTCCCGTTTTACCAATGCAATACAATACAAAAACACTTTATTGTACACCAGAAAAAGAACATTACAAAAAGACATTACATGAGACAAGTACAATGGGCGGCCTTATCGCTTAGAAGCGATCTCTTCCAAGCCTACTACCATTTGGGTACGGAACCCTAAAAAGCATCAATGATTTGTAACGCCACGTTTAAGTTTCACAAGTATTGTTTCTATGAAGCGTTTAGATGCTTTACACAATTTTAAACACGATTAATACATTACCTTGCGTTTAATATAACGCAACAGGTTTATATTTTAACACATAATGTAAATCTTAGACAATAGGGCGGCCTTGTTCACTTGTGCGCTTTTAAATAATCAATCACTATTGTTTTTCGGTTGCGTAAATTAGCACTGCGAATAGGGACTTGGTGAAATTTTAGCATTAGGTTGCGAAAAAATATATCAAAACACTTTTACAGACCAAAATTTAATTACCAATCTCAAATATTAAACACTAGAAGCAAACTTATCACTATTTTGAACGATCAAAATTCAGACACATAAAAACTATGTTAATTTTTTACAGTACTTTATCCAAATCGTATATTGTTCGGTCGGTTACTCAAAATGAGAGACCGCACTTCAATGTAGTTTAATATGTGTATTTTTACCTCTATGCGATCACCCATGATCACAAAAGAGAGTGAAAGGAGAAAAGGGGTGAAAGGAGTCATAAATTCGATTTACGAGAAAACAAAAACTGCATATACTTCTTTTTTTTTCTTCATCATATTTCATTTTATCGTTGGCGTACCTATTTTCTTATTAAATTTTTTTTAATAATAACTTATTTATTATTTATAAAACTGTATAAAATAAACTATTTGACACGTCTTATTGCTTATTTTGTAAGCCTCAAGAAGTAAACTTATAGACTTTAACTGACATTAATGTTTACAAAATTCATTAGGAATTGGTTTTTTAACGAGGATAAACCTCATTAAAACACAAGCCAAGTATTATGGCTAAGTACTATGCAAATAATAATTAAGCGTGACTTAAACCCAGTAAGCTAGCTGACGCGATGACTAGCTTAAAACCAGTAAGCTAGCTGACGCGATGACTAGCTTAAAACCAGTAAGCTAGCTGACGCGATGACTAGCTTAAAACCAGTAAGCTAGCTGACGCGATGACTAGCTTAAAACCAGTAAGCTAGCTGACGTGATGACTAGCTTAAAACCAGTAAGCTAGCTGACGCGATGACTAGCTTAAAACCAGTAAGCTAGCTGACGCGATGACTAGCTTAAAACCAGTAAGCTAGCTGACGCGATGACTAGCTTAAAACCAGTAAGCTAGCTGACGCGATGACTAGCTTAAAACCAGTAAGCTAGCTGACGCGATGACTAGCTTAAAACCAGTAAGCTAGCTGACGCGATGACTAGCTTAAAACCAGTAAGCTAGCTGACGCGATGACTAGCTTAAAACCAGTAAGCTAGCTGACGCGATGACTAGCTTAAAACCAGTAAGCTAGCTGACGCGATGACTAGCTTAAAACCAGTAAGCTAGCTGACGCGATGACTAGCTTAAAACCAGTAAGCTAGCTGACGCGATGACTAGCTTAAAACCAGTAAGCTAGCTGACGCGATGACTAGCTTAAAACCAGTAAGCTAGCTGACGCGATGACTAGCTTAAAACCAGTAAGCTAGCTGACGCGATGACTAGCTTAAAACCAGTAAGCTAGCTGACGCGATGACTAGCTTAAAACCAGTAAGCTAGCTGACGCGATGACTAGCTTAAACCCAGTAAGCTAGCTGACGCGATGACTAGCTTAAAACCAGTAAGCTA
This sequence comes from Eupithecia exiguata, assembly GCA_947086465.1. NCBI lineage: Eukaryota > Metazoa > Arthropoda > Insecta > Lepidoptera > Geometridae > Eupithecia > Eupithecia exiguata. The sequence goes on from OX352251.1 coordinate 2,058,275, forward strand.
GCTGACGCGATGACTAGCTTAAAACCAGTAAGCTAGCTGACGCGATGACTAGCTTAAAACCAGTAAGCTAGCTGACGCGATGACTAGCTTAAAACCAGTAAGCTAGCTGACGTGATGACTAGCTTAAAACCAGTAAGCTAGCTGACGCGATGACTAGCTTAAAACCAGTAAGCTAGCTGACGCGATGACTAGCTTAAAACCAGTAAGCTAGCTGACGCGATGACTAGCTTAAAACCAGTAAGCTAGCTGACGCGATGACTAGCTTAAAACCAGTAAGCTAGCTGACGCGATGACTAGCTTAAAACCAGTAAGCTAGCTGACGCGATGACTAGCTTAAACCCAGTAAGCTAGCTGACGCGATGACTAGCTTAAAACCAGTAAGCTAGCTGACGCGATGACTAGCTTAAACCCAGTAAGCTAGCTGACGCGATGACTAGCTTAAAACCAGTAAGCTAGCTGACGCGATGACTAGCTTAAAACCAGTAAGCTAGCTGACGCGATGACTAGCTTAAACCCAGTAAGCTAGCTGACGCGATGACTAGCTTAAAACCAGTAAGCTAGCTGACGCGATGACTAGCTTAAAACCATTATAAATCAACTTAGGCTAACTTCAAACCCATCGTGGTCACACCCATGTTAATGTAAATGTTAATGCATCTGACCTTTGAAGCTCCGCTGACAGATAATATCTGCCGGTTTGTCAGTGGGCCAGCATTGTTTTATTATCTGAATATCACTGCAGAAATATTTCGAATTAACGTGTTGGCGGGTTAAAGTGGCTTTTATAAAAACCACATAATGGTATTACATTTTGTGGTTAAACGTTAAAACCATTGATCGGCCATTGATGACGACGTCTGTTGCGCGGTGGGCGAAGGTCAGCCGGCTATGCACGAGATTGCGGGTTCGATTCCCACATCGCATCGGGACAAATGTTTGTACGATCTGCAGATATTTGTTCCGGATGTTTGGTCGTTTTCTATGTGTAATAAAAAAACGTGTATTGTATTATGTATATCAGTTACGCAGTACCCATAACACAAGCTCTGCTTTGCTTGGGGCTAGATAATGCTATGAGAATTGTCCAGCAATATTTAATTAATTTTATTGATTGAGGGTTAAAAGGGATGGTGTCGTGTTGGACGTAGCGGTGTCCGCAAAATCGACCCCTCAAATCCGTGGATGTCGTAAGAGTCGACTAAAGGAACCTACCAGAGGAAGCGAAGCAGCTACCTTCTGGGTATTTTAACACATCCACGGCGACCACCAAACCACCTGCCAAGCGTGCTGATTGTGGCTGATTCCAGACACAAGTAGCTAGATTAGAGAGCAAGTTAATCTTTTACAAAAAGTTATCTTTTATCCCGGAAATACAAGTAAATAACCTATATTTTCTTTATTAACATTGTCAAACAATTTACCCGTCCTGTTGACACAGTAAACTAACTCAACTTGGCGCCAAACACCCCCTAACCAATCAGAGGCAGTATTGACTTTGACACATTATCCGACCAATGGGCGTTGAGTAATTTAGTGGCGCGAATGATGTGTCTTGGCAGGTGACTGATAGATGGCGTTGTTATTTAGAAACTATAAGACTAAAGCAAAAATATTGTCGGTTGCGGGTTCAATGGGGTAACTGACAGAACACGACTTTTCAGTAGAAGCATTCTAAGTTTTTTTTCATAATAAATTGAACATAATTTATTCGCATTTTTCGTATCTACTTAGAGACAAAAGAGCTTATAAATTCTTTGAATATTCTGGAAAAATATGAGTAGCATTATTTTTGTATATAAATTTCAGTTAGGTTAACCAAATTATTTTTATGCTTATATTTAGCAGTTACACTATTTTGCAGTCAAGATCTCTTAAAATATTGGAGTCACAGCATAATTTGAAAGGAAATCTGAAAAATACACAGCAAAAACATGTAGAAACTAAGCAAAACTGTATACCTACCTAACTTTTTTTCGTGTTTTGTCGGTTACAATTATTCCTGCAACCGACGACATATTAATCGTGCGTAGCGACTAGCGATACAAGTGAAAAAAAAAACAATTTTCTGTGTACCTAATGTCATCTGTTTTCTAGTACTCATAACACAAGCTTTCCTTAGATTGGGGCTAGATGATGCTCTAAGTCATTGAATCGAACCCGCAACTTCCCGCGTCGCAGGCGAACCTTGACCCACTGCGCAACAGATGTCGTCACCTTATTCAAAAACAAGAAAGTAATAAAATACAAACTTTCAAAAAGAAATAAAGCAATTTTGCCAACTTTCTACCCATTTGAAATGTTCAACTCGATTTTATCACAATAAAAAACTAATTCGCTATAAAAATTCCAAGATCCTACGCAAAAGCTCTAGCGCATATTGAGTGATGCTTATCAGATGAGACATGCTTTTTAGGGTTCCGTAGAAATTAAATAGTACCGAGAAACGGCAGTAATATCAAGCCTGTTGTTTCTATTCTACTTAGGTCTATTACTATAAATTTCATGTGCATTTTGAGCCTAGGTAGTTCAAAATCAAAAATCAAAATTCTTTATTTCCATAAATACAAAAATGTACACTTAGAAAAGGTCAAATTCTTAAAATAAAATGAAAACGGACGGAAATAAAGTGGTAGGTACTTTTGATTTCTGTCGCTGCGGTATGTAGACTAACGTAAAGCGACTAAGAAACCTTTAGCCTGTTAGTTGTTATTCTTCGAGTTAGAGCAAAACCCGTCCCAAGCTTTTTTATCTTCTCAATAATCTCATATTTTGTAGTAAGCCTTTTTGCACAAAAAGGTTTTGACAATTTGTTTGAATTTATTCATTGATAGATTTTGCAACTCACTTGGAGTTTTGTTGTAGAAGCGTATACATTGCCCTTAAAAAGATACATTAATCTTGTTCACAAGCTCATGGTCTTTCCAACGGTATACCACATGTGTCAAAACTACATAAAATGCAAACAAAATAACCACAGGGAAACCTAAACTACCTACATACAAAATTTCATCTAAATATGTTTTATAGTTTCGGAGATACGTGGTTCGTAACAAAAATTCACACAAAGTTTGTAATTTATAATATACCTAAGTACAATTTTTAGTTCCAAGATTTCAGGAACCTAGGTAATGAATAAACTGACTCACGCTTGACCAGTTTCGTCGTAATCAGTAGATCTGTTACACTTTCGTGAATGTGTGGGAGTGACTAGAATGACCAGTACCTCACTTTTCTTGGAAGACGATTATTTTACCTTGTTTAAATAAGTAGGCAGGTACTACTTAAATACTGTTGGTACCTACTGTTGGTGTTCTTCCAACACAAATAAGGTTCGTAGTTAACCCGCTTACATCCGTAATGAATTCGTCAAACTACGATAGTTTTTATAATAAAACACTTAAATACTGTCTAGGCTAGAGGCTTCTTTAAAATGGCCGTCAAGTAATAATCATCATCATCGTCATCAAATCAACAGCATATACGACATGGACTTCCTCTCATAAGCGCATTAGGTATATTAATTACGTGCGGCTTTTGGGAGGGGTCGAGCTAAATCTCACCCAATCTCACGTAGGGGAAAGAGGGGTCTCGGAAGTTCGGACTCGGAGTCTCGGCAAATATCTCGTAATTTTTTTTTGTTGTTTTGTGTTTGTTGAGCAAAATCTTACGACATTATCACCTAGGGGTAAGGGGGTCGAAAAATCGCCGAAATCACTTCATGTAATTCATGGATGCTCCCTTGGCTCGTTTCATTGGGGGGTTATACCATAAACCCCACTGGGCAAGCATGCAGGTTAGAAATGCAGTTCGGTGGTGGATATGTTCTGCAAAGGGAGCTACCAATAATCCCAAATTAAACGTACCCTACAAATTCACAATCCTAGATTGTCATACAAAGGTGGCATAGCACGAGCTAACGTTAAACATGAATTTAATTACTAGCGACTAGACTGGGTTAGCACGAGATTACTGACAGCTATGCTGCACCATGCAACAATTACGTACCTACGCAACTGTATCGGCGGATGTGGCATTTTTTATCAGACGAGATTTTAGGTTGTCCCAGATCGGAACCACACCCATAGCCGCACAGCACAAAAATTTGCATTAAGAGCGCTCTTACACTACCTACGGTACCGCGCGGTACCGTAGGTGCGGTGCCCGCAAGAGTTTCGCAATGACGTCGGCTTTCAGCTTGACGCATCCAGCATCTGCCTGCAGTCTTTCGCAGCTCATCATCCCACCTGGTCGAAGGGCGTCCTACGCTACCTTTGCCGAGTCGCGGTTTCCTCTCAAGAACACGTTTACCCCAGCGGTTGTCGGTTCTTTGCGAGATATGGCCGGCCCACTGCCACTTCAGCGTCCTAATTCTTAGAGCTAGGTCGATTAAGTTTGGTTCTCTGTCGGATGTATTCGTTACGAATCCTATCCTCCAGAGAAACTCCGAGCATAGCTCTTTCCGTAGCTCACTGAGCGACTTTGAACTGGTGGACCAGCTCTGCCGTGAATGTCCCCGTCTCAGCTCCCGTAGGACATGGTAGGACTGCCATCCAGCATTGCCATACAGCAGGGCATTAGAGCCACTGTCACTTCAGCTTGCTAATTTATACATTAAATTACCGCATCCAAAAACTATAATCGTCTCCCACGTCCACGTTCCTTGCGTCAACCGACCGGCTTTGTCATACGATATTAAATTTCAAGTGAACAATAATGTCACATGGAAACGTGCATTAGTGAGGTTAAATAACCTGAACAGAGGTCAGAATACGCTTTTGTTTGAGTGCGCATTGTCCTGGTAAAGAGTATTGTATATAAATCCTGAAATGTCGTTTGGATCAGAAGGGTATGAGCGGTTTTAAAATAAGCATCTCTATAATAAATCTGAAGTTGTTGTATCTAAGAAATTAATAAATCCCAAAAATTTACGATCCCGACGGGATTCGAACCCGCACCTTCCCCTTCAGCGCAGGGGTGCTCTTTTTCCAACTAAGCTACGTGATCTTATCTAGTCGGCCCGAAAATCTTTGGGAGTTCTTTCGGCACTTACGCCGTCAGCGCCACCTACAGAGGAAACAATGAAGTTATCCAATTCTGCTCAAAGACCAAATTTACATTTAGTTCTTTGACGAGAGGTTTTGCCGTTGCTTGATTCTAAGGTTTTTATTTATTATACTCTGGGTAATTTCTAAGAAATTAATAAATCCCAAAAATTTACGATCCCGACGGGATTCGAACCCGCACCTTCCCCTTCAGCGCAGGGGTGCTCTTTTTCCAACTAAGCTACGTGATCTTATCTAGTCGGCCCGAAAATCTTTGGGAGTTCTTTCGGCACTTACGCCGTCAGCGCCACCTACAGAGGAAACAATGAAGTTATCCAATTCTGCTCAAAGACCAAATTTACATTTAGTTCTTTGACGAGAGGTTTTGCCGTTGCTTGATTCTAAGGTTTTTATTTATTATACTCTGGGTAATTTCTAAGAAATTAATAAATCCCAAAAATTTACGATCCCGACGGGATTCGAACCCGCACCTTCCCCTTCAGCGCAGGGGTGCTCTTTTTCCAACTAAGCTACGTGATCTTATCTAGTCGGCCCGAAAATCTTTGGGAGTTCTTTCGGCACTTACGCCGTCAGCGCCACCTACAGAGGAAACAATGAAGTTATCCAATTCTGCTCAAAGACCAAATTTACATTTAGTTCTTTGACGAGAGGTTTTGCCGTTGCTTGATTCTAAGGTTTTTATTTATTATACTCTGGGTAATTTCTAAGAAATTAATAAATCCCAAAAATTTACGATCCCGACGGGATTCGAACCCGCACCTTCCCCGGAAGGTGCGGGTTCGAATCCCGTCGGGATCGTAAATTTTTGGGATTTATTAATTTCTTAGAAATTACCCAGAGTATAATAAATAAAAACCTTAGAATCAAGCAACGGCAAAACCTCTCGTCAAAGAACTAAATGTAAATTTGGTCTTTGAGCAGAATTGGATAACTTCATTGTTTCCTCTGTAGGTGGCGCTGACGGCGTAAGTGCCGAAAGAACTCCCAAAGATTTTCGGGCCGACTAGATAAGATCACGTAGCTTAGTTGGAAAAAGAGCACCCCTGCGCTGAAGGGGAAGGTGCGGGTTCGAATCCCGTCGGGATCGTAAATTTTTGGGATTTATTAATTTCTTAGAAATTACCCAGAGTATAATAAATAAAAACCTTAGAATTGTTGTATCTAGCCGTGATTTATCAAAAGTTTTGTGTTGTTTTTTACTATAAAAACTACGAACGGCGTACGCGGCTAACTACGAACCTTATTTGTGTTGGCAAATAAGGTAGTTAGCACGCTTAAATCCGTAATGAATTCGTCAAACTACAATAGTTTTTATAGTAAAAAACAACACAAAACTTTTGATAAATCACGGCTAGATACAACAACTTCAGATTTATTATAGAGATGCTTATTTTAAAACCGCTCATACCCTTCTGATCGAACCTCCTCCTAAGGTCGATAATGAAAGAAACTACAGATGAAGAGGTGCGTGTCAAAAGTGTCGCACGCACTATAATACTGTTTCTTTCATATTGATGAAAGAAATGTCCATCGGGACATTCCTGCAACGATATGACTGTCGTAGTAAAACTATTGGTTAACAGAATTCGGCCCGTGTGCCAGATTTTTTAAGAAGTTTAAAGGAAAAAAGGAGAATCGTGAGATGCCGGCTTAGAACGCACACCATCCCAGCTCTTCCCGTGGGTGTCTTAGGAGGCGACTAAGGGACATACACCGGGGAGGCAGCAGCGCCTCTTGCAGAATATAACTACCACCGAACTGCGATCCCCAACCCGCATGCCCAGCGTGGGGTTTATGGGCATTACCCCCCATGAGATAAAAGCTAATAAGGCGATTATCAGAGGGAGGCCTGCGTCCAGCTGTGGACCACTATAGGCTAGGTTAGGTGAAGGAAAAAGGGCTACTTTAGTTTCCATCTAGTTTTCGTCCAGGAAAACGCGTGCGAAGCCGCGGGAAATAGCTAGTCTCTATAATGCAGCAATTCAAATGTAATTCGAACTTGAAACTAATGTATTAAAATTATATTATTCCAATAATATAATCTACTTATTCGTATAGGTACTGTACGTACTTAGATTTGTTATCAGTGCACGACCGTGGAGATAAAACGCCTTGATAAAAGAAATAGCAATAATGATGTAATATAATAGACAATTATTCCAACACATTTACAATGACCCTATATATTTAAGGCTGAGGATACACGAACTGCTCTAGCTTCTTAAGAGTCTACACTGCCTCAAATTGCTTATTTTCAACTCCGCCGGATGTCCATATCTTCCAAACTACTAAATATTTAACAGTGAAGTTTATATATGGTAAAGTTCTGGAAATATCTCTGTCCGTCGTATGTTTCGAAAAAACCATTCTATTAAAATTTTCTCTATGGAAAAAATCGCAAAATTACTTCTAATTTTCGTTTTTTTGAGTTTTGTGTGGATTGTACAACTTTATTGCGAATTTATCGAAAACTAAATCGTGTCTTATAAGCAAAATGTCAGATTCAATCAAGTTTAATAAAAAAAAACCTTCACGAGATACTAAAGTAGGTACTTTTCATAGCTTTTGCAACTGTGCCAAAAATACTGAAAAATCTGGAAAATACTTACATTACAGTAGGTAGCATATACCTACTGTAATGTAAGTATTTTCCAGATTTTTCTCTCAAACTCTTCTTAGCTTGGGGCTAGATGATGTTGTGTGAATTGTCCAGCATTATTTATTTAAAAAAAAAATATTCCATGACAAAAAAAAAACCCTCCTTTCGAAGTAGAGTATAAATAAGCCGCAATCCCCAAACTAAAATAAATCGATCTGTGTTTCTATTCTATTAACTTCTTTAATGCGGACTTTTTACATAAGTGAATGGTAGAGTAGCTCTGTTGCTTTACCAATCAGTGTAAACCCCGCCTAAACGTTGGAGTTGCGTTTGCGCATTCAATCAGATGACCTTTCTAATACCCCTAATGATTCGACGCATCAATCGAATAGTATAATCGATTGCTTGTTGAATATAATGTCGAGGACTTTTGCAAGGAAATCTTTGAGTACAAATATTACGAAATGAAATGAACGATACAGTAAATGTACTGAATTTACAATTACCGTCATCATTCGTACCGCCGCCGCCGCCTGGGGTTTGGGACACGCTCGCTGCCGCTGGTTTTCCGGCCAATTACAACCTGGGTCTCTTCAAGGCGAGAGTGAATGGTGTCTTCTAGACCTTCGCGATACATCGCCGGCCACATCTCCACTTTTCATCAGGTGACATTGTGGTCGAACGAAGGTCTATGACAAAAAAAACCTACATAAGTATATAACATACAGGGTTATTGGTAAATTAGTAACACTACGTGAATTGGAGGTTGCCCGTCATCAATAAATGATGTAGTCTACTAATCTAATTTAAAAATGTGTGAGACTTATGAATACGGGTTTTTTTTACCGTGATGAAATACAAGAATTTATATTTTTATTTATTGGAGAATTCCAAACAAGTTAAAACAAAAGGCATCCGATAAAATGGGATCAAAGAATTTCCATTTTACATAATGCCTGTTTTTGTTTATCAATTTCCTTTTTTTGTGATGATCAAAGATGAATTATCTTTTTTTTTTACATCGTCATGTATTTGAAATTTCATTTTCGTGTATGTAGGAAATTGTGAAATAATTTATCAATGAACAGACAGATAAGCGTTTTTAATACTTGTCACGTTCTCAGTTTCAAAACAGCGATAAAGACTAAAACAATACAAAATTGTAGGTCCCACCGAGATTTGAACTCGGATCGCTGGATTCAAAGTCCAGAGTGCTAACCATTACACCATGGGACCGATGAGTCGAGCTGCCGAATTTATGTAACTACATACAAAATAAAGTGGTAATAAAAATTATTATATAATCAAATGGATATAATTATTTTTGCTATCGTGATGATTCATAAGCTATTGTAGAAAGCGACTCTAGTTTATTATAAATAGAAGAAATGCAAATCCTTGCCCTTAATTTTACTTGTGCAAGAGGAACTTCTTCGAACAACATTTTGAAAGCTTTGTTCGAAGCTTCTTTACTTTAATCTACATACCAAAGCGACAGAAATCAAAAGTAGAGTGCTTTTCACGAAAGAAGACCCGCGGAAATTAGTGGAACTAAAATTTAGTCTACGCTAAATTCACTCAATTGATACAAACCTCTGACGACCTCTGTGGCGCGGTGGGCGAAGGTTCGCCTGCGACGCAGGAGGTTGTGGGTTCGATTCCCGCCTTGGGACAAATATTTGTACGATCTGCAGGTATTTGTTCTGGTCGTTTTCTATGTATAATAAAAAAATCTATCTATGTAATGTATTGTATTATGTATATCAGTTATCTAGTACCCATAACACAAGCTCTGCTTAGCTTGGGGCTAGATAATGCTGTGTGAATTGTCCAGCATTATTTATTTATTATTATTTATTAAACGCACTGCCGACAGCGCTGCGTCTAAGGGACTTCTTTCATGAAAAGGACTTTATCACTTTAGTTCCGTGTCACTGTTTTATTTTACGAATTTGACCTTTTTACGTGTAAATTTTAGTATTTATGGAAATAAAGAATTTTTGATTGATTGATTTCTTTATTCGACTTTGACGTTTCGATGTAAAGGTACGTCAGGGCCATAGTTTACTTGCCGCTATATTCAGGTTAATCACCTAAAATTATTGTTTTATTATCGCGTGATAGAATTGTACACAAATAAATGACAGTTTGACATGAAAACTTGTTTACATATTTGTATGTAATTAAAAATGTTCCATGTTAACTGGACATGGATTCGAGTTAAGTGTTTTACAATTATTTCTGGGTATAAACAATTTGTTACACGAAGAACTATGAAAGCTTACTCACTTCTCCCCGTGACTTTTCACGCATTTTTTCTAGATTTAAAAGTTTATTCCAGGTCATAAATCTACATCAATGTCAAATAGCAACCCAGTGATTTTTGTGTGTAGGAGTAATAAACATAATAATAATAACCATCCGAAAGCACGCTTACACACTAGCCAAATTCGACGTGGAATGTTTGTAAAGAAACCACGACACAACAACTTAAACTCACTTGTTTGGCGTCGAGTTTCAGTTAAAATTGTAAGGAAAGAATACAAATGGACAAGTAATGCAAATTCGGTATAAAAAATCGCTGCAGCAGAGTGAGTTTTTGGTTACGTATGGGCGGTTTGTTTACAAACAGTCTACATCGGGTTTGGCTAGTGTATAATCTGTGTTGTGTGATTTATGTGTGTAGTGCGGCCACACAGTTTAGTTTGGGTGTACAATCTATTCCATAAAAATAATTTATTTGGTTAACTGTGTATGTACTTACCTACATAATTGTAAGTATTTCATAATCAAAAATTTTACATACTGGAGGTTGTCTTCGTTTGAAATCAATTAAGGCGCATACCCGACCCAAACTAGCGCCGCGTGTATGCGCCTTAAGTGTGTTATGTACTTGACAATAGATTTGACCTTTTTTAATATTGATAATAAGCAAAAACTTGATTTTTGGGCTTGCGTTGCTGTGCCCTATCTCACTCTTGTGAACACAAAATTCTATACCTGTCCTTTTCACAAAATGGATCGAATATCCTGCCCTTAAGTTGATATTATTATGAAAGCAAGGGTTAAAGCTTAATGCAATAACAAATACCAGAGCCACGCCTCTCGTACAAGTACTGCGCTTGCGCAATGAGCGAAAGGATGAGGTCGCGACCCGCACGCAACTCTTGCGCACCTTGATTATAACCAGTTTGCATTGTAATAAGATGTATTAACGCATTAGGAATAATCGCTAAGCGTTTACGAGTTTTATGTTGTTATTTATTATTGTTTGTGTGTTTGTGATTGACGACCGATGTGGCGCGGTGAGCGAAGGTCTACCTGCGACGCAAGAGGTTGCGGGTTCGATTCCCGCCTCGGGACAAATGTGTGTACGATCTGCGGATATTTGTTCAGGGTGTTCTGGTCGTTTTATATGTAAAAATATCGATCTATGTATTGTATTATGTATATCAGTTATCTCGTACCCGTAATACGAACTCTGATTAGCTTGAGACTAGATAATGCTGTGTGAATTGTCCGGCATTATTTGTTTATTTATTTATGTTATACCTTCCTTAGTCTACGAACATATAGCAGACCGCAGACCGTCGATTTTTCATCCGCTTGTTATAATCTGACAATACTTTAACTTTTTGTTAACAAAAAGCAAATGGTAAGGCTTGTACACACAAAATACATAAACAGATTACCTTTGATGATATCATGACTGCAATTGCAACGGAATTTGATTATAATATGGATTCCAGCTAATCGTGACTTTAATAAGTATATAACTTGGTACAGTCAGCTGCGAATATATGTAGCTGCCGCCGGAACGTTGAATTTGAATCAGTCTGAACCGCTAGGGCTTACAAAATGGCGTGCGGCGCCAAGTAAAGTCATTTATTATTCATTTATAAAGAAAATTACAATCAAATAATAGAAACAAATTAGAACTAGTATTTACAATTGTAACAATTGAACTAATTGCAGACTGTTGTAAACAATCTACAGGTAGTTCAACTGATCCGATATCAATACCAGTCGCGCGCGTCCCCAAGACGCTGCCTGCATTGCCCCGCTGTATAGCAATGCTGATGCGCTGCGTCAGATACTCACCAGCTCTAGGCCATAGCCTTAATCTGGTCGCTTTGACCAGATTATTAAATTTTTAACTACGACGCAGACACGAGGTTTTACGAGACTTTTGGGACAACTTTTAGGACATAAATATGAAGGTGTATACGAGTTTACTATCATTATTATTTCTCATTCCAATGTGAAACCCCTAATTCGAATGGACTACTGGTGACAGACGGACAGACAGACAGACGGACGGACAGTGGAGTCTTAGTAATAGGGTCTCGTTTTACCCTTTGGGTACGGAACCCTAAAAAGTATTATGATTTTTGTTGATTTTGAGATTTTGTACTACAATCAGCCTAAGATAAATAATAGCATCAGGCGTTACTTTGCGGAAATCCATTGCAAAATATAAGGATGAAAATATTTAGTAACAATGAACAACAAACAAGAAATGAAAAAATACCTATCAATATTTTTTTATTTTGTAGTTGGCGTCGTTTTTCTTCTACAACGCGGACTACATTTTGTTAGAACTTATCGGTGAAGGTTTTTTTGCGGAATTGTTACTAAATATTTTCATCCTTATATTTTACAATCAGCCTAGGCATTAAACGGAATGGCGCGGCGCCCCGTGTCTTAGACTACCTATTCGTTTAACGAACGGGCTGATTCGACGATCGTGCGGCGAAATTTATACGAGTACATATTTACGTAGTTGACTGTACATTGCTGTTAGATTGTAGGGTAGATTGCATCAAACAACTTTCGTGAGAACTTACGATAGACCTATTGGCATAGTGGATGTAGAAGAGATCATTCATATGAAGTGGTTGTGGGTTCAATTCATGTTAAAGCATAACTTGTGATGTGCATTTTAAAAGTACCTACCTATTTTTGGTAATAACAACCCTTTTCAAATCGCATCAACATTTTGGAATATGCCTTTATGATTTTTATCTGTATGCATAGCAAAAAATAAGTCTTTATTAATAAAGAGAATTACAATCAGATATCAGAAAGCAATTAGAACTAGTATTTACAGTTGAGTTAACTGCAGACTTGCAAACAATCTACAGGTAGCTCAACTGATCCATATCAAAACCAGTCGGAAGCGTCCCCATGCAAAAAATTATGTGTTTTATTTAAAAAAAATAATTTTAAACTATTCCATGATTTGATAGATTAGGAAGAACGAAGGGGTAAAACTCCCCCTGAGTTTCGTAGCGTTCGGGAACTTCACAATATATTCTCGTCACAGACACCGCAGAGCCTTCAAAACAAAAGTCTTAAACCAATGCAATAAATGAATAATGTATTAAATAATTAATATGTGTAAAAAAATAAAATAAAATGTATGTTATCAGTGCGCGGTCGCAGGGAGTTGATGGCTGGAGATGACTTAGGACCGTTATGTGTGGCGTCGTTTGGGGAAGGCCTATGTCCAGCTGTGGACAACGGCTGATGATGAAGGAAAGGTTTAATTTTCATTTTTATCCAATACACAAGAAGCGCTACTGTATTCTATATAATTACTTAAAATTTAATGTATTTTCTCATCAAATAGAAACGTCATGTTAGTAATTTCAAAATTAGTGTATTTACTATTAAGTATGCATTGTCTAGTCTAGTTTTCTATTGGCCTGGAATTAGGTCAACGTTGAACTCAGTAGGTAACCTAATTATGTCCGGAATTTCTAACTGAAAATACACTTAAATTTACCGCGCATTCCGGACAGATGCCTTTGGTATTTTATAACTGAAATATTATTAATGTAGCCTGCGCGGAGCCTGAGTGTTTGGTATGACGACCACTGCGGCGCGGTGGGCGAAGGCCTGCCTGCGACGCAGGAGGTTGCGGGTTCGATTCCCGCCTCGGGACAAATGTGTGTACGATCTGCAGACATTTGTTCAGGGTGTTCTGGTCGTTTTCTATGTATAATAAAAATATCTATCCATGTAATGTATTGTATTATGTATATCAGTTATCTAGTACCCATAACACAAGCTCTGCTTAGCTTGGGGCTAGATAATGCTGTGTGAATTGTCCAGCATTATTATTATTATTATTATGGGCTGTAAGCAATATCTTACGAATACTTCCATAGTTTTCGACTCCCCTATACATTACACGCCTTGTAGCGCCCCTACGGGATCTAAAGGAACTACTTATCGTAGTATGACAACGATCCAATCGTTTCTTAAAAACTCGATAGTTTTCGAATGATTTAGAGTGATTTGTTGCATTTTGATATGTCATGTCAGTCACGTTTGCGGCATTGATGTAATAAAAGTAAATAGATAGAGCACTACTAACAAAGGTTGGCCATAAAAATACCTTCAATTGCCTTCAATTGCTGCTAAGTTTTTCCTTTGTGATCTATGAACGTAACAAGTCTAACCCAAACATACTCAAACACGTCAATCCTAGGATTGACGTGTTTGAGTATGTCACTCTATAAGTAAGTAACTCTTATATACAGGTAAAACACGCTCACGCAACAAGCAAGTAATTAGTAATAACCTACGAATCCATAAGTCATTTTAATAGACCTCTGGGTTCCTAAGATCTCGATCAAATTATGTGCAAAACAGTGCAATTTCATGATCTTTTTCTATTATAATATTTTTTCTCGTGTTTACACTTTGAAGGAACCAAAGAAAAAATGTAGAATTTTATGTAATTCGAGTTTTACCACGGGAATCCCGTAAGTACTGAGATCTAGTCCTAGTTTGACAAGTAAACACGCTGGGTTCGCCTCTCGTCTTCGAAGACAGCAGGCTGCCCAACTGGTCAACCAGTCGGAAGCGTCCCCAAGACGCTGGCTGCAGTGCCCCGTTGTATGACAATGCTGATGCGTTGCGTCAGATACTCACCAGCTGTGGAATAACGCAAAAACCACCCATCCTATTTTGACAAATCTCACTATCTCACTAATATTATAAACCTGAAAGTTTAGATGGATGGATGTTTGTTCCTTTATCACGCCAGAACGGCTGAACGGATCTGGATGAAATTTGACACAGAGATAGATTATAGTCTGGAATAGAACATAGGCTACTTTTTATCCCGGAATTCCCACGGGAACGGGAACTACGCGGGTGAAACCGCAAGGCGCTGCTAGTATAGGATAAGTGGTTTTAGTGTTAATCCAAAGCACCTGTCGGGTCACATGTCGCTTCGTTAATTACCTACTACAAAAACTTAAATAAGTGTATTTTGGGTTCTTGGGTGCGTTTTTGTGTTCTTGAGTAGAGACCGTGACTCGATCAAAGTAGTGTGGGACGACCTCCGGCCATGTGGGATGACGATGTGTGAAAGACTGCAGGCAGATGCTGGATACGGCAAGCTGAAGACAGGGCGCTATGGCGTTCATTAGGTAAGGCTTTACGTCCAGCAGTGGACTTATGTATGCTATGATGATGACGTATTTTCTGATATGAGCGGACTACTCAGTTACTTATTATGATTGCTCAGACTCAGCAGTTCGCACTGAAATGACAAACAAACATAATTTATCACAATTATTTCAGTATTCCAAAGAATTTCACGAGTCGCCGATTTCCCTTGCTAAAACATAAAACAAACATCTGTTTTGGCACACTGTGTCTAATTAGATGGTACAAAGGAAACTTAACTCTATTACGAGATGATTAGGTTGGCTTTAAGTTTTGTAATCTGAACCAAACGTTGATGAATTTCCCAGCATCAGATGGTTTCTCCGCTAATAACTGATTAGGACCTTACTAAGGAATTTTGTTTGATTAATAATTATTGTATCTTTGAAATAATTAAAGGTTGTTGTTTTTGCCAGCTGTTCACTGCTAATTAAATAGAATATTCTAAGGTTATTTTCGCGAGAACTCATAATATAACACTGTTTTAACCGGATTCATCGCATATATTTTATATTTTGTTTATAACCTGACGTTTCGGAGGCTTTTCAGCTTCCATGGTCACAGGCAGACTACAAAAACAAAAAATAAAATATAAAATATACGCGATCAATCCGGTTAAAACAGCTAATTAAATCATTAATGCTGGACAATTCACACAGCATCATCTAGCCCCAAGCTAAGCAGAGCTTGTGTTATGGGTACTAGATAATTGCGGTTCACTACAATTTGCCTGTATATTCTGTCGTTTAAGGGTACCTATGACGCCATTTTGTGAAAAGGATATGCATAGGATTTCGCGTTCATACTCCCGCTTGCGCTGCTTTACAAAAGTGCACCCTTATTCATTCTGATCACTCTGCTCAACTCTGTTCAACTCTGCTCTGACATTGTAAATCTCTGTTTACTCCGAAAGCTACTGTCATCTTACAGAATAAAGACCCCTACACAATAGTGCGTAATTTTTCGAGCCATTTGCTTCTGCCCTTTGTTTAGGAACTGCAATTATGGCCACAGTGCTGTATAAACAGAAGGGCACCGTAATATAACTAATTAACTAATATAACTAGTAAGATATTTTTAGACAACAGCCAACTATGTAGTTAGTAAAACTTTTGTAGTAACCTGTGGATAATGCGATTGTTTGTACATTTAGGATCACATAAAATAAGAACATTATGTAATAAGTCTACATTGTACAGCTGTTTATTATCCTGAATAAAGAAAATAAAAATAAAATAAAATGACATGATGATGAAAAAAAAAAAACTAGGATCCTGAATATTTATCGAATATGTGAAGGTTCGCCCAAAGCGTAGATGGAGGGATGAACTAGACGCGCATTACATTAAAAAAAACAGCCGAACATAAGACCTTTTCCTGAAGTCGGTAAAAAGGGGAACATAAAATGAAGTTGACCTCCTGCTTAGTTTATTACCCTGTGTTCTTCCAGTCTTGTGATTGGCTAATAATTACGACGTTATATTACGCACGGTTAGGTGCACAGCTTACTTGGGTGGAATTATTCGTATTGTTTTGTAGAAATTGTCTGCATTCCTACATTTCCTACAAAGCTTTTGTTGGAACTGAACGTAATCGGACGTATTCTCTGTTAATTTAAACAATTTTATATTCGCACAGTTTTTGGGATTTTCCATGAAATATAAATTACGAAAACCTGTCCGCCATTTTGGAAATTATGCCGCCATGACACCTTCCGAGCTCAAAACAAATGATGAAAATAAAATCTAAGATGACAGATTTTAAAACTCTAAAAGTGTAGGACCTATCTTTTAGCTAAATTTTTAATTCTATTTGACACGGAAATTTCGGTTCATAAAGAAATCATAAAATTCGTTCGAAAACCTAACCTAACCGTAACTAAGGCGAGAGTTAAATAATAGATTCAGGCGTTACTTTGCGGAAATCCATTGCAAAATATAAGGATGAAAATATTTAGTAACAATTCCGCGAAAAAAGCCTTCTCCGATAAGTTCTAACAAAATGTAGTCCGCGTTGTAGAAGAAAACGACGCCAACTACAAAATGAAAAAATACCTATAAAAGCAATTGCTTTTATAGGTATTTTTTCATTTTGTAGTACCCATCAAAGCAAGTCTTGCTTTGATAGGTATTTTTTCATTTTGTAGTTGGCGTCGTTTTCTTCTACAACGCGGACTACATTTTGTTAGAACTTATCGGAGAAGGCTTTTTTCGCGGAATTGTTACTAAATATTTTCATCCTTATATTTTTAAGGCGAGAGTATCGACACAGTGAGTTTTGCGGCCGTACTTCGCAACTGCGGCTAAAAAGAACTGGTTTAAAAAACTAAACTGTATTTGTTTGTTTGTCTACCACTTGTTCTCTTTTATTTGTTCTTTCAAACTGTCTGTGAAAACTTTTAATTGGCCGTCCATATATATACACTTAATTTTTTGTTGTGTTTAGCTGTAAGTTTTCCTAAAATTATAAAATAAAATAAAGAAGATCCCGCCAACTCTCAGTAACTTACCTTACGGCAATGATAAACGTAAGTCAAGATTTTTAAGCCTAGATAAACATTATTTGTATACAGGGTTATTAGTTAATTAGTGACAATACGTGAACTGCAGGTTCAGCCCATCATCACAAACACGTTTGTGAAGACGCCAGGTCTTAATTATTAATTTTGGTATTGGTAATGGGTACCCTCCGCAATTCAATAATCGTTCGTTAGAGAGGTTTTATTTGAAACTCAACTTAAAAACAGCTCTGCCCTGAATTAACAGAAGATATGAGAGTGAAAGATCGGTCTTAAGTAACTCGTTGGGTTCCAGACAAAGATGTTTTTTCATTTAGTATCAGAGGTGACTTATATTTTTTTTCAGAATTTAGACTTGGCGCCTTCACGAACGTGTTTGAGATGATGGGCAGGACCTTTTCCAAACTATACAGGGTTATTGAATTTACCAATAACCCTGTATAGTTTGTGCTTGAGCCGCAAAGACAATTGACTCGGACTCCCCATCGATTGCAAGAAACTTTACGTATGAATAAAGATTCAGCCCATATCTCATTTCTGCAAGACGTTTTACTTATTCCTGCTAGTTGTAAATTTTCTGCTATACGACCTTTTGTGCGCCGCTGAATTATCGCCTCTATTGTAAAGGTGTAAGGTTCAGAGTGGACCGGGGATGAAAGCAATAAATTTGGATTAGTAAGCTTATGGGTAAAATATCTCGGAGAAAATGGTTCTAATGATTTCTGCGATAACTGAGTTCCGTACAAAGTTTCTTTCCCTATAATTTAAGTTTCTCATTAAGGGCATATCTCATTAGGACACAAGATGGCGCCACCGGCCATGTGTACTTACATTTGTATGGAGGGTACCTCACCAGCAGGGCTATTCACGATGGATCGAAATGAAACCGTGATTCGGAATCTAAAACAGAAATTCAAATATTTAAGCGGTTTTTAATATTTTCTGCGTGCAAGCAATTAAACTACCAGAAAAGAAATTTTCCATAAAAAGTAAAAAAAAATCTATAAACCTATGTTTTGACAAATTTCGATTTAAAGCTACTTTTGGAGCAATTATTATTAAAAGAGATTTATTAGTAATAATCAACAAATTACCTGTTGATATTAGAAAGATGAAAGGCCGAAAAGGTGTCACTTTATTGAGATGGAAGATGACGTCATTCTCCATACCATTTTTTTATTTTTTTTTATTTTAAATATTATTATTAAAATAAGTTGATTTACAGACTTACGTAGCTAGTAACACAACTGACTCTTCAAACTAACCTAGAAAACTTATACTAGTGACAAATAAGGATTAATAAGTCAATATTTGGATTTATTTGTTAAAAGACTTACACATACTTACACAAAAATACATAATAAAATTGACTTAAATACAAAAATGTAAGTCCAGTAACAAAATGGCTCTGCCTCAGCATGAGTTGGTTGACTAG
This sequence comes from Eupithecia exiguata, assembly GCA_947086465.1. Lineage (NCBI taxonomy): Eukaryota > Metazoa > Arthropoda > Insecta > Lepidoptera > Geometridae > Eupithecia > Eupithecia exiguata. Next base: position 2,077,354 of record OX352251.1, read on the forward strand.
CGAGCTAGCAACCAACGCTGGTCTTCCGTCAGAGCCACTTGTTGGCTTTACGGACTAACTACTCAAACAGACAAGAAAAACAGACAAATATAAAAAACTATCAATACAAAAACAAAAATAAAAAAGAATTAAAAAACAAATGTGGGACATGCTCGTATTTAAATAAAGTGCCGTAAGTATTTAATTTTGAACTAATTTAAAAATTAAGGTGATCAAAGTGAGAAGTTGTATATAACAAGGCCTGAAAACTCAAGTGACTTTCCTCCGTACGAATTTGCACTGTATTGGCCCGTATTATAAAAGCTTCCTCAGTTATCAATCGATGCTTGAGTAACGCTTTTCTATGGCATAAACGTCACTCAAGCATAGATCGGTGACTGAGCGAGCTTTCGTAATACGGGCCTATGACGGCAGGGAGTCGCGCTCTTGCTTTATGTACGCATGTTATACCTAAAGAAATATAACGTTCAACATACTGGTGTTTCATATTATATTTGAAACCCTAGTTAATTTAAAATTTGCTACTGTTTCTGGTCGTCTAACCCCCTCGGGGAGATAAATATTATTTTCTCGGACGTTATTCTTTTAAACTTATTAACAGAAGTAATTTAAGTTAGTAGGTATAAGTAAGACCTTGTTTAATACAAACTTGGGCTTTTTAAACATCAAATTAGAAATGTCTTTACAGAACCTTCTTCAATTGAAAAGGAAACTTAAAGGATAGGTTTGGGCAAAACATCGGTATTTAGAAAAAAGTCGGGTGTAAAAATTTTGGTAAGTAATATTAGATTATGCGCCGAGGGTCTAAAGCAGTGCCTTACGTCACGGGCATCGTTGAATCCCGAGCGCAACTCAGGATTCTAGAATAACTCACGACCGAAGCGAGGGATTTAATCACGCCCAAGATGAAGCCCGCGTTGAGAAGAATAATTTAAAGCAGTGCCTTACGTCACGGGCATCGTTGAATCCCGAGCGCAACTCAAGATTCTAGAATAACTCACGACCGAAGCGAGGGATTTAATCACGCCCAAGATGAAGACCGCGTTGAGAAGAATAATTTAAAGCAGTGCCTTACGTCACGGGCATCGTTGAATCCCGAGTGCAACTCAAGATTCTAGAATAACTCACGACCGAAGCGAGGGATTTAATCACGCCCAAGATGAAGACTGCGTTGAGAAGAATAATCTACTTTTCACACTGCGATTAAGTAGTTAATTTGGTTACGTGCTTCGTAGGTTTCGTTTTTTATTCCGCCTTCTGAACATAGGCTAGGTACTTCGAATTCCGAAGAAGATCACATTGAAAGGATCTTCTTGGTAAAAAAAATCACACATATATCGATGTTCCAAATTCAATCGTTCTTATCGTAACTTCTCGTAAGTTTCTTTTTAATGTATTTTTGTTTTTTTTTAAAGAATAAGTACTTCAAGTAGGCATGCTCTGTTTATAACTTTATCACCAAGTTATATTTGTGTTCATTACACCTAATTGTTTTTGTTTTTTCTAATATTAATTATTACTAGTACTAGTTCAGTTATTTTTTAGAAACTATAAGTGGAAACTGTTGTTAGCTTCATTTGTTCTAGCATATGAATCTATTGTTACTTAAACATAAGCTTCTTGTTTCCCAAATAAATAAAAATAAAATAAAATAAATAATAAAATAACCAAACCCGTTAGGTTCATCTCTTAAAGACATCTCTTAGCACCGTTGCTGTGACGAAGTTGAGTCGCATCTGTTCCGCATCTCGTACAACGGACAACGTCATTGCGATACTCTTACGGCACCGCACCTACGGTTCCGCGCGGTGGAATGAGAGCGCTCTGAACGGCAATTGACAGAACCAACTGGCGATCTCTAGTGTGACAGTCACACCAGATCGCCAGTGTTGCTGCGAGGCGGAGTGCCACTTTAGGTCCCTGCACCACGCCATTAAGTAAGTAAGCTTTAAGCTTAAAAAGCCGGAGAATTTGATTGAAATCCCTACTACAAACAATAAATCCTAATATTGCTTATGGTCCGTTTTCATTCATTAATAATGGTTTGCTAAGTAATTAATTATTAATTTGATTTCACGGATAATAAAATGAAGTTGTTTTAATGTTATTAATGTCTTTGAGGATAATTCTTTGTAATATAATTATTACCTACTGCTTCCTTGGTACTCACGAGTGGCCGGTTGCAAGATGCGGTCTCGATTCCCGTCGACGGACAAATCAGAACTTGTATCTGTTTGATCTGGGTGTTAGTGAAGTTCTAACCTGGTTCTAGGGTTCTTAAAATGTAACCCAGGACCTTGTTAATTGGCAGGAAGAGGTCAACGATAGGAATCGCTATGCAGGGGGTCTACTCGTAAAAAATTAAATCGAGGTTTCCGATTCATTTGCGTGTACCTAGCCGCTATCTTTTGCAAAAGACAAGAGTTGCTTTTGCTTGAAAACGAATGAGAGACGTAGATCTTCTTTTTGCGAGTAGACTCCCAGGATCAATCTTTAAAAGTGTTTTAGGTATACGGTATTAAAACCAGTCAAGTGCGAGTCAGACTCGCGAACGAAGGGTTCCTTACCATTATCTATGAAAATGGCAAAAAAAAACATGTTTGTTGTATGGCAGCCCCCTTCAATATTTATTTTAATCTGTTTTTTAGTAGTTGTTGTTGTAGCGGCAACAGAAATACATCATCTGTGATTTCAACTGTCTAGCTTTAACGGTTCATGAGATACAGCCTGTTGACAGACGGACTGCAGAGTCTTAGTAATAGGGTCCCGTTTTACCTTTTGGGTACGGCACCCTAAAAAGGGGTAAATTGTCGATGTGCAGCAATTTGTGCGAGATTATACTGTTGTCATTTATAATAAAACCACAGATAACGAAATTATGGGAATTATTCTACAACCGGGCACAAACTCGGTATATTTATTACAGTGCAAATAAAACTTGTGTCTCTTTAATACAATCAAAAGTTTATAATTAAATAACTAAACCAAAAACAGCGCCCTCTGTGGAGAGCTAATCGGATTGTTTCTAGTTAAGTTGCTAAGTAAATAGTGCAAAGGTACTTGTACACTTACCTCATAAAATGAACAATTCACGTTATAAGCGGTTTAGAAATTCATTATGTGGAATATCAACGCCACTTCGTGCAAAATCAATGCAATCACCAATCGATTGCAGTTGAATTTTGCACGTAATCCATATGTTATAAATCATCCCACCTGGTCGGAGGGCGTCCTACACTACGTTTGCGTTTGTTTTTACATTACGTTTGTTGTTAAAAATTTTGTCGCTTGTCAATGTGGTGATTACGGCGAACTACTTAGGGTTAAAAAAAGCTGATTTTATAAGTGAGGGGGCTAGTGTAAAAGGTCCTCTACAGCCCCGAGGGTGCAGTAATCAGATCATATCATAGTTATTAGTTCAAACGTTCTAGCTGTCTGTTTGTGTTGGCTTACTGAGTAACGCCTAGGGCTGTCTAAAACATATATATCGTCTGTAGTATTCGATATTATAACCTCATTCTCTGCATCATCAACAGCCTATAAAGGTCCACTGCTGGACGCAGGCCTCGCCCTGATAATCGCCATATTGGCTTTTATCTCACATCGTAATAATTAGATAAAATAGGTAGTGGCGCTAGTGTGCGCCGGTGTACCGCCTTAAGAGGAAGACACTTGGTTCATGTGTTCTTTAAGATTTATAAAAATTATATTTATATTATTTAATGATTCTATAAAAAAATGTGCCCGACACCAACCCGGGCTTTGTTGACGGCGATGCTAACTGTGGCGTGTAGACTAAGGCCCGTATCATGAAAGCTTGCTTTGTCATCGATCTATACTTGAGTAACGATTTTCTGTAGCATAAGCGTTGCTCAAGCATAAATAGATGACTTAGCAAGCTTTCATAATACGGGCCTAAATAAGGTGCGGTCAGGTGACAACCCTGATAAGTTTATTAATTAGTCTATCCGTGCACAAACCAACTTAGACCTAAGTCAAACACGGTGATTTACAAGCAAAGCCGAACGCACCGCCTAGTTTACATACATCGATAACTTATCAAATAAATATTCGGGAAAACCTCCCGCTATCATATCCCCTAGGAAAAATATTGGGAAAAACAGAAACGAAAGGTAAATTCAAATCGGAGCCTATGAGAGGGTGTTATTGGACCGAAAGGGGTGCAAAAGGGGTGCAAACGTACCTGGCTGCCGTCTGGTATTAGAATTGTGATTGACGTGAAAGATATGAAAACTATTTCATTTGAGTTTTATATGATCTCTACACAGCTTTTATAGTGTCTAGCTAGGTTACTTTAGAATTTCTAGATTAACCTCCGAATACTCAAACGTAAGTTGCGTCTATGGGGTATTTACACGGGTCGATTTTCGCCAGAGAGGCGAGTCGCTTCACTAATTGCAATTGCCTCACCAAGCCGCATCGCTAGCCCATTTACACAGGTTACTAAAATCGCATGCGGCTCGGTCATTTCCATCGAATATGTTGAGCAGAATAGCCGTTTGTGCCGGAATTGAAATAATTAATTATTCAATTATTCAACAATTGCTTAAAGAACAAAGAGCGAAACACCTTGATCGTTTACACGGTCGATTTTAGTCACCAGTCGCATGCGGCCGGTCGCGGCTTTAGTCACTTGCAACTTAGCCGAATTGCCATTTAGATGGTCGATTTACGCCGCGCGGCAAAAATCGTGCGGCTTTAGTCACCCGTGTAAACCCCCTATAAGCTCGTCTCAAGTCGCGGTTTTATGACATGACGTGACGTGACGTCACGCTAATAGGTTCTGACTGAAAACCAGCGTCGTTATCGCCCTCGACAATAAGCTGAGGCAGGACCTGATTAGCCGCGCACATAGGGAAAGACCAATTTTTCCTACTCTTGGGACTCTACTACATGCTTATTTTTTTTATTATATGTTAAAAATTTAAATCTCAAAGAATTATGTTTCTGTTTATCACGTATGTTTTTGTGTTTCCCTTTTTTTTTAATATGTGTGTGACTATGAATAAATTCTTTATTCTTTACATGTTTTAATGAAAATGTGTCAAAAAATCGTCACTTGAGACGTGCTTAAACCTGAGATGCGTTTGAGTGTTCGGGGGTAAATATTTCTAAGCTAGAAAATAAACTTAGTCGACTAAATAAATTAATTATGAGTCTACTAAGTAGTGGTTTATTTTTCGCTTCTTCCACTAGTGGACAAAAAATTGAAGCGAACGAAATCAATAACATTTTGTTTCTTGTTTGATAATTGCTATTTTTAAAACTGTTTATGTATAAAATTTGACTTGTCTAAGTGCTTTTTTGTAACCCTAAAGAAATAAAGTTATTGACTTTTGACTTTTGAATAGAAAGTCCAATCCTTGCCAGTTTTTAAAGCTCGTGTCAAGGAGTTTTTCCTTTCAGAAATGTGAATAATGGTACTTTACTTTGTCTATTTATTTATTTATTTAAGTATTTAGTATATTATGTTATCTAAGGTCTGTTTTAGTGTTAAATACATATGTATTTTAGATTATATTAGGTACACCCCCTGCCTTTCTTAAATTCACAATTCTTTCTATCCAAAAATTGCCTGGGAGTGATCACTTCTAAGCGATAAGGCCGCCCATCATACTAATCTTATGTGATGTCTCTTTCTAATGTTGTTTTCTGGTGTACAATACAGAATTTTTGTATTGTATTGTATGTGGGGTATTTAAGCGCTTTTGAGCAGGCTTGGTTTAATTTTTCAAAGTTTCAACTGCGTTTAAGCGATTATATTGGAATTGGAATTCTTTTCGTATCGAGGTAAGATATAAAATAAATAAATAATGCTGGACAATTCACTCAATGGACATCATCAAGACCCAAGCTAATAGATTAGGTAGATAAGTTTATAAACCAAGAACGCAGTGAATCAAGTCATGTCTCTTTTGAACTCAGTTTAAACTTTCCACGTAGGTAAGCATCCTTTCAAAGGTTGCTCTCAAATTATTTGCAAACATATTTCCTTACTATAAATATGTGGTCATGAAACTTGCTGGGAAGATTGAGACGCGACTTTTAATCTTTGATTGTTTGAGCGTCGTGGAAAAAATGGGCGAAGTTGTTTTGTGCCGGTGGGCGTGACAGCTTCGTATTAAACCATAGAGTCGAGTGTCTACAAATATATGTTCGAAGACAAAAATAAGCGATTTTTTTTGTTACAGTGTGCAAGCCTCGTACTGGGGCAAATTTCTAAGAAATTTATGAATGTCCCAAAAAAATTTCGACTTCGACGGAACTTGAAACCGAGGAAGGGTTGCGGGTTCAATTCTTGTAGAAGTTCAGATCATATCAGCAATAGTTTTCAGGTTGCTGTTCGTACTATCCCGGACTCGACGCATCAGGGAGGTGGTTCTGCGGAGAATATCTGCAAACCCATCTACTTGGTACTCCGCAAACATCCCTGGCGCACTACAGTAACGGGAAAATCTCAACATCATTCTGAAAACATTGTATTGTACACGCAGAGTCTCCAGCGCGACTTTAAGTCGCGGCCGATAAAGTTACTGAAATCTTGTTGTAAGTTTACACATAACCTTACAATATTTATGAAGGGTGAAGCTAAACTATCAACTTGAAATTATATTGATAAAACAGTTTAAACCAGTTTTAAAGTACGTTTCTGAAAGACATCTATAATTTCTAGTCTAGTGATGTCGTGGCAATGCCGTGTGGTGCCAGGCTTAGAATTTGTACCACCCCAATTCTTCCCGTGGGTGTCGTAAGAGGCGACTAAGGGACATACACAAGAACTGAAAAAGTTGACAAAAAAGAAAGAAAGAAGAAAGTTGACATACTCCGTGGGGGCAGCAGCGCCTCTTGCAAAATAGATCTACCACCGAACTGCGTCATATTAGTCTGCTAACTTATAGCATTGCTTTTTCTCACTCTGTCTTCTTCTAATGGCATATGTCAAAGTGAGAAATAACACTGCTTAGCAACTGTTTTGAGTTCCCAGATCATTATGAATAAACGGGTTAACATACTCACTTACGTCAAAGTTTTGCTTAATCAAAATTCATTAAAGTTTATGAACATAAGTTTAATTCGGATTAACTTTTGAGAGTAACGTAAAGTTTTATTCATAAGTTATTTATTGAAATCCATTCCACGTTTTCTTTTGAAATCTTATTAAAGTTTTCTTTACATGTTTGTTCTGAATGAACCGTTTTATTTTATAGTTTGCTTGATATATCTCTTGACGTATTTCACAGAGGACATATTACATATTGTTACATTCAAATTATCTTACATAAGTGGGTTCTTTTTTATCTACTGTTCTGTTTTTATATGTTTTTATTTAATATAAACTTACTAGGTCTAACTTACTGTTATGTTTCCAAAAAAAAAAAATAGTTTAAACGTCTTCTCATAAGTACTTATGTATCCTAAATTATCCTGCGGAGTAAGGCCCTGGTGACCCGTACCACAGGTTTTGGAACCTCTCACGGGCACCAGTCTCTTGCAAAACAAGATAAATACCATTATATTAAACTTAAGCCAAAAATTGTTAACAATTATCTTTTGCAAGAGAAAATAAATATAATATTCATTCATTCGGCGACCTCTGTGGCGCGGTGGGCGAAGGTCCGCCTGCGACGCAAGAGGTAGCGGGTTCGATTCCCGCCTTGGGACAAATATTTGTACGATCTGCGAGTATTTGTTCCGGGTGTTCTGGTCGTTTTCTATGTATAATAAAAATATCTATCTATGTAATGTATTGTATTAAGTATATCAGTTATCTAGTACCCATAACACAAGCTCTGCTTAACTTGGGGCTAATTAATGCTGTGTGAATTGTCCAGCATTATTATTATTATTTATTATTATTTTCATTCATTCATTCATATAACTAGCTATAACTTCAATCTCAACAGCCTATAATGTCACTGCTGGACGCACGCCTCCTCTTGATAATCGCCTTATTGGCTTTTATCTCATGGGGTGATGTCCATAATCCTCACGGTGGATCGCAGTTCGGTGGTAGATCTATTCTGCAAGAGGCGCTGCTGCCCGCCCCCCGGTGTATGTCCCTTAGTCGCCTCTTACGACACCCACGGGAAGAGTTGGGGTGGTGCAAATTCTAAGCCGGCACCACACCAACTAGTTACAAGATAAAGTTAAAAACTACAACCCGACTACGTGAAAGTTATAAAAGTTTGAAACATTTACATTGACAAAATAGAATGACGTATCGGTCATATTTGATAGGCATAGAGTTGAAAATGAAAATAGGTCGTAGGTATTGTAGTTTTTCTCTATGGGGCCTGCAGCCTGCGGCTACCTAAACTTTAATACGCGTTTTGAAGGCTTATTCGGGGGCGGAGCCCTAAATCCTATAGCCTATAACCATCGGGGTATTGAGACGAATCAATCGATACATAATTTGTTGAAATCGAACCAGTAGTTTCAGCGCTACGTGGGAACAAAGAAATCGGCCACATACATACAAACATACAAACATACAAACATAGGGTGCTAACCTCATAACCCTCCCCTGTTGGTAGTCGGGTAAAAAGTAATTAAATAAAACTAGCGTCTGACAGCCTTATAATAACAAAAGCCGATCTGTCCGAACAACTTTAATCTTTCAAATTAAACCTTAAATACAAACAAAAGTAGAATCCATACTATCATACATCATAATCGTAAAAGCGAAAGTAACTCTGTCTGTCACTATTTCACTCTTATACGGCTGATCTGATCTTAATAGACTCTCGCCATAATGTGAGATTTAATTCATTTATGGTCAGAGTTCCAACTGAACATCTGTCGACCTTAAGCGCAGAGTTTTGGCCGAAAGGTGTTAAGTTCCGACGGTTCACTGGCCGCCTGCAAGGAGACACCGCCGTGCAGCGTCGTCAGTGATACCCTGATTGCGTCACGTCTCGCCGTAAAATAACGTGTCTTTAATTTCAGTTTTTAATATTGTATGTATGTTAGTTTTAAGGTATATGTTACTATGGACCGTAGAATAAGTTTAAATAAGATCTGCAACTGTTCTATAGTCTGAAATAAACGATTATTGTTATTATTAATAATGAGTTTGATTATAGGCTGTATCTTGTATCGTGGGGAAGGCAAAACACTACTGTTTGTCTAGGAAACGCGCATGTGAAGACAGTAAAAGCAAGAAAATAATATTGTAAAAATGTATTCTAATAATATTTTAGTAATAAAACACTTTTTTAACCGGATTGGTCGCGTATATTTTATAGTTAGCTAGTATTTGAGCTTTGTCGAAGCGAAGAAAAAAAAGTTTTTTTCGCTTCGACAAAGCTCAAATACTAGCTAGACAAAACCGTTTCATTCCTAGAATGCTCCGAGAAGCAATTGAAATTCATAAACATCGGAATAATTTCAATAGAGAAGATGGTTGGAGAGTACCTGCTGCTTGGGATCCAGTCCTACATCGAGTCAGGTCCCACACCCAGCAATCCATAGCTACAACCCATCAAGACACTGTTAGTGATTACTGCGTACATACGGAACGTTATAATTAAAGTTGTATAATTGACAGTAGATATGCAAAATTCAAATTACTTGTAAAGACAAATGTCACCTCAGTCTGCCTGTGATCATGGAAGCTGAAAAGCCACCGAAACGTCAGGTTATAAACAAAATATACGCGACCAATCCGGTTAAAACAGTGTTTTATTATGAGTTGTCACGAAAATAACCTTAGAATATACAATATTTTAGTAGTTAAACAAATAATTCTGGACATATTCTAATCATAGACACAAAATCATTTGGTGTAAGTTTCATTATTATTCGGATTCTCAGGGGAAGATTGGTAAAGTAGCATCAATATTTTTATGTTCATTTCACAATAAAAATCGATCTAACAAGATCAAAGCTGTGATTCGATCACGTAGAAAATGAAAATAAAACCCAATACTTTTTAATGTCTCCCAGGCGAAATAAGATTTATTTTTCTTGTATTGGCTTTGTAGGATTAAGTTTATTACCTACGCGACATCTGTATGGAATCAAAATTGTTATATTTGGTAATAATATAATATTTTTATTTGTTCCAGGTAATTTACGACGCGGTTTTGTTAAGAAATCGTTAATTGAGGGACAAGGTACAAGTAGGTTTAGACCAACATGAAATACTTATTCATCTGAATTTTTTTAGTTAATAACTGAATGCTTTCTTAGTGAAACCATTCTTCTTGTGCTAGAGTTTTCAGCCGTAATTTAAACACGTTTCTTTTTTTCAAACTTCTACCTCATAACTACCATTCATTCCCCTAAAACTTTTCTTGATCTGTCAATAAAGTAATATACACCCAGGAAATCGACAGTTTCAATACAAAGCTCACAATAAAAATGAAAAATTGATTCAACGCCTCGCATATTTCTAAACACAATTTAGGGGGGAAACTGGGCCATATAGGACACTACTGCACCCATAAATCAATAACTGGATATTAAATAAAATACCCTCCCGTATATCAAAGGGCGACGGATAAAAACGGCCATTTTATATTGAGCTCCTAGTCTTTCAGGAGGTTTATGAGTAATAGGTCTGGAAATGGATGGGTGATACGTCAAACGAGTAATGCGTATTTAATTCGAGAACTTATTGTGCTTATTAGGATTCGATTGTAAACGATTTCTTACGGTTATTTATTGTTTGGGATTACTTTCTGGATCGTATTGATCTAGGTATGAGGGTGGCTTGAAAGAGATTTTGAATTAAAATATATTTTGTGCACCTGTAGTGACGTATTGCTTGTCAAGGTACTGGTTGCGGGTTCGATTCCCAATTTTCGCTATGTTATAACTCTTCGATCGGTAGAAAAGTTAAACATTATTTTGTCGGTTCTCAAAAATGCGCGCTTTTTTATCTGCATGATATTGTGAGAATTTCGTTTTCGCAAAAATAATTTAGTGTTCAAAATTAATGTTTCGTACACCACTTCTAAAACCATTGAATTAATTATAACCGTACTTTTCAATGCCCTCATTTACCTAGTTTAGAAATTGATAATTCATTAGGCAGATATTGTATTATTTACCACAATGATCATTATTTATAAATTCAGCATAATGGCATTGTGTGTTAACAAAGCTTTTCGGAACTGTTTCACCACAAACAATATTTTAATGTCCATTTTGGATATACATTTTATTTAGGAGCATAACCGTTATCAAACCTATATTAATTTAATTCCAGAGCCGGAAATAATAAGATGGAATTTAAAACTTAATCAATAATCGTGTCTCGCAAGATAGCTTATCATCTCCGAAAGTAGAACCCAAAATAATAAGCCAAATTCTGTTTTCGTAATACTACCAAGTTTTTACACTAAATAAACATACACCTTGATGTATTACCTGTCAACACTAACTCACAATTTCGTGAGTCAACAACTTACGAAATTTACACAATGTCCCTAATCATATGACTAAAGGTAGTCACATCGGACTACCGGCCATAATACACTGACAAAAGGTTCAATTTGTAACCTTACGTTGTTGTGCGCTATTTATCAAGTGGGCCGTTTGTCCCCACGCTCCCCTTATTGATACATGAAATACGGTTATTTTATTGAACCAATTTGGAAGTTTGCAATTTTCACGTTCATTTTAATGTGTATGTAAAATATTGTTGTTTTTCTGTTATAATTCGAATAAGTATCGGTTTTTAAGTAGATATTCAATTGATTACGCGCGTTTTTACTCTGCTATAAAAAACATGATTAATGTTTTATTATTATTGATATAATAATAATAAATTGTGGTGCTGTATTAATTACGAACGGCAACTATAGTTAAACAGTTTTCCTACGGTTAATTAAAAAAAATGTGTTTTAAAATATCCTGGTTCTGTTTTCGTCAAAGTTATATGTCACCTGTCACCTCACCAGCCACCTCATTGCTTCAAAGTACGTACCAATAAATATATGACTAGATTTATCACTAAGTAAGTCACTTCCATTCCTTCGTTAGCGAACGTTCAACGAATCTGCGCTACTTTTCATATAAAAAATATGCTACAAAACCCGGAACTTAAAGTTTCATCAAATACATTCACAAGACATTCCTCACGCCCGTGTGTCACACATCACAATAAAGCAATACGGAATAGACGCGCGTACCTCATTCCCAACATTACGCTCGGCGATTGTCAGAGCCGTGTGTATTTTATGGTTTTATGTGGGCCCACTTTAGCCAGACTTCCCCTGGATTACGTGGAGCGATTTTGAGGGCTTTAAATGTTGAGATGTCATACGTCTCAGGGTGGTGGGATTTCTGACATCGTCGCATCATCTATTCGTGGCGTCGTTTGGACCTATGTCCAGCTGTGGACATGTACGGGCTTATGATGTTGGCTGGACAATTTATAGCATCAAGCTCCATGAGCTGCATATCATTGTTTCAAAGGTCGGAATGCCTCACTTGTGCTGATGCTGTTGCATCTCATAGCAAAGTATCCTCACCTCAACCAGCCTATAATGGTCCACTGTTGGACGCAGGCCTCCCCCTGATAATCGCTTTTTTGACTTATATATCTCATGGGGGGTAATGCCCATAATCCACACGCTGGGCATGCGTTGGGAATCGCAGTTCGGTGGTAGATCTATTCTGTAAGAGTCGCTGCTGCCAGCCCCCCGGTGTATGTCCCTCAGTCGCGTTACACCAACGGGAAGAGTTGGGGTGGTGCGAATTCTAAGCCGGCACCACACGGCTAAAAGTATCCTACAAATCATCTAAACATCAGCCTGTATAACATTAGATATTAATCACACACCTTGCTTGAGATAAGATCTTTCGACTTCGATCTCGAAGATATTCCTATCTCTCCAATAAATTAAGATAATGCATCTTACAAGGAACAATGAATGTCCGTTAGTGCTTAGGCCGGGGAGGTATCCGGCTTTCTCAATGTTTTCCGGCTATCAATAAAATTTTAAAAACTTTTTTTTATCGGTGTTGGTCATGCGTTTGGTCACTTGAATCAGTGATGATGAGACCTAAGATGGAGCACGTATTCTCAGAAGGAACTTAATCACCCTGGATTTGAAGACTCCAAGATTGTACTCGGGCGGGAATACAGACGCTGGAAGCTCATTCCACTCATTTCAACAAAAATAGAGTTGGAACTGTGTCTAGTTCGTGTAAACTATGTAGTAGTAGTAATTTATGTTGCTCTATTAAAGTTCAGAATCGGTACATCTTACTTGCACATACACTTCCCTGTGATTCCGTGTACCAAAAAGGATATTGACATCCGACTCAACACTTCTCCAGCCGTTAAAATTTTAGGTGCAGAACATAACACTATTTTAGGAAATTAACCTACCCACCTTTAAATCGGAATCCTGACCGATTTCAGGGTCATTTCATACTCAAATAATAGATTAAAAAACGAAGCAAACCTATTTACCCAAAAGTAAAATATTCAAACTAATATTCAGAATAACGTATTTTTCTTTCAATAGTCTACCACCAAAAATATGACTCGATTCTTTTACACCTAGTCCTGGTTTTCTCTTGTCGTACCTTCCTACATTAGGATTTAGAAACAAAACAATGATTACCCTGTAGTGTATAGCAAAGTTACAAAATACACTCTCGTACGAGATATTAGTACAAATTCCCCATTAGAAATAGAGTTCGTTTCAAAGACAATAGTAGAATCTTTTTATACTAACCGACCTTTTCATGCTCTTTCCGGCTATTTCTAATTGCGGCAGATTCAATCCCTACGCAGATGTTATTCCTGAGACGGAACAGGCTTTGCCCATTTTCGAGATAAGATAAGTACATTCGCATCGCATATATCTATATGAATGCTACGTTCAGTTCTGTATGTTTGTCGGCACATTTATGGGTTAAACTAGCTGCTCCCTGCGGTTTCACCCGCGTTAACGAATTTCACATTTCTATGGGGATAAAAATACGAATATTCCAATAGATCTTCGATGGGAATTTGATGTTTTATTTAGACAAAAAGTAGCCTATGTTACTCTCCATGCTTTCAACTAACTCCATGCCAAATCAAGTCGATTGGTTGTTTAGTTAGGGTGTGAAGGAAGGACAAACAAACAAACACACTTTCGCATTTATAATATTAGTTAGAATTTCGCACTTTGTGTTTGGTACAGTGTCTGTTATTGTTATGTAATTATATTTCCTTTTTTCATAATCCAATGTACTTCTTTTGTATTTTAACTGTTTTTGAACTTTTACTGAAAAAATAGTACTTACTTGATTCCTCAAGAGCTTCGATATAAGTAAAAAAAGGAAGATGAGGCATTACCATCTCGAAAGTGGATAGCTCAAGTTAGGTTCAACTATGTTACCTTACCTCAGTCATAGTCGGACCGGCGGCGCGGGCGGTGGCGTTTGTGTTTCGCGTGTTTGCTACGACGTATAATTTTGTGTGATTTCGACTAAATCACGACAATGCTCTCGTGTTCGTTCACCAGGTGTACAAATGGCTCCAAAACAAAAAACAAAGCCACATATTTTCACGCGTAAGTAGATACACCAAACTTTTAATTTTCTGATAATCCGATACCTTATCATTAGGTATTTCATCTGTGAAACGGTACAGTTTTTGAGTGAGCGCTGGTAGAACGTACCGTATCTTCCTTTTTTTACTTTTATCGAAGCTCAAGAGTATCGCAGTGTTAACCAGAGCTTGACGAGTTCGCAGTATTGACGAGTGTGCAGTACATTGAACTTGACGAATTTGCAGTAAAATATTAAAAAAAAACAGTATTGACGAGAATGCAGTCTTGACCAGTATGCCGTAAATCTAAATTTATATGGGACCGCTGAGGAATCATTTCCATACGAAACCAAAATATTCATCAGAATGATAGAGTTATTGACAAACATGCATACTGCCGAACATAGAACCTCCTCTTTTTTCAAAGTCGGTTAAAACATGCTAAAAATCGTTTCAAGAACTTAAATTGAACTAAACTTTTAATTTCTTTTAATACCTCAATAGAAATACCACGTTCTAAGGGCACCGCTACACTTAACTACTAAAGCCACCTTTACACAGAGCGAGTCTATTGTCCGCTAAATTAAATTCCTCACACACTGACAAATACCCTGGTTTCTTTCACTGCAAATTCCAATATCTCCACTACGGGTTAAGGGTTGACGCAGACGAGCCACCGACTGACTGACGACCTCTCAAGACGGTTAAGAAGGGGTCAGACGGGCAACCTTGGTTGTATACTTAACTTTTAATAATAATAATTATTATTATTTATTTTCAAATCAAGCACTTCAAGAATTAAAATAAATAAATACATAATGCTGGACAATTCACACAGCATTATCTAGCCCCAAGCTAAGCAGAGCTTGTGTTATGGGTACTAGATAACTGATATACATAATATAATACAATACATTTATTTGTTATTGTTTTTTTCTGTGATATATATTTTAATTAATTGGTGTGAAATAAAGTATATTTTATTGTATGGTATAAGCTATTAGATAGAAGAAAGAGCTCAAAAAAAAATTTCCTGTATGTTTGTGATGGGAGTAGAACCCGTTACATTCATATTAGTCAGGATACCACTAGGCTTTAAAGTTGAATGGTACTTGATTTATAACCGATTACCATTAAATCCTCCATTCCTTAACAAGAATCCCGTTTTAAATTTTTAATTAAAGAAAGACCGCACAAGTTGACTTTATTTTAAAAGTATTTATTTAAATTTAATTTAATTTCAAGTGTATTTTAATTAATAGAGGACAATAATTGAGTCCCAACGGATTTGTTTTATGCAAATCCGTTTTTCTTATTAACATAATAGTGTTGGGGTATCGATAGTTTTCTTATCGATATTTTTTACATAAATAAAGTCTTTTTGATCTTTATACTAAAACTTGCTTTAGCCCGCGGATTCTTGCACGTTTTCAAATAAAAAGTACCATATGTGACGACCTCTGTGGCGCGGTGGGCGAAGGTCTGCCTGCGACGCAGGAGGTTGCGGGTTCGATTCCCGCCTCGGGACGGATAAATGTTTGTACGATCTGCAGATATTTGTTCAGGGTGTTCTGGTCGTTTTATATGTATACTAAAAATATCTATCTATGTATTGTATTGTATTATGTATATCAGTTATCTAGTACGTATAACACAAGCTCTGCTTAGCTTGGGGGCTAGATAATGCTGTGTGAATTTGTTCATCATTATTATTATTATATTATCTTATTCAAGCTCTTGGACTACATCTATGCAAAATTTCAATTCGGAGATAACATCGAAAACATCTTATCATCTATCCAAATATTTGCAAATTATTTATAAGTGTGATTTATTTAGAATGAATCATAAAGACAAAAAAAATTGCAAAAATGTATATCATTCAGCAACACACGTATTTTTTACAAAAGTCGCACATGATGTTGCAAGGAGATTTATTATCTATTGAATGGATAGGTATCGAGTTTTTATCGTTTGCGAAATAAATAAAGGTTGTAAAATTTATTGAATTCACCCCTTTTCAAATAAGTTCTAAACGAATGAAAAGCATTCTTCACTTCACCAATTCAGGCCCTTAATGTAAGAGTGAAAAAATCTGTCTGTACATACCCCTTGTACTAAATATGCTAAAACTGGAACACGCACTGCGATAAGCACTCATAAAATACCATTATTGGGGTTAGTAGAAAAACCGGATCAGTTTCACTTCAGGCGACGAATGACGAAGTTTTATGCTTTGTTAATGATTTTTCAATGAAAGATAATAAAAGGTCCACTAGGTTGCTGAAAGAGATCGCTTGTAGCGTCAAGGCCACATGACGACAAAGCGTGCTCACACGATTTTTGGCTCCCCTTTCAGTAGGTATTAATATTTGTATTAAATATATATTTGTACTCTCTTGTGTTCTGTGTGAATGTACAATAACGTGACCAGAGGAAAAAAAATTAAAGATTAGAAAAATAGCTGCTGAAGCAAAAAAAAAACATATAATTCTGGATAGCATCGCAATGCGGTGGGTATCGAAAAAAATTATACAAGGAATTTGGCATTCAAATTGAAATGGGATGTCAGTGACGCACACTCGACGCCAGTAAAACAATTACATCGCAATCCAGTGGGAAAACGGAAAACAATAGGGACAACGGAACCCTAAAACAATCTGGATGGGACGAGATTTGTGAAAAATGGTTTTAACGTGGAAGATTGCGCTTTCTTTATTTGTCTGTTTTTGAGGATATTGTTATCCATCATATTGTTATGTCATTATCATTTAATTCATTCTAGTTTATATTTCAATCAACAATCTTTTAACCGCGGCCTTTATTATCTTGGGTTGAAGTCTCTTCTCAGGTTTCAATCTATCCCCATGCCAATTTTCATTAAGATCCGTTCAGCTATTTAGGCGTAAAACGGTAACAGACAGATACTGGCAGACGAATTATTTAACACTTTATTTTTTCGCAATACACAACAAGTCGTTCATTGACCTTCAGAAATTAATAATTAGGTACCTTATAAAAATATTCCTTGATTTATATCAAGAATCAAGCCGTAGTTTGGTTTAAACCTCCAATAGCTCCAATAAATATATTTAAAATAATTCTAAAAATTAAAAAATTTATATTAAAATAATATGATAGTAAAATTATGGGGGTAATTTTTTGTCAAGTTATTAAAATAAAATTATTAAATCAAGATAAACCTTCAACAATATTAGGAAATCAGAAATGAAAGGGGGCAGATCCTATTTTTATTAATATTGAAGAATTAATTAAAATTCCTTGATTAATGAACTTTTATATTAAATTCTTATCGATACAGCACATCACTAGTGCATTGACTTACACTGTATAGATCTATAGTTATCGGGAATTCCAAGTATTGGGTATCGATAGTTTGGTAAGTATTTGGCGTTTTTGTAACTGCCTACGGACCTCTATCGGTAAAGTCTAGAGACCAGACTAGAGTTAAAGTGCTGAGACTTCCTAAAAGCATTTTACTTCATGATCATCTGGACTGTTATTTATCAGTTGTATTCGTAACACAGGAACCTGATTCTAAAAACAAAACATACTTAGCGATACGAAAACTTTTTAATAATATCCCAAAAATTTTCGTAGAAGATTTACCCAGTGCAAGTAAAGCACTATAAAGCAAAAAGCTAATACTTAGCGATGTTAGAAAATGACGCTGTTTCATTAATTAATAACCTATCAATATTATTAAATAGTTTCATCATCGTCATCAGCTCTTGTCTACCTAGAAAAGTCTATGCGCAGTAGCGAACTGCCCCAGTCCGTAGCCCCTTCTGTGTTTGTCTAATTCGCCTTCAGCATTTTTAAAAGACAATACTCAGATTTAACTGATACCTGACATAATGTAATGTAATTATAATATGCCATCTCAGCCGAACGACTGGCCAAAGATTGGTCCAGCTTCAGCGACTATGAATGATGAAATGGGCAAAGAATGAACTGGGTATGCGATGAAGTGTGAAAAAATAATCAAGTGGAATGATAGGAAAATGATGACATGGGTTGCAAGCAGTCCAGTCCCGGAATAGTGATTCCGGGCCAGGTGCCAACAGTCTTGCGGGTCATCATCATCATCAGCCTATGTTAATCCACAGCTGGACATAGGCCTCCCCTAATGAACGCCATAGCGCTCTGTCTTCAGCTTGACGCATCCAGCATCTGCCTGCAGTCTTTCGTAGGTCGTCATCCCACCTGGCCGGAGCGTCCTACACTACGTTTACCGATTCGTAGTCTCCACTCAAGAACACGTTTACCCCAACGGTTGTCGGTTGATCGCGAGATATGGCCGGCCCACTGCCACTTCAGCTTGCTAATTCTTATAGCTATGTCTTGAGGATAGAGTCCACTAATTGCACTGGCACTTGGCACTGGCGCAACGTTTCCGCCACGTAGCACCGCAAACCCACGTCGATAGCTACACGACACTTAAGGCCATAACGTATGATATTAATTACGGTAATTAAATAGGTTATTATGTGATTAATTATAGGATAAGATTCTCGTTATTTTAGTTGTTAGTTTATACAAAAAAAACAGTTAGGTATATCGGATAACGTTTCTGACACGTTAACTCTTCCAATGATGAACACGGAGCTCGGAGTGGCATCATCTCTGGTGGGACTCTGCCGTTGTTGCTTGGCGCTCTCAGTGTTAAGGTCGAGTATTGTGGTGTCCTGATGATGTCTCGTGGAGAGACGAAACTAGTTGACGTCTTGCTTTGATAGGTATTTTTTCATTTTGTAGTTGGCGTCGTTTTCTTCTACAACGCGGACTACATTTTATTAGAACTTATCGGAGAAGGTTTTTTCGCGGAATTGTTACTAAATATTTTCATCCATATATTTTTTTAAATAACCTATAGTCAATTTTGAGCCAAAATCGGTTAAAATTAAACAATACATAACACACACGCTACACGAGACAAGACGAACCTATAAACCTCCTTCTTTTTTCGAAGTAGGGTAAAAAGACATCTGGTTCCAATTCTAGAGCGGGGGTCAATCTAGACCGATAATGACCGTTCGAGATTTAACGGAACGAATCACGTTCGTGACGATATCGATTAGTACGACAACGCTCGTAAAAGGGCCACTTTAGTGACAATTGTGAGCGCTTCGATGATTCCTTGTGTCAATTGAATGTCTTTTTTGTGTGGTTCTCAAACTTTATGGTACTCTTCACACACTATGTCAGTAACCGACTGTGAAAGAGTCTTACAGCCGGTTTTTCACTCGCTTGTTATAATTTGACACTAGTTAAAACTTTTGTTAACCTCTAGTGTGTTTAACTTGTGTGTGGAGAAAACAAGACTTGGTTCGTAAAACAAATAAACCAAACTTAATCAGAATAATAAAACACTGTTTTAACCGGATTGATCGCGTATATTTTATATTTTGTTTATAACCTGACGTTTCGGAGGCTTTTCAGCTTCCATGGTCACAGGCAAACTGAGGTGACATTTGTCTTTACAAGTAATTTGAATTTTACATATCTACCGTCAATTATACAACTTTAATTATAACGTTTCGTATGTACGCAGTAATCACTAACAGTGTCTTGATGGGTTGTAGCTATGGATTGCTGGGTGTGGGACCTGACTCGATGTAGGACTGGATCCCAAGCGGCAGGTACTCAGAATCAATAATAGGTTAATCAGAATAAATGCTATTATATGCTACATTAGTGCTTTGTATAGGAGTGTAGTCCTTTTGCGTAGAGCTCTATTTTGTATTTTTTTTTGGTTAAAATACAAAATCGAGCTTTACGCAGCCTATGTTACTCTCCATCCTTTCAACTAACTCTATGCCAAAAATCAAGTCGATTGGTTGCTTAATTAGGGCGTGAAGGACGGACAAACAAACAAACACACTTTTGCATACATAATATTAGTTAGCGACGCGTGACCCGAGAGCTGGTCAGTATCTGGCGCAGCGCATTGCCATACAGCGGGGCAATGCAGCTAGCGTCTTGGGCACGCGCGCGACTGGTATTGATATGGATCAGTTGAGCTACCTGTAGATTGTTTTCAACAGTCTGCAGTTAGCTCAGTTGTTTCAATTGTAAATACTAGTTTTAATTTAATTCTATTATTTGATTGTTATTTTCTTTGTTAGGAATGTAATACTATTGAAGATACAATACAATACATTTTTGGCTTCATTTAGTAAATAAAGAAAATAAAATTTATGCGCCACTAGTGGACAGTTAATAACAAGACAATCTTAAATTTCTAGTCCCTCAAAACTTTGAGCACCGCTAAGCCATCAACGTGCGTAAGTGTCCTGATTGGACAGAATTGACTGTCGCTCGTTACGGTACGACCAATATAGGGGTCGGACTATGTTTATGGCATAGGTTAGGTCGATTTAGATAGAACATCGTGTGCACGATGATCTAAATTCAATTTATTTTATCCTCTAGCGGATAAAAACGGTTTTTGCACTCAGATATCGAAGAGCAAAAATACTCTTTCCTCGCTGAGGTGGGATGAAAAGTTACGTGTTGCACTCGAGTGCAAAGATTTTTTACCTCGTGCTCTTTTGGTTCCCTCGCTACGGTCATGATTCAATTTTTAAATCCTTCGCTTGCTCGGTCATCAAAATTGAGCAAGCGGTTAAAAATCAACTTTGCAGTCTTGTATGACAAATAACTATTATACTAGCGGTCCGCCCCGGCTTTGCACGGGTTTATTCGATTGCCTATGTTCATCAAGGATAATGTGGGATTCTAATGGTGAAATAGTTTTTCAAATCGGTCCAGTAGTTTCGGAGCCTATTCAATTCAAACAAACAAACAAACTTTTCACTTAATAATATTTGTGTAGACAAGGTTCCGCTCACGGCTTAGCATGCTATTAATTGAAGTCTCAAATTGAACGGCAGATAAAAATAAAACTATCAATAAATAATGCTGGACAATTCACACAGCATTATCTAGCCCCAAGCAGAGCTTGTGTTATGGGTATGATAACTGATATATATAAAACAATACATAGATAGATCATTTCTTGTTACACATAGAAAACTACCTATTTTCCAGCATTATTATTATTATTAAAAACAACAATGTTATGACAAAAGTCTTGTATTACCTCTAAAAATTAAGACGCCGACAGTCGAATTGAAGTTCTTTTTTCCCGAGATTAATTAAAAGCGAATATGCACGCAGAGAAGGATTCAGTGCATATCGAGAATCGAACCTGAAACCAAAGCTCCAACTACTGAGACAACACACGCAAAGTCCCGGAACTAGTAAATTTACTTATCACTCTACACATCTAACTAAACTAGTGTTTAGTGATGTTACGCTGATGATAATCCGGCCAAAACTTAACCGGATAGTTACTGGTCGAATTAAATTAAAAAATACTGTCGGTTTTCAATAATAAATGACACATTTAGTCTTAATATTTAGATTCCAGAGGTTATAAGATTTTTTGTCTGTTTGTAAACTCCAGAGACGTCCAGCCTGATTCTGAAAACAGTTACAGGTTTTTTTTTTCAATATCTATCTAACCTCTGCATCAGACGCAAATCACATTTAACAGTGACGCATTTTTGGTACAATGGTTCATTTATTGGTAAAATGTACTTTAATTACGTCAAATAGTTTAAAGGACACTTAAAATATTGATAATTTTGACATTCTAAACTGTGAAAAAACCACGACTTCAGACGTGCTTAAATCTGATTTACTTATGTAGGTGCGCGGGGTTTTAGGCAATAAAAATGTTGTTGATATACTTATCAACAACATTTTTATGCTACTGTTTGTTACGCTAGGGCGCGAAATCTGTTAGGTGGGCGGTTTAGCAATTACCAAGAAGAAAATAAACGATTTTTGCGCCCTCTTTGGTTCTACGCCGTTGCCGGGGCCCCCTGTCACCCTGACCTAGTTACGGCACTGGATAGAAAGCCTGCCCCCCACAGGCACGTTTTGATCGCGCGGTAATATCGCATGCGTTATTGCGTTAACTGTTTTCAGTACGTTTTGTATTAGGACGCATAAGAAGACGTCTTTGGGTAAGAACTTTACCAACGAAGAAAATTACAATCAAATAATAGAATTACTTACCTGTAGATTGTTTGCAACAGTCTGCAGCTAACTCAATTCTTTCATTTGTAAATAATAGTTTTAATTTACGCATAAGATCTTATACACTGCTGCGATATTAAAGTATAGCGAGTAATACAACAACGCATTGCGATATTATCGCGCGATAAAAACGAGCATGTGGGGTAGAAACATGTTTTTTACCGCTTACTGGATACTAACTAAAAATAACTATACAAATATATATGAATCACTAAAAATAACTATATAATATAACGGATAACTATCTAAAAAGCCGGACGAAACATCCCTGATCCGTATACTCTTGGAGACGGTAATAGGCGTCGACACCTTAATGGCATAATGTCCAAAGTTTGGAAGCTCGCCGCAGACAAGTCCTGATGAGTTCACGTTAGTGCTTCTGCCGGCATCAGGCAGGAGGGTATAAACCTTTAACTATCTTTTAGCTTCGGTCTCTCCAAAACCGGAGATAAGATTTGTAAAAGTGATAGTATCATCGTGTCATAATATCCGAGATTGTTTTTTGTTGTTATATGCGTACCTAACCAAAGTGTGCCTATCTGGGGTATATCCCGGGGTAAGGTATCGAGGTTACGGGAATCAAACCCGCAACCTCCTGCGTCGCAGGCGGACCTTCACCCACCGCGCCACAGAGGTCGTCAATACATACACTGCGGATTAAGTAATATTCAATATACAGACATCACCTTCGACTCTCATAGGTTTAGTTTTCATTTTACACCAAGAAGCATGTGAATCCGCGTGCAAAAGATATACCATAAAGGGTATTTCCTGAGGCTCACACATCATCCTATTTAGATAGCAAAACATACAGTAGGTCGGGCAGATTGCGCTGAATAATGACGCGCATCAATCAGAGGGTAGGTACGAAACGTAACTTGGTTCTGTTCGTTGGTTATGATCATTTAATAAAGCGTTTGTTTCTCTATGAGTGGCGTGATGTCCTGTTCGTCCCAGTGGGACGTATGGTATTTTAATAGACAGAATTAAAATTATGCCCCGTTCGTCCCACCAATCGTCATCGATCGGTGACAAACGGATGAAGGTTAGTTTTTGATGTTTTTTGATTTATGACAAACAAACGAACAGACGATTTCGGAGAATGCTCCCAGGAACTACATGACCTGATTCCACCATCCCCCTTCCACTCCAGGACAAGCAGACGCACAGCGCATTACCAACCCTACTTGGTGGATATACCGTCCACACGTCGGACTCGCGCATGAAGGGTTCCGTACCATTATCTATAAAAACGGAAAAAAATCACGTTTGTTGTATGGGAGCCCCATAAATATTTATTTTATTCTGTTTTTAGTATTTGTTGTTATAGCGGCAACACAAATACATCATCTGTGAAAATTTCAACTGTCTAACTATCACGGTTCATGAGATACAGCCAGGTGACAGACGGACAGACGGATATCGAAGTCTTAGCAATCAGGTCCCGTTTTTACCCTTTGGGTACGGAACCCTAACAATAATACTAGCATTAATTTTTCTCGCAGACCAAACCGTGGGCAGAAGCGAGTGACGTAATAAAATAGACAATCATTTGAATTTTTTATTCATCTCTAACAAATGAATGACTGCGCATTTTACTCACAATCTAATTACTGTGTGAACTTGGAGTAATCAGGAGTAAGCTATAGCTTTGCAAGTATGAACTGAACAGATCCACGAGTTCGGTTACTCACATCGTTGTCGCTCCCTCCCTACGCAAATTACCAATTACACCCCAGAGTCGAGGGTACCAAAAATTATAGGAACTCTGAAATACCAGAAGAGTGACTATGTGTCTTCTAGACCTTCGTGATACATCGTCGGCAACATCGTCTTTTTCCATGTAATGAGGTTGTGGTCAAACGAAGGTCTGTACTGAATGAAAAATTACGAAATTGTCATCAGTGTCATCAATCGAACGTTTGCGTAGTCCGACAAGATACATACACAGCCCTCTACTTTACCTGTGCCTTGAGTTGTGTTCCTGATATTGTTCATCGTCGAGAACTAAGAAAGTTCACCTGTAAGATAACGCTAAAACCACCCATACGGCATTGACATAAGTCCTACTTTTAATGCTCTTTGCCATACAATAGCAAATTACGAAGGTGATTCAAAAATAAAAATATGCTTGTATTATGTAACAATTATATTATTAGATGTTGACTTGTTATTTAAATATTTTATAAGGATTCAGGTATTTTTTTAAAAATATAATTAACAATTTAGTAATTTGAAAATGAATAGTGACCCCAGAAAAACTAATTTGCATGCCTAGACTAAGGCAATACATGTACGGTACCTACCTATTCTATAATCAAGACCATTGTGACCCGTATGTGCAAATAAATGATCTGTATTTTTGTAAAAAAAAAAAAAAAAGGTTTTGAAATGTCACATAGTGCGCAGGGCTTGCATTACCTTATCCCATCTTCTCCCTTCCACCATAGGCCACCAGCAAACGCACAGAAAAATACCTGGTCGATATACAACAGTGTCGGATCGAAAAATTCTGCTCATTATAAGCACAGCCAAAGAGTGGAATGAGCTTCCAGCGTCTGTTTTCCCGCCCGAATACAATCTTGGAGTCTTCAAATCCAGGGTGAATAAGTTCCTTCTGGGAAAGCGTCCTCTATACGCCACATCATCACTTATTCAAGTGAGATGGTGGCCAAACGCTTCATCATCAGCCTATAGTAGTCCACAGTTGGACATAGGCCTCCCCTAATGAGCGCCATAGCGCCCTGTCTTCAGCTTGCCGCATCCAGCATCTGCCAGCAGTCCTTCGCAAATCATCATCCCACCTGGTCGGAGGGCGTCCTACACTACGTTTGCCGAGTCGCAGTCTCCACTCAAAAACACGTTTACCCCAGCGGTTGTCGGTTACTCTCGTGATATGACCAGCCCACTGCCACTTCAGCTTGCTAATCCTCTGAGCTATGTCGATAACCCTCGTTCCAAACGCCAAACGTTTGACCATGACTAACTTTAAAAAAAATGATCTGAAGCAAAATATCCATGTTAATATAATGTATTGTATATCAGATATCTAGTACCCATAACACAAGCTCTGCTTAGCTTGGGGCTAGATGATACTGTGTGGATTGTCGAGCGTGTTTTTATTTATAGTTTGCTCACTTTACTCTATTAAAGCTCTAACGAAATGACCAGAGAATGATGCAGCTTTTTTCACGTATATTGTATTTGTAATTTTTATCTATTGCTTTGAAACGTACCTACTTTTTTAGGGTTGAATAAAAACTATGTTTATACCGCGGCTCAGCACGGGATAAATAGAAGCGTATATTTATTCCAGGTGTAGAGATCTGATGACCGTTAACCACAATTAGATGAACATTGGCTCGCTACTGTTCAAATATCGCAAAGCAGCATACCGCCCGCCAACGGCCCCAGATCAACTGGCATTCCGCTCCGGGCTTGCCTGACACCCACGTCATCTGACTGTCTGTCACCCGTCAATGACGTATGACAGTGACAGCTTGCTTGGCGATATAAGGACACACGAGATAGTGTATGTATGCATGGCATCTAGTACCTGCGCTACACTACGCCAGGTCTAGAACTTATATCGGTGTAAAATTTCATTCCGATCTGTTCAGTAATTTTGGCGTTAACAAGCATCCATTCATTCAAAACATCGCATTTACAATATCAACACTTTCACTGGCCACGATGCACATGTTGATCTGTTTGTCCCTGGCGATGCAGCGCGGCGGGCGGCGGCGCGTCACTTCCGGTTGCACTATAGACTGGGCAGTGAATGTGTTAACGATGTGATGAATATTCTTGTCAAAACTAAATTTAAAGAACCTATCTAATAATAACAGTAAACAAATGTTTACAATTTTAATGCTTCTATTTTAGTTCTTGTCTTTATCTTAGATTCGTCTTCGCATATTTTACTACCGCCATCTATGAGCCGAAACACGAAACAACCCAAAACAACAAGTATAAAGTAAAAACAAGAGTAGAACCAAATTCTAAAGTTAATTAAGCCCGTTATCGTATATTACCCGGCTAGGATTAACTGGGGTTGAGTCGCGGTTAAAGTCGAGACTTGATGTTAGTCGTTACTGTCTTGAGTTTGTGACACGCAATATCACGTAGCGACACATTATGTAATGAGTTGTTTTTTTATAAAACTTATACGGACAAATTTGTGAACACTCATTATCGCGTTGCTAAACATGCCAGAAGACGCCTAGTGAGCGAGCGCTGTCTCGAAAAATATATATTATATAAAAAGATAGTTTTTTTTTTATTTTTATGCTTGCAAAAGTCCTTATATCTGCTACCTTAGTTACTTGTAGAACGCAATAAAATAATAAAAATA
Source organism: Eupithecia exiguata (assembly GCA_947086465.1). Lineage (NCBI taxonomy): Eukaryota > Metazoa > Arthropoda > Insecta > Lepidoptera > Geometridae > Eupithecia > Eupithecia exiguata. The sequence continues at coordinate 2,104,356 of OX352251.1, forward strand.
CGAAAATGTTTAAATATCGCGTCACTTTCCACCTGAACATGACGTTTTCTTAGCAGGTCAGTCAACGTGGCCATTTTAAAACACCCCTAAGATTGCAATCAGCTGGTCAGTTCAGTTCTCGTGAGTGCTCTTCGTCGCTCATTGGCTCTATTTTGATGACGAATAAATAAAACAAAAGAAATTTAACCATTGACCTTATTTTTTTTTGAACCATTGACCTACGAAAAAAGTACGAGTGCTAATCTCACGAATTCTTCTGAAACTGAATTGACCAGCGGGCATTTTTAACTTCACCCACATTCCAACTTCGCGTGCAACATGCGGAGCACCGCAATATACCACTGTCGGCGACAGAGCAATCTTCAGCGAAAGAGAGTTACTTAAATATTAGAAGATATTATACTCAGTGGAAAATGTGTAGTAGGTACAACTTTATAATAATGCATATTTTATGATTCAGGACCTGACATTACTGTAGTAGCATATAGAGACTGCAGTTTAAAAATAAAACCGGCTAAGTGCGATTCAGACTCGCGCACGAAGGGTTCCGTACTATTATCTATAAAAACGGCAAAAAAATCACGTTTGTTGTATGGGAGCCCCCTTAAATATTTATTTTATTCTGTTTTTTAGTATTTGTTGTTATAGCGGCAACAGAAATACATCATCTGTGAACATTTCAACTGTCTAAACTATCACGGTTCATGAGATACAGCCTGGTGACAGACGGACAGCGGAGCCTTGGTCCCGTTTTTACCCTTTGGGTAAAACAAAACCTAAAAAGGCGTAGTTCCGCGTGCTATGAGAATAGGATGGAACCATGTCATGGTAAATATTTTAGAACATCTCTGGTAGGCACCTACTGTTTTTAGTACAACTCGCGCGTTGTCAAAATGGCATGGGACCTCAAAGTAATGCAATCACTTGACTTGACTACAGAAAGCGAAGGTTACGTCGCTGGACTTCATGACCGCACTCGATATGATATTTTTTTAGGGGGGAAAAACGGAATAAGAATAAACGAAGAGGGGGAATTCTGGACGTTTTAAAACTAGGTTTCCAGATCTCTCTTGAATTTTTTTTTTGTGGATGGAAAAAACGGATTAGAAAATATTTCACTTTCCATCAGGTGAGATTGTGGTCAAACGATATAGACCTTCTATTGACTATATATAAAATAACGTAGAGGGGGAATTCCGGACTTTTAAAATTAAGTTTCCAGTTATCTCACTCAAGAGCGATTTGTCAAGGGGGTAAAATAAATAATTATTAATACTATTTAACGGGTATTTATCGCGTTTATTTACCTATTTTTCCCAACGTTTCGACAGGTTTACACACTGCCGTGGTCACGGGATGACTCAAAATAGTATTAATAATTATGTGTTCAGATCGCGTAAGCTTATAAATATTTAGTAAAATAAATAAATAAATAAATAGTGCTGGACAATTCACACAGCATTGTCTAGTCCCAAGCTAAGCAGAGCTTGTGTTATGGGTACTAGATAACTGATATACATAATATAATACAATACATAGATAGATATTTTTTTATATACATAGAAAACGACCAGAACACCCTGAACAAATATCTGCAGATCGTACACACATTTGTCCCGAGGCGGGAATCGAACCCGCAACCTCCTGTGTCGCAGGCAGACCTTCGCCCACCGCGCCACATCGGTCGTCAGAGCAGAGAAATGGAATAAGCATCTTAAACAACTGTTCTAAAAATTTAAATTTCTGGCATTAGTTTTAAGTTTTGGCGGTAAAAAACGAGTATTTTCCACGCTTATGTTCTAGACATTTGTAGAGTGGTGCGCTATTTGCCTAGACGACTCTAATTTTTCTTGTCGTCGGTGAAATTTCAAATTGTTCAAGCCTTTTTTTAAGTCGAGGCTTTAAAATGATAGACTTAATATTACTCGTACGGAATTTGGCGTTTTATCGAATATAAAAAAAATCTTGTGGTCTTGTCCAGCATTATTTATTACTAGCAACGCCTCGCGGTTTCACCCGCGTAGTTCCCGTTCCCTGGGGAATTCCGGGATAAAATAGCCTATGTCCTAATCCAGACTATAATCTATCTCTGTGCCAAATTTCATTCAGATCCGTTCAGCCGTTCCGGTGTGATAAAGGAACAAACATCCATCCATCTATCTATCCATCCATCCATCTAAACTTTCACGTTTATAATATTAGTGAGATAAGTGTTTTAGACAAAGTTTCGGTTTCCTGTCTAATTCTAATAAAAATAAATGAAATTGGAAAAGTGTTTGACCACCAGTGGACCGAATCGGTTGAATTGAGAAAATAATATATTAAATTGCCCTTATAAGTCTGCATTTAGCTCTATTGTTTCAATTGTAAATATCTACTAGTTCTAATATGTTTCAATTCATTAATTGTCATTTACTTCATTAATAAAGAATCAGATTATAAATTAAATTCACATAAGGTTGTCGACTTCTCGTTTTTATCTCGTCATTTTTATTATTACTAAGAATCCGCTGTTCGTCTGTCCGTCTGTCACCAGGCTGTATCTCATGAACCGTGATAGTTAGACAGTTGAAATTTTCACAGATAATGTATTTCTGTTGCCACTACAACAAATACTCAAAAACAGAATAAACTAAATATTTAAGGGGGCTCCCATACAACAAACGTGATTTTTTTGCCTTTTTTATAGATAATGGTGCGGAATCCTTCGTGCGCGAGTCCGACTCGCACTTGGCCGGTTTTATTTATTGTATAGTTTTACTCAATTCCTTCTCCTCTGGTCCTTCCCTCTGCTCTTCACTGAAAACCAGCGCTGGTTGAACATCTGAGTATACCCAGCACAATCCTGAGCGAAGGCGATATTTGCCATAAACGCTGCCACGCACAAAATGAACTAACTTTGTTATTTTAAGTAGCATTTAGTAACATAGTTTTATTGTGTGAAATGGTGTTTTTGAGATTTCATGATAGAAAACTGCACCTCTTCGTAATGGAAACCAAAATACCAAATCAAATTTAAAAATAATAAAAAATAATATCAAGTCAAATCTACAACTAAATAACAAAAAAAACCTATAGTAGTTTTTAGGCAAATAAAAATATCTTCTATTCAATTACTTTTAACTGGCGACGTATTCATGAAAACAGACCCTTAAATTGTTATTTATTTGTAAAATGTAATGAGTTTCTGTAATATTACGAATGGTTGGTACTTTTTTTGATCGGTACAATTTATTTTACTGTCTTGCAACAATGCCTAGAACTATTTCAACGAAAATAAGTTAATAGATAATCATCACAGCATCATTCTCTATCACTCCCAAAATAGCAATAACATTTTTATTGAATTTTTTATGATTATAAATATAAACCATTCTCTTTTTCTATCTAGTGCCCATAACACAAGATCTGCTTATCTTGGGGCTAGATAATGCTGTGTGAATTGTCCGGCATTATTTATTTGCCGATTAATTTTTTGTCTCGAGACAATAATAAAAAAATGGCGTCTTAGTATTTTTTTATTCCTTAAATTCTTTATTGTACACAAAAAACATGATACCTACATAAAGTTAACAATTAATGGTAATGAATGTACAAAGGCGAGCTTAACCCTAAAAGAGTTTTCTTACAGCAAACCTAAGGGTATAATGAGCAATAATGAAATGCGTGTGGATAGATATGAGTGTACATACAACATTTTTTTATTGAAATAATGTGAAAAAAATTACTTTGTAGGTCGACATTGGAATTTTTACCTAGCAATATTTGTGATATTTTGTTTAAAGGTGGTTTAACATCCAGACACACTTCCAGTGTGTTATTTTCATTCATCAAAAATCATACAAAAAGAACTAAAGATCAAAGTTTCTGTACAGAACTCTACAATTATACAAGGTGTAAAAAACTAAAAGACCATCTGGGGCAGGGTTCAGCTTCGAACCCAGAGCATGGGAAAAAAATATATTATAATACCTAAATTATAGTACCACTAGACTGATGCCTGTGCTTGTTGATTTAAAAGGCATACGTAGTTATTTAAATACCCTTTAAAACACAAAACACCTTCGTCGTGACATCATCGGAGCGGGGTATGTGATTTAGATTCAGTAGGTATTGCATTTTCTTCAGCTCTATGACAATAAAGCACATGCATCGGCTATTGCCTAGTCAGTGATCATTTTGTTTTTATAAATTTTTACGAAGACTAGATTTTTTCTAGATGTCGGTTTTTTTAAATATTTTTCCCGTGTTCTGTTATTGTAACTCCCCCTGAAAGTATGCTCCTTAATTTTTGTTACACCCTGTACCTTAAACGCAAAATATTTTATTGTTATATTATAAATGAACTTTCTATTGTTAAATATAAAATATTTAAAACCAGATGGCACAGCAGGTGGCCGGTGAATTACAGGAAAAAACACCTTGAGCGTAACTCATTAAGTCTCAAAGTCGAGAGCTTATTACGAACGTGAGCATAAAGTTTTAAATCTCGTTTGTAATGACATCTTTTATAGATCGAGAGCTTGCAGGTTGAGATTTATATTACCTACTGGTAGGTTTTTTTTGAGATTTTAAAAAGAAAATTACAGATAAAGAATAGAAAACAAACTAGTAGTATTACAATTGAAGCTGTTGATGTTAAAAAGCTTTTGATTTACAATTTCTTTCATATTTTATGTAGGCATCTCAGTATTTAAGTTCGTGGATAAGTCCATATTTAAGAAACGAAATAAGTTCCCAAAAGCTTTCGATTTCTGCGGGACTCGAACCCGCGCCCCACCGTCAGTATGGGTGTGCTCTAACCAACCAAGACAGAGTCGGTTCCATCGAAAATCTTTGGAACCTCTTACGGACTGTAGCGCCGGTAGTTCCACCTACAGGCGTAACATTAAGGTTTATCCCCCGCCGAAATCGAAAAATTTTGGGAACTTATTTCATTTCTTAGATGTACCCAGAGTGCTATATACATTATAGTTGTACGGGTACAGCATTATAACGAAAAAATCATTTTTTTTTTAAATTTAGGTACTTAAAATTTGATCTTGTCACTAAAACCTCCTTAACTCCTGCTCTACACCAAAGCTCATCAGCTTTCGGGAGAAAAAGTCTCGTATATTCTCATTTTCGTGTTTTTTCCACAACGCCTTGTAATTTCGTTATTATTGCAGCGATGTAAATTACCCTGGCCCTAACATGATTAAGTTTTTTTTACAAAAAATGACTTATTTTTCTTCTTGAAAAATTTATATCATCTACAAAGGGTTCTTAAATCCTTTCATTTATTTTTAATTTTAATCAGTGCGATACTTTTATGGACGGTAATTAACATTTTCACTGCCCACGACCTACATGGACGTCTTCCACCAGTTCCAGCTGCGGCGCGACGCTGGGCAGAGAAGGCGACACGCAGCGGCGGCAGTCAATGATCATACAGGCATATATAGGCATTAATTGAAATAAAATTAAAAATTCAGCAAAAAAAAATTCGTTTGCGGCTCGGATTCTTCACTAAATATTAATCTGTGGCAGCAGGTGAATAACCTCCTTGAGTATTGAGCAATAACTTGTTAACACCCTGTATAGGTACATACATACAAGGTGCTACAAAACATGTGCACCTAATAAGCCAAAGGGAATCCAAATCCCGGGAGTTCAACTTTATATCAACCGTGGAATTTTAAATATTTTTTTTGTTTCCTGTAAAAAAACTAACAAAACCTATAAAACGGTAGTTTCCAACGTTTGATAGCAGCTCGTAACGGGAGGTCTATCTATCTACAGGGGTCTTAGGATTTTGACATACTGAGAGAAAACATCTTCGCATTCTAAATCCTATTACTAGTCATAGTAACTGTGTAAATAAATACGTTTATTACCAACGAAAATTATCATTAGGTATTATTAAAAAAAAATATCTGAGCGTCTGGTCGAAGCGACGCGTGACCCGAGAGCTGGTGAGTATCTGGCGCAGCGCATCAGTATTGCCATACAGCTTGGCAATGCAGCTAGGCGTCTTGGGCACGCGCGCGACTGGTACCTATTGATATGGATCAGTCGAGCTACCTCTAGATTGTTTCAGTTAACTCTGTTGTTCCAATAGTAAATACAACTTCTAATTTGTATCTATTATTTTATAGTAATTAAGAAAAATATAATAATATAGTCATTTGTATCAAATAATATCATCATCATCAGCCTATATCAGTCCACTGCTGGACATAGGCCTCCCCTAATGAGTGCCAAATAATAATAATATAATACATACAAATTACTAAATTATTTTTTCGTCAACCCAATACGTCACTGAAACTAATTTTCCGGGGTTTTTCCTTTATGTATGAAACTGTAATAAAATATTGTAGTTTAGTAACAAAGAAAATTACAATCAAATAATAGAATTAAATTAAAACTAGTATTTACAATTGAAACAATGGGGCTAACTGCAGACTGTGACAAACAATCTACAGGTAGCTCAACTGATCCATATCAATACCAGTCGGAAGTGTGCCCAAGAAGCTAGCTGCATTGCCCCGCTGTATGGTAATGCTGATGCGCTGCGCCAGATACTCACCTTAGCTGCAAATAGCACAAGACACTCCGTAACATAGATCAATAGATATTTTAAGCTTCGCGTAAGATTATAAAGAAAAATAAAATAACCTCTCTCAGTGTGCCTAAAACCCATCCTTCCTAAAGAGCTCGTACCAACCCAAGATCGGTGTTCGCAATTCCATCGCGAACCCTAAATTACGGTACGGAACCATTAGGGGGTTCCGTTTGTGTGATGTCGATTGATATTTATTTAGTTCGCTTAAAAGGGTACGCCAATTGCTGAGGAAATTCAAATTCTTTCGTATTTCGGTTAATATGAATAGCTATAGAAAACTATAATATTGAAGAAATTGTTGGATATCAGAATTGACGTAACGTAGAGACCACCAGGGGTCCTATTCTGCTAAATGAATCGCTTTACTATGACAATGGTATCGTCGCGATTTCACCACCATAGACACGTTTTGGTTTCTACCTTAGATGAAGGAAACTACAGATGGAGGGTCGCACGTTAGGTGTCAATGTTGTAATTGTAACCAATAGGCTATTTGACTATATTAAAAATAAGTTTCAAATTGTTTTCGTCCTAGTCAGTGACAGCGTAACAAAGCGTAATCAGGTGATTTTTACTAAAAATATGCTACTTTAAGTAAAAAAACGGATTAAATTTACACATTTTTTGATATATGATCACGTGACCGAAAACGCTCTGCGTTTGGTTGGTTCGCTGGTGACGTCACACTGTCACAGATTACGATGTCAATGAGTCCTTCTTGATAAGTGTGGTGTGGCGTGTGACGTCATTCCTCAGAGCACGGAGCCATGACAGAGATTATCGTTTTGACGCGCCATTATTTTATTCAAACTTAAAATTAGTTAATACGACTGGCCTTGAAGAAGTATTAATTACACTTTGCATTATTTTTATCTGACAATATGTTAGAATTATTTCCCAGTAGTAGTCAAGTAGCCTAGTACTAATCTCCCCGTGCAAAAGCCGCGTACACAATATCTGGAGTTTCTTGCATCTAACTAAAGATTCTACGTGGCAATTCTACGATGATACCATTGTCATCGTGAAGCCATATGTTAGCGGAATTGGGTCACCGGACGACGAAACTGTCGATGTAATTGAACAAAATAAACGTTTAATCATATTTTCTACACTTCATTTTATTTATACCAGAAAGATTTCTTTTTTTAATTCTTAACATAGTCCTTTATCATGGCGTATTAGTGCATTTTCTGAATTGTAGAGAATCTCGGAGCACCACAACACAAGTCATTGCATTTTCCGTATAAAGAAGTGCAAAGAAACCTCTAGCTAGTTAGAGCACCACCAATAGACAGTACTTAGTGTCGATTAATGGTCTACACATGGTCTTATTGTCTGGAGATTCTCTTGTCGCCACAATGAGACTGATTGATTCTCTTGTATAGGCATCGACGACAGTGGCAAGCGGAGCGTATCTGGGTGTTAATTTTTATCATACTACAGCACTATACGCTAGCATTACTTGAATTTATTTTGCAGGATAAATATATAAAATAATATATATAAAATAATAGACCTACTGATTCTCTATACAACTGCAAAAGAATCATCCAAATCGGTCCATAAATGACAGAGAAATCAACTAACATACATAAAAAAGCAGCAATGCAAAGGTTGCCTGGAAGGAATCGCTGCTAAGCGATAAGGCCGCCCATTGTACTATTATGTTTAATGTTTATATCTGTTTCTTTTTGCTTTATTTTGTGGTGTACAATAAAGAATTTTGTATTGTATTGTATAAAAAAAACATAAAAATCATACAGCCGAACGTAGGAACTTCTTTTTTTTGGTCGATTAAAAACAGCCAATCAGTGGCGAACTAGTATGAATTAACAGTTTATTGTACTAAAAATTTACATAAAACCAAATCTTATATCTAAATAAAATATACAGTACTAAAGGCGACCTTATCGCGGAGATCGATTTCTCCCAGGCAACCTTGATATTTATATGAGTGATACACTAACAAAATAGGGTACATGCGAATCGACCAGCTGTCATTGGGACTTTTGAGTGGTCGTAGAATAAGCGACAAGCGTAGCGGGTAATGTGCTATTAGTCTTTTTACCAAATTCCATTAGAAATAGTCCAGCCGCCGAGAGCTTTCCTTTTTATTTCCTTCGTTTGTATGTAAAGAGCGTTGACTAATGAGTTCACAATACTCCCATAAATAGTGTAGCGGCGCGACTGATCAGAACTTTGTCTTTTACGTCGAAACTTCGTCTTTTTGTGGCCGCCACTTGGTCTTTTTGGTCGCAACTTCGTCTTTTTGTCGCGGCGTGTAGCGATTTACTGTCGCGCGTGTCAGCGAAGTCGCGATCTGGCGTCAATTGGCTATTTGCGTCTTTGATGTGGAAAGCTGTGGACAAGTGGGCAGTAAGTATTTTGTAGATAGGAATTATTTCGGAGAGAGAAGCTTACATCGAGAACAGTGTGACGTGGTGGGCTACTGGTGATAATGCTGACCAATTTTTAACAGCCTCTTCTCGCCCCAAAGTAAGCATACCATGTCTTTTTAGTATAGTTGTATTATGTATCCTTTTGTTTTTTTTTGTTTGATAATTTTTCGTTAACTGTTTTTTTGAATGTGCTCTAACAACTATTTGTCTTATATCTTTTTTTTTTCCAAACCTAGGTTGCCTGGAAGAAATCGCTTTCAGCGATAAGGCCGCCTATTGCACTGGTTATCATAATTTAGATATAAGGTTTTTTTTTTTAAAGTGCAATAAAGTATTCATTCATTCATTCTTCATTATTTCTTTAACGAACGATTATTGAATTGCGGGGGGTACCCATTACCAATACCAAAATTAAAAATTTAGACTTGGCGCCTTCACGAACGTGTTTGTGATGATAGGCAGGACCTGCAGTTCACGTATTGTCACTAATTTACCAATAACCCTGTATACTTAGATACGAATCAAAGCGCTCTTGATTCATTGCGATAAAGGTAGTGGTACAAATGACAACACTTGCCAAATACATACCAGCAATCAGTTTTAACCCTAAAACACAACCGCCTTCGTGAGACCCCTGCAATCTTCAGCTTGCAATAACGGCGTAAGAGCTCATTTCAGAGCACTTACGTTACATGTGTCTCGTTTGACACAATATGTCGTGGTCCTCAGACGGAGGGCCTCTACGGGTCTCTAAGGGCCTCTCAGGGCCTCTCAGGGCCTCTTAGGGCTATCGAATGGCAAAGGGTTTGCTGCAGGTGCGTTTTTGAAGAGGAAAGAAGTGACTGACAATCGTTATTGGGGGCATCCTGGTATAAGGGATTTGGGTAGTCCGTGAGTGCTTTTTTAGGGTTCCGTACACAAAGGGTAAAAACGGGACCCTATTACTAAGACTTCGCTGTCCGTCTGTCCTTCTGTCCGTCTGTCACCAGGCTGTATCTCATGAACCGTGATAGTTAGACAGTTGAAATTTTCACAGATTATGTATTTCTGTTGCCACTATAACAACAAATACTAAAAAACAGAATAAAATAAATATTTAAGGGGGCTCCCATACAACAAACGTGTTTTTTTTGCCGTTTTTATAGATAATGGTACGGAACCCTTCGTGCGCGAGTCCGACTCGCACCTGGCCGGTTTTATTTAACGAAATGTTTTTCAGCACTAAGACAAGTCAAATTTTATTAGATTATGGGAATCACCTTTTTATCTCCTTGCAGGAGATAAAAAGCCAATGAAGTGCTTTTCAGCACCTGCGTCCAGCAGTGGACCAATATAGGTTGATGAGCTGAGGTGAGCATACTTCAAGAATAGATGCAACTTGTAGTGTGATGAAACATCGGTAGGTAAGGTACCTAGGTGTTACGAAAAGGGTTTTAAATCTAAATCTTAATTTGCATTTCACACGTAAAGATCCGCCATTGGGTCGAGTTAGTGAAGATTTGCCCGCAAATAACCGAAACATGGCACAAAAGCTCGCAGTGTCCTATTTTCTACGAATATACAGGATGATTCGAGGAAAATTATATAAGTAGTAAACGAGATAATGAAAGTCTCCGCCCAGTGGATCAGTTAGAGCTGAAAGTATAAAGAAAACTATGCCAAAAGTTAAGTATGAAGGTAGAATTAAATTCCCAGTAAGTATTTTTCTATTTATTTCTTGACGAAAAATTTATTCAGTGCTTACTTAATATGGCTCAGATTAGTGCATCGTTTTATCCCATGTTAAATATGAACACTAACTTTATTTTGTAACTACCTAGAATTATTATTGTTTGAAATAAACACAGTGAATTGAATTGAAAAAGATTTTGACTTAAACCTATTTAAAATTTTAAGTCCCGAGTTCACGTTGGTGAACTCGGGACTTAAAATTAAACAGTTTCAAATTTCACCATCTGTTGAGATGGTGAAATTTGAAACTGTTGTTTTGACGTTATTGACACTAGTTTTTATAGATTAAACGTCAAACTTAACCGACGTAGCTGCTTAATTTCCTGATTATCTGTTGGTGAACACTGACCTAAGTCTGAATTCAAAAGTAGCATTTTAGACGAATAATATCTATTGCTACTACACACTACCTACAACAATATTTTCAAGATACCCTATCTAGGACACCCGGTATACTGTAATACCCTTTTATTTAAATATTTATCTGATCGTAGAAGCAATTTACAACTGTCGCGAGAACGAAATAAAACTACAATAAACTAACTTCATGTAGCGAGTTTAAATAAAATACACTGATGCAAGAAGCGAGGGGTTGAATTCAATATGGCTCGCTATTTTGTGTTTTATATGAGTTAAGAAGCAAGCTGAAGACAGGGCGCTATGGCGCTCATTAGGGGAGGCCTCTGTCCAGCAGTGGACTGATATAGGCTATATTCTGCCTAAACCTAATAGAATAAAACTATTACAGAGGCATTAAAAATAAGCTTGTAATAGGTATCACAAACTGTGCCATGGATTTTTGAAACTTCCTTTGTTCAACGTAATAACAAAATAAAATAGGTGGTGGCGCTAGTTTGACCCATACAACAGCCTTAATTAAATTGAAAATTATTACCTTTTATTATATATATTTATTATATATATACCATTTATTACCTTCTTCATAAAACTTCTCTAAACTCATCATCATCATCAGCCTATATCAGTCCACTGCTGGACATAGGCCTCCCCTAATGAGCGCCATAGCGCCCTGTCTTCAGCTTGCTTCTTAACGAACAAAACCTTCTAACTACAAAAGGAACGGTAGCTACCCTTATGGGGCCAAAAATTTGCCCCACCCTGTATACATCCAGCACAGGATAAAGATAAAGATAAAGATTTTTTATTTGCCAAAACATGTGTTATGTAAGGTAATAGGTAAATACATTTTATGGATCAACATGCTTGACCGTCAATCGGCATGCAAAAATATGTTTGAGAGAGAATGACGTGCAATAACTTATTATTTAGGTACCTACTAAAGTTTAAAAATCGTCAATATTATAATAACACTTACAAACTAGTAACATTTTCAATTTCTGTCTAAAGAATTCAGCATTTAGTTCTTTTAACTGTTAACAGGAAGTCTACGTTGATCGATTTTAACTGTATTCCAAAAATCCCATACTAAATCTACCTCCTGCGTGCAATGTAATGTACTACCTACCTTACAAATAGCTGAAGGTGTAGAAAAGGAGTTATAAATGGGAGGTGGGGAGTACGTATTTATTGCAACGATTTAGAAGAGGGTGCCTTAGTTACCCCCGTCAGGTAGTTGGTTCGAATCTCGGTTGTGCACTTAGCACATAATTTGCAATGGAATCACACGTTTTACGGTGCGTTGGAAAGATGAATGAGCTCACAGGTTTGAGTCCCAGCTGTTGATAAAAGTTTTTAATATCTGATTTATTATTATTTTGTACGATCAATGACAAAAAAATGCTGATATAACTTTAAAACAATTAGTAAGCCCCTAACAATGTAATTGGTTAACTCTTCACGCAAAAACTACTGAAAGGATTCGGCTGAAATTTTGCGTAAATGTAGTTTTAGTCCTGGATCTACACACAGTTCACTGTTCAGTGATAAAAGATTTTGACCTACGAACCTATTTTCTTTGACCAGTAAAATAAAGAAGTCGCTATTTGAATATTCCATCCGACCAGGTGGGATGACGATTTGCGAAAGACTGCTGGCAGATGCTGGATGCGGCAAGCTGAAGACAGGGCGCTATGGCGCTCTTTATGGGAGGCCTATGTCCAGCTGTGGACTAATATAGGCTGATGATGATGATATGCATGTGAATATCTATAACGGACAGAGCATTTTCACTTATGACGACTTTATAACAAATAACAATTAATGCTGGATAATTCACACAGCATTATCTAGCCCCCAGCTAAGCAGAGCTTGTGTTATGGGTACTAGATAACTAATATACATAATATAATACAATACAAAGATAGATATTTTTATTATTCATAGAAAACGACCAGAACACTCGGAACAAAATCTGCAGATCGTACCAACATTTGTCCCGAGGCGGGAATCGAACCCGCAACCTCCGGCTTCGCAGGCAGACCTTCACACCCGGGCCACAGAGGTCGTCAAATAAAATACTTTAAAAATAAATAGAGCCACTTTAAACACAAGGTAGGTAGTACAACTACTCGACTTCAGCCGTCGTTTGTAACAATCCTGGACGTTCATGGACTCTTGAAGACCGTCGAGGACTCCTGTTAGGACTTCAGATGCATGGACTTGACTGTTCAAGTTTGTAGTAGAACGAGATACAGTTTCATATATTGGTGTTTCACTTTGAGAGGCTCAAACGTCGATGGGTCTTATCTTATATGATAGATAGATATATAGTTGATTCATGAACTGAACAATGTTTACAATTGTATTTGAATGTTAAGAGTAGGTATCTTAAAATAGACTTACGACTATAACATAAATGTGAATATAAAGAAAATTAAATACATTCTCTCATAAAATCTAAAGAATACTATCAAAATTAGTTTAAAAAGTCAAAATTATATTATAATTGACTTATACATGTTAACATAGTCAAAATTTAAAGTCATCTAATGTGTACAAGCATTTTTCCAACAAAAGCTTTTTCAATTTGGATTTAAAAATATCAGGACTGTCAATGCTTTTTATGCGTTGATGATCGCCCTGAGAGGTATTCATTCGGTTCTAACTTTAACTATGAGGTACATTAATTGTAGATTAGTAGCCAAGGGCTGTAAGGCATCAATTGCAGCCCGAGATATTTAGGCGCACGAGCGCAGCGAGGGCGCCTATAGTTCGAGGGTGTAATTGGTGCTTACACCCGAGCTAACTACTCTGCTTTACATGTCGATTGTGAGGCAAGTAGAAAAAAACCGGCATTTCATTGAATCGGGAGTGCAGCTTATGTCTTCATCACTTGAAGAACTCATGTTTTTTCCTAATTAGCACGTAATTATAAAAAAAATCCAAAAACAAACAATGTTTAAAGTAAAAGTATTCTATTCCCGCCTTTTTTCATTAAAAAGAACCAAGTATAGAACTTTTTTTTTCTTTTTTCAAGAGCGAAATTGAGCTTCGCCTTTCGATATTTAAAAGTGATGACTATTATACTCACACGAAGACAAGGCTGAATAGCAAAGCGACCTCTTTGGTCATTGGGCTGAATGCATGATGACCGGCCCGTGGCTTTGGCCACTTTTCATCATCATCATCAGTCGATATTAGTCCACTGCTGGGCATAGGCCTCCCCTCATTATGATCAACCAGCCCTACCGATCCCTAGAGAGAGCCCTACACATCACAGCTATCTAGGTCCCTGGTTGTTTTTTCTTAATAATACGCACCTCTAATGAAATCTAAGCAATTACGTCGCAAATGACACGTTTTCGACCTATTTGTTTTGTATTAATAACCACAATATCTTACGTTTTGTTTGATAAGGAACATAGCTTATATTGTTTAGTTACAGAATAACAACACTTTGTGGAAAATACAAAAAGTTTTCAGTCATCATTTTTGGTATTACGGAATATAATAATTCACGAATTGAAGTTGCGAGCAGCTGTCGCCGGATTCTTAAGGCTCTGCAGGGATTTATTTTTGGAATCAGAAAATTTTATGTAATAAGTTAGTATCATTTTTGTTGATTTATTTGCTTCTGGCTTCTGCCCGCAGCATTACACGCTAATTTCTGTGATAAAAAGAAGACGCATTTAGTTACTGGTTAGTGGTTAACAATTCCACTATCCCACTAGTGTTATAAATGGCAAAGTTTGGATAAATGGATAGATAGATGGATGGATGTTTGTTACTCAATCACGTCAGCTGAACGGATCGTTAGAAACTTGGCACAGAGATAGATTATAGTCTGGAATTGTACATAGGCTACTTTTTATCCCGGAATTCCCACGGGAACGCGAACTACGCGGGTGAAACCGCGAGGCGCTGCTAGTAAACTATATTTTTTATATTGTTTTCCATACATTTTCATGGAAAAATCATATAAAATCATTTTTGTTACATGAAGTCCCCTTATTTTTCGAATTTCATCTCTATCTGTCAAAACTAACTGTTTTTTTAAATATACTTCATTCTTTCATTCAGTCTTCATTCACTCACCTGTCAAGAATTAGGGAACTTAATAGTCGTGAAAACCAAACAAAAAAATTATGCGTGGACGGGGTACAATAGGATAGAATTCTTTGACTGTCCCTTTACTGTCAAGCCTACACAGCCGCTCAAGCATTTTACTATCATAAAACACCAGTATCAAATAACAATAACAAAGTACAGATAACAAAAAGTACAGTTAACCGCACAGTTATACTTATGATTGGAATAACGCGCCCGTAATGAAGACCGGCCGTGACCAGGGCGCGCGTGACGGAGGCCTAGGGGAGCCATCTTTCAAGAAAAACACGGGATCTATCTATTTATCTATGAACAAATATTTTTAAACTTACGCGATCTGAACACATATTTATAAATACTATTTAACGGGTATTTATCGCGTTTAATTACCTTATTTTCCCGACGTTTCGACAGGTTTACACACTGCCGTGGTCACGGGATGACTGGCGTACTCGAGTTGCCGCCTCTGCGAAGCGGGGTCAACATTTCTTGACTACCCTCACTTAGTTTCGACAGTAGGGATGACACTCGGACGACACACAACACTAACAGTGTCGATAAATACCTGTTAAATAGTATTTATAAATATTATCTATGAACATTAAGAAAATTACAATAACAGAATAAAACAATTACAACTAGTATTTACACAAATCTATTTCCTAAAAATCTAAACCGTCTTCTGAAGGCAAAGTGCCCAGATTGCTGGCAGCATTGCCACGTTGAATGGCAATGCTAATTCATTGACCGAAATAAATGCCAGCATTCCGATCACCTGTGGGACTCTATTATGTGTTTTGTAAGATCATTGTTTTTTTGCGTGGGCATAAGGACCCCAAGGACCTATGTATATATTATGAGTTGTAATCCTGTTGGGATAAATATGAGCAGTAACCGCTTTCTATACACTCGCCATGGTCAGGTAACGTTGCCATGGCCAGCTACTGTCAACACTATTGTGAATTCAATCAAAAAACTTGAGGCTGAGCTGCGAACTAGACCCCATCTATGGGACTAGCTAAACCATATGTAAAAAGAATATTACGAGCCTGTAGTGCTAGTAGGTGCTACTAGGCGCGAACGGATATTGGACCTACAAGGGGAAAACATCGGGGAGGGAAAAGGGACGCCTCTGTCCCGCATTGGGATAGAACGTAGAGTCAAAAATACTCAAAATAAAATGATTAATATGTCTTTAAAGAAAAAGCCCTTGTTTGTTTGCTTCGGGTTCTTAAAATATGTTACTAATCTAGAAATAAAAATAACGTATTTTGTATTCGTATGTAAATTAGCTTTGACTGGATCTGCGTCAGAGACCTTACCTAATTACTCTTCAAATACTTCAAAATTAAGCCCATTTCCGATACTGGCCTCGACTCTGGGAAATTCTCTTACAACCAACAATCACAGTTAATATAAACATAACCTTACATAATAAACCATATCATTATTAAAGAGACTTAAAACGATGTCTGTAAAGACTTCTTTTTATTGATTTTAGTAATAAGACCAAACACACTTAAAGGCTTTATTTAATTCCGTAATTTCGTTTTATTACGTTTCTGGCGTTGTGAAACTAAGATTCATGTTCTAAAATTCCATCTTTGCAAGATTTTAATAGATAATCTATAAACTCCCACAGTTGGGGCCGTAATCAATAATACTACGTGTTAATTAACCTTACTAACCTGTATCAATACACGGAATCGTAGCTGTTTGATGTACGATACGCAACATTAGCATTTTTAATTAAAGTACGTTGAGGTTTCTGTTTCCTGAATGTCATTTTGCGAATGTTATAATTTATGATACTTGTTTATGTTGAAAATTTAAAAATGAAACAAATGGATCGATACAATATTTAATTCTAGGAAACAAACACGACCACGACCAACAAAACATGGGTTGTAAATATTATCAATGAACAAATTCAAACAAATTGTCAAATAAAAAGTCCTTTGTAAAAAGGCTTATTGCAAAATATCAGATTATCTAGACGATAAAAAACCTTGGGACGGCTTTAACTCCAACTGATAAACTAACATTCTAACAGGGTTAAGGTTTTTTGTTCGCTTCTTTAATTCACCTTAAAAAGATTGAAGTGAACAAAAAATCAAGGTGATCACTTTAATTTCCTAGTTTTACTTATGTAATTTGAATTTTTGTGAGTGTCCAAGAGTCGGTCTAAAGAAAATAAAGCTCTTTATGAGTTGATGTTTTATGTCAAAAATAGATCGACAATGATTGTTCTAGTCTAGAATCTAGATCTTTTTTTTTTTCTTCGAGCAGATCCACTCGCTGTTTAGTTTTGTATTCTATACCTAGTAGGTTTGTTTTTGTTTGTTGTTGGTAGGTGGTACGTTTTGACGTTATTTTGCCCACAAACACTTTTGCCTTTGTTTTTATTTTGCCTTCTTTGTCCACCGACAGCTGAATTTTTGCAACATTGACCGCTACAGTTTTCTGTCTTGTTGTAGATTAAAAGTGGACAGCGGGAATACGGTCTTCCTAGGCAGATAGGAATATCCTTAGAAATTCAGAACCCATTGTCACCCTACACAAGTAGCAATTGCTCTATCCAATCGCAGACTAACCGAGTAGCACCAGTAAACATAATAACCAGGAAAATGGAAACGGTTTCATTGTGCCCCGTCCCATTGGACCCCGTCTTGGACCAGTTGGACTCCGCTCCATTGTGCTTTGGGATTTGACGGTTTATTGGACTAGTTAGTTTCTTTTTTTGTTTATGTTTTGAAAGTGGTTGTTCTTGGGGTTAACAGGAAGGTTAAAACAAAAGAAATTTTTTATACTTACAGGGTTCATTTTCTTTTGTTTTTGTTTAGGGATAGCTAGATAATTAGGGATGTTTTTAACACAAAATCACTTTAAATTCAAATTACATTTCTTCTGTTTGGAAAAAGTTGTAGTTTTTGTGATGTTACATCGAAAATGATATGAATTCTTACACACTGTAGTATTATTAAATAAGTATCCAGGTTTTCATTACGTAAAATTAAAAAAAAAAAATACACTAAGTTTTTTTATTAGAAATTTATGATGGCAACATCTCTCGTCAAACGAATCAAATGTAACTTTGGTCGTTGAGCAGGTTTGGTTAAACTGTAATGTTACCCCTGTAGGTGGAGCCACCGGCGCTATAGTCCGTAAGAGGTCCCAAAGATTTTCGGTTGAAGCGACTGAGGGTTTCGTGGGTTAGTTGGTTAGAGAACACCCGTATTGAGGGTGCGGCGTGGGTTCGAGTCCCGCCGAAACCGAAAATTTTTGGGAACTTATTTCGTTTCTTATACATAGAAAATACCCAGAACAAATATGTGTAGATCGTACAAAAATTTGTCTCAAGGCGGGAATCGAACCCGCAACCTGCTGCGTCGCAGGCGGATCTTCGACCGCGGCGCCACATCGGTCGTCAGTGGAATGAGGATAGGAAAAACAACAGCTATGATACTTAATTCTGGCAGGTAGGCCGTGACGTCATGAGTCTTTGAGTTTTTAACTCTTTTTCTGCACAAAAACCTCTTTTACACAGACGTACAACCTTCAGTCTAACATCAGAGGAAAGACAAGCAAAGACATCCGAGCCGAAATTAAGTTTTGTTTTAAAGTGGAACGAGTCGCATTAAGAGAGGTAAACAAACAGAACCGGAGACGCTGCATCTTGTAAGGTAGTGAGTGTGGGGATAGGCGGTAGCGTTTTAGGAATCGAGAGATTTTCAAATAGGTACGTGCTTCACTTCGTCTTAGGCAACATCTTCATTTTTTTAAGGGGGCGTACTACGAACCGATTTTGTTAAAAGGATAGGCATACGATTTCGCGTTCAACGGAGCGGGACAGGGCAGAGTAACGCAAGCCCAAAAATCAAGTTTTTGCTTATTATCTATAAATTAGGACATTATTTGAAAAAAAAAAAAAAACGCAAAATATAAAATGTAGTTCAATTACCATGCTTTTTCTCAAGATCTTAAATAGACTTAGTTCAATTACCATGCTTATTCTCAAGATCTTAAATTCTGTGTTTATTGAGAAATTAAGGTTTTAGTCAATATTTAGAGGTTACTTTGCTACTTTTTTCTATTAATATTCTATTACATTTTATGTTGTGTTTTCAAAACATATGACGGATAGAGTAAGTCCTGAACTTTACCATATTTAAATTTATTTACTTTTTACCTTTTACTTACTTTTCCAGCCAACCCCCTCTTTTGAGTACTTATTAACTGGACTGTGTTGTCACCTTGAATGTAAATGGCACTACTAAGAAAGTCTTTAAATTTGGAGAAACAACAAAGTTTTACACACTGCGCTTATATTGGGCTTCTGGCTTTTGATAGTCACCTTGCCCGCTTCGCCTATGACAGAGTGCTCACCCTGCCCCGGGCATTGTGAGGCACGTAGGTAAATCGTGATTTCTCCAGAAGCACGGTATCGCCGCTGTTTAACTATAAAACACGGAACGTTTCCGGAATAAAAGACCTCTGAAACTACTTTATGTCTTAGTAAAAACTTTGCTAGATTCTGGGTGGCTCGCTTTGCTCGCGAGATAGGTAATGATAGGTCGTAAAAGAAGAATGCAATTAAACTTTAAGATGAGAAGATTAATAGTTACTAATAATTCTGTTATTAATGACTTTATTTCGGTCAACGAATTAGCATTGCCATTCAACGTGGCAATGCTGCCAGCATTCTGGGCACTTTGCCTTCTGGTGACGGCTTAGATTTGTAGAAAATAGATTTAATAATAATAAATCACATTTATTCAGACATATCACAACACAGTCCATATAACGAGTTACATTTCAAAATACAAAGACAAGGAGAAAAACACAATAAAAAAAAACATTAAACACTAACAACCAATTAACAAAAAGTGTAAATATTAGTTGTAATTGTTATTAATTATTAATGACTATTCAGCCGTGGCAGCTTCGTACGTGTTTTTCGGGGATACAATTTTTTTTTTCCAAATATCTGAGTGCTTTTTTTTAGACCTTACAGGAAGGACTCTTAGACATGTCACAAAATTCAAATTGCTATAGTAAAACTGGGAAACCTTTGTTTTTTTGTGCACTTCATTATGACGATTTGGGCCAAATTTCAAAAAATCTATTGGCTTAATAGTCCTTCAGTGCCTTTAGCTTGTTTGTTCAGCATTATGCTCGTAGGACGCATCATCAAGTCATCAAGGGCACTCAAACAAGTGCTTAGCAGTTGACTGTATGTAGTGTGACCTTTACAAGCTACAAAAACGTTCATTACGTTCACACATATTCCTACAATTCATCACAAAATCAAATTATCTTTGATTTCAAGTGGGCATGTACAGTCGGCTAAGTGTGTACAGGCGGCTAAAAAACTTGTTGATTCTTATGAATTTCTTGAGTTTAGTTAGTAGTGTTATTGTTTGACTCTCTTTACTAACTAATAATATAAAATAATTTTATTTCTGTGACATTTATGTATATTTATTACCGCAAATCTATACCTAAGTACAACAAATCAAATCAAATGGACAAGAAATCGATCGCATTCTACCGACTAGGTAAAAGTCAAAAGTCAATAACTTTATTTCTTTAGCCTTACAAAAAAGCACTTAGACAAGTCAAATTTTATACAAAAACAGTATCCACGGACCTAGGGTCTCGACTCCAAGGGGAGCAAATGCGTAGGCTCCACAGTGTAATAATAATAAATAAGTATAATTTACCCCAATTTTGTTGATAAAGCGAACTTTGATAATTAAAAAAAAAAAAAACTATAAGATCTATTGATGCCGGAATTTTACACTAGTGCTTGAAATGATAAAAACTATAGGTTTTTGTGATAATACTGAGATGAAACAAAATTGGGGTAAATTTTACACTGTGAGCTCTGTCGAGACCTGCACATTTGCACCTCTTAAGATCTTCGGCCAAATCTGCCGCCGCACCTCTTCTATATTAGTACGTTCGACTGTACGAAGTACTATTTTTTACGGTAAATAAAATATCTTCTATTCTGTATTAGTACGTTCGACTGTACGAAGTACTATTTTTTCCGTTTTTACGTAAGTTGTCACTCATGTAGCGTTGTAAAGCTGTTATAAAGTGATTAGATGTATCTACCTGATTTACCCAACCGACCGTATTGAGTTATTGACCAATTTGCTGAGCTTTTTTATTGCGTCAATGTGCAGGTGATTCTGAACGGCTGGGTCACTGCACAAATCTATACTAATATTTTAGAGGTGAAGGCTCATTAGGGGAGGCCTATATCCAGCTGTGGACTGATATAGGCTGATGATGATGATGATGATTTTAGAGGTAAAGTTTGTGACGTTGTATGGGGTATGCTCTGGATCTACTGAACCGATTTTGAAAATTCTTTTACCAATAGAAAGCCACGTTATTTGTAAGTGGCATATATATAGGAGGATAGCCTTCTATATATGACACTCACAAATAACGTGGCTTTCACAGTTTTTTTCAAGCGATTTTATTACTTTCGCTCTAATTTAATGATGATTATGTATTTTGAAAAACTAAAACGATACAAACATAGCTATTTCGTATCCGATTATGTATTCAAAATTTCATTAAAATCGGGGACGCAGTTTCCAAATGAATCGAATAGTACGTTTGTATGGGAGCTCAGAGGTTCAGGCCCATCTTAATCCGTAAGGATAAAGATCCATGAATCCATGAGAGGTTTAACCCAGCTGTCTCATCCCACCTGTGGCCGTGATGATTGATGATGGGAATCGTGTGGGAATGTCAAATGTCTGGGCTACACAATTTGTATTTTACTCTTTGTGTCCGACATGGAATTACGAATTATATCTGCAATCTTTTATAAAGTGTTGCAATTTAGTTTTTTAGGGTTCGGTAGCTGAATTTTTTGATGAGTTCAAGGTTTTTGATTAAAAATTAGGAAAATGTTACTCACATGCTTATAATAAATGAATAAAATTAATAATGCTGGACAATTCACACAGCATTATCTAGCCCCAAGCTAAGCAGAGCTTGTGTTATGGGTACTAGATAACTGATATACATAATAGAATACAATAAATAGATATTTTTTTGTAATACATAAAAACGACCCGAACATCCGGAACAAATACCTGCAGATCGTACAAATATTTGTTCCAAGGTGGGAATCGAGCCCGCAACCTCCTGCGTCCCAGGCGGACCTTCGCCCACAGCGCCATAGAGGTCGTCAAATATTATAAATACTACGTTAAGCTTTCGCGTTGGTCCTGTGTCTGACCTCTGTCCGGTCGTATCAGTTTTCCGTCCTATCGGATTATAATAATAATAATACTTTATTTCAGACCACAAAGAAAGTGTACAAAAAGAAACTTAATTAGGGCCCATATAATAAATACCTTATAGACTAACATAGATAAAAACATTTAAAATTAACCGAGTCATCGACGCTCCGATGACGCACGCGAGGTGTCGTTTGACAGGCGTCCAATGAACTTCCTGAAAACGACACCTTTCGGCCAAAACCCACTGTCCACGTACGTAGAGAGTATTATGAGAGTGCACTTGTGTTTGCGTACACAAATGTGCACTATACTATGTCCTGCGCACCTGGCTAGTCTCCATTGAGACTGACCACCTCGTGGTCGAAATTCGGCTAGAACATCAAAACTTTAAAACTAAGTGAAAGTAATTCTGTCTGTGTGTTACCTTTTCAGGCTGAAACGGATGAACGGTTCTTGATTAAATTTGGCAGGGAGATGGGCGGGTTATCGGGGCCGGACATAGGTTACTTTAAATATCAGAAAAAACGGGCGAAGCCGAGATAAAAGTTAATATATAAAAAGAAACGCTGCATAATAGAAGACCAGGGAATTGTCTATGGAAAACGGTGGAGGAGATCTCCATAGATATATGTAAAATCGATTTTAGAAGGCTTTAAATTATCTATGGAAAATCGCGGAGGGAATCATCCCTAGAGACATTTGTAAAAATCTATTTTAGAAGGCTTTAAATTATCTATGGAAAATCGCGGAGGGAATCCCTAGAGACATTTGTAAAAATCTATTTTAGAAGGCTTTAAATTATCTATGGAAAATAGCGGAGGGAATCCCTGGAGACATTTGTAAAAATCTATTTTAGAAGTCTTTAAATTATCTATGGAAAATCGCGGAGGGGATCCATAGAGACATTTGTAAAAATCAATTTTAGAAGTCTTTAAATTATCTATGGAAAATCGCGGAGGGAATCCCTTGAGACATTTGTAAAAATCGATTTTAGAAGTCTTTAAATTATCTATGGAAAATCGCGGTGGAATCCCTAGAGACATTTGTAAAAATCGATTTTAGAAGTCTTTAAATTATCTATGGAAAATCGCGGAGGGGATACCTAGAGACATTTGTAAAAACCAATTTTAGAAGTCTTTAAATTATCTATGGAAAATCGTGGAGGGAATCCCTAGAGACATTTGTAGAAATCGATTTTAGAAGGCTTTAAAAATCATACGAACTCTCAACCGACACGTGTAAGCGAAAATTAAAAAAGCCTTACGAACTAAACACAACGTTTTATAATAAAGGTCAAAATAAAATTTACTTTTAACACTTTCGAAGCAGAAACCATAACCATAGATAAGGTTCAGTACACACAAAATGCCAATTAAATAATTCTCTTAGAAACGGCAACTAATTAATATAATATCCTAATTTCCATTCGTTCTGTATACATTTCATTTATTTAGATTACAAACGTAATATTAACGTTCTTATTGAATTACCTACCGAAATAAATTATTGCTGAAATTATTAAACAGTCTATGATGAGGTTTTTAGTGGAATTAGGCTAACTAAAGGATTCAATTAAGTTCAACAAAGTATGCCTTCAGGCTGTTAATTAAATAGTGGTTCGGTGTGAACTGAAATCTCGATTGGTATTAACGGAAACATAGAACTCTAGAGTATAGAACTCTAGAACCCAGTGCAATGTATTCTGCACTGGGTTCTAGAATCCAAGATATTTTATGTCAACAAAGACATGAATGAAAACTTAAGAAATCTGATAACAATAGCTGCAAACAACAGGGTAACAACAAGGTTGAAATAAGTTCCCAAAAATTTCAGATTTCAGCGGGACTCGAACCCGCGTCCCACCCTCAGTACAGGTGTGCTCTAACCAACTTAGACACGAACCCCTAGTCGGTTCAACCGAAAATCTTTGGGACCTCTTGCGAACTGTAGCGCGAGATTTTTTTTTTGCTTTTTCTTGCTATTAAAAATTCTACCATCACAACTAACTTGGATGATTCGAGAGGCGATTGAGATCAAGCAAAAAAGTTCTACTATCACAACTAAGTTAGTTGTAATCTTCGATAAAAGTAAAAAAGGAACCTTTTTTACTGTTTGGTTGTAATGGTAGAATTTTGTAGTTTATCTGGCAAGAATTGGTCCAATTCTTGCCACATTAACTACAAACCATATTAACACATTAAAAACAGCATTTTTCCCAAAACTTAACCGATAACAATACTTCTCCCAATATTTCGCTCGTAAATTCAAGGCTTCCGAGGTATTTCCTGTGAGCAGCGGCGGCGGCGAGTGGAGAGCTAGATTGTGACGTCATATCCGTAGTGCTAGCGGGATTTTGGGAAGGTTTTGGAATTTGTATTTAGTACTGACAGTGCAAAACGTATTTTGCTGGAAAACTAGCATTTTTAACTTGTATAATAGTAGTGGTAGCTCTTATTTTTTAGCGGCAAAAAAAACCAGTTGTCGCCAATGAAATAAGGGTTCTCAAAATATAAGGATGAAAATATTTAGTAACAATTCCGCGAAAAAAACATCACGCGTCATCATTTTTTTCGCGGAATTGTTACTAAATATTTTCATCCTTATATTTTGCAATGGATTTCCGCAAAGTAACGCCTGAATCTATTATTTATAAGTTTCTCAAAAAAAGATTGTTTGTTCCAGGAGATTTTTTTTCTTCTTATTTTACTAGCAGATGCCCGCGTCGTTCCCCGGGACTCGATATATCCATTTGCAAAATTTTATAAATACTCAGGCACTGGACCGAAATGCATGTGTTGCCCTGTAACGCATTGCGATGTGCAAAATAAATTAAATTTTAATTTTATTTAGGTAGTTAGAATTTTCAATAATGTGATTATGATTATAATGTGATTAATGTGATTATAATAATGCAAAGCTTATGATAAATAACCTATGGGTGCCCTTGAATAACCTGAAATAAATGATTTTATTATTATTATAAAGATGCGTGAAGCTATTTAAGCGTGAAAAGGTTACAGACAGACAGACAAATTTACTTTTGATATTTATATTTTATTTGTATAAATTTGATTACGTTACCTGTTTCTTATAACACAAACTCTAATAGTTTAATGGTTCAATGGTTCTTTATTAATAACAAAGATGTTACATGTCTGGTCACATAGTTAATCTGATGCTAGACGATGTGTGAATTAAAACATTATTTTTAGCTGGATTTCATATAGTAGGCGTAAAAAATATAGCTACAAACATCTTTTACAGGTTCCTGACCCCGTTCTGCGATTTTATTTTTTATTTTGCAAATAGGTATTAATAATATTTATATCGAAAGCAGTCTTGACGCTAGGCGTGTCGTATTTGATATATGGAAGCATGTTAATGCTGGCAACACCGCCCAAAACATGTGTTTGTGTGATATATTACCCTGTCTATCGAATCTCTGCGGAATATATTGTTTAAAGAAATGTTTTGAGCTTTTTTTAACTCAACAGCCTATAATAGTCCACTGTTGGACGCAGGCTTCCCCTGATAATCGCCTTATTGGCTTTTATCTCATGGGGGGTAATGCCCATAATCCCCACGCTGGGCATGCGGGTTGGTGATCGCAGTTCGGTGGTAGATCTATTCTGCAAGAGGCGCTGCTGCCCGCCCCCCGGTGTATGGTCCCTTAGTCGCCTCTTACGACACCCACGGGAAGACTGGGGGTGCTGCAAATTCTAAGCCGGCACCACACGGCTTGATTTTTGAAGCTACTTTGTAATTGTACGCTCAGGCTAACTCCTAGCATATAATCGATTTTCACTTAGGAAGACGAGCAAAGTGAATTTGAAAGAAAATACACAATTCCACGCGTCTTAATCATAACTTGATTATTCTGAAAAAAAAAAAAACCTACCTACTTTAAAACAATTATTATCTATCACACAGTTTTTAAGTTTTGCGGGACAAGTAGTAACCCCTCGGGAACTTAATTTTTATTAAATATAAAAAAATATTAAAGCTCCCCGGGTTTTGTATCTATAAGCAAGATAGCGACGTCGGACGCCCAGTTGCAAGGTGGGTTGACGACGTAGTACGGCGGAGGGCATCAATGGAGGCGGTTACCACAGTTACCACAGGACCGTGGTGGATGGCACAGACTTCGGGAGGCCTATACCCAGCAGTGGGGAAAATCCGGCTGCGGATAGTGATGATAATGAAGATTGCTAAAGAATTTTCCAAATCGGTTCATAATTGACAGAGAATCGACGAACATAGGTAGGTACCTACTTCGATTGTTGGGATTGTTGTTGAAGATAGTGAGATTGTTTTAGACAATACAAAAAAAAAAAAAAAAAAAATCATTTACTAAGATTTGCTTCAGACAAAATTTAAAAAAATCAAGAATTTAAATATGATAATTTTATTTCTTGAGGCTTACAAAATTGCACTTAGACAAGTCACATTTTACACTTACTATAAACAACTTTAAAAATAGTAATTATTATCAAATAAGAAATAAGGTTTTACTGATTTTACCCACTTCAATTACAAAAGTAGTGTTTATCCTTTACTGACTATATCTAGCACAGTTTAATATTTTTTCCGTCGACTATACCGTACCCTACTTGGTACTGCTACTCACATTGTAAAAGGTACATTTACTTACAGGTCGTTGGCTCATTGAAGATAGGTACTCTAGAACGTGTGTTCTCCTTTTCTTTTATAACGTTTTCCACTTTTAATGGAAATCTAAGTACGTGTACATAACTAATAATTATGCACCTAGATGCGCAACTCGTTTTCAACTCCGACCTGATCGCCGCACGGTCACGGTCCTCTTGTGCGTCTTGTCCACTATTCGGCTACTTCAACCTTTCGTTATCCCTTCCTAGCCAAGTGTTCAGTTCCACTTAATCCTGGTACCAAAGAAATAAATGTAATGTAATTATTGTTTTACAGTTCGTAAGATCTTAAACCAACTAAAAACAACAGTTTTTCCATTGATAAAGACGTAACAAGTGTAATTATTAAAGTTGTAATTCATTGAATCTAAATTAGGTCTGAATATGTGATTGACGTAGAACCGCGTGGAGTGGAATAAGACTTCAGCGGCCTGTACCCAGCTGTGGGTTGCGGGTTGCAGATAAAATTTTAGGTAGTAGTAAGTTTCACTTCTACGGTACAATTTAAAGAGTATTTTATTTGAGCTGAAGGTGAAAGGAAAGACGTCTCAATAGAAACTAGCTTTTCATTTGTTCCTAGAAATAGTTGGAATACTGAGCTTCTTCTAGACCTGGAAATAAAGCTGGGATAATTTATATTACACCTAAATTTCATTAAATAGGTAATGTATTTTTGCTATAGTGCTTACCCGCACTTTGAGTATCTCTAAGAAATGAAATAAGTTCCCAAAAATGGTGGTGGAGCCACCGGCGCTATAGTCCGTAAGAGGTCCCAAAGATTTTCGGTTCAACCGACTAAGGGTTTCGTGGCTTAGTTGGTTAGAGCACACCCGTACTGAGGGTGGGGCGCGGCTTCGAGTCCCGCCGAAACCGGAATTTTTTTCGAAACTTATTTCATTAAATAGGTAATGCTTAACATTTTCACACTATGTCATTGTCATGGATCTTTGATCGTAGTGTTTTTCTAGAGAGTTCAGATACCAAGTTATTTCTTGTAAACAAAGATACTGACGTATGTTACGCAAGGCTGATGTACGGGAATTGCTGCATTTGAACGACCTCAATACTGTATGGAGTTTGTGCGTTATGCTCTGTCGACGGATCGTGTTGGTGACGTCAATGGAGCCTTCATTTACCTAGATTATAAGAATTACCACATTCTCGATTCACACTTCGAACGAGTCTCTTCTATGTAACTTTAACTAATAAATTAGGGTTAAATATTATAAGTCTTTTTTTAAAAGCCACCCCGGAGCATGACCTACATAATTCGTATGAAAACTGAATAAAAATTTATAATAATAACAGAAAAGAACAACCTAACACAAAGGTTACGACTAAAAGCAAGAACTAAACCTTCAACGCGCGTAATTGCAGACGCGCAGCGAAAAAGGCGCAAATAAGAGATTGAAAACGGACAAGATACACGGTGAATGGAAGCTGTCAAAACCAACAATTGTTTTAAACTGCTGCGCTTTGCTGCGATGATACCAATGTCAAAAATATAGAAGATACGATTATTTTATATGTTTGGTTTCATAGCCCCTTTGCTTACATAAAATATCTAGTTTTCTGGAACCAAGTATAGTATTTTAACGGTCGTTACGCCCGTGTCAAATTACCGCGCGGAATCGAATTTGCGGAGCCGCAACTCGAGGTCCGCAGCTTGTTCGTGACAGTTTCGCTCCGGTTCCGTCTCCCTTACAACAGACGTCATTGCGAAACTCTTGCGGCACCGCACCTACGGTACCGCGCGGTAGTGTGTGAGTGCTCTGAAAGTTAGCACCCAGCCCAGCCGTTAGAATCCTAAGCTGTGTCGTTATTTACATTCAAAGTATGAAACAAGTCGCAAAACAGAAAATGTATATTGATCAAATAGGATTTCGCGACACGTTCCGTATCTATGGAGGATTCGTCTCTTTGTATATCATTTGTGATTATCTATGTACGAGAATACACTGCTGTGTTTGTGTATGTATATTGTATACGTCCGTCCACGAATTTATTTTATACTAGCTGTCTGCCCCGGCTTCGCACGGGTATGTTCTATCGCCTATGTTCATCAGAGATAATGTAGGATTCTAATGATGAAAGAATTTTTCAAATCGAACCAGTAGTTTCGGAGCCCATTCCCGTCAAACAAACAAACAAACAAATCTTTCCTCTTTATAATATTAGTGTAGATTTAGGATATGCACGACTATGAAGTTCCCTAATTGTTGAAAGTTAGGTGAATGAAGACTGAATGACCAACAGAACGTACCATTATCATCAGCATATATTAGTCCACTGCTGGACATAGGCCTCTCCTAATAAGTGCCATAGCGCCCTGTCTTCAGCAACAAACTACTTATATCTATGCAAAACTAGATTTTGCCCGCGTCTGCGCACGCGTTGTCTATGGAAACGTTTAAAGTTATTTGTGTCCCATGGGAACTGATTTATGGGATAAGTACCCTATATTTTATTCCAGGCCTAGAACTATAACTATGCAAAATTTCAGCCCGATCCGTTCAGTGGTTTTGGCGTGAAGAAGTAACAAACGTCCATCCATCCAAACTTTCGCATTTATAATATTAGTTGAGCTGTCAGATCAAACCCAAGGATCCTAAAAGGACCCAATGGTCCAAAAATACTCGGTGGTCCAAAAAAGTCCAAGTGGTCCAAAAAACACCTAGTGACGAAAAACACCAAGTTATACAAAACACGTAATATATCCTTCGGCACTTTAGCAATAACACCAGCAATAGTTTCAAGAAACTTTGTCTTGATGAAAAATGTTGTGGACCCCTACTGTTGGATCTCGAATTAAACTCGAAAGAAACTGCACTCGAACGAAACTTAAACCAACTCGTGTAGGTATTAATTAAGACGACTTCTGGGGCGCAATGAACGTCCGCCTGAGAAGGTGACCTTCGCCCAAAATCTTGCAGATCATCCGAAACCTCTATAGGTTTCGGATGATCTGCAAGTTTTTGCAGATTTCCTTCGTGGCATTGATTGGCTTTGAGAACGACCTAATCATTATGGAAGTAAGTATTAAAATAATTAAATAGAATTTCTAGAATACCAATTAAACATTATCATCCTCAATACTACTGCAAAAGAATCATCCAAACCTGTCCATAAATTACGGATAAATCGACGAACATACATTTAAAAAACATACCTACAGCCTAACATAGAACAACCTCTTTCGTCGACTGTATCTGGTACAAATTACTTTTATTCCAACGAAATCGGAAAAAAAATGAAAATCGGGTGCCTCCACCACGGAGGCGTCACACACCGGGGACCTAACCAACGAACCCTCCTTTTTACGTCTATTAAAAGAGACTTTTTTTATAAATAAAACTAATTCCGAGGTGTTTCGTTCGCATTCGTCCCATTCGCTTCGTTCCAAATTTTATTCCGAAAGTTTTCCGGTTTCATCCCACTTTTTAAAGGCAGGCTTTAGTACCAGGGATGTTAGATGCCGACTCAGAAATTATGACATCGGTCTGTCAAAAATATGGTACTTTTCAGAAAATTAAGGTACGGTTTCTAAGTCTCACACGGTTATTAATTGGTTTGAGTTAATATTACAGTTTTTTCTAGAAACATGGCTAGCTAAGTAGAAAGGTATAGGTATAAACTCGGAATAACGAGCGACGCAAGTCACAGATCGAACCTATCATCCTAAATTAACTATCATAATAACATAACATGCTAAGGTTACTATTACTACTCAAGCCAGTCAATACAAGATATCATAAACCGAATGAACGAACTGTATGAACGGATGAATGAAATGAAGAAAGAAATCTTCGGTTCGCGAGAGAGATGCAACTTATACAACTTGTATTGGCTATCCTCCATCTCTCTCGCACCAGTGCAGTCAACGTCAAACGTTACCTAAAGAGGCCGTTTCATTCTACGCATCGATTGTAAAATTATTCTTGAGATTAAGAGTAAGGCTTCATAGCACAGATCATATATACGTACAGAGTAGTGCTTAGCAGCGGAAACGAAACGTTTCTGTTGTTCGTTCCACTACATGACAGAATACTTTGATGATTGAAAATTATGGTACATTTGCGTACCATATTAGAAGTACTATGGTACATGGTACGAAGACCTGGATTATGGTACGTGTACCATAATTATGGTACGTCTGACATCCCTGTTTAGTACTGTCGACCACACGCTTTAATATACGAAACACAATAGTAGTGGTTCTCATCTGTGACAAATGCCGCTAAGTTTGCTAACTCGCTATTGCACTTTTCTTAGATATCATTTCTCTGCGACGCGACTATTTTCTTCAAGTTTCTAAGAATAAATGATTCGAGCAAATATTCTATTCAAATAAAGATTATTTCCTGTTCAGTTTTCATGTTGCTCATTAGTTGAGAAAGCTTTTGTTTCTTGAAAATCACTAGTTTTTTCTCTTATTAAAAATTAAAGCCGTATCAATTTTTTTTCTTTACTATAAGACGTACACTTGTACCATGATTATTGTAAGGGGAAGCGCTCACTACCAAACCACAAGTTGTTTACAAAATAACTTATATTGGTAATGAGAGCCCTAAATAATAAAGGTAATTTACACGTACATACCTATAATGCAATAAAGATGTTTCTTTTTTAATTTCTTGTTGTTTTTTAGCACAAGATCTCTTATTTTCGCATATGTATCACCCAAAAATACTAGTGAATGGAAGTTGGTATCATAAGTTAATAGATTATGGTTTGCGATTTGCAGCAAATTACTTTTCCGCTAGTTTTATTGCTTGGGAACGCAGAATTAACTAAAAACTATCTCGCGCCAACTCGCATCGAACCACCTTAGGACTGCCGTGGCCGAAATTCGTCAAAAATTCAAAATTCAATAACTTTATTTCTTTAGGCTTACAAAATAAGCACTTAGGCAAGTAAAATTTTATACTTTTTATAAATAGTAATTATTATCAAATAAGAAACAAAATGTAATTGATTTTGTTCAATTTTATCGTCTAGGAGAATATACATGTTAGTTACCAGTAGGTAACTTACCACTTGCCCAACATGCCACGGCGGCGTTACACAACTAATCTGACAGTGACAGGACAGTGACAGGTGACTCACGTTTGACATGTCAAGTGTGTAAAACGTGCACATCACTCAAGAGTACAAAGCTGAGGTGTTGATTTCATAGTGGACGTCGTAATATGGCTTTTGACCTACCTCACCTTATCGCTTACCTAACGGCGCGTTCACACAGCATACGTTTTTTTTTTCGTGATGGCGTACGTGTAGTTGTGCTCGACATCACAATTTGTACTGAAAATTATCTTTTTCGTTTCTTATTTTTATTAGTAATTAATGGTGCACGAAGTTTATTATTATTTCAATATTTCAAGTTAACAGCTGCGGTAGTTACCGAGATATTCAACTTTCAAGAAAGAAGGAAGACGGACAGAGCGAACCATAAGTGTTTCGACACCGATCTCTGTCTTTTTTATTGCAATCTGCCTATTTGGACAAGAAAGTTCTGGGTGTATATTGTAAAAAATCGAAAGTACATAAAAAAGTTTTTTTTTTTGTAATTTCGCCGATAATTTGTGTATCTACCATTTTCATGATTCTTTTGGTTTGTACGAAGTATGATACCGAGGAGGTACTATAATAAAAAAGAAAAAGAAAAAAATAAAAATAAAGTACTATAATAAAAAAGTTTTTTTTTGTAATTTCGCCGATAATTTGTGTACCATTTTCATGATTCTTTTGGTTTGTACGAAGTATGATCCCGAGGAGGGCCCATCAAATTGTTTTTCATGAGTGTAGTGTTTTTTGGTGGTAGTATTGAAAATGGTAGTAGTACCTATTTGACCACTTTACCTATGCATACAACATATCTATTAAAAATGTGTGGCCATGTGGCCTGACTGTTTCGCATATAATTTGGTCGAGATCTCAGGAACCCTGCGGTCTATTGATATGACTTATGTTTTGATTCGCAGGTTATTACTAATTATTTGGTTCCTTGAACCAGTTTCTTCATAATTTGTGTAGTTTTCTTGAAAAAGTTGAAATTTGCGCTTACGCCGTTCCAAAAACGAATGCTCTGTCTTGCTCCGATGTACGCGAAATCCTATACCTATCCGTTTCACAAAATGGTGAGCATTGCGCGCTCTTAATCGAATTCGAAGTAGTTTTTTGGTATTTCACATGTTTCTATGTCGTAAGTGATGGGTTATGAACGAAAACAAAGAGTTTAGTAGATGAAAACGGATAAGCTTTATTGTAAAAGTTGTACACAGGACAGCCATTAGAGTGCGAGAGTCAAGTGACATTAGGTTTGTTGTTGTCTCGTTCAGTGATTGGCTCTCTGCCTATCACTGAACGAGACAACAACAAACCTAATGTCACTTTACATGTGACGGTTCTTAAACTGACGTTGACATTGACTTATGGTTAAGGTTTACTTTTCCAACAGTAAGAGTAGAATATATCTCCATTTCCAGCCATTCCACAGCTATCTGAGTCCAAATATAACGTATACTCCAGACTTCACCTCGTTATGACATCACAGCTCAGTGGGCGGACGAGATTACCCGACTGAGTTTGAGATGGTTATGACGTCGGAAACTGTTTTATTGGCGGAGCTTTTTAGTTATAAGTTTTATAAGTTCTTATCTGACCGACTTTAGTTCCTATTTTTTATGTAGGTATATCTGGATTGAGTTTGTTTGAAGGCTTTTTTCCTGATTTTCTTTAATTCTTAGTTCTTTTTTTAAAGATTACGAGTATCGAAGCTCTGTTTGGGTCGATAATATTATCATTTTTAGGGTTCCGTACCCAAAGGGTATAAACGGGACCCTATTACTAAGACTTGGCTGTCCGTCTGTCACCAGGCTGTATTTCATGAACCGTGATAGTTAGACAGTTGAAATTTTCACAGATGATGTATTTCTGTTGCCGCTATAACAACAAATAGGTACTAAAACAGATTAAAATAAATATTTAAGGGGGCTCCCATACAACAAACGTGTTTTTTTAACCGTTTTTATAGATAATGATACGGAACCCTTCGTGCGCGAGTATGACTCGCACGTGGCCGGTTTTTTATTTATATTTTTGCGTAAATTGAAATATCTATGGGGGATCCTATTGACCTCGGGATAGAATAGGGACAGAATATGTGCAGCAGCGGAACAGAATAGGGTATTTAAAAAAAGTCCAAGATAAGTACAGTAAGCGAAATAAATTCAGAATCAACGGGCCGGGCCTACTTTGTAACACGAAATAAGTAGTTGCGGGTGACGGATTGCATGAAACGAACAAGTTGCTTCGGGCGCGTCACTAACTGTCACTTCACGTTACGGATTGTGATCCGTAACGTAAATACACTGCAAAATCATGTTCATAGTAGGGCCATCGAAAGAATGGTTCGGCCGTTCGTCGTTTTGTGCGATCTGTCATCCATCACCTTTATTTATTCTTTATTGCACGAAAAAGTATATAAATACAATAGGTAATAAAACATTAAACTAGAAAAAATATGGCAAGGGCGAGCTTAACCCTTAAAAGAGTTGTCTTCCAGCAAACCTTATGGGGAGGGAGAGAAAAAGGTATAAAAGTGGTTACATGTGCATAAATAGAGACGACAAAATATTACATTTTACCTTCGTAATTCATATTTCAAAGTAGATCTCCTGGTGCCAATTTTATCGAGGTATCAATTGAATTATTTTTAAACTTTCAAAAGGGAAGAAATCAAGGGTTCCTGTGATATAAAATTCCACGTTTTTCTATAGGAACGCTATTGCAAGTTCAAACCGGTTTTTCACAGGATATCCGGTTGTAGCGAGGGCGGGAAAATGTTTTATGGAATGTTCTGGAATGAGATTTATCTGTTGAATGTTCTTGAAAATGTAGGTCTTTTATTGATTTCCTTGTCCTTATTGTATTTATACAGCTGTTAAAATGGTTAAGTTTTCTAGATCGAAAGACAGATACTTACATTTTTAGGGTTCCGTACCCAAAGGGTAAAAACGGGACCCTACGGACTTCGCTGTCCGTCTCTCCGTCTGTCACCAGGCTGTATCTCATGAACCGTGATAGTTAGACAGTTGAAATTTTCACAGATGATGTATTTCTGTTGCCGCTATAACAACAAATATAAAAAAACAGAATTAAATAAATATTTAAAGGGGTTCCCATACAACAAACGTGATTTTTTTGCCGTTTTTGTAGATAATGGTACGGAACCCTTCGTGCGCGAGTCCGACTCGCAATTGGCAGGTTTTTGTTTTAACTTCCACTGCATGACAACTACCTACTTACTTCGTCAAGACCTACGGAGCTGAGACGTGGACATTCACGGCAGGGCTGGTCCACCAATTCTAGGTCACTCAGCGAGCTATGGAAAGAGCTAGCTACTTCACGTTAGGGTCGTCCCAAGTGAGCGCATAGCGTTGCACATCACTCAAGTATCGTCTATGAATTGGATTTACCGGCCCTATGCGCTCATGTGCACTGTGAGACCTCCCAGTGCTGTTCTTGAATACGGGTATTAATTGCGTGGAAACCTGAAATATACTTAGGTACTAAGGTACCTAAGTATATTCCAGGTTTATTAATGTTACCTTTGCAATCCATGTTATTGCAAAGCCCTAGTTATTAAAGTGGATGCTAGGAAGGCACTGGGAACAATCGCTTTCAGAATTTAATCGTGTAATCCTTCAGGTGTTGTGTTTGAAATAACGGCGACCGTTTTTTAAAAGCCGTAACAATGGGATTCTTTCTCTCTCGATATTATTTTGAAATCAAGAAAATAACAATCGAATAATACAAACGAATTAGAATTCGTATTTACAATTGAAATGATAGAGCTAACTGCAGACAGTTGCAAACAATCTACAAGGAGCTCAACTGATCCATATTAATACCAGTCGGAAGCGTGCCCATGACTCTGGCTGCACTATTAATTTAGATGTATTGGTATTTGATAAACTATGGTTTTTAGAATAAAAAAAACAATTAAAACTAAATTAAAAAACATAACACACATGTTTCAGAAAAAAATACAAGATGGGCGCAAAAGACACGAAGCAAAACGTGTCCAAGAGTTCTATAGAACCTAAATAACTAAAGAAATAAAAACGCTTCGACTTTTATTTTGCAGTCAGAAGTATAACTTATTTCAACAAGACCAAAAAGTCTGAGAAAATGTAAAGCAAATACATAATTTTTTTGGAAAATCTGAACTTAGTTTAAAACTGTTTTTTAAATTTTGAGGGATAAATACTAATCCCTCGAGAAAAAACATTGTGACCACCTCGGGATCGTTCTCTATACAACTGCAAAAGAATCATTCAAATCGGTCCATAAATTACGGATTAATCGATGGACAACTGATAAAAAAACATACCTTGTATCCAAACATAGCACCTCTTCCATTTTTTTTCAGTATTTTTATGCTAGCGATGTCACTGCTTGTACTTGTAAAAGAAAATAGATAAGTTAATATAATAGTAATATTAAATTTATTTATTTTACCTAAAAACGAACAATTAGAAGAACAAGTAGGTACTTAAATATTTTTAAACTTACGCGATCTGAACACATATTTATAAATACTATTTAACGGGTATTTATCGCGTAAAGTAGGTACTTAAACTAGAAAAAAGTGCACACAATTACAATTAAAATAATTGTTAACTAAGTTAACGTTTAGTTGCCATTTGATGCCTACGTCTTAACATAAATTGTAGGTACAATAAACATCGATTTTCTTTCTCTTTTCTTTCTATGCGTGCCAAAAATACGCTTTTGGATATTAGTATCAAAACCTTGTGTTTCGTAATGAAAACACCTCGTATATTACGTCCGCAATAAAAATACGCCCGCTATTCTAAAAACCGCCGCAACTTACCGTCCCCGCACATGAGTTATTAGTTCCGTACATACACACTCCGACCGTACATACGTACGTACGTAACGTACAAAGGTATGACTAATTACGGTGCGTTGCCTCGAAGCCTTACGGTTGCCATGGCAACGGACTTACCACAGAATAACTGATAGTCGTGCACTTTCATGGACTCGGTATTAACATACTAGCTCGCGTGTACGGCTTCGGTTCAGTTGATTGATAGGTTCTCTTGCTACCCAAGATTAAACTTAAGGTACCTATGTTCTATTCAAGAATCCAGTATATTTTTGGTATACAAAGAGATTGAATGAAACTTTAAGCAAAATGGCCGCTTTTTTTCGAGACATAATTTGTTATTTCTCTAAAAAAATACTCTTTCGCATTAAAATAAAGTCATAATCGTGTAAAGTTTTATTAAATTTAATTAGAATTTGGGAGTACGTACACGAAATTTCATTAAAATAATATTTTTGATAACTAGCAAATGAAACTAGGTACTTTTTCCGTAGAAGTATCTCCTAGTAAAAATAAAGAATTAGAGGAAACTGCGATTTTTTTGTATCGAGTCAAATTGAGTCAATCTTGTTTTGATTCCAATAAGTTACTCAGTAGAATCTTCACTTTTGATGCTCATCAATAAATATTTTAAAAAAATCAGTTTTATTGCCTTAAAATTGTTTTTCCGTACATTCAAAACGTTTCGCCTTAACAAAAACTGGTGAAAGTAACAGTTAACAAGATGGTGACAGCAACGTGTTCTCTAAAAACTGAAAAATTAATTTTATTTATTTTTATTGTTTCAGGTACGTTAAATCAGCGTAGCGTTAGATTTCATTTTCCGTATTCGGACCAATTTTGACCGAAGCGAATGGGACGAACGCGAAACACCGCTTAACACCATCACTGCGACCATCCGGTTTTTTTATTAACAATAAGCCTTCGTTTGATCACTATCTCCCCTGATGGTAAGTGACGATGTGGCCGACGATGTATCACGAAGGTCTAGAAGGCACCTTCACCCTCGTCTAGAGACGGCTTAGTAGACCAGAGCCCCGAGTCCATTTGGCGTAGTATCGAGTCGTGATCGTGACGTTTCATATTCATATGAGATTCCCGTAGTTCCCTGTTCGCACGATAGAGGCGCTGTACGAAAACCTATGGGAAAATGAGATGTCCGATAACGTCACGATATTATCGTCAAATGGACTCGGAGCTCTGTCTTGAAGAGACCCAGGTTGTTGGCCAGAAGAACAAAATCAGCCAGGGACATCCAAACCAAGCTTTACTTACCGGTAATTTTACTATAAAAACTATCGTAGTTTGACGAATTCATTGCGGATGTAAGCGGGTTAACTACGAACCTTATTTGTGTTGGAAGAACACCAACGTTTCATCCCTTAACGAGGGACTTCTTCAGGGTGAGTGCGGTTCTAGGCGCGCGCGTTCCGCGTCTCTCCATACATCAACAGTCATACATAGTCAAACGTTGGTGTTCTTCCAACACAAATAAGTTTCGTAGTTAACCCGCTTACATCCGTAATGGATTACTGGTAATTTTTTATATCATATAAATTTGGTATCATTTGTTACCATATTTATTTATGATCAAAGATCTTTAATATTCCGGAAAGCTACAGTCAACAATAGCGTAGTTTCGTGGGTATTAAAAATGTCAGATTGATTATCAGAAGATATTGTATGTATTTTTCTTTTGTCAATCAAACAAAAATGACAGATACAGCGCTTCTAAGCTCGTGACGTCACAAAATGGCTAAAAAGTATCGCCCGGTGTGACGTCACGCGAAACTTTAACTGCTTATTGTTTTCATAATTTTTTGTTTTATTGTCAAACTAGGCCTTGCGGTTTTACCCGCGTAGTTCCCGTGTCCGTGGGAATTCCGGGATAAAAAAACCTATGTTACTACTACTTCCCTGTGTACTATTCCAGACTAACCTATCTCTGTGCCAAATTTCATCCAGATCCGTTCAGCCGTTCTGGGGTGGTTGAGTAACAAACATCCATCCATCTATCTATGCATCCACAAACTTTGACATGGGATGAAAAAATACGTGTCCAATGCCTTCTGATAATTTTACTGACGGACTAATTAGATTTTTTTAGGAAAACATTTTAGTATTCATTATTTATTTCTCGAGCAATCGAACTTATGAATGAATTAATGAATGAAACACAAATACAGGGTTGTCCGGACTTTTACAATGGCACAGTTCGAAAAACCGTTCAAGTCCGTGTTTTATTTAATAAACTTTTCCGGCCACCAAACCAAGGCCT
Source organism: Eupithecia exiguata (assembly GCA_947086465.1). NCBI lineage: Eukaryota > Metazoa > Arthropoda > Insecta > Lepidoptera > Geometridae > Eupithecia > Eupithecia exiguata. The sequence goes on from OX352251.1 coordinate 2,143,686, forward strand.
TGGGTGGTATAAGGGTGGGTAAAAGGGGGTAAAAGGGGAGATAGGGGGTAGGAGAGTCAATTTCAACAATACAAACACAGCATCAAAGACATTTTCACACAAGACATACGTCTTGAAATGACCCAAAACTTAAATTAACAAACGTTGTAGAGCAAGAGTTGGGTGTCAGAAAGTGTACCTTATTTTGATTAAATAATAGTACATTATTGCAAAGGCAGCGAAATAGGCAATTGCCATTTCGGCCGAGGCATATAATAGTGCTTTTCTTAAAAAAATGCAAGGAAATAAAAAAGGGCCTTTTACATACTAAATTTAATTTTATTAACAAAATAACAACGAACTCCGCTTTACCGCCAATTTTTTATTTTATTTTACAGTTTGTGCCAAAAGGTGTACGCATCTGTGGCTATACAGCCACGAGAACGCAATGTGTACGATATTTGAAAGAGTTCTAAATGCAAACAGCACACCGTTTCATACAACATTGCCGGCGCGCTCTTCGTTCCAAATTCAAAGAACGCGCCGGGAAGTGATTTTGGTTTTTCAGTCAATTATTTCGTAGATTAGATATAAAAAGTGATCCAAATGCAATGTACCTACTATTTAAGTGATCTAACATTTCTGTATAAGACGAGTGTGAGCACCAACACAAACCTGTTGTGGTTTGATGTGGCAACATTGATAAAAACATGTCACAACCTTCTAAATAAATAAACATTCATTTATTCTGTATGCAGTGTCAATGAATTACCAATAACCCTGTCTCCTCTTTCGAACCTCTACTTATTTTTTAGAACTAACCACAGACCAGTTAAATCTAGATTTTTACTAGATTTAACTGGTCTGTGGAACCAACAGAATAAATAATTATCGAATACTCAAACACATAGTAAATAATCCTCGGCAGTCTCCCCCACTTAAGAATGTACCCATGATATCCAAGATGGGTTTTATGAAGGCATCAAAACCAGATTATTGTCAAAGGGAAGTTCCACCTGTCATACCCACGGAAACAAACTTCCAGGAAAGCATTTCAAACCTCTAATTGCGCAAATTGAACTCTATTTGAAGAGATATAAGAGCGAGAGGAATTTAGGTTTTGTTTGTGTATTCGGTTTTTGATGAAATAGATTTTATCTAGATATGTATATTTAATTAAGCTTAGGTTTTGGGATTTTGGTTAGTAGTAAAATAATTGATCTTAGAATAGGAATAAAGTTCTTAAAATAAAGTAAATAGGTATTGTTTTTGATTAAACGATCTCTGTGGTACGGTGGGCGTAGATCCGCCTGCGACTCAGGAAGTTGCGGGTTCGATTCCCGCCTTGGGAGAAATGTTTGTACGATCTTGTATTTGTCCCGGGTGCTCTGGTTATATTCTATGTATAATAAAATTATCTGTATAATATATGTATTGTATTATGTATATCAGTCTCATCTACCACCGATAACACAAGCTCTGCTTAGCTTGGGGCTAGATGATGCTGTGTGAATAACTGAATAAACTAAAAAAGATATATTTAACAAAGATATAACAAAATAACACCCGGCAAAATATATTCTGATCATACATCAGACAAACAGTTGTCACGAGGCGTTAATCGAACCCGCAACCTTCCTCCGCTCCACTGCGCCACTGAAGTCTCACTCAGCCGAGAACGATGATGGAATTCAAACCAGCTTACAGCCAAGCAATCAATATGGGCCAATAATGTCCGAAATAACATTAACCTGTAGAAATACATTATGTCTCCCGAAAAATGCCTTTTCCACAAAAACTCGGCTGTCCTCGACAGATATTATCGGAGACAATGATAAGTTTCGACTGAATTGTTTATTTGCTATTCGGGAGAATAGAGGGTTGGACGCATTTACAACGTAAAGTAACAGCTGTGGTCTCTTTCTCTTCGTTGTATTCTTCATTCAAAATTCAATAACTTTATTTCTTTAGGCTTACAAAATAAGCACTTAGACAAGTCAAATTTTATAGATAAACAGCTTAATAATAGTAATTATTATCAAATAAGAAACAAAATGTTATTGATTTTGTTCGCTTCAATTTTTTGTCCATTGCTGAAGGTCGCGCCCGTCCTGGGAAGCTTTCACGGAGACGCTGGAGTCCCGTCATTGCCTGTACAGCTTAAGAGTGCGCCTAATGCAAAAATCAAGCAAACTGTGTATTTTTATCACTTAGATTTAAGGCAACGAACGTTGATGATTGTAAAATCCCTTATTGTGTTTCCTTTTGTACCACTACTATTACTACTAGAAATAACGTCATCAAGTCTTAGTGTACACTTGATGTCCAAACCAATTGTTTGTTCTGTGAAGATTTTTTTTATCTAAACATCACTTCACTTAAATAAGTGAAGTGTTGTTCAGATAAAAAAATACGATGGGTAGAGAAAAAACCTGTAGAACTCGAGTTATCGAATAGAATTTATGAAAATAAACTGGTTTCTTCTATAATAAAAATACAAATTGCGCATAAAAAAACTCTATATATATGCTCTAAATTATCATCAGCGATAACACCGCATTATTTTTTACGAATTACATAGCCAGACTAATGTATTTAGTAATCGTTTAGTTTTCTATACAATAACGCTAACTCGTTCGTCGTTTTAGGAATGAATCATTGTGCATTTCCTCGCGTAACTTTGTCAGGTGAGATATTATACATTTAGGCCTCGCCTATCGACGAGTTCGCGCCGTTGACTCGTGTAACCTTAAGTTGAAGTTTGAGCATAATTACACGAGTGTTCCGAAAAGATTTTCTAATTGAAGTTACTTGACGGTGTAAAACCAGCCAATAGATTCAGAAGCCTTCACAGAGGAATATTGTTTCCCAACCGTACACTATTGACTTATTTTTCAAGTATTTTATTTAGGTTAAGGACAAAGTGCGCAAATAACTAAAAGGTTAACCAAAAGCAAACTGACCCTAAATCATTTACGATACATTTCATTCTTTCATTCTTTATTATATTTACAAGTTTTTTTACTAGGTACTAATTTTGGTAGGTATGAGTTTTGTTTCTTCTTCTTCTTATGGTGGCTCTCCACTACTGGAGGTTAGCCGTCAGCTCAGCAAATTTCTCGCGATCTTGCGCCAAGCGAAACAGGTCTTCGACGCTGGCGATATTCGTCCACTCTCGGGTGTTTCTCAACCATGACTTTTTCCGTCTGCCAACTCGTCGTTTACCCATTACTTTGCCCATCATTATCAGTTGGAGCAGCTGGTATCTCTCGTGCCTATACACATGTCCAAGATACCCAACTTTTCTACGCTTGATGGTCTGCATCAGTTCTCGGGTCTTCCCAACGCGTCGGAGCACATTTCCGTTGGAAACCTTCTGCGTCCAGCTGATACGTAGCATTCTCCGGTAGCACCACATCTCGAAAGACACATCTCTCTTATTTTTCTTATTTCTGTTGAATACCTTTATTCAACAAAAAATAATGGATGAAGGATTAACCGATTTCCTTTTTTCATTCTTTTATTCTTTATTATCTTCTACTTCTTCTTAGCCACTTTCTACCCTTTGGCTAGGCCTCCTTCATAATTTGCCATTGCCTGCGGTCTTGTGCAATTTCCATCCATTTGACTCCAGCTGGTCTTTTGACGTCATCGTACCAACGCATTTGTGGTCTTCCCTGTGGTCTTTTTTCGCTCCATGGTCTCCATTCTGCCAGTCGTTTACACCACGAGCCTTTTTTACTATATTTACAAGTTTTTTTATTTACTAGTTTTGGTATGAGGTTTTTTTTTCCTTATTTCTGTTGAATACCTTTGTTCAACAAAAATAATGGATGAAGGAATTACCGCTTTCTTTCATTCTTTATTAGATTTATAAGTTTTTTTTATTTACTAATTTTGTATGAGTTTTTATTTTTCTTATTTCTGTTGAACACCTTTTTTTAAAAAATATATGGATGGGGGAATAACCGATTTCCTTTTTTCTTTCTTTCGTTATCTATTATATTTACAAGTTTCTTTTATTTACTAGTTTTGGTATGAGGTTTGTTTTTTTTTTCATTATTTCTGTTGAATACCTTTATTCAACAAAAATAATGGATATTTATAAATAGTATTTATAAATATGTGTTCAGATCGCGTAAGTTTAAAAAAAAAAAAATAATGGATGAAAATATAACCTTCCAGAAACCCTTCAAGATATGTGTTACAGGATATATAAATTTCAAAGCTCCACAATCAATATTTTCGTCACAAAACGAGTTATTCAAAAACACCTTATTTTCGTATTTTTATTAACGCCTTAAGCTGAGCGCTCACCTATGTGTCTCACCTTAAGGTGAGCGCTCACCTATGTGTCTCACCTTAAGGTGAGCGCTCATAATAGATGCTACCGGCAGTCATCGAATTTCCTACAGCATTTTACTGAAATGCTGCGGGTTCGCTGCCAATAGGTGCGCGATGCTGCATACTATTTCATATAAACATCTAGAAAATTCGATGACGGCAGGGAATGCTGCGTCTGCCGCGCGGCCAGGTGCGCGGTCAGCTGTACCTACTGTTATTTATTGGTAAAGCTTTCTTGCTATTCTGTATGACCAAATCAAATCGTAAGTTTTGGCAATAATTAAAAAAAACTATTCCCATACATTTTTCGAAGAAGCGCCATTCGCTGCAACAAAGTCATGCATACCATTCGAACATGGAAAGCAATTTGTTCTAAATTAAAATTATTTATTGAATTAAAAGCTTATTCTGTTCGCATTTTTTTTTTTTTTTTTACTGTACGTAAAAACCACCTAGATCAGGGTAGCTTTCCAAAGCAACTACATATATAGGTTAAGGACATACGAATATTTTCCTGTATTGACAGCATTGAAATGAGTTGTTTTTTTATGTAAATGCCTTAGTATGTACCGTTATGTTCTTTGTACATTAATGAAGCATTTCGCGAGATAAGGAAAAAACATTCAGAATACAAGTGGTTTTTATTTACCGAGAGAGGCCCGGATAGAAAAGGTTCCGTAAAAAGTAGGGCAAAACAAAATTCTTTGGATAATCTTTGAAATTTTTTGTGTTACACACAAAATCCAAATACACGTCTTATCACTGTTTTCTAAAGGTGTTTTCTAGCCCATGTTTGTAAATAAATAAATCGGAGTGAAGATTTTTTTCCCAAAGTTGCAAATGTAAGCATATAAATAAATAAATAATAAAAATAAAATAAAAAGTTTCTTTATTCAGACATACAAGAGTCCATCAGTTACACAAATACATCACGTACAAACATTAAAAGAAAAAAAATAATATATAATGCTGGACATTCCACACAGCATCATATAGCCCCAAACTAAGCAGAGCTTGTGTTATGGGTACTAGATAACTGGTATACTTTATACAATACACAGCATACACTACATTGATATCTTTTTATTATACATAGAAATCATCCAGAACACCCGAAATAAATATCTGCAGATCGTACAAACATTTGTCGGGAATTGAACCCGCAACCTCTAGCGTCGCGGGCGGACATACGCCTTTAAGTCGCACACACGTTTCTCTTCTCTAGATTTTTAGTCCAATAAACCATCCACACTCTCAATGATCGATCGCATCAGAATGCACTTGGGTGGGCACCGAACCCGCTACCGTTGGCTCGCTGCCAACCGTCGCCTCTGAGGCTTGAAGCGACAACTTCTTTAAACTGGGACACGGGATTAACAAGGCCTTAAGGAGGTTATTAAGGCACACCCTGTTTTAAAAGTGGCGAAAGATTTGCTCAGGCTTAGGTAAAACTCACAACTCAAAATGCTTTATTTCCTTTAGACCTTACAGGACTCTTGGACACGTCACAAAACTCAGATTACATAAGTAAAACTAGGAAATAAAGTGATCACTTAATTTTTTGTCTACTTCAATCTTTTTAAGGTGAAGTAAAGAAGCGAACAAGAGAGAGTTTTTCTCGAACTCAAAAACAATCCGTTTTCGAGTTCGAACAAAACTCGTCCCAAGCTTTTTATCCTGTATTCATCGCATCTGATATTTTATAGTACCTACGCATTTTTACAAAGGAATGTTTGACAATTTGTTTGAATTTATGTATTGATAATTTTTGGAACTCACTTGGAGTTTTGTTTTAGAAACGTATACATTGACCTTTTAAAAGATACATTAATCTTGTGTAGCCTAGTTGTCGGCACAGCGAGTTTATTCATATTTCTAGTATTTAAATAATCATATCGCTATTTATGGTACTTTTTGCTATCCACCTGACGTATCCAAAACTTCTGTAAGGTTTAAATGAAATAAAGAATCAAGGTTGTCTGGAAGAGATCGCTCATAGCGATAAGGCCGCCTTTGTACTTCATCTTGTAACCTTTTATTTCTGTACTGTTTTCTGTGTTTGTGTGGTACAATAAAGAATGATCTATCTATCTATAAAGAACTTTGTTTTGGGTTTCATTGTGTATCCAAGGAGTCTATTACTAATCCTCCGATTTCCGCCCGTTCGTCTGTTAGCACGGTCTGTCTCATTCTCATCTCAATCGGATCCGACGTGAGCGGGTCACCATAAGAGATGACCAGCTTGCGAGGAACAGCTCACACCTCCGCTCCCATCTTCCTTTGTTCTCTTCGCTTAAGAGGAGATGTGAATATCTGATTCACATCTCCTCTCGGTGGTCTCCACTGAAGCGGGGACGAGATAAGTAAATAACGACGTTATATTAGTTGTTTGAAACACATCTCTTCTCCGCTCATCTCCGCTCAGCTTTGGTGGTGTCTGCCCCTAAAACAAAGCCAAAAACTAAAGCATATCAAACTCAGAGACACAGACAGACGTTCAAAGTTAATTTGTGTTGTCTGAACCGTGAAATTTGTAAAGATGAAGTATGTTTGTAATTATGTTATTGTTTGCGGCAAACTACTGTGACCGGGTAATCAGAGTTTGTTTTAGACAAAGGACGAGATGTAAGTTTACTGTAATTAGTTAATATATATTTTGTCGTGTCGTTTCTCCGCGAGATATGGCCGGCCCACTGCCACTTCAGCTTGCTAATTCTTAGAGCTATGTCGATAACTTTGGTTCTCCTTCGGATGTATTCGTTACGAATCTCATCCTTCAGAGAAACTCCGAGCCTTGTTATTTCCATAGCTCGCTGAGCGGCTACAATTGGTGGATCAGCCCCACCGTGAGTGTCCACGTCTCAGCTCCGTAGGTCATGACGGGTAGGACGCACCGATTGAAAACTCTTCAAGCATTGCGGTATGGAAGGGAAGACTCAGCGTAGTTTCTCAAACCCCCAGCCTAGCTGGATCCTACCCTTGGTCTCCTTCTCTAGATTGGTTTTAACCTACTGCAGTATTTACCCAAAGTTTATTGAAAAGGTACTCACAGAGAGGCATATGTACAGACAGAATTGCTCTCGCATTTTCTCTTTTATATTATATTGCACTTTTAACAGAATATATCTGTTTTTATTCAAAAAACCGTAAATAATTAAAACACCATTAGTGCTTACGTGTGGGTGTGAAACGTATTTTTGATTTATGCTCACTGAAAAGCTTCATGCAGCTAAATTGTTATTGCTTTTTGCTGAATCAGCAACTGGACACCGCGGTAAACAATAAAAGAGTAAAATAATTGCAACCATATTTTCATGCTGGTAAAGCAGGAAATAGCTTGTCGTTTAAACAGAGGGTAGTTGTAATCGATGAAAATGATAGTTGGAGTGGTTTTTGAAAAGGTTTGCAGTTTTTGCTAGTTTGTTGTTCATTGTTGGTTTCTATTTGCGAACATTTTGACCAATTATCTGAAGTTTTATTTGTATTTGTAACAATTTCCAGTACCTAATATACAAGGTGCCACGAAACCAAAAAGGGAGTGATTCTGGACCCCGAGGGGACCGACTTTTGTTCTACGAATTTTTGTTAGTGTTTTGAAAAAAATAGCAAGACTTCTTCCAATTAATATTCGAGTTATTTTATGCGTACTTTTACATTAATGTTATAATTTTGATATTTCAAAAGATATACATATTGTTTGTCATAACTTCATGACAAAACACTGGTTTTGCTGAAAAAACAAGCAGAGAATATATGCGAAATATTTTGTTATATTATGTCAAATATTGCAAGAGTGCATGTAAAAAAAGACGACTAGGTGTTTTTTTTCAAATTAATTTAGGAAATAGATTTTTTATCTCATGGCACGTGGCACCCTGTACAGATTATTTCTTCAGCTCGCGAGCCGTTTTCTTGACGGAATCCATAAAAATGTGATTTGAAATTGATTTTAATTCCTTACACATGTACAAGAAAATTTCTTGGAATCACGTTATTCTTATTCAAATTGGTTGCTCTCGGAAATCATAAAATACTTGAAATCGACTTGAATTTCATATTACTCACCTTCACAAGAAATTTCTTAATATCACGAATTACCAAATGGTCTACCCATTGAAAAATTTTTTTGAATTCCTAAAAATTTAATTTAATTCTAGGTACCTAAAATTGAACTTACTTTACATTTGATAAAAGAAAACCTATATTAGCCCGAAAGCCTGCAAAGCTTTTTCAATTTCAATTTTTTATTAAAGGATTTAAGTTTAAAGGAATAGGGATAATACGATTAATTTGATCCGAATATTGGGTACCTATTTAAACAGTTGTCAAAATGACTTCGGTTATCAATATAATTATTTCAAAAGTCAACTTCCGCAAAACTGGCGAATGACCGCGAATTCATTGAATAGATTTGAATTTGGAACGTTTAAACGTTCCCGCCAAATCCAATTTGCTAACACAAACGGAAAACTAGTGCATTGTATCAAACCAGTGGGCTCACTCCGAGCACATAGTAAACAATGTTTTCAGCATGTCATTTAGTGACATGCTGAAATAATTATGATATAAAGGCCACCCTAAATTTGTCCCGTAGCGAAGGTATCTTCGAGGATGTCTACTTTAAACATAATAAGCGCGTTCACTGCCAATACTTCAGAAGGATCTGGAGGGCTGCGTAGAATTTTTTTGCACGAGGGATTACTTGTTGTCCCGCAAAATATACAAAAAAAATTGTCAAAATATAGGAATTCTCGAATCAGAAAGATTCAAATCTAATCATGACAGGTTTTTACCTAGTTCAGGCGCATGCATTATCTTATCCCTTAAATAAATAAGATAAGTAATCATTGTTATCCTTTTAGTCCTAAGTTATTTATGAATAAATTATTTTATTTATTTATGATAAAAAAAATGGTTTCCGCTTGGTGTTACACTGCCTTATTTTATTAGAAGTGTAACGCCAATAAACCGTCGCCGTCACCGAGTCACCGCGTCTATTGATATCGCCCTGAGTTCTTTCTTATGAAGTTGACACACTGGATTCAGATTGTACATCGCCCGTCACCAAAACTAACCAATACGGAGAGAAAGCTTCAATAAATAAAAATACAGCGCCTCCAAAACCAGCTGGATCGATTGTATGCGAAATAGATACGAATGCGAAATATTTTTCCAGGAATTCGGTAACAAAGGCCTATTAGTAGAGAAACATACGTAAATGAATACATGACATGACAGTTGGCAACATTACCTATTCTGTGACAGTAGGAAATGGCCAAAATACATTAGTTTTCCTGGTCTATCTTTCTGGGCCTTTTTTTTTTTTTTTATTGTCCTGAGGGAAATGCGCACGGAAAAATAAATAAATAAATAATGCTAGACAATCCAAACATCTATCACGAAGCTAAACAGAGCTCACAACGCCCAATATTTATTCATTATCATGTCCATAGAAATAAAATAAAGTCCCACAAAATTTATTTAAAAATAAAGTTTAATTTGTTACCTCTGCACCCAAAAAATACTGAACGGATCGGGCTGAAGTTTTGCACAGATCTACATGTATAATTCAAAGATTTTATCCATTAAAAGTAGTCTTCATGAGATCACTCTTAAGTGGCAGACAACGCCGCTTGTTTCCTTTGTTTATTTGTTTCTTAGTTAAGAGTATGTGAGTCATTTGCAAAAAAATTGTACTTTACTCCAAAAATGTTTTGTCCCGCCTGTAAATCAAGAAATTATTATGAACTTGTTGTCAATGTCACAGATTTGTTATGTTCTAAATATTATTTAGAGTATTTCTCTTTAAGTTAAATCCTTTAAATCTTTCACGTTCAATTAAATCTATTTTTTAAAAATAAATAAAAATAATGAGTTTTCGGTTTCGTTTCCTTTTCCATACAATTCCGTTGTGTCCCACATGGGCTTTTGATAACAAAAACATCAACTAACGCTTATTACGTTGAGATATTATTAGATTTATTAAAGGGGATATTAGTTAATAAACTGTTCTACAGAAAGAAAAGAAAATTGCTTTAAAACGTTTAGTTTAAGCACAGAAAATTTGATTTTAAACATATGTCCCCTTTTTTTGTTTTTTGTGTAACGCCTTTTTGTAACGACGAAAAGACGTACTTATAATTTATATTTAAACGTAGTCTTAATTTAATGAGCACTGGCAAAACTGTATTTTGCTGCCAAGCTATCGAGAAAACCATGCCGCCATACTTTTTTCATTCTCGTCAGTGATTTGAATGTGACAGTCGATTTTTGTCGTTCAAATTTTCCTATGTGTAACGTCGATTTTATTTGGTAAGTGTGTCTTGAAATAACTCAAAAACTTTGTGTGTTTATGTATTTCCATATACTTATGAGAATGCGAATGAAATTTAACCGTTAACAGTGAGTTTCTTTTTTGTGGTTTATCAAAACTCGTGTTGTCGCCACGAAATTTGTGTAACATTTCGTATTTTTGTGTAACATTTCGTAACGTTACACACAGAAATAAATGTAAAGCTGTGGACATATTGCTGAAACCGTCGTGATTTTAGCCAACTTCAGAATAAAAGAGGGGTTATGATTTGCCTATTTGTTAAAAGTATTACGCGATACCTTTGCTGATTATAAACCGATTGAGATTTAACATTCTTATTCGATTAACAGTTTTTTTTAAACAATTTTTTTTATAATTGTAGAAATAATAATAAATTGACAAAAATTAAATATATGTATGTATTTATCAGAATCAAAGAATAAAAACAAATTACGACTAATATTTACACTTAGGTAAAAAGCCTAAAAATCAAATCCATCATACGGAAAAAATATCAATTTCATGAAGACCGACAACGCTACAGTGTTTGTTAAATTTACTTACAGTTATGATGAATACTATTGTACTTTTAATTTTAAATTATTTTCAGCTAGCTAGTGAAACATACAATTCGAATTTTTGGTCCTAGAGAATGCCGGGTTCCTTACGATATTTTCCGTCACTGTTGGAGCAGACATAAACTTATCCGCGATAAGAAAAGTTCATTGGTTCACGACCGGATTTGAACCCAAATCCACTTGACTTCAAATGCCTAATCATGCTTTTTTTGAATGTATAGAATAGTAGATTATACACTAAGGGGATAAAGCACTGTTTTATGTCACGGGAGCGAATTGAATCCCGAACGTAACGAAGGACTCATAATTTAACTCCTGAGCGTAGCGAGGGAGTTATAAGTTAATTCCTGAGCGAAGCGAGGGAATTAAGACTGAGTCCTGAGTGCAGTGAGGGGTTCAACCGCCCAAGACTAAAACAGTCTTATCCCCGAGGTGTATACTCTACTTTTCACACCTTATGCGAGACAAAAAAACAGGCTCAGTAGATAAATAATGTTTTCCTTTGACTTCTCTGGCAGCAGATTGTTGACAATGCCTATGGCATCTAATTTGATAAACTCAGGAGTCAAAACACTTTCATCACTCGACATTTTCAATATTATTTTTGAAATTAAATCTTCTATAGGCACCTACAAGAACTCGATTTGTTCGTCACGCGTGAACAAATGAAGGCGCGCGACGTTCCAAATTCGAAAGCACAAGCCGTGGTCCTAGATTCGAAATTCGAATTTCGAACACCGCGCTCCTCCGGACCGGGGTTCACACGGAGGCAAACTTCATTTATTTTGTCAAATCAAGTAGGCCATGGCCTAGGACAAATTGTGTTTAGCAAAATTAAACTTTATGCATATAGTAATAAGAATTATGAAAAGTGAAATCATATTATTAACCAGCGGGTTATAATGAAATTCAGTACAACATTATAACCCGGCTAATACCAAGGGATTTAATGTCTTGCTTTCGGTAGGGTTTACATGACCTATAATTCGGCATTGTCGAGCATGTGGTTTGAAAAGTAAATTACCTATGTAGTTTTATAACTTTTAAATTACTTATTATTAATTATATTGTATTTATTTAGACACCAATGACAGCAGCAGAACGGCAGCGAAAAAACCGAGAAAAATTAAAAAAAGATTCCTGAGAAACTAAAAAAAAAACAAGAATATGCTACAAAAACTAAAGAAAACTATAAAAAAAAAATATTCTATCGGAGTCAAAGTTAACCAACCAGAGAAATAAAAAAATGCCCAAAAACGCAAAGTTCGATACATTCTGTCTAAAAAACATTATTGTGAACTATTCTTTATAAATTATTTTGTGTAACGTTTTTTGTGTTACGTACAATTTTTTTGAAAATGACTCATATACTACCCTAAATCAACTCCGCCGGATGTCCATATCTTCCCAACTACTGAATATTAAATTTTGAAATTTATATATGGTAAAGTTCAGGACTTACTCTATCATTTATATGTTCAAAAAAAACACGATTCCATACAATTTCTCTCTATAGAAAAAATTCGCAAAGTTAACTCTAAATTTTTACTAAAACCTTAATTTTAAAATAAATACAGAATTTAAAATCTTGTGAATAAGCATGGTAATTAAACTAAGTATAAAGAACATTTTATATGTTGCGTTTGTTTTTACAAATAATGTCCCAATTAGATAATAAGCAAAAACTTGATTTTTTGGCTCGCGTTGTTCTACCTTGTCCCGCTCTCGCGAAATCCTATGCATATCCTTTTCACAAAATGGCGTCGTAAGCCCCGTATGTGTGTATGTTCTAGACCTGGATTAACACTATCTCCGTTTTATCTCAAAAACGCGTGTAAAGTCTCACTAATATTATAAACGTGAAAGTTTAGATGGATGGATGGATGTTTGTTCCTTTATCACGCCAGAACGGCAAAACGGATCTGGATGAAATTTGGCACAGAGATAGATTATAGTCTGGAATAGGACAGAGGCTACTTTTTATCCCGAAATTCCTACGGGAACGGGAACTACGCGGGTGAAACCGCGAGGCGCTGCTAGTATATAATAAAAACAATCTGCGATCAACATCCAGCAGCCTCGGTTCATTTATATTTCCGCGATGTCCTTCCTCGGGGGAAATCGTTTGAACCTCTACAATATATCTCCTGAACAATATGGAAGTCGACACGTGTTTAGTATTATTCATAAAGAGATATACCTACTAATAAACTAGATGACCCCGTGAACGTCGTATCACCTTCAACTTTATCCCTAGTTTTTAAACTACCCCTTTTTTATTATATTTTTACGAGCCTCAGAAGCAGGAGGAACAGTAGTCTGAACTAATGGGTAAGATTTGAGGGTCTGAAGCAGGTCAGAGTAAAGAAACCAATCATTTGAGGAATCTGGTATACATTTACTCTTAAACAGCGATAGAATCACTTAATCAGGATATTTACAAGCAAACATTAACAACCACCATGTAAAACCATGAAACACAACAGAATAATCAATTAGATGGTTTTTATGCAAATTGACCAATACTTTTCCAAAGTTATATTGAGTGACGGGAGGTTTTGCTTTTCTAATCGTTCGACAGGCTATCTATGCTCTGTGATCAAGGAGTCTCTTAATAATAAAAAATATATATTGTTATCCTAACAATATATATTTTTTACATTTGCTAAGAAAACAAAAACAGTATATTTTTCACAAGGGACTAAACCATCCCATTAAATACGAGGTTGTTAAACTAAGGATGATGACAAGGCCTAGGCAAGATCTAGACCTAGTTATCGCGGAACGAAATTTTCCGGGACGGCTAGAAATGAATATTCGAATAGTGGACATCTAATCGAGATTCGTCTTTGCCATGGAAGGCCTAAGTCCAGCAGTGGACTGGGACTGATGATGTGACGCCGAAGCTCCCCAAGGGAAATCGTTTGACCCCACAATCTATCTCCGGAACAATATGGAGTCGACACGTGTGTAGCAGCCTTTTTCGCAGAAAGATCTATTGCTAGGGTCGTCACTGACGAGTCCCTTAGGTGTAAGATGTTGTTGACTTTAATAATTATTTACCGACTACAGGATTAAGGAGACTCTTAATTCGGTAGGTTTCGATGTTGAAATCATTTCAAACTCGATTTTTGATTTTTTAAATGGTCACATTTAAAGTAGGTATGTTGTTGCTGCCCGTGGGATTGCATGTGTCTTTCTGAGATTAATAAAAAATGAGATATTTTTAATTCTGATGAAAAGAATTAAAATTTTCAACCTTTTTCGTTGAGTAGGTTGGTACACATCTGTTGCCTTTATAGTAAGATCCTTTATTAGGTCACAGTAGAAAACAGGTTTCAAAAAACAATAAAAACCGTTTAATAAACGGCAAAAGAATTAGCGCTCTTAGCCAGAAAAGCGAATAAATAATAAATAAACTTTTCCTCAGATCCTTACAAGGGTAAAAGGCAATAAGAAAATCTGGACAAGAGCACGGATCAAAGCTTTTGAATAACTTTTAATGGTTGAAAACTTTAATGTAGGTACGGAAAATTAAGAAAATGGTTTTAATGTAAGTCGGATTATCTTGATGGAAAGTGATTTGATAAAGTAAGCATGATTTTGAATAATTTTATCTTCGTCTTAATTTTATTGGGTTTTATTCATGTTGTATAAAATTCTAAGTACCTATGTACAAAGTAAGGCTCGGTAGTACTCGGTCAGTATTTTTTAAGTAACACTAAATAGCTAAAGACATGTAAATGTAGATTGAAAATGTCCTAAGATCACAAACAGTCTTTGATTTTATATTGCCAACGAATAGAAGGTTAATATCCTTTTAACTTAACAAGATATCATCACAGTATTAAACTCTGTTTGAAGTTCATTTTATTACTCACATTTGGAACTTTAGAACATTTCAATACCGCACACGAAGGGGCTGACAATAAATTTAAAATCAATCGAGCACATAAGTCTATAAAGTTCAATTTTGTCTACACGTTTCTAAGTTATTCTGTGTCCCTAGAAACTATTAGATTGCCAATGACTTCCTTTTGTCCCTTACTTTGTACATTTACTTTGATGTTCTGATTGTAGTATTAACATTTGACATCTATTTGGTGAGAATATATAATAGAACAGGGAAATAGTAGTGTGAATAAAACATCAAATGATTTGTCCGTCTGTACCTAACTATAATATAGTCCCAACAAAATATCTGTGGAACGGATTATTTAAGGTTCGTCGCGGGTTGGCGCGAGATTACATTATTTTGTGGTTTTTTTCTGCGTTCCACGAGCAATAAAACAAGCCTGGAAGAAATCGCTGCTAAGCGATAAGGCCGCCCATTGTACTATTATGTTTAATGTTTATATCTGTTTCTTTTTGCTTTATTTTGTGGTGTACAATAAAGAATTTTGTATTGTATTGTATTGCAATAAAACTAGCGAAAAACTAATTTGCCGCAAATCGTAAACCATTTTCTATTGAACTCAGTCAAGAGTGAATAGGTATCTTCTAGACCTTCGTGATACATCGTCAGCCACATCTTCACTTTCCATCAGGTGAGATTGTGATCAAACGAAGGCCTGTTCACTATAAAAAAAATACTACGAATGAAAAGACCTCTCTTGACGACGTCTCTTGTTGACGCCCGTCGCCATGAAAACAATTGATTATGTTCAAGAATCGCCATTTTGGTCTTTCGATCAGAGTTTCAGTTTGATTTGTATCAAACTAGGTGTGATAGGTGTGTTGTGTGTTTGCGAAAGACTGCTGGCAGATGCTGGATGCGGCAAGCTGAAGACAGGGCGCTATGGCGCTCATTAGGGGAGGCCTGTGTCCAGCAGTGGACTGATATAGGCTGATGATGATGATGATGATGAGGTGTGATACCTACACAAATAGTTTCTAAACCGATATCACAATTTCTCGCTGAGTGTGAATAGGGTACTGTCAGCGAAATAGGCCGTCTAACTGAGTTGCGAGTCACAAAGGCTTTGCAGACTGAGTGTACCTCAGCTTTCAGAGATAGTGTGCATTTCTGCATGGATTTGTGAGATATGTGGATTTCGATTTAAACCTAAATACGTAAGAGTTTGACAGGAAATACGTTTGAAATGGCCGTCTCCCATTGCAACACCCTGAATGGGTTCATATTGTGTGTATTATCTATTAATTATAGTCAATAAGTTCTGACAAATTTTATGTACCATAATAAATATATATATTTCGGAGTTAAATCCTTATTTATCATTTGCAATGCGCCTATTCTACTCTATGCTAATCTCAAGCGTCTATTGTTTTGACGTGGGATCAATTCTACAGGATGACAGAGAAGAAATGGAAAAGATTCAGATAAGTGCCTAGTAGAGTTTCCGTAGCAGATTGGTACAAGAAGGTCATAGAATCCATGTGAAAGCGGTCTCGCGATTCGTGTAGATAGAAGCCCTAGGCCTGGTTCTGTGTTTGAGAGCTGTATTTCCATCTGGCATTACCTAGATACGCCCGCAGTTAACAAATAATGAGCCTACTCCGTTATAGAAATATAAATAAATGATAATTTTTCCGCTAACCAAAGGTTTGTTCTTGTTAGGGTAATATCAAATATTATCTCGTGTAATTAGTGAGGCCGCACACCAGACACTTGTATTACGACAATTGTAGCGCCACATTTATCGTTTATTTAATTGGAAATGATCATCAAGCTAAAATTAATTTAATAATTTGCAAATGGGACAGAATGGCAAAGAAATAATTAATATTATTTTAACTGTAGATAGTCGAAATTACGTGAAATATGGTATTTAAAGAGTAACGACAAATTAGTGAAGTAGAGAAGTGAAATCGGCGTGGAATATTTACTGAAGGAAGTTTTAATTGTTTCTATTTTCTCACACTCGAAGTGAAAAGTATCGTTTTTCACGCGGAACAAAACCACCCAATATAACTCGGTCTTATTGTCCTCTCTCGCTACGCTCGGGAGTATAAATAACCTCGTCTATGAGTGATAATGGAGTGGTTTGGTCCCTTGTGTCAAAATATACTTTTATATTGAATAGAATAAATAAGTGCGAAGGTCCATCTGAAACAGACAAAATAGTCGGTTATTGTGCCACAATCGTTAGCGTCGGAAGAAGGAATAGAACCGGCAACTCGCGTCTCAACATACCGGATAAAAAAATATCAGATATCGTTTATGCATCTGATATTTTGGTATAGTATAGCGTATCTTCGTATCGCCAGTATCCAATAACGACGTTTCGCAAATCCAGGTCACTGCGAGCACGTGTCAAACACAACTGAACCTTTTATTTTCACCCGATTTCAAAAAAGGGATTTTTAATTAAATTCGCCTGTAGGTATATTTTCGTTTAAAACTTTTTGAAAAAAATCCTACAAAATGACCATTTTAACCATATCTTTAAACTTCGCGGAGGAATACATCTGAATGCGTGTAGCTGTTTTTTCGGGAAAATATAGCGAACTCTCTGACTAGTAGGTACCAAAATTCTCATTTAATTATAAATAATAAATAATGCTGGACAATTCACACAGCATTATCTAGCCCCAAGCTAAGCAGAGCTTGTGTTATGGGTACTAGATAACTGATATACATAATATAATACAATAAATAGATAGATTTTTTTTTATTATACATAGAAAACGACCAGAAAACCCTGAACCCCTGTCTGCAGATCGTACACACATTTGTCCCGAGACGGGAATCGAACCCGCAATCTCCTGCGTCGCAGGAAGACCTTCGCCCACCGCGCCACATCTAATTTGGCGCATTGATGACGGAGATGTCGACGAAATACAGCCGAACATAAAACCTTCTCCTAGATGTCGGTTAAAAAGTTTTAATTATTATGAAATTATTGCTATTCAAACCTATTTCTGTGCCTATTTGCTCCTTAAACCCTAAAAACATAGTAAGTATTCAAACATTGGGAGTCTGTTGAAAAATATCAAAATATGCCAATAGCTTCCACAAATCCAGGTCATCGCGAGCGGTGTCAAACACAGTTGGAAGTCTTTTATTTCCTGTAACAGTTTCTGATCGCTGGTTCTTGCTGCACCAGACTGATTGTAACCGCTTTGTGGGGCCTACTGCGAGAATGTGCTTTTCTATGGAAGTGAGCGACGTTAATACATCAATAGCGCATTACGTTTCGACAAAGCCCATGTCTCGTCTAGAGAAACTTTTATCTTCGTAAGATACGCGAGGCGATAGAGATCTGACGACGATCCAACAGAGTCAGAGGCTCTAGATGGAACCTGCCCACCACCTGCCTGGAAGCTTCCATAGGAAGTCGGATAGCAGTATATATAGCTGGGTGTAGATACTGGTAGTTCCGTATGCACCCAGAGGATATGGTCTCTATGACTCTACCCGGCACGGTGTGATCTCCGCGAGAAGATGACTTTAATTCTACGCAGCTCCTATCACTTGATTATGTTTTTCCTATACGGATACGTCATCCGCGTTACGGGAAGCGCGGATGAGGGCACCCGTACCCACCGCACTCGCCGATTTTTGCTAGAATCCGAATAAATACAGGATTTAGTGAAATGTGGCGCGATCAGCGCGATGCTGCATACCATTTCATTATATAGATTTAGAAAATGCGATGAGTACGGCTTTTGCGGAGCGGACAGATGCGCGTTCAGCTTAAATCGGCAATTTTACGATTTCGGACAAATGTGACCTCAATCTTCTTTTTCTTTCGGTCCTTATCCCACGCCAGGTGGGCTCTTCACAACATGTCTTTCTCTTTCACTCTCCTCTATCAGCCGTCATCTCTTTACTACACCTTTCTTACTCATGTCCTCTTTCATATGTGTCCAAGATTCCTGTAAGGTCTAAAGGAAATAAAGCACTTCGAGTTTTGAGTTTCATACTATCCATCCATCTTTTTTTCGGTCTTCGTCTCCCTTTATATCCATCCACATTATAACAAAACACTCTTTTCGTCAGATATCACTCAAATCATTCAAACAAGAGATGCGATATATCGCTTAACGTTTTGTAGAGTAGACCTCCTCGACACAGTTTACTGCAGGCGATTTTTACAGCGTTTTTCGTGAGTCTGGCAGAAAGCAGAAGTGACAGTGATAGTGTCAAGTGGTCAGTCATGCATGAAGAATGGTACTGCCAGGAACTGAAAAACTGACAGTTCAATAAATTGGGATTAGACTCATGTTTTTTTATATCGAATCCCGCTAATACTGCTAAAACATCTCAGTTAAAATGTATATGTACGAATCATGATTTTATCTCGGAAGATTAACCCATTCACTGCCCAGCCTACTTCATGCTGTTTTTATAATTTGCCTATATAAAAACCGTGGGCCGAATGTGGAGCTGAAAAGTAGGACGAAATAAGATTTTTTGAAATAAAATTTATTGCGGGCCGAATATGGCATACAATGTGGGACGAAAGCAGATTTTGTCATGTGGGCCGAACTTCTTAGGGACGAATATGGCATAAATCCACCGGGCGTGTACTCCATTGTCACTAAAGTGCTGAAAAACTTGACTCTGATCGATAAGTTCTTTTTGGTATCAAAGAACTTATCGATCTGACTCAAGTTTTTGTTACATTTTACAGTTGATGGCGTCTTGGAAATAGTAAACTGTTTTTTTAGTAAGTAAATACAATGATTGACGACTGACGACCTCTGCGGCGCGGTGGGCGAAGGCCCGCCTGCGACGCAGGAGGTTGCTGGTTCGATTCCCGCCTCGGGACAAATGTTTGTACGATCTGCAGATATTTGTTCAGGGTGTTCTGGTCGTTTTCTGTGTATAATAAAAAATATTTCATATATCATTTCATATTTCATTTATTTTTGCTTGCATGTAGGTACATTCCATCTTATTTCTAAGGTAATTGGTAGTTTGTTGGATATCTATCTATGCATTGTATTATATTATGCATATCAGTTATCTAGTACCCATAACACAAGCTCTGCTTAGCTTGGGGCTAGATAATGCTGGGTGAATTGTCCAGCATTATTTATTATTATTATTATTAAGTGCTGAAGAGTTTAAAATAAAGACAAGTTTGGTAAAACTTTGATGGGTGTTAAAAACACACAGAAGGAAATTAACAAAAAAAAACAATAATATAAAAGGCATGAAGTAGACAATCCTTTTGGCTCCCAAAAGGCCATATTTTAAACCAGTGGAATGCACTGCGTTTGATTTATGCACTCTATTCCGTTTCACCCTGTACTGCTAACGGGCTTTGGACAAAATAACTGTTTTCCATTTTCCGTGATGGATAGACGGGTCCAGTTTTGCGCATAAAGGTTATCGCACAGGTGTGCGACAACCACTGTAACGACGAGTGACAGGTGTCAACTCGGAAAAGGAATGTCGACGGTTCAAGTCAATTCGTTCAGTATTGGTATGAAATACACTACGCGTTTATAAAAAAGGTACAAACACACTAAACATAGGGCGCTGCGTGCGCGGTGGCGCGACCTGGCACTCCAGGGAGCTGCAGAAGGCGTGTACATCGTGGACTATGGAAGTGTTGAGGAAGGTTATTCCTAACTAAGATATGTCGGTATTTATTTTATACACTAGTTTCTGCTCGTGGATTCACGCGAGTTATTTCTATGGTAACGTTGACAGGTTATTTTGCTTTTAGATAGTTTATGGGTTATCCTATGTGGGTTGGTTGTAATAAAAGATGCGTTGCACTATATATGAGTCTATTCAATTACACATGTTCCAAATTACAATTTTACTATATTTAATCCTAATGAAGGATCTATGTCTGATCGCGTTAGATGTATGGGAGTGACTTGGAGTGACTGGTTAAGCTTCGCTTTGTTACTGAAAATGCCGAGTCGCAGAAACGCGAATGCTACGACTACTTGAAGCTAATCTGTGTCACTACAGTTATTTCTATCCCTTGGGAACAGATACACAGGATAAAAAGTAACCTATGTTTTATGCTAAGCCTAGAACTACCTGTATCCAAAATTTCAGTCCGATCCGTAAGTATTTTTGGCAAAAGTAACAAATATCCACCTTGCATCCATCCATCCATCTAGACACACTTTCGCTTTTAAAATTAGTGTGATGATGAAGGGATTTCTCCGAATACATTTCTCTGAAAAATCTCGGAAAAATTACATCCAAACCTACCCACAGTAATTATTTTTGACAGCTAGTTTTGGGTGCTTCCACGAAATAGCTATTTTGTGGTTGCAATTATGATTGTTTGTGTTTTTAATGTCAAATTGTGTCACAGATGATTTTTATGTCTGCTATTAACATGACAACGACATAAAGAAGCTAGAGCCTCTATCACGAATAAATCCATGTATATATTTACCATGGGAGTGGCATTTGTTCTGTGGAACGAAATAGGTGAAATAAACATTAAACCTTCATGTTATGAAGGGTAGTATAGGTTATAAAACTTTCATTGTCTGGACACTATCAGAAAAGTGACATAGCAGCCCATAACACGAACACAAGTCGCCAATAACCAAGAAGTCTAATCAGGCTCCGTATGGCGTTTCGAAATCCATATTTTGAAATATCTGTTACCTACCTTTCCTAAGACTCTGACTCTGTCTAATGCGGCTAAACAACTGAACGGATCTAAGAAACTTGGCAGAGTAGATTATAACCTGGGGTGGGATGGGGATGACATAGGCGACAATAAGGAAAATCGTGCTTGTAGGCGTAGGGCACAGGCGTAGAAGTATAACTCTCAAACGCAAATCAAATTGGCGCAGGTCAGGAGACTTTTTGTCAGTATTGAACGAACATCTGTCAAAAAGTCAACACTTAAGACCGACCCAAATCAGATTTGCATTTGAGTATTTCATATTTCGTTTATCGCAATCATAATTATACATACATACTCGTAGGGGAATGAACATAAATACTTTACTATTCTAACACTCTTAGTTGGTAGGTAGTTTATAATTGGGCAACTAAAGTTTCATAAACCTACATGAAGGTTACCTTTGCTACAACCGGGTCCGGGTGTAGCAAAGGTAAAAGTATATACAGGGTTATTGGTAAATTAGTAACACTACGTGAACTGCAGGTTCTGCCCATCATCACGTACACGTTCGTGAAGACGCTAGGTGTTAATTCTTTGAAAAAATTATAAATTACTTTTGATACAAAATTTAAAAAACCTTTGTCTCAAACCCTAAGTTGTTTTCGTACGTTGGAACATAGACGTTGCGAAGATTTCCTCGTGATACGTGCACTATACGAGTGCTTGTATGAACAGAAGAAAAGTGGCACAATTGCAGCGACAATTATTAGCCCACTTAGCTTTAAATTGCTTTCTTTGGGAGCGTCTTTAGGTCTCGTTCACACTGGGGTAGTTACTTGCTGAAAGTCAATGAAAAAGGACTTTTTGCTATAAGAATAAGAATTTTTTTATTGGTTCACTATACAGAAGAAAATACTATGATATAAGAGAATTAATCAAAAAATAAATAGATATAAATATAAGAGAATTTTATTTAGTTAGAATTTTCAATAATGTGATTATGACAATGATAATAATAATGAAATATGTATTTTTGATTTAATTTGCAATATGTGACATGAATAATTGAAATCTGTTTTTATGGTTACTAACATAGTATAAAGGTAGTTTGTACTAACAATTATGGTGAACAACCGAAATAAAATAAATTGAATTGAATAATCATAACACAATGACCAAAAGGCTACCACTCAGCGTGTGCTGCAGGAGCTCGGGGAGCCCTTCAGCGCTGGTCTTCCGTAGCACCTTAGCGTAGCGTATAACGTGGTAAAAAATGCAAAACATTGCTTATTTAAATAATTAATTAGATTTACCAATATTATAATTTAATATTTCCCTAAATTGTTTGTGTAAGTTGTCCAAATTTTATCCATCTAAGCACCTAAACTTGAAAAAATGCTGAAAATACATCCCTTGGGTTGAACAGGAGCAAATCAAGAAAACAAAATAAAAAATTCCTAACATCAAACGCTGAAAAGTAATTAAGTTTCGGTCAGAATGTCTGAATTGATATTGCGTCTCAAAAACAGCTTTAATTTAACCCGTATGAGTATTGCTTTTTATTTACTTCGTGCATTCACTAGCATGCTAGTCACTCGCTTTAAAACTAGACTGCCTAAATCAGACAAGTGAGTGTTTTTGCTAGTTCTACAAGTAAGAGATTAGGCTGGTTCAGAGCCGTAGAACATCATACTAATCTCACTATATTGTAAATGCGAAAGTTTGGATGTATGTATTTTTCTTACTTCTTCACGCCAAAACTATTGAACGGATGAGGTAAAATTTGGCATAGATGTAGCTCTAAGCCTAAAATAAAACATAGTCTACTTTTTATACTATTAAAACAGTTCCCATGGGTTTTAAATAACCTTTAAACGTATCCATAGATAAAACGTGTGCGAAGCCGCGGTTAAAAACTAGTAGCCAATATTGTCAATGATAGCTGTCCCATGATAAAATAAGAATCACCTTTATAGCGGGATAGCATTGTCGACCTTTGTTGCGCAGTGGGCGTAGGTTCATATTGTATGCCGCAGAAGGATGCAGATTTGATTACCGCCACAGGGTAAAAGTTATTCAATTCAAATTCTAGGCTCCAGCTGGGATTAATATACTTCCCGTATATTAATGCTCATAAAGTAGAGAGTTTTGACGAAATTTGTCATTAATACGTGTAAGATAAATAACTCCTTATTTCCAAGTTCTTTAATTTTAACGGAAGAAAAAACTTTGATTATGCCAATGGATAATTTCTGTCACTGGTCGAGTGTGACCCCAGCCTTACTCCACTCGCCTTGCTACTGGAAAGCTTGCACGCTGCACGGTTCGCTGTCCACGAAAATTACTGTTATGCTTCGTTCACTCTGAACTAGCAATCAAAATGTGTTTTTATTTGAGTTGGATCAGTTTCCGAAAAACGGAATAAAATGATTTCTTTGATAACTTTCGGCGTTCGTTTTAATTGCATTCACCGTTAATTAAGAATTCTCGTTATCCATAATGAATTCACTTTAATCTTTCTTTAAAACATATTTTTGGAAAGATATTGGATAGGTTATTTGTTTTTAAAATGTAAAGGTACATAAAATAATAAATATGTGTGTTCGTGATCATATTGTCACAGATATTGTAGTGGTAGTCGTGATTGTTCAAAAATATTATGTACCATCGCGATCTATAGATCGCGATACATAATATACCCAACAATATACCAATATATATAACCGATTTAAAACATTATTTTGCTATTGTATACCATAGCAAAATAATGTTTTAAATCGGTTTATAATTGACGGAAGAAAAAAATCGATGAACATACCTACTTACAAAAAGAAATACATACAGCAGAAAATAAAACCTCCTCCCGAAGTCGGTTAAAAATAATTTTAATTATCCAAGTACAAAAGCTGGTTTCATATCCTTTTACGTAATTAAAAATACACATTATTATGTTGCGTGAATGTTTTTAAGCATTATTAAAAAATTCGTGTTATAAAATGTTAAAACGATAAATCGACCCTAGATCTTGATATTTTAATATCAACTATAGCATTATTACACAAGAAACACTGTTGAACAATTCACACAGCATTATCTAGCCTCAAGCTAAGCAGAGCTTGTGTTATGGGTACTAGATAACTGATATACATAATGCAAGTACAAATATTTGTCCCAAGGCGGAAATCGAACCCGCAACCTCCTGCGTCGTAGACGGACCTTCGCCCACCGCGCCACAGAGGTCGTCGGAGGGCATATGCCTCTGAAAAGACCAAACATGAGAAAATTTAAGTAATTTGCCCAATAAAGATTTATCCTGGGAAATCCTTAAGTACCCTATATCTTGGTGTTGCCAGCACAAAAGCATTATTACCCTCGCGCGTCGATAACTGCACCCCGGCTGGCGATTCGACAAGCGGTTTAAGGAAATTTATACATTTAAGCCGAAGGCATACAAACAGTTGCTGTAAGGGTCAGCTCACACCGAGACGCGACGCTGCGCGCATTTTGATTGAAAATATAACTTTATTTACTATACGTAAGATACAAATTGGCGCAATAGGCTACTTGACTACTACTAGGAAATAATTCTATCGTATTGTCTGATAAAAATAATACAAAGTGTAATTAATGTTTCTTCAAGGCCAGTCGTATTAGTTATTAAAACTAATTTTAAAGTTTGAATAAAATAATGGCGCGCCAAAGCGATAATCTCTGTCATGGCTCCTGTGCTCTGAGCAATGACGTCACCAACGATCCAACCAAACGCATAGCGTTTTCGGTCACTTGATAATAATATATCAAAAAATGTGTAATTTTTATCCCGTGTTTTTAACCTAAAATAGGCATATTTTTAATAAAAAAGCGTCACCTGATGACGCTTTGTTACGTTGGCACTGACTAGGATGAAAACAATTTGGAACTTATTTTTATTGTAGTCAAGTAGCCTATTGCGGCGCAGCGCGCCCTGTCGCCGCTCGGAATTTACGTATTATGTCAATAAAATTTGTATCTTTTTGCGTAGTAAATCACACTTATATTGTAAGTGCGAAAGTTTGGATGTTTAGATGGATGTTTGTTACCTCTTCAAGCTATAACGACTAAACCGATCGGCCTATTTTTTTTAATGAGCGATAGATCTTCGTTTGATCACATCTCATCTGATGGAAAGTGATAAGAAGTATATAAATAAATGTTCATAACTAGTAGTTCTAAGCATGGAATCAAACATTGGCTACTGTTTTTATCCTATGATTATTCCATGATTATGTTATATGTTATATTCCATGATTAAAAACCGGTCCGTCACAATCTAAGACCGCGTCGAACTACTTATTTCTTCGGAGTTCGGATGACGGTGCTCGGGTGATGTGCGAGCGGTGGACAGGCATAGTAAATACATACACGTAAATGTATTTACCGCTACTTCATCGCCGTCATCTCGATAACGATCTTTCCCAAAACAGTTGCTTTGGGATACGTTTCTATAAAAAAAACTCGTACGAAGCCGCAGTCAGAAACTAGTAAAGTTATATTTTGAATCGAATTCCGCGCAGCGTCGCTTCGCGTCGGGTCTCGGTGTGAGCAGACCCTAAGGGGAAATTTATCGCGGGTCAAGTGTTCTTGTAAGTAACTAGAAATTTTTAGGTTTATTATACTTTGGAGTAAGTGGGCTGGTCACGTCTGTCTCATGCCAGGAAACCTTTGGGGAAAGTAACCACCAATTGGCGACCTGACCAGGAGGTTACAGGAGATACTTTGTCATCCGAATCATCATCATCATCCGAAGCTGGATGTTACCTATTACTGTGTATACGCCTCCCGAAGTTTGTGGAATCCACCACGATGCTATACAAATATCTTAGATAATAAATATTGCTGGACAATTCCCACATTTTTAGCCCCGAGCGAAGCAGAACATGTATTATGGGTACTAGATAACCATAACGCCGCTTTGCCACCGCCACGTCAACGGAACGTCAACGTTATCGAGATGACGGCGACGAAATAGCGGTACATTTACGTGTATTTACTATGGCTGCTTGTCCACTGCACGCACGTCACCCGAGCGCCGCCGTCATCCGAACCCCGAAGAAATAAGTACGGCGCGACCGCTGGAACTTAGTCTGAGATTGTGACAGACCGGTTTTTTTGTTTTAAGCCTCCTCTTCAGTATCGATGAAAAACGCTTCTGTGATAGTTCACGTATAAGCGGATGAATCCAATTTTGTTTCCATCTTTTTCGACTTCGAACGTACAGAAGCAAAAGAAGTTGTCGCCGGTTCAACCTTGCCATTCTTCAAACGCGACTACCACGAACGAGAGCTACAACAAACTAAACCACCGAAATCGTCGCGGTTGACGCACTCGTCGTTACGCCATCCTGAACTCGGGCTTAAAAAAATACGCTATCGGTGACGTCCCGTGGCGTAGACAATCAATCGACGTCACATCATCTTGACCACGTCAACGTTAATGTAGAGACGACGGGACGTCACCGTTGACGTGGCGGTGGACAAGCGTCGGCGTCGTAGACTGTTTGCTCCGACCTTGATTTTCAAAAACAAATTTTCGATTATCTTGCATATGGATTATTCCAGTCCCCGAACAGTTTTTTCGCTGACGACGTCGAAGACCTTGCTACATCCTATTATACAGCCCGTTAAATAAATAAAACATTATAACAAAACTGGAAGCCGTTTGGGAAATTTCGCAAGAAGAGTTAAGTCTATTGCGCTGAAATTTTGATAGGCAGTCGGCAGGCTTGAGACCTGAAACAAGGAACGACATCTTGGCATGTACTCAAATCGAATGAGGGACAGACTCCTCGAAACAAAAGGAGTTATTGTCAGAATCTGACAATAACTGGAGGATCATCTGATGATCCTTTCTGTTCAACCATTGCGCACATTCACACACTCGTACGTACGTATGTGTTTGAGCACACACTGTTATAAGTTATAATATAACTTATAACACACTGGTGCATTATGAGGCTCTATTTTTCGCTTCCTCCACAAGTGGACAAAAAATTGAAGCGAACAAAATCAATAACATTTTGTTTTTTTTAACAGTTTTTTTGTGTGAATAAGTAACAAATATCCAAACGTTCGCGTTTATAATAAAAATGATAACTATTTATTTCAGGCAACATAAGACAAGTACTTACAAAGTAAATTAACTAGGGCCCATATGATAAATACCTTAGAGACTAATATACATAATTATAAGAAAACTTAAAAAGAATCGTGTCTCTGGCACTAGGTCGATGACGTGCGCGCGGTGTCGCGTATCAGCCTTCCGCAGAACTTCCTGA
This sequence comes from Eupithecia exiguata, assembly GCA_947086465.1. Lineage (NCBI taxonomy): Eukaryota > Metazoa > Arthropoda > Insecta > Lepidoptera > Geometridae > Eupithecia > Eupithecia exiguata. The sequence continues at coordinate 2,171,730 of OX352251.1, forward strand.
AGACGACACCTTTCGGCTAAAATCCGTAATATTATCGTGATCTCCAAAACCTTAGAATTATCTCTAAAATTGTAGCTCTAAAGCTCTATTAAGAGTTTTCGTAAGTAATATAATACTTTGTCGCTTAAACAAAGCCGTATAGCTCTAGTTGTAATTTGATCCTTATTTCTATGTGTATAAAGTGAACGCGAAACTATTGTAATTAATATTAATTATTTTCGGATAATTTCTCCCCTCTTTAATATCAAAGCAGTGTTTTTTCTTCGTAATGGAAACTATGATGAAAATAAATGATTGCTTTTCTTTATTAACGATGTTTTTGTTTGATGTTTCTTTTATATTACATTATTCTTGACTTGATACTAATAAAAACAGTAGGTAGACGTCTAAAATAAATTGAGAATTGAATTTTGTTAACAACTTCAATAATTAATTCATTATAATGTCGTTTAAAATATTCATCTGTACATTTTGACTTGCTGTCGAATGTCGATTCGGACAAAATATATTGGGACGCAATGTCCCAATTGACACTTTTGATTTTAATATTTTTGTTACTGTCGATTCGGACACCATTAAAAATAGCTGCATTTTACAGTCAGTTAAAAAAACAGGTAAAAGATACAATAAAATACAAATACAATACAAAAATGCTTTATTGTACACCATAAAATAACAGAAAAGTGAATAATGGTACTTTACTTTGACTATTTATTTATTTATGTAAGTATTTATTTATTTATGTAAGTAGTTAGTATATTATGTTATTTATCTAAGTTAGGTCTTTTTAGTATTAAATACATATGTATTTTAGATAATCTTAGGTACACCCCCTGCCTTTCTTAAATGCACAATTCTTTCCATCCCAAGGTTGCCTGGAAGAGATCGCTTCGAAGCGATAAGGCCGCCCATTGTACTTATCTTATGTGATGTCTCTTTGTTATGTTATTTTCTCGTGTACAATAAAGAATTTTTGTATTGTATTGTAAAATAACATTACAAAGAGAAAAAGATCAACAGGTTTTATATCTGAGTGGCTCTACCATACACAAAATTGATACCAAGTAGAAATATTTTTAACCGACGTTTTGAAAAATAAAAGAGGTTCTATGTTCGGCTGTAAGTTTTTTTGGGGGACTTTTACAGAAGCACAACCAATCAAAAAGCTCCTTTTTCGACCAAGAATATCTCAAAGAAACAAGAAAAACCTTCCATTTACACATATCAAGCAGAACACACGCTTTATTACACAAATTTGATATTATCCGACTTATTCCGTCACCAAATGTACAGCGTTGAATAATTCAAGAATATTCTGGTCGTTTTTGTGACCTCGGCTAAATGGACTCGGATGGACCCTGATGTGCCTGTTAATATTTCAGCTGGTAAGGATTTGGTATTTATTAGTCTTTTTGTGGAGTCCACGGTGATAAAGTACATATCTCATCTCACTAATATTATAAACGTGAAAGTTTAGATGGATGGATGGATAGATAGATGGATGGATTTTTGTTCCTTTATCACGCCAGAACGGCAAAACGGATCTGGATGAAATTTGGCACAGAGATAGATTATAGTCTGGAATAGGACATAGGCTACTTTTTATCCCGAAATTCCTACGGGAACGGGAACTACGCGAGTGAAACCGCGAGGCGCTGCTAGTTATAAATAATGCTGGACAATCCACACAGCGTTATCTAGCCCCAAGCTAAGCAGAGCTTGTGTTATGGGTACTAGATAACTGATAAACATAATACAATACATTGCATAGATAGATATTTTTTACTATACTTACATAGAAAATACCCGGAACACCAAATATTTGCAGATCGTAAAAACATTAGTCCCGAGGCTGGAATCGAACCCACGACCTCCTGCATCGCAGGCGTACCGGCCGGCCACGTTACATCGGTCGGCAGATGGTGGGTGTATTAATGAAATGTGTTTCGTTAGACCAAATATAGACTACAGTAAAGAAGTGACGAAGAAACCTTTAGCCTGTTAGTTGTTATTTTTTTAGTTGGAACAAAACCCGTCCCAAGCTTTTTTATCCTCCAGATAATGAGATATTTTATAGCAAGCCTTTTTGCACAGAAAGTTTTTGACAATTTGTTTGAATTTATTTACTGTTATTTCTTGCAACTCACTAGGAGTTAATGTACTCATGATACCCACCGAGAAAAAATATAAAATTACACAATAAATAAAAACGCCTGTACACAGAACCTAAAGGCCAACGCAGACCGGGACGGGGTGGCACGGGATTAATTTTTTTACCAATGGACATTCAAACGTATCGATATAGAAGTACGACATTATTGCTACGCTTTAAAATGATGTCGTGGCATCAAAAGAGATTTCATTGCACGGCATTGAAAAACGCGCCACGGGCTGGATGCCGAGGCGTACTGCGGTAGGCAACGGCATGCCGAGGATGCCGGCGCTCGTTGTGACATATCGTGGGGTGAGGCGGTGGTAAAGAAGCTGGAGAACCATTTGCGCCCGCGTCTCTGACCTCCATGTTGGAATCAAAATCACGTCACCACACACACTACGTCACACATTCACGTACACTGTGTACGTGAATTTATCGGAGACAACGTGTTTTTGATTCCTTGGAGGCACGCCGTGGCATGCCGTGGCAAGGCGCTGGAATGCCGCTGTATCTTAGCGGCTAGTGTGCGCTGATTGACGACAAAATCCTTTACCATCCCGTACCGGTCTGCGTTGGCCTTAAATCTACATACAAACGAAAATTTATACGATGTCACAGGTCCTCTCGATATTGCTCGACGAGCCATTTTGAACCTCGTCGATATATTCCTTCCTTTCAACTGATTGCGACTCAGTGGCTCGTGAATTTGAGTGATAAAATTTTCTTTGAGCTTCGCTTGTTTATTAGTTTTGAATGAGACCTCCTCTTGTTTCTTTCGTGTGAAATGTCTTTATTAGATGTGATTTCGTATTCTTTATTTGAATATTTAGAGCGTATTGTTTTTTTAGAAATGTCATTAATAGGTATATGTAGTGTTTAGATGTGATATGGTATTCTTTATTTGAATGTTTAAAGCGTATTGTTTTTTTAGAAATGTCATTAATAGGTATATGTAGTGTTTAGACGTGATATGGTATTCTTTATTTGAATGTTTAAAGCGTATTGTTTTTTTAGAAATGTCATTAATAGGTATATGTAGTGTTTAGACGTGATATGGTATTCTTTATTTGAATGTTTAAAGCGTATTGTTTTTTTAGAAATGTCATTAATAGGTAAAAAAATACGATAGAAAAAAATCATGAAATCGCACTGTTTTGTACATAATTTGGTCGAGATCTTTAGAACCCTGCGGTCTATTGAAATGACTTAAGTTTTTATTCGTAGGTTATTACTAGTTGGTTCCTTCAGTGTAGTGTATGTGCATCATAAAATGAATGAGGGTAGGTTGCCTCGACAGTTGATTGTTGGCCATTACAGAGTTCGTTTGTTCACCCGTGTTTTATTTATGATATTCCCTGTAATACGCAATATTTGGCGACGAGGATGGGATTCTGAGGAGGAACAACCCTGCCGAAATTCCAGAAGTCGAAGGGCTAGGAAAGCTGTTATTTATAAGCTTTGAATATATTTAGTTAGTTGATAAGTTACTTTATTTGAATATATTTTATTCAGATAGTTTTTTCATAGGTTGTGTAGTTTTCTTGTAAACAAGTAAAAACTCCATTTTTACACTTGGGCAGTTCCAAAAACGCATGCTCTGTCCCGCTCCTATAAACGCGAAATCCTATGCCTATACTTTTCACAAAATGGCGCGCATTGCGCTCTATAAATACTATTCAATTGCTTAACTTTTAGTTAAAATAATAAATACCGTATTTAGTAAAACAGAGCCATGTTAAATGTAGAAGAGCCCACCCCACCAACTTATCAGATAGGTACATAACTATATGTACAATTAGTATTTAAATATCATTTTAATTATAAATTATTGATTCACAAATTTAATCATTTAATAATATTATTGTTAATTCATTAATTATACTGTAGGATAATTTATGAAACTACCTAGTGACGTGACGTGTAAAATATTATTTTTATTAATAAATTCTTGTATTCTTGTAGTGTAATGTAACAATAACATTCTAAAACCATAAAAACTTGTCAAGTCTCACCCTAACAGAAATTACAAGTTAAATTACATCGCGCCCTTCGCTTGAAAGTATTTAATATCGCCCTCAAATTGTTCAGTCTAGGTTTCAAGTTCCAACCCTCTTTTATGGATTTTAGTATTTATAACTTTACAAGTACAGAATTTTAGGCGAGGACCAAAGATTTTGAAGTTAAGGAATCTTATGTTTTGTTTTGTTCATGAAAATGATTCGAGCATATTTCCACCATATCATGCGTTTTTTTATTCGATAAATACTATTCAAATAGAAGATAAAGAAATGGATATATTACACGTTATATACGCCTATAACTGAAATGCAATCAAAAATGCGATTTAGCATATTTTTGCGTCGATTATGACATGTTTTCGTCCTATTTATTTGTTTTTTTATTAAAATCAATAATAACTTACGTTATGTTTGATAAAGAACATAGCTTATATTGTCTAGTTACAGAATAACAACACTATGTCACAAATACTAAAGTTTTCATTCATCGTCTTTTTTGGTATTACGGAACATAAAAATTTACGAATTGAAGTTGCGAGCAGCTGTCGCCGGATCCTCAAGCGGCGAACCTAAGGTTTGGTTGTCATACTTGGTCTAGTTCTCTGTAGGTACTCACGGAATCCCCGTGTTAAAAACTCCAATTACATATAATTCTTTTTTTTTTCTCTGGTTCCTTTAATGTTGAAACATGATTGAAAAAAGATATCATGATGGAAGAAAAGAAGAACCTACCGTGTTTACTTGTCGAACTAGGACTTAATCTCAGTACTCACGGGATCCCCGTGGTTAAAAACTCGACACACACACAAAATTCTACATTTTGTCTTTGGTTCCTTCAACGTGAAAATACGATTATAAAAAAAAATACGACGGAAAAAAACATTAAATTGCACTGTTCCGCACATAATTTGTTCAAGGTGGTTTTTTTTTTTTTTTGGTCGAGATCTCAGGAACCCTAAGGTCTAGTGAAATGGGTTACGTTTTGATTCGTAGGTCATTACTAATTATTTGGTTCCTTGAACCAGTTTCTTCATAGGTTGTGTAGTTTTCTTGTAAATAAGCAAAAACTTGATTTTTGCGCTTACGCCGTTCCAAAAACTTATGCCTAACCATTCCACAAAATGGCGCGTATTGCGCTCTCTAAACTAAAATATTAAAGGGTTGTTCTGTACCTTCTTATCTATGTCAGAACTGATGCAGGGCACAATATGTTTAAATGCCGCCCTCAAAGGGCACGCCACTTGTCACAGAGGGTATTAAAAGGGTTGGTATCGAATACAGTGGGCTTATAGCTTTTTTTTCTATTTATAAGATGGTTTTTCGAACCCTTTCTTCGTTGCTGAGTATACCTAGGTATTTTACTATAAAAACTATCGTAGTATGATGACGAATTCATTACGGATGTAAGCGGGTTAAATACGAACCTTATTTGTGTTGGAACGTTGGTGTTCTTCCAACACAAATAAGGTTCGTAGTTAACCCGCTTACATCCGTAATGTATATCTTATATGTTTGAAATGTAAGTTTTCCTAAAACATCTCGAAATTTACTACAAAAGTTTTACCCACTATCTACTAGTGAAAAAAAAACCTATTTTTTACCGATTTAGAAATAAAACCAGGCAAGTGCGATTCGGACTCGCGCACAAAGGGTTCCGTCCGTAGCATTATCTATAAAAACAGCAAAAAAATCACGTTTGTTGTATGGGAGCCCCCTTGAATATTTATTTTATTTTGTTTTTTAGTATTTGTTGTTATAGCGGCAACAGAAATACATCATCTGTGAAAATTTCAACTGTCTAACTATTACGGTTCATGAGATACAGCCTGGTGACAGACGGACAGAAGGACAGCGAAGTCATAGTATTAGGGTCCCGTTTTTACCCTTTGGGTACGGAACCCTAAAAAGGAGTAGGTTCTATTATAAAGGTATTTTTTTTAATGTATTTTCCTCGATTCCTCCGTCAGAGCTTGTGTTATGGGTACTAGATAACTGATATACATAATACATAGATAGATCTTTTTTATCATAAGTACATAGAAAATACCCAGAACACCTGGAACAAATATTTGCAGATCGTACAAATAACTTACATTTTCCTAATTTCTTCACTAAAACAACGCACAAAAGCTCAAAACGGTAAGTAATAGGCGGCCATTAATTTGAGTCCCGATCGTAAATTGAAAAGAAACGCACAGTACATTTTAGTGGGCAAATGGGGGTCGTTGATGTAAGCACCGTCTCAAGAAATATTGCATTCTCCAGGACCTTATTGTAGCCTTGACTTCAGGATGTGGGAGTTTGAACCTTGTGTCTTAGAAATAAAGACTAGATTGGTGTTTCTAGTCTGGTCTAAAATGTTCTAGATTTACGTTAAAGTAACAGAAATACAGAATATAGAAAAGTAATGACAAAAATGACGTAGAGTTCGTTTTTTGCAAGCCTGGGACAAAAATAGGTACCTAACTAAAAAACTACCAAGTTTTCAGTATTAATAATCTGTTCTAAAACACTATGAAAAAGTAGGCGCAATGTTGGTATGTCATACGGCTGTGTAGGCAAACTAAAAAGTATCAACTGTCATCAGCAACATCAGCGCATTTGTTCAGGTCCCATCCAACTGACGTCATGATCACAGAGCAATGTGGCGTCCACAACGTCCAGCGTTTTCGTTACTCGCGCAACTTGAAAATTTTACATGAATTTTTAGGCCACTTACCTAATATGTTTTTTTAATTTTTTAGTTCATTAGCGCTATAAAACCCAATTGAGGTACTTTTTAAAATTGTTTGTAATATCTTATTGTTATAGTCGACATGGACCAAAAATTATCATTTTTCTAAATAATCGAGAGCGGGAATCGAACCCGCTACATCTATTCTACATCTCTTCGTAATCTAAGTAATCCAATCTAACTTTGCGCCATGACAATGTTACTAACGCGATATGATCGTGAAATATTTAGAAGTACGGTAGCAACGTAAGTTCTTACGGCTGTCGCCGGAGATCCCTTCAATATGGGCGCTAAGCCTGCCTCCTAATTGGGAAGGGCTTTAAATAGGTACGGTTCGGTCCAGGGAATCGGGAAACAGCTGTTTCAAATGTTCATCACTAGTTTCTGCCCGCGGTTTCGCGTTTCTAAGTGTGAGGCCACACTGCGAGCCTAGCGCGGTTGCGACGACGGGCGCGAAGTATCAAACATATGAAACGCGCCTTTGTGTCCATAGTGTAGTGACTAAGGCGGAAGCCTAGTGCGACGGGCATGAGCGAGACAGCGCGTGTAATTTTCAAACGCTCCTGTCCGCGCGTTCTGGCCACACTACGGGCCTAGTTAGCGAGCGACCCAATGCGCGGTTGGCGGGGATATCAGACCAGTTCGGTCTTGTCGCTCGGCGTTTGCGCGTTTTGTCATAAAATGGCTGTTAAAACTATCTTTTACTACTATATTATTTGGTGATTTTAGGTGATGTTTTACTTAGTATGTAGTCAAATGTTGACACGGGCATTCGAGTGTACTCAAAGAATGTTGTAGGGTATAATCTCAATTCTTCATAAAAGCTAAAAAAAACACCAGTTATTGCTCTGTTTTTATTTATTATCGGACTGTCTAGTAAAAATAGCAAATCTTGGTCCATAGTTTGCGACACCTGATATACGTCGAACCGCTACAAGAGCTCGCGCGTCACTGTGGCCACCGCGCGCTCCCGCTTGCCACGCCCGCCTAGGCTCCAGCCACCGCTCATTCAGTGTGGCCGCACACTAAGGAAAGGCTTAAAGGTTATTTCTATCCCATGGGAGTTAGCTTTAAGATAAAATAAGTACTTAGTGTGAAACATAAAAAAAACTATTTTAAAGGACAAAGAGTAGCCTATGTTACTCTCTATACTTTCAACTAAGTTTAAGCCAAAAATCAAGTCGATTGGTTGCTTAGTTAGGTCGTTAAGGAAGGACAAACAAACATACATAAGGTCGCATTTATAATACTAACAACGTTCTGGTTTCACCCGCGTAGTTCCCGTTCGAATTGGAATTCCGGGATAAAATATAGCTTGTCATTCCCTGAAAAGTAAGCTTCCTAATGGTGATGGTAGTATGAGAGACCTCTTAACGCTACTTCTAAGCTTAGTCCTAAAATGGCTCGCATACCAAAATAGGTATAGGTATTCTGTGTCGTACACATTCAGATTTTGTACAAGCTATATTCTAAGGTTATTTTCGCGAGAACTCATAATAAAACACTGTTTTTACCGGATTGATCGCGTATATTTTATATTTGTTTCACAGGCAGTCTGCCTGTGACCATGGAAGCTGAAAAGCCTCCGAAACGTCAGGTTATAAACAAAATATAAAATATACGCGATAAATCGGGTAAAAACAGTGTTTTATTTGTACAAGCTGTTTCGTTTTCGCTGTGGCCTTATGATTTATAGTGGGTCCCAATCGCCGTATCAAATAACTGCTCTCCTAGTTATCAAATATTTATGAAATTACCGAATTCCTGCGAAATTGTGTGAAAATTTGATGTAAATATTATATTACTAATGAGTATACAGGTTGGCTTTTTGAGATGGGAATTGTTTACTCATAATTTATTTAGTGAGTTAATATTTTGACTCGCAAGTATTGATTGTGTAGGTTTATTAGACAGAAGTGCTTTTTTTAATGGAAAAGTCGAGAAAGGGGTTATTTGTAACGACCTCTGTGGCGCGGTGGGCGAAGGCCCGCCTGCGATGCAGGAGGTTGCGGGTTCGATTCCCGCCTCGGGACAAATGTTTGTATGATCTGCAGATATTTGTTCATGCTATGTGAATTGTCCAGCATTATTTATTTATTATTTATTACTTACTCGATTTGTGAGAAATGATAAACTGCATAAGAAGTTACTTAAAGAAATTAAATCTTAGAGATTACCCAGAGTGCGTGGGCTTACGCACTATAATACGAAAAAACCTAAGGTGGGTACTAATTTTTTTTCTCATAAATTGAGCACATAACTCCTTACACTACTTTTCTCTATAGGTACAGCGGTTTCGGTCAAACTGTAGCTCTTTTTGTATCGGATTTGACCGTTCACTCCCATTTCAAAAAACCACCCTGTCTATTAAACCTTCATATAAAATATTAACTCGATAAAAAAACGCAAAAAGGTTAGTAAGAAAATTTTGTAGCTTTACTACAGAACCCCAAAAATCTCCAAAAGCCCATGTAGGTACGTCCGGAACCAAACAAATTAAATCTACGTCAAGAAAAATAATAGTTTCTACTAATAACCTATTTATCAAAACAAAACACACAATATTTCCTATTCCCTACGCATCTTGCCAGTGCATTTTAAATCTTATTTTTACCACTTTAGGTTACTTTCTTGATAACCAGCAAAGTACACTGCAGGACAAAATAATGTCAAGAATTTTGAATCTTATTCAGACCAACTCAAAGTGTATTTTCCTTAGCTATCTAGTACACAGCGGGACAAAAAGATGGATAACATCATTAAAATCTATTACAGGGGTGTTTAAAATATGGACGCTTAATATGAGATCATCCGTCAAGTTACGTGAACGTGGGACTCCCTAGGCTTAGTGGGTGATTGACCGGGTAGATAACAAGGTCGAAGGTTCATTTAGTTTTTTATTTTTATCTTAAATATGTACCATAGACTTTGAGGTTGATATGTTTGACCTCTTTCATAATTGACATTTACATAACTGACAACCTATGACGCAAGTTTGTTAGTCACCTGGTTCCCTTAAGAGTGTGCCTCTTAGAGGCACCCTAATATTGCATTATAACATCAAGTATGTATGGATCTAGGACTTGTTTAAACAGAATAGGATAACCCAGGTTTGCCCAGGACTTGTTACGACAGAATAGGTTTGCCCAGCATCCGCATCTACATCTTAAAACGAAATGTTTAATTAAACAGCTTCCATCTGCGAATAAGTTACCTGTATCTTCAGAGGAATCTACCCGCCTTAATTCAACGGTTGCATGCTTGGGAGTACAAAGCGCGGCTGATGATTTGGCAAAAGCTTACGTCGTGTGGTGCCGTGTGGTGCTGGCTTAGGATTTGCATCACCCCAACTCTTCCTGTTGCGGACAGTGCCATCTATTTAGTACAAACCGAAACTCGGAAGACTTTGACAGTGACATAAAATTAGCTTTTGTCTTCACCCCCCTGAAATTATATTCCTTCTTCTTCTCTCGGCCATCTTTATGAGAGCACACAAAATTTGTAAAAACTTTAATTTTCATTATTATACAGTTGCAGAATACAGAATTCTTTTAATTAACAAAAGGGACCTATCCTGGCTAGGCCTAAACACTTCCCGTAGGTGTCGTAAGAGGCGACTAAGGAACATATACCGAGGGGCGGGCAACAGCGCATCCCGAAGACCAATCCTACCACCAACTACGATGCCCAACGCGCATGCCCAGCGTGGTGATTGCGTCACGTCTCGCCGTCAAATAACGCGTCTTTAATTTTAGTTTTTAATATTGTATGTATGTTAGTTTTAAGGTATATATTACTATGGACCGTAGAATAAGTTAAAATAAGATCTGTAACTGTTCTATAGTCTGAAATAAATGATTATTATTATTATTATTATTATTATTATGGGCATTACTGTAGGATTTCATCAAATAAAGAGCGTTTGTATACCACCAAACTACGATCCCCAACGCGCATGCCCAGCGTTGTGATTATGGGCATTACTGTAGGTTTTCATCAAATAAAGAGTTTTTAATATAAGAAACTGAGTTTTATTAAATGAAAGAAAATAGCAAAAATGCGACGCGTACAATTTGAGCGGTAAAGACACAAGGAGGAAAGACCGTAGCGCCATCTATCTAAAAACTACGGATGCGTTCCATTATACCAATTACCCCCATGAGATAAAAGCATAATAAAACGCTTATCAGGGACGATAAGCGTAGTTTTTAGATAGATGGCGCTACGGTCTTTCCTCCTTGTGTCTTTACCGTTCAAATTGTACGCCTGCGTCCAGCACTGGACCAAAATAGGCTGTTGAGGTTGAGGATACAAGAGTAACTCTTTTAAATCTGCAACTTTAGCTCTACTGTGCGAAAGACTGCATGCAGATGCTGGATGCGTCAAGCTGAAGACAGGGCTGACGCTCATTAGGGGCGGTCTTTATCCAGCTGTGGACTAACATAGGCTGATGATGATGTGGTGTGAACGTAGCTATACCCCGATACAAAAACCTGGATTTTTTTGTAGACAAAGAGGAACAATGCAGGTAGCGTCTTGGGCACGCTTCCGACTGGTATTGATATGGATCAGTTGAGTTACCTGTAGATTGTTTGCAACAGTCTGTAGTTAGCTCAATTGTTTCATTTGTAAGTACTAGTTTTAATTTAATACTAGTTCTAATTTGTTTCTATTATTTGTTGTAATTTTCTTTTTTAATAAAGAAACAAAGAGGTAACAAAACCCAATGAATATTGGTGGAAAATATTTGATGACCTCTGTGGCGCGGTGGGCGAAGGTCCGCCTGCGCCGCAGGAGGTTGCGGGTTCGATTCCCGCCTCGGGACAAATGCTTGTATGATCTGCAGATATTTGTTCCGAGTGTTCTGGTCGTTTTAGCTTGGGGCTTGATAATGCTGTGTGAATGTTCACTGTCCGCGCACTGTACCGCTATCTGCATCCCGCGACTCCGCCCGCTGTCGTTTCACTCAACACCTCGATCTTGGTTTTTATTGTGCTACATTTGTTACATACAGCTTGTAACAGTCGGATGTGGTATTTTGTACTATATCATGACGTAACGGGAAATTTCAGCCCGAACCGCCCCACTGGGACTTGGGACTCCCAAGTCGGATCGGGGCGGTTGGAACTAAACTTATACTTAACCTAAGTCCTAAGTTGGGACATAGGGACAGCGTTGTTGGAAATAATCCCTTTATCTATGTCGTCGCCGCCGCGCCTGATCGTGGACTTCGCCTTTTTGTAGGCTGGCTAGGCCGATTGCAAAACGAACGATGATTTATGGGAATACATATATTTCATTCGGTGAGATGGCTGAATGACGTTTAGCCATGTTGTTAAACGTTGATCGTTCAATCGACATAGGAAATTAATTGAATTGCGACGTTTTGCGATCGGCCGGCTTAGGCATTCTACAAACGGGTGGATTCTATAATCCGGTGGTGATATGCAGGGTACCTCACCTGGTTTTTGCTTGCGCAACCAAATTTTCTGCCGGCAACCAAATCACATCACCTATCAACCAATCAGCTGTATACATTTTATAATGTATACACAACCATTAAATGTATACAGCTATTTGGCGTCTCACCCACACCACCACCAGTTGGTGCTGTTGTTTGTTATGGTGATTCTCGCTTGGTAGCTCAAGACACCATGGTAGCGCGACCAGTGGCGCCACCATGAAGTCCTAATGAGAAAGGGTTCTTATGGCTCTTTACTAAGTAGGTATAGGTATCTACAGGTACCACATCCACCAATCTTACCTCACTCAACAAGACACGAACCACCTTAAGGGTGCGCAATTTCAGATAACATCCAGCCAAGGGCGACTCGCGCCTTAAATTATTCAAATAAAATCCCTCCCCATATCTGTGATTGTAAATTTTCGTACAGATGTGTACTTGTGTACACTTGCGGGCAGGAAAAACGGGGAATTTAAATTGGGTTGCGAGTTTGCTGTTATGAGAATGTTTTTTTTTCTGTTTGATATGCGAGGGGTAGGTAGTGTTTAAAGGGGCTACGTAAGCCGATTTATGATTTATTTATCGAGTCTTTGTGATTCTAACCTAGAATTAGTTGAAAACATACCACATCATTTTACATTGATAGATAGATATCTCTTTATTGTACGATACAATACAAAAACACTTTATTGTACACCAGAAAAAGAACATTACAAAAACCACACAAACACAAAATACAATACCAAAAGGAAATGCTGAGAATCAAGGAAATACAAAGGGTGGCCTTATCGATTTGAGCGATCTCTTCCAGACACGGACAGGGTGTTGACTCAAAGACGGCCATTAGCTCACTGGTTTATTTGACGGTGTGCATGTGCATTTGTACTAATTTTATCTACCATTTATAACATGTAATACAAGGCAGGTCAGAAATTGTATAATTTGAATGGTAAAAAAATCGCTTAAATTAATTACACATTCATAAAAAAATTAAGCCCCCTTACAAAAAAATATGTGAACCCAAAACAAATTATACCTAATCAAAATAGGTAATTAAGGAGGTAAAAGTAAACTAATCAAAAATACAGTTTATAGTTAATTTACTGTCTGTTCATAAATTATAGAATAACCATCATCAAAATTTCAAATTAATTAAAACCCAAACGATTAACGAAATAATAAAAAAGCAGTTCCGTTATTTTGTCCGCGAGTACACTCATATAAGACAATGGGCGTGGTACTTGACATCACCTGTATTTCTTTCCGTTATAATAACATACAGACAGACAGAACTGATTTCAATAAAAACATCTTGCGATGGTAAACCGTTTTAAATAAAACAGTTACAATGAAGAGTTATTATGTTTTGAGTGTGGGACGGCAAGTTTTTTTTCCATGGTGGATTTTTGATAGTTTGCCCGTACAGGGAATTCTCTCACTTCTGAATCTCAAAAAGGTTCTCAATCTCAACCACTGTGCCACCGCCAGTGGGTCAATCTCGGGGATGGTTGTTTATGGTAGAAAAGAGAAAAATTACGTTACATCGTCATTCAATGCATAAAATATTTATTTATTCTTTGAATTGGACTCTGGGGTCGATGTCGTGTTGATTTGATTTAATTTGCTTGACCTTATTCTGCAAAACGGAAACAACCCACACATGAGCCAAAATTGAGTTAAGCACACAGAAGGAAAAAAAATGGAAATTGCGCATTTTATCAGCACTGTAAATTTCGATTTGTTCTCGACTCGTCCCACTTTGGTCCGAATTCAGTGGGACGAGTCAAGAAACTGAAATTTTATGCTGAAAACGTCCCTGATTCGTCCTATTTTCAGATTTCTAACAGAAAAGTAGAAAGGGAGACACGGTACGTTCTCCCAGCGCTCACTCAAAAACTGTACCGTGTCACAGATGAAATAATGATAAGGTATCGAATTATCAGAAAATTTAAAGTTTGGTGTATCTACATAAGCGTTAAAATATGTGATGCCTTGGGTTTTCATCTGATTTTGTAAGGTAATCATAGTTCTAAGGTTTTTATTTATTATAGTACTCTGGGTAATTTCTAAGAAATTAATAAATCCCAAAAATTTACGATCTCGACGGGATTCGAACCCGCACCTTCCCCTTCAGCGCAGGGTTGCTCTTTTTCCAACTAAGCTACGTGATCTACGTAATCATAGTTTTTACGTGAACCTAGTTGTGGTGATGAAACCATCGAAGATGATTCGGATGGCTTTTCACTCGAAAAGCCATCCGCGTCATCTTTCCTATCTATATCAGTAGGTATGAGTATACCTAAACGCGAAATAAAAAAAATAATTTGAGTTCGATCTTAAAAACCACCTTAAAAACATTATACTGTTTTCCAACTTTGGACTTCTTCTTAAAAATTGAATTTGAGTTCAATCTTAAAAACCACCTCAATAACATTTTACTGTCTTCGATGTTTGGACTTCTTCTTAAAAATTGAATTTGAATTCAATCTTAAAAACCACCTTAAAAACATTATACTGTTTTCCAACTTTGGACTTCTTCTTAAAAATTGAATTTGAGTTCAATCTTAAAAACCACCTCAATAACATTTTACTGTCTTCGATGTTTGGACTTCTTCTTAAAAATTGAATTTGAATTCAATCTTAAAAACCACCTTAAAAACATTATACTGTCTTCAATATTTGGGCTTCTTCTCAAAAATTGAATTCGGGTTCAATCTTAAAAACCACCTTTAAAACATTATACTGTCTTCGATGTTTGGATTTCTTGATTATGATTTTTTATTTATACCATACTAAACTTAAAACAAATGAGTTTTTTTATTGTGATTTGCTATACAGCAGCAAGGCAATGCAGCCAGCGTCTTAGGGACTCTTCCGACTGGTATTGATACGAACCAGTCGTCTGTAGATTGCTTGCAACAGTCTGCAGGTAGCTCAATAGTTTTAATTGTGTATTTTATTATTTGATTGTAATTTTCTTTCCCGATAAACAATTCTTGCAATATTTTAAGCAAAGTATATGAGGTTACGATACCTATCATTTTTGTTTATTCTACCATGGATAAAAAACCCAGTGCCTCCTGCTAATATGAAATTTGTTTACTTGTCAAAATTTGACAGAATCACTATTTCGTTCATCTATGGTCTTTAGATTGATAATGGGTTTATGGTGGATGGTGATGAAGACAATCTGCTCGAAGGCTTAGAGTAATTAACCAGGTAAGATCGTCAAACCATGTAAGCAGATGCCTGGGAGATAATTAATCTAGAAGCTTCGTTAGCGGCCCCAACCGGCTTACCTCGTGATTAAGTTACGAATTAGCTAGCGGACACTCTAGGGGCGATGTAGTGTTTGTATCCCAAGTGATTTTAACGTGTTAGTCACTAAGGTTAGTGTATTGTTGAAAGTTTGCACTGCAAAAGCTCAAGGTAAAGATGCGCGACTGTGAATGATTTCATGCGAATTATTCGACTTCAGAAATTATTCGAACCATTCGAATGACAAGAGCAAATTAGTAGGTAACTAATTTGGTTAGTAATCCCGAGTCGTTCGACCGACCGACTCAGTCGGCAGTCGCCAGTCGGTCTCAATTCGTTATTCGACGACTGCCGAGTCGGTCCGACGACTGCCGAGTCGTCGATCCGACTCGGACTGACTCGGCAGTCGTCGGACCGACTCGGCAGTCGTTGAATAACGAATTGAGACCGACTGGCGACTGCCGACTGAGTCGGTTACCTATTCGACTTGGATAGTCGATTATCATACCTACATTTCATTCGACTCCGAGAGGCATTAGTAATTACATCGAACGTGCCTGTCTTACACAGCTATCAAACTCAGTGCTTTATTTCCTTTAGACCTTACGTACTCTTTGACATGTCACAAAATTCAAATTACATAAGTAGAACTGGGAAATAAAGTGATCACTTTGTTCGTTCACTTCAATCTTTTTAAGGTAAAGTAAAGAAGCAAGCAAGAAACCTTTACCTTGTTAAGATGTTAATTTTTGAGTTGGTGCAAAACTCGTCCGAAGCTTTTTTATCGTCTATATCCGAGCGTTGCGTTTGAGTATTCGGGGGTAAAAGTATCAATGGAGGACAAGGACTGCAAGGGGGTTTTGCCAAAGGTAAAAAGAGAAAGAGAGCATACCACGCTTGGCACATGGATTGTTGATCGCAGTTGAGGTGTTAAAACTACACAGAAGGAAGCTGCTGCCGTTCCTCTGGTAGGCTCCCTTAGTCGACTGTTACGACATCCACAAGCTGAGTCCGAGAGAGCGATTTTAACGCCGTGACCGCCACGTTTCAAATTCTAAACTTCTACGATGCTTTTGGTGGTACCTTGACAACCTTTGTGGTGAAGTAGGTAAAGATCCATCTGAGACGTAGGTTGCCGTGTCGTTTCCCGCTGGGAGACAAAATTTTGTACCATCTACAAGTTTTATTTGGGAATGGGGTGTTAATTCATGTGACAATAAGTGACGACCTCTGTGGCGCGGTGGGCGAAGGTCCGCCTGCGACGCAGGAGGTTGCGGGTTCGATTACCGCCTTGGGACAAATATTTGTACGTTATGCTGGTATTTGTTCCGGGTGTTCTGGTCGTTTTCTATGTATGATAAAAAAATATCTATAAATGTAATTAATGTATTGTATTATGTATGTCAGTTATCTAGTACACATAACACAAGCTCTGCTTAGCTTGGGGGTAGACAATGCTGTGTGAATTGTTCAGCATTATTTATTTATTATTATTTATTAATTCTTATCTCGTATACATTATTATCGTAAAATAACCAGTCATCAATAGCTGCATTATCAATATTTGTATAGTAAAGTAAAGAATACATAGAAAAGGTAAGGTACCCATCAATCTTGAACCTAATCGTAAATACATAGAGCTGCAAGTGGCTTAGCATTCAGCATAGATGCTATCCTGCAGGAATGCTCGTTTAATTAGTGTTTCGTAAGGGTTGCTATTCGATTCCCGTACCTGAACGTTTTCAATTAATGCCTACAAGAAAGTTACTGACGCGACTTTTTGTCGCCATTACAAACCTACGTTAATTAAACATCAGGTAATGTAGATATGACATAGAAATAATTAAACAGCAGTTGGTAATGTTCAATTATCAAAAATTTAAATTATTCTGTCCGTTTCGGATTGGTTAGGTACCTACATCAGTCAAACAAAAGTACGAGGTAACTAAACTACTATACCTAGTCAGGTTTTAGCAGCTTTGAAATTACGTTGTTTGTTCATAAATTATATTTTTTGGTAGATTTTTAACTCTAACTTTTGACCAATGGGTAAAAACCCCGCTTAATTCCAATCAGTGTTCCAAAAGCTATTCAAAAAAGGTGCATAGAACACTGACTTCAATGAAGCTCTCCAATGCTCAAAAGAGTTTTGGCGACTAATTGTCGCGTCCCTAAGTTCTAGTATCTATCGATCGTATGTAAACCGTGTTTTTACTACAGTTCTTGCAATTGCATAGGGCACTAGCAATACTCTAGCTTGCCTGAGGCGTATTCGTTTGTCGTGTATTTCTCATTGTACTATATGCTTACATGCTTTTTTGTTTTTATTCCACACTTTAAAATGAAGTAGGTTCAAGTCTGGCCAACCCGTGATCATATTAGCATACACGTCCACATCTGGACAAAGGCCACCCCGGGCCAACTTATGCCACAAAAAAATTAAGTTTTGATGACCGAAAGATTCGGTCACGGAGACATTCCCAAACTCTTGTTTGATAGCTTTTCGAACGTATCTTGTAGCACGGCTTGTAAGTACCAGCATAGAATATCGGTGTCATCAATAGGAATCTAACTAACTATACCAGAACAGCTTGACTGGGTCGGAGTGAGGTAAGAAGATATACATTATACAGAAATAAATGAAACAACTGCATCAAATCAATCGATTATAATATCTCCAATGTGAACATCGAAATTATCAGACCTATCTCCCTTACAACCCTCGGGAAAATCATCCTCTTCCACATCCCCATTCTTAACCATTTCAAAGATGTTCTCTATCACCGTTTCCATCTCCCTGTCTTCTTTCATCATCTGCTTCTCTTCTTCTATTAACACCTCTTCCAATTTCATCCAGTCTTCTTGAGACATCTTTCTCATAAACTCTACCATTCTCTCCGCTTCATCGGACTCGCCGACGTTATTAAAAGCACATTCTCTGTAAATGGCGTTAAAATAGTTTAAGCTTTTGTATTCGATCGGGTTGACAATAACTTTGAAACCAGCGCTAGAGAAAACTTCATCGTAGAAGCCTGTGTCTTCGTTATGCTTGGAGAGTTTAACTAATTGATACAGGTGACATTTATTTGCATCTAACTCTGTGGGGATATCTTTGTTAATCAACCAAGTCATCATTTGTTCTTTTGTGCTGTAAGGTGTTGGTGTTGTGTCCTTCTTTCTAGGTTGCGTGAGGACGACGATTGCGGTGGGATCTAGTGAAGGCAGTAGATCTGTCAGCCATTGCTTTATTGTTAAACTAAATCCTGCTGAAGTGGCTAATACGGGTCTCAATTGACCAATGAGCCCAACTGTACGCGATGCTGCCAGCGTCAAAGTCATGGCGCCCACGTCAGTATCAACCGTCATAGCTGTAACATAGATAATTTTCGCACCGCTCTCTCTATACTTAGTGACATGTCTGAGGTATTTGTTTCTTCGATACGCAAATTCAGGGTTTTCTGTTAGTATATATCGGCTGAGCTTCGGAATATCGTGATATATTACCAGCTTGTTTTTAACTAAAGTGCGTAATTTGATATTTCTGTAATATTCCTTTGTCGTGCTGGAGCCTTTCTCTATTAGTCTTTCTAGGAGTTCTGTTTTAGTTGGAATTTGTTTCTTTTTGATATAGAATTCTACAAAGACATCGCGTATGTCATTGTAGATGAAAGGATTCATGAATGACGGTATTGGCTTTGTATCGAATGCAGCTTGTTTGACAGACCTGTTTCGCGGCTTATAATCTTGTAGGACTTCTGCCAAATAATCAGGGTTTTCTTTTGTTAAGAAATGGAGTAGATGACTCTGTATTAGGGGTATCGGTACTTCCTGAGAAGTACCCTCTTTTGTCATTTCTCTACATCTGTTTATAACATTGTGTATGATTCTAATCCTTTCAATAGCGTCTTTTTCTTTTGCTTCGAGTTTGTCGTTTTGCTGTTTCTTATAGTTTTCGAACTTTTTTATTTCCGCATCGGTTGTTATATTTTCATTAGTTTCACCCGTGTCTAGAATTGGTGTTAGTAGATATGGAGTTGGTTCTAGTAGGATTGGTGTGAGTTGGTCGTTGTGTGTGCTTGGTGTTGTGATGATTGGTTCGTGGTTGGTTGGTGAATTGATGTTTGTTGTGCTGTTATTACTATATTCCATATTCTGGGTTAGTTGTTCAATTAACTCATTAAATGATGCCGAGTCCTCAGAAACTTGCTCTGGTTCTATTCTGTCAGGAGCTTGCTCCGTGTCCATTATGCCAGAAACTTGATCTATATCCATTCTAAAAGAGATCTGGTCTGTGTCTATGATGTTAGGAACCTGTCCTGTGTCCATTTTGTTAGGAACCTCGTCTGTATCTTTTGTGTTTGGAATCTCGTCGGGGTCCATTTTGATATCAATCTCATCTTCAATGGGCGTATTTTCCTGAAAATAAAATAATAAATTGAGTGTCCTATAGCAAAATAACATCACACTTGGCAGTGTGAATCAATGAATTACTACTATATTACTAATATTCTAATGCGAAAGTTTAGATGTTCAGAGGTATGGATGTTTTTTTAATTCTTACGCCAAAACTACTGAACGGTTCGGGTTGAAATTTAGCATCTATATTATATATTATTAGGCCTTACAGGACCCTTGGACACGAAACGCACGTTACAAAATTTAAATTGCACACGTAAACCTAGGAAATAAAGTGATCACTTAGTTGTAATCACAGCGAGTTTATTCTTATTTCTAATATTTAAATTATGTATATCGCTATTTTGAGGGAGTCGATGGATATTTCTATGAGTGTACAAGTTTTCGTGTATATTGACATGGTATTGTAAATACATATATAATGACAACATTATATTTACTTCTTTGTATATGTATATATACATATAACTTCTCTTAAACCGAAATATACAGGATATATGCATAGGAAGACGATTTGGAATTATATACGGTTCTAAAACAGGAGCTGTTCAATTTTAGTAATCGTTGCATTTTGTGAATGCAATGAGCTGAAAGCATGGTGCTCATTATTTATTAGAGTTCTGTGTCCAGCGGTGGACTGGCTGATGAATATCTACTTAGGTAACCTACGTAGATTAGATACTAAGTAGGTAGGTATAGGTACACTTTTCAATGCACCTAGTTTCGTACTTACGGGCATAGATTTAAGTTAAAAATCTATGTTTTGTTTATGGGTAATGAATCTTTATGCACATTATTAGTTAGGTATGTAGGTGAGGTTATGTAGATACTTACAGAATACCTACATAATAATGACTAGAATATTTATAATAATAAATAATAGTTTTAGTGAATTTGCGGCATCTCGTTGGCATAAAATCACATGTAAGTTCTTTACCTAGATGAAGTAAAGAAATTATGAAGAGTAGGTCCCTTGAAGGCTTTCTGCATTTAAATAAAATAAGTATACAAGTACAACTTGTTAAGTCTATCAAAACAATTTGATTGAAGATAAAAATCCGCGTGCAAAATGAGAAAGTATTTGTATCTAAATTCATGCCTTAACATTTTATAAATCAAATACTAATTGCCAAAAAACAGAACAACTTACCGACATTATCCTATAGAATCCGGTCCGCACCACGCAACACAATGTTCAAGACTGTTGGCCGGGCCGTCTCCGGCCTCTGTTCAAATTTCAAATGCTCAACGCGAGCTGGCAACGCCGCGCGCCCTCTTCGTGCGAACTTGCGTCGCGCGTCGCGGGCGCTGTCACAGATACTACACGTTTTACTGGGAGATAAGACAAACTAGTTTAGAGTGCGATAAGTTTGTTGACATACCTACTTAGGTAAATCGTTGAATATCGAATGTCCTGTTACGTTAATGGTAGGTAGGTACCTACTTTAGCTTAGGAAGAATGAAAAATATATGTAAGGTTCTCAGAATTGTACATAGTTAATTCTACCACATTCTGCATCATACTTTAATATTAAATTGAATATTCACACCGATTACACCTACACATGGAAATTTGTTACAATTTTGAACTATATTCAGTAAGTTAGATATATAAATCAACGAAAAAATAAACTACAGTAAGGGTACCTTACCTAAATTATTACACTAGGTAAATATTACAAACACATTCTGAGTGATGCATTTTTAGTAAATCAATACAAAGTTAATGTTAATAGGTATCCTACAATAGACACTATATACAATTTATCATGCCTGCGTGTTGTTTGTTACACTATAATTAAGCGTGCGCTCTTCACAAAACAAAACACAAGCGACGCGCGGCAAATCCAACCGGCCGGCGGCCGGCGCGATGCGTCATCGCCGAAAGAACGCAAAGTATAGCTATCCCATTCTAACCCGTTACATAATCAAATCGGACGCTTCGATCTTTCCCAAGCCCCTTACTCGCTCAGTTCGCGTACAGCTTTCGTGAAAGTGCCACGTATTTATAAAAATGAGTGAACGTGATAAAATTATTCTCCGCCTCACACGTAAACTAGCCGAACTGAAGAAAGATTGCAAGAATTGTAAGCTTACTTCAGAAAATTTATCTAGTCTCGACTCGGTCGCCAATCTCACTGGACTACACATAAAGACAGTCAAAGAAATCGATGCGAAAGGACCTTCAATAGACTTCAAAGATGTGGACCGTTCTACGATCTACAGCGCCCTCTGCCGTTTCTACATCCGTAACCGAACCGATGGAGGCAAAGTGCCAACGACCTACCAACTCTTCGATGCTATGGTAAAACATAACTTACTTCCTATAATGGATATAGCAGGCTTCAGAAAACTGCTGCTGAAAATGGGTTTTATATGGAAGAAGGTCGAAGGACGAACGCCAGTAGTTATCGAAAAGCCTTTAGTCAGATTTGAAAGGTATAATTACTTGATGCAGATTAAAAGAAGCAGGGTAGAACGGTACGACGATATCTACTTCGTTAATGAATTAGCTTTCAATCAAGGAATGGTCATGGATATAGACCAAAGCCGGGATTTCGAGAAAGAGACCGGACTGTGGCAGGTGAGAAGAATACACGCTGTCGGAAGAAAAGCTATAATTTGCATGAAAGAGATAAAAGATTTCAACGCTGAAGTATACGAAGATTGGGTTGAAAATGAACTTATTCCGTATCTAGCGGCGCCGAGCGTTATAGTGGTAAAAGATATACCTCATCATAACGCGAAAATAGTCGAAACACCGACTTTACTTAGTTCAAGGACTGATATGATGAAATGGCTTGACCATTTTGACGTTCCATACGACGCAGACACCTCTAAATACGATCTATTTAGTTTGGCAGAAGATCTAACAGATTTAAACACGCATTTATATAAAGCCGATGAAATTTTAAAGAGCCATGGTCATAAACTTCTGCGTTTGCCGAATGGTTTAAGAGATAGTCTAAGCCCAGCGTTTTTAGTCTTCAAACTCATTGCAAGCCACGTGGAGATGCGATCAGTTGACGTTTCAGACATGGAGCTGGATAAAACGAAGGTGAAGCTTAGATTCGAGAAGGTTTTAAACAGTGCGGCGGATCATCTGCAAAGGTTCTCCAGTTCTGTGATATGCAGTGAGCAGAAGATGTTGATGGTTGAGAAGGATGTGGATAAGCAACTGGATGTTCTGCTGATGCAGAGGAATCTGGTGTTAGGATTGGAAGGGCTTGAGAGGGATGACTCCGATGTGGCTTCTTGCGATTCTGATTGAGTTCTGTGGTTATTTTTATAGTATGCTTTTGTTATCGGACAGGGGAAGGTTGGATTCATCTATCGCTGTTTCTGTTGCATTATTTAACTGTAAAATTACACTGAACTTCCTGAAATTGAAAATAAAAATGTGTTATCTATATCTGTTTATTTTATTAATGTTTTTTCTGACTTAGTTTGATTTTATTTCACGTTCTATTATTTGTAACGTCCAATAACATTTAAAGGTATTTATTCCCATTGATTTTTTTATACCATCATGATGGGTAGGTTTGATATTTGAACGAATGAAATCCATATTTCAAACCTTCCAGCCTTGCAGATAAGGTTGCATTCCACAGGCATTTTCCAAGGCTTTTAAGGTACAGTAATGGTGATTGCGTCTGATATCGACGTAATTACCAACGGTAGAGGCACCTGGACTTAAGCCGCCATCTTCGAACTTACGCTGTTGGTGGTCTGGTCTTAATGCTAGGTACGAAGTTTGAGTTCAAGATTGTTTGTTGTGTTCTAAATGTAGGGTACATGTCACATTTACTTTCAAAAGCATAATTGAAACCTAAGATTTATAAAATGTCAATTAAAATATATGTACCTTTAATAAACTTCCCCAAAAAAAAAGAAACGACAAAATATAGACTTTTTTCCAATAAACTAAAAAAAAAAACCTCAACCCGCAATTAATAAAGGTTATTAAAGTGTGAACGAACTTTTGACAGATAATTAAATTTAGAATAGTACTTAATAATATTATCAACTGAAACGGGCATTTGTACATGAATGAATAGAACAGTCTGCAGTAAGCTCAATTGTTTCAATTGTAAATACTAGTTTTAATTTAATTCTATTATTTGATTGTAATTTTCATGAATAGAATGAACATTTGGCCGAATATATCGCCAAAACTGCTGAATGGATCGTGATGAAATTTTGCACACAAAGATCTGTGCCTGGAATAACATAAGCTAAAGTGCGCATTTATAAGCCCTCATTCACATAATTATAAAGGGCCTTACGATGACCCGAATATCACGATTTATGCCATATATTCGTCCCTAATGTTCGGCCACGCCATTAAAGTCTTTGTTCGTCCCGCACGATAATATTTGTCTAGATTC
This sequence comes from Eupithecia exiguata, assembly GCA_947086465.1. Taxonomy (NCBI): domain Eukaryota; kingdom Metazoa; phylum Arthropoda; class Insecta; order Lepidoptera; family Geometridae; genus Eupithecia; species Eupithecia exiguata. The sequence goes on from OX352251.1 coordinate 2,196,163, forward strand.
GTCCCTCATACGAAAAACGGCTGTATTTAAGAAAACTCCACCTTTATATTCTGGTAGGTATACAATATATTACTCTAATACGGCTTGCGGGACCTAGCGTGGAAGTTTATAGTGATGGTAAATTGATATGGCTTATTATTATATTACATAGGTTAGGGTTATACGTCAAAATAATGGGTTTCATAGGACGCAATCATCGTATTTGTGAGATAATAATGTTGAATAACTAAGTACCTACTCGCAAAATCATTATTTCATTTCAGTAGATGATTTTCAATGATTTTCATATTAATTAATGTAAGCGGATCTTAAGCCATTATTATAATGATAAGAAATTTATATTATTGATAGATGATAGTCTGTATATTAATGTATTATTATTAATACTATTTAACGGGTATTTAATCGCGTTCATTTCCCTACGCGGGATGAGTAATCCCGTGACCACGACAGTGTGTTAACCTGTCGAAACGTCGGGAAACATAGGAACATAAACGCGTTAAATACCCCTTAAATAGTACTAATAATTATGTGTTCAGATCACGTAAGGTTAAAAATATTTATATTGATGTATTATAATTTTCTTTTTTTAATTAGGTGTTGATTTATAGGGTTCCGTACCCTAAGGGTAAAACGGGACCCTGTTACTAAGACTCAGCTGTCCGTCTGTCCGTCTGTCACCAGGCTATATCTCATGAGCCGCAACCGTTTCATAGATAATGGTACGAAACCCTTCGTGCGCGAGTTTGACTCGCACTTGGCCGGTTTTTCGATTATATTAACAAAAAACTAAAAAAAACAAACCCTGATTTCAAGAAAGAATTACTAGGCGACATTGCAAGGTGAGGAAATTTTGATGTGATAGCTCATATTATTATAATAGCGATTCTAACAATATAAATTGCCATACTCCATAATCAATTACGGAGTACGGAACCCTAAAAATTTGAGAACTTATTTAATTTCTTAGATCTTGTTCGTTCCGAATTATGATAGACTAGCAGCGCCTCGCGGTTTCACCCGCGTAGTTCCCGTTCCCGTGGGAATTCCGGGATAAAAAGTAGCCTATGTCCTATTCCAGACTATAATCTATCTCTGTGCCAAATTTCATCCAGATCCGTTCTGCCGTTCTGGCGTGATTGAGTAACAAACATCCATCCATCCATCCATCTAAACTTTCACGTTTATAATATTAGTGAGATTCTGCGCGGCCTGCCTGATTATGTAAAAATTCAATCGCAAAAGGTTGTAAATGATAATAAAATCCATCGAAAACCCTTCAAAACTATGCCGATTGGGAAATATATGAAAAAATATGGATCTGGGATACTGCAGTGTATGCAAATGGAGCCTCCGAGCGTAGACCTACCTATCTGATACCAAAACTGTACTTAGGTATTCTGTAGTCTGGTTAAACTTCGTTGGGTGCGGGGTTCAAAGGTGACGGACGACCTATATGGCGTAGTGGGGTAGATGAAATAAACAAAACTTAGTCAAGATGAGTGCTATACAGGGCGTCCCACGGACATGCCACATGGAGGGAAAGTACCTTGAATATTGTAGATGGAACATTTTACTGAAAGAAGACATTATTTGAATTTAAAAAAGCAATTTAAACTGCATTCATAGATATTTAAATAATTACATGGTTGAACCGGAAATCGAACCCGTTACACGAGAAAAATAATCATCCTGTAGTTTTATCATACCGATCGAAAGGCTTCATCATCAGGATTACTTTTTACTGAATAACATAGTGTCAGAAATAAAAGGAAGACCATGAATTTTAACTGCACGCACTTACATTACAATACGCAGACTGACAGACGGACAGACAGTGTAGGCTTAGTAATAGGTCTTTAATTTTAGTTTTTAATATTGTATGTATGTTAGTTTTAAGGTATATATTACTATGGACCGTAGAATAAGTTAAAATAAGATCTGTAACTGTTCTATAGTCTGAAATAAATGATGATTATTATTATAGGGTCCTATAGGGTTTTCAACCTTTGGATGTGGAATCTTAAAAAAACGTTCAGTACAGACGCATTGAGAACCCACTCCTTTTATTTTTCGTCGGTTGAAAATGATGCAAAGTAAGTCTACTCAAAGTCTACTCAGGATCAGGGTTAACTGATAATTACCGCGCGCAATAGTTCGATTACCTGAGTTAATAGAACTCAAACTATTTCTGCCAGCGGAACTGGATTAGTGTTGCCTTGCAACCTTATTATTTTCGTCCGGCTAATGGAAATCTTAAGATTTTTATTTCTAAGCCTTTGTCATCATCATCGTCAGCTTGTCCACTGCTGAACATAAGCCTCGCCCATACGACGCCACGTAATAGGCAAGGGAAATCTCACTAATATTATAAACGTGAAAGTTTAGATGGATGGATGTTTGTTCCTTTATCACGCCAGAACGGCTGAACGGATCTGGATGAAATTTGGCACAGAGATAGATTATAGTCTGGAATAGAACATAGGCTACTTTTTATCCCGGAATTCCCACGGGAACGGGAACTACGCGGGTGAAACCGCAAGGCGCTGCTAGTATTATTATAATTTTTTGTTTTTGTAGGATATGAATAGGAGCGGGATAGGGCAGAGCAACGCAAGCCCAAAAATCCAGTTTTTTTCTTATACATAATCTGGAAATTAGGACATTATTTGAAGAAAAAAAACGCAACATAAAAATGTTCTATAGTACATAGAACATTTGACAATAAGCATAGTTCAGTAACCATGCTTATTGTCAAGATTTTAACGTCTCTATTTATTGAGAAACTAGCAGCGCCTCGCGGTTTCACCCGCGTAGTTCCCGTTCCCGTAGGAATTTCGGGATAAAAAGTAGCCTATGTCCTATTCCAGACTATAATCTATCTCTGTGCCAAATTTCATTCAGATCCGTTCAGCCGTTCTGGCGTGATAAAGGAACAAACATCCATCCATCTATCCATCCATCCTTCTAAACTTTCACGTTTATAATATTAGTGAGATTAGTGAGATAAAAATTTTAGTTCAAAGTTTAGAGGTAATATTGCGATTTTTTTCTATTAGATTTTTTCTATAGAAAATTTTATAGAATCGTGTTTTCGAAACATAAGACGGGTAGAGTAAGTCCTGAGCTTTACCATTTATAAATTTCAAAGTTAAATATTTGGTAGTTTGGAAGATATGGACATCCGGCGGAGTTGAAAATATGCAATTTGGGGTAGTTTATACTCATGGGAACTGCCCTTACTGGAGCTATTTGTACACCTGGTGAACAAACACGAGGGCATTGTCGTGGTGTTTTAGTCGAAATCACACAAAATTATACGTCGTAGCAAGCACGTGAAATACAAACGCCACCGTCCACGCCGCCGGACCGACTATGACTGAGGCAAGGGACAAAGTTGGACCTGACTTGAGCCATACACTTTCGAGATGGTAATGCCTCATCTCCCTTTTTACTTTTTACGAAGACACTTTAACCGTCTATTTTTCCGACTTTTCAACCCTCTTACTTACATCCAACACTAATACACGGCTTTGAGTATGTGATCGGATTTAAATTTCAAAGCAGCTTTGAAACTAGATCAATGATATGCGAGCGATGCTTCGTCCATAGCTATAGCCATCGATCTCAATTAGGTATCTAATTACTGATTGTAGGAAATAAAACTGGCCAAGTGCGAGTCATCTCATAATTATGGTATTTGTATAGATGTTTTTTTTCTATATTTCAATGATTAATTAACACTATTATAAAACCGGCCAAGTGCGAGTTGGACTCGCGCACGAAGGGTTCCGTACCATTATCTATAAAACGGCAAAAACATCACGTTCGTTGTATGGGAGCCCCCTTAAATATTTATTTTCTTCTGTTTTTTAGTATTTGTTGTTATAGCGGCAGCAGAAATACATCATCTGTGAAAATTTCAACTGTCTAACTATCACGGTTCATGCATGAGATACAGCCTGGTGACAGACGGACAGACGGGCAGCAAAGTCTTAGTTATAGGGTCCCGTTTCTACCCTTTGGGTATGGAACCCTAAAATCATCAAAAATTACAAATCTAAACGCAAATACATTTTTATATCAATAGGGAGAATACACATAAAAATATAGAGCTTTCTTGAAGTGACACGCATAAACTCTGTTACTGATTTAAGGACATAAAACCGGCCAAGTGCAAGTCAGACTTACACTTGAAGGGTTCCGTACTATTGTACAAGAATGAACACTAACAACATACCTACATTAATTTATGTTGAAGCAATAACATAAGGAAAGTACTTAATGTGTTTTTTTTCTTTTCAGGTAAGCAAAAGACATTTTGGATTGGATCAAACGGGAAGAAATTATTTACAACGGGTGAGTCATTATAATCAGCCTATAATAGTCCACTGCTGGACATAAGTATCCCCTTTCCAGCATCTGCCAGCAGTCTTTCGCTGGTTGTCATCCCACCTACCGCACGCGTTGTGTCTATGTTGTTCTACCCGCACGCGTTGTGTCTATGTTGTTCTACCCGCACGCGTTGTGTCTATGTTGTTCTACCCGCACGCGTTGTGTCTATGGAAACGTTTAAACATTATTCTATCCTATGGGAACTATTTTATGGGATAAAAAGCACCTAGTCTATGTCTGATTCTAGGCCTATGTTAGTCCACTGCTGGACATAGGCCTCCCCTAATGAGCGCCATAGCGCCCTGTCTTCAGCTTGCCGCATCCAGCATCTGCCAGCAGTCTTTCGCAAAATGTCATCCCACCGAGTGCGTCTTATACTACGTTTACCGAGTCGTGGTTTTCATAAGAACACGTTAATCCGAGCGGTTGTCGATTCTTCGTGAGATATGGCCGGCCCACTGCAACTTCAGTTTGCTAATTCTTAGAGTTTTGTCGATAAGTTTGGTTCTCTGTCGGATGTATTCGTTGCGAATCCTATCCTTCAGAGAAACTGAAGAAGCAAGCTGAAGTGGCAGTGGGCTGGCCATATCTCGACAAGAACCAACAACCGTTGGGTATACAGGGTTGTTGGTAAATTAATGACAATACGTGAACTGCAGGTTCAGCCCATCATCACAAACACGTTTGTGAAGACGCCAGGTCTTAATTCTTAATTTTGGTATTGGTAATGGGTACGCCCCGCAATTCAATAATCGTTTGTTAGAGGTTTTTTTTTCAACTTAAAAGCAGCTCTGCCCTGAATTAACAGAAGATATTATGAGGGTGAAAGATCGGCCTTAAGTCACTCGTTGGGTTCCAGACAAAGATGTTTTTTCATTTAGTATCAGAGGTGACTTAATTTTTTTTTTTTTAGAATTTAGACTTGGCGCCTTCACGAACGTGTTTGTGATGATAGGCAGGACCTGCAGTTCACGTATTGTCACTAATTTACCAATAACCCTGTATAATACCTGGTCCTGCGATTGTTCTTATTCTGGTCTAGGCAGAATAACAGCGCCTACTGTTACATATATAACAGTTGGCATTATGCTGAGCCGGGGCCCATTTGGTACTACAGCACAAACTGATTACCTACTTATTTTTATACTAAACATTTTTTTTTTCATTATTCTTATTGTTTGATGAATTTGATATTTATTTAAAAATTGTAAATGTATCTTGTGTTGTATTGTAGTAGCAAATAAATTATATGTCTATGTCTATAATATAATTCAACACAAGAGCTCCTATCTGTTTATGTACGGCACAAAGCACCTGTCTAAAGCAACTTACTGGCTACAGATTAGGTTAACAAGTGAAGTTAGGAACTCAAACTGTACTTAGACCAAGCTTAGGTCGTTAGGCATTTGTAGTACACTGATTCTTAATAGCTAAGTTGCATGGCTAAGTACTCAAACTTAGTTGAATCTACTTTCGACTAGGTCCTGCACGCGGTTTCGCGCGCTTTTCTTGGGTAAAAAATCTGTACTAATATTAATAATAATAATCATTTATTTCAGACTATAGAACAGTTACAGATCTTATTTTAACTTATTTATTAATAATCATCATCATCATCATCATCAGCCTATATTAGTCCACTGCTGGTCATAGGCCTCCCCTAATGAGCGCCATAGCGCCCTGTCTTCAGCTTGCCACATCCAGCATCTGCCAGCAGTCTTTTGCGAATCGTCATCCCACCTAGCCGAAGGGCGTCTCTTGAGTGCCGAATCGCGGCACTCAAGAGAGGGCATCTATTCCACCCTACCAATCTTTGTTTAGTCTCAGGTTCGATTTACTTTAAATTCAACAGTAAATTGTATACGATCGGCATTTCCATCAGGGGTGCATTTTTCACGGATTCCGTTCGACTTGACGGCTCTGTGTCGTGTGCCACGTCACAGCTTAGCCAAAGATTATGTACAGAACGGACACCCACGGAACTGACATCAATGTAACCAGCTGTAGCTGGTAACTAGGGTTGCCAGATTATTTTGGTTCAAATATAGTAGATTTGGAAATCTCCTCTTAAAAATATAGTAGGATAGGAAAAATCTATAAAAAAAGAGTAGTTTCTGTTCAACATAGTTATATTACAGTACTTGGTATTACAAACGTATCAATCAATCTGTTTACAAGATTAAACTGCTCTGTTTCTGTCAAACAAAGTGCGCGTAAATCGCGTCGCGATTTTGACAGTCGCACTCAGTACTGTAGTAGGAAGATAACATCAACTTCAGGATAGGAAAAATCTAAAAAAAAAAGTAGTTTCTGTTCAACGTAGTTATATTACAGTACCTACTTGGTATTACAAACTTATCAATCAATCTGTTTACAAGATTAAACTGCTCTGTTTCTGTCAAACAAAGTGCGCGTAAATCGCGTCGCGATTTTGACAGTCGCACTCAGTACTGTAGTAGGAAGATAACATCAACTTCAGGATAGGAAAAATCTAAAAAAAAAAGTAGTTTCTGTTCAACGTAGTTATATTACAGTACCTACTTGGTATTACAAACTTATCAATCAATCTGTTTACAAGATTAAACTGCTCTGTTTCTGTCAAACAAAGTGCGCGTAAATCGCGTCGCGATTTTGACAGTCGCACTCAGTACTGTAGTAGGAAGATAACATCAACTTCAGGATAGGAAAAATCTAAAAAAAAAAGTAGTTTCTGTTCAACGTAGTTATATTACAGTACCTACTTGGTATTACAAACTTATCAATCAATCTATTTACAAGATTAAACTGCTCTGTTTCTGTCAAACAAAGTGCGCGTAAATCGCGTCGCGATTTTGACAGTCGCACTCAGTACTGTAGTAGGAAGATAACATAAACTTCTTTCCTTTATCGTGCCTCGGACCTAATAACATACCGTACGGACAAAAAATTGAAGCGAACAAAATCAATGACACTTTGTTTCTTATTTGATAATCTATAAAACTGTTTATGTATAAAATTTGACTTGTCTAAGTGCTTATTTTGTAAGACTAAAGAAATAAAGTTATTGAATTTTGAATTTACCGTACGGCCAAAGAATAACTGACATTACTCAAGCCTTCCAATGCAGAGGATGCGTTCCGTTTCACGCATTAAATAATTGTTGCATGTCAATTTCTTAGGGTCCGAAAAATATAGTAGTTTCGCCTACTATATTTTTTTTCCAGAAATATAGTAGGCGGTGCTCAAATATAGTAGGATACTATATAATATAGTAGGGTTGGCAACCCTACTGGTAACCAGCTTCAAACCTCGCTAAGCTGAATCCGCAGTGAGTTTAAAGTTTTGTATTATGTAAAACTAAGAAAATTACAGTCAAATAATAGAAGTAAATTAAAATCTGTATTTACTATTGAAACAATGGAGCTAACTGAAACAATCTAGAGGTAGCTCGACTGATCCATATCAATACCAGTCGCGCGCGTGCTCAAGACGCTAGCTGCATCGCCCCCCATGTATAGCAATGCTGATGCGCTGCGCCAGATACTCACCAGCTCTCACGCGTCGCTTCGACCAGACGCTCAGATAATTTTTTGTAAACCCGGAGAGCCTCGTACCCCACGGACTAGGGTCTCGTCTCCAAGGGGAGCAAAACTAAACATGTACCTACCTACAGATTTTTTTTTTCATTTCACGGTGATTTGGGTTTGCGTTCGAAGTTAGCTCGGTCACTTAAGGTGGGCCAGAACCTCTAAGCTCCATACAAACGGACTATTCGATTCATTTGGAAACTACGTCCCCGATTTTATTGAAATTTTGCATACATAAGCGGATAAGAAATAGCTATGTTTGTAGCGTTTTAGTTTTTCAAAATACATAATCATCATAAAGTGGGAGCGAAAATTAATTTTTATCCATTTTCAAGCGATTTTATTACTCTAATTTAATGATGATTATGTATTTTGAAAAACTAAAAAAATACAAACATCGCTATTTCTTATCCGATTATGTATGCAAAAGTTCATTAAAATCGGGGACGTAGTTTCCAAATGAATCGAATAGTACGTTTGTATGGGAGCTTAGAGGTTCAGGCCCACCTTAAGTGACCGAATAAAACCAACAGTAGTTGGTACTACTTACCTACGAGGCCTTAAGTTAGCGACCACGTCTCGGATTATGACCACTAGCTTTTATGTCGTCAAAAATGTGTTCATATTGTATGAACTGTCCAGGATGTAACTAAGCCATACGCCACCAACAGCTTATAAGATCACGTCAGCTTACCTACGACGTAAATCTTCGCAGAGGTCAAAATGTCGGTCGATAGAATTCGGAATACGAATTTTAAAAGTTTGAAAATGGCGCTTTGCGGAAGCGGATGGAACTAGACGGATTAGGAAAATGGTGTTCTGTTTTTAAAATGTCGGCAAATGGACGCGGCTTTTAGTCGGGTTTTTTCGAAATCTGTGGAATCAAATCGCCCTTATGTTATAAATGCGAAAGTTTTAATGTTTGTTATTTCTTCATGCCAAAACTACTGAACTGATCGTGCTGAAATTTTGCATACAGGTAGTTCTAGGCCTAGTATAAAAAAATACTGCCTATGCACTTTTTATACCATAAATCAGTTCCCATGGGATAAAAATAACCTAAATAAAGCGTGCAAAGCCGCGAGCAAAAACTAGTTACTACATTAATAACATAGGTACCTACGGACACGAAGCAAACAATAGTAACGTGGTGTTGTATTGAAAAAATTCAAAATTCGAAATGAACGGTAGAATACCTAGTTAGCATACATCAGATGATTTAAAAAAACTGTCAAAATTTTAGATGTATTTCATATTTTGAGACTTTTTTAGTCGTGAAAGAAGCAAGGCTAACGAACGTAGGTTATTTAATTAATTATAAACTCTAAGCCTAAGCACTTACAGGCCATATTTCATTGGATCATGAGTAAGCTAATTGTCGCATTAAAACAATCTAGCCATTTTATCTTAAGCTGTATTCTTCACATAACATTAACGGGCATTAAGCCTGTCTTACACCCAGGTAAACCACCAGCATCTCAAGACCTATCAATGCACCATATTAACAACCTGTAAGAGCTCAAGTAAACCTGGTCAATACGCCAGCGCCTCAAGAACTGTGTTCTGGTGCGTGATGCTTGTAATTGGAGTTCAACTTTAAATGGTCTGGTAGCAGATGAAACGCCATTATAAGAAGAGCTGCGTTCTCGTTGCTTTGTCTTGAAAATGGGGTTCTAACTTTTTTGGTGATGTTTCTATGAGGCCAGAATAAAAAGACCTGTGTCTTGGTTGCTTTGTTGCGAAATCAAAGGCCAGGTTCAATTAGCTGGACATAGATGAGGTTGTAAACATAATGATAGATGGGTGAGTTCTAAATGCTGGAAAATGGACAATACTTAAACGCTTTGTTCTTTGGTTTGGGTTGCCATTATGTGGATGGTCCATTGGCCTTTTTAAAAGGCTTTTGCTTGGTTTAAGGACCGGAAAAATAATGGCAATACATCAAACGGAACGTTGCGTCTAAGTGGCATTGCGTTTCTTTATTTTGCTTTTGTTGTCAAAAAAAATATTACGGCCGCTAAGGCAGCGGAAATGACCATTTTGGTTTTGGTGTGATCGTGACGTCTAATTTTCCCATAGTTTTTGGTACAGCGCCTCTATCCTGCGGACAGGGAACTACGCGAATCCCATACAAATATGAGACGGCACGATCACGTGTCGATAACTATCGTCAAACGGACTCGTTTACTCTCTGTAGATCCAGTGATCAAGATCCATTGATTCCATTGAGAAAACAGTTAGAACCAAATCCATTTCTGATGATTTGGTTCTAAAAAGAACTTTTATCATCTGTAGATCCAATGATCAAGATCCATTTGGTTCCAGTGTTAGTAATAGGTACTTTTTATCCTTTACGTCGTCAGGGCTCTGTAAACCTTTCAACGCTTTTAAAATGTAGTAAACATCGTTCGGCAATCTCCGTCATTCTTCGTGCGCGTTCGTTTATGGTCCATTTGGCAATGACCTGTTTTGGCCAGTCATCCTAATATTGGTCCTGTGTTGGACCATTTATGAGAGAAGGTGAAAAAATATAATTTTATAGCTTCTGCCCGCGGTTTCGCACGCGGTTTTCCGGGATAAAAAGTAGCCTATATCCGTCCCCGGGATACCATCTAACTCCCTGCTAAATTTCATTGATATTCGTTCAGCCGTTTGGGCGTGAAAAGGTGAAAAGGTACCCTTCGGACCAAACGCATGCACTTTAATAAACTCAGATGCTGTCTGTCTGTTTTCGTCATTAATATCTTTGTAGGCGTTCATAGTGTTTTGTGGTCTTTATTTTCATCCAAAGGTTGCCTGGACAAAATCGATAGGTCTTCTTAGCGATAGGTCGCCCTTTGCTGGTACTTTTGTAGAAGTAGAGCGTCTCGTGGCAAAAAAATCACATTTGTTGTAGGGTAAAGGGATATATGTTGGTGATAAAAATGCCAAAAACTAATTTTATTGGATTTGGTAGCCAAGCAAAAAGTCAATTTTGTTTTAATGTATTATTTAATATTTAAAGTAAGTACTGAGATCAGTTTACACACCAAAAATCTAAAAATAATGAGAATAAATGTCAATTGAAAACAGAAGAAATGAAAGGTAAGTTGGTGACATGGTCCGGTAGATTGGTGATACTGGGTAGGAAATTTGGTGATAGAATGGAAATTGTCTATTTAATCAGATATTTTGAACTTAAATAAAAAAAAACATGACCGTTTAGTATTAAACATTATACTTTCTATGTTTACTCTCTTTTTCCATTGCCAATCTAAAAGAACAAAAAATAGGTTATTTGGTGATATCAAAAAAAACTTGTGTTGTGGATAAAAAACGTGAGTGGTAGGTAATTTGGTGATATGTAGGTAATTTGGTGATAAAAAAAACAACCTCTAAATGCAAAATAAAACACATCATCGATTTACCCAATATAATACCTTTCGAACTCTATAATAGACTTCTGTAGTTCATTTCAAATATTAGCGCAAAATAGATCTCAAGTTACCTTCTCAAAAACGTATCCAAAACTTTGACAAAAACACTAAGAAATAACGGTCAGAACTTAAGAAATAAAAACTTATCTGGGCCGTGTCACGACTTCACTATAGCTTTTTTTTAATGATCATTAGTTTAGCTATCGATTTTAGTAAGTTTTAACACTGACAAAACAATGACAATCAATAAATTATTACAAAATACGTAAACACTGCCGACATTCAGTAAACAATGGCGCCACTGATGCACAATTGTCAAAAAAGTTTGTTTACTAAACGCAGAAACGTTGCAGCGAAACGCAGCATATATGTCTATCTTCCTCTTACTCGTGGCAACGCGTTAGCGCTGTCTCTTGAATATACTTGCATAGGTAACGTTGTGGTAATCTGGTAAAAAACTATCACCAAATTACTTATATCACCAACATATATCCCCTTACCCTATGGGAACCCCCTAAAATACTAATTTTATTCTGTTTTTAGGGTTCCGTACCCAAAAGTTAAACGGGACCCTATTACTAAGACTTCGCTGTCCGTCTGTCCGTCTGTCACCAGGCTGTATCTCATGAACCGTGATAGTTAGACAGTTGAAATTTTCACAGACGATGTATTTCTGTTGCCGCTATAACTACTATAGGTACTATACTAAAAAACAGAATAAAATAAATATTTAAGGGGGCTCCCATATACAACAAACGTGATTTTTTGGGCTTTTTATAGTAGATAATGGTACGGAACCCTTCGTGCGCGAGTCTGACTCGCACTTGACCGGTTTTATTTAGTATTTAATATGGGCAGTGAATGGGATTAAATATCTAGTTTAAGAGTAAAAACAAGAAAGAAAAAGAAAGAAAATACATTTTTTTTAACTACAACTAATTACACAAAAAAAAGTATATGTCATAATAATATGTCGTATATACTAACACTTTCATCGCCCACGTGTCCAAGTGCATCTAGATCGTAGGTCTCTATCTTCTAGCTGCGGCGCGACTGGCAGGAGCGGGCAGTTAAAGCGTTAAAAGGGTCTTCGCCAAATTCGTGAAAACTAACAAGCTAGGTCGGTAAGGCTCTTATCAAGTTACCCATTTTAAATATAAGTATCACGTTAGCCCAGGGTACATAACTAGGGGTGCTATTCTGGTATACTATAGTCGCTTTACAATGACAAGAGGGTACACCCACTTTCGATGAGTGTTTCAATTAGGTTCTGTAGCTAATGAACCATTAAAAATGTACAAATATATATTCAATCGTTAAGTGCCCTAAAATGCATTTAAAATTTAGTTGCTCGCGTAACTTGACGAAAACGCTGGACGCAGTGGACGCCATATTGCTTTGTGTTATTATTCGATATGAGAAAACATCTAAAAATATATTATTTATGAGCTTACGCAAAAAGCAGTCGGAAAATATTCGTTTTTGTTCATAAAATAACAAAATAAATTTTAAAATTCAATTCAAAGTTTTCAGGTTTTTTGATCTGTTTTTAAACAACATGAAATAAAAGGCGCAATGTTGTTATATCATACGGCTGTGTAGGCAAACTAATAAGTATCAACTGTCATCAGCAACATCAGCCATTTGTTCAGGTCTCACATCCAACAGACGTCATGCTGTTGGGTGTCTGTTTTCGGCGGTTGTATCGAGTAAAATACACTGAATGACACATTTGGTATTCATACAGATCAACTGCAGATGCAGGGACGCGCGTCAAAAGCGTCAAGGTTGAAACCATTATATCAATCTCTCCGTGCAAATAGCACCGCATGCATTATCTAGCTAGAGTTTCTTTCATCTAAGGTGTGATTCTGTGCCGATACCATTGTCATAGTAAAACTATTGGTTAGCAGAATAAGGCCTTAGAGTAGATAAGACACCTACTATGGTCTGGCGCTAGGCAGTAAATAACCTGAACCTGTCAACCTAGTCCTCTGATTTTAATTAAGGAAGGCCTAACACTAGCTTTACACTTGGCTTTTCTTGCCTTCATCTTGGTAATTAAGGAGATTATCTTGGCTATTATTCTAAAAGGGGCAATTATGAAAACCGAGTACGGCCTGAATGAGTCAAATGACAAATAGATTTATCATCTTCATCAGCCCGTATACGTCCACCGCTGGACATAGGCCTCCACCATACGACGCCACAGACCTCGAGTTGCGGCTCCGCAAATTCGGTTCCGCGCGGTTATGTCAGACGGGCGTAAATACTCATGATACGAGAAAAGTCATGTGATATAAAGTGTTAGAACAGTTATTAATTCAAACATAAGAAAAACGCTTTATGACCAATTTCTCATGTTATCAGGAAAATAAAATATCAGAAAATCGGATCAGTCAGCCCCCCTAGCACGGGGATTGTTGTCTAAGGTAGAATAGAGAAATATTACGTCACTTCGTCATCGAATGCGTAAATTATTTGAAATGCATTCCTTCAACTTCAATAATGTTCACATTGTATGGCGATGCAATGTCATTATTGTCTATTCTACCCTAGACAACAATCCCCGTGCTTGGGGGGCAGAATAGCACGCGTCTATAGATGTGCGTCCACAGGTGGACTAAATTATTGAGTGTTTTTTGTTTTGTGAACGTCATAATTAATTTAATTCCTAATGTTTTCTTTTTATTAATTTTCCTGACATCTTTCAAGGTGAGTTATGTGTAACCTTCTTTATTTTAATAAATGTAATTGGTTTCATCTACCGTTTTAATTAAATAAATAAATGTGATAGCACGGAATCGTGCTGGTCAAACTTTGGCAGGCTTGCCCAGCTGTGGGCAGAATCTGCAGATGTTGATATTTGCCCATTGGTAGGATTTTTTGTTATAGTGCTAACCCGCACTCTGGGTATCTCTAAGAAATGAAATAAGTTCCCAAAAAGCCACCGGCGCTATAGTCCGTAAGAGGTCCCAAAGATTTTCGATTGAACCGACTAAGTGTTTCGTGGCTTAGTTGATTAGAGCACACCCGTACTGAGGGTGGGGCGCGGGTTCGTATTCCGCCGAAACCGATAATTTCTGGGAACTTATTTCATTTCATTGGTAGGATATTCCCTTGTTATTTCTACCAGAATTGAAGAAGCAATGAATATGAAAATTCAACAGATTTTACATCAATTTCATAAATTTAACAGCAACAGCGAAATAATAGCAAATTCAACACTTTGGAGATTTCGTGAAATTCTCTTCATTTCGCAGAATGTCTACGTAAGCGTGTACAGGGTTACTGGCGGAGCGGACTGGCTTTATTACGCTGTGGTATACTAGATTCTGCACGTGTCTTCGCTCGCATTATCCTTTACCTACACTTATGTCTGTTATGAAACTGGTTACGAAAGATTTTAGTTTTTTTTTTAAACTAGCTAATGGTGTTCCCTGGAAAAAATCATTTTATAAAGTCCAACTACGAAATTGTTATTAAATATTTAGAGTTAAAGATTCTAAATTCTAATTAAGGACAAAAAAAGTAAAATATCAGTAGTTCAGTCATAATAAAGATAAAAACAATAAGAAAAGGGGGTAACTTTTTTTTCTATAGAGTGAAGTTCATTAAGATCTCGTAACTGTAGGTATGCGACTTGACAAGAGAGTCGATGATACTTGAAATCGCATAGCGTCAGCGATCATATTTTTGATCAAAATTTTTGATATTTTTTTACCATTGTTTTTTAGTCAGCCGTGTGGACACGCACGCACCAAGGGTTCTGCCAGAAAACCAGCGTTGCTCAACATTTTTGTGGAGCAACATTAAGCTGAGGCAGGACCTAATTGGTTCACAAACACATTTAGGTTAGAGGTAATTATGTTTTTATTTTTTTATGTTATGTATATTTTTAATGTACCTATTGTGTGTGTGCCAATAAATGTATTTTCTTTCTTTCTTTCTTCTTTCTTTCTTATCTTCACCGTACTGAGGGTGGGGCGCGGGTTCGAGTCCCGCCGAAACCGAAATTTTCTGGGAACTTATTTCATTTCCTATATTGCTGCTATTCAATAAATACTTTAAAATAAGCCTTGATACTTTGTACAGTAAACAAACAGAATAATAAGCAGACGGTGTGTGGTTTAGATTTTCAAAATTACTATTATTATTAAGATAATAAGCAATAACTTGACTTTTGGGCTTACGCCGCTCTGTTTTATTCCTCTCCTATGAACGCGAAATCCTATGCCCATCCTTTTCACAAAATGGCGTCATAGGTCACCCCTTGAAAGCCCTCAACTGTTTTTACCCGACTACCAACAGGGGAGGGTTATGAGGTTAGCACCCTATGTTTGTATGTTTGTATGTATGTGGCCGATTTCTTTGTTCCCACTTAGCGCTGAAACTACTGGTTCGATTTCAACAAATTATGTATTGATTGATTCGTCTCAATACCCCGATGGTTATAGGCTATAGGATTTAGGGCTCCGACCCCGAATAAGCCTTCAAAACGCGTATTAAAGTTTAGGTAGCCGCAGGCTGCAGGCCCCATAGAGAAAAATTACAATACCTACGACCTATTTTCATTTTTAACTCTATGCCTATCAAATATGACCGATACGTCATTCTATTTTGTCAATGTAAATGTTTCAAACTTTTATAACTTTCACGTAGTCGGGTTGTAGTTTTTAACTTTATCTTGTTCATCTTGAGTTTCGTTCTCAACACCACAACGAACCAACAGTTTCTCTTTTATATAGGCAGGCTTTATAAAGCTGTTTCTTCATTACGGGGGTAGGTATTACGGCTTAAGGGGGTGTTAAGGGTGCGAATGTCGTGTAAGGCGCTTAATAGTGCGTAATACCATGGTTTGGATTGTTATGGGTTGTCTTGGACCCTAAAACAGGTGTTAATATAACCCAATGTCGTATTACCACTCTGTGTAATATTATAAATTCAAAAGTTTGTATGGATGGATAGATGTGTATAGTTGGATGTTTGGTACGTCTTCACGGCAATACTGCTGAACGGATCGGGCTAAAATTTTGCATAGATGTAGGTGTGACCCTGGATTGACATATAGTACTTATATTTGATTTGCGTTTGAGTATTCTGGGGTTAGTCTCATACAAAAAAAAATACAATTCCCAATAGGCTATTTGACTACATTAAAAATAAGTTCCAAATTGTTTTCATCCTAGTCAGTGACAACGTAACAAAGCGTAATCAGGTGATTATTATTAAAAATATGCCTTTTTTAGGTAAAAAGACGAGATTAAAATTACTCATTTTTTGATATAGGATCACGTGACCGAAAACGCTATGTGTTTGGTTGGATCGCAAGTGACGTCACACTTTTACAGATTACAGTGTCGATGATTTCTTCTTGTTAGGCTTGGTATGCGGCGTGACGTCACAGCTTAGAAAACGGGAGCCATGACAGAGATTATCGTTTTGGCGCGGCATTATTTTATTCAAACTTTAAAATTAGTTTTCATAACTAATACGACTGGCCTTGAAGAAATATTAATTACACTTTGCATGATTTTTATCAGACAATACGTTAGAATTATTTCCCAGTAGTAGTCAAGTAGCCTATTCAGTGGACATTGGATTCGCCGGAAGACAATGACAATGTATACCTAAATCTAGCCCTAGGGCTAGAATATAATTTAAAATAATAGGGACCTCCTTGATACATTTTTGTTGCACAACAAAGTACTTATCGCTGTTTTCGTAGTAAAATGTTTTCCTATACCAAGAGCAAGAGCTATGTAAAGTAAACCAGCTTAGAGTACCTATTTGTATCTGAATTTTCAGAAAAGCTACGGAACTTTAGATTCCAAGCTCTCTGGTATACAGCGTGCTCTCAGATAAACTCCACACATGAATATTTAAGCGAAGTTATTGTGGAATAAGTTACACTGAAACATTTTTAAAACAGCCTGTATCATGAGGCGTTTAGTAGGTAATGGGAAATGTTTGTGTATTTGGTTTTGCAGTAAAATTCTATGTATCGTTTTGCTCATCATTTTGTCCATCGTTGGGCGGGATCTGTACTTAGGTCCGTATTATGAAACCTTGCTTAGTCATCGATCTATGCTTGAGTGACGTTTATGCCATAGAAAAACGTTACTCAAGCATCGCTTGGTGACTGATTAAGCTTTCATAATACGGGCCTTAGACTAGATCCGACTTTTCTAGATCCGACCGCGTCATGACGGCTTGTTGCTTTTATATCGATCCATCAAAAAATACATGTTTTTTGGGTTCCTCTTGATTTTTTGGCAAAAAACACCTATCTATACTTAATAAAAAATGTTTATTTCGTTTAGAACGATGGGTACGAATCCCTTCGTGTGCCTAAATAAAAGTAAAAAAAGGAGACACGGTACGTTCTTCCAGCGCTCACTCACACTGTACCGTGTCACAGATGAATTATTGATAAGGTATCGAATTATCAGAAAATTTAAAGTATATATCTATGTATTGTATTATATTATGTATATCAGTTGTCTAGTACCCATAACACAAGCTCTGCCTAGCTTGGGGCTAGATGATGCTGTGTGAATTGTCCAGCATTTTATTTTTATTTATTAATAATATTTGTGTAGACAAACAACTTAGGTAGGTACGTTGTCTGTAAAATATTCAGTAACAGACAAAATTATTAACCAGTAATAAAAAACTGTGGGAAAAACTAAGTTAATCAGAAGCTGTAACGGCTGGTTAAAGTAAATGTTCAGTGCGTACACGATAGTCAATTTGTACCCTGTTAATAGGGGACATTATGATGCGGGACGCATTCACACCGTTACCAGTTTATACAACACAGCCTCATCATCAACAGCCTATTATGATCCTGGACGCAGGCCTCCCCTTGATGAGCAAATTATTGACGATGGATATCCTTAAGTCTAGTGAATTTTTTCTATCTTTCTTATTGTATAAAGATTCGCGTAAGTGACCTAACGCAATGGTTTCGACGGAAGATCAGCGTTGTAGTAGCTCCTGTAGCTATAGCAACATAATGCTGAGTCGACGCCATTTTGTAGCTTTAAGGTATTTTATAAGTGAGTATTACGATAAAGTTATATGGTGTTGGTAATTTAATTTAATTTTAGTATGTACATATTATTGTAATGGTTTTCAGCTACAAATAAAGTATTTCTTATCTTATCTTATCTTTAAGTCGCCTCTTATATGGTCCTGGATGCAGACCTGTCCTTGGTAACCACCTTATTGACCGTAGATATCCCTAAGTCGACGCTTACGACGACAACTGTGGGAAAAGTTGGGGTGGTGCAAATTCTAAGCCAGTAGGTGCCAATGAATATTCGAAGATATAAAACATCAAACTTGGCTTTTTTGTTCGGGACTGTGTGTGGTTGAAGTGAAAACGCGCACCCATTCTTTCATCTGGGGCTTGCGTTGTTTATGAAAACTATGCGTACCTATGCGTATGGAAGAAAACGTTATCTTTCACTGTAAATATTTGTTACGGATGTTATGGATAGGTATTTTCTATGTATAATAAAAAATATCTAGGTATCCATGTATTGTACGTATATCAGTCATCTACTAGATTCATAAGACAAGCTCTGCTTAGCTTGGGGCTAGATGATGTTGTGTGAATTGTCCAACATTTTTTATTTATTTATATTTTGTAGGTACTCTAGAGCCTGTACCCTTACATCACAAACCACAATTACATAATCATTAAATATTGTTCTATCATTCATCAATCGGATATTCATTTGTTTTGAGTGAAACACAATCGGCGCCGACTATTTTACTGCCGGTAGCAGGATACTTTTAAGTTATCGTAAACGGTGTAACGTCGTCCTCATACATGTACTTTTATTCCCCCATTAATACACATTATAGTTCTATTACCACCCATGGGCAGTTTTAACGGTGGTAGTTAGTAATTGATTTTTAATTCTATCTCTATGGGACAGGTTAATGGGTAGTCGAAGCTTAAACTCGGTTTAATGGTTGAAGTTTGTGGCCCGATTTCACGAAATATAATTTGTTTTTCTGGTTTAGGTTGTTGGAGTTTTAAATACTATTTGGCGTATGATAAAAAAAACTTAGGTAGTTTAAGTTACTTAACCCTTTTTTGAAGTTTTTGTAACCAGTCTTTAGGGAACTTTTAGGCGACCAAACTTAGTCTTCCTTTTGGATTAAATTTAAATCTGTTAGTACCAAAAAAAACCAGCCAACTGCGAGTTGGACTCGCGCACAAAGGGTTCCGTACCATTATCTGTGAAAACGGCAAAAAAAAACACGTTTGTTGTATTGACGCCCCCCTTAAATATTTGTTTTATTTTAATAAATTATTTTAAAAGTGAATCAATCAATTAAATATTCTGTGAATATTTCAAGCGTCTACCTGTTCCCGTTATCAATGTCGAGCAAAAAATTCACGCTTGTTGTATGGGAGCCCCTTAAATATTTATTTTATTCTGTTTTTTAGAATTTTGTTGTTAAAGCGGCAACAGAAATACATCGTCTGTGAAAATTTCACTGTCTAACTATTACGGTTCATGAGATACAGCCTGGTGACAGACGGACATCGGTGTAATAGGGTCTCGTTTTACTCTTTAGGTACGGAACCCTAAAAAACAACTGAATTGAACCTTCCTCTTTTCTCGCAATCGGTTAAAAACATTTACCCATTTATTTATTTAATTAGAACGGTGGCGATTGCCAATTACACTAATTAATTAATTATAGTTTAAACACAAACACTAAAAGCATAAAAAATAAGACAAAAATTAAATGATTAATCATTACTTTACAATAAAAATGTCAAAATTAAAATTATACATGAAAGAACATATAACATGAAAGAAGTACTAACTTATCTTAACTTTAAAACACGATATTTTAATTCACAATCGGGATAAAAACCAGCTCCTTGCAGACCAATGTCGTCGTCAAATAAACTATCCGTTGAATAAATTTAAGTTTTTAAAACATAACATAAAGATTTGGGGGAGGCCTTTGCCCAGCAGTGGGACGGAATAGGCTAATTAAAAAAAAAAAAAAAAAAAAAGGAAACTTATGCTCTACAAAAGGCCAGGGGCGTTATTCTACTAAACTAATCGTTTCACTTTGACAATGTATCACTTTTTGGTATTCTAGTTATACCTTAGATGAAAGAAATTACAGATGGAGGGACACACGTCAAAAGTTTCGATATTGAAACGAATCTAGAGCCATTCTTTCAATATATCCGTGTAAAATAATAATATTAATTCTCAATTTAGAAAAGGTAGTTTTATTTTAGGTGTTTCTAGTTTGTTCACTTAACTTAGTTATTTAAGAGGAGCCCAGTTCCCGCCTAGCTACCTACTTCATGCTTTAGTTGGGCCTTCTAGTTGCATGTCTGGGAGAAATCGCTCTCAGCGATAAGGCCGCCTTTTGTACTGTATTATGTTTATTTTAGATATAAGAATATTTATTCATGTTTATTTTTATTGTACAATAAAGTGTTCATTCATTCATTCATTCATTCATGTTTTTTATTTTCTATGAACATAACTCATATGTGGATAGCGCTGTGGGCTACATTGTAAATACAGCTCATCTTTACATAGTAAAGTACTAACACAAATCTCACTTCTCACTAATCTCACTATCTCACTAATATTATAAACGTGAAAGTTTAGATGGATGGATGGATAGATAGATGGATGGATGTTTGTTCCTTTATCACGCCAGAACGGCTGAACGGATCTGAATGAAATTTGGCACAGAGATAGATTATAGTCTGGAATAGGACATAGGCTACTTTGTATCCCGAAATTCCTACGGGAACGGGAACTACGCGGGTGAAACCGCGAGGCGCTTCTAGTGTATAATAAGTACAATGTAGTCGTTTGTTATTCCTCAATAATTGAAGAACCAATAGACTTTTATGGATATTGTTGTGGTTGATAATGACAGAGTTTACATTTACCCCCATTAGCTCAAAGGCTCACTGCCAGGTCTGCCAGGCACAAACTGGAGTTGTTATCGTTAAGGTGGTACCATAAATGTAGCACGAAATCACATCGCAGTAGCAGTGGTTTTATTAAGGCGACCGTTTTCTGTAAGACGTTCGTACTTAAGGTGAAATAGGTTCGTATTTTCGAGACCAGGACGAGCGAACGACGCGCGGTGAAGGCGAGAAAGGAAGGGAAGATCCGGCCGCCGCGCAATTTCACTGGTTTTTATTTTTAAATTTGTTATCGCTCTAAAATAATACTCTTTCGCCAAAAAACTAAAACTATAATCGTCTAAAGTATCTAGTTAAGTATTTTTTTGACGACATTTCATAAAAAATGTTGAATAACTAGCAAATAAAACTGGTTTTCCGTAGTAAAAATGAAAATTTAGAGGAAACTGCGATTTTTTTCTATCGAGTCAAATTTAGTCAATCGTGTTTCAACTCCCATAACTTACTGACAAAAATCCTTAACTTTCGATGCTCATAAAAAAATCTTTAAAAAAATAGTTTTTTATTGCCTTAAAATTGATTTTCCGTACAGTCAAAACGTGATTTTGGGACTCATTTCACCTTAACCGTAGTTGCTTATTTCGGTTAAGGTGTAAAGGCACAGTTAGACACAGTCTGCAAGCTAAACCGGCGACACGCTGCAGAATGAAAGGCCCTTTAAGCCGTATCTCAGTTGTCACTCTCACTATTTTTAGCAGAGAAGAAATATATTATTTGATAGTTTGCGCGTTCAGGTTTAGGAAGCTTCCTTCCTAAAACTGAACGGCGTTAATATATATAATAATCCTTCGATTATTAAGCTTTCAACGCCAATGCGCAATATTGTTGTAAATATAGTCCCACCTCTTCGTTTCTCAAAGTTTTTGCAAACAGTTTTTAATGAGCTTTTTCTAGCATGAACCTTCGTTATTGTATTGCTTGCTTCGAATGGACAATATACTTCAATCTCACTCGTGTTACAAGGGGAATAGAGTATAATTTAGATTTACTATAAGTCTAGTTTGACCCATATTTTTTAAGATTTATATATAAGTGATATTTTTCTTTATAATTTTATTCGCTACCTATTTATTTTAAGTTTATTTGACTAAGGTACAAAAGGTGGGCTTAATGACGAGGCATTTTCTACCTGCCGACCAATAACACATGTTTCTACAGATGGCGTGCTAATATTAGTTTTATAAATATAATAGATGAATATCTACTAATTATAGTTATAAATATAATAATAGACTCGTAGTTTAAAGATGAAACCGGAAATAAAAAACATTTTATGAAAATTAATTACAAGAAAAAAAAACGATTTGTGTAAACCTCTTTAGAAAACGCACATATCGTATGACAACAAGATAAGCATAAATAATGTTAATAATACCTACTATTTTAAAATGAAAGTAATAATAATACAATAATATTCACAGCTTTATAAACTTCAGTTCGAATAACATAAAGCTCCTATTGCACATTCGGTTAATGAACACAATGAAAGTTCAAAAAAAATGGAGTCATCTTTCGCTCGGTCTGTAAAAGGTTCGATCTTTGGCAAGGAAACGGTTAAAAAACAATAAAAAACTGTCCTCGGAAGTTTCAGTTCACGAGCCCGAGGGCAAGAAACACGTTTCCAATTAAGGCTTATCTTTTTACTTTCAGGTTCTCTGAAAATAGCATTTCTTGTCAAATTAATGTTAAAACCACTCGGATACTCTCTTTTTCATCGTCTGAAGGGGAAAGCTACGTCTTTATCGAGTTATCGAACACTACTCATAAAAGTAAATGTTTAGTGTGTAAATACTTTGTTCATAAATTAATTTATTGTGAAAAAAATGCAGTCAAAAGAAGAGAAAATCACAAACACCTTATTTCTTATTTGATAATAATTTACAGTTAATAAGTTGACTTGTCTAAATCCTGTTTTGTAAGCCTAAAGAAATATGAAAATATGACTTTAGGCCTAAGTTCAGATTAGGTACCTAATCTGAACTTAGGCCCGTATTAATGAAAACTTGCTCAGTCATTGATATAATGCTTGAGTGAAGTTTTCTATGGCATAAACGTCACTCAAGCGTAGATCTATGGCTGAGCAAACTTTAATATATTGTTAAAGAATCGCACCATTCTTAAACCTAGATTTACGATGAAAGCAAAAACCGGTAAGAAAAAATATATCGCAAATAATATTTTAACTCCTTTGTTTTTCCAACATGTAACTGTTTGATCACGGACAAACTATAAATTCCCCCGATGTTTCCTTTACCCAACATAACATTGAAAAGGGTCGACAAAAACTTGTGTATTTTTCTACACAATATCATTGTGAAATCGGTTTTTGAACGAAAATTGCTTATTACATTGTCCCTGTAGATACTTTTGGTGTTATTGGATGGCTCCAAATTATATTTATTCAGGGTCTTTGCTCGCCAAAGTCTTGGAATTTCCTGATGTAACTTGGAGCAAAAGTCTCATATTGGTTCGTAGCTGGGATTTCAACTGTCTCAGTCTTAGATGAAAGTAAAAATAGCAGATAAGGTACTAGCGTCTCGAAAGTGGAACACTCAAATTAGGTCCACCAAATTATCCACCTTAGTCATAGTTGGACCGGCGTGGCACCGCAAGCGTTCGTGTTTCGCGTTATTTTGCTATTTGCAGGCAGAGATAGAAATATACGATACATTCGTGCGTAAAAAAAGATAGCAATACACGTTTCGTTTCTGATGCACTGCGCCAGATACTCACCAGCTCTTGGGTCACGCGTGGCTTCGATCAGATGCACAGATCATTTTTTAAAAACCCGGAGAGCCTCGGTACTCCACGGACTTAGCGTCTCCACTCCAAGGGGAGCAAACGCGTAGGCTCTTTAGAGACCTTCATAACGTCAAATAACGAATTATTACTCACAATTCTCCCCTCAGCTTATTTTGGGGAAAATGTCGCTCAAAACTAAAAGAAGGATTTTGTTGTCTCAAAAATTCTAGAATACCTTTCCCTAAATACTTGTAGTTTTACGCCCAATAAAATGTAAAGTTCAACTAACCGCTAGCGATCCGTAAGTAAATTAATGTTCACTCCACCGACCGGTTGGAAACCATTTTTAGGGCACATCCTATCCTGCGTGCCCTAGCTGACACGTGACGAGGGCAAACGTTACTTAGTTTACTCGGTGGTCGGGACACATGGACCGTTTAATTTACTAGATTTTTTCCGCTAGATATACTTATCTTACCCGCTGACTCTCCTCCGTAGACACGTTCTCGGTGACCCCGTTGATCCAATTACCGCCGCTAACCTGGAGGTGACGACAACAACTCCAGATTTGCTTCCGCACACTACACACCCGACCAAAAACCGACCCCGCCGGATGCGGTCGAAGAATTCCCCGCTTCCGCGCATGGGTGCATTCGTGTACCTAGGCGAAACCTCAGTTTCCTCTTGTAGCATCTGGCAACAGCCCAAGCCGAGGTTCGTACCTAAGCGGTGGTTCTTGTGCGTGTTGCCCCAACATAACTTTACCGGCAAGGCGCCTTCTGCGCTCGCTAAAAGTCCGATTTCGCTGTCATGGCAATCTGCGGTCAACAGCATTCGAAAAAAAAAGTATACCTACCCTGATGATGATAGGTTAGGTACAGGTCAGGGTTGTTCTCCAGAAATTATGTGAAGTCTTCTATTTAGCTAAGCGGTCGAAACATATCATAATGAAGCTACTGTTAATGGTTGCTTTAGTGTTCAGTTCTCTTACAGCTTTGTTCAGCGAGTGTATCACATCAGGCAATGGTCTCGTCTTGCCACTTGACACTTTCAACCGGAGTTCATCCACTGCTGGGTATAGGCCTCCCGCAGTTTTTGCCATCCACCACGATCCTGTGCTAGCCGCTACCAGCGACGCCTAGCTTTGCTCCACTTATCATCAACTGGACATGTCCCGCCCAACTCCATTTAAGACGACCTCTGTGGCGCGGTGGGCGAAGACCTGCCTGCGATGCAGGAGGTTGCGGGTTCGATTCCCGCCTCGGGACAAATGTGTGTACGATCTGCAGACATTTGTTCAGGGTGTTCTGGTCATTTTCTATGTATAATAAAAAAATATCTATCTATGCATTGTATTATATTATGTATATCAGTTATCTAGTACCCATAACACAAGCTCTGCTTAGCTTGGGGCTAGATAATACTGTGTGAATAGTCCAGTTTTTTTTTAAGTGACATGATTCGAGTTCCAACATCCTGGACCTTCGATAACTTAACTACTGCAGTTGCTACACAGTCATATATTTTTATTGATGTGACATACGACACCTGCTCGTAGTTGTGTAGGATGTTCCATAAAACGCCGCTAAATCAAACCTGTTAACAAAACTGTCAAATCAAATTATAAACCACCATATGATATTTTTTGAACGAAGCCCATCAAAGACATTGTCTCAATATTGCAGCTGGTACAACTTGAACCCTTGCCAGAACGCTCGATTCTACGACTACCCTCAAAACTGTTCTGCTGCGCCAAAATGGCCATTGCGATATTTGCGATACATTGGATATTGATTTTATTTATGGCAACCTATGACAGGACGGGAGTCGTGCAAGTTTGGAGTTTTCGAGGTAGATAGGTACCTTTGAGGTAGAGCGATGGGAGTTGTGTAAGAAATAGTTGGGTTGTATTCCGAAACGTTTTGTTTGATGATTAATGTTGAATTAATTAAATAATAAAAACAGATTCAAAGTAATCAATAGATTTGAATGCTAGGTTGGCTCATGCAATTAATTAAACCCAGACCTGGAAAACTTCCGAATCGACATCATCCGAAACCCAACTTTTCCCACTACTGGGACTGCTGGTTTCCAAACTCTTGTGCCACTCCACACGGTCCTGTGCTACCCTCATCTTACAACTTCTGAATTCTTCGATAATTTTCTGACAATTTTATCAAAGCTGACGTCTTTTCGAAGTAAAAAGTGAACAGCCAACTCTTAAAACTTTGCTAGACAACTTAACCATCCGTGTGCCT
Source organism: Eupithecia exiguata (assembly GCA_947086465.1). NCBI lineage: Eukaryota > Metazoa > Arthropoda > Insecta > Lepidoptera > Geometridae > Eupithecia > Eupithecia exiguata. Next base: position 2,222,534 of record OX352251.1, read on the forward strand.
CTGAGCTCGGCTCCGTTTTTGCGCACAATATAATAAATTATGTAAGGATGTTATTGTCTTCCGATGGTATCTTAACTAAGCGGTGGTCCGAGATAGTGGGAATTTACAGTGGACCCTTAAAAGGTTTAAATAACTTCTGAAGAGAGGAACTTGGAGTCTCTTAGAAGGTTTCGCGGCACCAAAATGTCTGGATGGGTGTGAAGGGTGCAAAATGTCCGCTTTGTTTGAGTTAATTAGATGTTTTGGTAAGATTTAATGATGGTGGAAGTGGTGGGTTTAAGGCGAATAGTAAGGCAAATGACCTTGGGCATGTCCGCGCGCCTATATGCAGCAATGAGTGCTTGTTTTCGATTCAGCATACCATGTAGTGCCCTAATCAACCAAATAATACGATCCTCTGCGGTTAGGTGACGAGTAACTGGTCAGGTTTGTATCACAGATTTTGTAGGCAAAAATACGTTTTTGCGTTTAATATCGTTATTTTGACTGCTTTTCGACGATAATGGACCGCCAAGAGATAGGTATGAACTATGTGAATCACTATACTGAGTTTAGCACTGATCGAATTTGAGACACCGATAAAAAGTGTGTTCGAAGCAACTAAACACACACTATAACAACTAAACTATAATTAACGGCACACATTTGGGACCGCCAAGCTTTTGTTCAAGATATGTGTTACAGGATATATAAATTTCAAAACTCCACAATCAATATTTTTGTCAGAAAACGGGTTCAAAAACACCTAATTTTCGTGTTTTTGCCTTCATATTCGCCTTAAAGGGGTAAAGCAAAAGTCAGGCAAAAAGAATTTGTTGACTCCTAGCTATATCTATAGACAAAATAGATCAAATAATTTGATTGTTTTCTTAATTTTACATTTTTATTAAGTTTTGCAGGACAAATAGGTTCTGATTCCACTGGAATAAAAAAAATCGTTAAAGAAATCGTTTTTTTTATACATATAAAAAGGTACCGGTTTTTTCATTTTTGAAAAAAAGAGGATATTTATGCCTTTTTTGCTCAAAGCTTTTTCGATGAAGATAACGGAGAAAAAAGGTTTTGATGTACCTAACCAAAATTCTCTTTTGGATCTAAATCGGGGGTCGCTTCTACGACTATGGTAGACCCTGATCAGAGCATATGAGAGTCTACCGTATCCAAAAAAACCAAGCCCTGACCATGCTTCAAACGAGTGTAGGAATTAACGAGGGGTTCTTCCAACAAAAACTATGATCGCAAGTAACCCGGTTACATTCATAGTAAAAGTCGTCCTTACATTTTTACCCAACATAAAATCTTCTATCTTAAATACATTTCGAATCCTATTTCATGGTAATAAAGACCATTAGTATCCCTAAACAAATTCTAGATCTGATTTGCAGATGAGTGATGTGACTAGACGTCCCATTAACAATTTAATGGTTTAAATAAAACCGACCAAGTTCGAGTCGGACTCGCGCACGAAGGGTTCCGTACCATATCTATAAAAACGGCAAAAAAATCACGTTTGTTTTATGGGAGCCCCCTTAAATATTACTGTTTTTTAGTATTTGTTGTTATAGCGGCAACAGAAATATCTGTGAAAATTGCAACTGTCTAACAATCACGGTTCATGAGATACAGCCTGATGACAGACGGACAGCGAAGTCTTAGTAATAGGGTCCCGTTTTTACCCTTTGGGTACGGAACCCTAAAAAGAGAAAACTAAAACTTATATAGAATCCCTATGGAGGGACCTAATAGTTTGATTATGCCCACAGAGAGTACCAAATGGGTATCTAAATAGGGATCGATTTAGGTTTCGTTCACATTGGGGATGCAGGTTATCTAATTTTATAGTGTGTCCACTCTCAGGCAAAATTGTGATGCCCGTCTCAGATTACCGCGCGGAATCGAATTTGCGGAACCGCAACTCGAGGTCCGCAGCGTGTCCGCGACAGTTTCGTTCCAGTTCCGCATCTCGTACAACGGACAACGTCATTGCGAAACTCTTGCGGCACCGCACCTACGGTACCGCGCGGTAGTATAAGAGCGCTCTAAGAGCTTCCCATGGTACAAAAGCCGTGAACGTACCAAAGATTTTCGACTGGTCAGGTAGTGGACGGAAACGGCACAATAATAACAAAATGTAATGCATAGATTTCTTTTTTTTCATAAATTGATTATATATGTTTTTTTCTTAGACAAAAAAAATTACATCAACACGAAATTATTGAAATGATTAAGAACAAAACGAAAAATAAACCTGCACTTAGTTTCAATTTTAATCATCATCATCTCTGACGCTAAATAAGATTATTATGATCACCCTGATATATCATCCGAAAATGTGATACGAGCTTCAATGAGTCGACAAAAAGTTTCCAACCTAAATTACTCTGATCGAAAATCATTCCACTTGGCAGAGTTGTGGCAGCAAAGCACAGTAAGCCATGAAAAAAGAAGTTGAAGTTGACAAAACTCTCCAAATTTTCAGATTTGTAGGGAGGGTCTATGAATCTACGGTCTAATGCCCGACCTACTTTTCCTCACCAGTATGCTAGACCCCTTAGAGCCAAGGGCAGTACGTGAGATCGTAACTGAATAGAAAGGTTACGGCAATCACGGTCTACGAGACCTTCGGAATAACTAATTAATGTTAATGAATAACTCATTAAGGTCCGCTCTGTTAGTACTTCTTGTGAATTGGGAGTGGGGATATGAACCGAGGGTAAAGATGAAGATCGTGTAATAAATAGCTAAATTGGTCCACAGCTGGACATAGGCCTTGGCTTGCCGCATTCAGCTTCTACCGTTTACCAAATAGATAAATTAAAGCCAGTTAGTAAGTTGAGTATTAGGGGAGCCCTATGTCCAGCAGTGGACATAGGGCTCCCCACCTAGTGCCTAGGGGCCTAGTGGTAATAGTCGACTAGACTCTTTTGTATATACTAATCTGTATAATACCGGTATTAACCGGTACCGATTCGTATATTTACGTAATAGTATTTTGGGAGGTCTAGCGCAGTCGCCCGTGTCTAATTGCATCCTAAAGTTGTCATGTCAAGTTTGTCAATAGAGCGCTGCCTCTGTGCGATACTAGAGGCGATTTCAAGCAATTTTCATGAAAACAGAAAGAAAAAAAACAGAAATCAATAGTAAAGCAAAAATCCGCTTATGCAAATAATTCTTTGCGGAATTCCGGAAAAGATTTCACGGAATTTACACTGAAACAAAAATCAAATAATAAAGTAAAATGAGTTTTGGTGTTGCCCGATACGTAGGTATTTTGCTGAAAAATGGTGAAAGAAGTTAAAATTACGGCAGTGGAAATGACCTTGTCGCCATTTTTGTTCCATGTAGTTTCCTACCACCTAAAGTGTGTCTTGGCCTCCAAAAGATAAGTCGGTATTTTGTTTCAATGCAGTTTCCTGCTAATCCAGTCCGCCTATGACTCTTGAAATGTGTCTTCGCCTGCAATAAGATAAGTCGTCATTTTGTTACTTTGCAGTTATCCGTATGTTCAGTCCTCTATGCCTCTTGAAGTGTAACGTGGCCTCAAAAAATAAAGTTGCCTCTTGGCGGGAAAATGCATAGATTAATTACTATGCATTTTCCCGCCAGTCCCCAGTTCCCCACTGACTCCTAAAGTACCTAGCCTCTACCACTAAAAGTCGCCTTTTTAATTTATGCACGTTTCCCGCCAGTACATTCTTTCTCTATGTCTCCTTGCCATATTCTCCTGCTCTTTCTCTTGCTAGCCGCGATAACGAGTCGTAGACGCTTCGTCATCTGCGGCCACTTGCGGCCTGGAGAGACGCCAGTCGACACCGCTAAAGGAACTGTTTTACTGACGCGACTTTAGAAACTTCTGGGAAACTTGGAACTTCGAGCTATTTGAGGGATGTAGCGTTGCTGTGGCGGTCTTAGCGTAAAAATATACCCATCCAAGTGATGTAATAAAAAAAATATACTTATGATAAGTTTCACAAACTGCTCAATGGTTCTTTTAAAAATTCCTTTGTTTAACGTAATAATAAAATAAAATAGGTGGCGCTAGTGTGAGTCGGGGTCCGCCTTAGCAACAAACACAGGGATTCTAAACTACCTTGAAAAAAAATACGTGTAAAAAGTGGCGTGTGCAAAATGGTACTGAATAAAAAATATTCGTCGTAGAAAAGCATTGAGTGATATTATTAGTACACCTTTGGGTAACTTACCGTACTTACTTATAACTTAAGCCGCATCTCCCTTAAGCCACAATTTCCACATATGCCACACTAATTGGTCTTGGAAGAAATGTCATTTTCGGCATGGTAACTTAAGTCGCTGTCTCCAAAACGCGACTGTGTTTTGTATTCAAGTGGAAATAAATGCGGAATATGTTGCTTTTGGCAAACATGGCGAAAAATGCAGGTGTTTGGCTGTCTGGAACGTCGTCGATGGCGCTCCTGGCTTGGAGGACCGCCAGATTGGGCTTAAGGAGAGGTGCAACTCTGCGAGCTTGCGATTGTAACACTTAATTTCATTGTTATAGGTGCGAAGTATTCTTCTCCACCATTAACACTTTCATGGCCTCCACGAACATGCCCATCTCCAGCTCCGTCAGGTGGTGGCGAAGGCGGTGCGACCCGAAGAGATCCTGCGGGTCTGAGCAGTAAATCGATCAAATAAGCGATGCTTAAATATTCTCAGCCAACTGGTTATTATTAACGATCCAGCTAGAATGTCGTCATTCACCACCACATTTTGCATTTGATAAAACAAAGATGGAGGGACGCGTGTCAAAAGTGTCAAGGTTGGAACTGAAACCTTTCCACCAATCCCACCATGCAAATATCACCGCACGCACTATCAAAAGTTTCTTTCATCTAGGGATGATTTTGTAACGATACCATCGTCGTAGTAAAGTTGGTTTGCAGAATTCGGCCCCAGCTGATAGGAAACAAAAGCTAAAATATCGACTCTCGTCCCGAAACGCGGTCTTAACCTCGGTTTCATCGCTGCGTTACCTCGATACGACTTTTCTAGGATTTGTTCACGATGTCTTAAGTGAATCCTTAAGTTATTGAAAACCTAAGTGGGGTTTCACTTAAATCTCAAGCCTTTTGCTCACTGCTTTTGAAATTTAGACCTTATTGAAAGGTGAAGTCTGTATTAGTTGCTAGGTTTCAACAATTTTCTGTAGATACTATAAGCCGAGTTAGCAGAAGCAGTTTTGTTCTGCCTGTAAAGGTTTTTATTAACTTAACAAACAAATCAACTTGTTAAATTACATCCCTACAAATTTATTAGGTTTTAATAACGTTGCAAATATGAACCTACTGATAAAGGCGATTTTGACATCTAAATTAGCTGTTCTCTTGAAAAGCTGTGTCAAACAGTGTTTGTTGGACTAGTAGGAAAGTTAACTATTAAAACTGACCTGCAAGTTTTGTCAAGGACAAAACCATTTAGTATCAATCTTCATAAGACTAAACTAAAATACTAAACACATTCGTTGCTTTTTACGTACATGTGTACAGTTCGACCACTGAAGTCGCATCGTCATTCGTCAACGGCATTCGTCTGCACAGAAGAGTACATTTCAACCCGATTGAATACGAATGCCAACGCCTTTGAAATAATAGACTTTATTGCGTTGCGATAAGCTTTTAAATCAACAAAAACACTAGGCTCATGCTATCTCCCTCACAAAAACAGAGCTCAAGCTATCTCGCTCATATGATATGTACACGGGAAGACAAAAAAGGACCAACGTGTTTTCATATGAATATATCATAGCTAGTAGAACTACGGCGCGCTTCTTCTTCGGCTAGACAGACAGTGACCCATTCACTGCCTAATGTTCCTAAGTTCTTTGGACCATATAAAACAACCATTACTTACCTCTAGTTACCTCTTGTTAAAACTTGACCAATAAGTTATTATCGAACTTCATTATGTAAGTTCGTTTGACCATAAACTAAGTCGCGCCTGTAAAACCGCTCCTTACTTAGCGCCGACATGTAATAGATACGTTTACAGGGACTTGCAATTTATGCGATAGTTTCAGCATAAATTCCGACGGATGGCGCTGAATACAGAAGTTAAAGTGTTATTATTACACTACATCTGATGCTCATCGACGAGGCCGTGAAATTCGATTGAGTGAAAGTGCGGAGTAAGTTTGCTGCCAAAACTTCGCGCTATAGTGGCATGATATTGCGGTTACTTTGTACGAAAAGATTGATGTATGTTTGGATAATTTAGTCACGAAAAAGTTTTGTCTTTTCTGTGTGAACTCGCTCTTACATACCTTCGACGAATTAAACATGGTGGTGTGGTGTCCTTCTAGCCGAATTCGACCGATTCGTGGATATGTGTGTGCACAAACACAGGTGCACTCTTATAACCCGATGGGACGGGGGTAGACCGATACGACCGGATAGAGGTCAGGCGCAGGACAAACGGCTTAGCGTGTTTTTCGAGGCAAGGGGTGTAAAACGTGTTTCAAATTGGAATAAAACATGCTTAACCGGTCGAACGTACCAATGGTCCGCTTTATATTTTGTAAAATCGATATTTTCTACTAGATCTGGAAAACTTTCCGTCTTGTGTATGTAAACTCGTTCGCAGAACGACCTACGCCATCGTGGAAAAAATTGCATGCGATAATCTGTACCTGTGAAACGGACTGAGCGCTATGTGAACGTGCCCGTAGAGACTACATCATCGTTCGGACAGCGTAAAAATAATTTTATCAACCAGACCAGCTTGTTTCTACGTAAAGTGCAATAAAATATTTTTTATCTATCTATCTATCTAACAGCCGTCCTACTTCTGGACAAAGGCCTCCTCGTACATTTCTAATCTTCTAGATCTTTTCCAGACGGCCATTTTAACATTTTCTTCCATTATGTAGCTATTTCAATTATATTTTACGTAAGTAATTGTAGTAAATTATTATGCATGTATATTGTCAGCATTTAGCAAATTTCTAAACATGAATCATGAATGAATGAGTTCAAAAAATAGGAAACGGTATGTGTGCGACTTTATTACACGAATTATTATTTTAAGAAAATTTACTGCTATTATTTTACCATAGACACCTAACCAACACGACGTTGCTCAAGTCATGACCTTAGTTAAGTAATAGCATCCTCGCGTCTTAATTCCTTATTTCAGGCTCTTGCCAATTTCACTTGCATTCACAGTACTTATAGAAACGGATTAGTTTACTTATAAAAAGCTTATTAATATATATTTTTTCGAATGTTTTAATATGCTGGTTACCGGTCTTTTGGCGGGCGCCTCAACGGTAAAGTTAGGTTGGGGCAACACGCACAAGTGTGGGATCCTCGGCTTGGGTTATTGCCAGATGCTACAAGAGGAAAATGAATGTTTCGCCTAGGTGCACGAATGCACCTATGGGCGGAACCGGGGAATTCTTCGACCCCGCATCCGGCGGGCTCGGTTTTTAGTCGGGTGTGTGTGCGAAAGCGAATCGGTACTTGATGCCGTCACCTCCGGGTTAGCGGCGGTGGTCCTCATCCCACCTGACCGAGGGCGTCCTACACTACGTTTGCCGAGTCGCGGTCTCCATTTAAGAATACGATTACCCCAGCGGTTGACGATTCTTCGCGAGATATGGCCGGCCCACTGCCACTTCAGCTCGCTAATTATTTTAGCTGTCGTTAACTTTGGTTCTCTATAGCCCAGTTCAAGTAAAACCGCGGACTTTAGCTATATGATTAAAGTAATGACCGCCCTCTATCGGACCATCTTTCAAGGTATTTGAGTTCATACGGTTTAATTTTCTACGACATTGACTTTTCCGTTTTATGTGATATGATTTTATATGAGTTTCATGTTGGAATATAAAAATATTAAAATCCAGCACGACGCCTGTAAAAATGACCTTTGACGACCGATTTGCCACGGCGAGTGAAGGTCCGCCAGCGACGCAGGAGGTTGCGGGCTCGATTCCCGCCTCGGGACAAATATTTGTATGATCCGCTGATATTTGTACTGGGTGTTTTTAAGTATAATAAAAATCTGTCTATGTATGTAATGTTAGTCGTCTAAAACAATTTAAAACAATTAAAGCTAATACCAATTTAAACTTACCTCTGTTTCCATAAAAGCTAGGCAGTCACCAGAAGGCAGTGTGCCCAGAATGCTGGCAGCATTGCCACGTTGAATGGCAATGCAAATTCGTTGACCAAAATAAAAGCCAGCATTCCGATAACCTGTGAACTCCATTAAGAGTTTTGTTAGATCTTTTATTACCCGACTACCAACAGGGGAGGGTTATGAGGTTAGCACCCTATGTTTGTATGTATGTGGCCGATTTCTTTGTTCCCACGTAGCGCTGAAACTACTGGTTCGATTTCGACAAATTATGTATCGATTGATTCGTCTCAATACCCCGATGGTTATAGGCTATAGGATTGTGGGCTCCGCCGCCGAATAAGCCTACAAAACGCGTAATTACATAGTCGGGTTGTAGTTTTTACCCGACTACCGACAGGGGAGGGTTATGAGGTTAGTTAACTTTATATAGCAAAGAAATGGTGGGAGTCTTATATCAGTCATCTAGTACCCATAACACAAGCTCTGCTTAACTTGGGGCTAAATGATGCTGTGTGAATTGCCCAGAATTATTTATTTCTCTTACATCCTCCCCTTCATGTTTTGTTTGTTCTACCACGGATAGTTCAACAAACTTTTTCTTTCCAATAAAATATGTAAGAATTCTAAGCCGCAAAATGTTCCGGAAAAACCCCGCAAATCAAAAATACACCTCCAAACAGGGAACAAGTAAACAACTCATTTAAAATTCAACTTTGTTACAACTTTCTAAAGTACTTTTTCCTGAACAGTTGTTAAAAATTTACAAGACGAAGTTGTTAATTAAGTATTTCCGTGGACAGTTCATACAAAAGGTTTGTTTGGGTGAAGTTTTCATGTATTTTCGATGACTTAAAAAGTGGCGACATCTTTTTATTTGCGGGGAAGCTGTGGGACCTATACCCAGTTTAAAATTGAAAGATATTTTTCGAGCTTCTGCGATGAACTTCGAACCAATATCGTAAAATATGGTCCACCGATAGATAGATAGATGGATTGATATTATTTATTGACAGAAATATTACATATTTTCGGTTCATAGCATCTTAAATCCTAAGATAGGTTTAACTAGACACTAGGGTTCTCTAAAAATAGCAACAAATATAATTTGTAAACGCGGTAATATTACGAAAAAAATTGTATTGGTAATATTACGCAATTTTACGATATTTCTTTGGTTTTGTAAACCCTTTGTTTACAAAAAAAATATCCTGGATTTCTAGAACCAATCAAAAATCGAGCTCTACAGCTCGCTATTTTGATATTCCAAAATAGTGAACTGCGTGTTTCGTTTTTTTTTTTGCGTGTTTCGTTTTTTTTTTGTACCTTCAAAAACAAACAATAAGATAAAAGAAAAGGACATAAAAGTATGGTAAAAAAGAGACCTCAGCATTCGGCTAGGCCCAATGCTTATTGAATGAATGAATGAACACTTTATTGTACAATAAAAATAAACATGAATAAATAATCTTATATCTCAATAAAACGTAATACAGTATAAAAGGCGGCCTTATCGCTGAGAGCGCATTCGATGACGAAGTGACGTAGTTTTTCAACAATCCCCGTGCTATGGGCTGGTCAATAATGTGATCCCCGTGCTAGGGGGGCTGGTCAATAATGTGATCCCCGTGCTTGGGGGGCTGGTCAAAAATGTGATTCTCCTACTAGGGGGGCTGGTCAATAATGTGATTCCCGTGCTAGGGGGGCTGGTCAATAATGTGCTAACTAATACTGACAAAGCAGTAACCTCACTATGCCAGTACCGTTTTCAACAATTGTAAACTTTGCTCAACTTTCGTCCAGATCCTTCTGCCGTCGACTGTACTTTGAGAACTTAGCGACTTAATTTGCGAGTAAAGGCGATTCTTCTATTGTAAGTAGCTATTTGAAGTTAAACTAGGTGCTACTAGTTTTAAGAGTGAGCTCTTCGTGAAAGACGTTTTCTTTTTTGTCACTAGATTGCCGGAAGTAGGTGAACGAACGATGGCCTGGTTGTGACACTTTGACAATGATCTGGCTGCCTAAGAAGAATTTATCTTTCTGGTTGCGAAAAACGCTAGCCAATATTTTAAATGATACAAAAAAAGAAACGATTGAAAAAAAACAGAAAAAATTAGGACCACATGTTAACTTTGTTGTTACCAAATCGAAAAGCAATCAAAAAATGATAAAAAAAACGTATGTCTGGTGGTAGTACTTTGTTGAATGCAAAAACTCACTTTAGTTTTTCCAAAACACTTGTTTTGAATTGCTTAAATTGAAACAATCAAAGAAAATGCTACCTTTAGCTGGTTGGTTTAGAATTTAAATGAAACCTGAATCGTATTCTAACGAAGAAATATCTTGCATTTCAACATTTTCTACAAGGAATGTAAAAAGCTTTATAATAAGATTCCTTGGGACACGAGAATAATCTTGTCAAAACAATCGTAGAAGGTAAGTGGAAGACGTATGAAATATTTTAGAGGGTCCCGTAGCTTTGAAACAATAACAGGGTGGTTAGCGGTTACCGCAGCCTATGGACACCTGCAACATCAGGAACATTACACGCGCTCGTTTACTTGATGACTACTTAGTAAAAACTCAATGCCCACTTGTGTTAGTACCTACCTACCTCATGTTCAGGTGAAACACGTGTGTTTTATCTGTCTAATTAGTTGCGTCTTTTTCATTTGCCGGTAACTACTCAAACTTTTAACACTCCGTTTTTCCTACAGATGAGATGTTTACGGAACTCTGAAACCGATCAGAAGCTTCATTAAGGGGTTCCTTATGATATCATTTCATTTTCAATCCAAACAGCAAACGTTATTTTTTATTAACATGTGGAACCCTGATTTTATCTTTGTAATAGAATTGTATTGATACTTATTTTCTTTGCTAGGTACAAGTACGTACGAACCGATAGTTTTCGTAAAAACCTTTTTATGTTATTTTTAACCTTAGAAAAAAAAGGAGAAGAATGTTCGACTATGTTTTTTCTATTTTATGTTTGATTGTCGCTTTTTCCGTCAAATATGGGCCGATGAGAAAAAATCTTTTGCTTTTGTACATAATATACAGTTTCGAGGTAGTCCCATAAAAATTAAGGACTTATTTCGAAGGATAAGTATAGTCCCGAAAATTTTAAAAAACAGTGTTAATACTAAGGATTTTTTACAGTACAAATAAAAAAAAACCACAAAAAAAAACGCGCCAACCCGCGACGAACCACCTTAAGTGCTGATTATAATCAGTTTCAACAGTTTCTGTCCATCCTGGTTCTTGTCAAACCTATTAGCCAAGCGTGAGTCGCGCGCTCCCAGCACTAAATCAGCGACTGAGATGTCACAGGTCTTCGGGACATGTGATTTACCGTTCGCAAATATACAGCTCATAGTGGAACAGCTGAGTAATTTCAAACTGAAATGATTTGCATGTGAATGAAATATATCACCATCGCCAGCCCGTAGCTAATATAACTTATCTTTAACAGGGCGCAATGCCCGCCATTTTGTGAAAAAGATAGATGTAAGATTTTGCGTTCATAGAATCGGGACAGAGCATGCGTTTTTAAAACAGCATCAAAAGCGCAAAAAATACGGTTCTCGCATTTTTACCAGAAAACTACACAACTTATTAAGAAACTGGTTCAACCAAATAATTAGTAATACTACGGATCAAAACATTCATTTTAATATACCGATGATTCAATATACCATTTCCTGAGATCTCGACCAAATTATGTGTGAAACAATGCACTTTTATGATTTTTTATTTTGTGTATTTTTTTTTCTCACTCGGGTTTTCCCTTTTAAGTAACCAAAGAAAAGAATATTGAATTTTATTTTATTCGAGTTTTTACCAGGGGGATCCCGTGAATACAGATGTCAAGGCCTAGTTAGACAACCAAACCTACCAACCAATTCACGGTTCGCCCCGTGAATTGGTCTTCTCTCTTCGAGACCTTCGTGATACATCGTCCGCCGCATCGGCACTTACCATCAGGTGAGATTGTGATTAAACAGAGGTCTACACTCTCTCGTCCCTCTCTCTCGTCTTCCTTTTATGTCTACCAAAATTACTGCTTCAATTTTTTTTTTTCTTTTTTCGTCTACAGGATCTACTGGTCCGCTTGCAGGTCTCGTATTTTTAAGCGACTCAGTGGCTAAAAAGATGGTCTACAATAAAAAAGTTCTTGTTTCTCTCCGCGGTTGCGCACTCGTTGTTTCTTTATATACGTTTGAAAGTTAATTCTATCCCATGGCAACTGATTCATGAAATTAAACGTAGCCTATGCTTTTTTCCAAGAACTACATCTTTGAAAATTTTCAACAGTTCAGTAGTTTTGCCGTGAATATGTAACAAATGTCCATAAAAACGTCCAAACATATAAACTTTCGCATTTATAATATTCATCATCATCATCATCATCAGCCTATATAGTCCACTGTTGGACATAGTCCTCCCATAATGAGCGCCATAGCGCCCTGTCTTCAGCTTGACGCATCCAGCATCTACCAGCAGTCTTTCGCAAATCATCATCCCACCTGGTCCGAGGGCGTCCTACACTACGTTTGTTATTTATAATATTAGTGTCTTATCAAAATATATATATAGTGTGATGTTTTAAGGCTGTGAACCAGCCAAATCTCTTCTCAGCTATTTAAACTCGTTCTTAACACAGAGAGTTTTTCAAAGTAATTTCAAAGTAATTTATTCAGGAAAAGTTACATGGGTGTGAATAATTATTGGAATTCGATGATGTCCGCATTAGTTTTAGGTAAAACTGTGTCGCAGACACCATCGCCCTCCTCACAGACAGGGTGTTCCATTACATATTTTTTGTGATAGTAACAATAAACTATGAGCTATACTAAATGATTGTTGAATTGATTTATGTTTAATGATAATAATCTATGTTGTTGAATATTCAAAAGTAAGTAAGTAATTTAATGAAAAAAGTTAGTAAGTTATATAAATTTATAAACAATATGTATGTATATAGTAGTATATATATTTATTGATATGAGAGTGGATGTAGGTGTGTGTATGTGATGCTCCTGAGGACACCGGTCTCATAAGACTCCGGGCGACAGGAGCTACCAGGTGAGTATGTAATGTATGTGTTTATGTGTATATATGTATGTGTATGTATGTGGAGCTCCTGAGGCACCGGTCTCGTAAGAGTTCGGGCAACAGAAGCTACCAGTTGTGTATGAATGTGGATTTATGTGGAACTCCTGAGGACACCGGTCTCGTAAGAGACCAGGCAACAGGAACTTCGAGTGTGGGTTGGTGAGTATTTGTGAATGAGTAGTCGGGTATAACTTGGTATAACATCTCACGATATTACCTTTAACAGATCTTCAGTGGTATCATACGTCAAAGAGAGGAGCCAAGTGTGAAGGGTTTGCTTGCATGATCCTTTTGTCATTTGAAATATTTCAAGCTCTTTGTTTACTTTGTTATAAAGCCATGGACCGAGAAAACTCAGAAATCTGCGAGCAAAGGAGGTACGGTGGGCCACAACTTTGAAAACTTGATGCTTTCTTCGTGTGCTGAGACGACTTACATCAAAATCTTGCTTAGAATGCTGTCTGAGAATAACATGTAATATAAAGAGCTGACGGACATTAAGTACTCTACATTCTTTAAATAAATCAATGGTAGGGTAAAGTTTAGGTTTAAAGTAGCTTATTTTCAGTAAGGCTCTCTGAGCTCGTTCAACAATAAGTGTGTTGGATTTAGCCGCACCGCCCCAGCACGAGACACCGTATGAGAGAATGGTTTGGCATAGCGAGGAATAAATCAAATTCATAATACGATGATCTGCAGAATATCGGAGTTGTTTGAAAATATAAATTAGTTTTCTAACTCTGATTGAGATGTAATTTAAATGGTTTTTAAAATTTAGGTTGTTATCAATTACAATGCCTAGATATTTAATGGATTCAGCTGGCGACAAATAAGGACAATCACAGTTATAGGACGAAATGTTATTACAGTTATGAGCTGTTATATTAAAGGTAAGTGGTACAGGGTAGGGGGGATTTTGGATAGAAAAGGGAATATACTTAGTTTTTAGAGTATTTAGAGATAGATAATTTTGCGCTAACCATTGCGTGACCATATTAAACCCAGTTTGTGACCTTTCGAAGACTTCGGACCATGTGTTACCATAAAAGGTCAGTGTGGTATCATCTGCATAAGATATTATTTTACAGTGACTTATATCGAGTGAAGAAAGATCATTAATATAGGCTAGAAATAAGGTAGGTCCCAGCACGCTACCTTGAGGTACACCATGGGTTGTGGGTAGGCTATTACTCAACAGATCTTCAATTTTAACTCTCTGTGATCGATTCTAAGGTTTTTATTTATTATACTCTGGGTAATTTCTAAGAAATTAATAAATCCCAAAAATTTACGATCCCGACGGGATTCGAACCCTAAAATTGTTCGAATTCGAATTGTTTCCTCTGTAGGTGGCGCTGACGGCGTAAGTGCCGAAAGAACTCCCAAGGATTTTCGGGCCGACTAGATAAGATCACGTAGCTTAGTTGGAAAAAGAGCACCCCTGCGCTGAAGGGGAAGGTGCGGGTTCGAATCCCGTCGGGATCGTAAATTTTTGGGATTTATTAATTTCTTAGAAATTACCCAGAGTATAATAAATAAAAACCTTAGAATCAAGCAACGGCAAAACCTCTCGTCAAAGAACTAAATGTAAATTTGGTCTTTGAGCAGAATTGGATAACTTCATTGTTTCCTCTGTAGGTGGCGCTGACGGCGTAAGTGCCGAAAGAACTCCCAAGGATTTTCGGGCCGACTAGATAAGATCACGTAGCTTAGTTGGAAAAAGAGCACCCCTGCGCTGAAGGGGAAGGTGCGGGTTCGAATCCCGTCGGGATCGTAAATTTTTGGGATTTATTAATTTCTCTGTGATCGGTCAGATAAGTAGTCTGTAAATAGTTTTAACTGATTTCCTCGTACACCAAGAAACTCTAGCTTTTGTAAGAGGATAGGGATAGAAACCGTGTCGAAAGCTTTAGCTAAATCTAAAAATATTGTTAGACACTTTGATTTTGAATCTAATTTATTTACTACAAAGTCTGTAAATTCAATGAGAGCATCTTCAGAAGATTTGCCTGGGCGAAACCCAAATTGGCCTTTTGACAGTAAGTTATTTTTTTCTAAGTATCTAATCAGTCTAGAATTTATAATTTTCTCAAATATTTTTGACAGGGAAGTTAAAATTGAAATAGGTCGATAGTTTGTGACACGGTTTCCATCTCCACCCTTAAATATAGGACGTACTGTTGACCCTTTTAGCAATGTAGGAAACACACCCTGATGTAAACAAAGGTTGATTATGTGCGTGAGCGGAGCAGCTATTTGATTATTTATGCATTTTAGAACATTAGATGGTATTCCATCATCACCAGGTGCACAATTGCTTTTAAGTCCAGCAATAAGGCGTCCAACCTCTTGCTCATCAGTATCAAATAAAACTAGGGAATTAACTGGCGATTTAATTATTGAAGCTTGAGAAATAATGCAAGAAGGTGGTATTATTTTACTTGCCAGTTTTTCACCAACAGTAGCAAAAAACTCATTAACGGAGTTTACCGCCACAGAAGGAGAAAGGGCAGTAGAAAGGAGTTCAGAAGCGTGTTCCCTTTTCGTTTTCCTATTTGTGATGTCATTTATAGCTAACCATATTTTTTTACTGTCTTTACCAGCGTTTATTAGCAGTTGTCTTTCGTATTCCCGTTTCTGTTTTTTGATTAGGTTATTACAGTAGGTTCGATAGCGCTTATAAGTTATTTGAAGGATTAAGTTTTGGGGTGACTGTTTTAGTCTTTTAAACATTCGATCTCTGTTACGTATACATCTGTGTACCGGCGCTATAAGCCGTACAATTGACAGTGACAGAAAACATAACCTAAAAAACTGATTTGCACACACTTAACCATTCTTATTTTTCCGCCATTACGCACTTACTTTTTCACACATTTTGTATTTGATTATTTGATTAATTATATAGAAGACTAAACTCAAAAAGGTCTATACTTTTCCTCCGCCCTACCTACCTAAAGATAGGGTCAGGACAGAACATTGGTGACCCACGACGTGATCAAGGCGTTCCACGTGTTCAGCCACTGTGAACCAACGCGACGACGTCTTGTACACATTCCAACACGAAGCTCCATCCACCCGGAGGGCCAATCCACCTCAGTTTCACTTCAGCCGGACCACGACCGCAGCTCAGAAACGAGGGAAAAGCTCCATCCCATCGCGTTTGGAAGGCATTACACCTCTTCAGCCGGAACCGCACCGCAGCCAGAAGCAAGTGACAAGCCTCACCCTGTAAACGCTTGGAGAGCCATTCGATTACAACTTATATCTACCAGCCGGACCATCTCCGCAGCTAACCAAGGGAAGTGCCCAAACATTCATTCTCCAATCCATTCCACACATTCCTTCACTTTTCACGACTATTTTATACCTACAAACTATCATGCCTGCTATTAGAGAATTGCAAATAAAAATAAGCTCTGTAAAAGGTCGCATAACAAAATTCAAAAACTTTATAAAAAAGCTCTCTGAGAATACCATAGATGATTTAGAATTATCAATGTTAGAACATAGGTTAGGTACCTTCAAAGAACTAAGCGTCATCTATCAGGAGCTCCAAACTGAAATAGAAATATTAAATGCAGCCAACATGGAATCTGAATTGGATAACCGTGAAGAACTCGAAAATGAATTTGCTTATCTAATAGCCAAAGCTACATTAATAATAAGTAAAAACGAAACAAGTGATTCATCTGATACTCAAACTAAAACAACTATGGGTTTCAAACTGCCCACACTTCAAATAAACAAATTTGATGGCACACCATCTAAGTGGCTGGAATTTAGAGACACATTCTCAGCACTTATACATAACAATGCAAGTATCGAGTCAATTCATAAATTCCATTACTTAAATTCCTACTTGCAGGGTGAAGCTGCACTAGTCATCAGCAATCTTCAACTAAGTGCGGCCACCTACCATGAAGCATGGCATCTTCTATGCAAACGCTTCAATAATCCAAAACAATTAATCAATAATCATTTGAATGCACTCAGTAATATCCAATCTGTTCCCCGCGACTCTGCTAAAAGTCTAAGAATGTTAATTGACAATGTATCTAAAAACTTACGAGCTCTAAATTCACTGGGTGAACCTACGGAATCATGGGATACTTTGGTCATCCATTTGGTCTCAGCGAAGTTAGACAGCAGCACTAGTTTTAGATGGGAAGAATACAAAATAAGTTTAGACAAATCTCCATCTTTAGAGCAATTCTTTGCTTTCCTAAATGGCAGGGCTAACATATTAGAATCTGTCCAATTTAACAAGTCTGAAAGACAACAAAACTACAAAGTCAACAATTCAAAAGACAAGTCTCTTACAAAATCATTAACTGTTTCAGCAGAACCTTCTTCTTCACCTGTGTGTGTCATGTGCAAGGGCAGTCACCGCTTGTATGATTGTGCCACCTTCCTGGGAAAGTCTGTGTCGGAGAGAATTAGTGAAGCACAGAAATTGAAGCTTTGTCTCAACTGCTTGAGAAAAGGCCATTCTTCTCCACAATGCAGGTTAGGTCCTTGTCACACTTGTAAGAAACACCATAATACCCTGTTGCATAGGGATACTCGGTCTGCTATGTCATCAAACTTAATTCAAACTACCCAGGTAGAACAAGACTTGCAGGAAGTAGATCAGGATGTGTCTGAGACTGAGTTAGAACCTCAAGATGATGCAGTTGTTTTGTCAGTAAGTACTAATAAGGGTGTCTTACTCTCTACTGCTATGGTAGAAATATACAATCCCACAAGTGGGAAACACGTGACAGCACGTATTTTGCTTGACAATGGAAGCCAGAGCTCCATTATTAGTCAGAATCTCAGTGACAAACTGGAGTTAACCCCTCGGTTAACCCACTTGAATATTGTAGGCATAGGCAATCATGCAACTAATTTCCCTTCATTGAAAAGTTGTGAAATAGAACTAAAATCTATGTGTAGTAAATATAAAACAAGGCTTTCATGTTTGATATTGCCACAAATTACTGGTAGTTTGCCCAATAAAACAATTGACATAAAAAATGTCAACATTCCTCCCAATATAAAACTAGCCGATCCTACATTCAATGTATCCTCACCTGTGGACATGTTGGTGGGTGCTGATGCCTTCTGGGACATGATAGAATCTCAACAAATTAAGCTTGGCCCTGGCCAGCCCATAATACACAAATCAAAATTAGGTTGGATTTTAGCAGGCCCACTTTACACTAACACAGTATCTAACTATTTACAATGCAATCATGCCTTTGTTCACACAAGTGAAAAGGATTTTACAAATCAGGCTTTAAATGAACAATTAACAAAGTTCTGGGAAATTGAAGAAATACCTCAGCCTGTTAGTCACAGGACATATGAGGAAATAGAATGTGAAAATCATTTTGTTCAAAACTATTACAGAAATAGTGATGGTAAATTTTGTGTAAAGTTACCCTTATTGTCAGATCCTGAATGCCTTGGTGATTCATTCAAATCAGCCAAAAGACAACTTTTGTCACTAGAAAAAAGATTAAATAATAATTTAAATTTAAAACAATCATACATACAGTTCATGCAAGAATACAATGACTTAGGTCACCTAACAGAGTCTAAGATTTTAGTTCCTAATGTGAGCTATTTTATTCCTCATCATGCAGTGTTAAAACCAACTAGTGAATCTACTAAATTACGTGTTGTGTTCAATGGTAGTTCCAAAACTACATCTGGGTTTTCACTCAATGACCTACTAATGGTTGGTCCACACATACAGGACTCTCTTTTTAATATTTTGTTGAGATTTCGTCAGCACACCTATGTGCTATCCGGTGATGTAGAAAAAATGTACAGAATGATTCAGGTACAGGATATGGATCAAAACCTCCAAATGATTTTATGGCGCAATAGCATTGATGAACCTATAAAATCTTATAACTTGACAACAGTGACTTATGGATTATCCAGCTCTAGTTATTTAAGTACACGTTGTCTGTGGCAGTTAGGTCAAGAGTGTAGTGACCCTAAAATAAAAAACATAATTCAGTCAGATTTTTTAGTTGATGACCTTTTGACAGGTGCTGAAAGCCAAGCTGAACTGGCTTACATAAAGAAGTCAGTTGAACATGCCTTGTCAGCTGGTTGTTTTAATCTTAGGAAATATCGATCTAACTTACAATCACTGCTTGTTGAGCCGCAGACAAACCAAAGAGAGCTTATTATAAGCTCTTCATCCCACACATTAGGTGTAGGTTGGAATCCTAATCTGGACATAATAAATTTTCCTACAAGTTATCAAAATTGTAAAAAAGGTTGTAAAATAACTAAAAGATCCATTCTATCTGAATCATGCAAAGTTTTTGATCCATTAGGATTACTTAGTTTAATTACAATAAATCCAAAAATTTTAATCCAACGACTTTGGTTGGACGGTGTAGGTTGGGACGAACAAGTTCCTTTAGATATTGGCAGGCTATGGTTAGCTTATATCAATGACATATCTAGCATACAAGGCTTACACATTCCTAGGCATAGTTTATGTAGGTCTCCTACTCAAATAGAGTTGCATTGCTTTTGTGATTCTTCACAAACAGCCTACTCAGCATGTATTTATTTAAAATCGACTAATGATCAAGGCAGTATTGAAGTGCATCTTCTATGTGCTAAGGCTAGGGTTGTTCCCATCAAGCCAACCACAATTCCAAGACTGGAACTGATTGCATGTGTTTTAGGTGCGAAACTCGCGGGCGCCGTAGGTCGCGCACTGCGATGTATAATTACTCGTAAGGTTTATTGGACTGACTCATCCATTGCACTAGCCTGGATAGGCATGAGGTATGATAAGCTCAAGACCTTTGTAGCGAATAGGGTTAGTACAATCCGAGAGTTAACTGATATTTCTGAATGGCGTCACGTCCCTACAGAATTAAATCCAGCCGATTTAGGCTCACGTGGTGTAAGCCCTAAAAACATAGAAAATTTAGACTTGTGGTGGAAAGGTCCCCCGTTCTTGAGCCAGGTTGATAGTACATGGCCAACATTTAACCAGTCGCACTGCGAAGAAGAGTTACCTGAAATAAAAATAAATATTACTGATGTACAAAATATAGATAGGAATCATTTCATAAATTTTGATCGTTTTTCTAAATTAACTAAACTGAAACGCTCAGTCGCATACTTGCTAAGATTTATACATAATTGTAGGCATCCTAGTGATAAAAATAAAGGTAACTTGCAGCCTCAGGAATTTATAGCTTCTTTTCAAGTATTGGTCAAAATAGCACAGGAAGAATGTTTTCCTGTCGAACTCGCTACTCTTCGTGGCAACAAAGCTCTTAGTTCCAAAAACCCACTGCTATCACTCTCTCCTTATCTCGACGTTGATGGTGTGTTAAGAGTAGGTGGACGCTTAGAAAATTCATGCTACGCTTTCGATAAGCGTCATCCAATCTTGTTACATGCAAAACACAGACTTACCAAGCTCGTCTTCAGATATGAACACCTGCGCCACCTTCATGCTGGTCCACAACTTCTTTTAGCTTCCGTGAGAGAATACTTGTGGCCCATAGCAGGTAGAGATCTAGCACGCACCACTTCACGTCAGTGCGTCACTTGTAGAAGGGCTAGTGGTAAAACTCTTACTCCCATAATGGGATCGCTCCCCCATCAGCGCACAAACCCAGGGTTCCCGTTTAATAGCACTGCCGTCGACTTCGCAGGCCCGTTTTTAATAACTGATAGGAAGGGTAGAGGGTGTAAAATCACCAAATGCTATTTGTGTATATTTGTGTGTTTACGGTTCAAGTGTGTGCATTTAGAGGCCGTAAGTGAACTTTCCACTGATTCATTCTTATCCTCCTTGCGTAGGTTCATGGCTCGCAGAGGGAAACCATTAGAAATCTTTTGCGATAATGGCAGAAATTTTGTAGGTGCTGCCAATGAAATAGGTAGATTTTTAGAATCGTCAAAACAGGAAATAATTTCATTCGAAGAAGGCACAAGGTTCATTTTTCAGCCTGCCTACTCACCTAATTTTAATGGATTAGTAGAAGCAAGTGTAAAGTCAGCTAAGTTTCATCTAAAACGTATTCTGGGAGAGTCTCATTTAACTTTTGAGGAGCTTGCAACTCTATTCGCCCAAATTGAGGCTATTCTTAATAGTAGACCCTTGTCTCCTTTATCCTCAAGTCCCGATGACCTTAATCCTCTCACCCCAGGGCACTTCCTGATTGGACGCCCACTGATGGCTTTACCTTCTCCGGATATAACAGAATATAATACTAACCGGCTTGATCGATTCCAGCGAATAGAACAACTTCGCCAACACTTTTGGAAACGATGGCAACTAGAGTATATCTCGGAGCTGCAGCAGAGGCATAAATGGCGCGTTCCTGCACGACCACTTCAAGATGGAGAATTAGTGCTGCTCAAGGAGGAAAATGTTCCGCCCATGCGTTGGAAGCTGGGCCGCATAATATCACTGTTCCCAGGAAAGGATGGAGTGATAAGAGTAGCTGAAGTAAGGACAAGGACAGGAACGTCTCGACGCAGCACCCAGACGCTTTGCCCCCTTCTGGATCCTGACGGAATGGACATGTTGGAGTCTTCCAAGGCCCCCCAGGATGTACCGGCGCTATAAGCCGTACAATTGACAGTGACAGAAAACATAACCTAAAAAACTGATTTGCACACACTTAACCATTCTTATTTTTCCGCCATTACGCACTTACTTTTTCACACATTTGTATTTGATTATTTGATTAATTATATAGAAGACTAAACTCAAAAAGGTCTATACTTTTCCTCCGCCCTACCTACCTAAAGATAGGGTCAGGACAGAACATCTGATAAGACCCAAAGTCATCCATGGTTTCAGGAGTCTCTGCCTTGACGAAATAGTCCTGATAGTAGTGTTAGATATAATTATGTTTTGTAGAGCAGATATAAATGAATCCAATGCTGTGTTTGGATCAGTTTCTTTATTAATATAGGAGAAGTCAAAATTTTTGGTAGAGTTCACAATACTGTCAAGGTTTAATTTTGTAATTATTTTGTGTGTTTGGTATTTTTTCGGGTTCATTTCCATGCAGCATAATATAGCTTTATGGTCAGTGATAGCAGTCTCAAGAATGAAGCATTTGACTTTAAGCTTAGTTTGTAGGATGACATGATCGAGGCAACTGTTTCCGCGTGTAGCAATATTAAATGCAGGAAGAAGACCATTGTACGATAGAAAGTCTAAGTAACTGGGCAGTAATCTATCAGAACTGTTGGTAGCTATGTTAACATTTATGTCTCCAATAATTAGAATGTTTTTATACATGGTTAATTTTGATAATATACATTGAAGAGACGTTAAGAATGCATCTGTGTCTCTGAAACAAAATGGGCGGTAAATAGCAAGAATAACTACATCTTTATTCAATTTGACAATAATACAGTTAGCTTCTTGGATGACAGGTTCTTCAATCGTAGCGTTAAGATAATTTCTAATAAATATCACGACACCATCATTTTGATTGAAGTGGGATGTAGATGCTACGCTACGAAAGCCAGGAACGACTGGGATGCTAGTTACACATGATAGCCAACATTCGGATAATATTAAAATGTCACAGTCTATATTAAGTTGTTGTAGAAGGATACAGAACTGATCGAAGTTAGCATTTATGCTACGTATATTTTGTGAGATTATTTTGAGGTAACGATTAGGTTCTCCTAAAGCATTAGTGCACTCTTCAGGGTCACAATTTAAATTCTCAGATATCGAATAGTTATCAATGTCGTTAAGTAGATCATTAAGGTTACCAAATTTTAAAAGAAAGGGTTACATAGTTAAAGCGCCATGGGTTCAGAGAGGAATAATTGATAGGAAAGTGTGTTTGTGTGTGCATCACTACGAACAAGAAGAGGGTAAACAGCTTATGCTGATAGTTCCCCATTAAATTAAGCATTATAGTGTTTTGAGCATGATTAGCCATTTGAGTTAGAAATCGTGATGTGCAATTTTTCAGTAAGTGTGGTTGTGTTTTGTGTTTAGTAAGTGTATATATGAATGTGTTGCTGTGCATCATAGAGTAATCAGAAAAATATATTAAATAGAGTAGATAAATAGTTATAAGTGTACTTCTAAGAACGAATAATAAGTATGTGTTAATTTTATGGAAATATAGACACATAGATACAATTAAGAAGCAAGACAGTAAAAATGAGCTTCTGAGAGAAGAAGATATGCAGCAGTGGAGTCATGATGGGCAATTCGCCAGCTTTTCCAGCTGTTCCTCCGATTTGACCTGAATAGGAGGTGAGCCTTCAGTCTTCTTCGCGAATACCTTAGCATTAGAAATCCAGCTTATATGTATTTGTTTTGATTTCACCATGTTTCTAGCTATATAGTATAATCTTCTTGCTTTCGGTGTAAGATGTTCTGCTACATATACTGGTACCAATGGTGCCGAGAGACCCAAGTGGGAGCTATTGAGCTTTACTTGGTTTGAGTGGTTGAATGTTTTTACTGCTCTCAATATAACATTCTTATTCGAGTTGTTGTTGAGCTCCATTAGTATAGCCGAATTACTCCCTTTCTTATCCGGCAAGCGGAAGAAATCTTTTATGGTCGACTCTCCTTTGTTTACATTTAGAGACTTGCACATCGTGTTTAAGTAATTCTCTATATCTTGTCTGGTCTCTCCGTCTTTTTTAGGCACATTTCTTATTTCCAAATAGTTAATTTTCGAGATTCTCTGCATTTCTTCCAATTTATCCTCCAGTAACATTATTTGTACACGTTGGTCTTTACACTCATGCTCTAGCAAATTCGTCTTAGTTTTAATGTCATCATACTGAGCTGATGTAAATTCCAGCGTTTTCTCAATTTCAGAATAGGATTTTTCAATATTAGTTAAAGATGTCTCAATATTTGTCAGTCTAGTGTTAGAGACGCTCTTCCAGCTTTCAAACTGGATTTTTATCTCCTTTGTTGTTTCTGCTTGTAGACTGATAAACAACTGCTTAATTTCATCCTTGAAACTCAAAAACTCATCCTTGAAAGAGATTTGGCCTTCCTTGTTGCGAAAACGCTTTAGTCTAAAGTTACTGTAGTGTGTTGGGGTTTCATCCAAACCCAAAGAGGCTAGGTCAGGCTCAGAGTTGTTGTCTGGCGTGCGAATCATTTTATATTAGAGATAATCCGTCAAATTAATTTTGTCGTAAGGCAGTCCTAGCACATTCGCGGTTTTGAATTACCTCAGGTGATGTAGTAGCCGCAGTGAGCACATTCGCTATCCTGACGCGCAGCGACGAAAGAAGTGAAGTTGTAGCGCAGTGACGTAACAGGGTTGTGGCCGTAGCTAACGCAGCAAGCCGAGCGGTGTGGTCCGGTTACACTCCAGAGTGAATTCAAACAAGGCTGATTGTGTGAACACCCTGTACGGACTTTACCTGCTTTTGTGATTAGGTTTTAAAACAGTTTTATATACGGGCTGTTGTGACTAAACATAGAAATGGGATAAGATGGATAAGGAAGTAATTTGGTATGACAGCTGTGTTGTTGACTTAACCAGAACAAATTAATGTTTATAATTTAATAAAAAAAGACCTGATTAATTTGTCCTAGCT
This sequence comes from Eupithecia exiguata, assembly GCA_947086465.1. Lineage (NCBI taxonomy): Eukaryota > Metazoa > Arthropoda > Insecta > Lepidoptera > Geometridae > Eupithecia > Eupithecia exiguata. The sequence continues at coordinate 2,247,332 of OX352251.1, forward strand.
AGTAAATTGTCAGAATAATCACTTTATTTGTAAAAAATATTACAAGTCAGAAAATAATTATTATAACTAATTTTCATAAAATATTATAATATATTTATTTCATTCATTACAATCCATTGATAAAGAAAATACCACCAGAACGTCGCCGTCACCAGAAGGCAGAGTGCCCAGAATGCTGGCAGCATTGCCACGTTGAATGGCAATGCTAATTCGTTGACCGAAATAAAAGCCAGCATTCCGATCACATATTATATAATAATATGTGTAATAAATATTATAATTATAATTTCAATTCTGGGCACTTTGCCTTCTGGTGACGGCTTAGATTTTTAGAAAATAGATTTAAGTGTAAATATTAGTTGTAATTATTATTGTATTTTCTAAGTGCTTAATTTGTAACCCTAAAGAAATAAACATTTCAATTATGAATTAAATTAAATTGTAATAGTATACAAAATAATATAAATTTTAATCATTAAATATTCGTCTTGACAATGATATGCGATCGGTAAACTACCGTTTATGTTTTAACTTTTATTGCGTCTACGTAGGTTACTGTAAAGTTTCGTAAGTTAGTTACGAAATAAGAACTGTTTATTATTATTTTAATTTTTTGTTATAAAATATTTTATTTATTGATTTAATTCGTTGATTGTAACAAGTATTCTATGATGACAAAATGTGACCAGATTGCAAATAAATAAAGTGTATTAGCCAGCGAGTTGATAAGAAAAGTCGCGTGCTTTCAAGATAAATGGATTCCTTTACCCAATGGCTTGGACCAGTGGTCACATGACTTATGTGCTCATTTATTACTGAAAACGAAAATATATTTAGGAAAAAGTGAAAATAAGCCCACGTTTCCACCAGAGATGTGCGAATTACCTGAGCAGTGCGGTTTCTATCATTTGATTGTAATTTTCTTCGAATATGTTTCATTTTTTTTAATTATTATTATAACATCTCCTGTAGCACACATTTATGTCCACTGTTGAACGTGCCTCCCCAAAAAATAGCAGGCGAATTGGTGATAGCAGTTGAGGTGTTAAAAATATACAGAAGGAAACTACACCCGTTCCTCTGGTAGGTCCTTTAGTCGAACCTTCGATGGGGTCGATTCTTATGCCGGGTACAGACCAAGCGAACAAAAGCCGGCATTACGCCACGACCGCCACGGTTAGACACCTACTAGATAATTTTTATGCGAGCGGAGAGATTTAGGCCCGTATTATGAAAGCTTCCCCAAGCATTACTTAAGCAGTCATTACGTGATCTCTACTCAAGCGTTAATTACTCAAGTAATGCTTGGTAACCGTTCAATAATATGTCTAAGCAGTTACTCGAAGGCGTGGACGGAGGAAATCCGCTCTTGACGGCTACTTGAGTGAGTGTAGATTTTGACATGAGCTCCCAAGCATTGTTTGAAAATTAGTATTCACTCAAAACTAGACATAAGCATCACTCAAGCAGAGCTCGATGACTGAGCATGCTTTCATAATACGGGCCTTAAGCTAACGAAAAAACGGGCAGCTTTCGCAGATAACGAAAAATATTAGGGGCGGACTATGACGCCATTTTGTGAAAAGGATAGGCATATAGGATTTCGCGTTCATAGGAGAGGGACAGAGCAGAGCGGCGTAAGCCCAAAAATCAAGTTTTATCTATTCATTAGGACATTTATTTGCAAAAATAAGCCGAAAGTTTTCTTGGTATTTTTTTTTATTTCGTAATGGTAATGTAACACAAAAAAATCTTGTGATTGATAGTTTAGGAGAAAAATGTTACTTAATAAAAATATACTAACATAATTGCTAGTATATTTTTTTAAACCAAACTTTATACCCAAATGTTTTTTTCCCTATTAAGGGATTTATGAAATTTTCTAGAAAAAACGGTTTTATTTTCCGAGAAATAAGGCTTCATGAAAATATTAATAAAAGGTTCTATTCTCCGCTCAATAATAGGATTTGTAAACCAGAAACTGAAAAGATGATCTTCTACAATGGAAGATAATATCGCGTGTTACACAAAATAAGATGAAAGAAACCAACTATAAATAAATCTATTTTAAGAAGATGCTTCTGTAGAGCTAAGTAACTTCTGGACTCGAAAAACACAGAGTTGAGAGATTGGTCTTAGTTTTCCGGCAACAAGTAAACGACCAAGAAATAGTGTGATAATTTGGTCTGTGGATGATGATGATGTGGTAAACGGACGCACCTCATCTATCCTTCCATATTGTTATTATACCTACGTAACTTACTTAGACAAAGACTAAGTCTTCTTTTTCAGTGTCTAAATAAGTCTTCGTCTAAGGAGGTCTTATTATTAGACAATGACTTATTAGACAAAGACAAGTGTCTTTGTCTAATAAAAATCATGGTAAATATCCCGATAAAAAGCTGTCTTTGTCTGTCTGTCAACTTTAACTTCACGACTAAACTGTCTGGTTGGATCTTTTGTAGGTGATAGGTCCTAGGGAATGTCACACTACTCATTATCCCAAAACAAATGTATGAGAAGCTGAAGCCAGCTATTTAATCATCATCTAAATCATAAAATATCTTTCACAAGAAAAAATAATGTTAATATCTTGTTGTGTCAGTAGCCAGGTCCTTTTTGTGGAAAGAATGCCCGACGGCGCCAAATAATCAACCAATCTTTTTCGGACATGGTTCTTAAAACTGTCGTCCAGTAGTACAACACTATACATGCTGATCCAGAGTATAAATCGTGTGCGTGAGTAGGCTGTATTTATTGCGAACGAGACGAATAATGAATCAACCTGTATAACACGCGATGGTGTTGATGGCTGCTGTCATGTCGTGTTCGCGGGTTCGATTCCCAGGTCTTGTTAATAACTTGTTTACATTAAAGTGAATGGAAGTATTTTTGCAATTATTAATAAATGTGTTTTTCTTGTTACAGGTATGTTACTTTTACGGCATTCAAAAGCAAAAGTGCATTATGTTGGTAAGTTTAAGTACTTCTGTTGCAAACAATCTACAGGTTGCTCAGCTGGTACATATCAATACCAGTCATAACCAGTCGCGCGCGTGCCCAAGACGCTGGCTACATTGCTCCGCTGTATAATGCTGATGCGCTGCGCCAGATACTCACCAGCTCTCGGGTCACGCGTCGCTTCGACCACATAAATAAAAAATAAAAAGCAACATAATAACCTATTCTACTTATCTTATGTGATGTCTCTTTGTTGTTATTTTCTCGTGTACAGTCAGCTGCGAAAATATGTATACACTGCCATGTTTTCAATTTGACTGAATAGTAGGTGTATGGTAATTTTGATAATTTATTATACCGCATTTAGACAAGTACGATGACTACTTTGTACGTAAAATGTGTGCATCGACCTTTATTTGAAAAGTTCTGAGTACAATAAAAGAGATAACTTAGAAGTGTATACATATCTGAGCACAATAAATAATTTTTGTATTGTATTGTATTGTATAATAATAACATCATCAGCCAGTTGGCATTGGCACCCACTACTGGGATAGGCCTTCTCTTTAACACGCCAGTTAACTTGGTCCTGTGCGAGCCTCATCTACAGTCTTCCGGCCACCCCGACGATGTCGTCCGACCATCTGGCCGGTGGTCCAACATTTGTTTAGTAAATTAATAGATATATTATTTACAGAAACAAAATATTTTTTCATATTTTCATTCGTTTTCATACTCATCAAATCCTTTTTCATCCCCCCATCTCGGAAAGAGTATTTTTGCTCTTCGATATCTGAGTGCAAAAGCCGTTTTTATCCGCTAGAGGATAAAAACGGCTTTTGCACTCAGATAACCAAGAACAAAAATACTCTTTCCTCGCTGAGGTGGGATGAAAAGTTACGTATTGCACTCGAGTGCAAAGATTTTTTACCCATGCTCTTGATTCCCTCGCTAACGCTCAGGATTCTAATTTTTGAATTTAAGAATCCTTCGCTTGCTCGGTCATCAAAATTGAGCACGCGGTTAAAAAGCAACTTTGCACTCTTGTATAACAAATAAATATTCCGATACTACCGCACACCAAACCAACTGAGATAACTTTGTTTCTAACCGACTGCGAAAAAACACTGGTAATGTTTTAGTCATCTTAATCAAAAGGACAACGTCTCCAACAAATTCATTTAATTAATCCAGCGCCAATCACGTCCGATATTTATTGCATTACCCCCGTTTCACCCCACTTGCACCCCTTTTCACCCCCCGGATAATTTAAAAGGAGCTGCATCGCCACTCGCTATCACACGTGGTTTTTCACAGCCACTTACTGTGTCTACAATTACGGAGGATGAAGAAGTATGTACAAATGTAGTTCGTATAACAGACAAAGAATGAGGGTAGATCGGTATGTCTGCCAATAAAAACCAACTCGCAGTGACTTTAGTTCTTCCGTGATCATGACGCATGAAACTGTGCCGAATTATTTGAAAACTCAAATTTTTTATCATGGTTTATACATGCTTTAAAGTCTTTTTATAACGGGATACTCCCGTTATAAAAAGATTTATTGATTGAAGATTTATTTTATTTATTTATTGACTTTTAACATACTACTCACCACAACAGGGAAAGTAAGAATGTTAGTGAATAACAACTTGTAAATCAAACATAAAAAAACAAATAACTTATTGAAAACTATAAAAAAACAACTCGGGTATCTTTTTTTTCACTCTACAAAATGTAGGTAGTTAAAAACAGAGCATCGTTTTTTTCACTTCTCAAAATGTAGTTGAAAACACAGTAAGTATATTTAAGGGAGGGGGATTTTCCATGGGTGTTCTTATAGGCGACCAAAGGACATACACCGGGGGGGCGGGCTGCAGCGCCTCATGTAGAATAGATCTCACCGAACTCGATCCCCAGTCCGCATGCCCAGCGTAGGGATTATGGGCATTACCCCCCATGAGATAAAAGCCAATAAGCCAACAGGGAGTTTTCGTATTATGTCAATAAAATTGTACCTTTTTGCGTAGTAAATAAAGTTACATTTTGAATCAAAGTGCGCGCAGCGTCGTCGCTTTGATTTTCGTCTCGGTGTGAGCTGATCCTTACAGTCTTTTCTTTTCGCAACGTCCTACAAGAAAAGATATAAAATATATATTTCTACTCAAAACTTTACTTATCAAAACAACAAAGTTTCTGGAAAACCAATTCTCAATGCACAAAGGAAATAAAACAAACTGTCCATAGATGCATCAACTACTTGAGATATTTATAGCCCAACCAGGCCCAATTGGTACCATGAAATCCCTCGATACGAAAATGGGCAAATCTTGGGACCTTGCCTAGTTTTGCACCCCACCAATGAAAACAGCACCCTGATTCCTACAAAACAAAACGTCCATCTAGTTCTTTCTAAAACGGTCGCTTTGCATGTCTAGTTATATACGACAGCGTAACTTGAGCTTTATGTAGACGTGTTTTGGTTGACATTGGGGTTCAGGTTTCATTGGTCGTCAGTATAACCCAACAACATTCGAAAGGTAATTGAGATCATGAATCAATCGTATCAGATCCTTATAAGGATGAATCGAGCAGTCGTATTGTTAGGCGTACGTTGCCGGTTTTGTGTTGACTTTTGTATAGAATATGCTAATAATACAAGCGATGGTTGTTTTTTGATTTGGGGGTAATAAATTGGGAAAATATTGTTAGCGACGGACAGGATTTATTTTTTCGAAGGTTTTTAGGTCATTATTGTACCTACCTACCAACTCGCACTTGTTAGCATCAACACAAACATAGCCTCCTGTTTTTAGAAGTCATCTAAATATTATAATTTATCTGTAATTAATAGTCTGATTTTTATAGTATCAAAATATGCAGAGCCATTCCAAGCGAACGGGGTGGCGCCATTGTATAAGAAGTTGAAGGGAAAAAAAAGCATTGTAAAAATGGGTTGGAAATGGTTGGAAAGACGAGATTGCAAAATTATCTAGAGAAAGGAAATTTTATGTGAAGCATGGATAAATGTATCAATTATAATGCTGTACGGTAAACGGAAATCATTAAAAGTACTATGTAATAACTGATACCTACTCGCGTTTTAACAGATTTTTCTAACACACTCTGTTTTCGTAGGTCTTGAAAAACCTACATCAATTTCGGAAACTTAAAATCTCGATTAATAAATAGTCCATTCGAAAAAAAAATTGCTGGATTTCTGTTGTTTAAATTAAGGCTGCGACGTATCACACCATTTTGTGAAAAGGATATGCGAAATTTGTATTATGTATTTTTTATTAAAGAAACCTTTCTTAAATTTTATTCGATGAAGTAGCTACTCGACGTGACTCGAATTGGAATACAATAGAAAATACTTTATGGTACACTTAAATGGAAAAAATTAAAGTCATGTCGACAATTGGTGGTCATATCGTTCAAGACTCAAGAGCTATTTCTACCAGACAACATTGCATCGATAGGATTACAGGACTTACTTATCTGGATTACAATGATATCAGTGTGCTTATGGAGGGTTTTTAAATAAAATACGTGTTAAATATTATAAGATCAAAAAAAATACAAAGGCACCCATTAAATCTTATGACGTCAAAGCTGATTGAAACAGAACATATAAAATAATCTAAATCATGATAAATATCCCTTTAAGTGCTTATAAATTATCGAACACGCCGAAATCTCGCCCTATATCTGCAATTCGTTCAGAAACCGATAGTTTACGAAACTAATATAAAGGAATTCTTTGCCTTATTGCTTGCTAATGCGATCGCTAACGTTCTGCCTGATGTATGAGAGGTTTTATTGTTCGGAAGATTATTCCTCTAAAGCCTTTTTGCTCAAAATATTATTCTTACAAGCCTTTGTTTGCTAAATCTTTGGCGGAATTCTATATTTGTCAAGCGAAGAATGGATTTTATTCTGATTTTGTAGATTTAAAAATTCAAATATGGAACTTCGTTGTCGGATTTCGCATTTGCTTTCGACCTTAATTTAATAATGGAACGTGCTAGTTTCAAAATAGTTTTGATTGAAAGCATTTTCCCGGTACTTTTTGAAATGATGAATGACCAGCTGATTGGAATAATTATTAAAACAAAGAGAATTCCTAAAATTCCTAAAGTTCGTATAATAAATGTCAACACAGATTTTTTTTATAATTTAGAATATCCGACCACATTCACACCGAAATATTTTTTGAAAGCAAAACTCTGAGCCGTTATTTACACAGAGTTTTATATTGAGTTCCTATAAATAGTTTTTATGCACAGAATGAAAATTTACTCACAAATAAAGGAGTACGATAAAGTTGAACCCACACATTGTCCGTTTTCGCCTACATTTGGAGTGTTCGTTAGAAGTCTGTGTCAAATCGAATTTGCCGAGTCTGGACCAGCTCCGGTGCAGTGCGGAGAGCTGAATTGTCTTTATTTTCCGGATTTTCCTACTCTACTCGTTTAGCTTTAGCTTATTCCGGTAACCTACGAATTTTGGAGTTTATTTTGGAACTTTTCCGAAGCCTGATTAGCTGATAACAATATTTGCGCTTCGCTAAATTGGTAATCCTTTTATATAACAAAGGGAATTTAAAATTACCGAAATAAGTAGTACCTATTCATTGCTTTCATGTCCTGTACCTACCTTTTTTGTACTGTGATGATGAAAAAACTTTAAAAGAAAAAGTAGGTAAGTAAGACGTCTTTTACTAGTCAAAATATTTTTACTAACCAAATAAAATCCATACCGCCGCACTAAATCAAAATATAATCTCAGCACTTCCCAATAACATTATTTGTTTTCCGTAATTTACCACCGAAACGAATCACGTTGGAAATTGCTGTTGTATTTTCAGTATTTTCAGTTTTATCGCAGAGAACCACCCGTGGAGTAAACAGGAGGAATTTCGCCGTGCTTGCACTTATTATTTCACTTTATGGCTTTAAAAATTTTAAATGAGTCTTAAACCAATGAAGTTTTAGTTGATGTTGGAATGTTTCTTTGAAAGTACTTAGTTATCTCAAAAGATAATAAAAAAAAATTCTATTTAAATAAAAAAAATCCGACGTTCTTTAAAAAAGGTAAAGTTTTTTCCAAGTTTTCTTCGCCATAAGTTGGTTTTATCTTCGTAGGTTGTAACCTACATAGTATGTCCTAAGGTACATCAAGTCTTCATACTTCTTAAAACCTAGGGTAGAATAAATCCTTCTAGACTACCAAACCACGTTGACAGCTCGGAAGAATAATGACGCGCTCCTTGCCACATTATCGATTTAAAAACTTAAAAAGTAGGGCAAAACCGTAAGTTCGTTTTATTTATTGCCTGTATCTCGACTCCCAGCGGAGTTCTTTGTTCCTAGTTTTATTGTAACGTAACCTCTTTAGCACTTCGGAGTTGAGTAAATTCTCCCGTGGTTTGTGTGATAACTTTTGGTTATATTGATCGTCGCAAAAACTATTGGTTTGTTATTGATCGTCTGTAAACAAGGTTTGTAAACGGAATGTTTGATTTGAACCGTTCGAAAATATTGAGGTCACTTGGTTTCCCGCTATGGATTTTGAAAAAAGAATGCACCAATATCATTTTTTAACAGACTTTTTAAAGGGAAGAGATTCTATATGTATTTTTCATTAAAAAAACATTCCTACGTCCGTATACAAGGGGCAGGTTACTCTTAAAAATAAACTAGAGAAAGCGCAAGTCTATTTTGAGTTATACCAATTAGTTTAACGGAATACTAAAACCGAAGTGTTTTTATTTTAACGCAATTTTATTTATCTTAGTGGTTAGAGTAGCTTATGGTTGAAGGCTTTTAAGCTAAAGAAAATTCACTGTACCATTAAGTTGAGGTAAAGCTCCTTTGATAACCGGGACATTTAACATAAGTAGGTATTTTGTACGGTACTTTTCGAGAGGATGATAAGGAATGGAAACGTCAAATAAATCTAATATTTATTAAAACTACGTAGGTAAGTACCTACTTAAGTATATTTTCTCAACCGAAATCAAACCTAGGGCTTACTGGGAAAACGAAAACCGAAATTTCTGATTCTTTTTCTAGCAAAAGCAAGTCTAGTCACCGGCTTATGTGTGCTTAATGCAAAAATCAAGCAAAATGTGTATTTTTAAACAGTTAGATTAATGATAACGAACGCAAATTTTCAAATCAAAAAATACGGTAGGTAGGGAAAAACCTGTAGAAGTCGAGTAATAGAATATAATTTGAGAAAATAACCTGGTTTCTTTAGTAAAAAAATTACAAAATTCGCATAAAAAACTGTTTATAATTGAAATGCTCTAAATTATCAGCGACAACACCACATTATTTTTTATGAATTACATAGCACGACCAATGTTTTATTTAATTAATCTAAATATTTTTCATTCTAATATTTTGCAATGGATTTCCACAAAGTAACGCTTGAATCGAATTATTTAGGTAAAATCAGATAGATATGATATGGCAACCCTGACAGAGAGGAAGGCTAGGTAATAATTTGCATGCTCTAATAAGCCCCAATCCGTGCAGCCATCGAAATCAAAATTAAACCGAATTGAACTAATGCAACGTCGACAAATTAGGATTTCGTCACACCGAACTGAGCATTCTCTCAAATAAGAAGAATTTTAGAAATGACACTACCGGGACATCTTATGCCGGGTACAGACCAAGCGAACAAAGGCGAGCGAAGGCTAACCACCGAACGCGATTGAACCAGTGTGGACGTCATGGCGAAAGCAAGCGAGCCCAAACGAGGGCCTTCGCTCGCCTTCGGCCGTGCTCCGCCGACTGTTTCTCATGTGTTCGTGTGGTGTGGATACAACAGCGAAAGCGAGTGAACGTTCGTCATCGATCGTCGAATCCCACTCGTTAGCCTTCGCTCGCTTTTGTTCGCTTGGTCTGTACCCGGCATTATGCCGGGTACAGACCAAGCGAGCGAGAGCGAGCGAAGGCTAACGAACGAACGTAAAAGTACCAGTGTGGACGTCATTGCGAAAGCAAGCGAGTCCAAACAAGGGCCTTCGTTCGCCTTCGGCCGTGGTCCGGCGGCTGTCGCTACATCAAAGCAATATAGAACGAACGTACCGATTGTCAAATCCCAATCGTTTGCATTCGCTCGCTCTCGCTCGCAACTCACGGTCGGTTTTATTATAATGCCCGGCATTATAATAAAACCAACCGGGAGTTGAATTCGTACATCAAGATTTTTTACTTTCTTAGTGGTAGAGTAAGGTGGCCAAGCGCTTGACCAGTAAAATAAAAACACTACTTAAAAATCAAGGTTTCTTTATACAACAAATTGCACCAAAATATTTGTCAACTTGTCGTAGGCTGGCTGTTTTGGTGTGTAGATTTTTATTTATAGTCAGACCTGCGTTAGACCACAATCTCACCTGATGAAAAGTGAAGATGTGGTCGACGATATATCACGGGTCAAAGGTTTAGAAGATATTCATTCTTGTCTTGGAAAGACCCAGGTAGTAATTGGCCGGAAACAGCAGCCGGTAGCGTGTTCCAAACCCCAGCGGTACGAATGATGAAGGTGGAGGAAAACCGTTATTGCGAGAACTACAAAAATGTAGGTTTTGATTTTAAAATCGGCGAGCGGTGTTGTTTTTATTATATATTATTTAGGTGGGGGGGGGGGGGGGGCGCGATATATGACGCCATTTTGTGAAAAGGATAGGCATAGGATTTAGCGTTCATAGGAGCGGGACAGAGCAGAGCTGTGTACGCGCAAAAATCTTTTTGCTGATTATCTATTAATTAGGACATTTTATTTGCAAAAATAAGCCGAAGGTTCCCTTGGTATTCTATTATTTAATACGGTGATGACGATGTATTCGTTGCGAATCCTATCGACGATAGGCAACTTTAAACTGGTGGACCAGCCCTACCGTGAGTGTCCACGTCTCAGCTCCGTAGGTCATGACGGTTAGGACGCACTGATTGAAAACTTTCGTTTTCAAGCATTGCGGTATAAAAATATCTTGTCATTGATAGTTTAGGAGGAAAACGGTTTTAACTAATAAAACAGATGGTACTGTGCACCATTAGGTATATGTGATATCACAAATAGATTTTTTTTTTCATTTTTGAAATAATGATGTTATGTCTGAAATACAACGGAACACTGGAAAGCGCATAAGTCAAAAACTGTGTCGCACCTCCCAGCGCCCAAACTCAGGATGTGGTTAAGACCGAATTCACCAAACCGAAAAGCATGGTTTCACATTCATATAGAGTTTTCGATTAACTAATTCGTAAATGCTTATAACATTTTTGTTTGGCGAAATCGGGCTCTAGGAGATCTGACGTTCGTATATAAAACAAAATTAAAACTAAACTAAACTAAATGTAATTTTTTTCGTAGCTTTTTCGATAAAGATAACGGAGAAATAAGCTTTTAACGTAACCCAATTCACGTAATTTGTATATATCCCTGGCTATCCCGGGCTGCTCATTTCGGTGTGCAACCCGCACGTCATTCCAAAACCAGCATTTATTAATACGATTGCATTCGCAAATGGATCCCACTGCTACTATTAGGTACCTGACAGGTATGCCAGGTTGCCTGGAAGAGATCGCTCTTGAGCGATAAGACCGCTAATTGTCACTTATGTTATATTTGTTTCTTTTGTAAATTGTTTTTTTAGCTTAAAATAAAAGTATTTTCTGTCTCTATCTATATATGCTAATACTCTACTTACACCTGTTCATCAACTATTTACGGACGAAGCAGCTTATGATAGATTTGCTTTATTTTAATCCATCAATAATTTATTTATTTATTTTATTTTATTCGGAGAACAAACAGTTGTACTAACATTTTATATAAACTTACACCATACCTATTAACCATGTGAACCATATGTCTTGTAATAACAAGGTTTTTGTTATTATAGCGCATAAGCCCTCACACTCAGGGTATTTTTTCGGATATTGTTAAATTTAATCAATAATAACTTCGATACATCGCGAGATATGGGGATAGAGGGCATTAGAGGGGTACAACGTGTTCTTGAGTGGAGACTGTGACTCGGCAAACGTAGTGTAGAACGCCACGGGGATAGCGGGGTATAACGTGTTCTTGAGTGGAGGCTGCGACTCGGTAAACGTAGTGTAGGATGCCCTTCGGTCATTGGGGATGACGATTTGCGAAAGACTGCAGGCAGATGTTGGATGCGGCAAGATGAAGACAGGGCGCTATGACGCTCATTAGGGTTATGTCCAGCCGTGGACTACCTATAGATGATGATGATGATGAATGTGAATCTAACTCTGTCTTTCTGTTTGTTACCAGGAATTAACAGCAGGACAGATCTCATATCCTGCGAAAAAACTGTGCAAACATGTGGTTAGAATCCAGTTTTATACAGTTTTTTGAGATGGGAGTGTATGGCCAAATCAGAAAATATGTTACGTAGAGGAAAGGCCAAGGAAAGGCCTTAAGTAGATGACACAAACTTTGGGATTCCCATACCCAACAGTGGGTGAAGTGGTTAGAATGATGGTGATTATATTCGCCCGCTTTGTCCCACGGAAAAAACCTCTTCAGAAGCTCTTCCAATATAAAAACCACATAAAACTCCATTAAAACTAAAATACATATTATTGGATACTTAAGTTGTTCTTGTCGTCTACTTGTAGTTCCTACCTGCTGAGAGGTGTATTATGTAATTCGAGTTCTTAATACATCAGTAAATTAAAATCAGTAACCAGGGTACAGAAGTGACATAAATATAGAATAGAATAGAATATTATTTATTTGTAACTCCATCAACATATACGTACAGACATAATTTAGAGACAATAGACAAAACTACTGTCTATAAGAGTCACAAAACGGTCCCTGTCTCAGCATGAGTTAGTTGTAAACACTTTACAACCAACGCTGGTCTTCCGACAGAGCCGACAGAGTGAAATATATATATAAATATATCCCTTTTCAATTTACCAAGAAGCGTAAAGGGGTTAGAAACATCCATTCATCCCAAAGTCCCATATTGCCATTAGTTAGTCGAAAACATGTGCCAAAACTGTCCTTTCAAATGAAACTTTAAATGTTAATTCTAAGCAAATTCTCTTCACTACAACTTACTTTGGTTCTAATTTTCTGTGACGATGCTAAGTGGCTACTTTTCTGGCTGAATGCACAAGTTGCTCCTCGCTATGAATAAACGAAAAAAATAAAACACACCATTCCCCCAATAAAACGAACCAACGATAATTTTTCTACCACTGAAATGGCAGAATGCGCTACTGCATCAGCCATAAAAAATACAATTTTAAAAAGAAAACAAAACACTGGCAGCTTCGCAAAAAGGAAGCGGTAATTTTCAAATCTGGAACCGAACGTTGCTTCTATTTTCGAATCGAGATTGTTTTTAACTTTTTATGAAAGCTAAAGAGTTAATGCAGACTTTTTGATGTTTTTATCGAACCTTATGGAGAAGATTGAATAAAAATAGTTTAAAGTGTGCGCAATAAACGGGATATACAAAATAAAAACAATAAATCTATCTAAGCAGCCTTTACGGAACCCGAGGCGGTGGAAAAAGCGCTAACTCGTAAGAACGGGGGCCTCTAGGGTTGGCACCGTACAAAAAAGTTTTACAAAACTTGCTTTTCATAATTGGAAGAGCCAATTTAACTTGATACCTAGAAGTGATAGCAAGCTGGATCGTGGTAAAGATAGAAAGCTTCTGAAATTAGGTAAAACGTAGGGAAACCTAAATGTGAGTTAGTTTTATAGATACATCTATCTATCCACACTATGTAGGTATATGTATTGCACCTTATATTCTAGTCTAGCCTAATTCTATCATAATTAATATTAACATTTAAAAAATCATTAAAACATTTTTGAACGACAAAAAGCAAGATAATTTCCTTAAGTACCTACCTACTACATTAAAATCAGGCCGCAAAAAATTATCTAGATAAAAACGTAAATGATGTACTTCACTTTCCATCAGCTGAGATTGTGGTCAAAGGCCTATTGGCTTTATAAAAAAATGTCAAAGTAGGTAATTTGATTTTGGACTACGTACTTACAATAATGAAATTAAAAATATAATAATAATCCTTAACTTATCAACATTAATTAGCGATATAATATACATAATTTATTTTTTTATTGTAAATAAAAACTAAAAACGGTCTTCCTAATCCTTTATGATAAATGTAAATCCTTCGAGAATATTTTTAATGGAACCACCTCGGAATCATTATATTCTGTAGTATGTTTATGCATTGGCAAAAGAATTTTCTAGATCGGTCCATAATTGACAGAAAAATTGACCAATTTAAATAAAAAATATACATACAGCCGAACATAGAACAACCTCCTTTCGAAGTCAATTAAAAATTAGATATTTTTGAGTAAATTACTAATTACGTCACATTTAAAGGTATCTATTAAAAAAAGAAAACACTTCATTTTAACTCTGACATGTCTGGCAACCCTAGATTTTATTATGAAATGGATGCGTCCGGACGCTGAACCGCCCATACACAGTCAGAAAAACGGACTACAAACAAATGGACCAAACTAAACTGAACGTTGTGAATAAGTCTTTACGGATCTTGTGGAATCGGCGTAAATTGTGCTACGATTTGGTGAAATTTCGAGTTATTTATTTATTTATTTAAAATATTGTACACATATCCTTACAGGCACCCCTAATGCGATAGTGTACATAGCTTAATAATTATATTGAAAAGGAGAGTCACAATCATAATTCTAATCATAGTTATGTGGTTCTTTGCAAACGAACCTTTTAAGAGGCGAACCTAACGGGGTTGGCTGTCAGAGTAGGCCTCGAACTCATTACTCAAGGGATCCCCGTGGTAGAATCTCTTACTTAATTAAATAAAATGCATTCACAACATGATCGTGGCACAATTTGAATCTTATTACATTATAGACAAGCACCATTCTGTGAACCGAATAGCCAATAACGACCCTGTCATAACACAGACTGGCCGTATTTAGACAAATTTGCATATTTCTCCGAAAGTCCCTTGTTGTTTTAGGGTTGTTGACCTTTTGACAGTTAGGTAAGTACCTAAGTACCTCCCAAGATCCAATAACGGCCATGTTTGTCTCAAGTCGGGGTCCAATAAGTTAGTTTGTAACTTAGTTAAGAGTTTAAGACAAATAATGTGTGTTGGTATATTTGCATATTCTGAGGGTAGAATATGCAATAGAATATCCAATAGGCTACTTGACTACTACTGGGAAATAATTCTAACGTATTGTCTGATAAAAATAATGCAAAGTGTAATATTTCTTCAAAGCCACTCGTATTAGTAATAAAAACTAATTTTCAAGTTTGAATAAAATAATGGCGCGCCAAAACGATAATATCTGTCATGGCTCTCGTGTGCTGAGCAATGACGTCACTCGTCACACCACACCTAACAAGGGCTATTTGGGCTATTATTCATAATCAACACTCCTGTCCACTGTTAAACGTGTCTTCAGCAGTGGACAGGATCAAAGGGGTTTTTAATAATAATAATACTTTTATTTCAGACCACAAAGAAAGTGTACAAAAAGAAACTTAATTAGGGCCCATATAATAAATACCTTATAGACTAACATAGATAAAAACATTTAAAATTAACCGAGTCATCGACGCTCAAAACGCTCAAAAAAGACGGTGGACTTTTTTACTATAGTCATAGTAAAAAAGCCCACCACGTCTGGCAGATTGCTAATCGCAGTGAGCGACGCGCCTTGTTCTGTGCCGGAGCTAAGCTCTGCTGGATTATCATGCTGGAAGCGCTACACGAGGTTTCATCATAACGCTGAAATAATTCAAGCGAGCCATAGCCTCCGCTATAAACAAACAAGTTGTGATTTCAACCGACTGCGCAAAAAGTGTGGTTTTGATTTGAAACTGAATGTTTCTT
This sequence comes from Eupithecia exiguata, assembly GCA_947086465.1. Classification (NCBI taxonomy): domain Eukaryota; kingdom Metazoa; phylum Arthropoda; class Insecta; order Lepidoptera; family Geometridae; genus Eupithecia; species Eupithecia exiguata. Next base: position 2,263,231 of record OX352251.1, read on the forward strand.
TCGTTTTAGTATAATTATTAGAATTACAAATAGCTATATTCAGATGATTTATGATTACGTAAGTCCCAGTTTTAAAATGTTTAAATGATTTTTAATTTCCTTGCATAAAAAAACTAAACAGTTTTTACAAAAACTAAACATTTTTTAACAAAAAGAAAACATATTTTAAAGACGATCTTTTTATCATCTAGGACCAAAGTGCTTGGGAAGACTAATTCGACTGTTTTCTGTGTTTGTGTGGTACAATAAAGAATTCTAATATCTATCTATCTATCTATCAACGAACATAAAGTGAGGGCGAAAATTCATTTTTATCCATTTTCAAGCGATTTTATTACTTTAGCTCTAATTTAATGATGATTATGTATTTTGAAAAACTAAAACGATACAAACATAGCTATTTCTTATCCGATTATGTATGCAAAATTTAATTACAATCGGGGACTTAGTTTCCTAATGAATCGAATAGTACGTTTGTATGGGAGCTTAGAGGTTAGGCCCACCTTAAGAACACGCTGAAGAACTGGCTTATCGAGCAAGCCTTCTTTAAGGTTAACGAGTTCTTTAATGAATATGACTGTACAATGTAAGATGCACTTACTGTGTTGTCTATGTTTTTTATTACAATTATTTTAAATAGAAAATATAGATATAACTTAACCTATAATATCTATAATATAGGGAAGTTATTAGTTACATACAATGTAATTAAAACGAATGTACATGATGTTTTTCTGTGACTAATTAAGAATCCGGCGACAGCAGCTCGCAACTTCAATTCGTGAATTATTATGTTCCGTAATACCAAAAATGATAATTTACTAAGTATTCATATAGGTATGTTGGCATTTATGAATAAAAAATATGAATCTGAAAAAATCAGAATCTGAATGCATCATCAAACCAGCACGATGTTACCATGACATTGCATTGTCACCGAACTAACATACGTACTATACGAACTAACATACGTACTATACTAACATACGAACCACATAACTATGATTAGAATTATGATTGTGACTCTCCTTTTCAATATAATTATTAAGCTATGTACACTATCGCATTAGGGGTGCCTGTAAGGATATGTGTACAATATTTTAAATAAATAAATAAATAACTCGAAATTTCACCAAATCGTAGCACAATTTACGCCGATTCCACAAGATCCGTAAAGACTTATTCACAACGTTCAGTTTAGTTTGGTCCATTTGTTTGTAGTCCGTTTTTCTGACTGTGTATGGGCGGTTCAGCGTCCGGACGCATCCATTTCATAATAAAATCTAGGGTTGCCAGACATGTCAGAGTTAAAATGAAGTGTTTTCTTTTTTTAATAGATACCTTTAAATGTGACGTAATTAGTAATTTACTCAAAAATATCTAATTTTTAATTGACTTCGAAAGGAGGTTGTTCTATGTTCGGCTGTATGTATATTTTTTATTTAAATTGGTCAATTTTTCTGTCAATTATGGACCGATCTAGAAAATTCTTTTGCCAATGCATAAACATACTACAGAATATAATGATTCCGAGGTGGTTCCATTAAAAATATTCTCGAAGGATTTACATTTATCATAAAGGATTAGGAAGACCGTTTTTAGTTTTTATTTACAATAAAAAAATAAATTATGTATATTATATCGCTAATTAATGTTGATAAGTTAAGGATTATTATTATATTTTTAATTTCATTATTGTAAGTACGTAGTCCAAAATCAAATTACCTACTTTGACATTTTTTTATAAAGCCAATAGGCCTTTGACCACAATCTCAGCTGATGGAAAGTGAAGTACATCATTTACGTTTTTATCTAGATAATTTTTTGCGGTCTGATTTTAATGTAGTAGGTAGGTACTTAAGGAAATTATCTTGCTTTTTGTCGTTCAAAAATGTTTTAATGATTTTTTAAATGTTAATATTAATTATGATAGAATTAGGCTAGACTAGAATATAAGGTGCAATACATATACCTACATAGTGTGGATAGATAGATGTATCTATAAAACTAACTCACATTTAGGTTTCCCTACGTTTTACCTAATTTCAGAAGCTTTCTATCTTTACCACGATCCAGCTTGCTATCACTTCTAGGTATCAAGTTAAATTGGCTCTTCCAATTATGAAAAGCAAGTTTTGTAAAACTTTTTTGTACGGTGCCAACCCTAGAGGCCCCCGTTCTTACGAGTTAGCGCTTTTTCCACCGCCTCGGGTTCCGTAAAGGCTGCTTAGATAGATTTATTGTTTTTATTTTGTATATCCCGTTTATTGCGCACACTTTAAACTATTTTTATTCAATCTTCTCCATAAGGTTCGATAAAAACATCAAAAAGTCTGCATTAACTCTTTAGCTTTCATAAAAAGTTAAAAACAATCTCGATTCGAAAATAGAAGCAACGTTCGGTTCCAGATTTGAAAATTACCGCTTCCTTTTTGCGAAGCTGCCAGTGTTTTGTTTTCTTTTTAAAATTGTATTTTTTATGGCTGATGCAGTAGCGCATTCTGCCATTTCAGTGGTAGAAAAACCAGTCCAAAAACAAGAATAAAATATAACTGTTACCAATGTAGTAGTAGTCGCTAGTAGCAAACACTCTTCAAGGACTTTTTACAATGAAAAAACCCTGAAAAATGATTTAGGGAACTTTTTTAACTGGTAATCTAAATATATCTGAAACGCTCGTTCGGTGCCAAAACGGTAAGGCCGCGCCTTCCATGTTCCTCAGATCGGTTTGTGCCAAACCGTAGTGTGCCAGGCAACCCTAGCAACTGATCCCGTACGCAAAATGCACAATCCATTTAATAGGCCCTGCTATGCGCTCAACAATCGCCTTAATTTATACGATACTCTACGTGCGTTCGCATCGCAATTTTTACTGACAACCCTAAGCGCGTTTGTGATAGTTGTAAAATGAAAATTGAAACGATTTACGTCTATTTCCCCCAATAAAAACTTCCATGCTTTTAATATTCAGCCTGACGCAATTTATAATAAAAATAATGCTTTACAATACATACAACATCATCTTAGCCCTGAGAGCTAAGCAGAGCTTGTCATTTGAGTAGATTCCAAATAACTGATATACTTAATTAACACAATAAAGTATAATTTATTTCAAATCAAGGTCAATTTATGTAAAACATCAAATACTGCAACTTAATATTAAATACACAGTATAAAAATTTGTCATTCATTAAATAACCCGCCCCTGACCATTCCCGGTGCAAAGGTGCCCATCACACTTGCAGCTTTGCCTCGCTGAATAGCGATGGCAATCCTTTGCACCAAGAATGACCCGGAGCGGGAGTCTCCTGTCATTGTACACAATAAAGTATAATCTCACTATCTCACTAATCTCACTATCTCACTAATCTCACTATCTCACTAATCTCACTATCTCATCTCACTAATTTCACTAACATTATAAATGTCAAAGTTTGGATGGATGGATAGATGGATGGATGGATGTTTGTTACTCAATCACGTACGAACGGCTGAACGGATCTGGATGAAATTTGGCACAGACATAGATTATAATTTGGAATAGAACATAGGCTACTTTTTATCTCGGAATTACCACGGGAACGGGAACTACGCGGGTGAAACCGCGAGGCGCTGCTAGTAGTTATATATTTTTACTGTAACATAGAAAACAGTCGCAAAAATACCTGCAGACCGAACGCATCATTTGCTCCGAGAGGCGAGAATCGAAACTGTAACCTCCTTCGTTGCATGTGGTCCTACGCCCGCTGCGGCGAGGTCTTCGTGTATGTCATTTTACAGCCCAAGGGCAAAAATACCTGCCGACCGAACGCATCATTCGCTCCGAGAGGTGAGAATCGAAACTGTAACCTCCTTCGTTGCAAGTGGTCCTACGCCCGCTGCGGCGAGGTCGTCGTGTATGTTATTTTACAGCCCAAGGGAGTAAAATCAGCCGAGCCTAAAACGGGAAAATTATATTCTGGCAGTTTTCCTGCACTACACAGTGATTTCATTGAAAATCTTGGCACAGAAGACTGTTGTTTTGGTTTTGTCCATTGAAGAAAAGAGACCTTCATTGTGTCTTGAATATGAAGCGGTCTTTCTTTGTTGTAATGGAAAATTGTTTATATCTAAGTTGCTTTTAATTTTCTCATGAATAACAAGTGCCTTGGCGTTCTTCCTAGTAATAAAAATTGAAAGTAAGCTACTTTAGTAGAGTTCCTAATACCTAAACTACACCGGTTAGCGTAAAGTTTAGTTTTCCTCTGCTATTCTTTCGGTCAAAAGATCAACCGTACATCTAGATTGTTAGTAATCTTCGTCAGTTTAAAAAAATAAAACCGACCAAGTGCGAGTCAGACTCGCGCACGAAGGGTTCCGTACCATTATCTATAAAAATGGAAAAAAAATCACGTTTGTTGTATGGGAGCCCCCATAAATACTTATTTTATTCTGTTTTTTAGTATTTGTTGTTATAGCGGCAACATAAATACATCATCTGTGAAAATTGCAACTGTCTAACTATCACGGTTCATGAGATACAGCTTGGTGACAGACGGACAGCGGACTCTTAATAATAGGGTTCCGTTTTACCCTTTAGGTACGGAACACTAAAAAAGACAAACTAACTAGGTACTAAGATGATAAAGACATCAAAGGTGGTCGCAATTCGGTACAGGCTGTCGTGGTCGTAGACTATTTGGTAGTCTGTCAGTTAATTCGGTGACACTACCAGCTGTTTTCCGTATACCGGAAGTACTCAACCTAAAATTTTAAATAGACAAGGTATACTTTAAATGTTTAGTATGATAAATATCTTTTTTTTTTATATCGTTCATGTTTGTATTGTTATGAAAAACTAAGTTGTTAGCTGTTTTTTTTGTGAGATAAATACTGAACCCTCGGGAATAATTTTTTTATGGGACCACCCCGGTATCACCTTCTACACAACTGCAAAAGAATCATCGAATTTGGTCCATAAATGACGAAGAAATCGACGAACGTAAATAATAAACCATCCCCGTCGGGTAAAAAGCGACGGTAACGTAGAGAGATTCTGTGATTCTACCCTCCAAGTGCATAAGACAGACAAGCGATCCCTACAGCAATAAGTTATTGTTCTCTGTTGTATAATTTAACACTGTCTGATACGCTTTGTTTACCGAGTAACAATTTGTAAGGCTTGCTCTATAGGTACCATCTTCCCTGGAGGCTTTAAAGATATGCAGAAAGTCAGTGGTCGTATTGTAAATTAAATTAAATGCTGAGGCTATGACTCGTCAAAAAAAACGGTAAATACAATTTTGCTGTAGAGGGGCAATAGTCGAGGTATAAGTCGATACCATAACAATGGTATCGATTCACAATGACACATTTTGGCATTTTACCGTTGATGAAACAAACCACAGATGGAGGGACGCGTGTCAAAAGTGTCAAGGTTGAAACCAGCGCACTATCTAGAGTTTCTCTCATCAGCGACTATACCACTATCATAGTAAAGCGATTGGTTAGCAGAATTCGGGCCCAGTATGAAAATTACTAACACCCCCTACCAACAGATGGGAATAGGAATAATTGCTATAGCGAGAAAGGTAGTCACTATAAATTCAAAGTGTTCACTTTCAAATATCAATCGTAGCCCGAATGAATCCCGAGCAGCCTTCGTACAAAACCATAAATCGTGCACCATGTGAGATTGACGACGCCGGATTGCCTTCACTGATGTAGATGTGATAGCTTGACTTCTGTACTACGTCATTGCATTTTGCGGTGCAAGGCGGCCATTTTGTTCACGTTTTGATGCCATTTCGCAGGCATCTGCCTGCGAAATGGCGGATATGACCTATATTTGGACAATATTAAAATTGGTTCCCAGGTTAATGCCGTCACTGATGTACAAAGGTCTCCAGGCTTGGATTCTGTACTGCGTCATTGCATTTTGCGGTGCAAGGCGGCGCCATTTTATTCACTTTATACACAAAATGACGGATGTTCTACGAATCATATTGTATAATATCACCACTAGGTACTTTATCATCATCCGCAAGCGGACTTCACCCACTGCTGGGCTTCCAAACTCATGCCACTCCACATGGTCCTGCGCCCATCTCATCCAGGTTCGCCCCGCTAAGTACTAGGTACCTACTGAGTCGAGGTATTGTCTTCACTGATGTAGATGTGGCTAATCTTGTGTCATTGCATTTTGCGGTGCAAGGCGGCGCCATTTTGTTCACATAACGTAGATATAAAATGGCGGATAATAATATTACCATAATATACCTACGACGTTTTGTCTACTCTTTACTTGTACGTAGGTATATGGTAATATACGCAAAAATAGATGGTAAGACTGAACAAGCAGCGTGGGGAACACAACGTGTTCCCCATGCGTGTGTGTACCGTGTGTAAACCTGTCGAAACGTCGGTAAAAAGTTTTCTAAACTAGGTATTTATATTATATATATTATATATATTTATATTATTATATTTCTAAAAGGTATTTATCGCGTTTAGAAAACTTTTTACCGACGTTTCGACAGGTTTACACACGGTCAATGGATGACTGGTCAGTCATACCGTGACCACGACAATGTCACGAAAATGACGCTTACCAGGAGAGGCCTTTTTCCAGCAGTGGAATAGTCATAGACATGCGCTATAGATCTATATCTATTGCCTATGTCTATGCCTAGTCTAACGCTATCACACTCCTCCAAAGGTTGCTGCATCTACATGAAGTAGATTTTGCCCAGGAGTGGGATAAGCTAAAACATCTAATTAAAACCTTATTTCCCATATCACGTAAAGGTACCGGTGGTCACAACCCCTTCGACTGACATTCCTGCGCCCACGGGCCTAATGAAATATTTCGGTTTAATCAGGAACGGTTTGACACCCTGATAGAATATCAGATTTACTATCGAAACTCGATTCACAAAAGCAGATAAGTTCAATATGTAGCTGTTTTACGGAAGAATTAAGACATGGTAGTGATTATTTCATTCAAGTAAATCATATTTTTTATACTTAAAGTTAACCTGGTTAGAATAGTGATTAATCTAGTTTTACTCGATGTAAGTTACTTAAGTTACCTTTTATATACAAACTGTTTGTGTCATAAACAACATTGTTATACTTCATGCCCTCATAGTAATTACAAGTGTTTATTTTAAGTAATAATTAGCACTCTAGTCGCCTGAAACACAGGATTACGTAGCTCAGGCAAAATATTAGTGTATAGTTTGCTATACTACTTATTTTTAGTGCACTTTATGTCTAGTCTTTTTACGTGAGCTTCTTTGAATAAAATTTATTATTATTTTATTTATTATTATTATGCTGGCACAAAACTTTGACTAAACTTGCGTACCAAAGCCGTCCCTTTTTAACGATCGACAAAAAAGACTGCAAAAATTTTAGGCTATTTAGTAACAAGAACAGAATCACTAGGTACTATTTTTTTCTATTTTGTGGTAGGTATAGAACTGCATACTAGAATTTAAATCTCACTTCTCGGTAGCAGTCAGTTCGAGTTCCATGCGAGTTCCGTCAGTAATCCCCACAAAGCTCATTCCCAAGGAATCAAGGATATCTCAAAATGTCAAATGGAAACTTTTTCAATCACGACAGAACTCCAGAATGTTCTGACGGGTACATTTAATAGAAAATGGAGTATTTAAACGACTTCGTAATTCCCATTCTGACAAGATTCGGGCTGAAAATCAAGCTAAGCTTTAGCTATTAGGGAAACTTCAGTAGGTTAATATTTAGGTACCTAAAATTTATAATAACCTATAACCTAATGATAACATTTCACTTCCTGTATATTTTTTTTAATAAATACATAGAGAACACCTAGACATGGAACATTTTTTTTACAGATCATAAAAGTTTATGTTCCGCGGCGGATTCGAACCTGCACCAACAACCTATTGGATTTCAATCGGACTTTCACCTATTCCGCCACAAAGATCGTCAAAAGCTTAGGAACAGTACGTAATATAAGAATAATCTGTGCTAAAAACATCAAACAACACTACCCTCCGCCTCACGTGTAAGAAAAATGACTTCTCGTAAGAGCCCCACAATTTATTCACGTTACTGATACAAGAAAACGTACTCACGACCGCACTCCGCGGTATCTGTTATGCGAATGATGATTGAACCGTTTTTTACACGCTTACGTCAACTCGGTTTGAAAGTGGAGGGGTTTTTTGCGATGTCGTTTGGCAATGCCAAAATCAGAATGAACTACGTATCTCATTTTCACGCATTTTCGAGTATTATCATCATCATCATCAACGAATACCATGTTTATATATTAAACCATGATACTACCAAGATATTATACCACATTAGAAGGCAAAGTGCCTATGGTAGTAGGTAAGTGTGTTGTAAATATTTTTAAACTTACGCGATCTGAACACATATTTATAAATACTATTTAACGGGTATTTATCGCGTTTAATTACCTTATTTTCCCGTGACCACGGCAGTGTGTAAACCTGTCGAAACGTCGGGAAAATAAGGTAATTAAACGCGATAAATCACCGTTAAATAGTATTTATAAATAAGTGTGTTGTGCAAATTTATTAGTAGAAAAAAAGGAAAATTACAATCGAATAAAAGAAACAAAGTAGAACTAGTATTTACAATTGAAACCATTGAGCTAACTGCAGACTGTTTCAAACAATGTACAGGTAGCTCAACTGATCCATACCTACACATACCAAGCGTCCCCAAGACGCGCTGGCTGCGTTGCCCCGCTGTATTGCAATGCATCAACTCTTGGGTCACTCACGCGACGCTTTTTCTAGACGCTCAGATATCTTCTTTAAAAACGTGTAGAGCCTCTGTAACCCACGGACCTAGGGTTCAACTCCAAGGGGAGCAAATGCGTAGGCCCTGTCGAGATCCTCTGCCAAATCTGTCGCCGCACCAGCCCTCACGGATGTCATCGTAGATAGGAAGGCGCAAGTGTGTCGACGTATGTAGCGTCCATTTATTAGCAGTTCTTCACTTTCAAAAGGGAGTATACGGAGAAGGTTTGCGATCATGATTAGTTAATTTTGATAGATTTAAGATTCCATACAAATTGTAAAATCTTTGTCGCTATTGAGATTTGAGAGGGTAATAAATTCCAACAAAACATGATAGCAAAAATACCAATATAAAGTGATTTTTTAATAAAATTTTATAGAAACCCTCGTTGTTTCTGTAAAGGTGTAAGCGGCTCAGACTGATTAAGTAAATCCGGTTCAGCTAATGGACGAGTTTACGGTATTCACTGTTTCATTGAACACAAGCATTCAACCCAGAAAAGATGGTTGAAATTATGTTCTGGAAAACATACCTCTTGACTAAAAGAATGGGTGCTCGCACCACCGCCTTTTTGTTTTTAGCTACGATAGGCTTTATAAATAATAGAAGCGACTAAAAACTGATGATATTCATCATCATCAGCCTACATCAGTCCACTGCTGGACATAGGCCTCCCCTAATGAGCGCCATCGCGCCCTGTCTTCAGCTTGCCGCATCCAGCATCTGCCAGCAGTTTTTCGATGATATTGATTTACTGAAATACGAAATCACTTCAATAATGTGTTTTCGAGTCGGAGAGTACTGATTTCGTGGCTAAGTTGGATAGAGCTCACCCGTACCTACTGAGGATAGGGCGCGGGTTCAAATCCCGCCGAAATTGAAAATTTTTGGGAACTTATTTCATTTCTTAATAATGAGTTTCTTTTGTTTTTTATTCGTTATCGAATGCAGCCAACAGCGGGGAAAATTGTACGAGTACCTACATTACTCACGAAATATCTAATTGACATCTGGGTTTGAAAAAGGTGTGAATATGTTTTTTTTTAACTTGATGACGAGCCGAATTTCGGTCGAGGTAGCCAGTCTTAACGCAGACTAACCACCTGGTTAGGTCGTGTGCACTCTCAGATTACGAAATTTGCCTGTCGATTATAAAACCGAGTCTGATTTTTTCTCTTTAGAATCAATAATCGCTCTCCAAACAATGGATTGATTGTTTTTTTAATCCATTTTAATCCAATTAATGGATCGCTAATCCGTCGGGCAATTGGACATGTCCATTACCAATCCAAGGCTTGAGTTGTCCTGTTTCCGGTATGTTAGCACTTCCGGTTATTTAGCCGGGTCTAACGGGTTACGGGGCGTAATTTAACGTGTTACAAAGCTCACTTTCGTGCAGTCAGTACGGGGAAAGAAGGACGAGCAACGAACAACGTGACGGATTTTAGCACACGGTGGTACAACGGTGGTGTAGTATTTAAATTTCTGCAAAATTTCTACGGTTTGTTACGTTGTCACTGACTAGGATGAAAACAATTCAGAACTTAATTTTAATGTAGTCAAATAGCCTATTGCATGTGCGAAAAAAAACATCAAGTCCGAGGTTTTTTGTTATAGTGCTAACCCGCACTCTGGGTATCTCTAAGAAATGAAATAAGTCCCAAAAATTATCGGTTTAAGGGTTTCGTGGCTTAGTTGGTTAGAGCACACCCGTACTGAGGGTGGGGCGCGGGTTCGAATCCCGCCGAAACCGATAATTTTTGGGACTTATTTCATTTCTTACATCTAGTCCGGTTTTTATTCTTAATTCAGTTAATTTCGTCATCCCTACCCGCGGATGATGTCAAATTGAATTGGCACTCTTACTGAAAAACGTGTTGGCCAATAAAATCGTATTAATCCTCATATAGATTGCTGGATTTGTGGTTTGGGGGACGTATTCAGGATACTTAAAAGGGGCATTTCTTTCATCATAGTTTGCGGTCGAACCCCAATAGCCTTCTGAAAATACATCGATGTCGTCATGTCAGGCAGTGTCATCTACGAAACGAATCCGTATAAATGCCGCGTTTCTACAAGAAAACGCGTTATTTGGCTCAAGAAGAAGAAGAAATACATTTATTTATATCAACAATACATAGTTCAAATCAAGACACACATAGAATAGATACATGTATAAAGTTTTTATAAAAGTTCCTAACTCAACATAATGCTAGCTAAGCTCCATTATCAGACATGGCCAGCGCTGGTCTTCCATTAGCCCAGACAGGCCACTCAATAATATACCTAGTAAGAGAATCTCACTGTGTCATCATGATCATGTAATTTTATAAATATTTCTTCCCTAATACTTAAATACCCTGCGTCACTTCATAGCTAAGATTCGTTCGTTTTGTTGGGTAAAAATTAACCTTAAAGAGAAAAGATGTTGTTTACCTTTATTTTGTTTATTTCTCGTTTATAAGCCCCTCCCTCATCCTGATTACGTCCACTATTTAGCTCCCCACACCCCACCCGCTAAGCTGTCAATTTATAAATTGTTTGTTTGACCGCTCGGATCCCATTATGAATATTATTGTCAATTCTTTTTACGCACTTAATCCGACCCTGGCGTAGGATTATAAACGCCGATAATGAATTGTTAAATTCGATTGAATCGAAAATCTTTGTGGGAATCAATGGGCAATGGATTGACTTTGCAATCTGGGAGATGTTTTTAATATGTATGCTATAAGTGTATTAACAAAAAAAAACAAATTAAAACTAGTTTTTACAATTGAAACAGTTGAGCTAGCTGCAGACTGTAGCACCACTTTTTTCCGTGTCAGTGTTTTATTTTAAGAAATTTACCTTTTCTAAGTGTACATTTTTGTAATGGAAATAAAGAATTTTTGATTTTGATTTTGATTTTAGGTCACGCGTCGCTTCGACCAGACAGACAGTGGTTAACTAATTTTTTTTTAATAGTTGTTAGATCCATTCATATTTATATTATGAATTCGAAAATTTCGAAAGTAACTCTGTCTGTCTGTCTGTTTCCTTTTCACGCCTAAACGGCTGAACGGATCTTAATGAAATTTGGCAGTGAGGTAAATGGTATCCCAGGGACGGACATAAGCTTGAAAAGCACGTTCGAAACCGCAGACAGCAGCTAGTATATTATAATCAAGCCTAATTAGTCTCATAATCTCTCTGAAACACTTACAACTAAACTAACACTTTCTTTGCCCACGCACAACACTCATGTCCATCTACAGCTCTGTGCACCGCTGGGCACCCGAGGCTAGGCAGTGAATGCGTTTAAATTAAAATACAAGTTTTTTTTACCTTCTTACTTAAAATCAAGTTATAAACAGATAGATAGATAGATAGATAGAAAATGCTTTATTGCACACATAACTTAAAAATAACAGACAAAGATAAAATGAAGAAATAAGAAAAATGTGACAATTGGCGGTCTTATCGCTCAGGAGCGATCTCTACCAGACAACCATGGATAAACATTACCTAAGTAAGACTAGAAACTTAACACTTACCAAGAAATAAAGAAAAACGAGCGTCAATAAACTGTGTCTAAGTCATAAAATGAACTGATGTAAAAATTATTAAGTACAAGAGAACCTTTCTTGAGCATAGCCTTATCTAGTTCCCGCGAAGTTGGTTAGTTGTTAGGGCTGTACAGACGAGCTGATTTCGCATCCGATTTTACTGACCTCATAAATCCGCTGCGAAACATGTCATTCCCAAACGAGGGAGTTTTTCCACAATCACCACGCTTAGATAGATAGATAAATCTTTAGTAGGTACCACACAGACAAAAAATACAATGCAGAAGGAAATGTTAAAAATCAAGGGAGCACAAAGGGCGGTTTTATCGCTTTGAGCGATCTCTTCCAGGCAACCTTGCCTTTTGCTTAGAATGGACGGGATATAAGAGAACAATATAGACGGAATGGCGTTTGAGTAACATAAGGAAAGAAAACAATTATAATCTAACTATCTTTTAATTAACATGGCATATAACTGCATATGGCATAACATGGTAACCAATTCTGTTTAAATTTCTGACAATTTAGTTTGTGCTAAGTATAGTTAACCGTTATTGCACTTACCTGTCACTCGTTCTAGTTTCGTTTCTTCCTCGGATGTATGGTAGTTCTAATGTGTCGTGTCAAATAAATCATTTCATTTCATATTACATATTATGTTAAACTTAAATACACATAAAAAATAAAATTGTTTAAATTGTATCTCGGATAAATAATACTCATGAAGCAGTTTTTGGAATATAGAAAGTGATTTTGCACGTCTGATGTCCAGCGGAAGAGCATTCCATAGACGGATAGATTGTACAGTGAAGGATTTTTCATAAAAAATAGAAGAGGGAGCAAGAGCACACTTGGCAGGTGGGTTGTAATTGGTCGCAGTTGGGGTGTCAGGTTTAGGTGCCTATATTAGTCCACTGCTGGACATAGGTCTCCCCTAATGAGCGCCATAGCGCCCTGTCTTCAGCTTGACGCATCCAGCATCTGCCAGCAGTCTTTCGCAAATCGTCATCCCACCTGGTCAAACCGACAGTATTCAGAAAGGATCCGAACGGATCCGATGTGTGAATACTCCCAAACACATACACGTTTTTTTTAAATCGGTCCGTCTGTTCCAGCCTTTTTAAAACAAAACTAGTGAATCCCTCAAACTTCGTCTACGCCATATTATGCCAGCGCCTTATAAAATATCTTTAAAACAGTAGGTAGGTAAATCATTACCATAATAATATATCATCATCATCAGCCTATATCAGTCCACTGCTGGACATAGGCCGCCCCTAATGAGCGCCATCATACATATTATATAGTTATTATTATTTGATATTATTTTATCTTTCTGTCTTCTTCTATTGACATAAGTCAGAGTAAGAAGTAACACCGCGTAGAAGCTGCTTTAAGGTAGCACACCATTATAAATAAGGAGATCGATGCCTAGTTTGCCCCCGTAAAGAAGAGCAAATTATTATTATTTAACACGTTGACTGCCACCGACGCATTTGCCGTCCTACGGGTGCTTGCAGAACAGCGACGCGGATTCGATTCCGCATCTGGACAATTTTTTGTATGATTTGTAGATATTTGTTCCGGGTGGTTTTCAATGCACAAGAAAAATATGAAACCATGTAATGTAGTTTTAAGTGTATCAGTTATCTAGTATCCATAACACAAGCTCTGGGGCTTGGGGCTAGATAATGCTGTGTGAATTGACCTTAAGCTAAGCCTTATGATCTGAAGCCTTAAATATTAAAAAAACACTAAAGGGCTGAATAGGAATTTCTTGGACATTACGTGAAAAGGACATTTTGCGACATAGCTTTTTTTTAAAAGGTCAGTTGATGTTAGCATAGACTTGCCGTTTCCTTTCAGTCAGACACGCTGCGATTTTCATATAGATAATACACTTTGAAGCGGAAACTTCATGAAAAGATTAGTAAAGGCTTTTTATAAGAGCAGTTAAAGGAATTTATTTACCACGAAGATAAGTTCAAAGGATGCTTTTGATGGTATTTCTTATTATGAGAATTTTTCTGACGGTTTTCATGGAAATTTTTGCCTTTTTCTGACAGCTTCAGGAAAAGATTGTGGTTACATTTCTTGACGGCACAGACTTGCAAGATAATCGGGTTTAATCTACAGATTTTATCAGTAAAAATATATCAAGGAATAAAATGAAAAGACACAAATCTAACCAAAATAAAAATACACGATAGTTACCTACTACTAACCACGATAGAAATTAACCTTGTTGTTAACACGAAATTCACTTATAACTACAAAAAAATAGTAAATAATCTCAGCAGAAATAAAAAATATATACTAAAAATATAAGTTTGAGTCAATAAATTATTAACTGTTCGTTTTGAAAGATCTATTAATTTTACGGACATAAAATAAATGCATAAAGTATGATAAAAGTCACATAATATCTTTAATAAAAGCTTTTTATTCGAATAGGAATATCGTTACAAAAGAGATCAAAGTGTTTTATGAATAACCAACTCTTTGAAGAATCACCTAGTTAGGTTACCCGTTTTTTATAGAAAAACTTGAACAATTACAGGATTAAACGGCTTTATTCTAGTCCGTATAGAGAAAAGAAAAATTGCTCGGTTTTCTTAAACCTTTTGTGAATTATTTATAGTATTTTCTTAGTAGCTCGGTGTGGAGCTACTCACTACTTTATTAAAAGTATATCAGCATTATTTATTATACCTTAATATTACTTCGTTTCTTATTTATTTCTTTTCAAATTACCCCCCTTCTAACAATCGGACATTCCATTTAAAGTACCTACATTATTGGATCTCACTACTGGACACTGACAGGTTAACTTTTCCCAGCTCTGGAGTCCAATAGTATCTTTATATGGATAGAAATCTACTTCGAGTTTTAAAAGATTCCTTGAGTTCAAATTATAACTAAGTACAATTAATATTATTTCCTGTTGGTAAGTGTTTTTTGGTCAAGCTAAATAATTTCTAAAAACACATTTAAAAATCTAGTCGATATCGTGTCGACCACTTGTTTAAATATAAGTTACACGCATGTTACACACCAATAATCTCCTAACTAACCCTTAACCATGTTCGACCAAACAGAACCTTAATTAACCCTTAAAAACTGCCAAATAAATTGAATTTCCCCAAATTGTTAATCGCTCCACTTGAGATCCGAATCTCGGTCCGAAGATTGGCAATTATAAAAAAATGGACCCAAATTCTGGCCCGATAAGGGATTGAGTTTGGACGGGGGACTCGCAACACGACCCGGATTCGCACGTGTAACAGAGCACTTCCTTATTACATTGGTTTCATAAATCTATTGGTTCATCTATTGATTTTTTCAGACATCATCAACAAGCATAGTCTTATTGCAGCCAATTTACACGAAACCCTAGTGAATTATTATTAAGAGGGCGCAGTGCGCACTATTTTGTGAAAAAAATAGGCATAGGATTTTGCGTTCATAGGAGCGGAACAGACCGGTTTTGAAACGGCGTAAGCAAAGAAACCAAATAATTAGTATTTCTGATAGACCGCAGGATTCTGGGTTCATAAAATACCCCATTGATGAAAACCGTATCAAAATCCATTGCTTGGTTTAGCAGGAGTTAACGGACACACAGACAGACAGAGTTGGCAAGCAATATTTTGTTCTACTATGTATATGGATGGAGTTTTTCGGCCCGATAAGGATGAAATTGGGTTTGAGCGGTGGACGTACAGGTTATGAGGAGGAATCGTTTAAATTATCTTCAGGATTGTCAATGAAAAAAAATCCAATACGTCCCTATAATGGGACAAAATCATGGGACCATGAGAAACCGAGTAGGTTTTATTTGGCCCGGCCCTTAATTGATACCCGCCCTTGAAATTACATTTTAGGCATATGTAGGCATTATAAGCGTATCGCGTATTAAGGGTTAAACTTGAAATCGAAACTTAAAATAACTTTAATTCTATGAAGTAGGTAAATACTTCATAAAATACCTCTTGTTTATAAAATTATGGTCTAGAGGTACTTGCCAAAATACTATCACACTAATTCACACAAAAATTATTCATAATCTAAAATTAAATCTAATATTCCTGGAAGATTCCGCTTCTAAGCGATAAGGCCACCCATTGTAGGTACTTGTCTCGTGTAATGTTTTTTTGTACTGTTGTGTGTGTACTTTTTCTGGTGTACAATAAAGTGTTTTTGTATTGTATTGTAATGTAATATTATAAATAAGCCGCCTCCGTTTCCGTGGATGTCCGTGACGAAATTTAAGAAATAAAAGTGGTCCGAAACGCAAAGTTTGTATGGATGTTTGTCACCTTTACAAGTCATAAGGACTGAACCGATCAGGCTGAAATTTTTCATAGACATTATGGTAGCTCTAAACCTGGAATCAAACATAGGCTAGTTTTATCCCATACAACAGTTTTCATAGGATAGAAATAACCTTTAAACGTTTCTATGGAAACCTCGCGTGCGAAGCCGCGGACAGAAAGTAGTATAATAAATTTCATTTCATTTATTTCACCGTAGGTATTATGTATACACTTGATGTCATTATTTCTAGTACACAAATAAGTTACAAAAGGAAACACCATTAGGGATTTTACACGAGAGCGCCAAGCAACAACGGCAGAACCACCAGAGATGTTGCCACTCCGAGCTCCGCGCGCCAAGTATAGCTCGGAGTGGCAACATCTCTGGTGGGACTCTGCCGTTGTTGCTTGGCGCTCTCAGTGTTAAGGTCGAGTATTGTGGTGTCCTGATGATGTCTCGTGGAGAGACGAATCTAGTTGACGTCTTGCTTTGATAGGTATTTTTTCATTTTGTAGTTGGCGTCGTTTTCTTCTACAACGCGGACTACATTTGTTAACACTTGGCTGGCTAAAAGGGCCTAGGGTTTAATAAACTTACAACTAAAATATGTCAGAAAATTAATAAAACTAAGTTAATAGGTACATGTCAATATATGTCATAAAAGCTGCTGTTTAGAGGCATTGTCATAATAAACTAAACTAAAAGAAAGCTACTCGTATAAAATAAAATAAAATAAAAATTGATAATCAAAAACCATAATATAAGGATGAAAATATTTAGTAACAATTCCGCGAAAAAAACCTTCTCCGATAAGTTCTAACAAAATGAAGTCCGCGTTGTAGAAGAAAAACGACACCAACTACAAAATGAAAAAATACCTATCAAAGCAAGACGTCAACTAGTTTCGTCTCTCCACGAGCTGGAGCCTAGCAACAACGGCAGAGTCCCACCAGAGATGTTGCCACTCCGAGCTTGACTTGGCGCGCGGAGCTCGGGGTGGCAACATCTCTGGAGGTTTTTTTTCGCGGAATTGTTACTAAATATTTTCATCCTTATATTTTGCACTGGATTTCCGCAAAGTAACGCCTGAATCTATTATTTATTTTTTAAATCAAAAACCATGTCATTGTCATAGAAATAAAAGTGAGATATCATGCTGCAAGGGGCATTGTCAATCAATTTATGAACAAGAGTTAGGCTAGATACAATTTATTAATGTCAGCTAGACTACAACCTTTTGTAGCCTAGTCACACACACTGAACAAAGTGCACAGTATCCGACAGTATAGGGTGTAACAAGTTTACTTCTGAAAACCAAAACCAGTAAAAATCTTGGTAGGTGCTGGTACCTTCGATGTCTTATCATCTGCATACAGTACCCCAACACGCCATCGCAAATAATTAAATATTTTTTTGTTGTTGTCACAACGATAAACTAAGAAATAAAATAAGTTCCCAAAAAAAATCCGTTTTTTTGGGAACATATTTCATTTCTTAGAGATACCCAAAGTGCGGGTAAGCACTATAATAAAAAACGATAAACTAAGTTGCAATAATTGATTTAGAATAGAAAAGATTTGTGACTCGTTCTAGTAGGAACATTGATTGGAAAGAGACAGGTGGGGGAAAATGCATCATTGTACCGACAAGAGCTAGACTCTTTTATTTATAATAAATAAACATGTAGGAACAAACATAAATAAAAAAAGGCACAGAAATAAACAACTTGCTAGAGTCACGAAATGGTTCTTGTTAAATAATGTTAGTCGCGTTTTCAACCAACGCTGGTCTTCCGACAGGACCGTTTGTGACGTCACGGAAGATAAAACAACTAAATACAACACAAAATGGAAAAGAAAGACTGAATTGACTATTTATTCAAATCCTAAATGCAGCCGGCTGTTTAGATTTTGGCAGGTTTAAAAAATAATCTTTGCTTTACAACCACGCAGATTAACTACGTTTCACCCCTAGAAACTCACAATATTAATTAATCTAGTAACTTAGTTATAAAAAAGGCAAAAAAACGCTAGAATTTTCACACAGCGTATTCTAGCCCCAAAGTAAGCAAGCTTGTATAAAAAATAAGTCTAGCTCCCATAAAACGCATCTCAGATGATCGTCTCAAGAGATGATTTTTAACTGATTTTCATTGTGAACTGTCAAAAACCATAACTTGAGACATGCATCTGAGTTGCGTTTGAGTAAACAGAGGTTACTTTAAGTTCACCCTATACCCAGGTATCTGAACTAACTTCACACCTGCAGGATCTAGTCCCCGAATTTTATTCAGCATTTTATGTTCCAGCTGCAAACTCAAAGTATTCTCCAAGTTGATCCCGTAACATTTCTGACTCTCCACAATTTCCACTTTGACCGCGCTAAAGTAGAGTAGTCGGTACGGCCACCAGAGAAAATCGCAGAGAATTTACAGCGAAAACTACGCGTTTTCGTCTTAGTTATTTTGTTTTAAGACGACTTTTTAAACATACAAAATATATTTACAAAAAATCCAAAAACATTTAATAGCAAAAAAATTATCAAGGCATACATTAAAAAAGGAGCTAACTATAAAAGGTGGTATGTCTAATAGATTGGCTACGGCCACACACCAGGCTATAATTAAAAATATTTTAGAATTGAGAAACGGCAACACCTCTCGTCAAACGAACTAAATGTAACTTTAGTCTTTGAACAGTATTGGATAAACTTCAATGTTAGATAGATAGATAGTTTATTAATGAACAATGTTTACAATTGTATTTGAATAATATGAGTAGGTATATTAAAGTAGACTTACGACTATAACATTAATGTGAATATAAAGAAAATGAAATACATTCTCTCATAAAATCTAAAGAATACTATCAAACAACTATACTGTTTCCCCTGTAGGTGCTAACGGCGGCGCTAGAGTCCGTGGGAAGTCCTAAAGATTTTAGAATCGGCGGTTATTTGAATTCGTAGCTTAATAGGTGACAACATCTCGTACTGAAAGTCTGGAAGGACTAGAAGGTCGCGGGTTCAAGTCCCGCCGAAATCGAAAAATTTTGGGATATAATTTAATTTCTTAAACATTTACAAAAGGTTGCCCTGGCGACTTAACGAACGTGTGCGTGATGATGAGTAGAAACCTGCTGAGTCACGCAAAGTCAGTGCCAATTACCAATAACAGGGTTACCAATAACCCTGTATTTTAATGCCATGTTTTAATACAGGGTTATTGGTAAAAAAAAAACCTTCGACGATATGGCTATTGTTTTACCTTGTACTTAGTATATTCTAAGTATTTTGCTGTGGTGTGTTTTTTACACTGGCAATAATCCCTATCTCTATCTATTTTGATGTGCTAGCTGTAACTACCTTAAATTAGGGGGCTCACAACTGGTTCTTCCCAACATGTGACCTTTTCTGTGATTTTAAGTGTATCCTTTTCTCTGTTGGTGTGGTCAATAAATAAATACATACAGCCCCAACAGAATTCCTAACCAAACATATTTAGCCCAAAAATAAAATTCAATGGAAGCGTTCATGACCGTTAAAATCTCGACTGAATAAACGCAATCACTTAAAAATTTGACCTAAAAACGAAAAACCTGTGCATTCGCATAACACAGGAATTACCATATGTTTTAACGCAGTTTTCCAACATTTTGTGGAAAATTAAAACAATAGTGCGATGTATGAATTTTAAACTACGTATTATGATTTAAGTTGCTGTGATAACGAGATATATAAATCCAGTTTTCAGAAGTCAAGTTATTTTATGGTAAGATAAAGATACTTTATTTAAAATGGTAAGGTAATTGGTAAAATCTAATAAAACACACTCGTCATGGTTAATTACTTGACCATGACGAGTGTGTTTTATTAGGTTCTGGGCCCATAACCTAATAAAACACACTCGTCATGGTTAATAAAGATCTACTTTGGTGTCAAGTAATTAACCATGACGAGTGTGTTTTATTAAAATCTAAATTTAGGAAAATAATGCTTATAGAAATAGTTAATCGCTGTAATGAAGAAGACCCACCAGATAAAGAAAATCTTAGCATTAGAACTACGGATAAATAAAAATGCATGTTTGTGATATAAAGTTTCTATGTCGATTATTAGCCTTGATAAAGGAATTATAATACGACTTGTATAGGCTACTGATGATGTTGTGGATAATAATAGTGGGTTCAATACCCGTCGAGATCGTAAATTTTTAGTATAATATTTAATTTCGTAGAATTATAGTCAAGTCTCGCCATAGTTATAAAATTACTCTCACTCCGAAAATGTTTATAGGGCTATTTGTTTTTGTAGGAATAAACAAGAAACAATATATTTTCCTCGTCTACCAATAAAGAATTCAACCTTGAAAAATGGAAAATTCCTTACCCCAAATCTCCAACGCAACATAACCATGTTTCTTTCCCCTCCCGACACCGCATTGACACGAGAGTTTCATAAAAAATATTTTTGTTTCAGGTATGTTTTAGCCCTTACGAAGCTATAAACCGGAATAACCAAGTAAGTTTCACCTTTCACCCAAAAAGCCACCCTATATCTAAGAATGGAGTGGCGAAAACCGTTTGAGGTAACTCTTAAAATTTAATTACGAAAAATATTGTTACGAAAGTATTTTCGCATAATTTGAGGCGAAATACCTCGTTATGGGGTGTTGGTTATTTTATTTCTGTTTGTGAATACAACTCAGCATAATTTTAGGAGAGCATTACTTTGTAATATTTATAAGACCATGCTTGGAAGGCCGTTTCATAAGGACTATCATAATTTTAATACTGTATTATGACTTGAAAATGTCCAGTATTTTCAAGATAATTTAATTACGGTAAGTTGTAGCTACAAACAAAGCCAAACTTTACCAATAAACTCCTGATATTTCCCTGCTTACTATTTACCACTGAAACATACGACGAACGAGAGAAATCACAAAATAGAAATTCAACTGCATCTTCCCACTTTTTATTTTCTCGTAGCGTTTTTCCTTTTTCCACATTCATCACAAGTTTCAGACCAAACTACACTCTCAATCCATTCTATATACTTCGAAACTTTAGTATAAACACCTGGAGCGTACTTCCTCCCACAGTCTCTTCCAAATGACGTCACCCCCACTACTTTGTGAAGAGGAAAACTTTTGATACAGTCGACCCTTTCCACCATCACTTGCAGTGGTCCACCTGAGTCTCCCTGACAAGTATCACGGCCACCTTCTTCATAATCACCAGCACAGAGCATGTCGTCTGTTATACCATGCTCCAGAACCTTCCTCTTTATCATATACTTGACAGACTTGTTGCAAACAGCACCGTCGATCACATCAACATCAACTTTCATCAGCGTTTGGCTTCCTCTAATGGATCCTGGGACGGTCACTCCAAAACCAGTTGCTGTAAGTGTGTTCACGTCAAATTCCTCGTCCAGATTCAAGCAGGCTATACGTATGTCTCTAGTGAGCATGAATTCAGGATCAGCTCTGAACAGTGCTATGTCATGGTACTTCGAAGGCGGTTTGTAGTCTGGATGTAGAATTATGTCGGAAACGTTTCTTTCTTGAGCTAATTCGTCCACTTCATCGAACTCGAATGTAGCCGTTCCAACCCTCATGATGGTTGCTGGTCCGTTTTGTTTGCTGGATTTGCAGTGTGCTGCCGTCAGCACCCATCTGCTGGTGATGAGAGTTCCGCCACACTGCCACTCCGGAGCCTTATCATCATTGGAGTAACCGATGAGAACCATGTGAGGGTAGAGTAAGAAGTCCACAGGAACTCTCATCCGTAGCTTTGGGAACAGAATGTTGTGGCATTCCAGCATATATTGACCATATTTCTTACACTCTTCGAAGGCCTTTTCTCCGATAGAAATAACTGTTATAAATGACGAAATCAGTATGATTGTTTTCATGGTTGCGAGTTATCGGTGGAGTGATTTGACATGGAAGGTTTATGGGTTTTTGTACTTGTACCGGTTAACTCGTGTGGAGAAAGGGTACTTAATTACATTTGTGGACAAGAGTTTCAAAGCATAAACGACTTAATATACTGTTGGGTTAGGTTAGTTTTTGTAATTTATTGATATTGGCCAGGGTTGCTTTAGGCCAGGTCAATGTTGAGGTTACACATTCATTTCCGTAAACTATGATCGTTAAGGTTAGGGATGCAAATGACACAATCAATGTCAGGAAAAGTTTGACTCTTTAGTCTAATAAACTAATAACTCTAAGATAATAGGGTACTAAACCCATTTTTAAAAGCGTTTCAATAAGGATCTTCAGTGCTAATGAATCACTAACAAAATACAAAAAAAATTATTTAATCGATAACTGTAAAATGCATATAAAATTTACATGTTCAAGTTGCGCGCGTTACTTGACGAAAACGCTGGACGCAGTGGACGCCATATTGCTCTGTGGTCATGACGTCAGTTGGATGTGAGACCTGATTTAATGAGCTGATGTTGATGATGACAGTTGATACTTTTTAGTTTGCCTACCGACCGTATGACTTATAATTTCGCCTACTATTTCATGGTTTTTAAAAACGCCTTCGGCCGCGTATGATACCAGAGTTTGGTAACCAGTATCATACGAAGAAAAAATGATCGTCATAGGATACCGGTGTCCAATGAAGACGATTTTTTACTTTTCTGATACCGAGTATCAACTCAGGAAAATATTTAAAAACATCTATAAAAACTGAAAACGTTGAATTGAATTTTAAAATTTATTTTGTTGTTAAGGAAATATTCCCATTAGAGCACTGATTTTAAGAGCAACGAATTAGGAGCCCCGATTTGATTCACATTTGGAGCACCTGCAAAGAAGAAGTTTCTAGTGATGTAGTTTACGAACATTTTCCGACGCTTTATGTCTAAGCTATTGTTTCTCCCATATAAGTAGAGTAAAAAACCATAATGTAAAGATTCGCTTCGCTACGTCGCCTTTGCTAGGGCCTAAGCCGATACCCAAGCCGATACTACACATACATACATAACTTATAGTAGGTACCTACTTAAGATTAAAGACTCATAAACGTGGTATAATTAGTGCCGTATGTAATTGAACAGACACGTGTTTTTAATCAATGATTGAAAACATCGTAATAAGCAATGACCTACCATCTGACCTGCTTCCGGCATCATCATTTTGACCTGATTTTTGGCAGTAAATGGATTTAACCATGAACATTGTTAGTAACAATGATTGTTGTTAATTTTTTATGCTTTTTGGCACTAAAACTCTACTAGAAAAAATTAAGAGCTAGGATAATAAACACAATAAAAATAAAATAAATAAATAATGCTGGACAATTCACACAGCATTATCTACCCCCAAATTAAGCAGAGCTTGTGTTATGGGTACTAGATAACTGTTATACATAATACAATACAATACATAGATAGATATTTTTTATTATACATAGAAAACGACCAGAACACTCTTAACAAATGCCTCCAGATCGTACACACATTTGTCCCGAGGCGGGAATCGAACCCGCAACCTTCTGCGTCGCAGGCGGACCTTCGCCCACCGCGCCACAGAGGTCGTCAAGCTAATTATTAGCTATCAACCTAATTGGTTGTTTTACTACCTATTTAAACATTACATTATGATCAGTTTATACACTAGCACCTACCACTTGGAAATAGGCCCTAATAAGCGCCATTTTACGAAGTTACTAAATTGCGGTACTTTTTCTACATCGAACCTGCAACCTTCAGCGTCTCCGGCCCTTGCTCACTGCGCCATAGAAGTCTGCAAAATACTTGACACTGTTCGCTGATCTATCAGAGGACATTTAGAAAACATGGAATCCCATCTGTGAGGTAAACTTCGCAAGATCCTTTAAGTTTAAGAAATAGTCCTATATAAAACTTAAACCAATTCTGTTTGTTAGCCGTCAGCTATTCCACCTGGATCTTGGAAGTGTCCATAAATATTTTATTTTTGAGGACATTTTACCTCCTCAAGATTTTGACATAAAAGTCATTTATTGTCATCATATTCAGCCTATATTAGTCAACTGCTGGACATGCCTCCCCTAATGAGCGCCATAGCGCCCTGTCTTCAGCTTGACGCATCCAGCATCTGCCAGCAGTCTTTCGCAGCTCGTCATCCCACCTGACCGGAGGGCATCCTTAAACTAAGTTTTCCCGAGTCGTGGTCTCCATTCAAGAAAACATTTACCCCAACGGTTATCGGTTCTTCGCGAGATATGTCCGGCCCACTGCCACTTCAGCTTGCTAATCCTTTGAGCTATGTCGATGACTTTGGTTCTCTGTTGAATGTACTCGTTACGAATCATAATCCTTCAGAGAAACTCCGAGCATAGCTCTTTCCATAATTCGCAATGGACCAACCCGAGTCTCAGTGCGGATAAAAGAGTACACACACACACACACACACACACACACACACACATAGTTCGCTGAGCGATCTTGAACTGGTGGACCAGGTCTACCGTGAGTATAAAATGTTTATTACTTCTCATCTTCAAAATACTACATAATACAATTTATTTAGTACTCTGTGCACAAAGTAAATAGCTTTTATTTTACTTTGAACGGAACTGGCTGAAACTTTTCTTGTAGAATATCCTAGAAGATGCTACATTAGAGTCACACTACTCAACACCACGAAGAGCGCAGTTCAAATAAAGAATCCTCCGGCATGCACAACGCGGAGAGCAAACTGTAATCAGCGGGTCTACTTACGTGCTCCACTCTGCTCTACTCTGGTCTACGAATGTAGACCGCCACTTCACAGGGTTAAATTGATATGAATGTTAGATTTACTGTATTTTATGACGGTTATTATGCCGCATCCCGTCAGTTTTCAAATACGTATCAGGACTCATTTGTCCACTGTTGAACATCCCTCCCATAAACAAGTAGGGTTTTGCCATAATCACCAAGCTTGGCAGGCGATTGGGCGATCATCATGAACCGTAGTAGTCCACTGCTGGACATAGGTTCTAATAGTGCAAATGAACCACTAAAACTTTTTTATTGTATCTAGTGGCTTGAATGTGTATTTTTAACATTACATTTTCAGTTGCGCGCGTAACTTGACGAAAACGCTGGTCGCAGTAGACACAATATTGCTCTGTGTGTGACGTTCATGAAGTCAGTTGGATGCGAGACGTGAAAAAATGCGCTGATGTTGCTGATGACATTTGATACTTTAGTTAACTGTTAGCTTACAAAGCCGTATGACATAACAACATGGCGTCTACTATTTCATGGTGTTTAAAAACATATTCAAAAAAACTGAAAACTGAATGGGATTTGTTATTATATAAACGAACATTTTCCGATGATGATGATATATTTCTGTTTTTTTTCTCATATAGAGTAAAATACTCTATCAGTTTACTAATAATAAAACCGGCTTAGTGCGACTCGGACTTGCGCACGAAGGGTTCCGTACCATTATCTATAAAAACGGCAAAAAATCACGTTTTTTGTGTGGGAGCCCCTTTAAATATTTATTTTATTCTTTTTTTAGTATTTGTTGTTATAGCGGCAACA
Source organism: Eupithecia exiguata (assembly GCA_947086465.1). Classification (NCBI taxonomy): domain Eukaryota; kingdom Metazoa; phylum Arthropoda; class Insecta; order Lepidoptera; family Geometridae; genus Eupithecia; species Eupithecia exiguata. The sequence continues at coordinate 2,289,435 of OX352251.1, forward strand.
GAAATACATCATCTGTGAAAATTTCAACTGTCTAACTCACGGTTCATGAATCACGGTTCATGAGATATAGCCTGGTGACAGACGGACAAACGGACAGCGAAGTCTTAGTAATAGGGTCCCGTTTTTACCCTTTGGATACGGAATCCTAAAAACTGATAATTCCAGCAGAACCTATGATATAACTGATCCCAATGCTCCTTCTTCGTAATAGCATTAAGAGTTCTCTGCACACTATAGTCACTCCATACGGCAGTCTGTATCAGGCCACATGTGTCCCGATTGCCGTCCGCAATCCACAGCCACAATGGGAACGTGAGTGTGGATGCGGCATTAGTTTTTATTGGTTCACTCAAAGGATTCCATTTTTATGTAGCATTGTCAAAGAAAGTGCTCGGCTCAGATATAAGAACCTTGTGTACCATGAAGAATTTAATGTCAACCTTATAATTTGCTAGTTTATTGTCTTTATTTTTGAACGGAATTTGCTGCCGTACACCTGATCTATTTTAGAAAAATATTCTGAAATATTTCCCACGGAACGCCCTTCATCATCATCATCATCAGTCTATATCAGTCCACTGCTGGACATAGGCCTCCCCTAATGAGCGCCATCGCGCCCTGTCTTCAGCTAAGTGATGATAAAAATCAATTTAGAATTTTTATTCTAAATTGTTGTTTTATCATATATGTATAGTGTTTTATATTATCTTTATTTTATAAACAGGTCAAAGTCTCAATAAAACTTAGACACAAAACTTAATTGACGATGAAAAAAATGCTCATCGTAAATATTATAATAGTTTTAAGCCCATACCCTCTCCACGCATTTCTTAATCCACGTTCGCTCTGTAGTCTCTGTAGTCCTTAGATGTTTGCCCTATTGTGAAGCCGACGGCAAATACTAGGTCTCGGATTGGAGAGAAAAACCCGCCTCAGTGCAGTGCCTTAAGGCTGTTGTATGGGTCAAACTAGCGCCACCACCTATTTTATTTTATTATTACGTTGAACAAAGGCAATTTCAAAAATCCATCGCACAGTTTGTGATACCTATTACAAGCTTTTTTAATGCCTCTGTAATAGTTTTACTCTATTTAGTTTAGCCAGAAAATCGAAAAAAGATATTGGTGGCCACCAAGGGCAACTTCGATATTCTGCCTAAACCTAATAGAATAAAACTATTACAGAGGCATTAAGAAAAAGCTTTAATGGGTATCACAAACTGTACGATGGATTTTTAAAATTTTCTTTGTTCAACGTAATAATAAGATTAAATAGGTGGCGGCGCTAGTTTGACCCATACCACAGCCTTAAATGAAAAGAACGAACACCCCTTAATGTCTTTGTGTGCAGTAATAGGGAAATACTCGACCCATGCAACGTATTCTGGTGTTTGCTTAAAGGTTTTGAGCTTTTTTATGGTTCAAAACCTCTAACCTTTAGGTTTAAAGGTTTACGCTTTTATGTACTATAAGGTCTTAGGTTTATAAATGTATTTGTGTGCTGTGTCCAGCAAAATGATGCGGGTGAATTAATCCATCAGGGTTTCTACTAAAAGAGGAGAGATGGAAAGCGGTGCAGCCCATGGACGCCTGCGACAACAGGGATTTAACACGCTTTGAATCTCTGGAAAGTCCATTTGTTCAGCGTTTGCGCAAATCACGCGAAACCTGAAAATATAAGTTTTAAATGCATTTTTATGGCACTTATCAATTAAACAAAATTTTTGATATTTTTTTTTGCACTATAAAATCTAATTGAATCACTTTTCTAAAATAGGTGTATAAATACCCTTTATATAGAATATGAAAAAAAGAATTATATTCTTACTAGCAGCGCCTTGCGGTTTCACCCGCGTAGTTCCCGTTCTCGTGGGAATTCCGGGATAAAAAGTAGCCTATGTCCTATTCCAGACTATAATCTATCTCTGTGCCAAATTTCATCCAGATCCGTTCAGCCGTTCTGGCGTGATAAAGGAACAAACATCCATCCATCTATCCATCCATCTAAACTTTCACGTTTATAATATTAGTGAGATTAGTAAGATTAGTGAGATAGTGAGATTTTCAGAATATGTCCAACAGATCCCGTTAAAACCTTTTTAGAATTAGTTTTTGACCAGAGCAACGACCCCAAAATAGTATCTCTGCAGATTACAACAGTGGTCTAATATCTGTTTGAAAGTGTTAGACACTTAAAAGGGTATTTCATCATCATCATCAGCGACTACTATATAAACCGTTTAGTAGGTTTAACGTGAGGAGATAACAAACATCAAAACTTTCTCATTTTATAATATAGTGTGATTGTAGTTTAATCAATCAACAAGCAAAAACTAAAAAAACAAAAAACCGACTGCGTTATTCTTTCGGTACTTAAATTGCCTATTCGACCATACATACACCCCCAAAATGATTACAATTATCCTCTGACATGCGAAGAAAACACGAAAAAACTTTTAACTTATGTTCGAAGTAAAAGCTACTAAATTAAAGGAATGTGAAATGGCAGAAGTTCGCGTGAAAAGTCACACTGCACAGGCTAAATACTTCCAGTCACGAATAGTGTATGGAATAGTTTCTTGGGCTCATATCGTGGGTTCACTTTGCCGTATAACTGGTATAACATGCCTGGTCTTTTGTTTATACAATACAATAAAGAACCCTTAAATGTACACCACAAATGTAGACAAAAAACATAGACAATAACATGAAAAAGTATAATTTGAAATTTTCACAATACCTAGTAATTCTTAGTAATTTTCACAATATTATTTTTGACGACTGAATGTTTCGACGAATATTTCTGATATTGCGCGTTCAGCTTAAGACACCGAAGCTTAAGACTCAAAATGCCGATAGGTGCATCAGTCTTAAGCTTCGGTCTCTTAAGCTGAACGCGCAACTATTGGCGCTATTGTGAAAATTTCAAATTCTACTTTTTCATGTTAATGTGTATGTTTTTTTGTCTACATTTGTGGTGTACATTTAAGAGTTCTTTATTGTATTGTATAAACAAAAGACCAGGCATGTTATACCAGTTATACGGCAAAGTGAACCCAGGCGCGGCAGACACGGCAGGGAAATCCGCGTCTGCCGCGCGGCCAGGTGAGCGCTCAGATTTATAGTAGGTACGATAGCAGTTGCTAGAATGCATGTGTAGGAATCGCGGCTAGCTCTTCCCGGGATGCTTGATATAAAAGTAGAGTATGGAAACAATAGCTATATTGTGTAAAACTACGACTATTTATGATGTTAATGCGGTGTGAATGGTTGCTGCTGATGCACTGACCTCCGTAGGCGCTCGGTCCGCGCTCGCGGCACGAGTAACCTACTTAGGTCAAACTGCCGATGATGCTTACATACCTACGTGATCGATGTATCGAACAGCATGTTAACTATTTATACCAAAAAAAAATGACATTAAAGCGATCAATTTGTATGGTTTCGCCAACCCTAAAGAAACATCATTTATTTCCTCTCACGTCGTAACTGAAAATATATCAAGTTACGGAGCGCGCCAACCTCATATTACCTACCTATATATTTATCATAAAAATTTGTTTACTGAACGAAATTTCCCGGCAAAAAATTCTCGCCGGCAAATCAGACAGGTATTTCCCAACAATTTCTAACTGTCGTACGGCAAATAATTTAATTTTTCATTGAGTTCACGTGGGCGTACTCAGGCAGGAACTGGTGGGTGCTTTAGAATATTAGAATAGAATAGTTGTTGTAGTATCACTAGTATCAATGCAATACTACCAGTTGTTATGGACTGGTGTGGGAATATTAATAAACCTAGGTACCTACTTACATTAATATGTATGATGACGTCGAATAGCCTTATTTTAAAATTTAAATAGCCATATTTTTCACAAATCCTTTATTTTGAGTAGACCACTTATACACAAAATGATATTTAAATCTAACTCCTTGTTAGCCCCCAAATTCAGCCCCTTCATACGTCCACCGAATTCAATAACTCGCGTGAATTACAACCAAACCTAATAAGTTTTCTGGTTCTATTGCCCCTCGATTTTTTCCCTGAGTACGTCCACGGCCGCCATGTTTTTCGCGAATCCAATAACTCGCATGGATAACTCGTAAGAATGAGTTGACTGAGAGGCTGAAAACTTTGGAATATTCAGTGTGGGTCAAAGGCTTCAGAGGGTGGAGATTCCATTTTTAAATTGCTGGTTTCCTTGGTTACCTACGAGTTCCTTGACCCCTGTCATCCCACTTCCGAAATTCGGAAGTGGGTTGGTAATTTTACCAAACACGATGTCTTTTCATCATGTCTTGATTAATAGTGGTTTTACACTGCAAGCGCACCTTCTTTCTTACTGGGTCTGAAGCCTCGCTCAGTTTGCATATAGTAGAAAGAGATCTCCTCTATTTCGACGCAGAAAGACGGCTGTTTAACATTTAGAGCTTTGACGGAGAGGTACATGGTGAAATGAACTTTTTTGCGTTGAAGTTTGAATCTAAAATGTATTTTTAAACGGTCCAGAAAGATAGGCCAGAAACCTAATATATTTTGGCTATTAGCTTAGATATCTACGGCTAGTGCTACACAGAACATACAATAAATTAATCACGACACTTGCACCTTCCCATCTTCCTAGGACTTCCGTAAGGGCTGGTGGCGGCGGCAGGTTTGGCCGAAGATCTCACAAGGCGTAAATATGCAGGTCTCGACGTCGGAGTCGAGACCCTAAAGGTCCGTAGGGGCTCTCCGGGCTTAAAAAAAAACTGAGCGTCTGGTCTAAGCGACGCGAGACCCGAGATCTGGTGAGTATCTGGCGCAGCGCATCAGCATTGCAGCGGGGCAATGCAGCTAGCGTCTTGGGCACGCGCGCGACTGATATTGATATGGATGAGTTGAGCTAGGTACCTGTAGATTGTCTGCAAGTGTCTGCAGTTAGCTCAATTGTTTTAATTGTAAATACTTGTTTTGTTTTAATTCTATTATTTGATTTTTATAATAGAGATTATATATCAACATAATTTATTTATTTGTTAGACGTGCAGCATGTGGCTGATGTGTCTTTAACAGACAGTGTTTAATTTAGTCATTGCGGTATTTTTTTTGTTGTTTTTTTCTCCATATAAAGGCGTGCTAAACCCGGGGCCGAAACTAGTTAAAAAATAAAGTACACCGAGCCGTCAGCATCTGAACGCGATACACTCAAAAAAGAATCAACGGTTTTGCATATGGTTTGGCGAGGTACATAATAAACTTTTTCTTTTCTTTCTAATGCATTCACTGCGGTGCGATCCGCAGCAGTAGGTTTGCTAGAACAACATGTGCGTCGAAGGCAATGAAAGTGTTAAACAAAGAATTAACATCGTAAGGTCCTGGGGATCTACTCGGAAAATGAAAATCGAAATTTTTGATTAGTGTTCGACTTGAAATAACTCATAAGTCACTTGCATAAGATAACGTTTACATAAAATCGAACCAGAAACATCGATTTTGTGGCACGAGGTGCCATTTTTTTTCGGGAGACAATAACCTAGGCAGATTTCATCATAAACAAGACTAACAAGATCAAGTCTATATAACAGAAACAAAACTGGTGCGCGTCCCTAGTCTTGAAACTAGGTCAAGTGAAGACTTACATGCTAACCATACGTCCCAGTTGGGAACGCACTGTTTTGACAACTGTACGCTTGAAGCCTACGTGTGTGTGTGTGTGACTGTATTTGAAAACGGATTTTCACTTGTGTTGGTAATTGTACTTTGTTTTAGTTTAAGCTTAAATTTGTAGAAACTAATATTCACATTTTCACAGATGATGTATTTCTGTTGCCGCTATAACAACAAATACTAAAAAACAATAAAATAAATATTTAAGGGGGCTCCCATACAACAAACGGTGATTTTTTGCTGTTTTTATAGATAATGGCACGGAACCCTTTGTGCGCGAGTCCGACTCGCACTTGGCCGGTTTTATTAAGTTTAGTATCAAATAAATATAAATAAATCTACTTAACTGTCTGGCTATTTGTACATTTCAATTTCGATAACTTCCAAGCACGTGTATCGAACACAGCCCAAATTAATTAACCAACGGATAAAATTAATTACTCACTTATTAAACAATACCTTTTGACAATTTCATTGATTCAAATTCAATTCAAAATTCAATTGTAGTGAAACCAATTGGAGTCCACGGGGTCTATTGTCTCTGATTTCGTATTAAATGTAACGCTATTGTCTGTTTTGTGGCAACACTGGTCGGTTCTCGGGTTAACAACCTAATTTCGCCCCAACGAGGAAAGAAATGATCACTGATTATCTAAGAAATGAAATAAGTTCCCAAAAATTTTCGGTTTCGGCGGGACTCGAACCCGCGCCCCACACTTGTTAGAGATAACCAAAGTGCGGGTAAGCACTATATTAAAAAACCTTTTGTTTGATCACTGATTATGTTCTAAACGGTTTTTTCAAAACTTTTTAAACTACCGATCCTTCATCCATCCATCGGGTTCAATTCCCTAAACGGGACAAATTTTTGTATCATCTGCAGTGTCCAAAAGTTAATTGTGCTTCAGTTATCTCTCCTAACCGAATGCCCATAAAATGTTGAACGTACACCGATGCCTAAAATTCTTGTTAAAAATGATACCATTCAAATTGAAAAATAAAACTCGAAGTCAAACCTATGTAATTTAAGCCGGTACATTCTGTATGTCGTTACGTATAACGTGGTGGAAACGTGAATAATGCACGGGTGATTGGGGAAATCACAAACGGTGACATAGTTGTACGGTCTGGTCGGAGATGCAGCGGGAGCGGATTGACGCATTCACTGCCCAGTCTTGGTGGTGCGACCCGCTTGGGCGCGCTACATGGAACTCCGGAAACAGACTATTGAAACGCCACGCGACCTGACAAACACGATGCGTCTATGGTTGAATCAAATCGTATTCATTTTCTACGGCCAGAATCAGATTAACAACCGACGCGACGAAACGACGGGGACGGATGTTAAGAATGTAATTCTGGTCCGCTCAACACGCATCGCGTTTTGTCAAGGTGCGTGGCGTTTAAATAATGTTAGCTTGCTTAGCCTTAGTCGCGCGTCAAGCAACGGTGCGCCGCCGCGCCGCCGCCGGCGCAGCTGCACAGCGATGTTCTACATCACTTCCTGTCCCATAATTCTAGCAATCTATGTTTTTGAATATTTCTAGCGCGGCATTAGGTGCCTAGTGTTGTTATTTTTGCAATCTGAGAAACTCTATAGCGAAAATAAATAAGATTTGTATGGAATCAAAACACGGTTTTTCAAAGAACCAATCACGAACGCAAACGTTTGTGGTTTTTGGCGTTATTGATCACTAAACAGAATTGAAAAATATTTTAATTATAAAAGTCAAAAAACACATATTATAACTTCGCCAATTTTCTTGAATATGAAACGCCGCCGCATCATCACCTATCCATACAAAAGTAAATAAAAATCGCGTTCGCTTCAGCTTTGAAACCCGCTGACAGTGGCTCCACACCTGAAATAACCAAACCCATGATTAACTACGTGTGAATTAATGCAGATGGTAAATTGTGGTACACTGTCCCCTCCGTTTTAATAATAAACGCGGTTTACCTTTATAAATGTTCTTTATAAGATATTTTTGTTGGCAGGACATTGTGTGTGATGGCGGGACGAGCATTCGACAGTTTGATTTTGAATTCCATGTTTGACGATGTAACGATGCGTAATGTAACATGTTATGCAGCTCTCGTTCGTGCAGTCAGTACGGGGAAAGAAGGCGCGATCAACGAACAACGAGACGAATTTTAGACGTTCCATGCACGCTGCGAATGGAACTTTACACTCCGTAATACCGGTATTACTTGGCTTTACTGATATTCTTTTACTAGTTTTTGTAATCCCTTTGTTTTTCCACAACCTCGTTATATTTTGTTTGACGGGAATAGGCTCCGAAACTATTGGACCGATTTGAAAAATTCTTTCACCATAGGAATCCTCCATTATACCTGACTACCAGCGCCTCGCGGCTTCACCCGCGTAGTTCCCGTTCCCGTTGGAATTTCGGGATAAAAAGTAGCCTATGTCCTATTCCAGACTATAATCTATCTCTGTGCCAAATTTCATCCTGATCCGTTTTGCCGTTCTGGCGTGATAAAGGGACAAACATCCATCCATCCATCCATCTAAACTTTCACGTTTATAATATTAGTGAGATGAACATAGGCTATGGAATATTTTCAAAAGTTAGGGATCCGTATGAAAACTTCGATAATGTAACCCAAGGTGTGAAAAAAATACCATACAATATTTTTATTGTTTATTTTGTCAAAAGCAGACTTAATCGAGTGTTCTAAGCATGGAACGTCTGCCAAGAGTGTGTATTTTTTTTTTGTTATATACCTGTATCTACCCGTGCGAATCGAGGCGGGCCGCTAGTGCGTTAAAAATACTTACGATGTGATTTATATTTATTGAATTCACAATTTATCGTATTTATTTGAATTAATTGAATTGTGAATGTGAGTGGGTAAACTACAAACCGTGTTGAACGTAAAGTAAGAACAACGTTTCCCTTAACGAGAGATATCTTCGGGGTGAGTGCGGTTGTAGTATGCTTTGGAGAGCGCAATGCGCACGAGCATGTCACTGTCCCCACATTTAAGAAATCTGTCGATCACCAATCCACCTGCAAAGCTTGGTGATTATATCATGACATTAAAAGTCAGGGCTTTCCATGTTTACAAATAACTGCGTTACTTTTTACACCTACTATATTTACAAAAGATTCTTTTCTATTAGAATATTGTTGGAAAAAACCTTTAATAAGGCTTCTCACCTTGTGATAAGGTTCAAAATACTACAGCAACAGAATAAAATTTTACCTCACACTTCTTTTTTTTATCAAGTTAGTCTTGTTGATTATATAGTGTTCAGGAAATTTTCTTTGGTTAATTTAAGTGATAATTATACGGTTAGTTTTTGACAGAATAGTAATTCTGTTTTTTAAACTTTTAACTTTTTTCGTCACATAAGTAACTAAACTATAATTACAATTCGTTTATCTTTTTTCAAAAGGCTTACTACAAAATATCAGATTATTTAGAAGATAAAAAAAGCTTGGGACGGGTTTTGCTCCAACTCGAAAAATGACAACTAACAGGCTAAAGGTTTCTTAGTCGCGTCTTTACTTTAGTCGACATACCGAAGCGACAGAAATCGAAAGTACCACTTTATTTCCGTGTCAGTGTTTTATTTTAAGAATTTGACCTTTTCTAAGTGTACATTTTTGTATTTATGGAAATAAAGAATTTTTGATTTTGATTTTTTAAATCAGGACAGTTTTTTAAAGGAATAAAAACGTAATTCTTTGTTTAGTTACTGATTTCAAGTTACAATTATTATTGTTTGGCTTGAATTGTCTATGATTCGAAGACATACCTTTAAATTGTAAAGATCCGTCCAGTGTAAGTAACAAAACATGCTCTATAAAATGCCAAATATTAAGTGACGAAATTCAATAACACCTTATTTTCTATTTGTTAATAATAACTATTTAAAAAGCTGTATAAAGTTTAAAATTTGACTTGTGTTTGAATTTGGTAACATTCTTTTGTACCACCCTGTATAGTAGGCCCTTGCAAGTCAATTAACTAAAAACCCTTCCACAAAAACAACACTTCAAACTATTTCCAAACACGCAACTGCGATTAGACTAACTAGTAGTTTAATTTGACATTTTGTTTGTTAAAACCACGGTTAGAATAAAACCATGTTTATACATGTGTTTTGTTACGGTCAATGGGTTTGAGGGGTTACATAAAAAACTCGAGGGGTTAGATATAAACTTCTAAGGTCATGGTTATAAGATTCTTAGAAGGGAAACCGCAGAAAATATGGGTAATTCGTATTTTTTTTCCATTATACTACCTATATTACCTACTTAGGGTAAAAAACGGGATTAAAATTACACATTTTTTGATATGATCACGTGACCTAAAACGCTCTGCGTGTGGTTGCATCGCTGGTGATGTAGGTGTGGTGTGAGTGGTGTGACGTCATCGAGTCATGTCACCGGAGCTGCGGAGCTATGACAGCGATTATCGTTTTGGCGCGCCATTATTTTATTCAAACTTCAAAAATAGTTTTTATTACTAATACGACTGGCCTTGAAGAAATATTAAATTACATTTTGCATTATTTTTATCAGACAATACGTTAGAATTATTTCCCAGTAGTAGTCAAGTAGCCTATTCTAATGAAAAATAAACAATAGTACGAACAAAACTCGTTTGTAAAGTAAACAATTGGTGTGGTTGTCTTTTGGGGGAATATTCTGCAATATATTGCATCAGTGAATCTATTGTTAGCTCAGCTGTTGTTTTCACTAGCTTATGCCCGCGGCATCTATTAATTCTATCATATTATCTACTAGTTTCTGCCCCCGGCATCGCACGGGTTTCTCTGGCATACGGATTTATGTTACCATTTTTACCTCTCTGCCAAATTACATTAAGATCTGACTAGCCGTTTAAGCATGAATACGCAACAAACAGAATTATTTTCACTTTTATAATATTAGTATCATCATCAACCTATATTAGTCCACTGCTGGACATAGGCCTCCCCTACTGAGCGCCATAGCCCTGCCTTCAGCTTGTCACATCCAGCATCTGACTGCAGTTTTTCTCAGATCGTCATCCCTGGCCGGTGGGCGTCTTACACTACATTTGCCGAGTCGCATATTAGTATGGATAGCGATGAATTATAAAAAGTTAGAAAACAAAAATACCTTATTAATAATTTGATAATAATTACTAGGTAGGTATACAGAGTATTTTAATTAACTGGGACAGTACGGGGGCACCCATAACCAAGGTTGCCTGGGAGAAATCGCTCTCAGCGATAAGGCCGCCTTTTGTACTATATTATGTTTATTTTAGATATAAGATTATTTATTCATGTTTATTTTTATCTCACTAATATTAAAAACGTGAAAGTTTAGATGGATGGATGGATAGATAGATGGATGTTTGTTCCTTTATCACGCCAGAACGGCAAAATGGATCTGGATGAAATTTGGCACAGAGATAGATTATAGTCTGGAATAGGACATAGGCTACTTTTTATCCCGAAATTCCTACGGGAACGGGAACTATGCGGGTGAAACCGCGAGGCGCTGCTAGTTGTACAATAAAGTGATCATTCATTCATTCATAAAAGGATATCAAATTTGAGTAACTTCCGCTGCTCAATTTTTTTTCATTCCATACAATAAAATGACCTGGTGACCTGTAATACAGGTTCTTCGAACCTACTGCAGGCACCAGTCTTCACAAAACAGGTTTTGCCAACACCTACCTATTATAGTACCTATTAATCTTGTAACCATACTAGTGGACAAACCTTATGTGAAGAAAAATAAATAAACATTTTATTATTATTATTATTATCCTCACAAAGGACTGAGACGATTGGCACCAAAAAAAATTTTTACCAACTTGATTCATTTTAAGGCACTACTCACACTTGACCAAAAAAAATTTAATGCCAATATATTTATCTCCAAAAAGGAGCTGATGTTTCAAAAGAAACTGCATCTCAAACTGAAATCAAAAAACTAAAACAAACTGAGAAACTGTATCTCCTCTGGTTATGGGTGCCCGGTGCCCCTGTACTGTCCCAGTTAAAAAAACACACTGTATATATGCATATATATAAAGCTAGTATAAAATTTTACTTGTCTAAGTGCCTATTTTGTAAGCCTAAATAAATAAAGTTTTGACTTCAAGTTATTAACTCACCCAGCTGTAAAAACTGCAAGAAATAGTTATTGTTGACAGAACTGAAACTGGGCAATTCATCTAAAACTACGGCCATATTGTGCGCATCATTTTGCGTTTGACGTGTTAGTAATGACGAGGGTCCGACCTTTGTGTTGATGATTTATTGCGCAACTTTTAGACCCTTTCTGTTCTTATCAGCAGTGTGTAGGGGTTGCCAGTAGCGCAGGTATTACCCGGAAAAGTTTAGGTGCGGAGAAGAAGAAGAAGAAGAAGAAGAAATACATTTATTTACAACAACAATACAATACAAGAATACAACAGTTAGAATTAAGTTACACTTAGAGATTAGAAATATTATTATAAAGTTGTTATAAAAAAGGTCCCAACTCAGCATAATGCTGGCTAAGCTCCTGTGAGAGGCCTGGCCAGCGCTGGTCTTCCGTTAGGACCTGTACAGGTGACGTCACGAACAAACCTACGCTCTACGCTATGTAATACAAGGAAAATTTTGAAAACGAGAGGAACGAGAAAACTCAGGGTCGTCGTCATCGCATCGCGTGTCTAGTTTTACGCGACATAGTAAAGAAGAGGTGTCAAGGACAGGCGATGGTGAATGCGATGTCCACGTGGCCGTTTCTTCGCATCTTAAGGTCACTAGGTTCAGAGATATTGGAGTTATTGACATTGAGAGATTCATTTCTAAAATCAACATTATGTCATTATACTTCAAAACTAAAATTGATTCAAAGTTTGATTTAGCAAAGATTCTAATTTGCTGTTTCAATTACTTATAGAAACTAGAAACAAGAGAAAAAATCTGTTTTTTTTCACGTTTTTGTCAACCACTTTAATCTTGTGCTGTATTTTTTTATAAGCCTGTTCTATCCCACTGCTGAGCAAAGGTCTTATCTTAGGTCGTATTTTCAGCTCAGACCCAGAAAACTGGTTTTAAACTGTGTTCACTACTCTACTTTTTGTTACCTACGTAACTTCAGACACTGTTTCATATCTACTATGTCACAGTTATTAAAATATAACTTTGCCAAAGTAAATGTACTGAACTTCCTTTGTCTTGTGAATTTCTAATGTTTATTATTTGTAGCTTTGATTGTTTTCAATTAAAACTCCTTTGTTGCTTGTTTGTCATTTTCGCAGATTTTAGTTGTTTGTTTAATTTGTGTAAAACATATTTATGTCTAAGTTCGTTTTCACACGAGCGATAATTATATTTATCATCATCATCATCGGCCCTATATTAACCCACTGCTGGACATAGACCTCTCCTAATTATATTCACCTCGTCTAAAATCTTACTTGATTTGGGTTTTTAACCGACTTCAAAAAAGGTGGGGTTTTTTTTATGTTACTCGAACTTTCCGGCAGTGGTAAACCGATTTTCTGATCATATCATTTTTGTATAGAGACGGATTCCAGGTAGTTTCATAAAAAATATTTCTAAGGGCTTTTTATTTACTCCAAAAGTAAAAAAAAACATCGTAGGTACTATTTATAAAGGAATCATAACTATAATGTCAATTATTATGGTAAATTACAATGAAAGAATAGAATTAAATTAAAACTAGTATTTACAATTGAAACAATTGAGCTAACTGCAGACTGTTGCAAACAAGCTACAAGTAGCTCAACTGATCCATATCAATACCAGTCGCGCGCGTGCCCAAGACGCTAGCTGCATTGCCCGGCTGTATAGCAATGCTGATGCGCTGCGCCAGATACTCACCAGCTCTCGGGTCACGCGTCGCTTCTACCAGACGCTCAGATAATTTTTTGAAAACCCGGAGAGCCTCGGTACCACACGGACCTAGGGTCTCGTCTCGACTCCAAGGGGAGCAAATATTATGGTTAATAGGGAATATAATATAATGTGTATTGTTCTGGGTTCCAATGGTTTTTTTTCTATTTTTTCTACTTTTTCCGGTTCACGTGCGAAGCCACTGCCAGTAGCTAGCTTCTTATAATGTCGATTATGCACTTAACGTAATACTTTGTCATAAAAAGCAAACCATCGTGCACATTATCTAGAAACCGTCATAAAACAGGTTAAAAGAATAGGTTTTTATATGAGCCCCTCATGGACAAAGCGTGAGGTTAATAAAGACTCCGCGAAGGAAATAAATAGACTGTAGGAAACGTGTTCTTGAGCGGAGACCGCGACTCGGCAAGCTAGTGTAGAACGCCCCCGGCTAAGCCAAAGGATTCTTGGTCACTTCATTACTTTAGCAAACATATCGAAGTGACTGAAAAACAACGGCGCTAGAGTCTGTAGGAAGTCTCAAAGATTTTTGACTCGTTGTTTACTTGATTTCTTGGTGCTGTTGGTTATCGCACGTGTTGAGGGGAGGTCGGGGGTTCGAGTCCCGCCGAAGTCGATTTTTTGGGTTATTATATTGCATAATATCCACATTTAATTAAATTTTAAGAATCAGACTTCATAAATGTTAATGTATTGTACATATTTACGGAAAGTTAAGCATTTTCGATGCCACCGGTCGACAAAAGTGACCTATGAATTGCTTACTTATTAAGTATGTTACTTAATACATTACTTAATTTATTTACAAATTGCTTATCCGCGCGGGCCGTACGCGCGTGAAGTTACCTATCTAAAACAAGAATGAATATGTGTCTTAGACATTCGTTGTACATCATCACTTACCATTACGTGAGACTGCGGTCAAAATAAGGTCTTTTGATTAAATAAAAAATAAACTTAGTAGTAAAAAAAAAGCTATCCGCGCAGTCCACTCTCACCTGATTCGCCTCTACCTTTCGTAAAAACGGCTTCGACTCACTATCGTTCACGAAAACAGGGCATGGCAACCCGAGTTATTAAATTACGTATTTTCCCGGGCTCACCGGGGCTTTATGTAATCAATTTCATAAAATTGATGTATATTTCGGTAATAGAATACGAGCTTACGGAAAACATCGTCTAAAAGTGTAGTTTGGGGAATAGATGGCGCTGCACGATGTCTTCACAAAATTACTTTTTTTTTTCTAAATTAGGTACTGTAATAAAAATGCGTACCTATACTTGTTACCTTTTTCCTGGAAATGACTGAACGGATCTAAATTAAATTAATTTCTAAGATATTAAATACCCAATATTAAAAAAAAACTATTTCTGTGGGACATGAACCCGTGACCTTCTCTCAGTACGGGAATGCCAAGTAACCGACGAGTCAATACTCTTTGGAACTTCCGGACGGACTTTTGCGTCGTTATGTTTTGACAAGGAGCCTGTAGATTGTTTGCAACAGTCTGCAGTTAGCTTAATTGTTTCATTAGTAAATACTTCTTCCAAGGCTAGTGTTCACGAGAGATAATCGGACAATCAGGCAGTTTCGTTAATTAACTTTGACGTTTAAAATATGAAAACTTGTGTCAAAATCGTCAAAACAACTGTTTACAATTTAACCATCAGTTGGTAAACTCTGGTCTAAAAGGTCCTTATGGTAGTAAACCGGGAAGCATGGTTTAGCAATAAAAATTACCTGATTACGTTTTGTTACGTTGTCACTGACTAGGATGAAAACAATTTGCATCTTATTTTCAATGTTGTCAAATAGCCTATTGTCTAGCATTATTTATTTATTCATACAATTTTTATTTTATTTATTTATTTATTGAGTAACTAACACGATTAAAACTAACCAATTACAGTAGTCACTTAAGATTAAATATGAAATAAAAATAAAATCAAAAGTATTATAAGGCTAAAATACAACGTATTTAAATTAGTCATATAAATTATTTTAATCATTAGTTTACCTACCTATACATATGTAAACTAGTATAGTAGTTATAGTTTACGTTAGAATTTATTAAGGAAAAGAACAAAAAAAACTGGAAGTACGATTTTGCCTAAGGCGTATGAAGCCCTTCCTAACATATTACCAAAAATAAATAGACTTAAACTTAGAAGCGAAAACTTATTACGAAGAACCCTTTTTCCTTATAATATAAAGTAAATTACGTTACATTTGCCCTATTACAGGTTGTGTATTGTTCAATTTCATTAAGTTATTGATATAACGCGCGAGAAAATTAGGTTTGAACCGGAACTATATCGTAAATCGAAATAAATTATTATGTTTTCAGGAAATTGCTGTTGCTCAATGGAGTGTAGGTACTCTTATAAACAATTATTTTACAATGATTTGCTATGATTTGAATGGATAGACCTGGATGAGATTGGAGCAGGACCGGGTGGAGTGGTTCAAGAGGCTGGCGGACCCAACAGTTGGTGTCGGGCTGTGGATGATGATGATTTGCTTATATTAAATTAATTTTCAAAGCGAATTTTTGATAAGTATTGTAAATCGAAATAAATTATGATGTTTTCAGGAAATTGCTGTTGCTCAATGGAGTGTAGGTACTCTTATGAACAATTATTTTACAATGATTTGCTATGATTTGAATGTGATTTGAATGGATGGACCTGGATGAGATTGGCGCAGAGCCATGTAGAGTGGTTCAAGAGGCTGGCGGACCCGGCAGTGGGTGTCGGGCTGTGGATGATGATGATTTGCTTATATTAAATCAATTATCAAAGCCTCTTTTCGATAAGTATGATCGCAACAAAAAAGTTTCCATGCGATTTTTCATCGCGTCTTCACAGGTAATAAAATTGACATAATGAGTTGGACTAAAAACATTTTTTTACTCGGCCCGGGTTTTGAACCCGAGACCTCATTACGACATTCATTGCCACCGACGCACATGGAAGTATCCCTGCGCGTTCACAAGCGGCGCGCCCCTGAGGGTCGCACCACAAGCCAGCAGTGAATGGGTTAACAGCGGTTGAACACGCGTCGGATAGACATAGACATTCATTTATTTAGACATTCATTTATTTGCTGCAGCAGGATAGACCAACGAGGCAGTCGTTAAATCTATCGTGTAGCACCATTATTAGATTTTTATTTTGAGTGTTGCCAGCAAATCTACCATTTGCAGATTAAAACTATATCGGTCGACCACGGGTAGTGCGTATCAAATGCCCCCTAACATTAGGGTGGGATTACACTGGGCAACAATAATCGTTTGTCGACTTTCATTGTACGAGTCCAATTGGATTATTTTTATGGATATCCGATTTTATTGGAAAAAGTAATCAGCCGGTAAATTTTGCCCTTTATGGTGAGTTTAGTGGCAATATTATTAATTTCGTGGTCGGAATGCTCGGAAATATAGAATGGCTGTATCGTTTGTGGGTACTAAGAATGAAGATAATAGCGGCGATGGTAGCCATACTGGATAAGTTTAGTGAAGATACCCCCCACGCCATAAACTGTAGGTCGAGACGTAGAGGATCTTCAGAGAACAGCGGCAACAGAATTTTGTCAATTTTCACATTAGTAGATATTTAAAACTTAAATAAAAAAACACGTTACACACATAAGTAAGTTAGAAGTAGGTACCTTAAGGGAGCGATATATGTATGACGCCATTTTGTGAAAAGGATGGACAGAGTAGAGCGGCGCGGCGGTGTAACCGCAAGAATTGATTATTTATCTCAAATCTATTAATTAGGACATTTATTTGCAAAAATAAGCCGAAGGTTCCCTTGGTATTCTATTATAGTATAAAAAAATTACAATAAAAAAATAAATTCAAACAAATTGCTAAACACATCCTTTGTAAAAAGGCCTACTATAAAATATCAGATTATCTAGAGGATAAAAAAGCTTGATACGAGTTTTGCTCCAACTCGAAAACTAAGATTCTAACAAGGTTTCTTGTTCGCTTCTTTACTTTACCTTAAAAAAATCAAAGTGATCACTTTATTTCCTAGTTTTACTTATGTAATCTGAGTTTTGTGACGTGTCCAAGAGTCCTGTAAGGTCTAAAGGAAATAAAGCACTTTGAATTTTGAATTGAATTTTTAATTTTGACCCTCCATGCGATAAAGGCGCTTCTCAGGGGGAGGCCAGCTTCCAGCAAAGGACCAGTATTATAGACATTACAATCAACGTTCAAGTCATAGATCACAATCAAAGAGGTGTCAAAAGGCGTTTGATTCAGTTACAGACGCAACCTAACAACTATCCAAAAATTCGTAAGAAAACATCTCCTATATTTTCTTTATCTAATATTGCTAACAAAAGCTGTGTTTGTCTGTTGATTACGGCGAAAGACCCGAAAACACAATCAAAAACTCAATACCGTTCTGTAGTAGACGACGCATTCAAACAAAGCTAAAACGATGTGTTGTAAGGATGAGCCAGTAAGGCATAAAGGTTTTTAGGGTTCCCTACATACATACAACGCGAATAGATAATTTTTTTAAAAGCTGGCGTGATTGTCTTTAGTTTGTTTCATATAATTATCCACCCTGATTGACCTCACAAATCCAGGCCTTCAGTATGCGAAATACAAAAGGGGGCTCCATTGTTTTTCATTGCGACAATTTTTACAAGTGTATCATAAAATCTAATTCTGTTTATTCATTTTGCCGTTGAAACTCTTGGTTAAGTGGCATCAATAGAGGAGGTGTGGGTAGTATGGCCCGCTGGCTCAGATAATAAGCACTACGTCCATAAAGTAACCGGTGGTCAATAGAAAGTGACCCACTCACATAAAAACTCTAACCTGGCGTTTCTCGGAGTAAGAGTTTTCTAGACCTTTGGTAATCATCGTCGGCTAATACAATACAATACAAAATTCTTTATTGTACACCACAAAATAAAGCTAAAAGAAACAGATATAAACATTAAACATAATAGTACAATGGGCGGTCTTATCGCTTAGCAGCGATTTCTTCCAGGCAACCTTTGGATGGAAAGAAATTTAAGAAAGGCAGGGGTGTATACAACATAATAATAATTATTAAAAAAAAAATACAAGAAGAAAAATTATTTATTTACCTTAACTAAATCTACTACATAGTACAATCACAAGTACACTAAGTCCTTCAGCAGTTCACAGACATCTCTGTGAAACTAAAACACCATACGGAACACTAAAAGAAAAAAATATCAAGAAACTCGAAGCAATAAGTAGCCCCACACAGCGACAACCATTCATAAAGAACTGGAAATATATGGAGGAGGCAGTTATTTTTCTTGTCAATTTTCGCTTCGGGGTAAAGAAAAAGATACGAAAAAGCAATGTCTAGTTATGATCTTAGTATGATGTGTTACAATACAACACACCATACACAACCCGAGACTTTACCTTCTACTGTGTTGCAAATTTCATCATTATCATCAGCCTATATTAGTCCACTGCTGGACATAGGCCTCCCCTATTGAGCACCATAGCGCCCTGTCTTCAGCTTTCGCAGTCATTCCACCTGGTCGGTGGGCGTCCTACACTACGTTTGCCGAGTCGCGGTCTCCACTCAAGAACACGTTTACCCCAGCGGTTATCGGTTCTTCGCGAGATATGGCCGGCCTACTGCCACTTCAGCTTGCTAATCCTTTGAGCTATGTCGACAACCTTGTTTCTCTGTCGAAATGAAATGAGATGAATGTTGCAAATTTATTATATTAAAAAACTGCCTTCTACGTGGACAGCTAAAGTGGAAATGATAGGTCTCCCAAAGAACCGACACCCATTGGAGTAAACAAGTTCTTGAGTGGAGAACGCGTCTCCGCAAACGTCAAGACGCCCTGTGACTATGTGGGATGATGCAGATCGTCATGCAGACTGCTGGCAGAAGCTGGATATGGCAAGATGAAGACAGGGTGCTGTGGCGGTAGTAGAACAGCATAGACTGATGATGACTATGACTTGAGGAGGGCATAGTCCCCTGCGTCGTAAGTCGCTTCCAATGGAAGACGTTGGTACTTTGCATGTTAATCGGGCGGGTGGTCTGCCCCTTGGTCTTCTCACGTCTTTCCTTCATAACGTTGTTTTTGGTAGCCATGGGAGGGAACTATAACTCGTACTTTTGGTGTCGTTGGACCATCATCGGGCGGGATGTCTGCCCCTTGGTCTTCTCACGTCTTTCCTTCTTTACGTTATTTTCGGTAACCAGTACTCGTATTTTTGATGTCGCCGGACCATCATCGGGCGGGAGGTCTACTCCTTGTTCTTCTCACGTCTCCTTCTTCTTCTTCTTTACGTTGTTTTTGGTTCCACAAGGGCTCGAAACGTGCATACCGTTTCCTACATTTTTTATTATTCATAAGTAACACCCGAAACACCCAATATAAATATTTGCAGATCGTACAATCATTTGTCCCGAGGTGGGAATCAATCCAGCGTACTTCTGCGTGGTAGACAGTCGTCAATGATGATGATTAAACGTGCGTAAGCTTCTCACATCCCTGCCCAAGGATCGCATAAAGTTTTGATAGCAGATGCTGGAGCCAATATTTGAAGATGGCGCGGCCCATTTTATTTAGTTTTCATTTTCCACGCGACAGCGCTCTACCGATACCAGTTATCTTTTATGTTTATATATTTGCGTGACGGGTAGGTTTGGTTGTTAGTCCGTTGACAGAAGATCATGTAGATCAGATGGAGCCAAATTCAAGACTGTGCTTGTCTAAGAGTTAGCTTCAAATTATACAATACAATACAAAAATTCTTTATTGTACACGAGAAAATAACATAACAAAGAGACATCACATAAGATAAGTACAATGGGCGGCCTTATCGCTTAGAAGCGATCTCTTCCAGGCAACCTTGGGATGGAAAGAATTGTGCAATTATATAGACTAATTCGAAGAAAAAAACTGAAATTCACATGCACATCTCGAGATGAAGATATATTGATAACAATTTTTATCAAAGACTCTCAAGAAGAATCTCAAATAACGTTATAAGTTTTTTGTTAAACGTTAAATTGTTTTTGTATTTATTATGACTATAGGTGCCAATGTACCTACTAAAGATTGGTCTATACCAAGTTGTCTAATATATTATGTTCCTATAATTAAATAAACAAAACTGAAATTGTGTATAAAAAAGTCAACAAAAACAGAAATAATTATAAGTTAAGTAGTGCGGGTTACTTTATCTTTTTTGCAGATAATAAAAATTGAGTTAAGGTATAATACTTTCTATGGAAAATGATATATATTACACAGTACTATATCAAATATCTCGCGCGTTGGCCAAAAATAAAACCGATAACCTAACAACGCAACTAAAAGCTTTCTAAAATCCTGTTGCACTTTCGCTACACACCAAAAGGAACAGAAGGTATTTCAGGTTCTGATTTGTCGGCTCTATTTGCGATTTGTCGATCCGATTTTGTCAATTGTCGATTGTTTGCTTGTCACACGGCGCGGACTCAGCACGCTAATAACGCACCTACACTACGGGCACTTACACTCCTCAACAAGTTTCTTCTGGAGTTCCAACATGTGGACATATTTGATGACAGCTTAAGTTCAATTTATAATCAGTTAAGATCCTATTTAAGTTTTCTCTAGTTTTCTATCCTGAAGTTTTGTTGTTTTTTATCATAGATAGTTAACGTTTTGGACCAAGTAGTCTGTAAGTTAATAATTAAGCTTGAATAAATAAATAATAAATAAATCAAAAGTTTCATCACAAAGTTCTAGTTTTTCTGTCTCAAAATCGAGAGAAGCCGTAGAAAATAGCTAGAGGTTTATTAACGTCATTTTTATCGCCAACGGACAACAACGGGTTATTGAAAAGTGAGTTAAGGTGCTCCCTCCTTATTTTACGGTTCAGCGCGCGGCGACACACCCCCTTAATAATAAAACTTTAATCCGACTTAGCTCTGGAAAGTTCTTGACTCCATGGAAAGATAGGCACAGAACCTTTTAGCAGTATAGTGACGTTATGGTGACTTAGCTGGGCTGTCTTATTACACGACAGTCTTTTAATTGGAGTGTAATGTTCCAAGGTTCATTTATAATAATGTTTGTGAGTTTCTTTATACCACCATAACATTTAAATTCCTTAAAAGATTTGGATGGTATAGGTATTGTAAAAATCCTTAGATCATCAAAGCAATAAGCGATAAGGCTCAAAGCGATAAGGCCGCCCATTGTACAACTAAATCTGTATTTTAAGTTCTTTCCTGTCTTATGTATCTTTTTAATTTGGTGTGCAATAAAGTGTTATTGTATTGTATTGTATCATGTATCTTTTTAATTTGGTGTGCAATAAAGTGTTATTGTATTGTATTGTATCATCCCGAGTGACACTGTCAATTTTTTACGAAAACACCAAAAAAGAGAGGAGTTTCTATGTTTGGCTGTATGTACGTTGTTTTCTCCGTCGATTAGGAACTGATTTAAAAAATTCTCTTGCTTTTGTATCGGAAATGATTTCGAGGTGGTCCCATAAAAGTTTTATTCCCGAGGGTCCCAAAAAACTTAAAAAACAGTGGTAAATACTAAAAAAATTCATCAGTTTTTAGTTTTTTCAAAATATTCAAGTTATTTTTAATAAACTAAGGCAGTGTTTTTCAATCATTCTGTAAAATTCGGTTGTAGCAATAGCTGTCATAAAACAAGTGCTCAATTTTAATAAATACTGCGACATTACAAAGCTGTGTGATAAAAAGCTCCGAACTTTATCTAACGCCCTGAACTATTTATGGTTATCAGCCAAATTCTTAATCTAGATTTACTATATTTATTTTTAACAACAAAAAAGGTTTATTTAATAAATAGGACCAGAAGTGTATAATAAGATTTTTTATAGGTTGAACCACCTCAATGGCTGACTTCTCTGCAAATTCAAAAAGTTGACTTTGAGAGATAGTTGACTATCCCGGAAACACCAACTATCTCTTAAGCAAAATTTCATTTAGATCCCTTCAACCGTTTAAGCGTTAAAAGGTGTCAGAGACAGAGTTAACATTAAAACATGAAATTGAACTTCATCATCATCATCATCTGCCTATATTAGTCCAATGCTGGACATAGGCCTAAAATTAAAAAAAAATGAACTTAATCATCTGGAAAGAATTTAAAATTTCTTTAGCTTAATTTTTAATGATCTATTAGTGAATGTGTAATAATTATGAGTATATTTTTATCTTTTAAAATTGTACAATTTCTGACTTGCCTTGTATAATACATTTCACTTGTCGAAGTGAAAAGTCAGTTTATAAGCCGAAAGAAATAAAGTTCTATACGCCAAAACTTCGGAACGGATTGAGCTGTTTACACTGGCAGAATTGTTGCTAACTAGCAAGCACAGCAAGCCATAAACAAAAGAAGTTGAAGTTGAGCTGAAATTTTGCATAGCTATGTAGATCTATACCTGGAATAACACATAGGTTACTTTTCTCCCATAAATCAGTTCCCATGTCGATGTTTCGATGTGAATAGCCTTAAACGCATTCACTGTCCAGACTCAGCGGAGCAACCCGCTGGGGCGCGCTGCTCGCGGCAGGCAGGGGTGCCAAGCGCAGGTGCTGATGTATATGTGCGTCGAGGACCATGAAAGTGTTAAACGTTGCGCGTTGTTAAACTAGACAGACAGTGTCCCACCGCCACGCACGGAGAGGCTACACACGTGTGTCTTGCTTCGCTTTGCAAGAAACTAGAAAATGTTTGTGATAACTTCCACTGTAACCTACGCGCACGCTACGCACGAATACGAGATTAATGACGTCATTTCTACACGCGTGGCTTGAATATGGTACCCACGTAGCGTTGACAGCTCAACGCTGTCAAAGCTATGCACGCGGTACACGTAAACCAGTAACGTAGACCCACGTTGTCAAACAAATGAACACACGCAGCAAAAATGCGCCACACGGCCGTGCACAGCGTGTGTGTATAGTGCTGCAGTGGAAACGTATTAGTCCCATGTTGTCAAACAAACGAATCCACGCAGCTAAAATACGTGCGCAGCGTGCATGGCGGTGGGACAGCGGCACACACGGTAGGAATGTGCCCTAAAATAGTTATTTACCTTCTCTCAAACAAACAAAATTATAACAAATGAATGCCAATTCACTGGTGCTCAGATCTGTGTTCAATATAACCTAGTACGAATTATCTGTGGTTTGGTCGATACGGTCGAATTTCGGAGTCGAGGTGGTTCTTCGGCAATGTGATACGATAATATCGGTCTGTAAAGCCTTGGTCTTTTGATCATTACGCAGTGCGCTGCGCACTGTCACGTCGACGTCGACTGTCTGTCTGGAGAAGCGGTCATTTGATGTTCACACTGCATCGTGTTAACACAGCTGACAGAAGACCAATCTTGGTTCCTTCATACACTAGAGGTTAACAAAAAGTTTAAACTATTGTCAAAAATAACAACCATTTGAAAAACCGGCTGTAAATGACCGCTTCGCACAGATATACTTTTCCCTTGAATATAATGCAAAATCAAGCTATACTTTAATTCCAAAATACTAGGCATATTAATCCAATTGTTTGAATAGATTTTACCTTCCTGCAGAGAACAGCGACTCTGTTTTGTTAAAGCCGCGGTTGCTGTGCGGTTCTCGTGCGGCGCTGGTGCGGTTTGCTTCCGGCGCCATTTTGGCTCTGCTGCCAATGACTGCCTGATGACTTCGGCTCAAGCCTCCTTTGTGGGGTTTAGTTGACTTAATTGCACTACTGGATTCAAATAGAATAGTATTTATTTCCACACACACATAGGAACATAAAAAAAAAAAACAAAGAATATGGAGGTTTATAAGCTAAATTTAATAAATGGTGGGCGTCAGATCTTCTTTGGTCAGTTTTTTTGGTCTATTTATGTTTCTTATTTGTCTCTGCTCTGGCAATATATCAATATTTTTACTTAAACTAGATTATTGCCCCCATGACCCTGTGCCGAAATAGGTATTGGCTGTGCTGATCGATTGACACTCAGCAAATGAAAAAAAAAACACGCACGACACAGTACCAAAAACATTAAAGAAAGCTAAATTACAAATTTATCATCAAGACACTAGATCAAGTGTGAAAACTATGTTCTTAAATAAAAGTCACAGAATAAGTTTTTTTGTTATAGTGCTTACCCGCACTTTGGGTATCTCTATAGTCCGTAAGAGGTCCCAAAGATTTTCGGTTGAACCGACTAAGGGTTTCGTGGCTTAGTTGGTTAGAGCACACCCGTACTGAGGGTGGGGCGCGGGTTCGAGTCCCGCCGAAACGGGTTTTTGGGAACTTATTTCATTTCTTAGTCACAGAATAGTTGCATACCTACTGACATATTTTATCTAGGATTGGTTTATAAATGTATCCTATTGACGGTGTTGGTCAAACGTGCGCGAGCTCTCTTGAGTAAGTAGAGATGGTGAGATAGAGCACGCTGTCCCAGAAGGAACTCTTTCACTCGTGATTTAAAGACTGCAAGATTGTATTCATTCGGGAAAAACAGACGCTGATGAGATAGTTCATTCTATTTTTACCCGACCGTGTACGAAAAAGGGCGATGCTCATCCGTTCTCAAACTCCTCGATTATGTTCTTTTTCAATTAGTCGTCAACAACTTTGTTTGTTTCATGCTATTTTTGAGTATAGGTAGATACTTTTCTGCGGAAACATTAAAACTGCACACCTCAAAATTTTTATTTCGTACCTATTTTTTGTTTTATCGAATTTTGTGCCATGTGCGACGTCTACTAAGCCGTTGATGGATGATGGATGACCCACCTCGCTTTGCGCCTAACTTTTGCCCATCCTCAGCCGATCAGCCGCCGCTTGACTTTCATCATTGGACTAGCTAGTAACTAGTGCCAGCAACTAACCTGTTCGAACGCGGCACAGTCCAGAATTCGGAACTTGACTGTAATTTTGTCCACCGGATTGCGTATTGTTTGGTACGTAATGTGATTTTGCGCTTTGTTCCGAGCCTTATCTTTGGGTGCTTAAGGTTTATTATTGCATTAAATTGCAATGCGGGATTAAAAGCGGATTAACCGACTTCTGGTTTAAAAAGACAATGGGGTTTTAAGTTATGAATGCGGTTGATAAAAACTGGGATTTATGAATGGGACTTTACTTTAATGAGAGTAAAATTAGCAAAATTACTAGTATTTACAATTGAGCTAACTGCAGACTGTTGCAAACAATCTACAGGTAGCTCAACTGATTTATATCGATACCAGTCGGATGTGTCCCCAAGACATGGACATACGAATTATTTATGTTTAACTTATATCATTGGAAACTTTGGAAAGTCACTGTCTCTCTGTTGTTTAACTTTGAACGGCTAAGTGGCTGAACAGATCTGAATGAAATTTGACAAGGGTATAGAATATATCGTGCTATGGAATTACCTAGCTAGGCTACTTAATTCATAGTTCATATTTATTGATAACATTCAATTACAGGTCATATTATATTATTTAATAAACAAAAAAATATTTTCAGCTAGGAACGCGATTTTTCATCGATAATTAATTTGATTTTATTTATTATTACATTTTAACATTAAGAAGGTATCGAAAAAAATATAACATCCACATTTTTTTACACACACATTTTTTATTGAAAATAAAACTAAACTGAGTGTCAGTTTCGGGTGATAAAAAGTTGCCTTTTTTGTGACGTCACCGTTCAGTTTGTTCTACTGTTCCTTCGAAAGATTTGTATTTTTGTATATAACGAATAAACTTAAAAACTACTGGACTGATTTCAAAAATTCTTTCACCATTAGAAAGCTTACTTTTCAGGGAGTGACATAGACTATGGTTTATCCCAAAATTCCCACGGGAACGGGAACTAGATTGGTGAAACCGCGAGGCGCTCCTAGTAGAGAATGCAAATAACAATAATCAGCTTTTTGAAGTCACATAAATAAAAATAAAATAAATAACTGGACAACTCACACAGCATCATCTAGCCCCAAGCTAAGCAGAACTTGTGTTATGGGTACTAGATAACTGATATACATAATATAATTTACATATAGATTTATATTTTTTATTATACATAGAAAACGACCAGAACACCCGGAACAAATACGTGCAGAACCTACAAATATTTATCCCAGGGCGGGAATTGAACCCGCAACCTCCTGCGTCGCAGGTGGACCTTCGCCCACCGCACCACAGAGGTTGTCATACACATGTGTACCTTAATAATCATGAC
Source organism: Eupithecia exiguata (assembly GCA_947086465.1). Taxonomy (NCBI): domain Eukaryota; kingdom Metazoa; phylum Arthropoda; class Insecta; order Lepidoptera; family Geometridae; genus Eupithecia; species Eupithecia exiguata. The sequence goes on from OX352251.1 coordinate 2,316,233, forward strand.
CCAGTAAATTTAAAACAGCTAGTACATTTTAGCCACCACAACAAACCTTCGTTATCGCGCTTCGAATCTGAATAATCGTTTTTCACAATCTGCGGTTTTCTGAATTGCGATCCCGCTGCCGGGGTTTCTCTACAGCTTTATTGTGACAGCTGGGTTAATGCGTCATCGATTGATGAGCACCTAAAGGATTCGGCGATATGCTCGCAACTTCAATTCGTAAATGATTATGTTCCGTAATACCAAAAATGATGACTGAAAACTTTTTGTATTTTCGACATTGTGTCGTTAATCTGACTGTAACTAGACAATATAAGCTATGTTTCGTAACAAAAAAAACGTAAGATATTGTTGTTTTTAATCCAAAATGTTTTGTATTAAAAACAACAATATCTTACGTTTTGTTTGATACATAGCTTATATTGCCTAGTTACAGAATAACAACACAATATCGAACATACTAAAAGTTTTCCGTCATAATTTTTGGTATTACGGAACGTAATAATTCACGAATTGAAGTTGCAAGCAGCTGTCACCGGATTCTTAAAGTCATCTATATGTTTAATGTGAAAACCCATGTATCATATATTTAACTACATGTGTATCATACATGTTCATCATGGATTCGATTCTGCTAAGCTTTGGTTTAATCAAACATATTGCTAAGAATCAAAGAGACCTATTTGTATAAAAGCCGAAAGTTCAATAGTTTTTTAGTACTAAAGTGACTTTTTATTGGAAGTTTTTTTTCAGCGTTGAATAACTTTAAACGATTCATTTTAAACGATTTCAAAAAAAAGGAGGAGTTTCTCAGTTCAGCTGTAATTTTTTGTTCTTTTAAATGAACCAGATATCCTCCTCTGAGCTACGATAAATTATGGATACTGACTTCCTTTATAGGAGTGAGTGACAAAATTCATCGTCAAATTAAAATAATCATATCGGTCTGGTATCCACTACAATACATAGATATGTATTGCGTTATTGGTTAATAACGCATGAATTAAAATCAACATATGGATTAGTGCTGTGGTCCCAGACAACAATGTAAGTGGTTGTACGGTTTGCATACCATACAGTGTCACATGTTCCCGCGGGTCAGCAGTTTACTCTATGACGTGTTTCTCAGGCTAATTACATTCAGTCGCAAACAACGGTCCTAAGGGCGCGGTCCTAAGGGGGGTAGTTTTGACGACGACTCTGTAGCACAGCGGACGAAATTACTACACTGCTCCTGCTAGCAAGCGGAATTTCGGGTTCAATTCCTGCCTCGGGACAAAGGTTTGTACGACCTGCAGATATTTTTCCCGGAGATTCTTGGTGTTTATTCATAGTAGAAAAATATATATTTATTTAGTGTATTGTATTAAGTATAATTATCAGTTCTCTAGTACTAGTACCTATAACGCCAGATATGGTTACTAAGGGGTTAACTTTCGCTCGCGATAAGGCCGCTTTTGTACTTCGTCTACTCGTAACATGTATTTCTGTACTATTTTCTGTGTTTGAGTGGTACAATAAAGTACTATCTATCGATGATAACGAAGGCATTGTCCAGCATGATTTATTGATATACTCGTAATATATTTATATTTGCTTCTGGACTGGACAAGCTCTACGCTGGTCCTAAACCACGGCATGACCAAGTCTGCTTGGTCGATAACGTTTAATTTACCATGATTATAGAAGGTTTCGCGGTCGATAACCAACGTTATTATCGATACCAACGTTATTATCGTTGCTGAACGTATTTTAATATACCTCGTAGGTACTCGGAAATATCAGTAATTAATTAATTCCAACTAACAGTAAAGATAATTTGACCACATAACCCTACAAATAATTGGTTTTGTAATTGTTCTGTTTTCTATTTATTCTATAAATATTAGTCTGCACTGCTAGATATAGGCGTGTCCCAATTGGTCTTTGGCAGATCGTCATCCCAACTGCCTTCAGGGCGTCTTACACTACGGTTGCCGAGTCGCGGACTCCACTCTAGAACACCTTTTCTTTAACCCCAGTCAGCGGTTGTCCGTTCTTCGGGAGATAACCGGCCCACTGCTACTATAGCAAATTTAGCGAAAATCTCTGCTTTAAGATACATATAAAGCTGATCGCAGATCTGGACCGCGTCGTTTTAAAGCTCTAGGGTTGTAAGTTAAAAGTAATTTTTATTTTTAATTTTGGTTGAAATTATCAGCCAGTACAATACATTCGTCCTCTTGCATAAAGACTCGACTTTTTGGTGTTTCATTTACAAAGAACATAATATACATTTCATTTGAATTTATTTTTGAAAATGGAACTGAAAACGCCTTTTTGGTCATTGTTGGATGTTTTGTATGATGATTCTTCCTCCATGGTAGAATGCGTAAGTTGCATAACTTTGCGTTACACGAAACGAAGACAAAAAGTTGGTCTCCATCAGCGCGAAATCTCTGGAAATGTTTGTTTACTACAAATTTAACTGAAGATGAACTTGGTTTATTCAATTGAAATTATCATCAACTGAAAATTTATTTCATCATCGTCATGATGATGAAATAATAAACCGAAAATTTATTTATTAATATGCAAATGGGACAGAATGACAATGAAATAATCAATATGATTCTAACTGTTATGGTCGAAATCACGTGAAATATGGTATTTAAAGAGTAACGACAAATTAGTGAAGTAGAGAAGTGAAATCGGCGTGGAATATTTACTGAAGGTAAGTTTTAATTGTTTCTATTTTCTCACACACGAAGTGAAAAATATCGTTTTTCACGCGGGACAAAACCACCCAATAAAACTCGGTCTTGTCATGCTCCCTCGCTACGCTCGGGAGTATAAACAACCTCTTCTATAATGGGATGGTTTGGTCCCTTGTGTCGAAATATACTATAATTGAAAAAATAAATATCTTCTATCAAAGAACTTTCAAACGTGTGTATGGATGGAACTAATGCAGTTTTCCCTTGTCCAATAATTTCATAGAAAAAGCTTCTAAAGCAAAATATCTGTCAAAATTACTACAAAGCAAGTAGAGAACTAATTTAACATAAAAGAGGTAATAATGCAATTTTTCCTCCTTTCAAAAATCCTTTGAGGTTGCACGCAAAGTTTTAATATAAAAAGTGTTTGAATAAGCCAGAGCTTTGTTTACCGCATTTTAATAATATTTTTCGCTGTGTATTAAATTCGGTGAGTGCTTCAGTAGTTGTTGGTTTATAAACTGAGCCGATTTTAATATTTTAGTTTAAAAATATTTAAGACCGAACACGGACGAGAGACCAAAAATTAATTTCAACGTCTCTGCGTCAATTAACAAGCTCCAATAATATTAATATTAATATTAATTTATTGTCATTTTATGCATGCATATTTTTCTTAGGTGTAAGTAGTGTTTTTATATTGTGTACCGTAGGTACACAATGCATAAAAACCCTGTCAGGGTGCAACAATTACAAAGATTGAGTTCGCTTTTGTTAGCATAATAATTAATTTTACTTGGATACTTCATATTTATAGAAATAATTAGCAATGTCATGTTTGATATAAAAATAATTGTAGTTAAGTATAAGTTGAGCAGTAATTGAATTTAATAAGATTAATTTAATCAGAAATCGAAATTTAATGTCAGCTCAGGAATATAATCACTAGGTAGGTTATACATACATATTGTTAAAGCACTGTCTTAAAGCAGCAGGTATAATATACCAATACCACTAATATACCAATACCACTAATATACCAATACCACTAATATACTAATACCACTGACTGTCGTTAAATATTTTCCACCAATATTTTTTTATTTTATAACCCCACTAGCTGTTCCCTGCGGTTTCACCCGTCAAATTCGAGTTTCACATTTCTAGGGGGATAAAAAGGTCTTTTTACAAATATTTTCGAAAATCTCTCATAGGAATTTGATGTTTTACAGACAAAAAGTAGCTTATGTTACTCTCCATCCTTTCTTTGCCAAAAATCAAGTCGATTGGTTGCTGAGTTAGGGCGTGATGGAAGGACAAACAAACACATTTTCGCATTTATAATATTAGTTAGGATTGCCACGTAACATATGACTACCGCCGGGGTAAGCGTTTTCTTGAGTGGAGACCTCGACTCGGTAAATGTAATGTAGGACGCCCTCTGGCAGGTAGGATGACGACTTGCGACCGCAGGCAGATGCTGGATGCGGCAAGCTGAAGACTGGGTGCGCTCATTAGGGGAGGCCTTTGTCCAGCAGTGGACTCACATAGGCTGATGATGATGACAAAAAAGGCTTGTTAATAAATGTAAACAAACAAATATTACAAAAGCATATATCTGGTAAAGATTGGCAGGTAACAAATTACCTCTTCACGCCAAAAGTACTGAACGGATCGGGCTGAAATTTTGCAAAGAGGTAGTTTAAGACCTCGATAAACATATAGAATACTTTTCATCCCGGAAAAAAGCGTGCGAAGGCGTGGGCAGAAGCTTGTATATAATACTCGTAATAGTGCGATGTTAAGCACACCTGAGTTGAAAGTCAAACCACGAGTATATAACAACTGGACTATATTATAGACTAAAGTCATAAACTTTCGGAGCTATTACCATATTTGAATGATGCAGCGTCTTACCACCTACAACTCTTCAAAAGAATAACTTGACGCTCATTAAGTTTAGAAAAAGAACATTACAGTGTATGGACGCAAAAAAAATATCGGGCAGCGGCTGAGCTAAACGTTTTAAGGCGTATAATATGCAAAGCTTTATTTAAAATCTACATGTGTAATCTAAACGAGGTGAGCCGATGACCATGAAGGTCGTGGGAAACCGCTAGTCGCAAGTCGCGCAGACACCGCGGAGAGGCCCATGTCCAGCAGTGGACATCGTTCGGCTGAAACGATGATATAGCTTGTGTTTTTCTTTTGTTAATCAAACAAAAAATGACAAAGATTAAGCGCGTCACAGTTTAGGAGTGGGGCCTCGTCTTCACGCACTGTACTAAAAAGTTTCACACGGCGGCTTGACGTCACGCGGATTTTTAACTGGCTATATCTTCATAATTTTTTGTTTAATTGTGAAAAGAAAAATTACGTGTCCAATATCTTCTGATAATCTTACTGACGGACTAATTTTTTTTTTTTGGAAACTAGCCTATTGAAACTGTTAAAATTAATTATTGCAGCGTCTTGGGCACGCTTCCGACTGCTATTGATATGGATCAGTTGAGCTACTTGTAGATTGTTTGCAACAGTCTGCAGTTAGCTCAATCGTTTCAATTGTAAATACTAGTTTTCGTTTAATTCTATTATTTGATTGTAATTTTCTTTGTTTAATAAAGTGATTGAAATTTCTATAGGCAGGTATTTTTTAGCACGATAAGAGCGCTCTCATACTACCGTGCGGTACCGTAGATGCGATGCCGCCGCAAGAGTTTCGCAAAGACGTTGTCCGTTGTACGAAATGCGGAACAGATGCGAAACTGCTGCGAACGCGCTGCGGACCTCGAGTTGCGGCTCCGCAAATTCGATTCCGCGCGATAATGTGAGACGGGCGTCAATAATCCCATGACTGTGAGAAATGTTGTCCAGTAGTCATACCTCTTAGTATTCTTTGCTGACGTTGAGACGGGTACCCCTTTGAATACTATTCCGTTATTTTTATCCAACACCCTTTCTCAGCCGGTTGAGATCAAATTTGTGTCTAGGAAGTTTCTGGTGATATTGCGAGTGCTCGTTTTCTCCCTTGTTTTCACCAAGAAACATGTTTACAACTTTTTACGAAAAGTTTTAAATACTATCCCAAAAATTTCGATTTCGGCAGGATTCGAACCCGCGCCTCTCCTTCAGTACAGGTGCGCTCTAACCAACTAAGCAACGAGATCGATACGTGCCTGGTCGAAAATATCTGGGACTTCTTACGACTTAAGCGTCGTATTAGCTCCACTTACAGGGGAAACCTTGAAAAATTATCCAACCCTGCTCATTGACTAAGGAAACGTTTAGTACGAATGACGAGAGGTGTCGCTTTTGCTATATTCTTAGCGTTTTGCTAGTTGTAATGTTTACAACTAGTTGCATACAAAACTTGTCAAATACTTGTCTCAAACAGGGATGTTAGATGCTGACTCAGGAATTATGATATCGACCTGTCAAAACTATGGTACTTTATAAGAAGCTGGTACGGTTTCTAAAAGTCTTACTCTCGTTTTTACCAAGAAACATGTTTACAACTAGTTGCATACAAAACTGATCAAATACTTGTCTCAAACATTCTTTCGTTCACACTGTGTAGCCAACAAGTATTAGACAAGTATAAAACACATGCCTAAAATAACGAAATAAATTGTAAAACTCAATTCAAAGTTTTCAGTTTTTAATCTGTTTTTATACACCATGAAATAAAAAGCGCAATGTTGTTATATCATGCGGCTGTGTAAGCACACTACAAAAGTATCAACTGTCATCAGCAACATCAGCGCATTTGTTCGGGTCTCGCATCCAACTGACATCATGACCACACAGCGATATGGCGTCCACTGCGTCCAGCGTTTTCGACAAGTTACGCGCGGAACTAAAATTAAATGAAAATTTTAAATTCATTTTTAGGACATCTATCGATTAAATAAAAAAATTGTATTATTATTTAGTTTTTCACTAGCACTATAGAACCTAATTGAGATACTTCAAAAATGGCTGTTATATCCTATTATGTAGGTATCAAAATTGAAAGACTCACAATATCTTGATATTAAGGTTACCCAGATTATAATCCTACAATGAATGGGTACAAAGTTAATTATAAATCAATTATTCATAAAGACAGCTCCAATTAGCGGAGGAAGAGATATTATCTCTACAATATACATTCTCGATAGATGTAAGAAGATAGTCGGGTACCGCAATCACAATGTACTAATTAAACAGTATATCAATCCGTATGAAGGAAGACGGGTTTTTTTTGTCTAGTATACACATTTTAAATTAATGTTAGGTACACATTACAATCTAGCCATAGAATTGGCTAATGGGTAATATAGTTTCAACTAAATTTTATAAAACATATAACTAAGAACGTGTCCATTGGCACTTTTCTTATTGTCTCTAAACTTAAGGCGAAGACACTTTGTTCGTGTGTTCTTTAAGATAGCACTTATGCACATACACTAATGATCACTACACTAACTCAAAAGGCTTTGTTCTTTTGAGCCTTCTCACTATGTCCGTGTTGTCGAGGAGCTGGATTGCATTTTTATTATAAGTTTGAAGTTTGATAAGTTTATAAACGAACGTCGATGATTCGCTTAATTTTAAATGTTTATATCTATGTTAGTCTATAAGGTATTTATTATATGGACCCTAATTAAGTTACTTTTTGTACACTTTCGTTGTTGCCTGAAATAAAGTATTATTATTATTATAAAGTGTTTATAAGCATTAGAAATGTATTTTCTCGCTTCATCTCTTTATAAATGCAACACTGCTTCCCCTTTACTATGTCTCCTAGTTCGGTTTGACGTAGCACGCAATTTCGGTTAATTGGACCCAATGTTTTCGTGATTTATATCATCTATGTGTACCAAACTTTTTACCAGTATCATACAAACATCATACCAATCAGCACTCATATTTCCACTGGTGGACGTGCCTCCTTTATACGAGGGGGTTTGTGCCATAATCTGGCGGGCGGATCGCAGAAGAGGTGTTAACCAATTCGCTGCCCAGCCTCGGCGTTGTGACCCGCAGAGGCGCGCCGCGCCACCGCGACACTGACCCGGAGATCGACTTCTGCGTTCTGCTTCTGCTTGGGCCCTGAAAGTGTTACTTTAAAATATCGCATTCACATAATTATTAATAGTATATATCGGGTATTTATTTACCTATTTTTATATCTATTTTGAGTCATCCCGTGACCACGAAAGTGTCCTGACTTTCGCATTTGTAATACTAGTGTGATGACAACGGACTTCTTTTGGTCCGAGTCATTCTTAGAATTTCTCCCTTTTCTTTCTACGATGTTTCTTAAGAAACTATCAACCCCTTCTTGTTCTCACAACAACACACAGACACACAACACAAACAGAACACACACGTAACAGAAGGGATAGATCCCTTCTGTTTTGAAAGGTGTTCATAAAAAACCTACCTGTATAATCATAATAATATAAACTTATGTTATAAACATATATTACAAACTATTTTCACATATTTTTAACATTACATACTACTTTTTAACATTACATACATTTTACATACTACATATTTAAAAAAAATTGAACACAGCTTGTAGTTTGTCTTGTTTGCCTAGTAGTTTGTACACCACTTGGCCAAGCCCTCCCCCAACCATCTCCTGATCCTGATCTCCTACCTGTCTTAAATTCTTCTTTTCCCTATCCTTCCTGTTCCTCTGTCAAGCTGATCTGCTCATCGTGTTCAAGGCCTACCCTCATTCCTGTCCCCTTCTCGGGGAAACCATGGTGTTGATTCTGTCCATTTATCAGGACCTCTCATTATTAGAGGTAATACTACACCTGTACCTGCTGCCAAAGCTACTTTTTTTCCTAAAAAAACTCGATTAGTTTTCAAGAGGAAAAGGTATATCTATTCCAGTTACTATCCTATTTCCTTTTCCACTTCTGTTTCAGTGACATGCTACGGTTCAGAAACCTGGATATTTTTTGCATACAAAGTGGTAACAAAACCCAAGGAATATTGGTGGATTATTTAACGACATTGGTATCATCGAAGCAAAGCACAGAAACTCGAAACAGTTTTTCGTTTTGAAAGCTTTCATTCATCATTTAATTGATCTCTCGTTCGTTTTGGCATTCGAATTTCAACATTTTTCGCTGCACATGTGAGATTATCTGTTGTCGAAGTTTATGTTTTAGTTTTTAGTGACCACGTCACTGTTACCTTGTTGTTTTATGTTTTTGTTATCAGTTTTTGTTAAGTTTTCATTCATAAATGTCTTATTTGACCTAAAATATCTAGGACGCTAAGGGCCGTATTATGAAAGCTTGCTTAGTCGTCGATCTATGCTTGAGTAACGCTTATGCCATATAGGCCCGTATTATGAAAGCTTGCTCAGTCATAGATCTATGCTTGAGTGACATTTATGCCATACAAAATTGTTACGCAAGCAGAGGTCGATGAAATATATTTATATATTTAATATTTATTTTCTAAACAGGACTAGGTACGCAATATAATAGAACTTAATTTAGAAAACAAAGAAAAAGCGCCTTATACTTAGCTCCGTTTACAAAATTGGCTCCAACTCAGCATGAGTTGGATGACTAGCAAGCTAGCATCCAACGCTGATCTTCCGCCGGAGCCACTTGTTGGCGTTACGATGACTGAGCAAGCTTTCATAATACGGGCCATAGAACCGTTACTCAAGCATCGCTGGATGACTGAGCTAGCTTTCATAATACGGGCCTGAATCGGAGTACAGATACATGTGTAATAGTGAGTGGCGGCAAAGAAAAAGAGCTGAAGCTGCGAGCGACGAGCTATCAATAACCAGAGGCTGAGGCTAAGGACTCACGAAGCGGTTTTCACCCGTGCCCGCCGCGGTTGCGGGCCCGCAGCCTTTGTAGAATACAGATATTTATGTAAAAAATTAAAGCACATTTCACGACGCGTTTTACGCCCGCGGCGTGTGCGATTGTTTGCGGGTCCCGCTTCACCGGCGGTCATCTTGTACTGGCGGGCGCGGGTCGCGGTCCCGCAGCCGCGGCGGGTTGCACCCGCGCGTTCTGCGGTCGGTTGGCGGGCGACCGCGCGTGGACGTGGGCGGGGGGAGGTTAGAAATCCGACGCCATTTTGCAACCGCCCGTCTTGCGATTATCAACCGCCAAGTTTGCGATCGATAATCGCAACCGCGGCGGCTGCGTAACCGCACAAAACTCCGGTCTCGTGAGTTTTGAAAATAAAACTCCATCCCGCCACCACGGCGGGCACGGGTGAAAACCGCTTCGTGAGTCCTTACTCTTAGAGTGAGCTACTCGTAGGTTTGATAGAATGAAAACAACCTTGTTTCAAATATCTGTATTTGACTCGACAAAAATACACAAAAGCCACGCAAAAATTCTAACGAGCCCTCGAAAAACAATTATTTGAGGCCACTCAATCCTGACTCGCACCTAAAAAAGCTGACAGAGGAAAAAATCAAAAAGCTTTCAATTACAATAAAGAAAGAATAATTCAATATAAAAGAACGAGAGAGTAATTTTTTCTAGATACGGGAATTCAAGTATGAACTACATCTATCATGAATGGAATTCATAGTTTTTCTAGATACGGGAATTGAAGTATGAACTACATCTATCATGAATGGAATTCATAGTTTTTCTAGATACGGGAATTCAAGTATGAACTACATCTATCATGAATGGAATTCATAGTTTTTCTAGATACGGGAATTGAAGTATGAACTACATCTATCATGAATGGAATTCATAGTTTTTCTAGATACGGGAATTCAAGTATGAACTACATCTATCATGAATGGAATTCATAGTTTTTCTAGATACGGGAATTCAAGTATGAACTACATCTATCATGAATGGAATTCATAGTTTCAGCTTTCATCACGTAAGTCCACTGGTGAACCAAACCTCTACCAGACGAGGTATTGCCGCAATCACTAATCACCACGACTGGTAGTATTGGTGATCACAGATTAAAAATACACGCATGAATTAATCACAGAATATTTAGTTATGCATTCAATTTAAAAATATGTAATAAAATAAAATATAACAAATATTTAAGGGGGCTCCTATACAGCAAACGTGATTTATTTGCCGTTTTTATCCATAATGGTACGGAACCGTTCGTGCGCGAGCTCGACTCGCACTTGGCTGGTTTTATTCTATCTCTCTACTGACTGACTACTGAAGGAGCATGCTTTGCTTTTGCCCATTTTCCTTTTAAGGCGTGGATGTAGGTATGTGAGTTAACATGACTAGGGTTACGTTAAAACCTTTTTTCTCCGTTATCTATATCGAAAAAGCTTCGAAAAAAAAACTACATAATAATCTATGGGATACAAGGCCGATCCCCTTCGTTTCAAAAATGATAAAAAACTATTTTAATCCATAATCCATCCATACCAGGTTGCCTGGCAGAGATCGCTCTTGAGCGATAAGACCGCCAATTGTCGCTTATGTCATATTTGTTTCTGTTGTTAATTGTTTGTTTTAGCTTATGTGTGCAATAACAGTATTTTATATCTATTTATCTATCTATTGATTTTTACGCTTACGCCGCTCTGCTCTGTCCCGCTCCTGTGCACGCGAAATCCTATGCCTATGCTTATCACAAAATGGCGTCATTATATCGCCCCCATAAAAATGTAAAAGAATAAAGAATTTATTTATAGCCACACACACATATTTTACAAAAAAGGGAAACACAAAAAGATACGCGATAAACAGAAACATAATACTTACTTTGAGATTTAAATTTATAACATATAGTAAAAAACAAGATAAAGTTAAAAACTACAACCCGACTACGTGAAAGTTATAAAAGTTTGAAACATTTACATTGACAAAATAGAATGACGTATCGGTCATATTTGATAGGCATAGAGTTGAAAATGAAAATAGGTCGTAGGTATTGTAATTTTTCTCTATGGGGCCTGCAGCCTGCGGCTACCTAAACTTTAATACGCGTTTTGAAGGCTTATTCGGGGTCGGAGCCCTAAATCCTATAGCCTATAACCATCGGGGTATTGAGACGAATCAATCGATACATAATTTGTTGAAATCGAACCAGTAGTTTCAGCGCTACGTGGGAACAAAGAAATCGGCCACATACATACAAACATACAAATATACAAACATACAAACATAGGGTGCTAACCTCATAACCCTCCCCTGTCGGTAGTCGGGTAATAAGCATGTAGTAGAGTCCCAAGAGTAGGAAAAATTGGTGTTTCCCTATGTGCGCGGCTAATCAGGTCCTGCCTCAGCTTATGGTCGTTATCATCCGAGGACGATAACGACGCTGGTTTTCAGTCAGAACCTATTAGGGTGTGTGTAATGTGGCATACCCTTGGAAATAAAACCCTGGAAGTTTCATAGCTCAGATTACAACTCCTTGTAAAGGAGCTACTCAAATCTTGTGATACGTCGGGACCTCAATTCGGTATCGGTAACTCGGTTATTTGAGGCCAAAAGGGCCGCTAAGAGCATTTAAACAAAGACCTCTCTTAGAAAATGACCTTTGGGTGTAAAGGACACTGTCCACTAGAGCACGACGTGTCCAAGCATGTTGCCGAAAGAATGCAATAGGGTGTGGCAACCACCGTTTTCAAGTAATCGTGCGTATGATAGGGATATCAATAACTAGCCTACCCTGGTTAATATAGCCTATGACACTCATAAATAACGTGGCTATCTATTGGTAAAAGAATTTTCAAAATCGGTTCGGTAGATCCAGAGATTACTACTACAACTACAACCTCACAAACTTTACCTCTATAAAATGTTAGTATATATTTAAACTACTGTTTTTAGGGAAAAATACTTACCTTTGGGCATAAAGGTCACTGTCCACTATAGCACGAAGTATAAGTTATGCATTTATTTTGTCTGGCATAGGCTTTTTTCTCGGATTTATTACATTTTAAAAAAATAAATAAAATGCCTTTATTTCGGACTCCACTGATCCATAATGTGTTAGTAAGTTTGTATGCTAAAATGACTTTACATTAGTGTTAGTATATTCCTTAGGTACTAAAATTAAAATGAATTGAATTAAATTGAAATTTGACTACCACGGTCATGTCATCGCTGTGCACGTTTTGCTACAATGGGCATAACCCTTAAAAAGTACAAACCATACGCCCTTGAGTCGTGTTTTTTCCTTTCTACTTATTTAATTTGCGGATAAAGTTATACCATTGTTAGTTATATATACTTGGGCTATTCCAAGAATCCTTATTTGTAGGACTTCACCTTTCATATTCAATCCCGGTTTTCTAATGCCGGGTACAGACCAAGCGAACGAGAGCAAGCGAATGCAAACGATTGGATTTGACAATCGGTACGTTCGTTCCATATTGCTTTGATTTAACGACAGGCGCCGGAGCACGGCTGAAGACGAACGAAGGCCCTTGTTGAACTCGCTTGCTTTCGCAATGACGTCCACACTGATACTTTTGCGTTCGTTCGTTAGCCTTCGCTCCCTCTTGCTCGCTTGGTCTGTACCCGGCATAACAAGAGTTATTAGGTACTAGCGGCCCGCCGCGGCTTCGCACGGGTAGAAATATTCCATCGCCTATGTTCATTTAGAATAATATAGGATTCTTAAGGTGAAAGAATTTTTCAAATCGGTCCAGTGATTTCGGACCCTATTCAAATCAATCAAACAAACAAAACAAATCTTTAATCTATATGATATTCATCATCATCAGCCTATATTAGTCCACTGCTGGACAAAATCCTCCCCTAATGAGCGCCATAGCGCCTTTTCAGCTTCCGCATCCAGCATCTGCTAGCAGTCTTTCGCAAGTCGTCATCCCACTTGGTCGGAGACCTCAAATCAACTCCACCGGATGTCCATATCTTCCAAACTACTAAATATTTAATTTTGAAATTTGTGTGTGGTAATGTTCAGGAATTACTCTATCGTTCATATGTTACAAAACAATATTCCATAAAAAATTCTCGATCGAAAAAATCGCAGTTTCATCATAACTTTTACTAAAACCTAAAAAAAAAAACTAACAAAAAATTATATCTCAAAAATTTTTAGAAAATCCTGAGAATAAGCACGGTAATTGAACTAAATATGAAGAACATTTTATATGTTGTTTTTTTTTAAATCAAATAATGTCCTAATTAATAGATACTCGTGACTCGTACCTATTAAGCTAAAACTGGATTTTTAGCTTGCGTTGCTATGCTCTGTCCCACTCCTATGCACGCGAAATCCTATGCCTATCCTTTTCACAAAATGGCGTCGTAGATGCCACCTTCATACAATATATTACATAGATAGATATTTAATAGAGAACTATAAAATACCCTTTCGTATAAAATCGACTAGCTGTCAAAACTTTTGCCTTCATAACTGTTAATCTGTAATCCCAAACAAACTTAACGTGGGTAGATAGCGATATTAACGTTACAATGAATCTAATAACTCCCATAGAAGGGCCTACTCTCATGGGAAAAACATGTTTTCCTTCCACCGTCAAAACACCTGACTTTTAACCTGCCTACGCTCTCCCATAAGGTAAATTTCCCGTAAGGTAAATTAAAGCAGTCGAACTTCTAAGAGCTATAAGATTGTTTAGGCGTGAGTTACACTATGCGACTTATGGTGGGCCTGAACCTCTAAGCTCCCATACAAACGTACTTTTCGATTCGTTTGGAAACTATGTCCCCGATTTTAATGAAATTTTGCATGTACAATAGCTATGTTTGTATCGTTTTATTTTTTCAAATACATAATGATCAATAAATTAGAGCGAAAGTAATAAAATCGCGACTCGGCAAACGTAGTGTAGGACGCCCTCCGACCAGGTGGCATGACGATTTGCGAAAGACTGCTAGCAGATGCTGGATGCGTCAAGCTGAAGACAGGGCGCTATGGCGCTCATTAGGGGAGGCCTATGTCCAGCAGTGAACTAATATAGGCTGATGATGATGATGAATAAGATCGCTTGAAAATGGATTAAAATTAAAATACTTATATTATGTATGCAAAATTTTATTAAAATTTGGGTCGTAGTTTCCAAATGAATCGAATAGTACGTTTGTATGGGAGCTTAGAGGTTCAGGCCCACCTTAAATTAAAAAGGCAAACCGATGTCTTCAAAGTGTATGAAGAGTCGTGTAAGATCGTTTAGTCCTAAGAGACTACTCCGATACAAAAACCTGGATATTTATGTATACAGAGGGGTTACAAAACACAATGAACATTGGTAGAAAATATTTAACACTAGCAGCGCCTTGCGGTTTCACCCGCGTAGTTCCCGTTCCCGTGGGAATTCCGGGATAAAAAGTAGCCTATGTTCTATTTCAAACTATAATCTATCTCTGTGCCAAATTTCAACAAGATCCGTTCAGCCGTTCTGGCGTGATAAAGGAACAAACATCCATCCATCCATCTAAACTTTCACGTTTATAATATTAGTGAGATTGGTATCATCGAAGCAAAGCGCAGAAGCTCGAAACAGTTTTTGGTTTTGAAAGCATTCATCATTCAATTCAAAATGGCGTCGTAGTATAGGCTCTTAAGGCTGGTCGCATCGTGTATATTGAGCCTTATTCTGATTGTAATATTAAACCCATTAGATTATCATAATTGCTGGATAAAAATTAAGCATACCAAGATGAGAGACCACCTGTCTAGAGAATCTATTGCAACGGATATGATAATATCTTTATAGGAATAATCTAGATTTATAAAAAACGACCGATGTGGCGCGGCGGGCTTGTTCGCCTGCGACGCAGGAGGTTGCGGGTTCGATTCCCGCCTCGGGACAAATGTGTGTATGATCTGCAGACATTTGTTCAGGGTGTTCTGGTCGTTTTTCTATGTATAATAAAAATATCTATCTATGTATTGTATTACATTAAGTATATCAGTTATCTAGTACCCATAACACATGCTCTGCTTAGCTTGGGGCTAGATAATGTTGTGTGAATTGTCCAGCGTTATTTATTTATTTTATATATATAAAAATAAATGAAGACGATAAAATAAACAACGTAACAGCTAAATAGAGCTGGCTGTTCTTGAAGTTTCAATATCGATCTTTATTTCAATGTCCTTTACATAACATGGAACGGAACGTAATCTATCAAAATGGTGATTTTAAGATCAAAAATTCAAAATTCAATAACTTTATTTCTTTAGCTTGCAAAATTAGCACTTAGACATGTCAAATTTTAAATGGAGGACAATACAAACGTACCATGATAAAAAATTTGTTTTCTTTTGCCCGTGGTATAGCACGTTTTTTACCAAAAACTTTGCACTATTTTATTTCAAGTACCTACGATTCTTTTTATTTTACTAAATAGCTATGTCCCAAAGTTTTCCCCTGTAGGTGGAGCTAAACGACGCTTAAGTCGTAAGAGGTCCCAAATATTTTCGACCAGGCACGTGTCGATCTCGTTGCTTAGTTGGTTAGAGCGCACCTGTACTGAAGGAGAGGCGCGGGTTCGAATCCTGCCGAAATCGAAAATTTTTGAGACATTTTTAAACTTTCGTAGAATATTACCCCAGTGCGAGTAACGTACCTACCTACTATAAAGCAAAAAGCTAAACTTGTTGTGTAGAACAAAGTTGAAGGTTGAAAGTTGAGACCTCGATTTTAACTTGACGAACATAATAATGATAAAAAGAAAGACAATAATTTATAATTAACTGCACAAAACACACAAACAAACACAAACACACACACACACACACATTGAGTTAACACGTTCCGAGAGTGTTGGTTTTTAGGGTTCCGTAACGAAATAAATAAATAACGGGACCCAATTACTAAGACTCCGCTGTCCGTCTGTCCGTCTGTCACCAGGCTGTATCTCATACCGTGATAGTTAGACAGTTGAAATTTTCACAGATGATGTATTTCTGTTGCCGCTATAACAACAAATACTAAAAAACAGATTAAAACAAATATTTAAGGTGGCTCTCATACAACAAACGTGTTTTTTTTGCCGTTTTTAAAGATAATGGTACGGAACCTTTCGTTCGCGAGTCCGAATCGCACTTGGCCGGTTTTATTAGGTACTTATTTATGCAATTGTACCTTAACAACCAATTTTAGCATAAAGTAGTCCACACCTTTTGTGCGAATCTCTGCACACCGTAACATGACACCCGTAAGCGCTAAATGGCCTATTCTTCGTCCAACCGTGTTATATTACAAAGCTTAATATTTTCGAAATTAACAATATAATTGGGCACTCGACCGTGGACAATAGCCCTTAGACATCTGGCGTTCAAAAAAGGGCGGATATTGCAAACACTGGATGAATACGGACGCATATCCCAGAGGCATATTTTTACTTCGTGAATTACCCCACAACAGCATCAAATTCACTATTGAAAATTCAACCTTACCGTCTAATATTGAAAGCCTAAAATTTGTTTTACGAGGTAAGGATATAGGCTGATTCATTGTTGCGTCATTCTGCATCTGAACATCCCTCAAAACACATTCATCGTCTATAGAAATTAAACCGTAAATCAATGCAAACAGTTTTGAGTCTTGAATTGTCAGTATAAAGACGTATTTTCAATGGAGTTTTGACCCTTTGTGTGAGTTGCGTGTAGCGTATAATTAGCGATTATTTTAAAATTGTTAGGTAAATTATGACGTCAGGAATAGGTGGAATTGTAGTCATACAAGCACGCCTATGCAATTTTATCATTAAAAGTTCAGTTTTTGCTTATTTTGTTACACTGTATTTTTTGGGTTCAATGCTTTATTTCGTTTATGTCAATATTAAGTTAGGTACCTTTTAAAATCCTGTTTCTTATTTACCGTTCTTTGCAAAAAGTTGTCCCATTTTGACTTAAGCCAGTTTAATTTTAGAAGATTAACTTCAAGAAGCTTTTTCGCTGTGTCTCTTTATTCTTTCAATTATTTTCTCGTTTTTTCAGACGAAAGTGAAAAATTACTTGATAGTTTTACGTCATCATCATCATTCCACTGCTGGACATAGGCCTCCCCTAATGAGCGCCATAGCGCCCTGTCTTCAGTTTTACGTGAATAATAAAATTTAAGGTTACATTTGACTTTGAGCTGCTATAGAAAAGCTTGAGCAAAATCCATGTTTCCGCTTGAAAAATGAACTAAAAATGCAGGAATTCTCGCGCTGAGCTGGGTGCAACTCTAACTTACCAGCTATTGAAATAAAACTTCGTTTGAACACGTAAGGTGTTTAAGTTATGCCGAGCGTAGGAAGGCCAAAGTATTCCGTTTTAAATTTTTGAACGAACTCTAAATGATCCTCTTATGTTTTTAAAAGCATTCATTTGTTTCATCCATATAAATTTACATATACCAAACTTTTTTATGCAAATCATAGTTTTCAATTAGAAAATTCAGATTTATTTTCATTAAATTTGCTTTAAATGTAAATTTTTGGAACTATTCAAAGCAATTTGTCACATTTAAATCTAGATATTTAGATGTGTTGAACATAAACTACTCATAATTTATAAATTTACCTTTTAATATGGAAATTTATTCATTCACAAAGTCATGAATATGATAGACACAAAAAATACTTTATACAGAACACTGATGATATTATGTATAATATAAATTTTAAACAATAAAATTTATGTTTTGAGTTCGTTGACATTATAAACGTGAATATAAATTTATTATTGGAACATATTATGAATTATTAATCATATAGATCAAAGGTCCTGTAAAAAATAGTTACAGGACCGTGGTGGATGGCACAAACTTCGGGAGGCCTGTACCCAGCAGTGGGCAAAATCCTGCTACGGATGATGATAGATCGAAAAGGACGTTAGGTTTGTCATTTTTCTAAATTATAACTGTTTTTAACCTACCCATAATACATAAAGAAAATGTTTCAAACAAACTAGATAAAAATAATTAAAATGCAAATAGTTCTTTAACTTTCTAGTTTAATCTCTGATAGAGAGAAATTGTTTATTGAATATATCATACATTTAGACTCAGTAAATAACTTTGACGAAAAAAAATTAATTAAAACTTACCTACTGATAAGAAGTTTCTCCTAATTACTTGCGCTTAGTTATTCCTCGTCCCACATAATTCCCGAACCCAGACCAATTTCTCTACAGCTACCAAAAGCATCCATTAAAATATTAAAAGACCAAATAGCATGCTGAGATGTATAAGGCCATAGTCGTACTGTTAACCCGTACGCCGCCGCGGGGGGTACAAACGGACTCCCATTACCATTTGTTACCTTTTTATTACCATCTGTGCCACAGGTTTGGGGTAATCAGCTGGTGAGGTTTACTACCTACGCTTTTTAAGCGACGAACACAATAATATTCTTTGGTCGGCTGTATGTATTTTATTTATGCATATTGGTCGATTTCCGATTTGGAAAGTTGTTTCGCTATTGCAATGGAAGTATTTGTCTCAAACAATTTGAGAGTGTTTAATGTTTTCAGTGTTCATCCATGTATGTGTTTCTTTATTCTGCCATAACTATTAAATCCTTGATCCTAGATTGAACAGGTTGGGTGGGATGTCTGCGGTGTCGTTAGAATTCGTACATCACCGTGTATCTAATACTACAAGTCTTAAAAAAAGGAAAGGAGGATGTAGTTTTCGACTTTTGTTAAAAAAATTATTTAATCAGATGACTCAACGAGCAGCATTATTATTATAAAAATCAAATAAAGATAATATTATCTTTATTTATAGGTTATAAAAACGTTATACTATTTATTTATTTGAACGACCTTAAACCTATTACACAAATTATAATAATAGCCAATAGACACACAATTGTATGTATAAAATGAAAGACAGCATTCAACGTTTTAAATTACGCGCACTTTCAGTGAGTTTAGCATATTGATGGATTTTGCGAAATGCCATTCGGTTCGATCAATCAATACTCTAAATTTACGGTCAAAGTGGGTTCCGAGAATCGAGAACTCGATTTCGAAGAATATCAACGAACTTATTCGGAATGTAATCCGGAAAGTTCCAGTTTTCGAGCATAACTTTGATCAGATTAACTGAATTTATCGAATCTTATTTGTTTTGTGTTTTAGCTGACACGATTATGGGCTGTGTTCGTATTTCTTGAACATTTGACGGGTCACAAAAGTTTTTTATGTTACCGTTAGATAAATTTACAAATTCGTTTGTTTGTTCTTGAACACATTTAAGAGACAATCGAGGGTTTTTTATAGATTGTGAGATAGTTGATTTTTTATAGATATTTAATATAAAATGTATCCACTTTTATCGGATCGTAAACAAATTTTCTGTTGGTTTAATGATTGGAATTCATAATTATTGCTTGGTTATCGTAAATTTATTGTTCTTTAAGTGTTCGGTGTTCGATTTCTAATGTTCTGTTTTGTTTCTTTTCAGGTAATTTTGACGGCGGTAAAAATGGCCATGAATTCGGTAACAGAAAGGAACGGGTTAAGAAAAAAAAATTGTTTCAAAAGTATCTTTTTAAATTAAAATTTATGCATATAATCATTGAAATTAAAAAATATTAGAACCCTATTCCCAGTGGATTAACAGGGCAAGTTAATAATGATTACCACAAGTAGAGAAAGGGTGGGTATCCTTAAGGTTTTTATTATGTTTAATATACCTACTAGGTATTAAATCTGCCATCTTCGCTCAAAAACGACGTATCCTCAAACCCAATCATGCTTGCAATTTCATTTACTTGAACGTCTCAACATTGTACGCACTAACAATGTATCAACGTCTTATTCTGTACGCGCGGTCACCTCGCGTTAGACGTAAACATCGCCAGGTGATCGATCGCCAGGGCTGCCTCTAACGGCTACTGACGTCACTACACGGAAGACGGACGGCAAAGGGCCCTTGTTGCTGATGATAAAGGTAATGTACGAGAAGCTTGTATCGAGCATTTCCTATCTCTTAGCTTCTACGCAAACATTCCTCACAAGTTTCTAGGGTTATTTATGCGATTACAATAAAGAAATGTTAGAACATTTATTTACAAGGTTATCGAATTAGCATTGCCATTCAACGTGGCAATGCTGCCAGCATTCTGGGCACTTTGCCTTCTGGTGATGGCTTAGATTTTTAGAAAATAGATTTTAGTGTAAATATTAGTTGTAATTATTGTATTCCGTTATTGTCTTTCGCAAATCGTCATCCCATCTGATCGGAGGGCGTCCTACACTACTTTTTGCCAAAAAAATAAATATACCCTATATGTTTACAAGGTTGCACTAATAAAACAACGGACTAAATACTTTAACACGAATATGAAACGTGTGAACAAAGCATTTTTAAAATCAACATTTTCCCGCAATTAATAATCCTGTTTGAAAAGCTCAAAAAAGTCGACAAACAGAAAAATAACTAACAGTGACAGCACAATTTCACACAGCCTTTTCCCAAAATCTCATTCAATATTCATATCTCCCGCTCCCATAATTTCGACCGACGTCCATTTTCACAACTCAAGGTCGTCATTCGGCTATTTGACAGCCCTAACTGACCTTCTTCTATTGTCTGCCTGTCGGCCGGTTTTTTGTACGCTCTTACAAGATTAATCCGCGTGGTTGAAGATAGATAGGCCAGCTGGTGGAGTGGGTACAAAGAGTCCAGCTGTGAAAGGTACGTGTGATGTGATGGAATAGTGTGCTCTATCCATATGGCAAAGTTTCACCCAATATGGTCAGAGTTTGAGGCTGAGATTCTTAAAATCACAGCTGGGTCATATCTAGGGTTGAGTCACAGAAGTAAGTCAATACAGCCAACGAAAAAGTTGCGAAATATTGTCATTTTTCAAAAAAGTGGAACATCTCGCAAATATCTCACCTTTACACTAGCAAAACTTGATGTAGAATGTTCGTAAACAAAGTAAAACACAGATAACCAAAACTCACTTGCTTGTCGTCGAGTTTCAATTAAATTGTTAGCAATATTTATTGTAGGAAGGATCTCAAATTAAGTAATGTAAATTGCTTAAAAAAACGCGATAACACAGTGTGTGTTCAGTTTTAGGTTGAGTACTTATGGGTGGTTTGTTATAAAACATTCTACATCGAATTTAACTACATAGTGTATAGATCGACGATATTGTTTTATTCTTAATTCGTTACTGCACGAAGTAAAATATGTAAAATTCAAAATTATAGAGTTTATGACAGTAGCGAGCTTAACATTTAAACAGTTCTCTTCCAGCAAACCTTATTGGGAGAGGGAGACAAATTTGTAAGAGCGGGTAGGTACGTGTGCGTAAACAGATAAGAAGATGGTTCTCTATGCAGGTTATCAATGAATGCTGCTTTGGAAAACTTATTCCCAGCAGTGGGCAAGACGGTTGCGTATGATGATGCTGAATGGCAAAGAAGTCGACCGCAGTGGCACAGCGGGCGATGGTCCGCCTGCGATGGAAGATATTGGGTTCGATTCCCAATTTTTTTAACGATCTGCCGATATTTGTTTCGGCTATTCTGGATGTTTTCTATGTTTTATAAAAGAATCCATGTATGTAATGTATTCTACTAAGCAAGTCAGTCATCTAGTACCTAGCCATAACAGAAGCTCTGCTTAGCTTGGGGCTAGATGATGCTGTGTGAATTGTCCAGCATTATTTATTAATTACTAGCTGTTCCCGCGGTTTCACTCGCGTTAAATTAGAATTCAAATATCTAGGGAGATAAAAAGTAGCCTATGTTACTCTCCATCCTTTCAACTAACTCTATGGTAAAAATCAAGTCTGGTTGCTTAGTTAGGGCGTGAAGGAAGGACAAACAAACAAACGAACACACTTTCGCATTTATAATATTAGGATTATTATTATTTATTGGATGAAGCGGTTTAGATACCTGTCACTGGCATTGCAAGAATTTTCTATAACTTCACGACAAGACTTCGATACAGACTGGAAACTTCTAAGAATTCAGAAGTTAACTGCCTATCGTTTATTGAGTCTAACTATCGCAGGTTTGCGGCGATGCTTGGCATGTAGAGATGTTGTAGTGTCGATGAAACTGTATCGTACTTTTTTGGGAACTTATTTCATTTCTTAGAGATACCCAGAGTGCTGGAAGCACTTAAATAACAAAAAACCCTTAGAATTGAGCTACGGCAACACCTCGTCAAACGAACTAAATGTAACTTTAGTCTTTGAACAGGTTTTGATAAACATCTATGTTTCCCCTGTAGGTGGAGCTACTGGCGCTACAGTCCGTAAGAATTCCCAGAGATTTCCGAGTCAGCGGGATGAGATTTCGTGGCTTTGTTGGTTAGAGCACGTATTGATCGGTGGGGCGCGGGTTAAAGTCCCGTCGAAATCGAAAATATTTGGGAACTTATTTCATTTCTTAGAGATACCCAGAGTGCGGGAAGCACTATAATAAGAAAAAATCCCTATCGTATCGATAAATTGCAAAAAAAAGCTATACGCTCTTATTACCTGTGCGTAGACGGAAAGTATTGCTTTTCTGAGATACTACGATTGTATTTTTTTCTGTAAGAATCTGAATAGAGAGCTTAGATTAGATATCCTATGAGCGTAGGTATAAATAGGTACTAGGTACAGCACAAAGAACAGCATTTGAAATAAATTAGAGACCTTCTCATCAGCACACACACACACTTACGTCCACTGTTGAACATGCCACTCTCGATAGGGAGGGTACCTAGATATGAAAACTTATTAAATAAATGATATATTCAAAAAACTTAGACTAAAGTTTTGTTCTTTTGACAGCAAAACCTTAGGAATTCTTGTTTTCTTATCGTTTCTGGAGCTTGATAATCACATAACACAATCATCGATATCGATACCCAATTTAATCGACAAGTAGGTACATCCCCAGACATTCTTGGCTGGCCGGCGCGCAATGAAGCGTGAACTATTGAACCATCGGAAATGATCGACGCGCGTGAATCTTACGTACGTACCGTAGTACACTACGTAAGTACGTACAGTTATCATCGTGTTTGGGAATGAAATATGTCTCTTGTACCACTGAGTTATTGAGAGGAGTTGCTTTTGTAATATGAAGAGATTTTTGATCATCAATTTCGAGGAATAGATGGAATTTCCTACTGCTACGTACATAAATAGTTTTTTTTATTTTACATGGACAAAAACCAGAACACCCGTAAAAAAATATCTGCAGATCGTACAAAAATGAGTCCTGAGGCGGTAATCGAACCCGCAACCATCACAGGCGGACCATCGGCCGCTACGCCACGAAGGTTGTCAAACACGCGCACAATATTCCCCGAACGAATCCACAGCGTCATCGCTTGTTTGCAGTATTTCCATGCAGATTGACTGGCCTCTCTCGGGAACTACGTTTCTACGTGAAATACGTTTCAAACGTGAACGAATGTACGGGTGAGTTTTGTTTTTGTATCTATATTCCAGCCAAACTCGATGTGAAAAGCTTGTAAGCAAACCGCTTATACTTAACCTAAAATTCGCTCTGTTGATGTGATAAACGTAACCTTGTCTATTTTAGATTTTACTTTCAATAAACTATGCCATCAATTTTATTATCTTTTGGAAATCATTTAATTCGTTTACTACTCGTACATCAAATTGACACAATAATTAAAAAATATAATATCCACAAAACAACACAATAACTAAAAATAAATACCTTGAATTCAGTAAAATTACTTAACAATTACCTAGATAGTACTTAAAAATAATGTCTGAAACTCAACGCAAACATAAAATACTTATTCGTTTTTTTTTTGCTGTGGTTTGTTTGCAAAATTTTTACAACAAATTTGGCTAGAATATACTCAAGTTCATCATCCTATAAATAATAATGCCGGACAATTCACTCAGCTTGCAGATTTTTTGTTTATTATGTCATCAATACTTTGAGGAGGCGGCGAATACCCTGATGGATGAGATAAATATCGAAAGCTAAAATCCAAGTTTCCCATTCGTTTGTCCTAATTAATAGATAATCAGCAAAAACTAGATTTTTGCGCTTACACCGCTCTGCTCTGTCCCGCTCCTATTAACGCGAAATCCTATGCCTATCCGTTTTACAAAATGGCGTCATATATCGCTCCCTCAAAAATGTGGCATAGCGCGCAGCCACCGGTGGCTGTGGTCGGTGGCCCGTTCGCACCGGGTCTAAGAGCGCTCTGACACTTCCGTGCGGTACCGTAGGTGCAGTGCCGCGAGAGTTTCGCAATGACGTTGTCTGTTGTACGAGATGCGGAACAGATGCGAAACTTTCGCGGATACGCTGCGGACCTCGAGTTGCGGTTCCGCAAATTCGATTCCGCGCGCTTATTGTGAGTAAGTATCAAATATCAAAGTGCTTTAGACCTTACAGGACTCTTGGACACGTCACAAAATACAAATTACATAGGTACGTAAAACTAGGAAATAAAGTGATCACTTTGATTTTTTGTTCCCTTCAATGTTTTTAAGGTAAAGTAAAGAAGCGAACAAGAAACCTTTACCTTGTTAGAATGTTAGTTTTCGAGTTGGAGCAAAAGTCGTCCCAAGATTTTTTATCGTCTAGATAATCTGATATTTTGTAGTAAGCCTTTTTACAAAGGACATGTTAGACAATTTGTTTGAATTTATTCATTGATAGTTTTTGCAACTCACTTGGAGTTTTGTTGTAGAAGCGTATACACTGCCCTTTGAAAGATACATTAATCTTGTGTAGCCTTGTTGTGGGCACAGCGAGTTTATTCTTATTTCTAGTATTTATATTATGTACTAGCAGCGCCTTGCGGTTTCACCCGCGTAGTTCCCGTTCCCGTGGGAATTCCGAGATAAAAAGTAGCCTATGTTCTATTCCAGACTATAATCTATCTCTGTGCCAAATTTCATCCAGATCCGTTCAGCCGTTCTGGCGTGATAAAGGAACAAACATCCATCCATCTAAACTTTCACGTTTATAATATTAGTGAGATAATATTAGTGAGATGTCGCTATTTTTACCCGACTACCAACAGGGGAGGGTTATGAGGTCAGCACCCTATGTTTGTATGTTTGTATGTTTGTATGTATGTGGCCGATTTCTTTGTTCCCACGTAGCGCTGAAACTACTGGTTCGATTTCAACAAATTATGTATCGATTGATTCGTTTCAATACCCCGATGGTTATAGGCTATAGGATTTAGGGCTCCGACCCCGAATAAGCCTTCAAAACGCGTATTAAAGTTTAAATAGCCGCAGGCTGCAGGCCCCATAGAGAAAAATTACAATACCTACGACCTATTTTCATTTTCAACTCTATGCCTATCAAATATGACCGATACGTCATTCTATTTTGTCAATGTAAATGTTTCAAACTTTTATAACTTTCACGTAGTCGGGTTGTAGTTTTTAACTTTATCTTGTTAGAGAACCGATTGATATTTCTATGAGTGTACAACAAGTTTTCATAAATATAGAGACAGGCGTAAA
This sequence comes from Eupithecia exiguata, assembly GCA_947086465.1. Classification (NCBI taxonomy): domain Eukaryota; kingdom Metazoa; phylum Arthropoda; class Insecta; order Lepidoptera; family Geometridae; genus Eupithecia; species Eupithecia exiguata. The sequence goes on from OX352251.1 coordinate 2,342,334, forward strand.
CTCAGCATTGGGCTGAAGAACCATATTAATGATAATGATTGTGTACTCTACACATAAATCATTTAAGTATGAGGCTGTTCTAAAGCCCTACCCCTCATGACAGATCGCAGTCGGGCGGCCCATTAGAATAATTTGACATTAGATAAACTAGCTCCGGCAATCTGTCTCTAGAAATAATATATTATGCTGGACAGTTCGCACAGCGCGTTCCCAGCTTCAAACTGAGATAAACTAACTTGTAATCTGTTCTATAATCTAAGATAGTTTATGTCAACAAAGTCATTTATTAATAAAATCTTAAAAATATCTAAGAATTGAAATAAGTTCCCAAAAATTTTCGATTTCGGCAGGACTCGAACCCGCGCCCCACCCTCAGTACAGGTGTGCTCTATCCAACTAAGCCACGGACGGAACCCTAGTCGGTTCAACAGAAAATCTTTGGGACCTCTTACGGACTATAGCGCCGTTGGCCGGGCTTAGAGATACCCAAAGTGCGGGTAAGCACTATAACAAAAAACTTTAAAATATCTGTTAATAATAACAAATAAAACCGGCCAAGTGCGAGTCGGACTCGCGCACGAAGGGTTCCGTACCATTATCTATAAAAACGGCAAAAAATCACGTTTGTTGTATGGGAGCCCCCTTGAATATTTATTTTATTCTGTTTTTTAGTATTTGTTGTTATAGCGGCAACAGAAATACATCATCTGTGAAATGTGTTGTGTGTTTCAACTGTCTAACTATCACGGTTCATGAGATACAGCCTGGTGACAGACGGACAGACGGACAGCGAAGTCTTAGTAATAGGGTCCCATTTTTACTCTTTGGGTACGGAACCCTAAAACAAAAAGGTCAAGGCAATTACCAATGAAACAAACTTCAGCAAGGAATAATTGTACGCGCACAAAATGTTTAATTTTTAGATCGAAAATGAACGAGGGTGAAAAAAGCATAAAGAAAATAAATAAGGTACAAGAAAGAAAGAGAAAAGATATAGTTGTTCAAATCCCATCATAACACAAGATCTCTTACTTCGGGGATGACACTGTGTTATTATGTCCAACATTAAAAAAAATGTTTTTTAAACTTTCTCACCTGGTTCCCATGCTATCGTTTTAAGCCTACGAAGCGTGAGGCACACGCGAGCCGGCTTCGCTATCAGGTTACTCGCACTTGACGGTTTTCCAACATGGCGAGGTCGGGCACCTAGCTTAGCTTATGGTTGATCGTTTCGAGTTGGCGCGAGATTGAAATTATTTGTGGTTTTTAATTTTTTCTGCGTAGAACGCAGAAAAAATTAAATGAAAATGAAAGAAACAAAATTAGCGGAAAAGTAGTTAATGTAAATGTTCTTTTCCAAAAAATATAACATATTTATAAATTTTCGCGATCTGAACCCATTATAAGTGGTATTAACCGGGTTTTTTAGGGTTCCATATTGAAATAAACGCTATAAATACTGAGTGTAGTACCTACTCAGTATTTATAGCGTTTATTTCATGGACTGTACTGAGTATACCATCGCTTTAAAAAATTTAAAAAAAAGTTTAAAAAACCTGTTAAGATGTTAAACTGTCTTCTAAATAAATTCAAATATACAAAAAAAAATAGCTTCTTCTCGAGATGATTATGTTGATCGGATGATGTAGTTAAGTCAAATTGTATACTCTTACTATAAATACATGTCTTTGTAAATAGTAATTAAACTATTTATTAGCAAATAAAAAATGGTGTTTTTGATTCACTTAAGAAGGCTCTGAACCTCTAAGCTCCCATACAAACGTACTTTTCGATTCATTTGGAAACTGCGTCCCCGTTTTTAATGAAATTTTGCATAGGTACATAATCGGAGAAGTAATAGCTATGTTTGTATCGTTTTAGTTTTTCACAATACCTTATCATCATAAAGTGAGAGCGAATATTCATTTTAACCATTTTCAAGCGATTTTATTACTTTCGCTCTAATTTAATGATGATAAAGTATTTTGAAAAACTAAAACGATACAAACATAGTTATTACTTATCTAATTATGTATGCAAAATTTTATTAAAATCGGGAACGCAGTTTCCAAATGAATCGAAAAGAAGTACAAACGTACTTCTTTTACTTTGTCTAAGTCTAAATATAAAGCGATTTAGATACATTATTATAAAGCTTTTTAAATAAAGCTATTTAAATACATTATTATAAAGCATTATTATAAAGCGATTTAGATACATGTCAATCCCACTATCCCACTAATATTATAAATGTCAAAGTTTGGATGGATGGATAGATTAATGGATGGATGTTTCTTTCTCAATCACGCCAGAAAAGCTGAACGGATCGGGATGAAATTTGGCACAGAGATTGATTATAGTCTGTAATAGTACATAGGCTACTTTTTATCCCGGAATTCCCAAGGGAACGGGAACTACGCGAGTAAAACCGCGAGGCGCTGTATTTATATAAGCATCAAAATTTATATAATTGCTTTCAAACATATCTTACGTAATTTAGGTTAAACAAAAAATATACATGTTAGATTCATTCAACCATATTATTATTCAAGATTTAGTATTTACATACGTGAAATAAGTAATATAGAAAATAATGAGATATGTTCAGTGTTCATTTGAGCGGAAAAGCAGTGTGCAACAACTTCAGGCCGGATGTACACGAGCGAGCAGTAGAATTATTATGGAGTTGGAAACTCACAGAATAAGTTTAGAATTCCATTCCTACTCTAGAATTCTCTGCTTAATTACCTAAGTAACTTTGTCTGTGTTCGGATGAACATTAAAATTGCTGTTATGTGTTTAAATTTGCGTCTTAAGAGGGTGCAACGCGCCATTTTGTGAAAAAATGGATAGGCACAGGGTGACGATCCTTATTTATATATAAATAAGGATCGTAGTTAACCCGCTTAAGGTGAAGTGAGTCCCAAAATCACGTTTTGACTGTACGAAAAATCAATTTTAAGGCAATAAAACACAATTTTTTTAAATATTTTTTTATGAGCATCAAAAGTTAAGGATTTTTGTTAGTAAGTTATGGAAGCCGAAACACGATTGACTCAACTTGACTCGATACAAAAAAATCGCAAAGTTTCCTCTAAATTTTAATTTTTACTACGGAAAACCAGTTTCATTTGCTAGTTAATAACATATTTTAATGAAATGTCGTTTAAAAAATGCTTAACTAAATACTTTAGACGATTATGGTTTTATTTTTTTGCAAACGAGTATTATTTCAGAGCAATAACAAATTTAGACATAAAAACCAGTGAAATTGTGCGCCGGCCGGTTCTTGCATCCCTTTCTCGCCTTCGCCGCGCGGCGTTCGTTCGTCCTTGTCTCCAAAATACGAACCTATACCTATCGCCTTAAATCCGCAATGAATTTGTCAAACTACGATTGTTTTATAGTAAAAAAGATAGGCGGATAGGATTTCGCGTTCATAGGAGCCGGACAGCCCACACTCATCCAAAAACAGCATGCGTTTTTGGAACGGTGCAAGGGCTAAAATTTAGTTTTTGCTTATTTAGAAGAAAAATACACGACTTATGAAAACTATCTGAAGGAACCAAGTTATTAGTTATAATATAGTAACCTACGAATCAAAACATAAGTTATTTCAATAGACCGCAGGGTTCCAAAGATCTCGACCAAATTATGTGCAAAACAGCGCAATTTCATGATTTTTAGGGTTCTGTACACAAAGGATAAAAACGGGACCCTATTACTAAGACTTCGCTGTCCGTCTGTCCGTCTGTCACCATGCTATATCTCATGAACCGTGATATTTAGGCAGTTGAAATTTTCACAGATGATGTATTTCTGTGGCCGCTATAACAACAAATACTAAAAAACAGAATAAAATAAATATATAAGGGGGCTCCCATACAATAAACGTGATTTTTTTGCCGTTTTTATATATAATGGTACGGAACCCTTCGTAAGCGAGTCTGACTCGCACTTGGTCGGTTTTATTTTCTTAGTCATGTTTTCACGTAGAAGGAACAAAAGAAAAAATGTAGAATTTTATGTCATTCGAGTTATACCACGGGAATCCCGTGAGTACTCCCGTGATTCAACAACTTTTCAGTCATCATTTTTGGTATTACGGAACATAATAATTCACGAATTGAAGTTGCGAGCAGCTGTCGCCGGATTCTTAAGACTTGGCATCTTTAGTAGCGTGTTCCACGATGGGCTGCAGTTCACGCAGTGAATTACCATTAACCCTGTTTACATACCCATATGTGGCGAAATACCGACAATCGCTGGGGTATGTTCTTGAGTTTAGACCACTCAGCAAACGTAGGCCCTCCGGCCAGGTGTGATGACGACCTGCGAAGACTGCAGGTAGATGCTGGATAAGGCAAAATTAAAACAGGTTAAACGCTATCACGCTTATTAGGGAAGCTCTACGTCCAGCTGTGGACTAGTGTAGGCTGATGATGTTGAATACCTCAAACAACCATCCGTCGAACTGATCGTGTATTCAAAGCCTTAGCCAGGTGAGCACGGGAACACATCAAGTGTTTAATTTGTTTTGACGGCACCGCTGCACTAGAAACGTCGTAAGGTTTTGATGTAACGAGAGTACGTTTTGTTACGTCATTATGCTCATGTTTGATGTAACAAGAGTTTTGTTACGTCATTATGAGATTGTTTTGATGAAATGGAGAGGTGACGGACGACGAAGGTATGCTAAGGATTATTTTGATAGTTTTTCACATTCCCGAGTACCCTTAACACAAGTTCTGCTTAGCATGGGACTGTGTGAATTTTCTAGCAATTATTATTATCATCATGCCGTGGTTTTTAATACTTTCATTGCCCTCGACGCACTCGTTCATCCGGAGATACGTGTAGCAGCGGCGGCGGCGCGCCCTACGGGTCGCAGCAGCAGTGAATAATAATAATAAATAAATAATGCTGGACAATTCGCACAGCATTATCTAGCCCCAAGCTAAGCAGAGCTTGTGTTATGGGTACTAGATAACTGATATACATAAATATAATACAATACATAAGTAGATATTATTTTTTATTTTACGTAGAAAACGACCAGAACACCCTGAACAAATGTCTGCAGATCGTACACAGATTTGTCCTGAGGCGGGAATCGTACCCGCAACCTCCTGCGTCGCGGGCAGACTTTCGCCCACCGCACCACATCGGTCGGCAACGTCAGTGAATGCGATATACTAACACTTTCATGGAACTCGACGCACTCGGTCATCCGGATCTCCGTGAAGCGGCGGATCTGGTCAGTGAATGCGTTAAAGGGTGCTAGTTCGGTGGATAGTGGTAGCGATTTTTTGTTACTAATTTCATATCCAGAGCGGTCAAAAAGATCATCGAAAACGTAACCAATCATATTTTTAGGGTTCCGTAGTCTTTTTAATTACTATTGAAAACATGATTTAAGAGGCGGCGAAATAGTGATAAACTCTACAATACATCTGAATTGGCCTGCTGGTGTTTTTAATACATGCATAAACACCATATGAAGTACAAAATGGTTCCCATCTTGTAGATACACTGCATTAATAAGAAGCCAAAAAATAGGCCGTATTTTCTCTTACCTCCGGAAATTAAAATTAAAATTAACATATGGCTACCGTATGGCAAAGTGCACAGTAAGTATTATGGCAGCAAATAGCACCTTGCGCTGCCATATTAGCGCACTTTGATGTGTTTAACGTCAGCTGATGTTATTTCTTTAATAAATAAGATCTTACTATAGGTTGTGCATCGTTAAAATCTAGAAAGCTAGAAACTGACTGACAGCGTTTTCCCACGACGCACGACACGACACGACAAAATGCGGTGACGACTCCGGGCGTCATACATTTTTTATGAACCGTTTACACACGCAACGACACCGTACAGAACGACAGGTTCATAGAAACTAACGTAGTTTGACGAATTCATTACGGATGTAAGCGGGCTAACTACGAACCTTATTTATGTTGGAAGAACACCAACGTTTCAAATAAGGTTCGTAGCTAACCCGCTTGCATCCGTAATGAATTCGTCAAACTACGATCGTTTTTCTAGTAGAAGGTTTAATTGTTATTCAAATATCTGACGATTGAAAAATCAGGTCTAACACGGGACAAAATTCACTACAAATAAATTACAAATCTCCTTTTAGAAAATCAAGCTAAAAGCTACCTTGCGGGGCAGTCGCGTAAAAAACCTGTCCGCTTCCAACATCATAGGTCCCGTCGTAATAATTCTGACACTGTTGTCGCCAACTGTACATATTTACAGCGCACAGTTTTATTAAGCTCTCGCAAGTTTGAACACAAAGGGAAATGAATATACGCTTGCCGCCCGACTGTACACGGCGATTCTGTAAAATACGGGGTCGTTGATAAATAATTTCCTATTTAATATTAATTATATAAATTATTTCTGATACGTCTATATCGTCATAATAAAATTATAGTCCAGTTTGGACTCTGTACGGAAATCATCTTAACGGTTACGAGGTTATAATAAACTAGCAGCGCCTCGCGGTTTCACCCGCGTAGTTCCTGTTTCCGGGAATTCCGGGATAAAACATAGCCTATGTCACTCCTTGAAAAGTAAGCTTTCTAATGGTGTAATAATTTTTGAAATCGGTCCAGCAGTTTTTAATTTTATTCGTTACATACAAAAATACATAAAAATCATTCCTCTTTATAATATTAGTAGTATAGATTATCTCAGATTTATCATCAATTAATATGGAAGTATGGAAACATTCATTAAGTAAACCAAAATAGGGTCAATTGAATACTAGTACCTAGTACCTACCAACAATGAAATGTACATGCCTCTGTTAAAGCAATTTTGATAAGTGTTGCTATTTTCGTTTGTAAAGGTATTTTCGCCTTAACAAAAGTTTCGTCGTTGAATAATCTTGCATCTTACAGAAGTTACAGAATAACTCTCTTGCAGATGCCACCAAGTTTCTAGGCTTTATTATTTCGCCAGAGATATGAGAGCTCTGTATCTTTTATGAACATATTGGTTGCGGGATGCAGGATAGACCTTGATTTTTTTATTCCTAAAACTTTTATCCATTACCAGTACCTATAGATATAGATATATATAATTTATTCATAAAAACATTGGTTACATAAATTGGTTAGTAGTGCCTTAAAGCCTATGTTAGGTTTGTCTAGGCACTGAGTTCTCCTTAACATTTAATGTACCTTGACTACCTACTGTAGTTTACATTTAATAATAATGACATTAAACTACCTACATCATGGACTTTCGCTACCCGAGTAATGGAGCTCAAATGGAGTTGGGCTGGACATTGCAAGGCGAGGTGATGATAGGTGGACCTAAACAGCAACTGATTGGTGGCCAATTATGGGCAAAAGAAACTTCGGACGCCCAGTTACAAGGTGGGTCGATGATACAGTACGCGTCGGGGAGCGTCTATGGAGGCGGTTAGCACAGGACCGTGGTGGATGGTACAATCTTCGGGAGGCCTGTACCCAGCAGTGGGTAAAATCCGGCTGCGGATGATGATTAAAACATTTTTTATTACCGCACTCCCAGCGCTACATGGGTATTATGTTAAACCTTATGATAAAATAAATTAATAATGCTGGACAATTCACACAGCATTATCAAGCCCCAAGCTAAGCAGAGCTTGTAGTACGGGTACTAGATAACTGATATACTATATACTTTATATTTTATTGTACACACACAAACACAGAAAACAGTACAGAAATAAATGCTACGAGTAGACGAAGTACAAAGGCGGCCTTATCGCTATGAGTGATCTCTTCCAGGCAACCTTGGGATTGACTGGACATGTAAGAGCAACAGAGCGAGTGAGAGTCAGGAAGGAATTCAAACTCCTTGAGATAGGAAAGGCTCGGAGGTTAGAACAGGATGGAACAGTTCTTTGATGGGAATTCTACTACCTTTAAATATTTTTAAACTTCGCGATCTGAACACATATTTGTAAATGGGTATTTATCGCGTTTATTTACCTTATTTTCCCGACGTTTCGACAGGTTTACACACTGTCGTGTTCTACTACCTTTGTTAGGAGATGTCTGAACTCTTTGAAACAAACGGCTCTGTCGGACCAGCGTTGGTTGTAAAGTGTTTACAACTAGCTTATGCTGAGACAGGGACCGTTTTGTGACTCTTATCGACAGAATCTTATCGACAGAGCTTTGTCTCTTATTTCTAAATAATGTCTGTATCTGTTGATTGATTTACAAATAAATATTATTCTATTCTTTGAAACATCCAAATAAGCATTTTCAGTGGCCGTATTAAAAAAACTTACTCAGTGATCTATCTATGTTTGAGTGACGATTATCCATGGCAAAAGCCTTTCTCAGGCAAAGAGCGATGACTGAACATAGTTTTATAATACGACTTATAATAACTGACGTCTCCTTAAAACGTCTAAAGTAGAGATGTTGATATAATATAAAATAGAAAAAGGTAGCTCTTTGAGTCAAGCTTTAAGAAAAGGGAAGTAAAGAAAGAAACCGACACAAAATGGAAGTGTATATTTTGCGTAACTAAACCCCAAGTATGCCAACAGAATAAAAAACAGTGCACATGTCATCGCAGATTTAAATTCAGAACGCGATTTATGGCGGCGACGAAAGACTTTTTGCTGTCAAATGTTTGGGGTGGATTTCCGCATTTTTCGCACTATTATTCAACAAAATTACACGTAAAGTAAACCTTAATCCATTGTAATAAGCGATACACTTTAGGTGCCAAGTGTAAATTCAGCGAAAGTTACAATAAACTAAACCTTAACACATCAGTTTTAAAACTAATTTTGCAAAGCACTTGTTAAGTAAAGCTATTTCAAAGTTTTCGCAGACATTTAGAACTTTATCTGTATTATTTTAAGGGCTAAGCCACTTAAAGGATCGTAAGGTAACGTGAGACGATGTTGATCCCTAAAATTTATTTATTTAGGCAAAGGGGAACCCTTAAAGGCAACATTGTTACTGATATTTACTTGCTTTTAACGCCAGGCTGCGGCTTTTTGGAAAAAACTGTTTTGTCAATAGTTTCCGAAATAAGCTCAGAAGCTCTGGTGTGAAATACATTTCTAAATTGTTTTTCTATGTGAACGAACGTCTTTGGTAAAACTAATTCACTTTAACAGTTTTGGTAAGTAACTGTTTGATAAAAAAACAATCCCTTTTTGGGAAAGTTCTTTACATTACAAAGTATATTTTAACTCGTCGGTGTGAGAGTGAAGTATTTTTGATTTACTGCGAAACTCTAAAAATACTGCCAAAAAGCTTCATCGTAAAAAATAGAACAGAAAATCTATGCCTGAAACTCGTGTGTATAAAGTGAAAAGTAGTGACCCAAAACTTCAACCCTGTGATACCCCTCAATTTTTATTTTTTTTCATGTTTGTGTGGTGTTTTTACACATTTTTACTTCGATCGATACTGCCCTTTTTTTTACTGATACAAAAAATTCAAGAAATAGTGCTCAGTTCGAGCTAGAAAGTCTAAGTCGACTGTATCTAAAGCAAGCGAGGTTTCAAGTTAATGCTATTCCAGATCTAATAGCATCTCTCGGGATACGACCGCTTCTGAGTGTAAGCAGGTTATCGGAATTTACCAGTACGGACCGGTTTACGATAATATTCGAATTTAGCTGTCTCTCTTACAAAAATCATAGAAATTCTACTGTCGCCGCTTGATATGCGTGGAAAAGAAATAGGGTTGCATTTATTGGAATGCTCAGTGCACGCTTTTTTGCGAAATTCATTAGTTTCATATATATTTCATATCGAAAGTATAATTGATTGCAAAATTGTATGTATCGATATTATTTTTACTCGGAAGAGATCTTTTTCGATCACAATCTCACCTACAGGGCTATTTAAATGTCTCCATAAGACACCTTGTACCTTTGATTAGGTATAGTAGGCTTATGTCTCTTGTCACAAAAATTCAGAACAGTCCAGAGTCCATTAGTCAGTAATGTCCATTAGTCCCCACTGGCCATGCGGGTTTCGGATTGTTGTTTGATGGTTGAATTGTTCTATAGAAGGCGCTGCACGCCCCCCGGTGGATATACCTTATTCACCTCTTACGATAGCCGCGGAAAGAGTTTGGGTGGTGCAAGCCGGCATCACACGGCACAGGATTCTCACCCGGTTTCCAAGTAAACCCGGTCGAAACTAAACTGAAATTCAACAACCCTCTAAATCCTGCCGGGCTTCCCTAGAGACGGCTACAGCCTTGCTCGATTGCGTTATTACCGTCAAAGCCTTGGTATAATTAATTAAAACTACGGACTAACCCGACACCTTGGATATTATTTCGTTATGTTCATTTAGGAGAACACATGTTTTAGAGGCCTTTTGCCAGCGTCGTAAACGTCGTAAAAGCTAAGTTCGCTAAAGTTTCATTATATTTGTTTTGGGTATTATAAGTATTTTCTATGTACATGAAAAAAAATATAACAATCCATATTATCTATACTAATATTATAAAGATGTAAAGTGTGTGAATTGTTTGTGACGTTGTAGGGGGTAATCACTGGATCTACTGAACCGATTTTGAAAATTCTTTTATCAATAGAAAGCCACATTATTTGTGAGTGTTATAGGCTATATATAATATAGGTACTATGTTTTCATCCTAGTCAGTGACAAAACAACGTAACAAAGCGTAATCAGGTGATTTTTATTAAAAATATGCCTATTTTATGTAAAAAAATGGGATTAAAATTACACATTTTTTGATACATGTGTTTGGTTGGATCGCAAGTGACGTCACACATCCTAAGATTACAGTGTCAATGAGTTCTTCTTGATAGGTGTGGTATGGTGGGGTGACGTCATAGCTTGGAACACGGTAGTCATGACAGAGATTATCGTTTTGGCACGGCATTATTTTATTCAAACTTTAAAATTAGTTTTCATAACTAATACGACTAGCCTTGAAGAAATATTAATTACACTTTGCATTATTTTTATCAGACAATACCTTAGAATTATTTCCCAATAGTAGTAGTCAAGTAGCCTATTGGTGAGATAAGTAATCTAAAGCCTACCTCACATACAATCATTTACATACACAGAAAGTTATTTTATTTCTATACAGTTCAACTCTGTAGTATTTTGTACACGTTTAATAAATGAAGTTCAGAGTACCTGAAGCGTTGTATTCACCTCCATATTTCATGTAAATATCGTATTTTCAGCTGAAAATTTTCTGATCGAAAATCATTTAGTATAATAAAATGTCGTTGTTATTCATAGTCAGTTCGGAATGACGATTCGCTATAAAATGTCAAAGAACTGAAGAGGTGGATGACTTTTTTATTTGAATGTTGTCTGATTACCCGAATATGGTACAAGGTGCCACGAAAATCGACAAAAAATACAGAGTTCACTGACTTATACAGAAATCTAGAGTTTTTAAATATTTACATGCAAGTAAGTACCTATCTTTCTTTATTTTTTGGTTCATAACATCGTTAAATTCGAACCAATAGACTACTTAACTACTAGTGGGAAATAATTCTAACGTACTCGATGACGTCACACCACACCTACAAGAACAACAACACGCGATGCAACCAAACGCAGTGTTTTCCGGTCACGTGATAGTTTATCAAAAAAATGTGTAACTTTAATCCCGTTTTTTTACCTAAAATATGCATAATTTTTAATAAAAATCAAGTTTTTTTCAATGTTGTCAAATAGCCTATTCTAACCCCGTGGGGTCAACGTGTGTTGGTGACCCACACAGGCTTCGGAATCACCTTCTCTTGGGATGTGTATTCCGTTCACATAATTTTGTCTCACGTGTATATCAAAGGCTTTCTTCCTGGAATCAGAAAATGAAAACCCAGTCGTGATAAACATATTACTTTTCCCGAGAACATACCTAATTGGAAGATAAAAAATCACCTTGCTAAGTACATAGTACATATAAATAACCTCAAGCTGAAATATATCTTGGATGGTTAATTAAATTAAGCAGATTTTGAGATTTGTTCTTATACACACAAAATATTAATCAATATATTAGATCGTTTTTACAACGATCCCAACAAACGTTTGAAAGTTTCATCTGTATCGATCGTTTTCCTATGCTATGTTTGATAAAAATCGATGCAGCTGTCCAAATTGAACGATGGCATTCATCTCTCTTGAATTTGAAAGTAAAGCCGTCGCTGTTTGTCGTTGAACAAAGTCAAAACTCTCTATTTTGTAAAATAGGGTAGCTTGTTGCAAAAATGTTTAAAAAGATACAGAGGGGCAGGGAGGTTAATACAATCTTGTTACATGACATCACAAGTAAATGAATAAAACCGGCCAAGTAAGAGTAGCTTCACACGGAGGGTTCCGTACCATCGTTCAAAACTATTTCTTGAAGAGGAACAAGTCAACTATCTCTTTCAATGCCGTGCGTTCTCGTCGGCGCGATAGAGCTCGTTACTAGCGACATCTAGTTATAAAACCGGGCCACAATTTTATAAAAACATCAATTTCTCGACTGCTACGGGACACCTTTAATTATCAATTTTAATGTATTTTAATTTTTGCTGACAGTATATTATATGTAGATGTTTCTTACTTTGAAAAATCATGTATTGGGGTTTAACAGACATTCTTGACAAAAGTACAGCAAAAATAGCCAAAAAAATCACTATTTTTGCATGGGTGCCCTTATTAATTTAAATATTTATTTTATTGTTATTATTTGCTGTCATAGCAGCAACAGAAATACTACCTTTTACTGTTCACTAGGTACAGCCCGCTGACAGACAGACGGGCAGACAGCGGAGGCTTAGTAATAAGGTCCCTTTTTCACCCTTTGGGTACGGAAACCTCATTCTAATTCTATGTGGGACAACTGAGATCTGCACTGACATCTCGCACACCCATGCGAGATGTCAGTGCAGATTGCAGCATTGTCCCCCTGCCTTATCAGCAGAGCAGGACTTTTGGCGATTGACAGCTTCGTTTCAGCTTTTCTGTGGGTGTGGACGGACGATGCCTCTATGAGACTTCTCAATCCAGTTTTCCGTCTACGGAACCCTAAAAAACAAGTAGGTACCCCCTGAAGTCCCGGTCGTCTCGTCTCCTATGCATCCAGCGCATCTACATAATCTTTTATTAAAAAACAACGAGCTACCATCAACTTATTGGAATACAATTTCAATATTCATAAAACTGAACTGTCTTATGATCTTCGTACGCTCAAGAATTTTGTTCGATATACAGGAATAGTATTACGTACTAATATTATAAATGAGAAAGTATGTCAAAGTAAAACGATTTTATTTTTGCCAGAACAAGACAAAAAAATGCTGAACAAATTCACACAGCATTATCTAGCCCCAAGCTAAGCAGAGCTTGTGTTATGGGTACTAGACAACTGATATACATGATAGAATATATATAACATAGATAGATATTTTTTATTATTCATAGAAAACGACCATGTTCTGGTCGTTTTCTATGAATAATAAACCGGAACAAATACCTGTACCAATATACAATGTACGACATTTTGTACCTATAGACAATGTACTTACGACCTTCAGAAATAAGCGATTTATTATTTATTTATTATTATATTACCTGGTATGTCCGGTCCACTTCCATTTCAGTTTCTTTACCTTGAGTGTGACGTCTTCTATTTTAGTTCGCCTCCGAAGTGTTTGGTTTCCAACTTGATGTATCTTATTTTTGCCCAGCATGCTTCGCTCCATAGACGATTGACAGACTTCTAGTTTTTTGATATGAGCTTTAGTTAGGGGAAAGATAAATGGAGTAAAACACTAATGGACTGGTTTCCAAAATATAATAAAAGAAATAGAGGGAGACAATTCAAAAGGTCGGAGGATGAGTTAAAAACAATAGCAGGAAATACATGGATAAGGTTGGCGAGAGATAGAGCAAAGTGGAAGGGGCTAGAGGAGGCCTTTGCCAAAAAAGGGCGAACAGAAGAATTATCAATCAAGTAACAATAGTATAAGTAATAGTATTTAAAAAACAAATTGTAAAAAAAAATCTGAATAAAGGCTTGAAATGAATGAAATGATAAATGAATGAATATTACCTGGTATCTTCCAATCACAAATTTATGGTTTGTGACTGTATTTTCCAGACGGCAACAGATTATCTATTTTCCTTTTACATTTTAAATTTTTTTCCGACGCTATTTCTCATCTCATGGGTACAATCTTCCACAAAAGGCTTTCAGCGGGAAAATCTCTCCGTCCCGAAGAAAGGATTTTAAAAATCCGTAAAATAAGTGAGCCATCGAGTATTTTGTCGAATAAGATCGGAGGATTTTTCAATAAACTTCTTTGCTACAGGTATTTCGATTTTATTACATTCAGGATCAAAGGGGTACCTACCTATACGATGGAGGAATATCTCACGGATATTACCAACGTTTCCTTGATAATAAAAGCAATATAAAACTAAGAATACTATTGCTTTCACGCTTTGGCGCCTACACGAATGTGTTTATGATGATGGGCAGGACCTGCAGTTCACGTATTGTCACTAATTTACCAATCACTCTGTATATCCTATGTTAAAATCACAAAATCTGCGCGCGATAGTCAGATAATTATTATGACCTATGACGTCAACCTACGGAGCTGAGACGTGGACACTCACGGTAGGGCTTGTCCACCACTTTAAAGTCGCCCAGCGAGCTATGGAGAGAGCTATGCTCGGAATTTCTCTGAAGGATAGGATTCGTAACGAATACATCCGACAGAACTAGGGTTATCGACATAGCTCAGAGGATTAGCAAGCTGAAGTGGCAGTGGGCTGCCCATATCTCGAGAAGAACCGACAACCGCTGGGGTAAACGTGTTCTTGAGTGGAGACCACGACACGGCAAACGTAGTGTAGGACGCCCTTCGATCAGGTGGGAAGATGATTTGCGAAAGACTGCTGGCAGATCCTGCATGCGCCAAGCTGAAGACAGGGCGTTATGGCGCTCATTAGGGGAGGCCAACAGTGGACTACTATAGGCTGATGATGATGATGACGTCAAAAACTCATTAATATTTACGTCAGATTAATAGATAAATTATAAATTTGCTTTGTGCCGTCGTATTTAACCTGTTAAACTGTGTAAGTAAAGATTTAATTGAGAAAATAAAATGGAATCTCTACCTAAATCCCAAACAAATAAATAGGTAGGTACTAGAAATAGAAATCTATCGTCTCCATGATGACTTATTTAAAACAAACTAAGACATCAATACAACGTCATAAATAAATCACAATAAAATTTTACAACCGCGCCATATTAGCGACAACATTACGTTCCGTTTAAAAGAAAAAAAAACTATAAATTTCGCTCCACAGACAATCGACGAACGACAATAAATCTTTCAACGATCGCTCGCTGACGGGACGTTCCATTTTCAAAAACTAATAATGACTGTTTTAATTTGTAAACAAAAGAGTGTCTCTTTTGTGTCCTACACTTTTATGCACTATTGTCCTTCTGGGAAACATTGAATAGTTGAACAAAGTGTTTTGTGTGGTATTACTGTTTCGAAAATAATGGTTGCAGACAGAAGGCAAATTATGAATGAACTTAGTGTCGTTTGAAACAATTCTCTACAGTGTAGAGATACGGTTGCATTTTCTGTAAAGTTTGTGAATTGGTTATTTCTAGGGACATTTTCTTTTACGTGCATGTGGGATGTTTGCTGTCGTTTGGCTGTCCTCGTTATAGAAGAAATGGAATACCTTCAGTTTTCTTTTATTAAAACTGCTTTGACTACAATAGGGTATTATTGAACCCATTTTTTCAAAAGTGTCTCAATTAGATTCTATAGTGCCAATATACCACAAAAAAAAAACTACAAAAAAACTATTGAGAAGTGCCATAAAAAACATTTTAAAAAAATTACACGTACACGCGTGCGGAGCTTCACTGCGGGAAGTGGGACGTCAAAACTGTGCTGCACTACCGTTGTACATAGTCGTGTATTAATTTTCATGTGGGTTCGTTTGTTTGACAACGTGTGTCTAGCCATGTTGTCAAACAAACGAACCCACGAAGCTAAAATACACCGCGTGGCCATGTACAGCATGCGCCGCAGTGTTCATTTTCATGAAGTGTATACTTCAGGGGAAACGGTAGACCCACGTTGTCAAACAAACGAACTCACGCAGCTAAAATGCGCCGCGTGGCCGTGCACAGCGTGCGCCGGTGTAGGGCAGCGGCTTAACCCTTAATTTCGAGAAACGTTATCACTAACCAAAAAAAAACGTATATATTACGACGGATTAAAACATAAATATTTTGTTCACCAATTTTTAAATATGAGACAAAACAACCTTAAGCATTATTATTATTATATAATAAGATTATTAATAAAATAATATTATTAAGAATGTTTAGCCTTTTTTTGTCAAATTTCATGGTCTTTTTCCGAAATAACCTGTAAAAACAGTAATTAGACCCGGAAACAATATGCTCCCTGCTAATTGCTTGTTTTTAGCCCTTACAGAAGTTCAAGGTCTAATGACTTCTTTGTAGTGTAGTAGCTGCAAGTTCTAAAGTTCTGGAAACATTTTGATGTGCCTTACCTGAAAAAAATAAAATTTCATAATTTCAGCTCAGATTTGGCTTCATATTTGGTTGCTAAGTTACAGTCTGATATCTTTATAACACGATATCTCTCAATTCAAAATATCTGCATCCGCAACAATTGGCTGCATGCCGCTAACAATACGGTTTAGGAAGGTATTAGAAACGGGTGGGATGGCAGAGATCGGGAACATACCGAAACAGTAAACGCTTCAGATACGAGACGTGTTTCATACGAATGGTTAGTGATCTAGGGTTAAGACTGACACTTTATCAACTCACGTCAAACGACCGCCATCAAAAACTGAGCTTAAGCCAACAGTCCCAAGAGCTTTTTCCCTTAAAAGCTTACAAAATATTCAGTGCAGAAATTATTTTTGATATCCGTCCGTTTTATTACCTTTGAATCCGGAGTATGCAAATAAATTTATTAGAGATGGCTACCCTTTCGCAGGGTTGGAAGTAACATCAATGGGAGTAGTGTTATGGAGCCTGCAGGTTCTGTAAATAAATAAAAAAAAAAACTGGGAATCTTTTTAAGACGATACTATATATAGCTACACTATACTATTTATATATATGGCGCTCATTGGGGGAGGCCTATGTCCAGCTGTGGACTGATATAGGCTGATGATGATGATGATGACTATATATAGCCAAACTAGCGCCGCCATCTTTTTTATGTTATTATTTCGTTGAACAAAGATAATTTCAAAATGTTAAATGGGCAGTTCGTAATATCTATTATAAGCTTTTTTTTAATGCTTTTGTAATATTTTGATTTTGTATATTTTAGGAAGAGATACGAAGTTGCATTTTGTTACCACCAAACTTTATTTTCGCATCTCTGCCTAGACTATAGCACATAAAAATATTACAAAGGCATTAAAAAAAAGCTTATAATAGGTATCACAAATTGCCCATTGAATTTTTTTAAATTACCTTTGTTCAACGAAATCATAAGATAAAATAGGTGGTGGCGCTAGTTTTGCATTATAATAAATGTAAGTTTAAAAACTTAAGTCATCATCATCAACCTATATTAGTCCACTGCTGGACATAGGCCTAGCATAATGAGCGCCATGGCGTCTTCAGCTTGACGCATCCAGGTCACCCTGCAAAGCTTGGGTAATTTTATCTAAAAGGGAATTCGTTTTTTTTCAAAACTATTACCTGTTAACGCTTTCACTGTCCAGCCCTGCCAGTGCGATCCGGAGGAACACGTCGCCGCTGACGAAAAATAGAATAAAATAAATATTTAAGGGGGCTCCCATACAACAAGCGTGTTTTTTTGCCGTTTTTAAAGATAATGGTACGGAACCCTTCGTGCGCGAGTCTGACTCGCTCTTGGCCAGTTTTATTAATTTTAGTCCGTAACATAAGGAACGGTTTAGTGTTAAGAATTTTTGTAAATTTGGATGTGGTCTTGGACGACTTGGACTCTCGTAGCTGACTGTACGTCCGAGTTCCGAATCCGCATAATAACACGGCCGCGAGTGAATAATCACGGTGAATGGTTCTGATTAGGCGCATCTGATATTCCGCTGGAAACCGGATCAAGCGATATTATCGTTTTCTGTTTCGCTTTTGGAAATACGGATTCTGATAAACTCCACCAAAGCGGAGATGGCGGAGATGTCCGTAGCGGAGATAAGAAGAGACGTTTTTTCCGCTAGGGTGTCTCCACCGAAGCTGTGCGGAGATTTGTGCTGGCTATTGGTGGCTGTTGGTGGTGTCTGGCCCTTATAGGGTGCTTTGCCACCAGATATATAATTACGTAGCTAAGCAATGATAATATGAGTAAAGCTACATAGGACATGTATAATTGTCTAAAAACACACTAAGCATTTCTAAGTTCTAAATTTAGTATGTCTTAACTTAAATTAATCTATGGGAAATAAAAAAGTACGTCGTCGAAGAAAAAATACATTATATAGCTCACTGTTATATTCAGACATCTCAACTAAACATTTTTTTTTGTTTTTTAACTTAGCTTCAGCATTGCTATACAGCAGCGGGGCAATGCAGCTAGCGTCTTGGGCACGCTTCCGACTGGTATTGATATGGATCAGTTGAGCTACTTGTAGATTGTTTGCAACAGTCTGCAGTTAGCTCAATTGTTTCAATTGTAAATACTAGTTTTAATTTAATTCTATTATTTGATTGTGATTTTCTTTGTTAATAAATGTATCACTAATAAATTGAGTAAAGTAATAAATGTCCGAAATCGGTAGCGTATAGTAGACGATCCACCTTAATATTATAATTTAAGGCAAAATTAATCAATTAGATAACCAGTCGGTAACCCGTCGGTTAATTGCACCCGAACCAGACTCTTGAACTATTGAACGAATTCTGAAATTCCTTAAGTAATTGGTTAACTTACCTTTCAAGTACCTTTAGGTCAAGGTATAGAAAAACCGGCCAAGTCCGATTCATGTGATTTATGTGACTAATTTAAATATGTTGTGTTTTAGCCATAAAATAATTTTGATTTTATTTTTATTTCATATTAAATCTTAACTGACTACTGTAATTGGTTAGTTTTAATCGTGTTAGTTTACTCAATAAATAAATAATTCAATTCGCCGAAGAATGATGAAATGAAGCTAACATGACTGCACCCGATGATGGTGCATCGGTGATCGCTACTCAACGTGGTATGAAGGTAGGCCCCCTTAGTTATTTAATTCATTTTATTTTCATTTATTGTTGTAGCGGTAATAGTAATAGACACCCTGTCAAAATTTCAACTGTCTAACTATTACGGTTCAAGAGATACCAAACGTTTTTATGTTACCCCCTTTAATTTTTAAAATGATTTTATTTTTATTATTTGTTCCTACACGTAGCGGCAAAATACATATAAGTACACGCATTCTGTGAAAATTTCAACTGTCTACCTTTTACGGTTCATGAGATACAGCCCGCAGGCGGACGGGCAGACCGACAGGCAAGCGGAGGCTCAGGTTCCCGTTGGGACCCTTTAGGTCACCTAATATATAATAACCCTTAAAAGGTTCTTTACTTTAGCGAAAATAAATTTTAATGCTCAAAATCAACCGGTTGCTGAAAATTATAACCGAATTAAGATGTCTAGACCACCACTACCCATTACTCAGCATTGAACGAACTCCCATCTAAATTGATTCAGCCATTTCTTTTGACATTGGCATATCTAAGGTGAACCGCTTGTTTGTTTTCAAATGGTATTTCTATTTCTATTGAAATCATAAACTTAAAGTGATAAAAAAGCCAGGTAGAAACGTATTGTTTGGTCCTTCGAGCCGAATAGTTTTACCTTTGAAGCACTGCAGGAGATGAATTCTTGTCTCGATGAAATTTTGATGTTTTGATTTAGGGTTTCCAACTTTCCAAGTAAACTTATTAATAGATAACTACTTACGTTCGATTAACCGCAGAAGTAAGTAACTTAGCAGTTTTTGTTTTCTCTTATATTGAGCTAAATTGACTGACACGTAAATTACTCAAACCTGGCGCGATCTTCTTTTGTTTTTCATCTATTAGAGGCCTACTTTCTTCACGAAATTTCGGTTATTTTTCACCCGATCCGTACTTTAATCGAACGTAAAACGGAAATTCTCGGACGGTTTCGGATTTGGACATTCACTACCATCTCGGAAAGCCGTCCTGTATAATAAATAGATTGAGCTAATTGCAGACTATCACAGACAATCTAGAAGAGCAAGCTCAACTGATACAAATTAATACCAGTCGGAAGTGTCCCCAAAACTTCTTGTCCTGTTTTATAATGACTGGCCTTTGATATTTTGCTAATGTAAGGTCCCTACACGCTTAAAGGATTAAATCTTCTAAACAGATCAAGATGAAATTTATCATTGATGTAGTTCATTTCTTTTCGAAGGCATAGAATACAAAAAAACTACGAATAACAAAGTAATAGGTACATAATGTATCTGCACTAGTATTATAAATAGGAAAGATTTGTATTTTTGTACTATTTAAAGAATAAACTTAAAACTACTGGACAGATTTCAAAAATTCTTTGCCGTTAGAAAGCTACGTTATCATATCACTGAGTAACATACGCTATATTCCCTACATACCCGTGCGAAGCCGGGGCGGACCGATAGTTAGTAATATACAGGAGCCAAACCGATATGAAACGTTTGTAAACTAACTCCAGCACAAAAAACTAAACCTCACTTGCTTGGCGTCGACTTACAGATATAATTGTATGCAATATTAATTGAAGGAAAGATCTCAAAGACTCAAAAAATGTGAATCGCATGTAAAAAGACGCGGCAGAGTGCATTTTAGGTTAAGTATGGGTGGTTTGTTCACAAATATTTTGCATCAAACTTGGCTGGAATAAGATAGGTACAGAAATAAAAATAAAACCGGCCAAGTGCGAGTTGGACTCGCGCACGAAGGGTTCCGTACCATTATCTATTAAAACGGCAAAAAAATTACGTTTGCTGTACTTGGGAGCCCCTCAAACACGTATTTCATTGTTTTTTAGTATTTGTTGTTATAGCGGCAACAGAAATACATCATCTGTGAAAATTTCAACTGTCTTACTATCACGGTTCATGAGATACAGCCTGGTGACAGACGGACAGACGGACAGCGAAGTCTTAGTAATATGGTCCCGTTTATACCCTTTGGGTACGGAACCCTAACAACCGGTTAATTTACACAGTATCATCTAGACTAGAGGCCTCTTAAGTAAACAATGCTTAGATATATAAATGTCTAGTTTTACTAGCATAACCTAGATTATCAATGCCTACAAATCTAGCTGTGTTATTTCTGTAAATATCTCTAACAAATCTCTGTTGATAAGCCTTCTTGATTAGTGATTACGAAGAACAGCCCTGTGAGTACTCCTAAAGTCGAGTATTGACATCTTCAAGTGTTTGTTTAGGACCACGCTCTTGGGAGATGGAAGTCTACGGTCTTACCACAAGATAGATGTTGACCAGAATGGTCACTAATTTATTGTGTGGACAGCCAAATTATAGAAATGTGAATGAGACGTACTAAATATATACATTTGACTGGTTTTTTATATCGAGAACATACCTTCTTTTTGCCACAATATCACCTGACTGTGAGTGACGATGTGGCCGACACGTTGTATCACGTTATGGTGGTATCGTGATCGTCAGAGATTTTTTGTAAGTTAAAAAGTATCTCTACTTGTTGGACGGATATTGATCGGCTGGAAACATAGCAACAATGCTCAATCCACACCGGGATGGGAGGTGCCGCCGTTCCTCGCCGCGACCTTGCCCGAAGATAAGACGCGTGGCATGGCGCCGTGCGCGACCTTTTCGAGATTTTTAGGTGATACTCGTCTATGTTCGTAGATAAAGTTGTAACGCTTGCTTTTTCCTACCCCTAGGTGAGTTGGGGGAAGGAACTTCAATAAAAACAAGGAGCTTGCGTTGACAAACAGTAATTTATTCAGTAGAGGAAATGCAGTACCTTTAGTAGTTAACAATAATACAGAATATGTTGGGCGCCTTAGCATGAAGTAGTAGTAAGCTCAGCCGATAGTGAGTTGTATAACAGGGCGTGGTAACCTACTTTCAACCTTCTTAGCAACCAGATAATTTAGATTTTTTATGAATAACGCTAGTACCGAATGACGTTCAGCAATTAACGGTGCGCAGATGAGTGTTCACGAGGGTCCAAAGGTGTGGTTAGTAGTTCACAGCACAGAATAAAGAAAAACACAGCGGACAGTGTCCTGCTGTGATACCAGTCAGTCGCCGCCGTCGGTCCGAAGGAGCCGAAGCACGGAAGAAGGGACCTGCCTCCTTCGACACCGGACAGCCTCCACGCAGCCTCTCCCAGACCGCTCTCTCCAGGGACAGCACAAGACAATTAGGGGAAATCCCTCAGCTAAGCCCCGCAGCTAGGCAGCTGTGTAACAAGACAGATAAATTATAGGGGAGCTGGACATATCTCTAGCGACACGTGGCACTGAGTTTTTTCTTCACCAATACCTTGAGGGGTGCACTCCGATTCGTAGGAGGAATATCAGCACGACGGCCTCTCGCGTCTGTAAAGCGGGCAGGCGTTGATGCCTCGGGACTCCGGATGCCACGCGGACGCGGTGTATCGGCGGGGCCCTAATTCCATAAAAATGAAGTTGTTTTAGGTTTGCACAGTGATGCCGAAGCCACGCACAGGTTGATCACCAGGATACATACCAGCTGAAGAGATTTCACTAGAATTTGAGGACTAAAAGTTTTGAACCAGCGTTCGTATCAGAAGCAGAGTCGTGAAAGAAAGGAAGGACCACAGAGTATGTGGAAAGGACAGCTCTCGCCACACGTTGACAGACAGACTCCCTCGAGTCAGTCAGTTAATCTGTCAATGTCACTTTTTGTAATGTCGAAGGGATTCCAGTATGAATACTGAAGAAAGAGGTCCCCTTCGGCATATGAGGGTTACAAAGTTTAGAATTATTTGACACTAGTTTGACACTGAAAGTGCTCTCGCGGCGGCGCGCGACCGGCAGGGGGCGCGGCCGACCATTCCGGTGTATATTGTGCCTAAGTATCCGATCCGAGTGAACCTACTGCGTGCCCGCCATACCTTATTGTGCTCCCTTTTGTTGTATGTATTTTGTTTGACACCTTGATTCTTGTTTATTCTACCGTAAGTTAGTCTGTGGTCTCTTTCGCTTTTACCTGGTTATGTCGACGAACGAAACAAATACTTTACATGGAATTTACCTCAACTTCTGACTACGTTCTTACTGCTTCGTAGATAGATAGATAGAATACGTTATTGAACACTTTAGAATACAATAGAATACAAAAATTCTTTGATGTACACCAGAAAATCAACAATGGGCGGCTAAGCGATCTCTTGCAGGCAACCTTTGGATGTTAAGAATTGTGAATTTAAAAAAGGCCAAAGAGAGATGTACCAAAGATAATGTAAAAGACATATTAAACACACTTAGAAACAATGTATTGTGTTGTGTGTTATGTGTTGTGGCGATCACAATAGGCCTATCAGCAAATAAAAAAAAATAGAAACAATGAAATATATCTGTATAGAACGATCTACACAAACATTTGTTCCTATGCGGAAATCGAACCCGCAACCTCCCCAGCGGACTTTCGCCCATTGCGCAACAGAGGTCGTCAAATAACCCGTACACCCCACGGCCACACATTGTTGTCAATGATGATTGACTGCGTTGTCAAGTAACCCCACCTACATCCCCACTCTACCTATATGGGGATATATCCCCTAATTACCCCTCGCTTCGGGACTCGATCCCGTATCCTCGGTTCGCTAATTGGATTCGGTCGACATGACATCGGCATCACAGGATTAATACATATATTCATATAAGGTACAGGCGGCTGCCCACGGGTTTGCACGCGATTTCGCGAATAAATAAAATAAAATAATAAATAATGCTGGACAATTCACACAGCATTATCTAGCCCCAAGCTAAGAAGAGCTTGTGTTATGGGTAATAGATAACTGATATACATAATACATACATCGATTGTCTCATAATTATCTAGCTTCAGCCCGCGGTTTCGCAACCGTTTCTTGGAATTAAAAGTAGCCTTTATGTAATTCCAGGTCTAGATCTATATGTGCACAAAATTTCATCACGATCCATTCAGCAGTTTTGGCGTTATCAGCGGCAAAACATCTTCAAAACGGCAGTAACTTTCATCTTTATAATTTAGTAAGTTAGGATGCCAACAATGCAAAAATTGTGAATGGGATAGGAATAGGATTTTGCGTTCATAGGAGCGGGACAGAACAAAGCAACATCAGTGAGAAAATCAAGATTTTGTTTATTAGGTACTTATCTGTTAATTATTCAAAATATACCTAAGCAAGCATTAAATAGAAAAACTAAACGATTACTTAAATAAAACATTAGTCTGGCTATGAAATTCGTAAAAAAAAGTGGTGTTGTCGCTGATAATTGAGAGCATTTCAATTAAAAACAGTTTTTATGCGAATTTAGTTTTTTTTTTAATAAAGAAACCAGTTTATTTTTATAATATCTATTCGATTACTCGACTTCTACATGTTTTTCTCTAAATATTTTTAAGCTTACGCGATCTGAACACATAATTATTAATACTATTTAACGGGTATTTATCGCGTTTATTTACCTATTTTTCCCAGTTATAAAAATACTTAATTACTTAATTATTTTTACCTTTTTGTCATCCCGTGACCACGGCAGTGTGTAAACCTGTCGAAACGTTGGGAAAAATAGGTAAATAAACGCGATAAATACCCGTTAAATGTTTTTCTCTACCTGACGTATTTTTTTAATTTGAACATTTACGTTACCATAAATCTAAGTGTTTAAAAACACACATTTTGCTTGATTTTTTTCACTAGGCGCACTCTTAACTCTCTATCTTCACCATACTTAAAACACGAGTACCTACCTACTAACCCAGTTCCGTCCTTCACTCCTCCATCTCAAGTGTAAATAATATTTAAATCATATATCACTCCAATTATATTAGACATACTTCTGAGAAGACATTAAGAATTCATATACCCTTAATGTTATCAATCTCGTTCCTTAATTAATTCTCTCTTAGTTTAGTAGGTCCTTCTGAACGTTAAGGTTGTTGAGTAGAGAGAGATTTCGTCATCATCATCATCATCAGCCTATGTTAGACATAGGCCTCCACTAATGAGCGCCATAGCGCCCTGTCTTCAGTTTGACGCATCCAGTACTCTTTCGCAGATCATCATCCCACCTGGCCGGAGGGCGTCCTATACTACGTTTACCGAGTCGTTGTCTTCACTCAAACATC
Organism: Eupithecia exiguata; assembly: GCA_947086465.1. NCBI lineage: Eukaryota > Metazoa > Arthropoda > Insecta > Lepidoptera > Geometridae > Eupithecia > Eupithecia exiguata. The sequence continues at coordinate 2,367,736 of OX352251.1, forward strand.
TTTACCTTAACGGTTGTCAGTTCTTCGTGAGATATGGCCGGCTAACTGCCACTTCAGGTTGCTAATTCTTAGAACTATATCGATAACTTTGGTTCTCTGTCGGATGTATTCGTTACGAATCCTATCCTTCAGATCAGAGAGACTCCGAGCATAGCTCTTTCCATAGCTCGTAAGTATCGAATTGGAAATCGGCTTCCATTTCGTCAAACCAGGGGCTGCCATCTCCACACCCCAATGGTTTTCCTTGATCAGCTTTCGGTGGTTTTGTTTACCTATTAAATTTAATTGGGGCACACATGTCGTGTAGTTTTTTTGTCCTGAATCCTCTATCTATATTTATAAAAGAGAAAACCGGGTAACTCATCAAGAGATCTCTGAAACTACTGGAGTTACGAAGCTGAAATTATGCAAAATTTCAGGATCAGGATTTTCCTTTTAGGACGTAGATAGAGTTAGTTCTGAACTTTACCATAGACACATTTCAAAGCTAAATATATAAATATTCAGTACTTTGGAAGATATGGATATCCGGCGGAGTTGATTTGAGAGAGTCTGTAGGTGCTAAGAACGGATCTTTGGAAATTCACATGGAGGGATTTATAGGTTTTCTCATAATAACTGTATAATAAATAAATTAATAAATATTGCTGAACAATTCACACAGCATTATCTAGCCCCAAGCTAAGCAGAGCTTGTGTTATGGGTACTAGATAACCGATATACATAATACAATACATTACATATAGATATTTTTTATCGTACAGAAAACGACCAGAACACAAACAAATATCTGCAGATCGTACAAAGATTTGTCCCAAGGCGGGAATCGAACCCGCAACCTTCTGCGTCGCAGGCGGATTTCCGCCCACCGCGCTACAGAGGCCGTCAAAATCGTAAAGGGTTGGTTGTAAAACTTCGGCGTTGATAGTTTACATGGAAACCATCATTCATTACTTAGGGTATTACTAAAGATCACGCGAATGAAAACGCGGGCGGGTCACTTAGTTTTAAATAATAACTAAACTGAATCCGTCTGTTGTGATCTGTTTGCTTATGTTATCGTAAGTTCTGCTCAAATAAACCCATAGGAACCCCTATCTGTTCAAATAAAAGCTAAGAAAAGATTTTCCCTAGTTTGTTATCCCGTTATCTACGAAATAAGAGTCAATATTAAGGTAACCAGTATTTATGTACGTAGATTTCAAGTTATTCGCTTTTTCGACAGTACACAAAACAAAAAAGAAATGTCAAAAAATATATAGTACAATTTTTGCACACATTTCATTTGATGTAGTTTCCAAGTTATTCACTTTTTCGACAATACACAAAAGAAAAGAAAAATTTTGCACACGTTTAATTCGAGATAAATTCATTTAATTCTTTCTTTACTTTTTGACGACCTTTGTGGCGCGGTGGGCGCAGGTCCGTCTGTGACGCTGGAGGTTGCAGGTTCATTTCCCGCCTCAGGGCAAATGTTTGTACTGTATGTACATACGATCTGCAGATTTGTGGTTCGGGTTTTCTGGTAGTTTTCTATGTATGTATAATAAAGAAATATGTATCTATGTATTATATTGTATTATGTATATCAGTGGTCTGGGTGAATTGTCCAGCATTATTTATTTATTATTTGTAAAGATTCTGAGTATAATCATTGTAAAGACTACACTAAACTAAATTTTATAGCATTCATAGTATAGCTTGCATGACTCTACGGCTCTACCAATTAAAACAAAACTTTTTCTCCCCATATAGAAATTTCTAAGGATCCATCTCCTTTGTTACCTTGCTCTATCTGGAATAATAAAGTATTCCATAGTATTCCCGACGAATTTTGATCTCTCATAATGACGTTGCCGACAGAGACTTATAAAATATGGCTTATTTATGTTAATTTTGATATGTTGCTTTTTGTCTCTTAGCGACCGATTTTATCTATGTGTTTAGTTTTTTGAGGTTTAATGGTTGTTTTGATGAGTTATTAATGTAGTTCGTATTGAATTGAAGGCATTTGATTTATCTGTTGCTTATTTGTCTGAGTTTTCTATTATATTAAAACTAGTTTCAGCCCTCGGCTTCGCACGCGTTGTTTCTGTGGAAACATTTCTATCCCATGAGAACTGGTTCTATGGGATGAAAAGTAGCTTCAGTTATTTCTTCAGGCCAAAGGTGTAAGCGCACTACGCGTCAGCGGAACTGCGCGGCCGCGACACTGTCCGTCAAATTAGAACAAAATTAAATGACGAAAGAGGCCGCGCGGCTTATTTTGTGATTTTGTTCTAATTTGTCATAAAGTGCAGCGGCCGCGCAGTTCTGTTGAAGCGTAGTGCGTTTCCACCTTTAGAGTTACATTTATGCAATCTATGCAATTTCAGTAGTTTTGGCGTGAATAAGTAACAAACATCCATCCATCCATCTAAACATCCAAAAGTTCGCATTTATAATAATTAGTGTGATAGATAATTTGATTGTTTTTAAAAACTAAAAACCGACGTCAAATCATAATTCATACATCGAATCCCTTAGTTTTATATTGTGCGGGATAAATACTAATCCCTCGGCATTAAAATTTATGAAACCATTTCGGGTTTGTATTCTATACAACTGCAAAATAATCATCCAAATCAGTCCATTAATGATGGAGCAAAGCGTAGGTACATAATATGCATAAACAAACATGTATGCTGGACAGCTGAACCTACTCCCTTTTACGAAATCGGTTAAAAAGGTCATTGTACGTTCTGTTTTTCTTCTAGCGCTTCGCACTCCTTCGCAGCCTAAATTTACATGCCTTCGAAATTCACAACCAGCTCTGCGATGGTACTATGAAATTCATTACCATCCTCAGAACCAGCCTCGGGAATAATTCATGTTTCTCATACGTCGATCAATTGATTCGCTTGCATATGCTAATACGAAATCGCCCTGGTTTCAATAACGTCGAGACGTCTACTCAGCTCCTCGTCTCGTACAATAGTGATAATGAAACATGCATTTCGTTCTTTTTATATCCCCTCCACGCGACCCCGGCCAATCACGATGCATTCATGAGGTTAATAAATTTTGAATTTGGAACCCTGCTACGGTGGTTATTTATGCAGACGAAGTAAGGAACGTTTTTGTGTTCGCTTTTTTTTATTACAGCCAAGAACTTCAGATGAGGGTATTGTTCTGAGCGCGCTGAGTTCGGTTTGAGGAATACTAACGAAACGTCATAATGAGATCTCATTTATGTATGGGGTTTGCGTAGTTCCTTGTCCGCACCATAGAGGCGCTGCAGCGCTGTAACCAAATCCTATAAACAACGGACGTCACGATCTTCGATAAAAGTAAAAAAGGGAGATGAGCCATTACCATCTCGAAAGTGTATGGCTCAAGTTAGGTTCAACTTGGTTCCCTTACCTCAGTCATACTGCTGTCAAACTGAACTATGGGTTCTGTCCTGTTTCAATTCAATTTATTTAATTAGAACGGTCTTACAAAAATACTTACACTAAATAATTTTAATTAATACTATAAAGGAATACAAAATGTCGCATAAAAAGTAGCAATAAAATCTAGATTAAGTGTTAATGCATAAAATTACAAATTTCAAATAAACGTAACAACAGCAAAAATTACAATAACTATAAAAGATGTTAAATTGTAGATGTTAAACGATGGTGTCTGCGACACAGTTTTACCTAAAACTAATGCGGACATCATCGAATTCCAATAATTATTTACAACCATGTAATTTTTCCTAAATAAATTAAGAAATTAATAAATCCCAAAAATTTACGATCTCGACGGGATTCGAACCCGCACCTTCCCCTTCAGCGCAGGGTTGCTCTTTTTTTCCAACTAAGCTACGTGATCACGTAGCTTGTTGGAAAAAAAGAGCAACCAAGCTACGTGATCACGTAGCTTAGTTGGAAAAAAAGAGCAACCCTGCGCTGAAGGGGAAGGTGCGGGTTCGAATCCCGTCGAGATCGTAAATTTTTGGGATTTATTAATTTCTTAGAAATTACCCAGAGTACTATAATAAATAAAAAACCTTAGAACTAAATAAATTACTTTGAAATTACTTAAATTACAAAATGGAAAAAAATTAATTACAAAATTATTTCACTAAGTTAATATCAAATCACTCATCTGTTGTATTGTATCGGTCATCGAGTTGAACCAGATGTAAGTAATAAAACTCCTTTTAAATATCCAGCAATACCTAATAAAACATGTTTAAAACTTAAGTAGACCATCAAATATTTATGCATTTTCAATTCCACCAGATCTCTAAAGTTTTTTTTACCAAATTTTTTAAGCAACTTCTGAAGAATCCTCTATAATTTATCAGAAAGCCTTTTTTGCAAACTTTATTTATAAACATTAGATAAAATTTGAGACAAGCTTTGAGAAACTTTCTAGTGGTTTCTGATGGAAAACTAATGATATTTCAAAAATATTGGAGGGTTTAGTAAAACCGGTGGCCGTAATGTGACGTAGCCGTATTGTGATTGGACGACACAAAACGGCTTCCATCATCGTTGTTTAGCTTGTCAAGAATTTTTTAACCGACGAAAATCAAAAGATTTTTTTATGTATGTATTTTCGTCTATTTATGCGTCAACTATGGACCGAATTGTAAAATTCTTTTGCTATTATATGAAGAATGAGCCCGAGGTGGTCCCATAAAAATAATATTCCTAAGAAAATAGTATTTGTCCTGAAAAAAAAGACAGTAAATACTAAGTAATTTAAAGCCGGTTCTTAGTTAAAAAAAAATTGTTATTGATGTTTATTATTATTACACAGTCACTTTATACCTAACAGTATTTCACAGCAGTTCTTTTTATTACTTATCTATAACACAACACAAGCTCTGTTTAGCTTGGGGCTCGATGATGACGTAAGAAATGTCCAGCATTATATAGAACTGTCACGTTTTGTAAACAACCGGGTGAAGAAAAGGTATGAAAGTAGAGTAAAATTTTACGATATTATTATTGAACGCCATTTTACGTTGTACGCCATTTTCCTTCACTCTAAAGTAATTACTTTCGTAAAATGGCGTTCAACGTAAAACTGAAAACCTTTACATGGCTAACCTGGGTCTGAACGTAAATTGGAAAAGTAATAATAAATCGTATTTTTATATCAAAACCTCATCTTCGACTTTCCAAAGCGAATATCGTCGATTTTGGTCGAAGAACTTTGGATTTTTCTATTTTCTTTCTGTGGGAAAATTAATTGCAGACTGTTGATCCGTGGTCCGACACACTCGTGAGAATTAAATTAATGTCTCATTCCCAAAACAAAAGTGTCTTGTTTTCAAAAGATTCGTTTTGTTTATTATAAACTTGAGAATTACAATATTTATTATTAATTACAATCCATTGATAAACTTGAGTAAGTATGTATCTGTCAAACATGACTGACATGCATAGTATTAAGTTTGACAGGGCGCTATGGCGCTAGGGGGAGGCCTGTGTCCAGCAGTGGACTAATACCTAGGCTGGTGATGATAATTTAGTTTGACAAACTCAATTTTTATATTTTTATGTTGCAAAATTATGATTGTAAATTTTGCTGTTTCATAGAATAATACATTCAGGCGTTACTTTCCGGAAATTCTAAGAAATGAAAAAAGTTCCCAAAAAATGTCTGTTTCGGTTCAACCGAAAATCTTTGGGACCTCTCTTTTTTTTTTTTTTTTTTTTTTCTTTTTTTTTTGGGACTATAGCGCCGGTGGTGGTTCCACCTTCGGTTCGAGTCCCGCCGAAACCGAAAATTTTTGGGAACTTATTTAATTTCTTAGAGATAGCCAAATATGCACTATAAGAAAAAAAAACCTTTCCAGAAATTTATTGCAAAATATAAACATTAAACTATTTAGTACTAATAATTTAATGGATGTTGTCAAATTTTGCGTGGAATTGTTCTTAAATATTATTTATCCTAAGATTATTTTTGTTAATTTCGTTGTTTAGCATGGCCAATGTTCTAAATTCAGGATTAACTTTGTCTTACAGTTTTTGGATGTAGAAGCGACTGACTTTTTTTATACATATATTTTCTTATTTAGCCTTACATAAACATGCATAAAAGAAGTTTTAAAAGGGAGGTCAATATAAGAATTGCTACTACGTTATCTGTTACCCAAAAACTACAATATGTGTTAACCAAAAGAACATCGCGGACCACTATTCCTGGCCGTGTGTAGCTTTCTAGACTCTTCGGAATAATTTTGAAATATCTTTTGGGAATTGAATAAAATGGGAATAAACTTTCTATAAGTTTTTTAACTCTTCGCAATACATTTTTTATTAAAAAAGCCTTTCTATGTACCTAATTCGGCGCCAAAAGCCAGTAGTTTTCTCGTTAGCAGTCGAAAATTACTTGAAGATTTTTTCAATATCAATCAACCAACGCTCTGATAGGCTGAAATAACGAGAGAAAAAAATTGCGCGCCCTGATTGGTTGAAATAACGATGTTGAATATAGGGAGCCTATCATTTATATGTATTTACTAACGTAATTTAATATCAAATAAACTCTTGTTTTAACATCTTTAACAACATTAAACGGCGTAGGTAGCGTAGAGGGTTGAAGTTGACTAGAGATGCTAGTTCGATTACGTCGCGACTTCAGTTTCTTGTTTGGTAGGTACGTGAGCGAAGTCCTTAGCTGAAACTAGTATACTTGTCATACTGTCTGTCTGTTACTGTACTGTTTTCACGCCTAAACAACTGAAAAGATCTTTATGTAATAGCTGAACAGAACTTTATAATTTTTTTGTGTATTTCAAAATAAACATTTTCATTGTTATTTTCGCGATTTGTGAAAATATTAAAAGGTTATTTATCGCGTACCTTTTGTTTTCCTTTCCCCAACGTAAAAAATAAATAAAAATAAACTATGAATAATACGATAATACCCGATGAATATTCTTTAATAGAATATTCATCGGGTATTATATTAATGTTTGGTCACTTCTCTTTTGTCTGTTTTTGTAACTAAATATCTATTTTTATAATGTACCTAACTAATATTTGTGTTTCTGGGTTTCAAATAAATATATTTTCTTTATTTATAAGATAGGTAAATTTTATCTCGAAATAAAACATGTGAAGCCACGGCCCGTAACTAGTTATACATGAAATATCACCACACTAGTAATGACAAAATCATATCGTAATCTCGTTGTAAATTTTTACTGAACGAGAAAACTAGCAGAGCTGAAAATAGGTAACTGATATGTTTTTGTAGGGAAGTACTGTAATACAAATCCAGTTTGATATAACCAGCTAAAAGACGCCGGAATTTAGCCGACTAATTTGACGACGTCCGTGGCGCAGTGTGCGAAGGTCCGCCTGCGACGCAGGAGGTTGCGGATTCGAATCCCGCCGCGGGACGTCACAGCAGCAACTATCTGACTCCGGGTTGCTACTGTAACTTTTTCTTGCTAGAAAAATCCCAATAAAAATTAACAATATTTGAACCCGGGACCTATTTATCACATTCACAGTGCGATCACTAGTTATTAAAAACGCGAAAGTTTGTATGGATGGATGGAAGAATGATGGATGTTTGTTAAATAAACTCCTTCACGCCAAAGTGAAGTACTGAACGGATTGGACAAAATCTCACTAATCTCACTATCTCACTAATATTATAAACGTGAAAGTTTAGATGGATGGATGGATAGATAGATGGATGGATGTTTGTTCCTTTATCACGCCAGAACGGCAAAACGGATCTGGATGAAATTTGGCACAGAGATAGATTATAGTCTGGAATAGGACATAGGCTACTTTTTATCCCGAAATTCCTACGGGAACGGGAACTACGCGGGTGAAACCGCGAGGCGCTGCTAGTTTTTGCATAATTATGTAGGTATGCAAAAATTTGCCCGATCCTACTTGGCCTGGAATAAAACATAGGCTTTTTAATCCCGTGAATCAGTTCCCACGGAATAGAAATAAACTTTGAACGTTTCCATAGACACAACGCGTGCGAAGCCACGGGCAGAAACTACTATAATATCATCATCATCATAACCATCAGTCTATGTTAGACCACTGTTGTACACAGGCTTCCCCTAATGAGCGCTATAGCGCCCTGTCTTGACGCATCCAGCATCAGCCACTCTTTTGCAGGTCGTCATCCCGCCTGGGCCGGAGGGCGTCCTACACTACGTCTGCAGAGTCGTGATAAATGTACTTACTTACTTACTCCTATGGCTCAGCGACCCAAAGTGGATCTTGGCCTCCGACACAAGACTTCTCCAGGCATCTCGGTTCTGAGCTGTCTCTCGCCAGCTGTGGGCGTCGAGTTCGCGGAGATCAATTCGACTGCGTCGATCCAGCGATACCTAGGGCGGCCGACTGGTCTACGCCCCGAAGGTTTTCCTTCACACGCCTTCTTGACAGCCCGATCCTCTTCCATCCTCTCAACGTGTCCTAGCCAGCGAAGACGAGCGCTCTTGAACTCGCCTATGACGTTTGGTCCGGCATACAGGTCCTCTAGCTCTTGGTTTTCCCGAACTCGTAAGGATCCATCCGGTCTTCTGGTCGGGCCAAAGATCTTACGCAGCACCTTACGCTCGCGTGATAAATGTGATTATGTCATATACATAATATCAATAGAAATATCAATGTCCTTGTTTATGGTCATTGATTGAGACGGAAAATCTCCATTCATGCACCTCATTCAAAACACATCGTGTTTACTAAACACTACGTTGAAATATTAAGTTCATTGTAACGATATTTGTTGCTGGGTTTTTACAGGATATTGTCATTTTACATCCGTTAACTACAACTTGGGGTACAATTCTGGTAACCAATCGCTTGACTGTTACAATGGTATCGTCACAGAATTGTCACATAGAAACCTTAGATGATACTAGATAGCTTTTTACACGGAGATAGAATGGTTTTAACATTACAGTATATTTTTATAAAAGGGACCAAACCATGCCATTGTAGACGAGATTTTTTATACTCCCGCGCGTAGCAAGGAAGGATGAAAGATCGAGTTATAATGGGTGGTTTTGTCGCGTGTGAAAAACTATACTTTTTCACTTCGAGTGTGAGAAAATAGAACAATTAAAACTTACCTTCAGTAAATCTTCCGCTCCTATTTCACTTCTCTACTTCACAAAATTGAGGTTTGTTTTTAAATACCAAATCTCACGTGATTTCGACCGCAACAGTTAGAATCATATTGATAATTTCCTTGCCATTCTGTCTCATTTGCATATTATTAAAGTAATTTGCATAAGTTGTGTAGTTTTCTTAACAGAAAACTTAAAAACTTTCTGAAAAACGTTTGCACTTACGTATGCTCTGTCCCGCTCATATTGACGCCTAATCCTATGCGTGCATTGCGCCCTCTTAAACGAAACAGAAAGCAGTAAAGTAGTTCAGAGCTACCTACTTCGTCCGGCATTTCCCAGTTCCGGCATTTTCGTATAAAATCTCTTTTACCCAACATTACTCGCAACACATGTAACGTTATTCGATTTAAATATCGATATTACTTGCAATATCGCTTAATCGATACCGGCGAATATTGGAATGTACTCGACGTATCTCGAATGCGAAATTCTGTTTTGAAATTGAAGGGTTGGGCGTTCTTTGAGTGAACTAGACATATTTGGCACTTAATGAGTCATGTCCATAAAAGGTCATGATGTCACTATTATCATCAATGGTCAGTTGGTCATCATACCTTAACACTTTCACGGCCCTAGCCAGTTACACTGTTCAATCTGCGGCCGCGCCGCCGCCGCCGACCCTCCCTCCGGGTCGCACCGCCGAGGTTGGGCAGTGACTGCGTTAAGCACAGCCAAAGCTTTCAAAACTTTCAAAACTCGATTTCAATTAATTCGAAAACGCTATGCGGTTATTAAATTAATTAATTTTAAAAATTCTGAACATTTCGCAAACCATCATCGAACCATCATCCCAAAATAAGCAAAGCATTTTGGCTACCAGATAACTGATACCTACGTTACCAAAATACAGACATTATTGTCCCATGACGGGTATCAAACCCACGACTACGCCTCAGGCCTTCGTCCAGTGCGCCACATTTCAATAGATTTCCAATTATAATGACGGTAGCTCAATCAGATAGTATCCTAGTTTAAATTCCCCGAATATACTTTACACAGTTGAGCAGAGGACAGCTCAGACACTCTAGAAAATAAATGATACCCCTAAAATTTCGACCTCGACGGCCAGTTTGTTAGGTTTGATTATGAAACAACCCAACGGCCGCGAACGACTGCCCACCTCAGTAGGTTTTTTTATGAAACAACCCAACGGCCGCGAACGACCGCCCCTCTTAGTAGGTTTGTTAGGTTTTATATGAAACAACCTAACAGCCGCAAACAACCGCCCCTTCAGTAGGTTTATTAGGTTTGTATATGAAACAACCTAACGGCCGCGAACGACTGCCCACCTCAGTAGGTTTTTTTATGAAACAACCCAACGGCCACGAACGACCGCCCCTCTCAGTAGGTTTGTTAGGTTTTATATGAAACAACCTAACAGCCGCAAACGACCGCCCCTTCAGTAGGTTTATTAGATTTGTATATGAAACAACCTAACGGCCGCAAACGACCGCCCTCCTCAGTAGGTTTCTCTCCCTGCAACCGCTTCCCACCCTCCGCCTCGTATTGCATCGCGGTCGCTCCCTTTCGTTAGCTTAATAATTAATTTTACTTGGATACTTCATATTTATAGAAATAATTATCATTGTCATGTTTGATATAAAAATAATTGTAGATATGTATCAGTTAAACAATAATTTCTACAAGCTATGTCGTCGTTTACTTTGGTTCTTCTTCGGATTTCGGTATTTCTATCGAGAAACTCGCATAGCTCTCTCTATAGCTTGCTGAGCGACTTTAAGCTTATGCACGAGGCCTATTAGTTAGCTATTGACACCAATGCACGCTGAAAATATAATGCGTGATTCACGCACGTAAATAGATCAGCTGGTGTGAGCGTACCATTCGAAGTAGTTCCTGGCTGGATTCTCTCAGCTGGTACTAAGTGATTGCTAGTTTATCCTTCTAACTGTACTGTGGCTGTCCGGGGAGAGAAAACGGAGCTATAGTCTATACTGTTCCGGTCTATTTAAATGGTAGTTTAGAAAAAAAATTTTTTTTCGAAGTATATTCTAAGGTTATTTTCGCGAGAACTCATAATAAAACACTGTTTTTACCGGATTGATCGCGTATATTTTATATTTTGTTTATAACCTGACGTTTCGGAGGCTTTTCAGCTTCCATGGTCACAGGCAGACTGAGGTGACATTTGTCTTTACAAGTAAGTAAGATATATAATATAAGTATTTTCGAGTCAAAGATTTTCGAGTCAGCTAGTATTTCGTGGCTTAGTTGGTTAGAGCACTGACTCTACTAAGGGTGGGGTGCAGGGTCAAGTCCCGCCGAAATCGAAAATTGTTGGAAACTTATTTCATTTCGTATGTTTATTTTTCAATATAAAAATCAAGTCAGTAAGTCATATTGGGCAGAAACAAATTAGTTCATAAAAGCTAGGTTTACTAGTAAAGTAAAGCTAGCTTAACACTCTCTACACTACAACAAAATACTACTTATGAATTAAGCATAAAGTGCTGAGCATTCGTTGAAATTGCTAAATAGCTTCTAGAAAATACCTCCCACCAGTACGACTTAATGTGCTGAACACTCTCGTTAAACATATGAGGGTACGTAAAGCTGGAAACAGACTGAGCCCACGTTACGCAACGGACGCGACGCATTATGAGATCTGGATGCTTGTATTCGTATGTAAACTGATGGCCTTGAGGCTCACTTGTCTTCTACGTACTACGTACACTACACACTTGTGCACTATAGTATGTCCTGCCCATCTAGCTAGTCTCCGAGACTGGCTGCCGTGGTCGAAATTCGGCTAGGAGTAGCTACATCGTTCACCACGCCACTAGCGGCGTAAGGGGGGGGGCGGAGGGGCGGTCCGCCCCGGGTACCGAGCTCCAAGGGGTGCCATCTCGGCACCCCTCGTGGCGCGCAGATGGCACTTCAAATCCGAATCCGAAGGGGTGATACCGAAAACTCACACGCAGACATATAAAAAAATTGCGGCTCGCTTCGCTCGCCGTTGTTTTTTATTATGATTGCAAAATAAGTACTTGAATACTTTAAAATCGGGTGTAGAAAGGTTGCCTACCTAGCAGAGATCGCTCAAACCGATAAGGCATTGTATTGTAATACAACTTTATCTGTATTAGTCTTTCCCTGCACTGTGTAACTATTTTATTTGATGTGCAATAATGAGTAATTTGCTTTGTACTGTGCTTTATTTTGTTGTAAATCGTAATAAAATATTTTCTCATTCATTGTCATAGCTTACTTTTTTTGCTAAGTATGCCTCACCAATTTCAAAACAGTTTGTGGCTCACTCCACTCGGTGATTTTTATTTTGTATTTGTTTCATAATAATCTTCGCAGCCGCTGCAATTTCTCCAAACGTTTCAGGGCTCGCTGTTATGATTTTTTTCATACTCTCCTTAGCTTGTTTGTGATCACCCGAAAAAGTAACAAAAATTTCGGCGGCTCGCTACGCTCGCCGGTTCGTTTTTAGCTTTGTTGTAGATCGCCAAAAAAATTTCATCGTGGTTTTAGAATACTTGTATTTTTGCTAACCTCACCGAACTCCGAAATTACCTATTGTGGCTCGCTCCGCTAGCCGTAGTTATTGATAAATTTATTTTTTAAATTATAGGTCACCTTTAAATTCACATATTTAATATTAATAAGGTCACAATTAAGTCAATTATTAAGGCCACCTATGACAAACTTATAAACTATTCACCTAACATCCGAAAACCCAAAAAAATATCGCGGCTCGCTTCGCTCGCCGTTACTTATAATTCCCGTTGTTAGAAATTGAGGGTGCGGATAACCGACCCCCAAGGGGGGGGGGGGTGCTTGGTAGAAAAACGCCCCGGGTGCCAGCCCACGCTACGCCGCCACTGCACCACGCTAGGGATCTAAGAAATGAAATAAGTCCCAAAAATTATCGGTTTCGGCGGGATTCGAACCCGCGCCCCACCCTCAGTACGGGTGTGCTCTAACGCTAGGGATGTTGCGGGTGCAGTATTTTATCACATCCGCGCATGCGGATGCGGATGCTGATATGTGGAGGCACATGTCCGCGGATGCGGTTCTCAAGTAATTGTTTAAGAAACTATTTGGGTGAAAAAAATAAAATGATAAGATAGGAGTTTTCATATTTTTACTAAAGAGGCTCCGTTAAAAATTGCCCAATTCTGGCTTCACTGTTTTAAAGATTTCTTTAAAAATAATATAGTACATAATAACACGCGCTACTGAACAGTTGTTCAATTTAGGAGAAACAAATGATACACAATAACGAACCCCTCGCATCTAGTCACCAAATGAAATCTTCACTCCTATTGGTCAAGCACACGCTAGTTGCTGGCCCCGTCTTATTTCCCTTCTTGTCGCGGCTTAAGCTACATCTGCATCCGAATGAACATCTGCAATGATTGTTGCGGATGCGGATGCGCAAACAGATGGCCGAATTGATGCGGAAGCTCAATTGCGGATGCGGATCCGTATAATAGCATTTTACTCTTGACAGTAAAATGCTATTACTCCTTTAATGAATTTATGACCGATAAATTGTAGTATGTAACATTGTAATTTTTTATAATTGAATTTTCATTTACAATTTTTAATTTCATCTACTTTATTATTGACATTTGTTTTCTATTGATTGTTTATTATTATTATCATTTTGTTTATCTGTCTGTGAATTTTATGTTTTGTTTATTTTAGAATTGTACCGAATAGTTTTGTAAATTTTAAGACGTTGCACGCCCACTAGGGCAGAATACATTGAGACATTTAATTTTTTAATAACAACTTTTAATAACATGTATTTCTTGCAATAAATAATTGATTGATTGATTGGATATTCACAATAACCCTGCACAACGCCATCAGACGTTTCGTACATTGCGTAGCGTAGGTTGAGATTAGGTACTGTTACTACATGCAACAGATTTGTTTGTGCGCAAACTAAAAATACGATTATAATATAATCGTATTTTTACATATTATGTAAATCTACCTTATTCAGTGGAAATGTTTTCCATTTAATACAGAAAAGTACCTACCTTCGTACTGTGAATAGTTTTAGAGTATTAGCAATTCATATCATGGTTTTATTTAAGTGTTGTTGGAATTTCATGGGAAAGGGAATCCAGGTAATTGTATTTTAGTACCAATTCTTGTTAATTTTAGAAACTTTGTAATAAAGTTAATGTTATTTAACTTTATCAAGTTAAGTAAGTATACTAAACTATCCCTGCGGCTTCACTCGCGTAGAAATCACAATTTTAGAGGTTTTTTAAAAAAATCTGATTATAAAATAAATGAGAAAGAATAAATTTTATTAGAAAAATTACAATCAAATAATAGTATTTACAATCGAAACCAATTGAGCTAACTGCAGACTGTTGCAAATAGGTAGCTCAACTGATCCATAATATCAATACCAATTAATTACCATAGGTTTTAATTGTTTGCCGTGGTACCTACTCTATTTTTTCCAATATAAGGATTAGCAGCTCACACCGAGACGAAAAGAGACGCGATGCGACGCGAGATATCTCGAGACGGGGAGATTAAGTTTTATGTCAATTAAATGTGTATCTTTTTTGGTAGTAAATAAAGTTATATTTTTAATCACTATCTTTAAAAGTGCACGTTGCGACACGCGGCGTCTCGCTGCGTAGTGAAGCGTCGTCGCGCGGCGCTGAATTTTCGTATTATGTCAATAAAATTAGATTTTTTGTGTAGTATACAAGTCTAGTTCAGTTCAGTTTAGTTCCGTATTATATCAATTATTTTCAAGACTTCATACTGAAAAAAAGTCCACCACGAAAGGCTGGCATGTTCTCATAAAAGTTGGTGCATTTATCATAAATTTCAAAAGGGTATAATTAGTACCTTACCTACCACTTTCTATCTTTAAAGGTGAACATTATTTTGTTTTTCAGAAATAAGACCCAAAATCTAAACAGTTCTACGCCTTTTAAAAGAACTCTGAATCACTATTTAAAAAAGTGCGCGCAGCGACGCGTCGCGTTGCGTCTCAGTGTGAGCTGATCCTAATAGTACGTAGCCCCTAAGTTTCCTTCTTAAAACATCAGCTATCTGTCTGCCATTAAAAGTCCTGTTAAATTCGGTCCAGCTGTTTCAAACCACCCTAGCTAATTAGCTGAAAAAAACGTTACAACAATTCGAAAAAACTCAAGATATACCTACTCGTAAATAATCAAAAGTGGAGGGTCGACTTAACCTTTTTATTTACCATTGATTAAGTGAAGGTTAAGTTAAGTCCAAAAATACATACACACTTATTTAAAAAAAACCTCAAAACATTTTTGAGCTTATTTTGACTCACATACACTTCTTTATGTCAACTATTCGTCATATCTTTTATGGATAAACCACGATAATATAACCACTTACCTATTCTATAGGTGTCTTGTTAGTCAGTACAAGGAAAATAAATAGTAGGTAGAAGAATTAGGAAGAGCCATTTTCATACAAAGGTAAACGGTGTAGCGCTATACCCTGCCAATAGAGTAAAAAGTAAAAGTAAAGTAAAAAGTAAAAAATATTTATTGCAGCAAATAATACAAAATAGTTAACAAATAAGCTTAAAACTAAAACACATGAATAGGGTATGTACAATTTGCTGAGCCTAATTTAACAGTGATTTTCGTCGGCTTCCTCACTAGGCCAGGCCTGTATCGAATACATGTCGTGATGGACATGTGACGTTATTTTGTCACCACGCTGGTAATACTAACACTTTCATTACCTGTCATGGTACCTACACATGGAAGTGTTCAACCAGGTCTAGCTGCTAGAAGCTGGGCAGTGGATGCGTTAACAGCTATATCTTTCCGGTCCACTCTACTGCAACCCTAAAGCAAACCTTCCTTTTGAAAGGTTTTCGATGAAAACCAACATAGTCTAGTTGTAATCTAATATGGGTTTCTGACACGGGAATTCGAGAAAAAGTTCTTATATATCACTGCCGTATTTTTGTTGTATAATATAATGCTATCCTTCTCCCCATCTCTCTACTTTCTAGCTAAATTAAATTTTTCTATGTAACCCTAGTGTTACACATATTAAAGATTATTTATCGTTATAGGGAGTATCACGTACTTTTTGTTTTATTTTCTCCTACGTTTCTATCGCGTTACAGCGATCGTGGCCACAGGGCGACTAGATATAGGTACTCTTAATTACTGCCGAGGATTAAAGGCAGCATCCACGACTATCCTCAATTCGTCTTAGAACCTGGTAGGTAGCAATGCAACCTAACATCAGCGTTTGTATGAAAACGCCTCAAACCCACTAACGTTACGTGAGAAAGGCTTATCAAGTGTTGACCTCTTTATGAGTCACACTGTAATCGTATTTATGGTAAGTAAACAGTCACTATTTACCAACTGAAGTTTAACTTTAGAAACTTATCCATTTAACTTACTAGTTTCTGCTCACGGATTCGCTCACCACGTATCTTCAGTAAATAAAATAATGCTGGACAACCCACACAGCATTATCTAGCCCAAAGCTAAGCAGAGCTAGTGTTATGGGCACTAGATAACTGGTTATACTTAATGCAATACATTGCATAGATCAGATATTTTTATTATACATAGAAAACGGCCAGAACAACCGATACAAATATATTCTGTAAATCGCACAACATTATTTTGTCCCTAGGCGGGAATCGAACCCTTCTGCAAATCTCAAATCAAATTCTCTTCTTCTGAAACCTTCTGCGTAACAGGCGGATATTAGCGGAGCGTTAGCGAGGGTATCAAAAGAGCACGAGGTTAAAAAATCTTTGCATTCGAGTGCAACACGGCAACACGTAAGTTTTCATCCCACCTCAGCAAGGAAAGAATTATTTTTGCTCTTCGATATCTGAGTACAAAAGCCGTTTTTATCCGCTAGACGATAAAGTAAATTCAATTTAGAATATCGTGCACACGATGGGGGGATGAAAAATTATTTTAAGTTTCAATCAAAAGTAGACAACCTTTGTTAAGTATTTGACAGATACACCTCGAAGAGGTCACAGTCGACTGTATGATGAAAGTGTGTGTGATTCACACGGCTGAATCACAGGCTACACCGCAATTTGTATAGTACTAGGAATACCAACCGGGGCTTACGTGGATCTCACGTGTAAGCATGAAACGCACTTTCCAAATTTCCCTTTAACAGACGCGGTATTTGCTATCCAGAACGGCAGCGAAAAATTTCACTTGCGCGTCATCCTACCAAGCACCGTTGTGTCACATTGACTAAATTGTACGAAAAAAATGCGCGTGGACCTATTTAATAATAAGAAAATTACATTAACAGAATAAAACAATTAGTATTTAGACCTATCCACCAATACCAACTTAAATAGTTGTTTGTTCATGTCTAGAATTACATCTACGCAAAATATTTACAAAATACAAAATATTAGGTGCGAAGAAGTACCTAACAATTATCTATCCATTGAAATATTCGCATTTTTAATTGTGTGTGTGTGATGAAACACATTTAAATTGAATGTGATTTAAATTATTTAAACAGACAGTCTAGTATCAAAAATAAGCCACCATAATTTCTTTTTGTTGCAATATTTTAATCAATTTCTATTACGTTTCAAACGAACAGCAGATAAATAGAGTTCGACCTTAAGAATGCAATTTGCTGGTTCCTGGAAATGTATAGCCATTTATGTAGGTGCTTGATGTGTAGCACTTTATGTAGGTGCTTAGCGTATAGCAATTTAGTCAGACTAATTGATCAGTTCTCTCGGTGCCAATTTAATTGAAATGAAAAACTATAAATAGGTAGGTAAAGTTTCTTTATATCGTTTGTTATAGGAAGGACTAATAAAAAAAGTAAAGAGTGCGGGTTCGATTACCGCCGCGGAGTAAATGTTTGTATCATCAACAACAGACTTAACCAGTCCACTGCTGGACATGTAGGTTTCTACGATCTTGAAATATGTTTAGTAATCATTTGTAAAAAATATTTCTTTGAACTACTTAGGATTTACTAATAATAATCTATCTCTACTGAGCATAGGTGTTAACCCATTCACTGCCCAGCACGCCACCGCCGAGCCGCGCTGCCGCTCTACCAGTACGAACATAGAGCTGTGCGTCATGAATGAACAAAGCAAGTGTTAAAAGAGCCCTGGAGTTAAGTGACAAAAATTATTGGGGCTTCAAAAAGAATCTAATGTTCATTTGACTTAATGACATTTTTGACAGAAATGTTCATAGATTAGACTTCAAAGCGACGAAACTGCTAATTGTTCGAGTATCGTTTGGTGAATTTCAGCCTTAATGGTATAATCGTTCCCATAACACTACCATTGTTTACTTTGTGGTTTAGCTAGAAGGGACCCATTCACTCATGTCTTGAAGAGACTCTAGGTAGGTAAGGGTGTACACACACCAGCCGTTTTACAGTATCCGGTTTAGTTTCCGTGATGACGTATGTAGTTGTAAGAGCGACTTCACACACCCGACAGTATTTCGGATACAGTAAACAATTGTTTCCAAAATGGTCTTGTAAAAATGGATCCACTATGGACGAAAAAAAATACAAATGCATATTATGATTAAATGAAATGAAATTCTATTCATTTATTACATCAGAAAACATATAAGGTTTATGTTTTGTTAGTGAACTGTCTTAAAATCTATGTTCAAATACAAAAATAAGAATTGTTTTCAGTTTTAAGCAAAAATTAAGCAAATTTATGGATACTTTTTAATAATATCCCAAAAAATTTCGATTTCGGCAGGATTCGAACCCGCGCCTCACCTTCAGTACAGTATTTACCCAGTGCGAGTAACGCACTATAAAGCAAAAAGCAAAAAATTTATGGATCTTTATTGCTAAGCATAATTTAGAAAACTTTCGGATAGGTCAATGATAGTGAATGTGAGTTTCCTATATCGTTTTAGCTTCGTTTTAGTTTATTTATACATAAAATATATGAATTACAGTACAGGTCATATCTTAATAAAACTTTTGAAACTATCATGGTTATTACTATAGAAATCATTTAGAACAGGATATTTACCATAAAAAAAATATTGAAAAAAAGATATTATTTATATATAATATAATATATTATTTATTAATATAAATAATATATTCTTACAAAACCTCTGTGTGTGGGGCAAAACGATTTAAATGAAAGAATGATCCAGCTTACAAAGCCAACACCTTCTATTGCACTTATTTTTTTATTTACGACAACCTTACTAACTTTAACAGTTTAGCACGACTTATACCAACTACCTTCGAGTCTGACTAAAAATAATTGTGACCGAACATCAAGAATTACTAGTCGTACAAGAGACGTCCGTTCCGTCCGAATACCGCAAGCGAAGTGAAGTGAAAAAGTGTCTCTCGCATGCCTATAGCACGCCTATTTATGTAGTGCGGGTAGGGTTGCCCGCTTAAATTCGAAATATTTGTAATAATATTATATGAAATATTGGAAAACTCAAAAATTGAATCGTAAATATCCCGTTCTAAATGATTTCTACAGGTCATATCTTTAATTAAACTTAATTAAGGAATAAGTGATTTTCTGAGGACAACGCACAGCCGAAACCGCTGAAGCTAGAAAACTGAAATTTGGAGGGTAGGTACCTCTTAATACACAAGCTCCCGATATTAAGGAATTTTTGGAAATTCCACCCCAAAAGAGGTTTAAAGGGGGTTAAAGTTTTTTTGGTGTTTTTGTAACTAACTTTAACCAATGGCCCGATTTGCTTGTTAAGTATAAATATTCAGTGACAATTAAATCTCCTTTCACTGTTTGTTAGGTAGACTATCCACCAAACACATTTAAACTTAATTAAATTGTGCTTAACCTATCTCTAACCTTACGGTATCATGTTAATCCGAAACCGTATAAGTTAAGCTTGGTTTAAATCGATCAGTTCAGATTAGTGCGTTCGATATAATTACCGATCGGATCTATGTAATTAACTACGGTTAGGCTATTGCAGACAATTGACGACCTCTTTGGTGCAGCGGGAGAATGTCCGCCTGCGACGTAGTAGGTAGCAGGTTCGATTTCCGCCTCGGGTCAAATGTTTATACGGTCTGCAGATATTTGTTTTGGGTGTTCTGGTCGTTTTCTATGATAATAAAAATATATCTATATATTGTATTATATCATGTATATCAGTTATCTAGTACTCATAACACAAGCTCTGCTTAGCTTGGGGCTAGATAATGCTGTGTGAATTGGCCAAGTTTTTAGGGTTCCGTACCCAAAGGGTAAAAACGGGGCCCTATTACTAAGACTTCACTGTCCGTCTGTCCGACTGTCACCAGGCTGTATCTCATGAACCGTGATAGTTAGACAGTTGAAATTTTCACAGATTATGTATTTCTGTTACCGCTATAACACCAAATACTAAAAAACAGAATATAATAAATATTTAAGGGGGCTCCCATACAACAAACGTGTTTTTTTGCCGTTTTTACAGATATTGGTACGGAGCCCTTCGTGCGCGAGTCCGACTCGCACTTGGTCGGTTTTATTTTTTAAACGGGAATGTATGAAAGAGATCGCTTCTAAGCGATAAGCCCGCCCATTGTACTTGTGATATGTAATGTCTTTTTGTAATGTTCTTTTTCTGGTGTACAATAAAGTGTTTTGTATTGTATTGTATTGAATTGTAGGAGTTTTCAGATCAATTTCCTGTTTATCAGATACGAACACTACCCTAGCTAGATGACTGTCATCTAGCTAGGGTAGTGTTCGTGAGGGTCTGTGGACTAAGCATAGCGGTTGTCACAACCGCTATGCTTAGTCCACTGACCCTCAGCTTTGTCATAGACCTTATCAAACTGCAGAATCAACCCCCTAATTCTGGAATCCAGGGTAAATTACACCAGAAGATTGAGTAAACCCCAGTAAACCCGTTTTACTCGACTCCTAACAAATGAGGGTGCAGTAATTTCTCACTTCGCCCTTATTGCTAAGTGGGAATGAAGTGAATTAATTACATTAATTTTGCATCAGGGAAACAGGTGGTGATTGTACCAGGAGGTACCTATTAACCAGTAGTGTATGAAGGTCTATAAAAATAAGGTTCTAGGTTTCGAAGAAGGCTTAGAATGTTAGTAGACTCAGTAGACACAAACGAGATGAAGCTTAGATAAAAGTAAAAAAGGAAGATGAGGTACTACCATCTCCAAAGTGTATGGCTCAAGTCAGGTCCAACTATGTTCCCTCACCTCAGTCATAGTCGGACCGGGGCGGAGCGGGCGGTGGCGTTTGTGTTGCGCGTGCTTGCTACGACGTATACTTTTGTGTGATTTCGACTAAAACACCACGACAATGCCCTCGTGTTCGTTCACCGGGTGTACAAATAGCTCCAAAACAAAAAACAAAGCCCAAGGCATCACATATTTTCACGCGTTAGTAGATACACCAAACTTTAAATTTTCTGATAATTCGATACCTTAAATTATCATTATTTCATTTGTGCAGCTCAGTGTGACCTGTGCAGATCGTACAAAAGTTTGTCTCGAGGCGGGAATCGAACCCGCAACCTCCTGCAGTCGCAGGCGGACCTTCGCCCACCGCGTCACAGAGGTCGTTAAATGTTATCGCTTGTTCTCGCAGTTTTATCTCCAAATGAAAATGGAATTCTAATAATTCCGCGTTACCCTTCCCGTTCCAAAACCAAAGAATCACAAAGCAAAAATCCTCCTTTTCACCTCGCAAAAGGGTTTTTGTAATGGAATCTTTACAAAGGGAATTTGTAAATTACGTAGGTATATATTTAATTTACGCATTTTGGGCGACACGTTGTGATTGGAGCGTGGTCTTACTGATAGCGGTGACGTGAGAATACGTTCGTGTTTTGTTTACACGGTCGCCATTTTGTTATTGTCCAACATGACGGGGCGATATTACCGGGGTAATTCATGTATTTGACAAGTTTTGTGTAATGTTTTCGTTGTTTGTACACACTCGTAAACATGTTGTTTACAAAACTTGTATGAAACATGTATTTTTGAACTTCTAGATGTCTACATATTTTGGACATGTTTATTGATACTTGTTGTAAAAAGTGAAAAGTAGTCTATCCATCCTTGTTACATAAAGTTTAAACTGAAAGGTTACCTGTTTTAACTAGTATTATACAGCCCTCGTTTTCAAATTAAACTATACTTGTCTAAAACACGACTGTGACTGACCTGGCCATGGATTATTAAGTTTGCATACTAACTCAACGTTAGGGCCCTTCCTTGTACCGAAGGATATCTCTGTTTTCATTGGGAAAACCGCTTATTGCCAAAATGGCGTCGCGTCACAGAAAACATTACACCAGTAACAAAGTAATTTTTAAAAAGGTGCATTGTTACTTCAGAACGTTATTGATTTTCAAAATTGGGCTATATTGTCTTTTTTATTTAATTAATTTTATAAAGCAATACGTGACTTTACTTTTACAGCGACTGCTTTATAGAAACCCTGGTTGTTAGTGACAAAACGTAAATATATTTTCAAAAAAGGTTTTCTGTAATGAGTCTAATTAACATCAAAGCTAGACCGAAAGGGATACGGTTTTTAATAAGATTATATTAACCGTTGAAAGCATTTAGATAATTTATATAAACGAAAATTCTGTTCTGTATTTTAGAGAGCGCTAAATTGTTTTTTGTAGACTAAAAAAACTGAAGATACGAAAGCCTGTAAAAGTCTTCTCTCGCGGGTTGCTACTATTACAGACAGGCTTTTGATTAAAGGTTGATGGCTTTCACGCCATCATCCGCAAGAAAACCGCCTCGCTGCTGCAGAACATGGGGCAGTACCAACACCATCCTACAGGTTGTAGGCAGTAAGTTCACTTCGCCCATCATGCAGCCTTTCAACAGGGTCCTAACTCTTTAGAATCCTCAAGTTGGGATTCTGTTGAATGACTGCTTAACCCTAATGATTTGGTAATGTAATTTGTCTATTTTTTTCTTTTTTATTGTTTGTTCTTGATGTATTTTTGTGTAACTGATGTCTCGTATGTCTGAATAAAGAAACTTTTTATTTTTATTTTTTATTTTATTTTTATTAATAAAGAGATGTATCTCTATGAGTGTGGATGATTGGTGGTGTTTGTTTTGGTGTTTCTCGCTTGGTACCGCAAGGTGGCGCGTCCGGTTGCTCCACAATAGTGTCCTTATGAGATAGGTCCTAAGTCAGGTCTTTTTCCCCAAAAATACCCCAAAAGGCTACAAAAAAGTAACAAGTAAAATCTATGAAGTATTATTGTTACATATGTAACTCTTTTTGAGTAGAAATTGATTATGAGAAAATAATTAAGGTACGTTTTCGACATTGGTGTATACCTTTGAGATGAACAAGGTTATTGCTTTTAACTGTGTTTATTTAACATCGTTGGATTATGCGTAATCCTTTATTACTTACAAGCCTGAGATTTTATAGTTCGCTGTAAATTCTATAAAATTTATATAACAGATAATAAATTGCGAAGTATATGACTTGTGTTTAGTTTAGGGTTCTTGGCGAAACAAGAAATCGCAAAGCTCGCTACTCAAGTTGAAAGTTATATATTCTGTAGTTTGTAAGATATGGACATCCGGCGAAGTTGATTTGAGATAGTATAGGCCCTTAAATGTTTTAAAAGCGTCATTTAATTTTATTATTTCATTCAAGCCTATCGGCGGAACACACATCAACAATGTGAAAGTTACACTGTTGAAAATGGAATTTTATATTCTATCGTTATGGCTTCTTGAACGTTGGCCATCGACATGCCATCGACCGCTTCCGTTAGCTACCCACATCCCTATTTTAACGGGTTTTAACGATAATAACGTAAATAAGATACGACGCGAAATTACGACATTAGTACTAAGATCTTTTGTAGACCTCTGTGGCGTATTGGGCGGTGGAAACAGGCATTAGGTTGGAGGTTCTATTTTGCAATGCGGACTAGGTATGTGTTTTACTTTTATTTTATAGTTAACTAGCAGTTGTCCGCGGCTTCACCCGCACTTTTCAAGTATTCTATGTCCGTCCCCGGGATACTATTTACCTTCCTGCCAAATTTCATTAAGATCCGTTTAGCCGTTTACGTGTGAAAAGGTAACAGACAGAGAGATTATTTTCGAATTTATAATATAACTAGCAGCGTCTTGCGGTTTCACCCGCGTAGTTCCCGTTCCCGTGGGAATTCCGGGATATAAAGTAGCCTATGTTCTATTCCAGACTATAATCTATCTCTGTGCCAAATTTCATCCAGATCCGTTCAGCCGTTCTGGCGTGATAAAGGAACAAACATCCATCCATCTATCTATCCATCCATCTAAACTTTCACGTTTATAATATTAGTGAGATATATTATAATATAATAATAGTATAGTTAATAGTAAAGGATAGTATAAATAGAATAAAGTATACAGGGTGGGGCAAATTTTTGGCCCCATAAGGGTAGCTACCGTTCCTTTTGTATTTAGAAGGTTTTGTTCTTAGAAACCTTCTATTGTATTTAGAAGAAATAAATATTGGCATTTTTAGTTTCTTGAAAATAAGTACGGTTTGCCCAAAAAATGACATTTGTCAAAAAAAATAAGTTGGTCTTAATCGACTCTATTTCCAACCAGGAACACTTTTCCCAAAGTAACTTACCAAATCAAATCGTAAGTTTTGGCAATAATTAAAAAAAATTTTTTTTTTTCCTAATCGTGTTTTCGCGTGTAAGGAACCAAAGAAAAAATATAGAATTTAGGTAATGTAATTCGAGTTTTTAACTACGGGAATCCCTTGAGTAGATCTAGTCCTCAAGCAAATACGCTAGGTTCGTCTCATAAGAGCTTCAAGGTTTTATAATAATATGAATTATTACCAAATTTAATTAAGATAATGAATAACACCGACAACAACAGCAATTCTGACCACACAGCATTTTTCTCCCTAAATCTTACCCCTAAGGTATCACAAAATGGGGCACTATCACAAAATGGCGGCGGAATTGCGCGCCAATTCCTATCCCTTCACAGCAAATTAATAAACATAATGAAATGCGCTTTATATTAATAACCCGTTGTTTTGTTTCAGGTAATGCTTCTGGTTTTAACGGCGGTTTGTTTTTAATATCCGTTATTAATATGATTTAGTGCTATTGGGACAATTGGTGGTTGATTGGGAGGGTGAAATGGAAAATATGGTTTTGACTTGTGTATGGCTTGCTTCACCATTATTGCATGGGTTATCATTAGAGGATATATCAGTCAACTATAGCAACAATTTCGATATTTCTGAGAAGACATCAGAGATTTGAGTAGACATCAGAGATTTGAGTAGACATCAGAGATTTGAGTAGATATCAGAGATTTGAGAAGACATCAGAGATTATAGATTATTGCATGGATTATCATTAGAGGATATATCAGACAACTCTAGCAACAATTTCGATATTTTTGAGAAGACATCAGAGATTTGAGTAGACATCAGAGATTTGAGAAGACATCAGAGATTTGAGTAGACATCAGAGATTTGAGAAGACATCAGAGATTTGAGAAGACATCAGAGATTTGAGTAGACATCAGAGATTTGAGAAGACATCAGAGATTTGAGTAGACATCAGAGATTTGAGAAGACATCAGAGATTTGAGTAGACATCAGAGATTTGAGTAGACATCACAGATTTGAGAAGACATCAGAGATTTTACAAAAATGTTTTTTTTTATAGTTTCTTTTAGTAGTGTAAATCCCTAGAACTGCTGCTCCAATTCTTAAAATGCTTTCAATACATTATGATGAGTGAAACGGGGTGACTCTAAGAACCGTTGGCGACACATAAAAAAAAAGTGTAAACTAAAAACTAAAAAAAAGGCGCCCTTTTTAGAGTTCCGTACCCAAAGGGTAAAAACGGGACCCTATTACTAAGACTTCGCTGTCCGTCTGTCCGTCTGTCACCAGGCTGTATCTCATGAACCGTGATAGTTAGACAGTTGAAATTTTCACAGATGATGTATTTCATATGTATAACAACAAATACTAAAAAACAGAATAAAATAAATATTTAAGGGGGCTCCCATACAACAAACGTGATTTTTTTGTCGTTTTTATAGATAATGGTACGGAACCCTTCGTGCGCGAGTCCGACTCGCACTCGCCCGGTTTTATTTTTTATGTTTCGCCAATCGATATTCTTGAATTTTTATGACTACAGTACTAATTATAATACGCACCTAAGTACTTCCTACAAATATTATAAAGCCGAAAGCTTGTGAAATGTAAATTTAATTTTCTTACCTAGGATATCCGAAACTGCTGAACAGATCAAGATGAAATTTGGCGTACATTTAGGATAAAGCCTTACTTAGATACTCGGCTACTTATTGTACCGAAAATACGCGATCGAAGCCGCGCGTAGAGACTAGTTAGTCAACAAGTTAACATGTATGATCAAAGATCTGTACCTGACAATAGTAAGAAGGGTTTCACCCTAATTTGAGGGTGGAAGAGGGTAAAGCGGTCAGCCTCTATAAATATTTGCGAACTTCCCCTAATTTCCATCAAATTCCGTTTTTGAGAAGTTAATAATTTATTTGTTTGATATGTTAATTTGAAGTTGAGTTCAAAAGTTTGATATTTTTAAGTGTTTTTTAATTCGAGAACCAAAATTATCGACTATACAACTTCGATAAAAGTAAAAAAGGAAGATACGGTACCTTCTACCAGCGCTCACTCAAAAAATGTACCGTGTTACAGATGAAATAATGATAAGGTATCGAATTATCAGAAAATTTAAAGTTTGGTGTATCTCTTATGCGGGAAAATATGTGATGCCTTGGGCTTTGTTTTTTGTTTTGGAGCTATTTGTACACCTGGTGAACGAACACGAGGGCATTGTCGTGGTGTTTTTGTCGAAATCACACAAAATTATACGTCGTAGCAAGCACGCGCAACACAAACGCCACCGCCCGCGCCGCCCCGGTCCGACTATGACTGAAGTAAGGTAACATAATTGAACCTAACTTGAGCCATACACTTTCGAGATGGTAATGCCTCATCTCCCTGTTTTACTTTTATCGAAGCTATACGACATAGCTCAAAGAATTATCAGGCTAAAATGGTAGTGGGAGGTCATATCTCGCGAAAAACCAATAATCGCTGGCTAGGGTAAGCGTGTTCTTGAGTGGACATTTTTGTGGTTTATTTTACGCTTCTTCCACTAGTGGACAAAAAATTGAAGGGAACAAAGTCAATAACATTTTGTTTCTTGTTTGATAACTACTATTTATAAAGTTATTTATGTATAAAATTTTTGACTTGTCTATGTGCTTTGCTTTGTATTGCTATGGCTTTGTGCTACAGTTGACGACCTCTGTGGCGCGGTGGGCGAAGGCCTGCCTGCAACGCAGGAGGTTGCGGGTTCGATTCCCGCCTCGGGACAAATGTGTGTACGATCTGCAGACAATTGTTCAGGGTGTTCTGGTCGTTTTCTATGTATAATAAAAAATATCTATCTATGTATTGTATTATATTATGTATATCAGTTATCTAGCCATATTACCCATAACACAAGCTCTGCTTAGCTTGGGGCTAGATAATGCTGTGTGAATTGTCAAACTTTATTTATTATTATTTATTATATTACGTTATTATAGTACACTTTTTGTAGTGAGACCTACATAGTCTTACTGTTGATTCCCACTGTGGTGCACAGACAACCAGTGTCGAAAGAAACAATTGTCTGGACATTCAGTGATCGTCCTAAGAATTACTATTCTTTGAAACCTTTAACCGTGCCCAAGAGGACACGATTCGAGCTCGGAGTATGGCAAAGAAGTCGGGCACTCCAGCAAAATACATAGTTAATATTGCGAATTATTGAAAAAACGACACAAAACTCCAACCGAGCATGATTTGTCCTTCACGGTATCTGGCTTGACCTTAATTAAAGCAATGACCCGGTGTTAAGGCGACGAATCTGATACTTATTTGAAATTGCCGACTTTCTGAAAGGATTTCGTAAAGAGTCACATGGTTCTATTGCGTGGTCCTAAAATTGAAAATATCGCCACATAAAAATAGTACATGCGGGCGATATTAATTGCTATCTTCTGCTCTTGGCTTCGCACTCATTTTGCCATTTGCCATTTTGGTCTAAAAAGTTGCCATATTAGTTTTTTTCGTTTACTTAAAAATATTACGACACAAATGTCCGATACATGTAATACCTATACCTTAGCCAAAGTCCTTGTAGAATGTTTGTAAGCAAACCACGACACCAAAACTAAAACACTTGTTTGGCGTTGAGTTTCAAATAAAACAATACTTAGTGAAGAAAGATCTCAAATCGACAAGTAATATAAATTGCGTATAAAAAGACGCGGCAACAGAGTTCAACACGAATTTTAGGTTAAGTATAGGCGGTTTGTTTACAAATATTCTACGAGGAGTATGGCTAAGGTATAATTTTCCATTAACCCGACTGTGTAAGAGGAGGTTCATGTTTTTTATTAGAAAGATATTGGAAGCTGACTTCATAAATATGTTGGTAATTCAAATTACGATTACTACCTAGAATAAATAATAATAAATAAATAATGCTGGACAATTCACACAGCATTATCTAGCCTCAAGCTAAGCAGAGCTTGTGTTATGGTTGCTAGATAACTGATATACATAATACAATACATAGATAGATATTTTTTACTATACATAGAAAACGACCAGAACACCCTGCACAAATATCTGCAGATCGTACACACATTTGTCCCGAGGCGGGAATCGAACCCGCAACCTACTGCGTCGCAGGCAGATCTTCGCCCACCGCGCCACATCGGTCGTCAGAATAAATTGTCTCTCTGTCGGGTTACCTGTCATAAAAAAGCTTATTATCTGGCTAGGATGTATATGGATGGATAAGCAGCCAACCAGAAACGGGGTGAGTTTCTGGTGCGAAAATATGAGTGCAAAACCACGGTCGGTCTGTATGTATCCTCCGTGAACAATGATCCAAAGAATCAGTAGACACTGAGGTAAAAATTAGTTATTGAAAATTAGGCAAGTTTGGGAAGCTTGTACTCATTTCAGAATGGCGTTCGGAGCGAGCGAATTACAATTTAAACTTGCACTTATATTTTCGCTTCAACGAAACCAATTTATTTAGACAAGCGACCTTCGGCGGGAAACGAAACGAAAAAGTAAAGATGCCGGATCACAGTAGTGAGTTATATTGCGATTTTCAACCTCAACTTCAACCCATTATAACATTAAAGAATACTTTGACATTACCCCTCCAAAATTTAGATAAATATTGCCATTGGATTCCTATTTTTATGTGATAGAAAAGTGCAATTTCTTTAATTTTAAGTATATTCTATTACTAATTATTGTACGTTGAAAGGACACACTGTTGAAGAATTTATAATAGTTCATAAGACCACCTATGTTACACAGTTTACAATAAATTATTCATATTCTTATTCTTATAACCTTAACAGCCTAGTTTTGCATCTGTGACGTTGTGCTATGACGTTGTCTGTTGTACGAGATGCGAATCTCGTACAACGGACAACGTCATTGCGAAACTCTAGCGGCACCGCACCTACGGTACCGCGCGGTAATGTGAGAGCGCTCTTAAGGGCTGTAGATTTTGTTGAAACAATAAATAAATAAAATACGAATATCATACATTTTCAAATAAAATATAGAAGACGCGACAAAAGTGGTTACCACTCAGCGTGTGCTATGATGTCAGAGCGAATCGTGCCATAGCGCTACGTCTATTTAAGTTTTGAACTATTTGGTTGTTCTCTAGCGAATCCAGTAGTCCAGTTGTCTACTATAAGTAAACGTCTGCGAGACAATTTTCATGAAATGCCTTGGAAACTCCTCGGGGCTATTACCGCCCAAGTTCAGGGCTCAAACTGTCCCATTCTGCGACTTTCGGTTATTTAAGCTGGCGTCTAAATGAGAAATTCGAAATTATTATTGATATTGAAATGAAGGCGAGTTCTCGAAATGGCTTGGTCTGTCTTCGCCCACGGTAAAATTCAGTCTGGAGTTTTTAAATATTATGTTCTTCGACGTTAAGTTCTACTTTTTTGTATTTTTATTTAGAAATGTGTATTTTTGTTTTTACTTCGATAGCATATAAAATAACCATCAATTTATGATATTGATATGGATCAGTTGAGCTACCTGTAGATTGTTGGCAACAGTCTGCAGTTCGCTCAATTGTTTCAATTGTATGAATGAGTGAACACTTTATTGTACAATAAAAATAAACATGAATAAATAATCTTATATCTAAAATAAACATAATACAGTACAAAAGGCGGCCTTATCGCTGAGAGCGATTTCTTCCAGGCAACCTTTATTGTAAATACTAGTTTTAATTTAATTCTATTATTTGATTGTAATTTTGTTTGTTAATAAATTATTAACACTTAATTGTACATAACATAAGTCACAAGACAAAAATAAAATCAATACTAATATTATAGATTCGGAAGTAGCACTGTCTGTCTATATGTCTGTCCGTTACCCTTTCACGCCTAACGGCTGAACAGTTCTCAATGAAATTTGGCAGTCGTAAGCGTGTCCAAGACGCTGGCTGCATTGCCCCGCTGTATGGCAATGCTGATGCGCTGCGCCAGATACTCACCAGCTCTCGGGTCACGCGTCGCTTCGACCAGACGCACAGATAATAGTGTTAATTCATTCCGATGGGAAGATAGCCCGACGGTTAGGGAGAGGTCAGGCGCAGGACCAGCTATTACGACATGTTGGTTGGACGATTCTTACGTGCGCAAGAGTCCTGTTACGACCATAAAGGACTTGAAGGAAATAAATTATTTTGAGTTTTTGCTTGAGTTCGAAGTTCCCAAAGAAGTTATTGAACTAATTGAAGTTATTGAACGCTCCTGAGAGCTTTCTTTTGTTTGTAGAAAACAATGTAATACAAAAGATTGATACAGCTCCATTGGAATCAAACCCACGCTTTGGCATTGATACTTATACCTCCGCTATGCTAACAACTCGCTTCTTAACTTCTTCTAGAACACTCATCTCTTTGTTTTTCCTTAACACAATAGCTGGGTACTTAATTAAGTAGGTACCTTAACAGGAAGTACTCAAGATTATTGGAAATCGCTTTGATTTTGCCTCTACCATTGTTACTATTTTAGAGTCTATTTTTTAATAAAACTTTAAATAAATTGTCTATAATTTTTTGTTTTAGTAAATAAATGCCTTTTGTATTTTTTTTGTATTTTTGTATTGTTGTCGAATTATTGGATACCTGTTTTAAGGTCGAACGTTTCGTGTAACCGCGAGATTGCAATTTATAGCCAAAAATCTTTTATTTTCCCATGAGCTCCAAAAATACCTGTGAATCGAAGTTATTTTTGTCATTATTATGTTAATTGAAACTGGTTAACTATTTGTAACAAATAACTTTTCCACTAGTTTTAGTCCTTATAGACCGCAGAGAAAATTAATAAACCCGGCCAAGTGCGAGTCGGATTTGCGCAAGAAGGGTTCTTCTATAAATCTATAAAAACGGCAAAAAAATCATGTCTTTTGTACGGGAGCCCTCCTTAAACATTAATTTTATTCGTTTTTTAGTATTTGTGGTTATAGTGGCAACAGAAATACATCATCTGTGAAAATTTCAATTGTCTAACTATCACGGCTCATGAGATACTGCCTGGTGACAGACGGACAGCGGAGTCTTAGTAATAGGGTCCCGTTTTACCCTTTGAGTACGGAACCCTAAAAACCACACGCTCCAACACGAACTGATCGACCTTAATAATTAATATCAGTAATCGAAAAACAGAACTTTACGATTGTACCTATAATTATAAAGAAGCGGATGTATAAAAAACATTATTTCTACAAAACTTGTCAACTTTTGACCCATTGCACAACATAAATTCGAAAGCGGCTTCGCAATACTGCAAAAACGTACTATTACACAATTCAACACCATTTTCTATTCACCTTATACTTTTTTATTATAAATAGAGAAAGCATGCAAAATCATAATTCTACCGTAACTACACGAATTCGGCAAACATTTTCGTTCGTGCATATAACTATCACAAAAAGAAAAGTTTTACCAATATCTGCCAAACTTCAGCGCCAAAGAGGTTCCTAAAAGACAATTGAAAAGAGTCCGAATAGTATAATTTTACTGTTATTCGTTAAAAACCAGTTGGAAACGCTATTGCAGTTTGATTAATTCTACTGTTTACCACTGAAAAGTTCCGCTTTTACTCAACTAATTTTTGCTCGCGGTTCCGCACGCGCGGTTTTCTGTTAAGGGTGGATTTGACCAAGGTAGTTTATGTCTTATCCTAAGATTAAAATCGCATATTACTCTAAAGTTCCTGAACATTGCATTTTAATACATATTATTCCAAGAAGAGAGGAGAGTTTTTCGTTATACCGCCAAAATCCATGGAGTAGGTACAAAAAAATTCAGAAAGTATTTTAATGGCGGCCGCTAGAAAAAAGACTGTTATTATTCGACATTGACTGCCAATAACCCTGCGAAATTAAGTAGACGCGAGTCTTGATTCGCGCTGTTGCGTATTTCGACTTTAGTTGGCTAACATATTCGTTCACCGTTCATTAGTATATTTTAGTTTAGTTTAGTATGTTTTAGTTTACAGCCAGGACCGCGCCGCCCCACGGTGGTCCCGAGGGACATGTGCATCGTGGGGCATGAAAGTGTAGACTTTAGGTAGAGTAAACCCTAGAGTAACAATTACTTAAGTATTGGTTACTCGACGCTTGCGATGGAAAAACGCAAACGATGTTATTTATTATAGATGTTTCGTAGATATCTCCGAAACTATATACTAAGTAGTCCGATAAAAAAAGACACTTACGCCGCTTGTCCACCGCCACGTCAACGGTGACGTCCCGTCGTCTCTTCGGGTCAAACGTGACGTGACGTCGATCTATTGTCCACTGCCACTGGACGTCACCGATAACGTTATTTTTTAAGGCCGAGTTCAAGATGACGTGACGGCGATCCAGTGCGTCCACCGAGACGATCTCGGTGGTTTAGTTTGTTGTAGCTCTCGTTCGTGGTAGTCGCGTTTGAAGAAGGCAAGGTTGGACCGGCCACATCTGCTTCTGCTGCTTCTGCACGTTCGAAGCCGAAAAAGATGGAAACAAAATTGGCTTCATCCGCTTATACGTGAACGATACATCACAGGAGCGTTTTTCACCGATAGTGAAGAGGAGGCTTAAAAAACCGGTCCGTCACAATCTCAAACCAAGTTGTAGCAGTCGCGCCGAACTACTTATATCTTCGGGGTTCGGATGACGGCGCTCGGGTGACGTGCGTGCGGTGGACCAGCAACCATAGTAAATACATGTAAATGTATGTACCGCTACTTCGTCGCCGTCATCTCGATAACGTCGACGTTCCGTTGACGTGGTGGTGGACAAGAGGCGTTATAGTTAGCTACATTATCCCTGTGCAATGGGCTACATTTTATGAAAATATGATATGGATGAAAATATTGATGGGATCTGTTTCTATTTAAATGTGTCTCTATTGAAATTTAAATGTATTTAAATTCAATTATTGTGTTATTATTTGTCTTAATTTTTTATTGTTTAATCTTATTTCTAGTTAAATTTAATTCTATTTTGTTTGGTTTTTACCCGACTACCAACAGGGGAGGGTTATGAGGTTAGCACCCTATGTTTGTATGTTTGTATATTTGTATGTTTGTATGTATGTGGCCGATTTCTTTGTTCCCACGTAGCGCTGAAACTACTGGTTCGATTTCAACAAATTATGTATCGATTGATTCGTCTCAATACCCCGATGGTTATAGGCTATAGGATTTAGGGCTCCGACCCCGAATAAGCCTTCAAAACGCGTATTAAAGTTTAGGTAGCCGCAGGCTGCAGACCCCATAGAGAAAAATTACAATACCTAGACCTATTTTCATTTTCAACTCTATGCCTATCAAATATGACCGATACGTCATTCTATTTTGTCAATGTAAATGTTTCAAACTTTTATAACTTTCACGTAGTCGGGTTGTAGTTTTTAACTTTATCTTGTGTAATTTTAAGTGACATTTTATAAATTTATATTTAATTGTGTTATGGATTCTATTGTGATCTGAAATAAATGAGTTAGTAATAAGTATCCTGGTTCCACGCGTGGGAAGCCACGGCCGGTAGCCATATTGTAAGTGAAAGCAGAAATGACTTTTTCAGCGTCGGTGTCAAGAGAGTCGTTATTTACAGCACAGCTTTTTCTCATACAAAAACGTGTTATCTTCAAGGTGACATTCGATCGAGAATCCTCGGTAACCTCCAGGGAGAAAATCTCCTTAATATGCTAAGCTGGGCTGATCTGCAGCCTGATTCTGTATGAATTGCTATTGCTGTTTTTGTCGCGAGTTTTGATAGCAATACCAATAGGAATAATAATTTTAATATCATACATAATTATTAGTTGTTTTTTTTTTTAATTTAGCTGTTCATAAAAAAGAATTGTAATATTTCCTAGAGTAGGTAAAAAAGTAGCTATTTTATGCAATTTTTTGGAACACTAGAAATAATCTAGAACGGGATATTTACCATGATTCGATTTTTGAGTTTTCCAATATTTCGGCACAGTTTCATGCGCCATGGCTTTAGTTCTTCCATGCATGAAACTGTGCCGAAATATTGGAAAACTCAAAAACCGAATCATGGTAAATATACCGTTCTAAATGATTTCTATGTTATTAACCATGATAGTTTCAAAAAGTCTATACACTTTAATTTCGGAGAAGGACGTGGTCATTTGCGACACAGTTCATAAACTCTTTAAATTTTTAACTATGTAACCATTTTTTTTGTTCCATTCACAGTAGAATGATGGCTCATCATTGACTACATACTACTATGACGACAGCAACTCTTAGTGAATCAGCCTTGCTCTCTGTTTTCGCTGTATCCTGTATCCTTCAAAGGGATACATTATCTTTTTGCAGGAGATCGTTTACGATTGGTTAAGTGATGTTTTTGAGTGCTTTTGTGCTTGCTTTTGATCTCTGATTTCAATATCTAGCTTGCTTTGCTCTTTGTGCAGATTTTAGTAGTACAGGGTGTCTCGAAAAGGGTGCGCTAAGCAGAAAAGGGGGTTCTGGACCCCGAGAGGACCAATTGGTGAAGAACTATTTGTTAAGATTAGATTTTTTTTATTTTTCGCACTTGCTAGAAATAAAACGAATATGAAAAAAATACAATACAATTCTTAACACGTATCCAAGAGGGTTGCATAATTTAACATGACAAAATATTTCACAAATGATTTTTGCTTTTCTTTTTCAGCAAAACCAGTTTTTTGTCATGAAATTACAAAAAAAGCACAAAAAAATTATGTGTACCTATGTAAATCCGTTGTAATTTCAATAAATTCTTAGTAATGTTAGAAAATATGGCAAAAAACACGAATTCGAAGAAAAAACGTCTATTTTTTTTTCAAAAAAAGTAAAAAAAAGTTCATATTCTTAGTAATGTTAGAAAATATGGCAAAAAACACGAATTCGAAGAAAAAACATCTAATTTTTTTCAAAAAAAGTAAAAAAAAGTTCTTAATTCTATAATTAAAAATTCCGTTCGGCAAATTTTGGCCTTGCTTGTGAGTTGGGTTTTGACTTTCCTAACATCCTTATTATTCCTTATATATCTAATTGAAATGTATCAATGTTAATCTACTGTCGCTGGACAAAACTGTCCTTGGATCTATCTTGCCACTGCTGGACATTGGCTAATGAGCACCATAGCGCCCTGTCTTCAGCTTGCCGCATCATAAGTTAGTTCTAATACTTTTGAATCATAATTATAATAATTGTTATCGGTACGGATTATGATCCTCAGAATATAATACTCGTACAAGGTATTTTTGAACCTTATTTCTAAAGATTAAGACACTCAGGATTAGGACACTTAATGCCGTGCCGTTAGCATATCTACTGCTTATCACCATTACTAACCAACATCATTTTTCTCTTTCATGTATCACCAAAAGGGTTAAAAGGTAAGTTTTAAGCATATACTAACACATTCGTTGCCCATGACGTACGTGGTGTCCTTAGCTCCCTGAGCTGAGTTGAGAAGCTGGGCAGTGAATGCGTCTTCCCGTCCCGGCTTCGTTCGTGGTACCGGATAAGTATTTAACTCTGTAGTTAATAGTTATCTCACTATCTCACTAATATTATAAACGTGAAAGTTTAGATGGATGGATGGATGTTTGTTCCTTTATCACGCCAGAACGGCAAAACGGATCTGGATGAAATTTGGCACAGAGATAGATTATAGTCTGGAATAGGACATAGGCTACTTTTTATCCCGAAATTCCTACGGGAACGGGAACTACGCGGGTGAAACCGCGAGGCGTTGCTAGTTTGTTATACAAGAGTGCAAAGTTGCTTTTTAAATTCTAAAATTAGAATCCTGAGCGTTAGTGAGGGAATCAAAAGAGCACGAGGTAAAAAATCTTTGCACTCGAGTGCAACACGTAACTTTTCATACCACCTCAGCGAGGAAAGAGTATTTTTGCTCTTCGGAGGATAAAAACGGCTTTAGCACTCAGATATCGAAGAGCAAAAATACTCTTTCCGAGATGTGGTACTTTTAGTTAGTAAGTATATTTTTAAATAATATGTCGAGCGTCAGCACATTTTTGATACATTTACTACATAACCTCAGCAGCGCGAACTTACAGTAGAAAAAAAAATACGCTTTCTACAATTTGTTATTACCAAAGCACAATAAGTCGTCCATAAATCACATTCTGCTTGGATTTCAATTTAAAAACCAACTCGTTAGGTCTAATGAATGGTTTGAAGCCATATGCGTCCAAACTTACCCCTGTACAACCAAATATTATTTCAACCCCCTGGTTTAGAGGAGGCAGACTGCAATATGCATGGCTCAGAACCATCATGCTAAGAATATTTATTTCTCTCTGTTCAAAAATTGTGACATTAACATTACTCGATGGACCGAACCATCGAGTAATGTTAAAGTCACATTATGTCAAACCAGTGACTATGTAGATCAAAAACTGTGTAGGTGTCAAAATTTACAATAATCTGCTGGAATTCATGACTAGTGCCGCGTCGACGGTAATATTCACGTTAATTCACAAACCAGTGACTATGTAGATCAAAAACTGTGTAGGTGTCAAAATTTACAATAATCTGCTGGAATTCATGACTAGTGCCGCGTCGACGGTAATATTCACTGACAGACTAAAGAGAATCCTAGTGGATAGGGCATACAGTCTAGAGGAGTTCCTTGTTGACAAATTTGAGGAAACCGTTGTTGTTGTAGATCCACTTTTACAGTATTAAAATACTTTTGGCAAGATTACCAAAGAAAATTATACCCTACTTAGTTCTATCACTTTTAAGTACCTATCTAAGCTAAATTTATAAATATGTATATAATTGATATCAAAGAACTTTTTTATTATAAATAAAGAACCGAACTGATTTCAGTGTCACGATGATTTCAAAGACTACATTCCATTTTGGTCCCATTAGGTCCCTGACCACGGAAAAAAGCCATAAATCCCATTTGAACTTTAGCTATGTAAAGTTAAAGCGAGGGTGGTTTCGGTGAGTCGCTGATTTCTCAATAGTTTTATCAAAATCGGTCGAGTCATCCGACGTCGATCAATCAGTAGATAATGGCGGCCGTTGAATGGAATAGCGGTGCTTGAGATAATCGTTAGGTGAAGTGGGTTCCGAACCCGTGAGTGCGCACTTGAAATGAATAATTATAATGAGTTAAAAGTAAACTGTCAAATTATAAAACTAACGCCTCTCGATGACTTGTCTTGCTTGATGATTAATTGTATGTGCTAAGGTATATGTATACATCCAGATTGAGAAACATAGGTTAGACGATGAATCAATGGGAAAAAACCTTTTTCACTTCTCTTGATCAAAAAGTGTGTCAATAGCGTAGCTTAGCGGGCGTAAAATTAGTTTTTAAGGTCTGGGGTTAAAAAGTATTTTTTCTTTAAATTTTTGTTTGAAGAGGACGAATGACAATACATTCGTCCTCTTGCATAAAGAGTCGACTTTTTGGTGTTCCATTTACAAAGAACATACATTTCATTTGAAATTATTTTGGAAAATGGAAGTGAAAGCGCCTTTTTTATCATTGTTGGATGTTTTGTATAAGTGTGTTTTGTGGTGATATTATTTCCTCCATATTTTATGGTAGAAAAATGCTCCAAGATTCATTGACCTCTCAATATAAATAAAATAAATAAATAAAAATTGTTTATTTCAAGTACATCAAACACTCATAAAATAACAAATTAAAATACACTTTAATTATAAAATACAATGAAAAAAATTAAGAAAAAGAAATAAAATCAGACAAAAAAAACGAGTAAAATTTAAGGACACCTACACACATACATATATGCGGACACGAGGGACCATCAGTGACCGGGTGAATAAAATGTGTACCTTTTTGTGTACTAAATAAAGTTGTATTTTGAACCACTATCTTAAAAGTGCGCGCTGTGTCTTGTTGTGAGCTGACCCTTATAATTATCCAAGTCCAAGACCTATTCAGTAGATTCCTCTTCGAATAAAACCCATAAAATATGAAATATCCATAAAATATCGATGACAAAGCCTTTATCAATGACATCGTACACCGGAGCTTATAATTTTAAATGAGCTCCTGAAGTGAAGCGAAGCTGGCAACACTGAATGCCGGAAAAATCTTTAGTAACTTGCTTCATTATGCCATGCTTGTATCATTAGCCCTCGGATTCATTATGCGTTCTTCGGGGATAAAAAGTAGGTTAAATGTTATTCTAGGTCCAGTGTTTCGTGCATGCAAAGTTTTATCTCGATCAGTTCAGTAGCTTGGTTAACAAACACAAATCATAGGTTTCAAAAACATTCGTTCCTATATTACAAGTAGGAAATCACATATTAATATCACATATTAATATGTGTATGACATAGCTCTAAGAATTAGCAAGCTGAAGTGGCAGTGGGCCGGCCATATCTCGCGAAGTACCGGTAACTGCTGGGGTAAACGTGTTCTTGAGTGGAGACCGCGACTCTGCAAACGTAGTGTAGGACGCCCTCCGACCAGGTGGGATGACGATTTGCGAAAGACTGCTGGCAGATGCTGGATGCGGCAAGCTGAAGACAGGGCCCTATGGCGCTTATTAGGGGAGGCCTATGTCCAGCGGTGGACTAGTATAGGCTGATGATAATGATGATTAATATGTAACATATATATTTAATACTAGTTTCTGCCCGCGGTTTCGCACGCGTTGTTTCTATAGAAACGTTTAAAGGTTATTTTTATCCCATGGGAACTGTTTTATGGGATAAAAAGGATGCCTATGTTTGATTCCAGGCTTAGAGCTATATCTATGCAAAATTTTAGCCTGATCCGTTCAGTAATATTGGCGTGAAGAAGTAACACACATCCATCCATCCATCCAAACTTTCGCATTTATACCTAACTAGTTTCCCCAGCGCGGTTTCGCACGCGCTGTTTAAGGTTATTTATATCTCAATGGAACTGATTTATGGGATAAAAAGTATGTTTTATCCCAAGCTTAGAACTACCTGTATGCAAAATTTCAGCGCGATCCGTTCAGTAGTTTTTGCGTGAAGAGGAAAATATCCAAACTCAAAATAATCCTTCGCATATGTATAATATTAGTGTATTTAATATTGATAGTGATATTTGACGTCCCTCAAGGGATGAAACGTTGGTGTTCTTCCAACACAAATATGGTTCGTAGTTAACCCGCTTACATCCGCAATAAAAAATATAGTTCAAAACTAAAACCCGACTACGTAAATTCCTAAAAACCATTCACCGATTGTCCGTATTTTTTATAGTTAGTCGGAGGCCTTTCTTTGTTCCTACTTGTAGGTACTCTAGTTTTATGATGGTTAGGTGCATTTTAATTTTTTTTTGATTGGACTGTCTCGTAGTTTCGCTACGAGAGAACCGACACATTTTGGCTACATATAGTATATCGGGGTATGATCGGACGCGGGGGAAGACCGTATAACACTAATTGTAGCCGAATTAAGCCATTATTTTCTAATGCTGCCACCATTTTCTACGAATCCATTTGATGGCGTCGGCATAAAATGTTGTCATCATTAGAAAATATCGCTTAATTCGGCTACAATTTGTGTGATACGGTCTTCCCCCTCGTCCGATCATACCCCGATATACCCTACATACATTGGGCTGGTACAAGTACCAGCCGTACCAGGTAACCAATTACATAACATAACCCTACTCTGTTAGTAATCGCTTAAAAATGACAAGCATCTACACACTTTAGGATATCCCATTTAAAGAACTTTCTGAAACTGAAAATCGAAACTAATATCTC
Organism: Eupithecia exiguata; assembly: GCA_947086465.1. Taxonomy (NCBI): domain Eukaryota; kingdom Metazoa; phylum Arthropoda; class Insecta; order Lepidoptera; family Geometridae; genus Eupithecia; species Eupithecia exiguata. Next base: position 2,408,284 of record OX352251.1, read on the forward strand.
AAAACGAAAACCAACAAACGGAACGTAAACTTCGCCAATCCACGTTCCTTTCCACGCTATTGTGGAATATAAACTACAAAATGCAGCCATCCGGCCAAAGCGTCCGCTCTCAGGTAGCGCTTTTTTCGCTTGACAAAGCGCTTTATGGTCGAATTCTAAATCAGCATGGGCAAGTCTGTACAAACGCGATAACAGATTCCGTGTCGTAATGAAGGATTTTCGATTCGCACCCTCTTATTTGCACGTCGGGTAAGGTGATTTTCTAGTGTAATAAGTTTTAAGTTCGAGATTGAAAGAGTTTTCGAATAAACCTTTGTTTATTTCATCTCTTAGAGATACCCAGAGTGCGGGTTAGCACTATAACAAAAAACCTTAAACCTTTGTTTCTAAAGTAAAACAGTAGAAAGAAGTACGGTAAGCCCTTGTCTTGTATTTTGTAATGGTAAAAAAATATTTTTTTTTAATGATGCGGTAATTAAATCTATTAACAAAGACAATTACAATCAAATAATAGAATTAAATTAAAACTAGTATTTATAAAAGAAACAATTGAGCTAACTGCAGACTGTTGCAAACAATCTACAAGTAGCTCAACTGATCAATATCAATACCAGTCGGAAGCGTGCCCAAGACGCTAGCTTAATGGTAATGGTCCTTAAGTCATATTTGGTAGGCGTAAAATTGACTTCTTAACACTTTAAATTGCCAACGACAAACATGTAAGTCCTGCGAGTCATACTGCTGCGGCCCGCCACTGTGGGTGGCGACGCAGAGGCCGGACAGTGAATGCGTTAAACAACAGCTTAATATGTGTGCGAGTTCGTATAAATAATAATAATAATAACTTTATTGGCCAAAAAACAAGCATAATCACTGTGTCATTAAGAAATTACAATTACAGACAGACTACCTTGGTATATTAAAGTTTTGTTCCGTGGTATCTACACTAAGTCAAAGACTTGTACTGTCTACAGCACTTACCTGGAAGGGACGTGGTATCTATACCGCGTCCCTTCCAGGTAAGTTTTATATCAAATTTCAGCCGTCAATAACAGTAAAGTAGACAATTCTGTCAACAGGAAGGTAATTAAGAGTTATTAATGAATTGAATTGAAGTAGATATGTTATATTACAATTGTGGATCAGTCCCTATTTATTGATATAGATCTTCTTTTCGAATGCGTTAAACAACAGCTTATGTGTCCGTAAAATTGTTTTTATAAAGAGATCGTCTTTTCGATATGAAAAATTTAATTTGTGTTAAATTCTTACAAACACACTTCTGTGACAAAGTGATTGAAAATGGATCAGAAAAAAGCAGGGAAGACTTTTCCAAGCTCTTGCCAATAATAATAATTTTAAAAAAAATACTGGGCAATCACACAACATCATCTAGCCCCACACTAATTAGAGCTTGTGGCTCTTATGAGTTCTTGAAGGCCACTGGTAAAGTGCTAGGGTGTTTGCACTTTACCATTGGCATTAATAAATTTAAGACACACATAGGTACATATAGAAAAAATACCTCAATACATTAATTGCAATGAATTAATGCATTAATTTGTTAATCCAAAAATATTAATTACAGTCGAAGAAGTCTTTAATATCAAAGAAAGTTGCGATTAAAGTATCGAAACAAATTAGAACTACAAACTTAGTATTTACAATTGATCTAACAGCAGACTATTGCAAACAATATAAAGGTACCTCAAGACTTTCATATATCATATCTTATCTTATTATCATAGCGCTAAGGTCGCCTTTGTACTTTTGCTCTAAGCATTTATTTCTGTACTGTTTTCTGTGTTTGTGTGGTACAATAATGTATTGTCTATCTATCTATCTTTGCAGTTGTGCAAAAGGGAGGATATATCCAAAATATGTAGGCGTACATCCATCTATCTCTCCATACCCTCCCCCAAACTGCAGCATTCTCCTAACGCCGAATTCCCGAGTTTTTGCCGATAATCGCGGGCGCAGGTGCGTTGCCACATGCCGGCGGCGTCGCGTGTGCTTAATCGAAGTGTAGACCAGGGTGACCATTAGTTGTGATTACGTGGGTAATGTATAATATTATGTATATCATCAGTACAATCAGTTATATAGTACCCATAACACAAGCTCTTAGCTTGGGGCTAGATGATGCTGTGTGAATTGTCCAGCATTGTTTAGTATAGCTTGATATTTAGCTCAAGCTGTCAACGCTGTGTACACTGTACACGTTAACCGGTGAGGTTCCACGTAGTAAAATGAAGCTACAATGCACAGCGTGCGTGTATAGTGCAAGCTGCAGTGGAAACGTAAACCCACGTTGTGAAAACAAACGATCCGACGCAGCTAAAACGCAACGCGTGGCTGTGCATAGCGTGCGTAGCTGTAGAATAGCGGCTATAAGGTTCCCTGTAAAAATACGCATGAAATCCACGCACGCGGGCAAAACACAATGTAAAATCCATAAATCTTTAATAACCAAAATTTGTTGTCACCCTACTTCGTTGGTACCATATGCTAAACGCAGATACCATGCAAATAAGAGATACTACATTCCTGCCATCGTATTAACTTGTAGCCACCCTTACAACTTATGCAAAATAGACATAAAAGTTCATAAACCTTTAGTTTCCTAAGTTTTACAAAAACAACATTTCCAAATGAATAATTACGCAATCAATCTTAATTATTCTGACACCTAGGGCTTTATCTATAAATCATTGTTTGAAATACTATTTTAGTCCAGAAAGATTTATTTGCTTACCGAAATCTGACATGATAGAAGATTATTGATTATGTTTTTGTTAAGTTTAGCTCTTTATTTGAAGATTACGAGTAAATGGATTTCAATTTAATTTTATTTGGTCATGAATATTTTAACAAAATTACCAAAAACTATGACACAAAAACACTGTCTACTCTTTTTTGTGTTAAAAAATGATTAAAAATCTGAAAATTGTTTTTTTTTTTAATTAAAACGAATATTTTCCGTCTGCTTTTTGCCTAAGCTATCTCAATAATATATTATTATATTTTTTCTCATATAGTTAAAATAAAAATACCCTATTGACAACAAATAAAAAAGATATATTATTACCTAGCCGTATTCTATGAGCAGTGTTGACGCATCGTTCTCATCTTTATCAATGTGTGTCTTCGAAATTTTCGAGGGTGCAGCCGATATGTGCGTCAAAGTCACTGAATGTGTTAACATACATTTTAGTAGCATTATGTCACGCCTCTGTCTAAACGCAAGCTGTGCCTACTCCAAGAGCGTGACCATTCATAATTTGTCAGTTCACCAGTAGCCATAGGGTAGGTTTACTATCTACCCTCCGCAATCAGTGTCCGGACATCATTAGGTACAATTTCACACTTTACGTGTATGCAAATTTTTGAATTTGCTTTGCATATTTTGATGGTAACGAAGGGCGAAGTGACCCGGCCCCCTTTTAAGGGAAATATACCAGAGTACCTCCAAAACAGGCTTAGATACGGCACGGCGCTTTAATAGCCTCTTGTCGGGTTGGTTGCAAAAATTTTGCTGGTTTAGTTAAGTTTTAACGATCAAGTCAAGAGGCCAGAAAATATAAAATTCATCTAAAAGTTTTACCGTGATGAACAATACCTTAAACTTTTTTTTAAATAGGGTAGGAGCCTACGAAAGAATATTCATCTGCTTATCTTAGTGCTCTTTAAATGAATGAATGAAATATAATATTTATTTGCATGAATTTAGCACATTAAAATATAGCTACAAAGGTTGCCTGGAAGGAATCGCTTCTAAGCGACCGCCCATTCTACTTTTATGTTTAATGTTTATGTTTCGTTTGCTTCATTTTGTGGTGTACAATAAAGAGTATTGTATTGTATTTTAGTAGTCTTAAAATTAAAAAAAGTATCACTATATTCCAGTTGTTTCTCGTGCAAATGTTTACTTTGTAGGTACCTACATAATTATTTGCTTTGAGTAACTAACCGTTGGTCATAGTATAGTTATAGTAAATTAAGTTGTCGGCAAACGTAGTGTAGGACGCCCTCCGACCAGGTGGGATGACGATTTGCGAAAGACTGCAGGCAGATGCTGGATGCGGCAAGCTGAAGACAGGGCGCTGTGGCGCTCATTAGGGGAGGATTATGTCCAGCAGTGGACTGATATAGGCTGATGATGAAGTTTTACAAAAATATATTAAACACAGAGTAGAGATTTAGTAAATGTCAAAACTAAATACAAATAAGAAAAATAAAATTTTAAATATTCATCTATTACACAATACAACTTTCAACACACTTGCTCGTAAAGTAAGCCTTATTACATCGTTCTAAGGACCACAAACCAAACTATAACACACACGTGCATAATAATACACAAGTGCGTAATAGAATTATCCTCAGCCAGTACCAGACATTCGTCCTCTTGCATATAGACTCGACTTTTTGGTGTTCCATTTACAAAGAACATACATTTCATTTGAATTTTTGAACATGGAACTGAAAGCGCCGTGAAATTTAAGTCAATATCTTACTTTTCTTTTTATATACTTTATTTTATATTGATTGATATTTTATTTTATATTTATTACAAAGAAATTTCAATCCGCTGCGATTTCTACAACATTTTTACGATTTTAAGTGACAATGACATTTTATGACATCGTTTAATGACAATTACAGTGTTGCTGTCATAAAAAAAGTTGATGGTCAATAAAATTGTAAGTAGGTCGATTTGGTTGGTAAACGGTTGATCATTTAGAGTAATAAAACCATCGGTAAAACCCTGGTAGTTCTTTTTTTTTATTTGGTAACAATAATAAGGTTACATGTCAATAATTAAAAAAAAAAACACCTACACGTAAAATACAATTTTGTAACATAATTTCAGTAAAATACGTAACAATAATAATATATTGGTTCAATTGATTTAAAAGCATCATATATGCAGTTAGATTATTAACTTTAATTAACTTGACTCCGAAAACCGACACCTCACTTCAACAGCCTTATAGATGACTGATAATTAAAAAGACATATATTTTTTATTATACATAGAACATTACCCAGAACACCCGGAACAAAATATTTTCTGACCGTAAAAACATTTGTCTTGAGGCGGGAATCGAACCCGGAACCTCTTACGTTGCAGGTGTACCTTTATTATTATTAATAAAGACACATTTTGAACAGACTTTGAGAGCGCTCTGTCATTACCGCGCGGTACCGTAGGTGCGGTGCCGCAAGAGTTTCGCTATGACGTTATCCGTAGTACGAGATCCGGAACAAATGCGAAACTGTCGCGGACGCGCTGCGGACACCATACGGGCGTCGAAAAGAGTTTCGCTATTCATCTGAATGATATATTTTTTCTCTTTTTATCTCACGTGCTCACCTTTGCCTACCGCTCCGGCTGGCACTAGTGAAACGTGAACGAACAGCTGGCTAATTAGCTGCCTTCGGCCATTTTTACGTGTTCTGGTGAAAACTTAATTGGCCGGGACACGTAACTGATTGAGCTCAAATTGGGGGAGTTCGTATTAGGTATCTGATTTTGAAATGTTTTGATAACATTTCGGTTTTGCTTGTTTGTGACAATGTTTTTAACCGACGAAACGAAAAACAAAAACGAGGAGGTTCTATGTTTTGCTGTGTATTTTTATGTATAGTAAAATAATAAATAATAAAAATTGCTGGAAAATTCACACAGCATTATCTAGCCCCAAGCTAAGCAGAGCCTGCGTCATGGGTACTAGATAACTGATATACATAATACAGTACATTACATAGATCGAAATAATTTTCGATTTTTTCGGGAACGAACCCGCAACCTCCTGTGTCGCAGGATGTATGTTTGTAGATTTCTCCGTCAATTTACGGAACGAATTTGAAAATTATTTCTCTATTGTATGGAGAAAGATCCCGTGGTAACAGACAGAGTTACTTTTGAATGTATAATATTAGTACAGATGGCTAGTCATCATCATCATACCAGCCCATACAAGTCCACTGCTGGGCATAGGCCTCCCCCATACGACGCCACAAAGAGCGGTCCTGAGCGTCCATCCATCGACTCCCTGCGACCGCTACGATGTCGTCGGTCCATCGAGTTGATGGTCTCCCAACACTCCCTTTCGCGTTGCATCGCGGCCGCCACTCGAGAACCACTTCCTCACCAGCGGTTATTAGTTCTGCGAGCTAAATGACCTACCCACTGCCATATACAGGGTTATTGGTAAATTAGTGACAATACGTGAACCGCAGGTTCAGCCCATCATCCATCACAAACACGTTTGTGAAGACGCCAGGTCTTAATTCTTAATTTTGGTATTGGTAATGGGTACCCAATTCAATAATTGTTCGTTAGAGAGGTTTTATTTGAAACTCAACTTAAAAACGGCTCTACTCTGAATTAACAGATGATATGAGAGTAAAAGATCGGTCGGTAACTCGTTGGGTTCCAGACAGATGTTTTTTCATTTATTATATCAGAGGTAACTTATATTTTTTTTTAGAATTTAGACTTGGCACCTTTACGAACGTGTTTGTGATTATGGGCAGGACCTGCAGTTCACGTATTATCACTAATTTACCAATAGCCCTGTATATCAAAATATACATAATATATAGATGGCTAGTATGGGTGGATAGTTACACTGTGGTATACGTAGGTACCTATGTATGAAGGTATATCGTTCATCTATTACCTACCCACTTCAAAACTCTACTTCAAGGCTAGATGCCGATTGAACCTTCTAACAGCATCTGTAGGTACCTAACCTATCTGTCCAGCATTACACATAATGTAATACCTACATTACGTGTAATACTGAATTGTAATAAGACGGGACGCGAAGGTAATGTATAATAAAAAAAAACTATCTATGTATTGTATTATATTATGTATATCGGTTATCTAGTACCCATAACACAAGCTCTGCTTAGCTTGGGGCTAGATAATGCTGTGTGAATTGTCTAGTATTATTATTATTATTATTCCAAACGCTGAAGGCGATAAGGTCGGTAATGAAATCTTAAGAGGCATAGCGGTAACCGAAATAGTTTTAGCAAGACCGAAACCAACCAAATTTGATGCACCACCATTCTAAAATTCAATTATTCCAAACCTCATGGTCTGCTTACCTGCTATTGTTGTTCCGTCTCGCTCTAACTATAGCTGACTCTGTCTGACGTTCGTCGACCCAATGGGACCCATGAAATTGAGGATGTCTTAGAAATTTGCTACGGGCGTGATGAGGGCTTGGTCGCCCGTGAAAATTTCTAGGGGATTTTGCGCAAAAAATCCGTGTTGATTAGGAAACTTGTAAGAGATTGCACTACGTACATATTATGTTAAGTTGTAAGTTGGTAGGTACAAAGCTCTAACATTGCAAGCTCTTTGTTACGTTTTTTTAACATGGCAACAATGTTTACGTTTTATATCCACATTTAAATATCGTCCTCAAAACAAAATGTAAATATCCAAACGCAATTCTCGAAACATTGTAATACAACCCACAAAGAAAGCTACAAGCTACAAAATGCTTTTATATGCGTCGATATTTTTAATTCAAATTGTGCACTAAATTAACCGTTTTGTCCATAAAATACGAAACGTAATTCGATCCCGCAAAACATAAAAAGACTAACCGGACCCACGTAAAAAGGCCAACGAAAATTTATCGCGATAAAACAAAAGAGCATTAATCGAAAATCGAAAATTCCGTTTTCGATAATAAATTACGTTTCGTACTCGAGATCGGATATCTATGGACATTTTTGTCGAAAACTATCGATGACACAACCTCAATGTTTAAATTTTTTTCCCCAAATATTTTTTACGACAAACCTTTTTGGAGCCAAATAATGACCGTTTTCAAACGAATACAAACTTTAAATTCGGCGTGTTAAATGCGAAATTGTGAAACTAAAAGTAGGGTTGCATTGTTTGCCCGAAAATGGGCCGAATTTTGTTTTTTTAGAGACACGTAGATTAGTGTTTTTTGCTGTTGGGTGGTCAGTTTCTAACGCTTCTAAAACTTCTGTGTCATTTACTAAATTATTACGTTCACCTTTATTATCATGACCACTTCACAGTAGAAATTATTTCTTTCTGGTATGAATACTATATATTCAGACCGTTATCTTACCTCTAATCTCTTCCTTTCTTTCTTACATTCTTCAAGTCCTTGTTTGATACAGGTTGTATCATCAAAGACCGAGAAATCTACGAGTACCAAAACAATTTCCAAGTAATCAGTGATGCAACACTGCGAATTATCTGCAAACCTTATTTTGTAACAAAATCTTCAACAGTTTTATTAGTTTCAAGCATACTACACTAGCACTGTAAAATAATCCTAGGTATATTGTTATCGTGAAAGTTCTTAATGAAATTTGCATAAGAAATGCTTGTTTCGAGGTAGTTCGGAGTGCTAGTAAAATTACGATTCAGAAAGAGGATAGAACGCCTGTAGGTAGAGATTATTCTTCTGAAATTCAAACATCAAGGAGGTTTGATCCTCCTTTGTAAAACTTAACTACTTGCTCTTAAAGATCCTAGAGATGCTTTCTTCACGCAAGTCGGACGATATAAAGACAATCATAAACATATCTATCATTTTCGCTACAGTACAGATTAAAGTATTTGTTGCCCAAATCTCTAATATGCGTAAAATTGGAAACTCGAATCGACACGGCATTAAAATCTCATGTTTCGAAACCATCATCATAACTTTACCATTGCAGTAGGCCCGGAGAGTTTACCTGTTATTTTTTTTTCATTCGAAAGCTCCATAGAAAGAGATGGAACACAAAAGATTGTTCCGAAAACGTATAGTATAGAGAATAAGTTTCGAAGCGAGCAAGATCGAGGGCGACGCCACCGACAATGCACCGCACTCAAAGCTGGTTATATTAACCGGTAAAGTTGGAAACGCATCGGATTATTGTAAATTAGGTGTTCAAGTGCGCCTCTCCATTTCGGCCGGAGTTCAAGTCGAGCGTGGCCGGTGTGCCAACGATGCGCAGCGCATTCTTCATCAATCCGAAGCAACTTCACGCCAGTTTAGCCCAGACCGTTGTGGACGACGGACCGCTGCGCGACGCTCCGCAAAAACGATCGTACAACAACAGTTAAACAAAATCAAAGTGACTGAAATCGGTTGAAATTCAAATCAACAACTATTTTGTAACTATTAGTGATGGGAATTGACGATAATAATCGCGTGTGTGCCGAAAACGTACGATGACCGAAACTTTAAGTTTGAGAGAAAAAGTTGTGGTACCGAATGCAATCGGGTCCACAAAAAATATGTGCTCGTAATACAGTGATGGCCTGATGGGATCGCAGTGCGGCCAACATAGTGTAGTTAGTGATGTGTACTGTGATAATATAAAATTTCGGCGATCGCGTAGATGATTGCCGTTTTTGTGTGTGATAAAAATATTAGTTTATTAGTTACCAAAGATTCCTGATGATCTTGTACATTAGTTTGTGTTTTATATTAGTAGTTTTAGGTGAGTACAAGTGATTATAGTTTGTTAATAAGTGCTTCTACGTGACTGGTTGATCACGAAAATTTATGGGTGCTCATTTGCATCAATAAGTAATTATTATGACAGCGTATTAATAAATCTTTAATATGATGCAACGGACTTGATATTTAACTGATAATTAACGATCCATGTAGGAAAAGAATGTAGGTTGGATGAAACAAGCTAATCTTGAAATAGGTACAACACTGAAATACCTACCGTGCTCCAGATAAAAGCCATTTGGCGTTGACCGTAAGCCCCTAATCACTAAAGACTCGGAAACCGTCGATGACAACAAAAACCCAGTCACAGGAAACAAAAATAGAAATGAAAGTAATAAAGAACAGAGGCATACTCAAATTAATGAAAAAAACAGCATAAATAACAAAGATAAAGCCAAAGACCCGCATAGAACCAACGATAAACGGAATAGATCTCCAAGCTTAGAGCCCACAAATTCAGTTATAAGTGACATTATTACTCGAAGTCAGTCCTCCACGTCAATTAGTAGGTTGTTCATTAAATATCTCACGCTACAGGGAAGAGACCACACAAAGTTAATTATATTTAAATTTATTTACGCGCAACATAGCTTTTGAAACATTTTGAGTTTCGTATGTTAACTAAATCTAAGAGTTGTAGAATGAATTATTAACTGAGCTCTGTAGTTTGGCATTCCGTGATGTCGACGCATCGGTGGTTCTGTTTCATAATAAAATAACTAACGGTTATGTTAGGTTGGCAAATTGTGATATTCAACCCTATCCTATAAATGTTTCAGAAAATATTGACTAATAAAATTAAATGAGAATGATTCATTTCAAAGAGAATCAGTTGAATAGAAGCTAACCCATTTCAAAACTGCTTTTCGGCGAAACTACCCAGATTCCAAGTTATTTAAACTACATTTATCAAATAACCCCAAACTGGAAACTGAAAACCTGATTAAGCACCGTAGATATCAAACTGAAAATGTCAAACTTTTAATGCAAATTGAAACAGTCTATGATCAGTGTAATCTATCGACGAGCTCCTAGGTAAATACCGAGAGATTTATTATAATATCCAAACTCAAACAGAGGCCAGGACTTAATCAAGTTATCCTTTACAAACATAACTTCTAGATTTGTAACAGAGTCCCTAATTCAAGTTTACTGTTGAGCGGAAGTCGCCGTAATGAGAAAGGAATTCGCTGTTAGTACATAAAGTAGCTCCGACCCAGGGGTCCCCTAAAATCGGTGAGTGTCTGCCAAGATAAAGCGTTCTATTCGGCCACGGCATTTTTCTCCCAAGACACCTCACCTGACACCGTTGAGAGGCTGCGTCCAAGATAAATGAAGTGAAATTGTTGGCTATCATTCACAAAGTCTCACAAAACAAAAAAGATTAGTACACGCAAAACCAGTCTACCAAAAATATGGCCTGAATTATCGAGATAAAACTCCAAGTGGTGATTAAGACTCGCCGATTAGTGTATTAGAATTTTTGAATTTACGTTTCTTTTCCCACTAAACGAGTTTCAATGGTGCCGATCAGTTATAGTAAAAAAAATATCGAATCGTAAAGCTGAATCCAATATCTCTACGTCGAAACCAGCGTCTGCCAAATGACTGAGATTATTGTAGCAATAAAGTATCTTGTACGGGAATAACATAATATTTTCTCTAGTAATTTCGTAAGGATATATAAAACTATGCGGATTGGTTTGCAAATTCAATTAGCAAAGGAATTTTATAAATGAGTAAGCAGTAACCTGTTGTCGTATTGAGTGTCGAATAAATTAAGATAATCTGATGCTATCTTAATTAATCGAATATTTTTGGCTAAAAGTATGAGGTCATAGTTAGCTGTGATTATCGGAGTGTGATAAATATAAATTCGGGTAACCTTTCATGATTGACGCAATGAATATTAAATTATGTTCATCAATTTTTGATGTTGTGTTGTGATGTGACACAGGAACAATAAATTAACAATTATGAGGTTCGTTTGTTACATTGACACTCTCGTTTGACACATTATTTAAACAACTAAGTTTAAATAATGAATTAACCTTTCAGAGAAACATTGACTTAAACTTTTAAAGCAAACATAAAGACTTTGTTTTCCATCTCACCTTGTAGAAAATTACCTGTAGTTCTCTGTCAAAATGTTACTTCGGAATACCGAAATTCGGCCTCAAAAACTCCGAAGCCGAAACACCTGACCTAACTAGATCAATCCCTATTTCAAAAATGGAACGTTCAATTTCGCTTCCAATATTTTCGATAAATCAAATTCTAAAATGCTTTTTTTAGAAAGTGTTCCGGCAAACTGTACAAAACGAAATTAAGGGGACGTGACTCGAAGACACGACTTGGTTCCGTTCATTTTATTTTTATCGGTATTTGTGGCAAGGCGCTCTGCCCTGCCTCCTTTGATTTGTAGAATCATGGCTTTTTACTCGTCGGGGTCGAATTACTACTGTTTATTTTGTCATGAACTCCACAGAGAGAAAAGAAGAATGACAAAGATAAAGCTTACAGAGCTCTACAGTTACTGTAGTGCTCTGGTTCAGATTGTTGTCAGAAGCTATAGCTATACAAAGAAATATAATAGAATGGTAATTTAACAGCAAAAAAACCGTTGTTAGTCTTTTTCTTTAAAAAAGTAGTCACTAATCTTATAACTAAGTATGAAAAGTTTATGTAATGGGGTAACATTATATTAGGGTACCTGCCTAAGTATTTCATGTTACGTAAAAAATATGTCTAATAAAGAGTTAAGTCTCTACGCCCACCTGTTCTAATATTCTTCTAAACGTTAGCGTATTTTTCTTCAATTTGACAGCGATATTACTTGCTTATTTAATAAATCTCGCTCAACTTATTGCGAGGGGCGGCCCGGCCCGCTGAGAACTACTAGCGCCATCTGTCGTCGAGTAGCGGAACTACAAAATGTAGAGTCGAGCTTTTCTGAGCTTTTATATTGGTTAGCTCTTTCAAAACTAATAATATGGAATTCTTGATGAATTACTCGTTGATAGATCAGATAGTATAATTGACCACATGAATTATAGGTAAATAATCAAAATTGTTTCACTCATGAGTGAAGTCCTTATAAGGTAAAACATGGCGTAAGATAAGTAGCTAACATAAAACAAAGAAATCTTATTATTGCCGTTTTTTCTATAAACAAAGGGATAGGAAGACGCATTACAGTATTCATTGAATCATTTGACGGGTGTTTGATGTATGTGGCTACAAAAAACGTGAAGAAAGTATTTTTTCCTGATTTTGTGGGGGTTTTATGGAGGAAAAAATGATTTTATGCGATGTCTACGTTTGCGTCCTGAGAAAGACGTTGATTAGCTATTGTTGTAAGAATATTCTTTGAGGAAAGAAAACATCTTTTTGTTGCGTATTTTCGAGTCACACGAAAATGGATACTAGTGCTAGACCCAGCAAAAATACTTAGTCATCAAATTCGTGTTCCTAGGTTTGGGAGTTTCTTTTTTCTTTTGCGAAGTTGGTACCTATTCTAAAATTGTGTGATCGTGAAGAACATTGGCCTCTTTTTACCCGACTACCAACAGGGGAGGGTTATGAGGTTAGCACCCTATGTTTGTATGTTTGTATGTTTGTATATTTGTATGTTTGTATGTATGTGGCCGATTTCTTTGTTCCCACGTAGCGTTGAAACTACTGGTTCGATTTCAACAAATTATGTATCGATTAATTCGTCTCAATACCCCGATGGTTATAGGCTATAGGATTTAGGGCTCCGACCCCGAATAAGCCTTCAAAACGCGTATTAAAGTTTAGGTAGCCGCAGGCTGCAGGCCCCATAGAGAAAAATTACAATACCTACGACCTATTTTCATTTTCAACTCTATGCCTATCAAATATGACCGATACGTCATTCTATTTTGTCAATGTAAATGTTTCAAACTTTTATAACTTTCACGTAGTCGGGTTGTAGTTTTTAACTTTATCTTGTAAATATACAATTTAAAACAGTACCCGAAGTTTCTGTAAGTAGGTACCTATTTCTATTGCATTTGAAATAGGTATATAGAAAATAGGTTCTATTGCATAAAGTTTTGCATACACTAAAGTAATTAAAACGCTTGTTCTTGGGTCATTGACATGTTCTTAGTATGCGATCGGCAATTTCTCTCATGCAATGGTAAAATTTACTGGAATAGGTCGCATTCACACAGCTGATCCGTTTGAACAGGATTGTTTTTTTACGGATCCTTCGCTTTTGGAAATAATCGTTTACTAAATCCGGAATACTGTCGGGTGTATGAACTAGCTCCTAAAACTACATACGCCATCACGGAAAAAAAGCCCATTATATGCCGTGTGGATTCGCCCTAAGATTTGTCTGAGTGGGTGCTCACAATTTAATTATAACAATGAAGTCATCACCTGCACTCATATTTCCACTGTTGAACGTACCTCCCAGACAAGGGGGTTAAAAGATCAATACATAGAAGATAATATAAAAGTATGTCAGACAGACCACACATAATAATGCCCAGAGTAAGTCAAAACTACATAAACTAACTCATAAAGTATAAAAAATCCCTGTTAACCCCACTTTCTCGGTAGCCACACCAAACTCTATCCCGGAAAAACTATAAAAAAGCGTTAAACAGTATAATAACAAACTTTGCCATGTGGATGGATTGCGTCGAATAAATAAACAAAAGTTACGCTATATTTTTTGCTATGGCAAGTTTTTGTCTGTGTAGAAAAGAGGTAGGTCTCTTGGACAGATTTTCAAGATGGCCGACCTAAAAAAAATGGCTGCCTACCTATTTTAATTTCCAATATCTCAGACTCTATGATTTGAATTAACTATTTCGCTTATTGAGTAGTGGTTTGGGAGTCGTCTAGACAAAAAAAAATAACTTAGAAAAGCAAAGAATTGTTAAAATTCTATTTTTGATGCCTGTCTTTTCCAATTAATATTCAATTACGAAAATAATTTGAAGAATCGAAAATCCTTTAAAAATCTGTATCGTCTAATGAGACATAACTTTTATTTTAGTGCTCAAAATAACGAAGTTCTCAGATTATCACAGTTATAAACTTTGGAAGAAATAATTCATTATGGTAAGTATAATATTTAATGTCATATTTGCTGGTGGAACTTAGCTAGTAAATTATATTTTAATATGTTATTCTAATTACACCTACATACACCATAAAACCACAAATTTATTGCATATTTTCAATTAAATCGCAAAAAACCCTATTTTACTCACGCGTAAATCTATCAAGAACACCAAGCCAATACACTCTATTATAGCCTGTTGAACCAAAGTTACTACCGTGGTAATGTTAACTACCAGTTTTAACCCTTTAATGGCGCTAGTAAAACAAAATTAGCTGAAACAACTATCCTTAGCTGTCATAAAAGTGTTTTATAGACAAAAAAATACGGCACAAGTTTTTTTATTGTGTCTATTCGTGGCGAGACTTGTACCTACATTCAGATGGATTAATCTCTTAGCATTAAGATCAAAGAAGAGCAGATTAAAGTAAGCGACGTAAAAAATAAATATTTGTTATAATAAAAATTCTACTGAAGTTTACAAAGATTAATCTCGTAAAGTAATCTTATTCTGTAGTGGTACAAAGATATGATGAAAGGCTAAATTAGATTATTATTTTATTTGTCGTTATATTATATAAGCTGAGTTTGGGAATATTCTTGCTTTAATTCACATAAGCAAGAAGATAAAAATATGACATTAGAATAGTATTTATTTATAATAATAATAAAACATTTATTTCAGGCAACGTTAGTCTAGTACCTACAGGATGTAAAATACTTAAAAACTACGGCCCATATAAAATATATACCTTATTCTAACATACATAAAATATCTACCTATATACTACCACATATTTATGGGGTAGTTCTAAAACTACTTTCAAAAAAATTATTTAAAAATAAAGTCATAACGAAGGATTCCCTACCTACCTACTATAAATAGAGTGATAGAGTTGGTGATGTTTTAACGCGTTGTTTTGAATCATAATTTAAATTAAATAAGTTTTAATGTTTCTTGTTCACTTCCGAACAGAACCGTAACAAATCAGACCGTCAAAGATGGCGTCCTAAATCAACCCAATATATTTACACTTCACTTACAGTGTATAAAAAAACGCTTCCCCTTCCAAATATAGTTTTGAAACATCTTGAACGAAACGCAGCTTATCCTAACTTCCGCGACTTAAAACAATCTTGGTAAGTTCGAGTTTAGAATTATAAAGTCACGGTCCTGAACGAAATTTAATACTCTCGAAGTTGTCTTTGAGACTTTCCTAATCTTTTTCGTTTGAAATTTTATACTGTATCATCATGGAAGACCTTTCTTTTTTTTAAATATAATGATCCAAGTCTAAAGTAGGTTAGGTTAGGCTGCACTAAATAGGTTGGGAGTAAACCGATGCTGCGGTGTAAAGATAAGGGTTAAGTATAGATTTTACGGCTAGATATCAATTTCGCAGGACGTGACAACCCTAAAACCGCCCCTTACGGCTCCGAACCGGTTCAAACTAGTTACGAATATCGGAGCTATTATTTTAAGCTGAAATAATGAAATTTCCACAACTCTGTTATCGCTTGAAAGCAGATTTTGATTGTATTTCACTCTTGAGAGTTTGAACTTTTAACAAGCTAATGTTTTTCGACGAAATTTAATAATGAAGATATTTTGTTTGGGACTACATTAAACGTTAAGAGCTTTGTAGCACACAAGAGAGTGATACATTATTTTGGAATTTGCTTTTTTAACAATTTATGTTAGCCGTATTTAAGGTATTCGGGTATTTTATTAGGTAGAATAAAATAAAAGCTTACAAAAACGAAAATTTTCTCTCTCCCGGCCAAATAAATACAAGAAATGGGCGCGTCGTATGAAATCATTTCTTAACACATGTTAACCTTCCAATAATAACAAGCGCCTAGTAAATAATTAAATTACTTCAAAGAGTTTAATGTTGAAGCAAAACCTAGGCACTAAAACAAAATTGCCTCTTGAACATGGCTTATTTTAATAGCTTCCTCGCACCAAAAAAACCCTCGCCGCCATTCTCATTTCTGGAATCCAAGAGTGAATAAAATGTGGAACACTTCATAAGATTCCTCTTCATTCCCCATATGCGTATTTCCACTTCTTAACTCGTAAAAACTACAAGCGACAACTTTGATTGCCATGAATACGCGAGTTACGATAATTACCAAACTTTTTGGAAGCTCGCGTAAAGATAAACTCCTTGGGATGACGTTTCGTGTTTGTTTTGTTGGTGGAATGTCGAGACTGCGCGCGGTGAGCCTATTCTACCATAAAAATTTACAGACCATAGAGTACCGTAGATGTAGAGTGAGGCAACGGCGGTGGACTGTTTATTCTGTGAGTCATGCTCATTGCAAGTCAACTTTTAATATTCGTTGTCATCCATTTTCACAGGCTTAGGTAGGTACCAATAAAAGTTTAAGGGTTCGCGTCATTACATTAGTCTTCTTTTTGTGCCTTTCAGACGATCTACTTTAACTTTGCCGAGATACTCGACTCGTATACTTTTTACGTTGATGATATTGCTTGTTGAAAGAACTAAATTCCTACCCAATTTATTTTTTGCTGGCAATATTTTCGAGCTGTACATCAAGTTTCTGAGTGTAATTAAAACAAAAACACGATTCGCTGCACGTACCGGCGTGGATCCGTTTTTTTATTACATGTAAAGTAAAACAAAATCAATTTAAAATTGGAAAAACAAATTACGTTCCAAATTCAACAGTGAAAATCGAATCAGGACTTAATTATCCAAGTTTTTATCACACGACCTAATTTCGGAGGCAAAAATTGAACAAACACACAGGGCCGAGGCACGTACAAAAATTTCCTTTGGGATAATTGCTAACTTTCCCTGTAAATGTAAATTCGAGTTCCAAATTCGAATATTAATATTAAAGCGGTATATTCAGCTCATGAAGATTATGCGTTGTCTATGACTTTATTTTATAGCTGTTTTTATGTTTGTCGATTATCTCTAAAGTTTAGGTTTTCTAGGTTTAATTTTATTTTGCGATAAGAATATATTTTATGGCTGATGCGGTTTAGTTTTATTTTATTACGTTAAGGACTTTCAAAGCTTCTATAGAAACTTCGTGACTTTACTTGGGTATAGTAGTACCTCCATTGCATAACTAACTGGACTGAAAGCGCAATCTAGAATCTCGTAAATTAATTCCAAGTTGATGATAACCTTGCCTTTTAAAAGAGCATTAGACAAAAGCATAATGAGGTGCGCGCTAACAAAGGTATTGTCAGTACAAGTTCTTCATTTTCTCCCAAGATTTTATGCAAGCACATTTTCTTCCGTAATAGAATTTGCCTCTTAACACTCAATAAGTTCACTTTTCCTCTGTCCTGTTCCCGACGTCCTGTATTTTTCTTATCTGTTCAGTCTTAACAGCATTTTGCTGTTAGCATTAATACTTATGCTCGAATGTGCTCGTTTTCTTTTATTTACGCAGTCATAGCTGTTTCCGTTTGACTTTGCCTTGTTTCTTTCGAAAAAATTGCCGACTCGCGTTCTGAATTTAAATTTTCATTCACTCTGATCCTGATTCCATATTCAAAAGTATTGCGTCTTTTTATTTTTTAAACTGCTTATTTCTTTGTTTTCTGTAGAAGTGGATTATTACACAATTCTACCTGATCGAGCACCGTGCTCGATATAAAATTCTCTCGCATAAAACTCGAGAGCTAGATTCTGCAGTTCCATGTTTCAAGTTTTAGCGCAAAGCACTTTGTTCTTGAAAAAAAGAAGTAGAATCCGCAGAAATAATTTATGATCTTCCTTCTCCCTCGCGCGGACGGTTAGCGAAATATTTTACTAAGTTTCGACCTTGGCAAGGCTTCGAATCTTGTTCACGCCTCTACCTACTTATCTACCCCTGACTAGATATTCTTTATTTATTCAGGGTGGAGTTATCTGTGACGCTTAAACCCCTTACATCCAGCAGGTGATTTGGGTTTTCTGAAAGGTATTTAAGCGAAAAAAGGCTTTTAGATGTTTTGAAAATGCTAGGCTAAATAAACGTTTGACTTTGGCGGTTGAGTCTGAAATGGCTGTATGTAACATATCCTTTTAACTATTGACAGCTGTCAGAACCATTTTGACTGCTAGACTGTGGTAGAATATGAAAGGGACTGAATTCATTTGCCAGAGAGCTTTTTATTTAACTCGAGTGGTATATGTAACCATTTTGAAAATGTTTTGCGGCTTTGAATAATACTTACAAGTATTAGTTAGAGGTAACGTGAATTAAAGATAAAAATCGGGGTCATAAAAGATACCAAATAAAAAAAAAATAGTATTAAATTTAATGTGCTCGTTCAGATAACACTTCGCTTTGATATCATTCAGAATTTTATATTCTTAGTAGCACTACACTGCCATGTTTTGTTTTAACATTAAATTGCCCATAAGTGGACCCAAATGTGGAAGCTAGTCTACTTTATGGCGGGATCTCAAAACTCAGCGTATTTTTACGAAGCAATATTGTTCTGTTGATGTTTGCTAAGCGGAATTCAAAACATGCATCAGCCTGTTCTGCTCCAGTTATACATGTACAAGGAAAGATTTACTGTGTATACCTACTTCCTTAGCTTTTCTTACGCGTGTAGGTAGGTACTTAAAACCTCTTTTGACGTAATTGCGAACGCTGTTTAGAATAAATTTGTCTATGGATAATGAATATACGCCACCTTACTGGCAATGTTATCACAGCGCTTCGATGAAACATAATTAGCTTTGTTCCTCCTAATTAGATTTATTAAATAGAAAATCGCTGGCAATTTAGATGACATAATAGACCACTGACTTAGCTGGAAACTTTACAACCTGTTTATTTCCCGCCAACATAAATTTAACTATTATTTTAGATCAAGATCTGTGTTCAAAGTTCCAATTATTTTTTAAATTTCGATTATCGAATCCGTGTAAACTATGACATAAAACCTCACGCACAGATATTCTAAATTCAAACCGAAGATTAGGGCTGTGAAAAAGTGAATCGTTTCAATAGAATACCGATTGGGATCGTTAAACGCTATCGGTGATTCAGCTGTCATTAGGACGTAATGGCTATCCGTTGAGTCAGATACTTTGTGATTCAATCTTGGAAATGCTCAGCCTATGGAGTTTATGTTTTAAATTTTAATTTCGCGTCTGCTGAGTTTAGTCATGATTGAGGAGCGATTGTTTTGCTATTTTAGATGTAGAGTTTCGAACTTATTTAGAATTATTATTTGATGTTTCATATATCTTATATAATCTGACAACAAATACAATACAAATATTTATTCAAGTAAACTTAAATTAATTTACATTGCATGGGTTTGCGAACCTCTTTTAAGTATAGACATACCTGTGATAGAGGATTCCGCTCTTCTGTAATATACGGTATATAACATATTACTTGACCAATGAATGAATTACAAATGCGAACAAGTCCAACTTTTAGTTAAGTACCTACGCAGGTAGGCGAGTGAAACATGTAGGTATTGAATTTTACCCCCAATTATACCACCACATCCGTTTCATTTCAATATTTCACAATACTGAAACATGATTTTCAATTTAATACCTACCAAAAACTTTACTAACACGAAAAATAATATAACTTCGGTTCACACAGCCACGAACATAAAAAAAACAACACAATCGAACCGCGGGCCACGAACAAAAAAAAAACAAAAAACCGGAACACTTCAATTAATATCGGTCGGACGCAATTGGTGGCTCGATAAAGGCGCATGTATTCGAAATTCGAAAAATAGAAGCTAAGTGGCAGATAGCCCACTTTCAAATGTGGAATAATTAACGATCGTGATAACGTGGAGGTGGTGATTCAAAAACGTGTAAAGAAAAGAACACTTGCAATTTACGTGAACCTTTTTTAAAGATTGTAAACCAATATTAAAATTTAATTATATTTAATTTGTTATGTGCGTCTTTTAATGCCTAGCTAGGGACATTGATTAAATTGAACATTTATGTGTGGCATATTGTAACTATGTTGAAAAGGCTTCGCGTCACTCAACTTAATCTATTGAAAACATGGGAGTGGTTTTACTCTATTGCTTGACTTTTGCTACTCTACATTTTATTGGTGGTCAACAGTAGTGGGATTGATTTGACTCTCAATGGAATGCTCATGCGCATTCCTGCTGCCCAACAAACATACTATATAGGTATATTTTAACCTCGATCTACGATTTACCAGACTACTTATTAACACAATAGGTAATATAGGTATGTCCACAGCTGTACTTGCCTCCTACGCCTTTGGCAGGTGGATTGGTGATCGCAGAAATACCCAGAAGGAAAGTGCCCTTCCTCTGGTAGGTTCTTTTAGTCGACTCTTACGACATCCACATTCGAGTTGAAGGGGTCGATTCTTACACCGCGACCGACCAGTCTATCAGACTACCAACTAATAATTAATTGGGTACATTTGTATGCTTGTTACTTGAGCTATCCCTCGTCGAGATACAACTTCATGCAAGTTTCTGTTTAGAGCCAGAAGCGAGAAGTTTCCGCGTGTTTCAGTTTCTACACGCAAGTTCAAAAGTTCTGCGTTTCACATTGTTGAAACAATAAATAAAATAGTTCTGTTTTCGCATTTTATCTATTTGACTTCAGTAAAAAACAACCAGTTGTTTTAATTCATTAGATACATTTTATCAAACCAATCCATCAGTTTCCAAGCCTTGAAAGTATTCACTATTCAATTCATTCCACCGCACCCAGCGCGGATGATTACAAAATGTCAATGTCAGCTGTCATTCCGAATGCACCGCTTTAGGCCTTTAATGGCCGTCTGCGCCCGCAATTGGAAGTCGGTTATTAATTGAAAATAAATGGCTGCGATTCACTGGCCCACAAAGATACACTATGATTCATTGTAGTTGACAATGGGACTGTGTAGGGGAGGCAGTGATAAGGAGCTGCGTGCTTCCGCCATTTTGTATTATAATGTGTACCTAACTTGGTATGTAGGTAGCTCGTAGTCATTAATTGTTAATAGTTTGCTGAGAAAAGTTTCGGTAGAGTTACGAAAGAGAATCTCGTTAGAAAAATTATACTCGTGAAACATTTGTCTCAGGTAGAGAATCAGGTACCTACTCCTTAACTTTGTAGGTCTACTTAAAATAATAGATAGACCACTACACCAAGTAACAAAAAATAAAGAGCAAAATAGAGAGATAGAAAGTTACGTTAAAATATTAAGAATACCAACATAAATAGAATATACTCCAGATAGGTAATATTTTTGTCTAGAGTCTAGTAGAGCATTATTTCTTTCAGGCAACTTAGCATCAGAGAATAATAAATTTGAAAAACGAACAACAAGGGTCGAATAAATATACAAAAGTCAAACTAACTTTTTCAAAAAAATATAGTACTTATATATAATATAGTAATCTTCCAAATCTCTCCAACTCCTAAATCGCTGCTATTTGTCATAATGCGCAACGGTGTTACAATAAAATAAAAACTATAAAAGTTTAAGAACTACAATCTTTTATGGCAACTTTTTATTCGAGTTTTATTCATTCGACAATTTTCGCATTCTGTCTTTACGAACTGAGTCATTCGATTACATTAAAAGATATGACAACGCATTCTAGTCACACTCGACAATAGTTTTTTGGTCGATAGAGTTCTGAATATTAGTAATTGTGGTTTCTGGCATTGTGGTTACGTTTTTACCTGGCTATTGTGAATGATGATTTTGGTGGCATTCGAGTCTTTTTGTTGTGTTGTTCCTACTAACAGCTCTTTTTTGTTACTTCTTTCATAGATTAACTAGTTTACCTTTTAACTTTTGTCGTGATTACAGAAAATATAAGGGTATTGACTAGGTAAACTCGCTTCCACTAATGCTATGTTCTATGTCAAAGAAAGATGAAAATTATTCTAAGCAAAATTCAAATCAAGAAGCGAAAAACAAAATGAATATCGTGCACTTCTCGTTTCAAAAGCATTCTAAAAACGAATCACGCACGACATCCGAAACAATCATAGCATTCAAATTTAGAACTCGACCTTAATGCCCATCGCTGTCAGTAGCAATTAAAAATAATTTCGGCTAGTGCTTTCTCCGCGGAGGTAGGTATAGTACATTATTCTCTTTACAAACGTCAAAATCAGAAAGTAGGTCAGCAAACAAAGACTCACTCGTGATAAACAAATCTCAAGTAACAGAACACTATTGACCTGGCGTTTTTAGAACAATGCCTTTTATCTCGTTTCAATGAACTTTGAATATGATAACCTGTGGGAACAGCAAATATGTAGCTAATTTGATACGAAATTTGATATCAAATAGCCGTTATTGTTTTGTGTCAGTGACATTTCGTTGACCTTATAAATTGCAGGTTCGAAATTCAAAAGGCACGAACTCATAATTTAAAATCGAAAAAAAGACCTCGAAATTCAACGACCAACGAACGTGGGCGACGTTCGTAATGTAATGAGTAGTTAATAACAATATTTTATTTCTCTTCATATGTTTTCTGTGCATGAAATGAACCAATAAAGAGAAAATGTTTTTGTCAGTATATTACGCAACTTTGCTCGCAATATAATTTCAAAAGCTTCAAAACATCCTGCGGTTTCATACCTAACCAACCCACATTTAAAATGGCTGAATTGTTTTGGAAATTATCTTTTACTACGAGTATATTGGCAAAACCATACAGGTTTAATTAAAGTGGCATATTAATTTTTAGTGGCAGCTTACTTTTTCAATTCTGTTTTAATTAAACAGATATTGCCTCTCCGTATGACAAGAATCATTTATTTTAAAAACCTTTACAAAGTTTAAAAATGTTGAAGTAAATTATTCCGAAACTATTTTCTATTTCAGATCCAAATGAGTTTTATCATGCTGAATTTAAATTTGGAACCGTTGGAATATCAGACCTTCGATGTTTAAAAAGCAAGAAGGTTGTTTATGTTAGATACGTTTCGTTATCCCAGGTTGTTTACCTTTGGGTAACTCAACCTTACCGTACCACATAAACAAAGGTCGGCTTAGCTAATAACGAAATGTTTGTTTTAAGATTGTTTATACCTGTCTAAAATTAATAGGTTCTGGGCTAAGGGCTTTATATTTCAACACTTCCGTATCATAAACAATTTAGAATGGAACGGAAAGGAAACATTAACTTCGTAATAGGAAGAACGTTTTTATTTATTTTTTTAACCGTAAAAGCGCTTTTATGACATTCATCTAAATTATCAAAACATTAATTGGCTTGCCAGGACATCACCTGTCTATACCTAAGTAAGATGACCCACCAGACTCTTAGCCTAGTCGTATTTAAACAAATACATATACAACTTGGAGAGCTATAGAAATCTCTCCGCAAAAGCACAGAGGGCAATTGCGTAAACATCGAAATAAAAACAGACTGTACGTACAATTCAAAACAAGCGTTTTCGTTGCGGATCCCTCAACTTTTAAACAGTTCCGGTCTGGATACGAGGTTTTTAGCCGAAACTTTCCGTGCTTCCCACCGCTAGTTAAACAAAACGCTTTAGACTTTTCCCGCTATTTGGGGCTTTTATAATTGGAGCATTGGTTAAACTTTTGCTGTTCGATAATGATCTCTAATCCTACTCTATTACATTACAGTACCTTTGATTTTATTTTATTCCTGTAACAGTAGGTAATATTACGTTGTCATTAGTAGGTAGGTAGGTATATTATATCTTGGTGTTTTTTGTCTGACAGGGAAGAACCAAAAATTCGTTATTAAATACTTAAGCACAAAATCATTGGTTGAATTTAAAAGTCAATAACTTTATTTCTTTATGCTTACAAATAAGCACTTAAACAAGTCTCATTTGCATTCCTACACGAAATAACTATCTAATTCTTATTTAGTTTTCTGTTATTCAGGGGTTAAATCAGTCTCGCTCATCTATTTAAATTCACAGAAAGAGCGAATCGACTTAAATCTAAACCGTCAAAAGATAGGATGAAAGACTCTTTACGGTGTATATCGTTCGTATTTTGAATGCATTCTTTTGTATCCGTTCAATTCGAAATTTGAATAGTTCGTAGAGCACACAGAGCTGGCTGCTACGAATGAGTTCTTTCGTGTCCCTATTTATAAAACACAATATTGTTCCTAAATTGAATTCCATCGGGATTGCATAAAGCTACGCTAACTTTCATGACATAATATACGATATAGAGAAAAACTCGCTGTCATAGATGGAGTACTGTTTCTGTTTTTGGCTTTTAATTTAAAAAGCTCCAAAGCTCATCCAGGAGGAAGAGCGAATTTTACGTCGTACCAGTGGATTCTTTTTTACCTGTGGATTCTTTTTTACCTGTGGATGCTGTAAGAGTTGACTAAAGTAACCTACCAGACGAAGGACAGCAGCTTCCGTCTGCGTATTTTTAACACCTCAACTGCGATCACCAAACCCACTGCCAAGCGTAGTGATTATGGTAAACTCCCCCTTGTTGGGGGAGGCACGTTCAGCAGTGGACATATTTGTGCTGAGGAGGGAAGGATCTTTTAACTCTTTTTTAATGGTTATTTTTGTTTGTTACAGCTGATCCTCTACCGGGCAAGCACGTGCCGCTAGAGAGCTATGAATCTGAACTGGAGCGAGAGCATGCACTGCCGACGTCCGTCCCGAACGCGGACATACTCAAGACTAACAGCAATCCGACCTATCACAAGCCTAGGTAAGATCCTTTTTACGTTTTTTTGAGTAACGGGCCAATAGGAGTTCTCCGTTTCTTCTTTCTTCACTATGGTGCACCAGCGGCGTTTCAACCTCAACTTGTGTGTTGGAAAGTAAACAATAGTAATAAGTCAGTGTCAAAGTATAGAACTGTCACTGTAGGGCAGTTACCCTGTCAGTGGACAGGCAGCTGTCAATGTCTCGAAATATGTCATTCGAAAATGACGTTAGTTTTACCGGTACGAAATGCTGCTTCTGCAATTACCGCGACTCGTGTAGGCTGCTAAATCTATCTCATCTGCGGTTGTATCCCATTATTACAACCGCGAGTATGGCAGCCCCGAAATTACAGGGAAAAAACTGGATTCGTTATAAATCAGGCCAAATAGTGCCTTACGTACTCAATTTTAAGTCAAGTAAGTTAAGGTGCTATAAGGTGCTTGTTTGTGTTATTTCGCATTTTTAGATTCAGTCAACATAATTTTCAAACAAAAAGGTGACCTTAGTTGACCTTTTCAATAACACCAACATTACAATAATTTTGTGCCGTCATTGACAATGTCAAATGTTAATTTCAGATATAAAAGCTTCACAAATAAAGTCCCTTTCATAACCAAACAAAAGCAATTAAAAATCGCTCACACCAATCAATTTAGATGGTAATTTGACCCAGGAGGCAGAACCCAAACATTTTCCAATTGCTAAATTGTCGATGAAAAAACTTTTTCATTTGGATAACTCTCCAGTTACGGTAATCAATGTTCATAGAGTTTTAGGGGCCCGTGAGGTAATAAAAGAAACCTTAAACTTCGACGGTCTTAATGCTGTTTGAATGGAGAGGGTGGGGCTGAGTTATGGCAAATTTACTTTTTTTTTGGTCTTTGGTAGAGAGTTCCCATATTTTCGGTACGTGCAATAAGATTTAGATTTTCTGTTAAAAGTAGTCTAGCCTCTACCCTAGATCTTGAAAAGAACTAGGCGGAATTAAATATGCAAGTATGAAAGTTAAATAGATTTTCTCTAAAAACACTCAAAAAAATATGGTAGGTGCCTATTGGGTAAGTTGGATCAATAGCAAGGTAATCGAGTGACTTAATATCTGTAGATACCTATTATTTTTCACCTTTTCTCATTAAAGGTGAGTTACCTGTTATTCTTAGCCCTTCGCTTCAACCAAAAACAATAAGTAAAAAGACATTTGTTACAAATATGTTACCTACGTTTTGTGTGCATTTCAATATTATCCAAACTAAAACAAAAACCACCTAGATTTGTGAGCTTCATAACAAGCAACTTCTTATACGAAAACCAAAACTTGCTGAACGAATTTCAAAAATTCATAGTTTGTAAACGGAACACTTGGCACCGATCTCGTCACACGCTTGACCTGCTTTCGAGTTTGTTTTCAACGCAAAAGTTGTAGAATTGTCGACAGTGATTGATCGTTCGAGAAATACATACGAAAGTATATAAATAAGAATATACGAAAGTAGGTATATAAAGTTTTGCATCTCGGGGTATTGATAAGTATTCAATATTAATAGTTTTTTTGTTATTGTTTTCTGTTTCGCTCCATTTCATCGCTAAAACGGAAGTTATGTTTGGAAGTTTTTTTCGAATGTTTTAGTTTGGCTAGATCCATCCTAATCCATCTTATTTAGCGATTATTTTGTAAATGTTCGAATTAAGTAAATATGCACATTTTTACGTAATTATGTTGGTGAAGTAGGTACAAAATATGACTGAGCTGAAAATTCGACAAAACTCTTGCTCCCGAGAAATCGGGAAACCTGATCGCAAAATTACCCAATTACCGAACGCATAAAGACGAATGTTAAAACAGGGGACTGTTTTAAGGTAATTCCTCAAATGAAATCTTCATCGTAAATCTGGGATTTAAAACGTTTTCGACTTTAATGCGTAAAAAAGTTTGTTCCGCGTTGTTTGACTCTGTCCTGGAGCGTAAAATTGCCGTAAATTCCACATTTCGCTGCACGTTCGATCCTGGGTAGGGTGATAAAAAGCCGGATAAATTCGGACGGGAGAGCCGGGCCAAATAATAATTTGGCACCCAATATAAAAGCTGTGCCACTAGAAAAAAAAAGATCGATGACCAAGATGAAGATTTGGATGTCATATTTTCGGAACCGGGTAAAAACCGGACCATTTTGTTTTATTATAATCTATGTGCGGCTGTATCTATTTCTTTGTCTCGTCAATTATGGATCTTTAATATGTCAACAAATCGCGAAAGTTTAAAAGGTTGTAAATTAATTTTTGTTTATTTTTAGTTTTTATGTTAAACGTTTTACATATAAGTACATAATATATATATAATATAAAATGTATATGTACCATTATAGTGCGGGCTATCTCACACAGGTGATCGTTCTATATTTAAACAACTTTTACATCTGCATAAATAAAGTTTTTATTCATTCTTTATGTCAATAATACAGCAAGAACGGTTTGAAGTTTAGAGGGTAACAATTTCTAAAGCAATCTTCTTGACTGTGATTTATTTACTCATTCAACCAAGCGACATTCCGTGAGGAACTTACCTGCATGAAGTTCGATTATCAACACGTTCGCAGTCCGCTATAAAATAACGATTTTTACTGAGTGATTTCCTGAGTATTCATTTAAAATAAACTATTTTTCTCTAGGGAATCAGACCTATATACATACTCATTTCAATAATTCTATGAAAATGGTTTTAAATTTATAACACTGAGAAATCTCTAAATCACTCTCTAATTCTTCTCTCTAATCATTGAGCATAACCTAATCAGGTTATGCTCAATGATTCCACTAATTGAAAATGAACTTAGTTTAAAAACAGATCCTCTGAAAAGCTTATTTGATCTAGATTAGCCAGGTAATTAGACAGGGTGAGGGGTGGATTTTATATCAGAATAGAATTACACGTGAAAGGGCACAGCTTTTAGCTTTGTTAGTTATGATTTCAATAGATCTATAAATAAATTTTCTCTGGCGGTCGCAGCGTAAGAATAGACCCCTCCCAACTCAGACCTTGGATGTCCTAAGAGGCGACTAAGGACCTACCACAAAATTCAAAAGTCAATAACTTTATTTCTTTAGGCTTCAAAATAAGCACTTAGACAAGTCAAATTTTATACATAAACATAACAGGAACAGGAAGGGCAGTAGTTTCCTGCTGTATATTTTAACGCCTCCACAGCGATTGCCTAACGTGGTGATTGTGGCATAAACCCCCTTGTTTCATGTTCAGCAGTGGACCTCATGTTCAGCCGTGGACTTTTGTGTAATTAATACTTGATAAACATTTCTCTATTTAAACGTGTTCTTGAGTGGAGACCGCGACTCGGCAAACGTAGTGTAGGACGCCCTCCGACCAGGTGGGATGACGATTTGCGAAAGACTGCTGGCATATGCTGGATGCGGCAAGCTGAAGACAGGGCGCTATGGCGCTCATTAGGGGAGGCCTATGTCCAGCAGTGGACTGATATAGGCTGATGATGATGATGATGAAACATTTCTCTACAAATTTAATTTAGTTACCAACGGAATTTCGAAGTTTAATTAGACAAGCCTCTTCAGCACTAACTAGTTGTATTTCAAGAGGTTTAAGATTCATGTCAAAAACTAGAAGAGGTATACACTGACAGAAGAGCCTGTCCTTGTAAAGAATTAACCAAGTTCCAAGACGTGACTACAATTACACCATCCGTACTTAAATCTTGACACAGCTCTCTGTGAATAGCTAGGTGAATCCGTGTCATTGGGTCCTTTTATCTTTACGTTCTTAAATATTCATCATCATTTGCCGTGATGCAGCGGGCGCAAGTCAGCCTGCGACACAGCTTGCGAATTCGATTCCCGCCTTGGGGCAAATGTTTGTATGATCTGCAGATATTTGTTCCGGTTTTTCTGGGTGTTTTCTATGTACCTTAGTATTATCAGGTACCCATAACACAAACTCAGTTTAATTCGTTTTCTAAGTGGGATTTGCACTGACATCTCGCATGGGAGTGTAATTGTGCATTGTCCCCCTGGCTTAAGACTCCTGGATGCACGACTTACTTTGGGGCTAGAAGACGCTGCCTGGATTGTCCAGTATTACTTATTTATTTATCTTTCGAGGTTGGTTTGATACATTTATTTCCATTACTTTTGATCCAGCCGTTTGCTCAGTCGCTGTTCTTGCAAAACTGCCAGTAATTATGTAAATCGTTACAAAGTTACACAACTCACGATTAAACGTGCTTATAATCTGTTTCGGTTGAGCTTAAAAATGCTTAAACGATTAAAGTTAGCCTCTTTGGCGTGAAGTTAGAAATCTTGAAAATCATGAAACTTTGAAGATGAAAATGTTGTAATTATGTCACCTTACTAAATAATTTATAATAAAATGTATATTAACATTTCGAGATATTCCGATTTAAAAACGGATAATTCAAAAAAGTCTTAGAATTTTGGGTTCAGTACCTATCTACCTAAGTAAATAAAAATCATCAGCGCTGAGTAAAAAGTCCTGAATAAATAATGAAACCCCCAGCGGGAGGGAATTGACGTGTTAAACAATTCGGATTCCGAATAACCTACATTTTTAAACACATAACAAAAATGCCGGGCGACGTCATAAACAAGAAATAAATCGGCCTTTTTGCAACCGGTCGAATGCACATGCTGCTTCATGTCATCAGCAAAATGTGCGCGATAAATCGTCAACAAAAGCACAAAAAAGATATCTAACCACAAACAATTAATCAATCCAAACTAAACCGTCAACAGAAAAACAATTAAAAAACGATACGTCCGTGGCTCAATTCCGGCGGATTCGCGGCTGCCGTTTTTAAAGCCAACCTAAGCATGATTGAAACATTAAATCGTTTGTCAAAACGTTTATTTTACTCGCGTTCATTTATGTATTGGCGTTTCCCGCGGAAATGTCAAATACGCACTTGACAGTGACTTTGACGTTTCTAATAACAGTTATTAGAAACTTCAAAGTGGTACATGGAAGAGCCCTATCGTAGAGTTAGTATGAAAACTTGTTATTCCATGGCGAGATCAGTCTAGCCATGTTTTGAGGTAGTTTTCCATGCTCTATGGTTTTGTGCTAGTTTGTTACGAGTTTTGTGAAAGCTCTGCGCTGTCAGTTAGAATTTCGTCGCCGCCATGTTGTAGTAGGTACGGTGAAATTGTTTAGAGCAAACACGCAAATTTTGTAGTATAATAATGTAGTATAGTATATTATAATTATATACTATACTACATTATTATACCCAGTCATTTTATAGATAGAGAATAATGATTTGAGTCGACGAAAATGAAAATTTTCGTCTACTTCTTTCCGCATTTTCCGCGCCACAACATGGTGGTGCGGTGCGGACGATTCCGAAAGAATTCGAGCGGGAAAATGCTTTTCGTCTTATTAGAACTGGCCGGCCATTTGAAGCTCAGTAATGTGCTTATTAAAATGAGTTCCGCGAAGGAAAATCAGGGAAAAACAAGTTGGAAATTCTTTTGTCGAGGAAATGAGAAATGGGTCACGGTGCATTACAATGTCTTTAATAAGGATGAAACTAAGTTGTCCTCACAGGTTCCATTTCGCTTTCGCTTGTTATAAAGTGACTCAAGTTTTTGTAGGATTCACTTTTTTTTTAATCCACTGCATTTTCTAGCTTAAGTTAAGCGGAGCTTGTGTTATAGGTACTAGATAACTGATATACTTAATTATTACAATACATAACCTACATAGAAGACACCCGAAACAAATATCTGCAGATCGCACACACATTGACGATCTCTGTGGCGCGGTGGGCGAAGGTCCGCCTGCGACGCAGGAGGTTGCGGGTTCGATTCCCGCCTTGGGACAAATATTTGTACGATCTCCAGGTATTTGGTCCGGTCGGTCTGGTCGTTTTCTATGTATAATACAAAATGTCTGTCTATGTAATGTATTGTATTATGTATAATATCAGTTATCTAGTACCCATAACACAAGCTCTGCTTAGCTTGGGGCTAGATAATGCTGTGTGATTTGTCCAGCAATGTTTATATTTATTTATTAGTTCTGAGGCGGAAATCGAACCCGTAACCTCCTGCATTGAAGGCGTACCTTTGCCCATGCATCGCTTAACAGAAGTCGTCACATAGATACCTACTGTTAATTAACAGTAAGAACAGAGGTATCGAAGAAGATTTATTCTCCTTAAACATATAAAAAACTAAATTAAAAATTAACGCCTAATTTCTAAAAATACTATATTCTAAGGTTATTTTCGCGAGAACTCATAATAAAACACTGTTTTAACCGAAACGTCAGGTTATAAACAAAATATAAAATATACGCGATCAATCCGGTTAAAACAGTGTTTTATTCTAAAAATACGTTAAAAGTAAGCACTCAGTGATTTTAATCAGCTCTGCTATTTTATTCAAAATACAAGCTTTTTATTTCAACGCCATTTATTGTGAATGTCTTTTCGTTGAAAAGACATGCGTGGGTAGAAGAAAATTGGGCTACCCTAGAGCCTTTTGAACGATGCCACATACTGGATTACGTATTTAATTTTATCTAAAGAAATACATATATTACTTTTGAATTAATGGAATTTAAGTATGAGTTAAATTAAATTTGTTTTTGTTGTCTGAATTAATGCAACGTAAATATCCATAGATTGGAGTCCTTATACTCGTATATTTATTCGCCGTAGGTGGGATGAAAAGTTACGCGTTGCACTCGAGTGCAAAGATTTTTTACCTCGTGCTCTTTCGAATTCTAATTTTTGAATCACGAGCGCACCTTCCCTTGCTCGGTCATCAAAATTGAGCACGCGGTGAAAAAGCAACTTTGCACTCTTGTATAACAAATAACTATTTCCGTCATTCATGTATCTTAGCATGAAAATGTCACACAATAGATACGGGATACGCCTCCAATCTCGCTTTCGTATTTTCCCGACTTTTCGCGACTGTCCCCGAAGTCCTAGAGACAATCATTAAGAAGATTCATAGTGTTGCACTCTTGTTTTTATTGCAAACGTGTTGTTTATGGCAAAGTTTGTCCGTTATTTTGATAGCTCAATTCTACTTATTTTAGCTACGGCTAGCCTTACAGGCTTTTGTGAAAATGACGCACGACACACAACGTTCATCGAACGTACAGTGGCGTTGTTACAATATATATAGACTGTTCATTCAAAATAAACATGTTTGTCTATTACTAATCTATATTGTCGATGATAAAAAAAAAGGTACTCACTCACTCGTGTGAGGGGGAGACTCTCGGGGGAAAAAATGGCGATTGCCAAGTTGTAATAATCTATACCTTTATCAATAAATTTTCAAGTTCAGTCAATTTTCAAGCTTTTCATTTAAAACCATCAGCCGCCAACATTTTTGGTGGCCCATGAGGGGAATCAATCAACGGAATCAAGAAATACGCGAGGCGCGTAATCAACGCGAGTTATCCCAGCGCGAGGAGCGCGTGGGAGCTTTGTGATAGGAGATCAATTCAACATTCAGCAGCCAACGCGAGGAGTCAACGTGAGGTGCTACGCTACGGAATTCAATGACCAGTCATCTTGAGGTGGTTCGCAGGTGCGACGAACCCAAGACACCGTCAGGGTACGGTACGGCGCGGCGGGGCGGCGTGGTGTGCGGCGCCAACGCCGGGCACGACGTAATTCGCGGTTGCGGATTCGAAATTACTACGAATAATTAAGCCTAGTGTACAGTGCCGTATATCTAAAGTCAATCTCGGAGTGCAGTGAATCAAGTGCTGTAAAAAATATTTCATAGTGCGAAAGGTTCGCCATCTTTATTTCATAATTATCTTCGTTCGGACTCGGAAACTTTGGAAGGTGACGTCATTCAAACGAGTCGCATTTCAATCGTTCAACATTCACGGACTCATTCACCGACTCGTGTGAAGTGCGAAACAAGTGGAGCAGATCTCTTCTCTCATTGGTGAAATCTTATAGACTTTATTCAACAACTCACTCAATTCATTCATCGATCTATCAAGCAAATCAAACCGATCATCAGTTGATAACCAACTTCACTCTTGTGAAACGTAAACATTGTATTTATTCTTGTATCTAATATTTAGCTCATAATGTCGAGTTCTAATCCAATTATTCGCTTCAAAAGTCGGTATAGGATACTAAAGGATATGGCTCAAACTATCTCAGACAGTAAATCCTCGATCGCCGAGTCAGTGGT
Source organism: Eupithecia exiguata (assembly GCA_947086465.1). Classification (NCBI taxonomy): domain Eukaryota; kingdom Metazoa; phylum Arthropoda; class Insecta; order Lepidoptera; family Geometridae; genus Eupithecia; species Eupithecia exiguata. Next base: position 2,441,799 of record OX352251.1, read on the forward strand.
CAGGCGTCACTTCGAACGACACTATCCCGAATTTCTCAATGCTTACGAAGCTGTTTTGGGATTGGAAACCGTGTCTGAGACGGATCAGGCCGTCTTGGACACGCAGTTTTCCGAGATAAACATGTTGTTCCTTAAGTTGGAACCACCAGAAGAGTCAGTCAAAACTCCAGAGGATCATAAACCAAATCAGGTAAGAGCACGTTTGCCATTAATCGAAATTCCCAAGTTTAGCGGAAAATTAATAGATTGGGTTCCATTCTTTGATTTGTTCCAATCATTGGTACATGAAAGGCCCCATATGTCAGATGCAGAAAAGCACTACTATTTACGAGCATCTCTGGAAGGTGAGGCCCTTTCAATCATAAGACAGCTTCCCATGGACGAAAGTAACTATGGGGTGGCCCTCAATCTACTCAAGGGTAGATATCAAAATCGCAGACTGTTATTGGACACCTATTTGGACAGGATCATCAATCTGCCCACCCTTAACGGTCAATATTCTCTCAGATCAGACTTCGCCGATCCATTACGTGAATCAATTCAGGCTCTCGAAGGGTTAAAGGTTCCGGTTAAGGAGTGGTCATACTTGATGTTATTCATTACATTACAGAAGTTGCCGGTCAGGATTCGGTCACTTTTTGAAGAAAGGTACGGCAAGTCAAGGGATGACTTGCCCACTCTAGATGACCTCATGGAGCTGTTGGATGAACAGTGTCGTCTCCATCAAGCTGTCAGCGATCAATCACGCCAGCCACCGATTCAACGTGGTAGATCGGGTCCCGGGCAGGGGGCTCACTCCTCGAAGGGCGCAGCATCAACCGGCGCACCGCGTAATACCAAGTCAACCAGTCAAGCCTATCAGGTGACATCTTCTTCATGTTCCTATTGTACTCATTCAGATCATACCTTGTATAGGTGTGAATCATTCAAACGTTTGTCTCCTCGAGAAAGGAAGGCCTGGGCTCGGAAGTCCGGTCATTGTTTCAAATGCCTGAGGAAACATTATGCAAATGAATGTCAGCACCCAAACTGGTGCCTTCACTGCGGTTCAAAGGATCATAACTCACTGATTTGCCTAGAACCCAAGGGTACTGATAGAAGGGACAATAAGACTGATAGTCAAGCTGCACCGCTATCCGAGCTGCCACAGTCAAATCAGGACAGCCGATCAACATCACCAAGACCGGTCCAGTCAAATGCTCATATGGCTGAGCACTCAATGGTGTATGAGAGACCACGTCTTAGGATTGGTGATAGAGCTTCATATGCTCAAGTCAAATTCAACGAGCTTCGTTATGGGTCAAGGTCTAGCCCTGACTTAGAATGAGACAGGCCAACTGTTGGTGCATTAAGGACATCACTGCCCCTAACTATTTGTCCCACAGCTGTAGTGGGAATCAAGTCAGTCACTGGTCAATACGTTCAATGTAGAGCTTTGCTGGATACTGGTGCCAGTATAACAGCTATCAAGGAATCATTAGTCAAAAAATTAAAACTGCACCAACAGTCTTATAGTAATAATATTTATGGAATAGGTCATCAAAAGGTCAACCTACCAGGAACTATGGTCAAAATAATCATTAAACCTGTTGATAAAGTTTTACCTATCATCAGCACCCTAGCTGTTGTCATGTATACACTAACAGGGAATCTTCCTTCTCATCATGTCAACTGTAGAAGTAATATAGAATCATCCAACATTACCTTGGCTGATAAGGGATTTGATGAATCACAGGATGTTGATTTAATTTTGGGAACCGATGTACTAAATTATGTACTTGATGGTTCAAAGGTATCATGTAACATTCCAGGCTTGTCAGCATATGGGTCCTGCTTCGGACATATTATCATGGGAGAAGTTCCCCCCTGTCATGCATCATCAACCAAGATCAGCCCTACTCACCGAGGAACCGGGATGTCAGTTCAGAACTACGGGCTTCTAGCAACAAGACTTGAGGAGGTCCTTGAACGATTCTGGAAGATAGAGGAGCCGCCGTCGAAGCCGGCTGTCCATCCAGATTACATGGAATGTGAAAGGTTGTATCAATCTACTACTAAACGTATGCCTGATGGCAAATATATGACCCGTTTACCCTTATTATCAAAAAGGTCAATACTCGGTGAATCTAGGCCTCTTGCTATTCAACGACTTAAGTCATTAGAAAGGAAAATGGATAGGAATCCAGAATTCGCAACTAAATATAAGGAATTCATGAAAGAATATGAACTCCTAGGTCATATGTCACAATCTGATTTTCAATTTGACTCAGAACACTATGTTATACCTCATCATGGAGTATTCAAGAAAGGAACGTCTAAATTAAGAGTAGTGTTCGATGGAAGCGGAAAAAGTTCATCTGGGAAATCAATAAATCAATGCCTTCATAGTGGCCCTCCACTTCAGAATGATATTACTAAAATATTATTAAATTTCAGAAGACATCAAATAGTATTCACAACAGACATTAAGATGATGTTTCGAATGACTTGGATCCACCCTGATGACAGGAAGTATCAGCTGATTTTGTGGAGAGAAAATCCATCAGAGAAGATCAAGACATATGAATTAAATACTAATAGTTATGGATTACGATCAAGTCCCTTCATATCAATCAGAACTTTACTCCAATTAGCTGATGATTGGGAGGTCGACCATCCTGGCTCAAGAGCTTCAAATGTTCTCAGAAAAGGTGTGTTTGTCGACGATATCTTAACTGGTATGGATTCATATTCTGAGGCTCAAGAATTAAAATCGGAAATCATAGAAATTATGAAAAGCGCAGGGTATGAGCTTAGAAAATGGTCATCGAATTGTAAAGAACTACTACAAGATCTTCCACTGGATCATTGTGAGCAGCCTCACCAATTTGATAATGAGGATAAAAGTTTCATCAAAGTCCTTGGTATTCAGTGGAACCCTGTATCAGATTCAATTTCTTATGATATAAACATACCTACTGGTCAAGTCACTACAAAGAGAAATATACTCAGTACCATTGCAAGATTGTATGATCCATGTGGATATTGTACACCAGTCATATTCAGATTCAAGGTTTTTCTTCAATCACTATTTATGGATGGGATTGGATGGGATGACAACATCAGTCATCACCTCAATAATCAATGGAATGAACTTATTCAGGATCTTAATTATTTATCTCAATTGCAGATACCTAGATGTGTATCAATACCCAACGCTGAGTCATACTCACTTCATGGTTTTGGAGATGCTTCAATGCTTGGCTATGGAGCCTGTGTATACCTCAGAACCGTTAATTCAGGTAATATTATGGTACGACTACTCATGGCTAAATCAAAGGTAGCGCCGAAGAAAACTACTCAAACAATTCCGAAACTTGAACTTAGCGCTGCTCATTTAGTGTATAAATTATTGAATCACGTCGCGGAAGCTTACGAGGACTCTATCCAGCTTCAAAGCATCAATGCATGGTCAGACAGTACCATAGCCCTTTCATGGTTGAATTCAGAACCACATTTACTTCAAACATTTGAATGCAACAGAGTGCAGGAGATTCAGAATTCCAAACGTCATATGATATGGAGACATGTCAGGTCAGAGCTCAATCCAGCGGACCTTGTATCAAGAGGTGTATCAGCCAAAGATATTCTCAAATCAGAAGATTGGTGGTCACCTGGATGGTTATCAAATCAAGAATCGAGATGGCCACAGTCAACAGTCATAGTGCCTGATCAGATCCCGGGCTTCAAGAAACTCATTCATACAACAACACAGGTTGAATCCTGGGAAGATTCATTACTGTCACGTTTCAGCTCCTATACCAAGATTATCCACATCACTGCATTTGTACTCAGGTTTTCAAAGAATATTAGATTACCTAAAGACAAGAGGAATCTTTCTTCAACCCTATCCCTGGATGAGACCCGTGGAGCAACCAAGTTCTGGATTAAGAAGGTTCAGGCGGATGCCTATTCAGAAGAAATTATAGCCATACGAAAAGGAAAGTTAGCCTGTAAATCATTGCAGAAACTCAGTATTTTCATTGATCCTGAGAACTTATTAAGAGTTGGAGGAAGGCTAAAGAAATCATCGCTGCCATATGGAGCCAGACATCCCTTGCTTATACCAAAGGATCATAGATGGGGTCAACTACTCATTGAACACTACCATCGATCATATTGTCATGCTGCTACAAATGCACTTATATCTATCTTACGACGAGACTACTGGATCACTTCAATCAGACGTCAAGTGTCAAGAGTTGTAAGGCAATGTTTAGTTTGTTTCAGGTTCAATCCATCAATACAACCTCCTTATATGGCTGATCTCCCTGCTGATAGAGTCACAGCGGCGAGGCCATTTACCGGAGTTGCCACCGACTTCGCTGGTCCTTTTCTCATCAAAAGTAGTTTATTGAAAAATTCTAAATCAATCAAGGCTTATATGTGTGTGTTTGTATGTTTAGGTACCAAAGCTGTCCATTTGGAGGTAGTGTCATCACTGAATGTGGAAGCCTTCATTGCGGCGTTCACCAGGTTTGTCAGTCGTAGAGGACTGCCGTCATTCATCAGATCAGATCGAGGTACCAATTTTACTGGAGCTAACAACTATCTCAAGGAGGTAAATCAATTTTTATTAGATCACGAGGTCATTCTTCATGAAGAGTTTCGGCGGCAGAACATTAAGTGGATTTTCAATCCACCAGCTTCACCACATCATGGCGGTCTCTTCGAGGCTGCGGTTAAGAGTGCAAAAAACCTTCTAAAAAGAGAGATCGGTGATACTATTTTGACGTTCGAAGAATTGTCCACTATATTCACAAAAATAGAAGCTATTTTGAATTCACGTCCTCTCGTTCCAATGTCTGACGACCCGTGCGATCTGGAAGTACTTACTCCTGGTCATTTTATCATTGGTCAACCTTTAGTAGCCTTACCTGAAAGCCATTGGGAAAACACTAAAATGTCACGATTATCACGATTTCAAGTCATTCAAAAGATGTATCAAACTATATGGTCACGGTGGCATCTTGAATACCTCCACACCTTACAGACTCGTAATAAGTGGTTTAAACATGTAAATAATATTCAGTTAAATGATTTAGTATTAATTGTAGATGAGAAATCACCTCCTCTCCAGTGGCGAAGAGGTAGAGTGATAGAATTGTATCCAGGTTCTGATTCTGTTGTAAGATCTGTTAAATTAAAAACTCAATTTGGTGAACTGGTTAGACCAGTTGTCAAATTATGTAAACTGCCTCCCTTAGAAGAGGAGCATAGTGATAAGACTAATCTAGCTTAAGTTTAATTATACTTTGTCTAATTGTATTGTTAGCATTAATTAGCTTTTATCTTGTCATTATAATTCAATATAATGTACTAGGTACTTAAGAGTCATTCCAGATCTCTGTAGATCTTCCATTCCCGGGGAGCCGGGAGGAATGTTCATTCAAAATAAACATGTTTGTCTATTACTAATCTATATTGTCGATGATAAAAAAAAAGGTACTCACTCACTCGTGTGAGGGGGAGACTCTCGGGGGAAAAAATGGCGATTGCCAAGTTGTAATAATCTATACCTTTATCAATAAATTTTCAAGTTCAGTCAATTTTCAAGCTTTTCATTTAAAACCATCAGCCGCCAACATAGACACACATAATTAAATTAACTTAGAAGTTCCAACCGTGGGCAGATAATGTGTCTTGCGAAACCTGAGACACTTTAATATCCTAAATCAAGTTAGAATCTTGATTCAAGATTCTCCAGGCCATAGGTTAATTGGTAGCAAATCTAGTCATACATAAATAATTTCATCAAAACTAACAAGGATTAATCTGTCTGGATGTGACGTAATTGCTTATTCATCATCGTATCTAGGATTCATTAGTATTCAGACATTCTAAGCGTGGGGCCTGCAGACACTGCAGAATGCATGCTGAGATTGCGGAATCTGTTAGCCACTTATGGCGCCATCTAGCGGGGAGTAGCGGAAGCGAAAAGTTCTAATACTTAGGCCTACGAGTATGTTATTGTGTTTTTGTCCAACATTAATTAATTTATTTCTACTTTATTTTATCCTCTACTTAATTAATAAATAGGTTTTCACTTGGGGTTCCAAATTCCAAAGGTAATACTTAAAAGCTGACTAAATAAAACAGCGCCATCTAGCGTGAAATAGCAAAACTTATTCTCTAATCTAACTCTACGTGTTTAATAAAATAAATGTTAGAATCATTTCTACCAAGTTGTCTGGCCTATATTTTCTCTGTACACATTGTTACGCCAACAATCTCTCGAATCGTGAAATCCTTGCCTAGTTTGAATGTTTTCACTCGCGACTCATAACACCCATACACTCTTGTAGGCACTTCATCAAGGCGTTTGACGTACCACGAAATGTAGGTCGATGTTGCGCCGTCATTACATCCATACATGTATGTAATGTATGCCTCATACACGTTTACAACATTTTGTATGATGAATGAGTTTTTGCATTAAAATTGTGAATCGTGGCATAATGTGAGTGCTCTTTCAAATGCAACAGTTTTTTTTAATTCCGCAATTAGTGTTGCCATATGCCACTTAGGTGTTTCGTTTTAAATTTTGTAATCTGTTAAAAAGGCGGTAAAAGTATTTGCTTGAATAACTGGAATACACCACGAGTGCTTAGTGTTTTTACTAACGATGTTTTTTATTTAACACACAGTTCAACATTGTTTGTACCTATATGAATTCAGTAGTGTCAGGGTTGCCACTAAAAAGAGGCCGCGTCCAAGTTACACCTTTTTCGCTATCGAAAAAATACCACGCGCCCAAAATGACCACGCCAAAAATATTCTGCGGTAACTAACACAACATTTTCGCGGGACCACGACACGCGTTACCTTTTTTATTTTTCATTGTTTTGTCTCATTAAAATGCGGTCTACGTACAGAAAATAAAGCTAACTGAGCCATTGCTTTGGAGTTTTGCCAATTTTTGCCATTTCCATACCAGACTGCTAAGCCCGTATTGATCTATATCTACTTGGTGGCTCTGTGGAAGAATAGATCAACATATAGTGGTCATATTACGGAGTCTAAGGTCACTGACATAGGAAAAATATACGCTTGAGGGCTACCTCATTATTTTCTGTGTTTTTATACAAAATGAGTTCGGTATTTTGGCACGAGGAGACAAAACGGGTAAGAAATAATTCATAGGATAATACGCATTTTATGGGGAGCACATTAATAAAATAAATGTAGCAAAGTGCCATTGGTGGCTTGGGGAGGGCGTTATTATAGAACTGTTTCTTTGTCCTTTCTGGTACCTTATAACATAGTCAAAGGGCTTGGGATATATGAAGCTATTTGGGAAAGTTTTATTGAAATGTTCTTAGATATTCCACGCGAAACAATATAAGGAGAATCTACGATAATAGTGGTAGAGTAGTCAAATAATATCTCAATGTTGTTTTAGGCAACATTTGTACTCTATCCTCAAGTCATGCATGTTTCTAACAAATGTTTTTGTTAGAATCATCTAGTACATAACCTACTTAATAAAGTAAATTACATACGCAAAATGAAATAAAAAGCCACCATCACAACATAATTCAACTTTTATTTTTACCGCGTAGGTAGAGCTGTCAAATGCACCAATCTGTCACTGTCATCCGCGGCTAAACACCCGTTCCATTCCACCCAGTATTTTACACAGAATAAAGCCCTATAGTCTGAAAAATGTGTACCTAAAAGCCGTAACCGATACAAATCTGCACTGGACAGGCTATTATTGAAATTTTATACCGGCTTTAATGTGAATTGCCGAGAATACGTTGCGTTTGCTGAATTTGTTCGGCAGTTACTTCACCGAGGCGGGGGACCGAGAGAACGGATTTTAGTGTTGCCATACTTGATCGCTCTGCTCCATAACACTTCTTGTCGTAAATCCAAAAATTGGTTACCTATCAGACGTGATTTGAGAAAAGATATTTCTACTATTTAATCCATACTTTGATACTTCTAGACCACAAGAACCTCAACCATATCTGAAATCTGGTATCTCTACTCTTCCATAGACCTCACGGACTAAAATATTATAATAAAAAAATATCGATAAAAATATATCTATAGGTACTGACACTTGTTTACCCGCTTACTTAGATTATAAACACCTGAACACCTGTAGAATGCAATGTTTGAGTGATCTGATCATGCACACAAGCTCTGCTTAGCTTCGGCATAGATGATGCTGTGTGTATTGTCCAGCATTATTTATTTATAATATGGGTTACAGTCGGATTTTCTAGAAACGATCATATTTATCTACAGCGAAGTGCCCGTGTATGGCAACACTTTAAAATGGCAGTGTGGGATGTGTAGAGTTTTATGTAAGAGATCTCAAAGTATTATCGAAGAAATAAAATGCTCCCTATCCTATTTCTAGATATTTTTCCAGCTACCTCTAAACTTGGAACATAACGAGGTGGTAAAAATATGCCATTGCTGCATTTTACCCACGTACCATGGAATTTTATCGTCATTTTGTGAAACGATTTTAGCAATATAGTTTGAATAAAGTTGAATGCAATTTAATTATACGAGGTTGTTAAATATGCAATTCGAGAAATTTACATATTTATTGTAAATTTGATTAACGAATCGACAATCTACGTATAAGTCGTACAGGTGGCGCGCGAATCAAATTGATAGAGCACTATAAGGCCTATTCCGATCTACGCGGTTGGTAGGTAGGTATCCGCAACCTAGAGCGGTAGCGGAAAGTTTCGCAGTTTGGATTTCGCGTTTGGTTTCGCGCGTTGCGACATTCCGTCGAGTATTTTAGCGTCAGTAGGATTACGGCATACCTACTCGCATTTCGCTACCGCTCCGGGCTCCGGGTACCGAATACCGCGTAGGTCGCATTAATTTTGTGGCATACACGATGCTGTCCAGCATCCATCAACCTCATGAGCAACTTTTACTTTTTATTATTTTTATTCATTTAGAGTTATTTTTTTCAGGCCTCCACAGCATCACGGCGCGGCCCTGCTGGCGGGGGTGGGGGGTGCGGCGGTGCCTTCCTACGCGCCCCCCGGACGCGCCTTCTTCACCCCCCCTCTGCCACCTGAGTATAGGAACCCTTTCGCGGACAAGCCTACACTTAGAGGTAAGAAAATACAATAGATAGATAGAAAATACATACTACCCAAAAAAGAAAACAATGCAAACAGAACTGCTAAAAATAGAGAAAGTAAGTAATAGCGAGAAAGAAGGACGTTTCTGTCAACTAAGAATACGATTTTGTTGGAGTGAGATTGAGTCAAGTCGAGGAAATCTTAAGGAACTAAAAATGTGGGAGTAAGCCCAAATATTTGTATGCTAATTTTTGTGCTGGGTGCCTCTGACCTGCGACAACTAACCTAAACTAGATAAAAAGATCCAATCGTAACATATATTGGCTTCGCGAGAGAAGCGAGCTGCCAAAATTACTCACTAATTGGTTAGTCTTTCCGAGCCAAGTTATTAGTGTGTACATACTCTATTTGGGTATAATAAGCGATGTGTGCCAAAAGGTCAAAGCTTTTAGTCAACTTATCGATATATCAATCCACCCAGATATATATATTTAAAACTAGTTTCTGGCTGAAGCGTCGCTCACGTCTATTAATTTAATGTATAAATTATAAGAATTAAGTATAAGAATTTAAACAATAAGTCAGTTAACTAAGTTATTGACACTAGTAAAATGGTCAAACAAAGGTCTATCATAATAATAAAAAAAAATATCCTAGCTCTACAAACTATGCCGTAGGTACTTGTTACAATTTTTTGGTAGTTACATATTTACAAAAAACTTATATCACTAAAGTTTATACGAATAAATAGTATATCAGTTGAGCAACCTGTAGATTGCTTGCAAGATTTTGCAGTTAGTTAAATTCTTTCAATTGTCAATACTAGTTTTAATTTAATTCTATTATTTGATTGTTATTTTCTTTGTTAATTAGGAATAGGTACCTTGATTTTTTTTGAATGTATTCACTATTATATTTCATTCCTGGCACATGACCGATTAAAACTTACCGTGCATGAGGTATGCGCATCATGGGCACTGAAAGAGTTTATTTTGTGCTGGCCAAGAGAGGTATCTTCTCAGCCCTGGGTGGAAGCGGGCTAAATGATGACGTTGATAATATAACTATAGAGTTATATATAGCTAAGATTGAGACAATGACGTATGAAAAACTAATGATTTTTTTCATTTCAGGCACGAACACAGATGGGAACAACTATCTCAACCGGAGGCCTATCCCTCCGCCCTCCCTCGGCGCAGGCCACGAGCGGATACCCATCAGGCCTCCCGGACAGGTACGATAATTGACCCTTTTAAATATCATGCCCTCAATATTGCTGTTGCTAAAAAAATATACAGGCAAATTGAGAACCTCCTTTTTTGATGTCGGTTAAATAATAATTAATAAGTAATGCTTAATAAACTGTAGCAAAAGGTTGATGTGTTTTTCTGTGTGCAACTACAAATAACGAACAGATTTCGATTCCGGTTTTTTTTGTTTTACAAGGTGACGGCATCGATTAGTATTATTATTATTATTTCTTAGCTTTATGGAAATCAGTTCAACGCCGTATCTTCATCAGGGGTTATTAAGTTTTTTATTTATTTATTCAACTCACAAAACATATTACAATGCCATGTGAAATTAGATCTAGGAATCTAATTTCACAAAATTAATCCATTTAGTAGGAATAATGATAATGAACTTAAGCTGTACACACATTACACACACACACACACATTTTGCCGGGTACAGACCAAGCGAGCGAGAGCGAGCGAAGGCTAACGAACGAACGCAAAAGTACCAGTGTGGACGTCATTGCGAAAGCAAGCGAGTCCAAACAAGGGCCTACGTTCGTCTTTGGCCGTGCTCCGGCGGCTGTCGCTACATCAAAGCATTATGGAACGAACGTACCGATTGTCAAATCTCAATCGCTTGCATTCGCTCGCTCTCGCTCGCTTGGTCTGTAACCGGCATAACGGTACAATAAAGATCATAACTTTCTTTTTGTATGATTATTTTAGATGGCATTGTAATATTTTTTGTGTGTTGAATAAATAATATAATAAAATTTTTTTTCTCCTAAAGTCATATCGTCCTATGCCTACAAAAATAGATCAACACCAATATCAAAAGAATCTGAACATTATAACATAGAAAGCAACGTAGGTAGGTACTTTAAGCCAATGTCCCTAATGTAATGTAAACTTACCTCGGCAGGGAAAGTCTGGTCATATTTCTGCCGCGGTCGACATTCTAGAACAATATGATTTCTTTCCTAATGGCTTTCGCAAACCTGTTTTATGAATTGCCTCTCCCGTGGTTCGTGTTCCGTGCATTGGCTTTTTGACGTGGTTTTCTTGGACCTTTTACGAACGTGCTGTTTTATATGGTTTATTGGCTGGATATTTTAGACTTCATAATGAATACTAGTTACAGAAAGGTCAGGTACTCCTTTAATATTTCCTTCAGTGTCCCTTGAGGTCTTGTTAAACCAGAAGTCTAGTTAATTTAACCTACCTCCTACCTGGGACCCTTTTCTGCTAAGCTAAACTAATCGCTTCACTACATAGAGCGATCCAGGATATGTGCTCGATGCTTCACTATGACGATGGTCACAGAATTACACGTTTTGATAGACCTTTGATGAAAGAAGCAACGTATGGAGGGACGCATGTCATAAGTGTTAAGTTTGAAACCATTATATCAATCTCTCCGTGCAAATATCAACCTGCAACGAACGCACTATCTGAAGTTTCTTTAATCTAGCTAGACCATCGTCATAGTGGAGCGCTTGGTTAGCAGAATTAGGTCCCTGTTCACAATGGTAGTGAAAATTAATATTAGGTAGAAAAGAAACTAACAGGCCTTTCTTCCACAGGAGACATCCTCACCCCAAGTCCCGGCTCCACCACCAGCGCCGCCGCAGCCACCACCAAGCATCGAGCATCAGAAGAAGAAGGCTTTGAACAGCCCTAGCCATAAGGTAGGTCTTATTCCATTCAGAATAGGCCGGGTTCCGTGGAGGATATTGCACCATAGAAAACATAACAAACATACAGTGAGGCAAATTATACAGAAGTCCGAAGAGTATATCAGCACCTGTGTCTGGCTTTTACAATACAATACAATACAAAAATGCTTTATTGTACACCATAAAATAACATTACAAAGAGACATCACATAAGATAAGTACAATAAGTAAGGCTTTTGTGACTATATGAAGGACTCCGTTAGAATCTGGGCTGTTCTGGAATCCTTACAGCGATGCGAAGTAGACTATCCTTATATCGAGGTGCTGAGATGCTTCTAAGACGCCGCCACCATGAGTGTCCGTCCAAATACACCTGTGGACACAAAAAACACCAATCCCACATTGACATTTGAAAGCCATTTCAATGGCCTTGGAAGCCCTTTTAATGGCCTACGCCATACAATATGGATGTTTTTTGCGTAATCGTAAAGCACGGCCAGCAGTCTAAGGTCCGTATTATGAAAGCTCGCTCAGTCATCGATCTATGCTTGAGTGATGTTTATGCCATAGAAAAGCGTTACTCAAGCATCGATTGATAACTGAGGACGCTTTCATAATACGGGCCTAAGTCTGCAGCCACGTCTTAACCCATCCACGGACACTCACTGAAAGAATCGATATTAGGTACTATATCGATAACCGTTAGTTCTGGTTCAGAGGTATGAGTCAATTAGAAAGGCCCCGGCTGAGTAAAGTGCTAATGATGCCGCTAATGCAGCTAAATATAAAGTAAAGGTCCCGTTTGTCCGTAATTCAATCCCGTTGCTGCATTTGTATGATTCTATTTTATATACCTATACATATAAAAAATGCAAAATATTTTCGCAATGTTAAGGGCTCCCCTGATCACGATGTTCATCTTTTGGCGTATACTGGCTGATAATGATGATAAGTATCATTATCGCTATTTAAATTTTACCATAAAGCCACGTCAAAAAAATTACGCACTCACTCTTAAATCACAAGGAATGGATGGATATAGAAAATTTGTCTAACAGTTGGAAGTAACAACTAAAATAAATAATACTAACAATATCTTTTTCTTTTCCAGCCGGACGACATCGACAGCGACGTAAAATCCGATCAAGCGAACTTCACAGACTTCGTGCCGAATTCTCTCAACATCCCGACCATATCGAGGATCCTATCCGGCTCCAACGGCCGGAAAGAAGACATCCCTGACGTCCTACTCAGAACCGTCACTGCCAAACCCCAGCACAACCAAGAAAGAACCAGCAAGAGCGATATATACATTACTAAGGAAACAGGCGTGACTCTCTCAGACTCCAATAGGGATAGTAGTACAGAAGGCGCTTTAGCCGTCTTAGACCCTGAAATGAACAATTTAGATAGGCCACTGATTATAGAGAATGGTGAAACGAATACTAGACGGAATTTACAGTATTCGACGAAAATAAACGATAGTAGGAAAGAAGATATAATGCCAGCGACGACTATAGGCTTCGAGCTGAAAGATCCCGAGATGTCCACTGAGAGATATCATAATTTAGCGAATGTCAATCTAGATAAAAAGAAGGATAAAGGTACTGATACAGTACAGAGGACGGGAGAGAATGGCTCGTTCGCGTGGAACGTTCACATTTATCTCGCAACTGGCATGTTCACAATTCTAGCCGTGTACTCAATATTCAAAATTATAATCTACAATAAATTTACTCATCTCTTCACGCAATACTACTTCATTATCCTGCATTTGATCCTCGTTCTCGTTTGCCTTATGAGGATATTTTACATGTGCTACGATCCTTATAACATTAACAACTCCCTGCCGATTTTCATTAGTGAAATCTTGCTTCATATTCCGGAGATTTTCCTCAGTATTGCGTTCGCTTGCACCATTCTCTTCCTCTTGAACAACAGCATTAACTTCAAGAACACTTGTTGCGCCTGTCTTGTTCGTCCAAGAACCATCTTCATCGGCGGAGGCCTTCACCTCCTTTCCTGTCTAATGCTACATATCTTTGAAAATAGTAACAGTATATTAGGGCTTACGTGTCAAATTATATTTATCATGGTCTGTCTCGTTTTAGGGTTATGCTATATCTACGTTTACAAAACATTGAAAGCTATATTGCAAAAGAAGAGTCATACCTACATCAATGGCTTCCAGAATCTGTACCAGGCTATCCATATAAACTTGGCGACTGCGTTGCTTTTCGTCCTGATGGCTGGGTTACAAATCTTTGGAATCTTTGGCATAAAACACCAAGTGAACATGACGAAGTTCAACTGGTTGCAATGGGGGTATCAGTTTTCGATAACGGTTATAGAAATCAGCATAGTAGCCCTTATATCCTGGGTGATAAGCTTGAAAGTCGGGATAGTCGCGCTGCAGAATGAGAAAACAGACGGCAACAAGATTTCTGGGATGAATCTCTTTGCTTGCGCTGCTGGGTCGAGCAATGAGCAGTTCGAGTCTGATTATCCAGCTATCTGTAACACAAACACTAATCTACACACATACACTCTCAGAACCGGTAAGCCTATATACGAAGGCACCGCTCACCATCCCAACACACCGGATCCGTGCTGTGGTGGGCCAGCGTTGGACCATCAGAGGTTCCAACTCAATACACTAACTGGGAATTGTGACACCAATTCTGGCACTGAAAACTATTCAGGTCATAGTTCTATAGCCAACGCTGGTCACAGCAGCTCGACTGAGTCCAGCAACGCTGCGTCTAGCCAGGGTGTCACCAACCACCTGATCAAACACCATCCAAACCACGCGTACAACGGAATAGAGTCAGTATCAGATGATCACTACTCGAACTGCGATCCGGCAATCCAATCGTTGCAAGGCGACGACCCTTTAGACCACGAGTACAATGTCATCCAATATGGCAGCAATAGCGACTTTATCAGAGACATAAAAAACCAAAACTACAACGGAGGTTCTAACCGAAGCTCCCATAACTTCAAACACATGTCTTACGACAGAGCATCGTCAAGAACAAACAGCAACCCCAGAAAAAAGCATAGACCTAAGAACAAAAATGTCCAGAACTGTATGACCATGGGTTACGACTCCATGGGGCATCATTACCATCAGCCACATTTACCCGATGAATACGGGAACTACGAGTCGGAGAATGCGTCATACCACGCCTCTGGCATACAAACCTTGAACCCTAATAGAAGTTACAACGACTGTCGAGGATCTCAGCGAAGAAACTCCCCTTTAACGATAAATTCTAGTGGAAGCCAGAAACGGGGGAAGGTGAATGCTTTCCCTGATAGGCCAAAGTCAACGGACTTGTATGGGTTTTCCGAGGAGCCTGGCGATAGGGCGTATCCTACCCCTGCGCCCAGGACCTGTGGGTACGAAGCCTCGTATTCCCAGCCTCAAGATGAGGTTGCTCAGCCTGATGGTAACAGTATGCTGGTGGCTCAAGACGGTTTCGTCAGATTCCGACCGTTAGAAGACCCGTCTACTTGATTTACCATCACGCTGTCATGTGCAGCGGAAAACCCTAGTTTCTAATGCTCTTTGGAGCTCACATGGCATCTATTTTTATCGTTCTGGCCATCTCAAGATTGGCTTTTTGGCTGCTTAGCACCTTACGGGAACGAATGTTAGGTATTTGAATGTGTATTTTGACTTGTGAACGTTTTGATTAAAAGTTCAAATTCTATTGACAAAATATGCAAGATATAATTTTCATGGTTAGAGATAAATCGTTTTTACTAAAGTGGTAAAAATCGTTTGTATCTGAAAATAGTTATCTAAGCGTAATGAAATAATATCACTATGAATGTAACAATTTTTAAGAATATGTAAAATTGTAAATGTTTTAAATTAAGATATATTAATAATCGAAATACGGCCTTTTGTAAATAGCATTTTCTTTTAATTTTTAAGTCAGGTTATTTACTTAATCACACAGGCCCCTATTAATATCCTACAGTAATTGCCATTTAAGTTAATCAATTTTAGTATTTAACGTAATGATAATTATTAATGTGATATATTAAAGTTTGTTTTAACAAATCTGTCCATAAACGTATGAGGATAACATATTTAAGTCCGTCTTTAAACTGGCCATTAAATACTTATCAATGTTATTCAAAACAAAATGTAACTCCGAATTTCTGTAAGTATAGATTTATTATTAAAATTTATTGTACGTTATCTCATTGTAATCCAATTTATTTAAAAATAAACCCATCTGATCATAACCGTATATTTTCAAAGCCAAGAATCCCTACTCAGCATAAAAAACTGTACTTATTATAAATATCTCGGATAGGTATTGTACTTATATTGAATGTATAGAAATAAACATCACAGTAAAAATACCTAGTCAGTGCGACTTCATCTGAATTTTACCATTTATCCTGCCATATATATAATTATAAATGAATATAAATGAAAAGTCAAAATGGCTTCAAATGTGCTAAATTTAATATAACCAAGAATTTGGATAGCTTTGAAAACTAACAATCAAATCAATGTTACAGTAAAGATGCCTAGGTAGATAGATTAATTGTGTAAAAAATGTTGCAACAAATTAGAAACAAGTGTAAAAAGGTTCTGATATGTCAAGGCAGCTAAGAAACCTCTAGAAAACTGGCTTAAGGTTCACCCTCAGAATATCTTTATATTTGTGAAACCTAAATAAAATTCCTATGTAAATAAAAATATAAGCTAAGTACATAATTAGTACGGTCGGTGTTTTTCAACGTAACCACGAGATACTTGTAGCGAATATTGTTACAAAATAACTTTAAATAACAAAAATATTTATTTCCATCGGTAAAATAAATAATCCTACACTTAGAAAATATAGGTAGGTACCTACACTTTAAAATCTCACTAATATTATAAACGTGAAAGTTTAGATGGATGGATAGATGGATGGATGTTTGTTCCTTTATCACGCCAGAACGGCTGAACGGATCTGGATGAAATTTGGCACAGAGATAGGTTATAGTCTGGAATAGAACCTAGGCTACTTTTTATCCCGGAATTCCCACGGGGACGGGAACTACGCGGGTGAAACCGCAAGGCGCTGCTAGTTTTGCTATAAAATGAATACTTGTCATTGAATAACTAACTGGTGGATAGGTTTTACAAAAATTCATAAAGGCCCTATCTTTTCTTCATCGACGTTTATTATGTGAATTAGATGTACAACTTTCTGGCGAAAAGAGTCCACTTCTTTTTACCCGACTACCAACAGGGGAGGGTTATGAGGTTAGCACCCTATGTTTGTATGTATGTGGCCGATTTCTTTGTTCCCACGTAGCGCTGAAACTACTGGTTCGATTTCAACAAATTATGTATCGATTGATTCGTCTCAATACCCCGATAGTTATAGGCTTTAGGATTTAGGGCTCCGACCCCGAATAAGCCTTCAAAACGCGTATTAAAGTTTAGGTAGCCGCAGGCTGCAGACCCCATAGAGAAAAATTACAATACCTAGACCTATTTTCATTTTCAACTCTATGCCTATCAAATATGACCGATACGTCATTCTATTTTGTCAATGTAAATGTTTCAAACTTTTATAACTTTCACGTAGTCGGGTTGTAGTTTTTAACTTTATCTTGTTTACTAACGAGTGTAGTCTCGGCCTAATATTTGGATACCTATATTTTTGTAAACAATATTTGCTATAAGGATTTGAATTGTATATAAATAGGGCTACAAAATGTACCCAAAGGACAAATACGTCCATTTTTGTTTGTAAAATATAATTTTTCTTTTATAATTAAAGACTGTACCTATAATGTTTAGGTATTATTTTAATAAAAACGATTAAAATGTATGATAATAAAAAAACGGTATTGAAATTGTGTTGTTTTATTTATAAATTGACTTTCCTTAATCTAAGGCCTGTATCATAAAAGCTGGCTCAGTCATCGATCTATGCTTGAGTTACGCTTTTCTATAGCATAAACGTCACTCAAGCATAGATCTATGACTGAGCAAGCTTCCATAAATAACGAGTAACGAATACATCCGACAGAGAACCCAAGTCATCGACATAGCTCTAAGAATCAGCAAGCTGAAATGGCAGTGGGCCGGCCATATCTCGCGAAGAACCGATAACCGCTGGGGCAAACGTGTGCTTGATTGGAGACCGCGACTCCGCAAACGTAGTGTAGGACGCCCTCCGAGGTGGGATGATGATTTTCGAATGACTGCTGGCAGATGCGGCAAGCTGAAGACAGGGCGCTATGGCGCTCTTTAGGGGAGGCCTATGTCCAGCTGTGGACTAATGTAGGCTGTATGATGATGAAGCTTTCATAATACTTGCCTTAGAGCCAGCGACCACCAGACCTTCGTTATTTTATAAAAGAGAGTTTGTCTGCATATCTGGAGTGGAATAACGTGTTTTGGAAAAATTATTTGATTAAGTAGGTAGGTACCTAGTACTTTTCATTTTCAAAACACAAAATCACGAATAGTCTCGCAAGGAGACCAATGAACCCGTTCTCTCCTAGAACCTACTTTTTGAGGATTGTAGGTAGTTGTTAATAAAACCGCCCAAGTGCGAGTCGGACTCGCGCACGAAGGGTTCCCTACCATTATCTATAAAAACGGCAAAAAGTTGTATGGGAGCCCCATACAACAAACGTGATTTTTTTGCAGTTAAATATTTATTTTATTGTTTTTTAGGGTTCCGTACCCAAAGGATAAAAACGGGACCCTATTACTGAGACTTCGCTGTCCGTCTGTCACTAGGCTGTATTGTGTGAACCGTGATAGTTAGACAGTTGAAATTTTTACAGATGATGTAT
This sequence comes from Eupithecia exiguata, assembly GCA_947086465.1. Lineage (NCBI taxonomy): Eukaryota > Metazoa > Arthropoda > Insecta > Lepidoptera > Geometridae > Eupithecia > Eupithecia exiguata. Next base: position 2,460,642 of record OX352251.1, read on the forward strand.
TTCTGTTGCCGCTATATCAACAAATACAATAATAATAAATAAAAAACAGAATAAAATAAATATTTAAGGGGGCTCCCATACAACAAACTTGGTGTTTTTGCCGTTTTTATAGATAATGGTAGGGAACCCTTCGTGCGCGAGTCTGACTCGCACTTGGCCGGTTTTATTAGTATTTGTTGTTATAGCGGCAACAGAATTACATCAGCTGTCAAAATTTCAACTATCACGAACATGAGATACCGCCTGGTGACAGACTGACAGCGAAGTAATAGGGTCCCGTTTTTACCCTTTGGGTACAGAACCCTAAAAATGGGGAAATTCTAAAATGATGTATTTTATTAGTGTTGCGCAGTAAAAAATGTCGATTAGGATAACTCGAAAGTTAAAAAGTTATCTTAAACTACAGCATTATATTGACGACACTAAAATTACCGCATTCCGTTATAATTCGATCGTAAACAAGTGATTATTTGAATAATATAAAAAAACCGCCGCCATCCTCACTGTTTCACTGTTTTTTCGTTAAATGAAAGCGGATTTCTACAACGTGTACCTAAGAACTTTATAGGAGACCAGACGAATATTTCAATAATAATAAACGTCTAGAAATTAAAAAACAGGTAAGTAATGTACAAAAGTATTTAATTAATAATTGATTTATCTATTATATTTCAAAACTTACTAACAAGGCACTATAAGTTTTCTACAAAACAAAGTACAGTCAAAAATATGTTACAAAATATATAAAATACGATGCTTTCACTGCCCAGCCGAGCGGTGCTACCCGCAGTAGCGCGCAGCAGTGCTGGAACCCCATGTACATCGTGGGCAATAAAAGTGTTAGTTTAAGGCCTGGATATTCGAAATAAGCCAATTTGCGATTCAATTTTAAACGATCATATATCCTTTGTTTTGTTCGGACTAAAATTTATGTTGTAGTTAGATGAACATTATTGATTATTCAATGGTTCAAAACACGATATTTATCACTTCACCTGATGATAAAAAATTACGAAGGATAGTTTTTGGTTGTTTTTGTTGTTGTACTTCAAGTGTATCAACGTTTTACTCTCAAAAAACATGTCAGTATATTTACTGGCAACGACGTTTAGAAGAATGTTTAATGGTTAGTTTTTCTCAAAGCCTTTTTTAATTTTGATAATAAGCAAAAACTTGATTTTTGGGCTTGCGTTGCTGTGCCCTGTCCCGCTCTTGTGAACGCAAAATCCTATTTTTTTAATTGTTAAAACAAAATCAACAGCCCTTCGGTATATCTTAACAGTTCTAAACTTAATAATCTAACTTCCGGCCAATGAGAGATTAACATTTTATAAAATAAACTTACAAAATACCGACAGTCTAACATAAACAAACAAAATACAACTTACAGAATTAATCTATGCCTATTCTTTTCACAAAATGGATCGAATATCCTGGCCCTGTTGAAAATAAAAACTACTTAAGAATAAGTCGTCGCGTACGTAAAAAATTGCGTAACTGCTTCACGTCATATTTATTATTACAGAAAAATAACTGTCATATTATGACTTACATTTATAATTCGTAATTAGCAGTCAAGTCTTAATGTACAAATACCTGATACAAATCTTAAATTAACAATGTTTTGTTATTCAACAACTCCTATGCTGCCCAGCAATTTCCGCTTTCACATGCCTTTAACCTAACTAAAGCATTTGTTGTCAATAATTTTGTTTACATAATATTCGTAGGTTAGGCCAGTAAAACGTCACAAAAAATTGTGACCTATATCTATAACCACAGGGTTTTAATGAAGTTAGCTCACCGTGCGCATTCCAGACCTAACTCAAAGCGCATTATTTCCCTTACAGCCCTTATGATCTGAGAGACCTTACAGGACTCTTGTAAACATCAGAAATTTCAAATAACTTAAGAAATACTAGAAAATATATATAATATATTATGAAAATCGTTTTCAGTAGCGAAGGATCCGTAAAAAAACGGTCATGTAAAACGGAACCGCTTTGGGAAAGAACCTTTACTTTACAGGCAAATGTTCGCTGTGACGCTACGAATAAGTAATAAGACAGGAAAAGTAATTGCGTTAAAAAAATTACCAACAAAAATCGTGTCCAAGTAACGTTATCAAACCGAGGTCAATACTATGCAAAATGAAGTCAGTCAATTTTTGACTTAATTTGAAATGTTATTTGTTCTTCTTAATGAAATATTTAAATGTTCTTATATCGATAAAATTTTGATATTTTTCAGAACAAAAACTAAAATTAATGTATGTTGCTTATTTTGTTTTAACATACATTAATGTATGTTGCTTACATACAATATATACATACAACATACATTAATGTATGTTGCTTATTTTGTTTTTGTTTTGTTTTAAGTTTAACTGCCGATCCGATTCAGCAAAATAAGTGGATCAGTGGCGGATCATCCCCAAGGCAAAGTAGGCATGTGCCTAAGGGCGCGAGGTTACAAGGGGCGCGCGCGCGGAAAATTTTACACTAGTAAATAATTAATTAGGTATGTAAGGTAATACCTAAGTATAAAATTAATTATATGAGTAAGCAGGTATCCGACTACTTAGAAAATATAAATGATTATTTAATTCTGTCGAAACTTTTTATTTTTGTTCTGTGTAGAACAAAAAATTCAAAAAGAAGGAAGGAAAGAAGTTAGCAAAAATCTGATGATTAATATGATGATATTGGTTGACGAGAGCGTCAGAGGCGGCTTTAGCGGCGCACACGGGCGCAGGACCACCCCGGTGGCAGCCGCAGGCCTCCAAACCCAGACCATGCGCCCTTGTTATGCCCGACGCCACCGCCGCCACTGACACATGACTTCGTAAAATTCTGTCAAACCACTGGGAAGTCTCGAACATTTTTGGTAGTTCACTCTGTTGTTGCATTAATTTATATTTTTTTTGCTTACATAATTTGTAAAGAATTTGGAGATAATTTTATAACCGATAACCACAACAGTTTTGCGTTTCACCGTTCACATACCTATCTTATTTTATCTAAAAAATCACTAAAAATTCGCGGCTCGCTCCGCTCGCCGTTATGTTTTTTTACCTGCCTTTCTAGCTGACCCCGCCAAAAACCATATGGTCTTGGCTCTAACTTTGACAATTGACAACCTCCTAACGAAAAGCTTGACAATAATGACGGCTCGCTTCGCTCGCCATTACTTCTAGTTTTTACCTGCCTTAAATACTTTTTTGTCCACTACTGAGGAACTTTGTCGTTGTTATGTTACTAACACCACCCCATACCGAGCTTTGCCGCGGCTCGTTCACAGAGGGGCGCCAATGAGCTGCTTACCTAGGGCGCTGTCGACAATTAATCCGCCTCTGAAGTGGATAGCTGCTAGCAAGTGGAATAGAAACTTAATAAATTGATCATATTTTGCGGGACAATGGGTTTACTGAATTGTAAAAAGTAACCCAAAAATGTTCAGAAAAAAACATTGTAGGTAGGTACAATAATATTATTCTACCAATCGGAATTGATTCCTATTTGAACAGAAGCAAGAATCATAGATTGTTTTGATTTGAAATAGAGCCGCTTTTTGTGTAGAATTTGTTATGAATTAGACTTCCTGACTTATTATTTATTCGTAGCGGTGAAGGCTTTACAACTTTGTCAACTTGAGTCGTCACTACTTCCAATATTTTTTTTCTTCCTAACCGAAAACTCCTCACCCAAAATTTTCATGACTTGCGCGTGAGTTTTCCCCTCTTTGTGTACCGCGTAGTTTTCTTTCACGAACTTCGCGAATTCGTTTGTGTTGCCTTTACGCGCGGGAGTTGATACGACGACGCCATCTTTGTTTTTCTTGTTTATGACCACTTCGAATGTTCCTCGGCAGTAGCCGCAAGCTTTTTTTGTGATGTCTATGGATTTTGAGTGGCGTTTAATGCTGGAAAAGAAAAGGAAGATAAATAATAAAAACAATTGGTTTCTCAAAATTTACAGACCATATGATTATTGTAACCAAACCGCCATTCCGTGACTATAACATTTCAACGAAGCGGACACTGGCAGAAAAGTGGTGAACCAAACACATGTTTTCCATAAACAAAAGAAGTCAAATTAGCCTATGTCACTCAGGGATAATGTAGCTTTCTAAAGGGGCATTACGAAAGAGGGCTTTTAGATAGATAGATATTATTTATTGACAGAAAGATTACATATTTTTGGTTCATAGTATCTTAAATCCTAAGATAGGTTTAACTAGACACTTAGGGTTCTCTAAAAATAGCAATAGAAATATTTTGTAAACACGGTAAACTAGACAGTAACGCACAAACACAGCGGTGTCACCGTCTTGTAGTATGTCGCGGCATGCAGCACACAAGCGCTCCGCCAATCACGCGCAGCCATCGACCAATGAGTGACAACGCTGCGCCGTAGACTAACTATGGCAAAATAAAACCGGCCAGGTGCGAGTCGGACTCGCGCACGAAGGGTTCCGTACCATTATCTATAAAAACGGCAAAAAAATCACGTTTGTTGTATGGGAACCCTTAAATATTTATTTTATTCTGATTTTTAGTTGTATAATTTCTTATTTGTTGTGCAACAGAAATACATTCAACTGTCTTACTATCACGGTTCATGAGATACAGCCTGGTGACAGACGGACAGCGAAGTCTTAGTAATAGGGTCCCGTTTTTACCCTTTGGGTACGGAACCCTAAAAACAATATTATCAGAGGGAGCTAAATTGTTTAACAATTTGCCAAACAATTTAAAGGAATGTGTTAATTTTAATGCCTTTAAAAATAAACTTAAATTACATGTACATACTTTGTGACAATGCACGAATAAAAATGCCTACCTATCTAACATTTAGTTACACCCACTTCATAATTAATTAACAAATATAATATTAAGTTTTTATTGAACATTATTACATTATATTTAGTTATAGATAATATTTAGTTATTATTTAATTCTAGGTCCTAGAGGTAAGCTTACTTTAAATTTAAACATTATAAACCTAAGAAATTAATAAATCCCAAAAATTTACGATCCCGACGGGATGGACGGGGATCGTAAATTTTTGGGATTTATTAATTTCTTAGAAATTACCCAGAGTATAATAAATAAAAACCTTAGAATTATAAACCTAGGTTAATTTGTTTATCATGTAAACTAACATTATAAGTGAACCATGTGTTTGTAAGAGAATAAAGTTCTTTAAACCTAAATGCGAAGTTTGGATGGATGGATGGATAGATGGATGTTTGTTACTTCTTCCCCTAAAAACGACTGAACAGATAGGGGTGAAGTTTTGCAAAGGTGTAGTTCAAGACTTGGATTAAAACATCACACTGATATTATAAATGTGAAAGTTTGTAAGTTAGTTACTTCTTCACGCCATAACTACTGAACGGATCGAGATGAAATTTCGCAAACAGGTAGTTCTAGACCTGGAATAAAACATAACTTTTTTATCCCAAAAAATAACCACCCTTAGACTCGTTTGGACCCAAATAGGGGGTCGGTTTTAAGACTGTGGTAGACCCTGACCAGGGCTTATGCCAGTCTACCGTACTCAAAAAAACCAAGCCATGACCAGCATCTGCCAGCAGTCTTTCACAAATCATCATCCCACCTGGTCGGAGGGTGTCCGACACTACGTTTGCCGAGTCGCGGTCTCCGCGGTCCAGATCAGACTTACCAGTATCCGCACTTGGTGCATTTGTAGGAGTACTTGAAATGAATCTCCAGGTCGTGGCATCGTGAGATTTCGCCCAGTTCTGGGAACACTCGTAACGCTTTTGCAGCCCTGAAATAAATAAAAAATACACGTTAGTAACCATCCATCTACGTGGCGTCGTGAGATTTAGCCCAGTTCTGGGAACACTCTTAACGCTTTTGCAGTTCTGAAATTAAAAAAATACACGTTAGTAACCATCCATCTACGCCATATTATATACTATGACCGCGGCTTCGCGCGCGTTTTTCTAGTAGGCGATATCCATCCCCGGGATACCATTTAACTCTCTATAAAAAGTGCACCTGTATTTGCCTGTATTACCACACACCTGGGCACTATAATATGTCCTCCCCCCTGGCCGAACTTCGTCTAGGATGATAATTAGGGAATGCAATCCCGATATTCCAGGATCTCGCCTCATTTTTCGAGATCAATCTCGAAGCAAAAAATGACGAAATCTCGAAGCATAAAATGACGAGATCTCGGCCGAGATTGACGAGATCGAACGGCAGTAGTCAGCGACGCATGACGCGTGTTCTCTGCGCGCGAGCGAGTCGCTGGTCGCTGACTGGCGAAGGAAAGTGTTGCCGTTTATCCGACAGCATTTGTTTAAGAAGCTATTTCCAATATCACTGTTAATTTAGTTAGGAGTGATCACTCCTAGTTTAGGAGTGATTTTGGAAACAGCAATTTTGGTAATTTTTTGTTTTCACTGTCATTTTTGTTAAAATAAGTACTTTCTTTATAAGAGATTTTTACGGGTCTGAATTTTTGTCTTCATTAACATAACATAAGTAAAAAATTAAAAAATAAAGACTTTTTTCAATAATTCACGTTGTATCTTACTCGCATCATAATCAGAACTACTAAGCACTTTCAATCATGACTCAGTTATCTAATTAAAACAATACTTTTAGAAATCCATTCGAGATCTCGAAAATGCCGAGATCTCGCCGAGATTGCATTTCTCATCCCTCGAGATCTCGACTTAGAATCATTCCCTTATGATAATCAATCAATAATATACGTCATACCATTTCTTCCAAAGCGGTCCATGGCCCGCCCGTAGCTCCGCGTCTATCAGCCAGGTCGCGGCGTGGCATAGCTCGTGGACTAATGTGTCTCGTAACCTGACATACAAACAAAACATTTACAAATTAAGTCCAGTCCACATATGCGTCGTATGGGGCCTATGTCCAAATAAGCCACGCGGCCTCTTTTGTCATTTGTTCTAATTTGACAGGCAGTGCCGCGGCCGCGCAGTTCCGCTGTCGCTTAGTGCGCTTACACCTTAAGCTGGCACCATACGGCGATGATATAGGTACAGTGTCCAGTTGAGATGTAGTAGTAGTAACTATTATGTATGCACTACCTAATCAGTGGTATAAGTATTAACGTTCCCTAATAAAGAGTAGTCATCATCTGGATTTCTGTCGTTTCACTCGCCTCCGACACCCATCCTTACATGGCGACCCTGCCAGCACCTTACATGGCGACCCTGCCAGCACCTTACATGGCGACCCTACCAGCTCCTTACATGGCGAGCCGTGCCATGTTTGGAACGCGTGACGCGTGCGTGCCTATCAATTGAACAATGATTTCAAATTTCTAATATTTTAATTTAGAACAAAAAGTTCAACAAAAATCATTCAAAATGTGTCGTTCAAATATTCAAAAAGAAACCGTGTTCCTGAACCAAAATGCAGCAGGTTCCAACGATGGACATTTGGAAGAAATAAAAAGTCATCTGTCGATGATGAGTGTAGCGATGATCGTCGTTTGCACTCTCCTGTTGATCGCAGCGATGTACTTCATCTTCAAGCAGTATAAGAAATGTCATGTTAGATGGGCGCAACAGCAGTTCGATATGTCTAACAGAGGATCGTTCCTTCAGCGCCGTCGTCGTCAACAGCAGCAGCTGTACCCTGATTTGAAGATCGACGAGAACAAATTATAAATCAGTGTTGTGTTGTGATAGTGAAAAATATCTCGAGATCGAGATCGTGCGGTACGTGTAAATAAATGTAGGTAAGACGTTTGAGACTGAAACCTGATAATGTGAATGAACTTTATATGCGGATCTAATTGTAAAGGTACCCTACCCATTATACCTAAACTGGACAATGGACAATAATCAGCGAAGTGGTTATTACGGTAAAATTATAATAGGATAAAGAGGTATGTGTATTATTTATTTTATATCGGTAATTTAAATTAAAGTTAATGGCAGAATATTTAATTGAACTTTATAATGAACTTGTAGAGATTAAAACATATTTAATTAAAATAGGACCTTCTCGTAGACAAGGTTCCATTGCAAATAAAAAGTTAGATGAATGTAAAGTAATTATAAATCAGTACAATACTTATATTGAAAATATAAATAAAATTGAAAGAAGTAAAGAAGAAGAAGAGTGTATTTTGAAACATTGTGAGAATATAAATACTTTGTATGCAAAGATAAAATTATTAATACAAAAGGTAAATGATACTTGTGTAAAAATGGAATTTGACCTGAAAGTTGCCTTGAACTTATTACCCGTTATATCGGATGATATTTTTATCACACAAAAATTAATTGATGGCATTGAATATTACAGTTCGATAATTTCCAATGAAGCGCATTGTAATTTGATTAATTTTGTTCTGAGAACTAGATTATCTCAAGGTGCGAAATTAAAATTAGCATCTAAATATGACAGTGTAGAATTCCTTTTGAGTGACATGCGAAGACTCTTATTGCCCCGCAAATCGGCAAGTGCTTTGCAAAAACAAATGCTCAGTTGTAGGCAGAATGATTTATCAGTGGATGATTTTGGTAAAAAGCTTTCGGAAATGTTTGTGAGTTTGACAATAGCTCAATCTGGAGGAGATTCGATGAAATATGATGTATTAAAATCAATAAATGAAAAACAGGCTATAAGACAGTTTAGTGAGGGGTTACGGAATCGTAGGATCAGTACAATCATTTCAGCTCAGAGGTTCGATTGCCTAAAAGACGCAGTTCAAGCTGCGATAGATGAGGACACGTCATCAATGACGTCATCTGGTGAAATTTTGTCAATGTCCCGGTACAATAATAACGCGCATTACAAAAACAATTCCAGGCAGCCGGCGTACAACAGTCATAGAGGCTACAACCAAGGTGCGTATAGAGGTGGTTTTCGAGGCTACAGAGGTAGTTTCCGAGGCTACAACCGAGGTGGATTTCAGCAGCGTGTCTCGGGGGTATCCCGTGGATATCAGCCCCGCGGCAGAGGTTGGCAGCCAAATGTAGAAGCAACATCCAGAGGTAAGTCATTTCAGAACAATTATAGAGGAAATAAACAGTCCCGAGGACAGGTTCGCATTGCAACAGAACAGCAGCCCACAACATCATCAGCGCCAGAAAAAATACTTTCTTTCGAAAATGAGTTTTTTCGAGGCTAAAGAATATAATATCTTAGCTAGTGACAGTAGTTATTGCATTAAATTATTTGTGAATAATTATGAATCATTTAGTTGGCTATTAGATACAGGCGCATCGATTTCAGCCCTAAAATATAAGTACGTGCAAGAGTTCAACATCCCAATCTATAAGGAGAACATAATCATAAATGGAATCGGAGGTAGAGTTCAAGCAATAGGATATGTTGATTTACAATTACGGACTCATAACCAAATAATTGGTCATAGGTTTTATGTTTTTGACTCACTACCTTGTAAGGCACATGGAATTTTAGGCCAAGACTTTTTAAGCAAGTACAGATCGGTCATCGACTTTAATAACAACGTTTTATCGTTATGGTTGAATGGAAATGAGATGAAAATAAATATTTACAATTCTAAAACTTGTATGCAATTACCTGCTAGATCTGAATCTATTCATTATGTAAGTACGAATTTGACAGAGGAATGTGTGGTATGTACAAAAGAGATTTCGGAAGGTATTTTTGTTGCAAGTACATTGGTAGCTCCAATCAACGGTAAGATACCTATACGTATTTTAAACACAACAGCTAACGACATAGAATTGACACAGTTAAAGCTTAATATTCAAAGCTCTAAAGATTTTGATGTTTGTGTTTTTGACGCAAAAGCAAAAAATGCTGAACGTGTTAAATTATTATTTTCGAAATTAAATTTAAATCATTTAAATAGGGAAGAGAAAATAAATATCGAAAGTTTATGTGCGAAGTATTCAGATATTTTTTATTTAGATGGCGATACTTTAACAACTACAGATATTTATCAACATTCGATTGAAGTTAAACAACGAACTCAACCAATATATTCTAAACCTTATAGGTTACCTCATTCTTTAAAAAATGAAATTAAAAATCAAATTGATAATTTGTTGAAAGATGGAATCATAGAACCATGTCAAAGTGAATGGTCTAGTCCAATTTTACTTGTTCCCAAAAAATCGGACAACAATGGAAATAAAAAATGGCGTTTAGTTATTGATTATAGAAAACTTAACAACAGCATACACAATGATAAGTTTCCGCTTCCAAATATTACGGAAATATTGGATTCTTTATCGGGTTGTGTGTATTTCTCGCATTTAGATTTACATCAAGGATACTACAATGTTAGCTTACATCCAGACAATCGTAAGTACACAGCGTTCGATTCAGGTAAATATCAAATGACAAGACTTCCTCAAGGTCTTAAGACTAGTCCCAGTTCTTTCTCGCGTATGATGACAATGGCTATGACAGGTTTAACATATGAAAAATGTTTAGTTTACCAAGATGATATAGTTTGTTTCAGCCGTGATTTACAGTCACATATAAAAAATTTGCAAGATATTTTTGAAAGGCTAAAGAAAGTCAATCTTAAATTAAATCCCAATAAATGCAATTTCTTGCAAAAGGAATTACTTTTCTTAGGGCATGTGGTTACGTCCGAAGGAGTAATACCTGACCCTAATAAAATAAATGTAGTAAAAAATTATCCAATCCCTACAAATTCAGACGAAGTTAAACGATTTGTTGCTTTTGTTAATTACTATAGAAAATTCATATCAAATTTTGCAAAAAAGGCATATCCATTGAATAACTTAGCAAGAAAAAATATAAAGTTTGATTGGAACACCGATTGTCAAAAATCATTTGAGTTACTCAAACAATGTGTTATTTCACATCCAGTACTTCAATATCCTAATTTTTCAGAGGAAAATGAATTTATTTTGAAAACAGATGCTTCCGGATTTGCTATTGGTTCGGTTTTGTGTAATGGTGATGGTAAGCCAGTAGCATTTGCCAGTAGAAGTTTAAATAAAGCAGAGAAAAGATATCCAACTATAGAAAAAGAATTGTTAGCTATTGTGTGGTCAGTAAAACATTTTAGACCGTATCTCTATGGACGAAGATTTAAAGTTCAATCCGACCATAAACCACTTTTAGCGTTATTTAGTATGCGAGATCCTTCAAGTAGATTAATGAAATTTAGACTTATTTTAGAGGAATATGATTTTGTCGTGGAGTATGTAAAAGGGAAAAATAATTCTGCAGCTGACGCAATGTCACGCTTGCGTATTACGTCAGAGGAGTTAAAGGAAATGAATGAATGCAGCATGAATGTAATGACGAGAGGACAGAAAGCAAGACTGCAACAACAACAACAGGCACAACAGCAACAAGATGTTGTAATTTCTCACGACGATCGGCTTGATCACCCGAAAGTTGTAGAAATGCTACGTAAGCCTAAACAATTTATTGAATTACGTTTTATAAGCGCGCATGAATTAAAACGATATCGTAATTTAAATGAGATAAAGTGTGAAAGTAAAATATTATGTTATGTACCATGTGTAAGTACAATTTATATCAATCCAGCATCTCAATCGCAACTATCGCCAGGCGAATTTGTGAGAGATTTGGAGAGATTTTGTGAAAGATGTAAAATAGAAGAAATATATTTTATAAAAAATAATAATAATAATATTTTTATTGAAAAAGTAATTAAAGAGGTACAGAAAATGAGTAATTGGACCGGTCCACGATTATGTATTTTGAAAGATGTAGAGAGGATAGATAATAAAGATGACCAACGTGTGATAATGAATGACTTTCATCTCTTACCCACTAGTGGCCACGCAGGCATTAGACGAATGGTAAATAATATTAAAAAGTATTACTTTTGGCCAGGTCTAGAAGTTGATGTTACTGAATTTATAAAAAGATGTGATAAATGTCAGAAACAAAAATATTCATCTCATCATATAAAAGAACCAATGGTTATTACCACAACTGCAACATCAGCGTTTGATAAAATATTCTTAGATATTGTAGGACCTTTAGACAGAGATAATTATAATTATACGTATATATTGACTTTACAATGTGAACTGAGTAAATACATAGAAGCTTATCCTTTGCTATCTAAAAGTTCAGTAGAGGTAGCTAGAAGTTTTGTTAATAATTTTATTCTTAGATATGGAATTCCAGGGAGTATAGCAACAGATATGGGTTCTGAGTTTCTATCAGCTACAATGAAAGAGGTATGTAAACTTTTACAGATAAAACAATTACAGTCGACAGCATATCATCATCAGAGTATTGGCGCATTGGAGAATTCACACAAGCATTTAGGTAACTATTTACGGATACAAACTGAAAATCATTCGGATGCATGGAGTACATGGCTTCCTTTTTGGTGTTTCTCGTACAATACATCGGTACACACTGAGACAAAATTCACGCCATTTGAGCTAGTTTTCGGAAAAAAGATTAATTTACCATCGAATTTAAATTCAAGTAAGATAGATCCCCTTTACAATTATGATAACTATCCCTTAGAATTGCGTTACAGAATACAAACTTCACAGAAAGAGGCAAGAGATAATCTTATTCTAAGTAAAATCAATAGGAAAATAAGATATGATCAGAATATTAATCCAATAGCATATATGCCAAATGATTTAATTTTAATAAGAAATGAGACAGGAAATAAATTCAAAAGCATTTATTCAGGTCCATATTCTGTTATAAGAGATTGTTCACCAAATGTTGAAATTATAAAAGATAATAAAATATACTTAGTACACAAGAACAGGACTAAGCGTTATATACCGCCAGATACTTAATTTTATGTACTTATGAGTAATGTATACTAATAAGTAAGAAAAATATATTCAAACGTAATATTATACCATATTTAATCAAATTTCATTTATTCGTAAAATTATAATAATTCATGTAATAATCATGTGTATTCGATTAGCATAAGAAAATGTAATTAGTTTTAAAATAAAATAAACTAACATTTATTTTATTTCTTTATTGCGGTGGAAATGAGATGTAGTAGTAGTAACTATTATGTATGCACTACCTAATCAGTGGTATAAGTATTAACGTTCCCTAATAAAGAGTAGTCATCATCTGGATTTCTGTCGTTTCACTCGCCTCCGACACCCATCCTTACATGGCGACCCTGCCAGCACCTTACACAGTAATAGATTACCTTTGTACTCCGTCCACCACTTTAGTGGACAGCTTGATGCTGGAAGTCCGTATCTTGTCGCCTTTGGAGGTCTTTACTAGGCGATTCGTTGTGGTGCTGAAAAATGTTTAAAAAAAGGTTTCTTAGTCGGTAGGTTCTTTAGTCTACATACCGAAGCGACAGAAATCAAAAGTACCACTTTATTTCCGTGTCAGCGTTTTATTTTAAGAATTTGCCCTTTTCTAAGTGTACATTTTTGTATTTATGGTTTTGATGATTTTGACCAATATTTCAGATAATAAAATAGTTTTTTTTTTTTCATTTTTGCAACAAAGGTGATCTGCCTTGTATCCCATAGATTATTATGTATTTTTTCGAAGCTTTTTTCGATAACGATAACGGAAGAACAGGTTTTACCGTAATCCAATTCACGTAGGTGGTAGGCCTATAGGTAGATAATTCCTTACCCCGCTGTACTTCTCAGCTTCCCATCCCAAACAATAGGCATATCAGCATCAAGTTGGTCTTCGAATATGCTTCCATTAAACTCCTGGTAGAGACGCCTCGTCAGTTGTTCTCGAAGGTTCTTGTAGTTGTCGCGGTATTGGATCGCTTCTATGTTACAGCGCCATGATGGGACGTTGTCTGGAATAAAAACAGTGTGAAAATAACAATAAATACCTTTGAAATATGAATGATGGTTCAGCCTATATGCACTGATTGTGCAAATGAGCCGTGCCGGTGCCGTGTGGTGCCAGCTTAAAATTTGCACCACCCCAACTCTTCCCGTGGGTGTTGTGAGGCGACTAACTAAGACACCGGGGCGGTCCTAGTGGGGACACTCACAGGACACTGCCCACAACAGACAGCCCTCTCTGCTGAGGGTGTCTCAGCGACGAAGAATCAGCTGCCCACGTAGTCCTGGAATGCGAGGGAGTAACGGCGCAAAGACACGAAATCCTCAACCAACCGAGGTCACTCCGCGAAGCCTGTGAAGACCCCAGGAAGATTCTGCGCTTCTGGACGGAGTTAGGCTGGCTGCGCTAGCAGAAACCACGCACAATGGACCAACTTGAGTCTCAGTGCGGATACAAGAGTACACATACATAACATAATATATGACACCGGGGCGGGAGGCGGGCAGCAGCACCTCTTGCAGAATTGATCTACCACGGAACTGCAATCCCCAACCCGCATGCCTAGTGTGGGTATTATGGGCATTAACTCCCATGAGTTAAAAGTCAATAAGGCGATTACCAGGAGGAAGCCTGCACTCAGCAGTGGACCAGGCAGGCTGTTGAGGTGAGGAGAGGTCGCACTGATTGAGGTGCTGCGTGTAACACACAGCAACAGCTCCAAAGGACTGCTATATGTCTAGTTATTCTAATTCTAATTCAAAGTGGGGGAACTGGGATCTGCACTGACATCTCGCATGGGAGTGTATTGTGCAATGTCCCCCTGCCTAACTAGGCCCTAACCAGCCCAGCTCCTTGAAGTACCGGAGCAGGACTTTTGGCGATTGACAGCTTCGTTTCAGCTTTTCTGTGGATGTGGACAGGTTTGCTGCCCCTATTAGTTGTATTACCTATTGCTATATACCTATACTAATATGCTTATTAGTATGTTTAGTTATGTAGTTGAGTGGTTGTGTGTGTGTGTGTATGTGGATGACTGTGTAGTTTTGGTGTGTGTGCGTGTGAAAGTGAGAGTGAGAGCATGTGTGTGGGTGTGTGTTCATTATGATGAAGTAATAAACATGACTTACCTGCTAATGAACCCATAAAAGTGAGCCTGCTCACTGCCTTATCTGGTGTCACATATACATTTTCAATTTTCTTTGTCAATTCGTCAATTTTATCTCTACGTTTAACTTTGACAGATTTGTCTCTGTCATTATCAGTCAATTTTTTAGTCAGGTCATCTGGTACATCAGTACTTTTACCACCCATAGTTTGAACTAGTTCTGTTACACTCAATCCTTTGATTTTATTCTTTTTTGTTGTACTATTTACAGTTCTTTTAGGCTTTTCTTTAAGATCTGGAGTGTTAGGAACCTTTTCTGTAAAGAGTTTCTTCTTAGATTTCCTTTCAGTTTCACCGAAATTCATCTCATTGCGTTTTATATCCGATGCCGTCAAATATAGCTCCTTATTCATCTTTAGATCATGTCTGATATTTTCTTTGTCATCGTCAAACTGCAGTTTTTTTGAAACACCATCAAAATTATCATATTTCTTTTTTATTGTTTTGAATAAAGCCGGTATTGATTTCCAAGTTTCTCCGTACAGGTCATTGAGTAGTTTTTTCTGGGACTGTTGTATTTTAGCTATTGAACACTTTTCATGGGACTCGTTGGCAGTGTCTTTTGGTGTGGTAGGTATAGTGTCGTTTCTTGGGGTAGCACAGATGATCTGTTGGGCAGGGGACCAGCCACCGATGCTTGGTTGTGTAGTTTCTTTAGGGGATTTCATGGTGCTTGAAGTGTTGAATGAAACCTGTAACAAAAAGGTTATGTTATTTTAACATATGTACATAAAATACTAAACAATCCCATGTACCAGGACCATAGATTTCAATCTCCATGAGTAGGACACTTATTTATTGGTTGTTTGTGATGATTATGATTAGTGCCAGTGCCTTTTATGCCCCGCACAGGATTCCATAACAGCACCCCCGAAAATTCTGTAATCTAGGATTGCTTAAGCCAGGGGTTCCCAGACTTTCTCAGTTCACTGTGCACTTAGGTTTAATATTTTGTCTTGACAACCAGTAGAAATTAGTAATCAAAAGAAGGAATAAGGATATTAAGTAGATAGGCTCAAAAATTAAAACATGCTCAATATGTAGCTGAGTTTTTATATTTTCAGTGACACGCAAGAAATATTTATAATTAAAAAAATTAGATAAAAAATACAATGACAACTTATCAAATGGTTTGATACACTAATTTCTTGGTCCACATTTATCTTTGACCGATATTTGCTTTTAATTACAGCTACAGCTGAAAATCCAGCCTGACATAAATAAAATGTTACAAAGAGAATGGGAATTCTTAATGCTTTTCAACCTATGTAAGATACAGAGACTAACAATAACTTACATTGCCACACTTGCTTGGTTCTGTGTCAGATATCACAATTGCTGGTAAATCATTGTCAGAGAACTCACTGGATTCATTGACCACGATCGGAGAGTAGATCTTAGGCTTCGTTTGCATCTGAAATGGTTAACCCACTGATAAAAAGTTGAAGTTGCAAAATTTACGTATAAAACAGGTAGTTTTTCTGTTACACTTACACTAGCATGAAATTCAGCACGCAATCGGTCAAAAGACTCGTCAAGTACAATAATATCAGAGCTACGCTCATTTTGTGTTTCTTCTCCAGCTTTTAATTTGTTTTTCTTCAAAGAGAGCTTCAGGCAACCTGAAATTATTATTTTTTTAAAAACTTCGTAAGGTAAGGACGTGTTTGCCGAAATCGATGCACTTTGCATGCTTACTTACGATTCCTTTGGCTGGTCTGTGCCTTTCTCGAATCCATTTTAGCGTAAGGCATTTTTTAATCACTTATTTTAATTATGTATTCGTGCATTGAAAATAATCTGCGGTTCACAAATTTCAAATTATAGGCAGCGCAGCCAGTGGCCGTTGGGTTCAATAACTTTTTGACAGCCATCTGACTGAATGAAAGACAGATAAACAAGGTAAACAACAATTGAATGAATGACTGAGTGAATTCCGTAAAGCTCGCTACACATAGAAAATTAACACTTTTTTTGTCCTTTTGGAGAATATTAACAAGTGACATCATAACATAACTCAATGAAAAAAGAGATCCCATAGATCAATGACATAACTACTAACTAGCAAATGCAAGACATATTTTGATGGCGGTTTTTGTATACCTACTATGTACTACTACTCAGCCCATCGCCCACTGCTAGGATAGGTTCCTGAAACGCTCATGAATACATCTGAACAGCCGACTGTTTTCTGTTGATGAATTTGTGTGTTTTAACCGACTTTGCGAAAAAGAGAAAATTATAATGTTCGGCCGTAGGTATGTATGTCTGCTTTTTTTCTACTTACCTACCAGACGAACATCGTACGAAGTCCCTTGCTTGGTGGCGCTAGCGGGGTCAGCTCCAAGTGGAAAGGGTAGGCGTTGGCTGCGAGTCTCTTCAACAACGCATCCTCCTGGGTAAGATTTTATTATGTACCTACAACTTAATGACAGGCAGCGTGGTCGTAGCGGACCCCCATAATCGCGCAAAAAATGATGTCAATACCTGTATATCAATTTTTATTTATTATAAGATTTCATACCTCACTTAACGTATTTTATAGCTCCGTTACAAAAACATTAATTAATAAAGTATGTAGTACCTACTATCTATGGTAGGTACTATTAAAAGCTTGTTTCTGTTATTTTAGTTCCAAAAATTATAACTAGATGTCGATACGAGTCAAATTAGAAGGCGCTATCAAAGCGTTTCGGGTTTGGATCGACATCTGAACCACAATTATAGCTAGCATTACGAGAAGAACATATACGACTACCGACTGGTAAACGTTAGATTTTTTGTAGGGCGATGGGTTCATACCTAAATTGCCTATGATTATTATGATATTACAATTACAATTATTAAATTAGACCTCATTATTTAGGTTAAGTAAGTACCTTTTTTAAAATATATTCATGTAGGTATAGTTTCGTAGATATACTCATTGTATAATAGAGAAGTCTTCTCTGAAAAAAAAAACTTAAATTAATCTTGATAAAATTTACTATTGTTACATAAAACAAGATCCGTCAAGTGCGAGTGTAACTAACGCTGCTGAGGGTTTCGAACATTTTATACAAATAGTACTAATAGGTAAATTACAATTTTCCGACATTCAAAAACTGTTTTGAAATGTACAAACAAACAGATTTCATTGATAACCAACTCGGGCAGGTTTCAATTCAATTTATTTTATTTCGGTGGTTCACCATCACCATGATTGTTAGTACAAACTACCTATAAACTATATTAGTAACCATAAAAACAGATTTAAATTATTCATGTCACATATTGCAAATCAAGTCAAAAATACATTATTTCATTGTTATTATTATTGTCCTAATGACATTATTGAAAATTCTAACTAAATAAAATTAAAATTTAAGGAAGTAACCTACAGTATGATTGAAATAATGTTATTTTGCACATCGCAATGCGTTACAGGGCAACACATGCGTCTTGGTCCAGTGCCTGAGTATGGGGCCATCCACCCTCTCAGCCACCGTGACCAGGCTGTTGGGGCTGCGCACTCGCTGCATCAGGGAGGCGACACACTTGCGCATGATGCCGTGGAAATCATCCACTCGTGCCTCCACGAACATACCTGAAGCACTAGGGTTTCAATTCGCCTTGCAATATTCGACGTAATATACCGACGTAATATTCGACGTATAGTAATTATTCAATTTTGAAGGGTAGGTGGGTACCTTTCAAAATTGAATAATTACTAAATTTTATTAGTTTGGTTCCAAGTATGGATATTAAAGATCTCATATTTACATTACTGTATGTATTTGTAGTATATAATATTTGTGTAATGTAAAAATACAGTCAAAATTATTTTTAACTGTATTTTCAGTTATCTCCAGTATCAACACTTTGAAATCTAAGCACGGATATATTTCCTAAGTCATCTTCCCCGAAAAGGTTTGGGTTTAGGTACCCCGCCTTCCAAAGTTAAGCTTTATATAACTTAGTTCTATTCTTATGAACTATGAAATCTTTTCCCATTTTTCATTACACATTCCCATTCTACATTTATTCCTAAACCTCTAGCTACTGAATAGGGGACCTTTAAAAACTTCTGAGAACTTTCCTATTTTAAATCTTTAATAATCTAGTAATATAAAATCGGTACTTTTATAAATTACACTATCTTCAACTTCTTCACTTAAATTTGCTGGGCATACAACAATTCTTCCCAAAAACTAATTCGTAAGGCTCGTAGGTACCTTCTTAGTGTAGTGTATAATCCAGTATACACTACTCACTGCACTATACACTGAAGTGTTTTATACAGGGTTATTGGTAAATTAGTGACAATACGTGAACTGCAGGTCCTGCCCATCATCACAAACACGTTCGTGAAGGCGCCAGTCTAAATTCTAAAAAAAATATAAGTCACCTTTGATACTAAATGAAAAAACATCTTTGTCTGGAACCCAACAAGTTACCTAAGACCGATCTTTCACTCTCATTATCTTCTGTTAATTCAGAGCAGAGCGGTTTTTAACGACCGATAATTGAATTGCGGGGCCCATTACCAATACCAAAATTAAGAATTAAGACCTGGCGTCTTCACAAACGTGTTTGTGATGATGGGCTGAACCTGCAGTTCACGTACTTTTACTAAT
The DNA here is from genome assembly GCA_947086465.1 of Eupithecia exiguata. Lineage (NCBI taxonomy): Eukaryota > Metazoa > Arthropoda > Insecta > Lepidoptera > Geometridae > Eupithecia > Eupithecia exiguata. Next base: position 2,480,215 of record OX352251.1, read on the forward strand.
TTACCAATGACCCTGTATAATAAGTAATAAGCGAAACACCATTATGGTATCCAAGTACCTACTCCAAATTTGTTCCTTGGTATTTGGTTTGTGTTCGCAAGTAACTCCCTACGTGTTTATGACCAGTAGTTTTTAAGTTTATTCGTTACATACAAATCTTTCCTCTTTATTAGGGTTCCGTACCCAAAGGGTAAAAACGGGACCCTATTACGCGAGGCGATAGAGATTGGACGGCGGCCTAACTTCAATAGACAGAGGTTGGATCCTACCACCAGCCTGGAAGCCGTGTCTACATGTGAAGTCGGATAACAGTATAGAGCCGGGCGTAGATAGTTCCGTTAGTTCCGTATGCACCCAGATGATATAAACTCCCGACACACTGATATCTCCGCGAGAAGATGTTTCTCATCCTCGGCATCATCAACAAGCAGCGCGCCCCCTACCACCCCCGCCTCCGGCGCTCCCGGCTCGTGCGCAGCGAGCGATAGCGCGCAGTGCTCAGAGGGACGCGGAACGCGCGCGCCTAGAACCGCACTCACCCTGAAGAAGTCCCTCGTTAAGGGATGAAACGTTGGTGTTCTTCCAACACAAATAAGGTTCGTAGTTAACCCGCTTACATCCGTAATGAATCCTATTACTAAGACTTCGCTGTCCGTTTGTACGTCTATCCGTCTGTCATCAGGCTGTATCTCATGAACCAACCGTGATAGTTAGACAGTTGAAATTTTCACAGATGATGTATTTCTGTTGCCCCTATAACAAAAAGTACTAAAAAACAGAATAAAATTAATATTTAAGGGGGCTCCCATACAACAAACATGTTTTTTTTTGCCGTTTTTATTCCGGAATCTGACTCGCACTTGGCCGGTTTTATAATATAAGTGTAGTGTACCTAGTGTACCTACCCAGCTAGTAAAGGCGCGGGGACCGCGTGCGCCGAACTCGCAGAGACCGCGCGAGTTTGCGAAACATCTACTGCGCTTTGATCGGCTAATAACTAAATGCCAACGACCGCTCTATTGTTCTCGTTGCTAGAGCGCAACAACCTGGGTGTGATTTCTTCCGTCCACGGTAACAACGCAGCACAAGATAGAAACGTCAAAACAAAAATGTCAATGTAGTCAAAAATCTCTTCGAGTCTTGAAAAAAAAAATAGCTGGACTAGCCACCAGCCAGGCCAACCAATTGTTTTGATTTAGTTTTCTGATGCTGAACTTGTATTATCGGTATTAGGGAGTCGTACGGAAACTGATCAGTTATTTTAAGTGTTCAGTATATCTAATAAAAGTATTTGCTTGTGCCCCTGTGATGAAGCCGTAAGCGCGCTAGCGGCGAATCTCAGGCGCCGCTAATTTCTTCATGAACCCGTTGATTTTCCAAATCTAAACATGGATGATCAGGAACCTTCGGATTCGGTAAGGCTTGGCTTTTTCGTCCTATTGAATAAGTTGCTACGTTCAGTAATCTTACAGTCGTCCTTCTAGATAAGTTTAAAAGTATGGAAAAACAGCTGATTCAGCCTTGTTGAATTGAGCAACGGCTAAGGATTTGCTTTCCTGTCTACTATGGAATTCAAAAATGCTCTCGCTCTCTTTAATTTGGACCTATTTCATGTCTTCTAGACTGATTGCAACACAACTTTACTACACATCACGTCATAAAAACATAAACACCTAATGAACATAACAAACAAATTGTGATTAGGAACTGCAATGAAACTTGGCACTTGTATGATCTCAGCTCATTTATCGATGAAGCCATCTATCTGATTATTCAGATACTAATTTACCAATAACCATGTATAATGTATATGTGTATAATGATTATTCAGATAGATGGCTTCATATGATGAAAAAACTACTAGTTTATACTAGTAGTTTTTTTCTGGGATTTCCTATGCTTGATAGGTATATTTAAATAGGTGACTACTACTACTATACTAAGCAATAAAATTAAACAAAATCATGTTATTTCTCTTCAGTCCAACACCACCCCATCTGAAGACTTAAAACCAAGCAGCAAAGGCGTTGAAAAGGCCAAGAAGAGGCTCCAAGCATTCTCAATACAGAAGAAACCACTCTCTCCAGTTTCCGTTCCTCTGCCCAAACCAATTTGTACAAATGGTAAGCTATTTTATGTCTTATTCTAATGGGAAAGTGCATTCCGATCAAATGTTCTGATTCCGTTCCCGTGAAAATCCACATCTTACCAAGTAACTATTTTCATGAAATATTGCATTCTTCAATGCAGTATTCACTCAGATGGCAACAAATATGAAAACTTCACAGGTGTGCATGTGCCAAAAGTAGGTAAAATAACCTAGTGTTATTTTTCGTCAACCTTGTTTATTTTTTGATAATTGAATTCAATGTCATTACTAAGCAGGACAGCAACCGTGTCAGTCGCATTGTAAGAATTGACTACTCCAACTCACTCAGTTGATGTCATCTAAGGGAACCTACCAGAACAAGGGTAACAGCTTCCATCTGTACTTTAGTTGACACCTCTACTGCTATCAATCTGACTGTCAAGCATGGTGATTATTAAAAAACCATCTTGTTTGTTATCCAAGCTTGAGCAAAGTCAGGGCAGAAGCTAGTGATTAGAAAATAATGTTACCGACAGCAACCCTCTGGGCTGTGCATGTGTGGTGCCATCTTAGGTGTGTAGGTGTTAACAACTTCTTAACCCAACTCGCTCTTTTTCAGTGGGAGCAGTAGGTACAGTTTTCATTGGCAAGTTGGCCAGTGCAAAGCCCCCTTTGAAGCCAGGGGACATCGAAGAGGTGGTGGACCCCAAGAAGCCTCAAAAACCACCTAAACCCGGCACCAGTAAACAGAATGGTAACTATCAGAAATCCTTAGTTTAAATGAATTTTATTTATAAATTTACATTTAAATGTGTTGTTCCATAAAGAACTTTGACACATCTCAAAAACTTGCTTCGTTGTTAAAATTTTCCGTTTTTCATCACAATCATCATGATTTTCAACCCTTAACTACATACTAATTAAAAAGCTCCTAGCTCTTGTTGATGATAATGATGACAAAATGATGTATATTCCTCCACTGTTCTGTTTCCAATGTAGACCGCATTTTACTCCTATAAACAACATGACAGAGATGACAGAGGCTTTCTCCTTGATCAGACTCAATTAAAAGGCTATTTGACTACATTAAAAATAAGATCCAAATTGTTTTCATCCTAGTCAGTGACATCGTAACAAAGCGTAATCAGGGGATGTTTATAAAAATATGCCTTTTTTAGGTAAAAAAATTAAAATTAATTAAAATTACTTATTTTTTGATATATGATCACGTGACCGAAAACGATGTGTTTGATTGAATCGCAAGTGACGTCACACTTTTACATATTACAGTGTCAATGAGTTCTTCTTGTTAGGTGTGGTCTCAGCTATGACGTCACCCCGCCATCGGGGTGACGTCATAGCTTGGAAAACGGGAGCCATGCCAGAGATTATCGTTTTGGCGCGGTATTTTTTTACACATTTCATCTAAGTTGCGTTTGAGTATTGAGAGGGAAAATGTAATTTTGTCTCATTTCTTGTTAATTGGGCTTTTCTTAAAAATTATTTTTAGTTACCTATCCCCTAGCGGACTACCTGAACAGCCAGAAGAAGACCCTCTGTGAGATTGAGGCAATGAAACGTAAGATGGAGCTGGTAGACCTCGGTATACCTCTTGGCCTCATCTGTCCGGCCCCGGATGAAAAGGCCATGCCCACAAAAGCGATGCCACCTATCAAATCCATGATGTTAGGTAAGTTAAGTTTTTTTACTTAATTATGGTACATTTTTTTGTGCACTTCTGAACTTCTCTAGTTTTCTGAATGGTTTGCACCTACAAAGACTGGACAGGATCCTATTCTGCTAACCAATCGCTTCACTACGACAATGGTATCGTCGCAACAGCATCACGTATCACCGAACACACATTTCGTTTATCGTTTTCTGATATTCTGAAGTTGTTTTCCTTAGTTACTCCGACGCGTCGCGTCTCGCGTTTAGGATCAATGGGGAATGTTTTAGTTGTATAATTGGACATATAATTTCTTTATAAATTCAATTGTTAAATTAGGGCAACATTAAAAATAATACAAGTTTATGTAATGTAGAAATAGAAAAATAATGTTGTGTTCTCGCATCGATTATATAGTACCTAGTACTAAATAATTCTTAGTAAAATATAAATACAATTTATTGAAAAAACAAATACAGAATTTTAGACCATGAATGACGTCATATGCTAAGTCCAAGAAACAATAAAAATGACTTACATTTTGACCTAAAGGGACACGCTAATATCACGGAAAACTTACTGAAAATGTCACTTTTGGTTGCGATTTTTTTGAACGAAATTTTACCTACATCGAGGGTTTTTTAAACCAAACGCAAATCAATATCCTGAATTTTTATTAAGTAATATTTTTTCAATCTTTTTGTATTTGGTTTTATTGTTATTTCACATCTTCGTAGATGGTCGAGCGCTAAGTTAGTTAAATACGGACCTGTTTCAAAATTGTTCTATTTGGAAAACCATCCCATTGAGTCAAAGTTTAAACGAAATTGCTCTGTATCTTAGCAATAGAACTACAAAATTATACATGTCCCCTTACAAAACGAACAACTCATATTCAACCCACGGCCCACTGATGAGAGACACTAAAACTTGCACTCCGAAAGTCGGCAACCGTTAGGAAAAGACCAACACAATTTTACATGTAGCGTCATCGAACAAATATGTGATTCATTGTTTTCGGTATTTTTTTCTGAAAAGAGGCTCTGCACCACTTGGTTTTCCGAAAAATTACCTTAAAGTTTTCGCCAAAAATTAAAAGTTTTTCAGAAATGTTGAAGTAGGTTTGAAGGTTTATGTTAAGTTTGCACTAAGTTTATAAATTCCTTCGAGGGGGCACTATTGTTATGTTTAAGCACCGATGCACTGTTTTCGTTTATCTTTTTTTATTTTGCCACGCTCTTTTATTTGCTAATAACAAAAATATAAAAATGAGAATCGAATATATTTGAAAAAATTACTCAACAAATCTCTGGAACTACAAAAGCATTCTATAAACCTAGGAACGGGGTTCATAGGTTTTCGCAAAATAACTTTTAAATCTTACCGTAATAAAAAACTAAATCTAAATCTCTGGCAGTGATATTTTGCATGGAAACCATTAGATGGGGTAGGTATTTCTAAAGTCCACGCGAATGAAATCGCGGGCGTGTCAGCTAGTTCTTTCATATTAGGTAGAGTACCAAAACTTATCGTTCTGTGACGATACCATTGTCAAAATGAAGCTATTAGCTTAGCAGAATAGGGACCCAGGTTGGCTGGTTGCTTCGATGGTAGCTATGCGCGTGGTTAAAGTTCAAAATCCGAGAGCAGTTATTGTCGCTAACATAGACGCTTGCAGTGCGGCTGGTGTCGTACATTTTCATAAGGCCCGTTTACGAGTCTGAATCATGGACCATACTATTGCAGATACATCATCGCATTACATGGCCCAGCCATAGATTGCTCAGCCAGAGCTGCAATATGATGGCCGGCCACAGTATTGCAGCCACATATTGCATTAAAATATTGCCCGTTTTTCTAAACGGGCAATATTTTAATGCAATATGTGAAAAAATGTAAAGCTTCTGCTTTACATTTTTTTGTCATCTACCATCCAAGCTTCCATTCTGCAGTGCGGCCGTAGCCTTAGGCACTGTGTTTAGACTGCCTAAACTGGACACACAAAAGATTGATTATTGTCATGTGATATCGTTTGGACTTTTCTCCTATCTATTCCACTGTATATTGTATTATGGCTTGATATTTTAAACTGAACCCCTAATACATTCTTCAACTTTCATAAAATCCGTCCCCCCTGTTTTAGTTGGTCAGATAAGAAATATGCCAGGATACATAGTTAGAGCTCCTTCAGTTTTCTTAAGATACCACTTCAGCGGCTGGGTTTGTCGCCGATAATAGTCTCCTCGTCTTAGTTCAATGAACACTATGAACACTCGATGACGACCTATTCCACTTTGATTCACTAAGCGAATCCATGAATTGATTAGTTTTTTTCTCCACTGATCCACCGATTAGATCCGAAATCTTGTTCCACTCTGATCCACCGATGCATTAGATTCATCCACCCGATCTATGGATCAGAGTGGAATTCGTCCCTTCTGGACAGGGTATTTGTCTGCTACAACTTGCTGGCCGTAGATGTGCTAAGAGTAAGTGCCTACTAATGGAACCTACCAGAGGAAGGGTAGCAGCTGCCTTCTGTATATTTTGAAAACCCTACTACGTTCACATACCCGCCCGGGGCTTGATACCGGTACCAATTATACCCGTACAATAGCGGTAATACCGGTATTTTCTTTTCTTATATTTGAACTTTTACGTTTTCAGTGAATTTTAATGTTCTAAAATACCTACCAGAATAATTTTAGACCGGTGATATTTTAATTAATTTATGAATAATAGTATGTTTTTTATGCGTAATAATAATAATGTAATAAGTTTCCGAAGAATTGTGAATCCCTGAAAAATGCAAAATTTTAAGTTGTGCCCTATTGTGAATTCGAGAACGATATAGTTCAATGACCTGTGTTGCCAAGCTATCTGGCACCGAGTATAAAATCCTGAGCATTTCTGATCTCCTGGCATATCCTTACTTGACCACAACATTAACCGCTTGTTTACTTGCTTGTGTGGGTTTATGAAGCTCGAAAATTTCGTGTTTTGCTCCCTGTCAAAAAAGAAGTTAAGAAACCAAGCGCGAAACGCGCTCTCGCCGCGGCGGTAGCGAAAAGTAAGATTTTTATGATTATGAGCTTATTTTGTAGATTTTTAGTTTTTTACGCTTCGTAGTTTGTAGTATCAGCATCAGGAGTTCGATACTGTTTTATTCCTACTATATATACTCTTCTAGATTCTTGCATATTTTTTTGTGAACAAAGAAGTTGCAAAACCAAAGGAATTTGATTGGAAAATATATTACGACATTAGTATCATAGAAACAAATCACAGTTCGAAGTAACTTTTGGTTTTAAAATCTTTCAATCGTCTCTCATTCGTTTTCGAACTCGAATTCGTACCTTTTTCGCTGCGCGTGTGCAACTATGCGTTAAAGATTTTTGTTTTTTTGTGGTAATATTGTGACCTCTTAATAGTTACTAAAGCTCCATTTGAGCACAATCTACCTTAAATATTTTTAAACTTGCGCGATCTGAACACGTAGTGTGTAAACCTGTCGAAACGTCGGGAAAATAAGGTAATTAAACGCGATAAATACCCGTTAAATAGTATTTACAATCTACCTTGTTGTTTTTTTTACTGTTATCAGTTTGAGCAAAGTTTGGATACTATGTTTACGAAAAATATATAGAAGAATCTAAAATAGAGTATAGTATATAGAGTATAGCATAGTAGTTAGTATAGAGTATAATATTAGTACTTACAGTAGTTAGTAGTATAATACTTCCTTAGTTTCGTAGTCATAAAGTAGACCCCGCGCAACTCTTGCTGGGCCTAAACGCTTTAAATAACTTAAAACTGCCTGTGCATTTAATAACTAGCCATGACGTATTACAGTCGACTCTGTAGACCAAAACCTAACTAGCCTTCTAAATTAAATAATATTACCGTCCTTTTTTGTCGATCTTTGCAAAGAGACTTACATATCGAAGATACAAATAGATAAGCGCGAATGCTTATGAACTTCAGTAATTCCTAGAGAAAGACCCCTCCTTTTTAATTAAAAGTCTCTACGATCATCGGTTTTGGCTGTGCGTAGTCTAACTTTAACTAAATTAGTCAATAAACTAATTTGATTAACTACTGTTTTTTTTTAATAATCTTTGTTAATTTCCGTCCAATTGCCCAAATTGGACGGAAATTAACAAAGATGTTGAAGTAACACACGTCAAATTTTGGGAATTATACCAAGTAGAATTAATCTAGCTGTTAGTATAAATTACTCTCTTTCTTTCTCTCTGCCAAGCGATTTATTATATTTTTGAATGTTATAATAATCCCTGCAGCTTTTACTTTCAATGAAAATCCCTCATAGGTTGGCTGAAAGAGATTTTGGCGATGATAATGTTTATTTTCGTTTTTAGTTTAGGACATAAGCCTCCCCTTGTAAGCGCCATAGCGCCCTGTCTTCAGCTTGCCGCATCTAGCATCTGCCAGCAGTCTTTCGCAAATCGTTATCCCACCTGGTCTACGTTTACCGAGTCGCGGTCTCCACTCAAGAACATGTTTACCCCAGCAGCGGTTGTCGGTTACTCTCGAGATATGGCCAGCCCACTGCCACTTCAGCTTGCTAATCCTTTGAGCTATGTCGATAACCTTGGTTCTCTGTCGGATATATTCGTTACGAATTATATCCTTCACAGAAACTCCGAGCATAGCTCTCTCCATAGCTCGGTAGTGGTCACTACCATGGCCAGGAATAGCGAGGCGGCCGGGAACTGGGGTCATTTCATTTTGGCAAACATTTGGGGGCTTTATGCCCATAATCCCTACGCTGGGCATGCGGGCTGGGGATCGCAGATCGATAGTGGGGTTGTTCTGCAGGGGACGCTGCTGTCCGCCTCTGGTGCATGTCCCTTAGTCGCCTCTTACGACAGCCGCGGGAAGAGTTGGGGTGGTGCTGTTCTAAGCCGGCACCACACGACTTTTTGACGTTTTTAGTTTTATATAAGTGCATTTTTTCTTTAATTTTTTGTTTATACCCATTTTAAATTCAGCTAATCAAATATAATATTAATCTTTGATGAAAATGCTTATAATGGAATCCTTCTAATATGCTTCAAAAACTTTTCAGACCCAGCCAAAGTAGATGAAATAATTCGGGAAGCTAAAAAAGCTCGTGCCGAAGGAAGAACATTCAAATTCAGCTACGAAAAACTGCTGCCTTCCTACCAAAACCCTTTTGCAAGAAACAAGCAGAAACTACACGAGAAGGAAAGAGAAAGAGGCGAAAGGGATCTACTCGATGACAGACAAAGTAGAGATCGGAGGAGGTTGAGCGATAACTATAGAAGATATAGTGATAAGAGAGCCAGAGATCGGCCCGACGGTGACAGGCGAAGAATCATAAATGAAAGAGACGAGAAGATAAGAAAGCGCAAAGAAAGAACTAAACGAGATGGCAAATCTAAAGAAAAAGACAAGCCTAAAGAACGAGAAGTTCGATCTAAAGATACAGACGTTAGAAGCAAAGTAAAAGACGATAGTTCTAAAGAACTGAAACCTAAAGGAAAAGATTCAAAATCAAAAGATAAGATCGATACAATAAATTTGTCTGACGTAGATGATGATGATGATGTAGAATTTGTAACAGCTGTACAAGAAAAGGTGGAAAAGGAAACTGACGTAAATCTTATAGATTACGTGATTTGCGACAGTTGGTCAGAAAACGAAGAAAAAAATGATTCGACTTTAGCTGAAAAGAAAGATAACGACGAATCCAAAATTTCTACAACTAAACATGTTGATCCAATGGAACAGCTTAAAGAGAGTCTTAAAGCAAAACCGGCTACCTTCAAAATTGAGAAACTAAAGCCTGTTACAGACTCCTTCAAATTTGAAATTGAAGACGATAACGATAATGATGAAGAAACTCTAGACATCTTCTCTGAGAAGGCAGCTTTAGAGGATTTTGCAAGGATACCTCTGCCAGCTAAAATGGAACCGTATTCACCTTCTAGATTTGACCATGAGTCGAAAGACATATCGGTAGATGGTATGGATGAATCCTTCCTAGAGTCTGTCATAGCTGAGATTAAGCAGGAAGATATAGACGACGACGTCACACAAGACAAAGGTTTAGTCGAATACGACATGTCCCCAAAAGACGAAAGGGAATCTGTAACCCCTGAAATTGACGATAGGATAAGAGAATTGTATTCAACTAGAAGCGACTATTCTGACGGTTTCAAGTCGGTTGATAGTGTCAAGTCGACCGAAAGTGGATGCAAGTCGACCGAAAGCGGATGCAAGTCGACCGAAAGCGGGTATAAGTCGACCGAAAGTGGATATAAGTCGACCGAAAGTCGTTCAAAGTCAACAGACAATAAAAGACCAAACGATAGTCGGTCGCGGTTGTCACAAAGCCACAAATTCAACGATAGCCGATCTAAGTCCGTTGATAGTCCAAAGTCGACCGAAAATGGCGTTAATTCGATAGAAAGTGGTCGAACGTCGACTAAAGTGGCTGTTGAGGCAATGTCGAAGACTACCGTGGAGTCGCTGGAGACGTGGAGCTTTGTTCTGAAGATCTGCCAGCCGTTGCTTTTTAGGCATGACAGAAATAAATGTTACAAGTAAGTTATTTACAAAATGTATAATTTGTAATTTCTAGAAATACGCACACTTCGGGAGGCCTATACCCAGCGATGGGTAAAAATCTGGCTGCGGATGCTGATGATGACTTAGTTCTGAATTCTAAAGTGGACACGTGTTAAATCGGTCACTATGATTTAAAATAAATGTTTTGATGTAAAGAAAGAAAATACGTTCATTATCTTCAATCATATAGTAGGTATTTTGATTATACAGGATGTCCCAAACAAAATCTAATCGAACTTAATTTGGTCGTACTTCTAGTATCTCTACCTGTCTCACTTTAACTCGCATAAAAGCGTTGTTACCTATTTATTAAAAAAATATATTATTATCTGCCTCATTTGCAGTTTGAATTCAATATTTGTGCAAATGCACTGATTATAAAGGTGTGGAACTGTTTTGCTTTTAGGTTTTATTTAAAAAAAACGAAATTATGTTAATATTAAAAGGAAAATTGATAGTTTTATACCATTATAAAATCTGTAGTCACATCACAGTATAGAAAAGTTTGGCGCCAAGCAGAGAATTTATAATTTCCAGTAAAAAACCTATAACTCAGAAACCATTGCAGATAGCATATATAACATAACCCAAAATCATAGGTGATCTGCTTTTATAAAAAATACCTAAAATTACAACTGTTTAAAAGAGAAAACAATAAAATTTTACAACAAAAAAGAAAATTACACTGCGCTGCAATACCTACCTAAAATCAACGAACTAACATTAATCAGAATTTAAATCTCTATCATACTCTGCTGCCAGAGCTGATAGAGCAATTTTTTTAAATTTGGGAAGACTACTGACAAAAATATCCAAGGTTTCATAGTGTACCAGTAAATCATTGTAAAGGCGACACATTCTGACGACGGGGTTGTAGAACGAGATGTTAGTATAAACCTGTAGGCCGAACGTATTGAGGAAAGGAGACCTGGATCTTGGCTCCGTGCTAATATTGAGCAACGAAAGAAGGTTTGGGGAATCGATAAAAGAGTGTAAGATTTTGTACAAATGTATGAGGTCATGTAACTTACGCCGATGCTCCAAGAATTGTAAGTTAAAATGACTTAACCTATCACTATAGCTACAGAACTTCCTACCGTAGCCGCGTTGTTACAAATGCGGTACCGCATTTGTAACACTGGATTTTAACAAATTTTTTTGTACTCTTTCAATATATAGTGTTATTTTTGCAGTAAGGAGACCAAATAACATCGTTGTACTCCAAGACACTACGCACTAGCGCATAGTATAGGTAAATAATACTTTTAGGGTCTCTAAAATCTTTAAAATCATTGCAGATACCAATGCAGATCATCTATGATTTTGGGTCGTCATAAACCCACCTGTCCTCCGCTTTCGGCTTGACGTTGAGTTTCGGGACATCCTGTATAAAGTAAAATCAAAAATTCTTTATTTCCATAATTAGTACAAAAATGTACACTTAGGAAATGTCAAATTCTTAAAATAAAACACTGACAAATTAGATCTGAACACATGCAGCGCTGATAATATTGTTTGTTCCTAATTTCTATTATACATTGTTTAACTTTTAAATTTAAATTGTGTTTTAATTTAGTGCCATGTATTTTTCTTTCTTATTTTCTTTAAGTTCTTATTTTCTATACTATACTAACCCGAAGTGTGTCTTAGCGATGGCGTCCTTTATGAGAAGTCGCCTTTTTTCCCTGCCTTGTGTAGTTTCACACCAGTCCTCCGCTATTAGCTCTCGTAATGTATACAAATGTAATAAATAAACTATTTTCGGCTGAACCGACTAAGGGTTTCGTGGCTTAGTTGGTTAGAGCACACCCGTACTGAGGGTGGGGCGCGGGTTCGAATCCCGCCGAAACCGATAATTTTTGGGACTTATTTCATTTCTTAGAGATAGTACTAACCCGCACTCTGGGTATCTCTAAAAGAACCTTAAATAAACTATTGGTTATATTTCTCATCACGATGACTGGATGGAAAACCTGTTTAATAAATAAAATAATATTTCAGAGAAACGCGAGGCGTCCCTAAAATCTGGTTCGCGGAGAACCCTAAAAGCTGCAACTGTGTTAAAGACCGCTCCGTGGTCTACGAGGAACTGGAGATGTGCAAGATGGATCTTGTTCATAAGGTGTATAAGAATAATCGGTAAGTTAGAGCTATTTCGAGGAATCTATTGGATTTATCGCGATATCCGACAACTGCGTGGGTAAACGAGTGGAGACTGCGACTCGGCAAACGTAGTGTAGGTCGCCCTCCGGCCAGGTGGGATAGCCTGCGAAATAATGCAGGCACAAGCTGAAGACAGGGCGCTGCTATGGCGCTCATTAGGGGAAGCCTATATCCAGTCGTGGTGAAGATTCTGATGATTGGAATTCGCTGCCTGCTTCTGTCTTTTCGGCCAACTGCAACCTGAGCCTCTTCAAGACGAGGGTGAAGGTGTCTTCTAAACCTTCGTGGTACATCGTCGGCGACATTGTCACTAACCATCAGGTGAGATTGTGGTCAAGCGAACATCTATCTATTCACGATACTAAATAAAACCGGCCAAGTGCGAGTTGGACTCGCGCACGAAGGGTTCCGTACATTATCTATGAAAACGACATAGAAATCACGTTTGTTTTACGGGAGCTCCCTTAAATATTTGTTTTATTCGGTTTTTTAGTCATTGTTGTTATAGCGGCAACAGAAATATATCATAGGTTTTTTTGTTATAGTGCTTAGCCGCACTTTGGGTATCTCTAAGAAATGAAATAAGCCTAATGAAATATCCCAAATTTTTTTGTTTAACAGTAAAAAAACAGTATTATTTATTTAAAGAAAATTACAATAAGAACAGAATACAATAATAATTAAACTATGATTAACACTTAAATCTATTTTCTAAAAAAATTATGAATTTTTTCTAAGATTTTTAGCTGATATTTGTTATAATTTGTAAGCACTTTCTTAAAATGTTAAAGTTTGTCATTTAATAAACATGATTTTGTTTTTATTAAATGTATATTAATTTTTTTATAATTATATTTGATGTATTTTGATTATAGGTGGTCTAAAATCAAAATCATTATATTTATTCATACGACGACTCTGCTTCAATGAAGTTCGACCTATAACCTGAAACTATTGATCCCAGGGTCCAAGAGGATACGTACCCCGCCGCCCGCGGCTGGTACCCCGCCTCCCCCCTCTGCGCGAGCGGGCCCATCGCTCCGGTCAGCGAGTGGGAGGCCGAGGACTCGCAGGAGCGGCCCACGCCTCCGCGGGGCAGGCCACCTCGCGAGCTGGATATCGAGTACCAGAAGTGAGTTGATAAGCTCCTGGGGTCCAGGATTAATTAATTCATCGTTTGCATAAGGTTAACGTTTCCACGAAAACGAATCAGAAACTTCGATTTTTTTTTTACGATTGTGTGTCTGGTTCATAGCAATAGGTTCAGTATTCAGTATACCTGAACAAATGCGCTGATGTTGCTAATGACAGTTGATACTTTTTAGTTGCCTACACAGCCGTAGGTATGACATAACAACATTGCGCCTACTATTTCTTAATGTTTAAAACAGATTAAAAATGAAATTTTTGAATTGAATTTTAAAATTTATTTTGTTATTTTATGAACATTTCCCGACTGCTTTTTGACTAAGCTTTTTATCTCAGTATTATATGTTTGATTTTTTCTCATATAGAGTAAAATACCTTATAACAATGGTCGCGAAAGTACTTATCTACCAGCTAAAGTACTTGTAGAAACCAAATAAATTACAGAAACGGTTTATTTTAAGTTCGCGCCGCTCACGCAAGTTCCACCTTAAGTAAAACTCGTCATTCTAAATCTCCGCAGATTCATGGAAGCAGTCTTAGAAGTTGGACCGGCTAAATCCGAGACGCCTCCCAAAACGCCCGTCAGAGAAGTCAAGAAACGGACGATAGAGGACACTGAGGGTGTCAAGAAGAAGAAGGCAAGGATCGATAGCAGTGAGGGGTGGAGCCAGGAGTCAGACGTGGAAGAAGAAACTCAGAAGATGTAGGTTTACTAATTTATTAGTGTTCTTGACCGCGACTCGGCAAACGTAGTGGAAACGATTTTTATGGCACCCCTCCGGTGCCTTCCGCGTTGTTACTCTCTGATATGGCGAAAAAAGTAAAAACCGCGAGGACCGAGTCTTGATTTTTACCCGACTACCAACCAGGGGAGGGTTATGAGGTTAGCACCCTATGTTTGTATGTTTGTATGTATGTGGCCGATTTCTTTGTTCCCACGTAGCGCTGAAACTACTGGTTCGATTTCAACAAATTATGTATCGATTGATTCGTCTCAATACCCCGATGGTTATAGGCTATAGGATTTAGGGCTCCGACCCCGAATAAGCCTTCAAAACGCGTATTAAAGTTTAGGTAGCCGCAGGCTGCAGGCCCCATAGAGAAAAATTACAATACCTACGACCTATTTTCATTTTCAACTCTATGCCTATCAAATATGACCGATACGTCATTCTATTTTGTCAATGTAAATGTTTCAAACTTTTATAACTTTCACGTAGTCGGGTTGTAGTTTTTAACTTTATCTTGTTTATTAAAAAGCTTTATTCACACTTGTTTATTTTACTATTATTATAATTTCATCTTTTCAGTAAAAAGCAGAAAGCGGACAAGGTAAAGCGGAAGCGGAAACACTCGCCATCCGACTCTGACAGCGAGGAATCTCCAAGCAAAAAGAAGAAGAAGGAGAAAAAGGTATAATAACTGTTTTTTTTATTTTAAACTTACGCTCGCGATGTCTCGGTGGACTGAATGGGCATTCTCCCAGTCACCCTCCCAGTTTACCATTTTATAATAACCGACATTATTCTTGTCCTCTGGCGGACCACGCAGAACGCTATTTTAAGGACAAATTTAACCTACCATCTGAACAGTCACGTCGATTATTCATTGAAAGCTTTTATTTCAAACGATTTAAATTTCTTCAATACCAGTGAATAGGTATCTTCTAGACCTTCGTGATACATCGTCGGCCGCATCTTCACTTTCCATCAATCAGGTGAGATTGTGGTCAAACGAAGGTCCATAGGCTATAAAAAAAAATGGAAGCGAGATATAGCTATACGAAGCTCTACCTATCTCTTTCACCTGCTGCGTTGTCGGCGGCATGTGAATTCTATCCGTGAGTGTAACTGCGCAAACTTCCCATCCTCACTGACGTCACAGGACAGATATTTGCCGGCAACTATACCAGATGTCAAACTTTGTTCTAAATTTGATATTTAAAACTAGTATTTAAAGTTGCAAAAAATCTAGGTTGCATTTGAGCTTCATATAATCCATATCAATACGGAAGCGTACTAAAGACGCTGCTAGTTGCATTGTCCCGCTGTACGGGCAAAAAATTGAAGCGAACAAAATCAATAACATTTTGTTTCTTAGATAATAATTACTATTTATAAAACTGTTTATGTATAAAATTTGACTTGCCAAAGTGCTTGTTTTGTGTAGAAATAAAGTTATTGACTTGACTTTTTTGACTTTTATGGCAATGCTGACGCGCTGCGTCAGATACCCACCAGCTCTCGCGTCTCGCGTAACTTCGACCTGCCTGAAGCTCTGATAAATATTTAAAAACCCGTAGAGCCTCGAAGCCCCACAGACCTAGGTGTTTTGATTCCACGGAGAGCTTCATCGAGACCTGCATATTTTCGCCTCTTGAGATCCTCAGCCAAAATACGCTCTAAATAATTGTAATTGTTTCAAAACTCTATATATTAATTTCAGGAAAAGAAAGGCAAATTAAAATCAAAAGCTGCGATAAAACGCCAACGCCTCGGTAAGAAATACCTGAAGAAACTAACGGAAAAGCAAGAGAAGCAATCGAGGAAAAAAAAGAAACTCAGGATGGAAGAAGAGGCTGATATTGCTGAAAAAGGTACTTTATTAACTTTGCAGAAGAATATTATAGATCAAGTTTTTAGGGTTCCGTACCCAAAAGGTAAAACGGGACGCAACTCAGGGTAATTTCTAATAATCTCCTCGTGGCGCAATTGGTTAGCACATCCCATACTGAGGGTTGGGGTTCAAGTCCCGTCAAAGTCGAAAACTTTTTGGGATATTCTTTTTAACTAATTGACTATTAAAATTGTTAATTTAATTATTAAAAAAAATAACTTTTATAATAATAATTAATTTATACAGGGTTATTGGTACATTAGTGACAATACGTGAACTGCAGGTCCTGCCCATCATCACAAACACGTTCGTGAAGGCGCCAAGTCTAAATTAAAAAAAATATATATATAAGTCGCCTCGGTACCCATTACCAATACCAAAATTAAGAATTAAGACCTGGCGTCTTCACAAACGTGTTTGTGACGATGGGCTGAACCTGCAGTTCACGTATTGTCACTCATTTACCAATAACCCTGTACATATAATTTATTTCCGACTACGACATTAACTTCTCACAGCATTACCTTATATCTTCTGATGGAAGCAACGCGAAACTGAGTGTTAGGAGACCATCCACTCGATGGACATTGTAGCAGTCGCAGGTCGATGGAAGAGGTAGCTAGGACTGCTATTTGTTGCGGCGTATGGGGGAGGCCTATGTCCAGCTGTGGACGCGTGTATGGGCTGATATGATGATATTGACTGTTGGATATAGACCGTCTTAAGGGGCCTGCGGATGATGATTTGCCCATACAAACGCACTACCAAAATGATTTGTAATACGAGCATATTTCCATCATATCATGTTGTTTTTTGTATTCGAATAGTATTTATCTAGGTCCCTGGTTGTTTTTTTCTTAATAATATACACAAATGTATAATTAAATGTAAGCAAAAATATGCATAAAGCGATTTTGTATTATTTTACGTCGAAAATTACATGTTTTCGTCCTATTTGTTTTGTATTAAAAACAACAATATCTTACGTTTTGTTTGATAAGAAACATAGCTTATATTGTCTAGTTACTGAATAACAACACTATGTGGGAAATACAAAAAGTTTTCGTTCATCATTTTTGGTATTACGGAATATAATAATTTACGAATTGAAGTTGCGAGCAGCTGTCGCCGAATTCTTAAGGAGAAGGGTGCAATAATCAGCAGGCTTAGCAGGCGGCTTGGTGGTCCCAGTGAATTAATTTATTGCCCTTTGGAAGAAGCAGCTATCTCCTAGTGAAATACTTTTATAATTTACACGGGTATTAGTTATTTATTTACAGAAAATTACAATATACAATACAATAATAATTACAACTACTATTTACACTTAAATCTATTTTCTAAAAATCTAAGCCGTCACCAGAACGCAAAGTGCCCAGAATGCTGGCAGCATTGCCACGTTGAATGGCAATGCTAATTCGTTGACCGAAATAAAAGCCAGCATTCCGATCACCTGTGGACTCTATTAGGAGTTTTGTTAGATCACGGGTATTTAAATTTCTTACAGAAAAGAAAAAACGTGTGAAGAAATTAAAAAAGAAGAAACTCCTCAGGAAAAAAAAGAAAACGCAAAAGAAAAAGAAATCGAAAACCTCTTCAGAAACCGATTCAGAATCCGACAGGAAA
Organism: Eupithecia exiguata; assembly: GCA_947086465.1. Classification (NCBI taxonomy): domain Eukaryota; kingdom Metazoa; phylum Arthropoda; class Insecta; order Lepidoptera; family Geometridae; genus Eupithecia; species Eupithecia exiguata. The sequence goes on from OX352251.1 coordinate 2,498,142, forward strand.
TCAAAAAAGAAAGATAAGAGAAAAAAACGCAAGAAAAGAAAACAATCATCCTCAGAATCAATTCAATCAGACGAATTTGACGTGAATATACTTAAAAATATAAAAACGGAAAGATTGACTGACGACGAAACTAAAAACTTAACATCTAAGAAACATAGAGAAATCATCAACGTGAAACAGTTGCAAAATGATTTCGTCAGTATACAGATCAAAAAAGAAGTTGACGATGTGAACAGTTCTGAACTGTTAGAAGAGAGCTTCGCTGAAGATGAAAAGAGGGAAATGCAGGTAGAAGAAAAGAGGGAAATGGAGACGGTAGATACGGAGACGGTAGATGCGGAGAGGATAACTGAGAGGATACTCGAAGTGGAGGCTAAAGAAAGCGAATTGTTGGATAAACAGGATGAGAAGGTAAGCTGTTCAAAAATAAATAAATAATATAAATACATTTTGCTGGGTAGTCCACACATCATGACCAAGCATTTCAGTAACAAAATAATATCTTTACTAATATTAAAAGAAGACGAAGAACCGATAACCGCTGGGGTAAACGTGTTCTTCAGTGGAGACCGCGACTCCGCAAACGTAGTGTAGGACGCCCTCCGACCAGGTGGGATGACGATTTGCGAAAGACTGCTGGTAGATGCTGAATGCGGCAAGCTGAAGACAGGGCGCTATGGCGCTCATTAGGGGAGGCCTATGTCCAGCAGTGGACTATTAATAGGCTGATAATGATGACTACTAATATTATAAAGAGGAAAGATTTGTTTGTTTGTTTGAATTGAATAGGCTCTGAAGGACTGATTTAAAAATTCTTTCACCATTAGAATCCTACATTTTCCCTGATGAATATAAGCGATAGAATATCCATGCGAAGCCGGGGTGAACCGCTAGTCCTTAATAAAACTCAATCTTATGGAACGATCATACAACCTTAGCGCTTACTCAAAGCGTTTTCGTCCAGAAAACCAAAAATGCATTACACATTTCGTTACCTATTTCAGGAACCAGAATACAAACCAGAAACCGAAAAACCACCTCCCGACGACACCACCCAGTCATCATCACAAGACTCCGTCATCAGCGTCAAGGAATACGAGAAAGACGACAGTCATCTTCGACCGTCGTCTCAAAACTCAAATTATAACTTCCACGACGTGATGCAAAGCGAGGGTCATGATATGGAGCGAAGTGAGGAGTCGGAGATGGAGTCCTATGAGCAGGGGAACTATGAAATGTATGAACAGATGGCTATGGAGTACCAGAGCGATGTTGCCAGTCAGGTGAGACTTTCAAACTAGCTTCCGCCGGCGGATTAACACGCGTTTTTCTGGGATTTCCGCCTGCGACGCAGAAGGTTGCAGGTTCGATGACGACCTCTGTGGCGCGGTGAGCGAAGGTCCGCCTGCGACGCAGAAGGTTGCGAGTTCGATTCCCGCCTCGGGACAAATGTGTGTACGATCTGCAGGCATTTGTTCAGAGTGTTCTGGTCGTTTTCTATGTATAATAAAAAATGTCTGTCTATGTATTATATTATATTATGTATATCGAGGGTGCAGTGATAATACCCGATAAGTGTGAAAAAGTAGTTTACGAGATAATCAATATTCAAGTTTGCTGGCACTAAAATTTAGGTTTATATATAAAGTAAATGCAAATGACTTAGTAACTTAGTAAGATTAAATATCTATGATAATAGTTTTCCTCTTTTTAGTCTATGTTATATGATAAACTTTTGTATAAAATTCAAATTTGTAAATTGGGGGGCTGACTTATTGGGTTTTATCCCAAAATTAAATGTACATTTTTATTACTTATTGGCTTTATTAATAAAAAAAAAACAAATGAAAATCACGATAATATCTATAAAAATAATTAATCACTGACGGTTTCAGATTCAGGTAGTCTTTGAATGTTTTCAGACTGTTTATCCACCCATGAAATTCCTCGGGGATGATTTCTTTTCTACACATTGTTTCCAAATTTTTTTTTTGGCAATGCTAATCGGCAACTGACTTTGGTATAATAGCTCCAACTGTTCCGGTAATTGCATGTTGGTTGTTAGTCGCTTTGCCCTCGTTTTAGGTGTATTATGAGTGGTACTGAAAATGTCTATGTGTCGATAATCCTCACTCAAATCGTAGTTGAAGTATATCTTCAGATCCCCTTTTAAATAGCGTATTTTTTTTATTTTTAGCCAATTTACAGCTTCTTTTGTATTGTCTTTGATCTTATTTTTCATAAGTAGAGTACTTAGCTTTTTTAGGTCTAACATCTCGTTGTATTTAAATTCTTTTACTTTGTAGTTATCCACCTCAATTTTTTTTTTCGTTTCTTCTGTTTTTATAATTTTTGTTCTCTTTTTTCTGGCAGACTTAAAAACATTTTTCCACTCTGATACACTATTGATTGATAAATTCTTGGAGGCATTTTCAATGGGCGCATGCATGGAGTCAACCTCCATGTGAGAATGCCCACTTTCCAAGAATTTTTGTTCAATTATCTGAAGATGATCAATTTTCTGTACAGCCCAGTGTAAGAGAGCTGAAATGTGTTGATTCCTGTTCTGACCACTGCATGTGTCTGAAAAAATGCTCAGCTCTGTCACGGTTTTAGGTATCTCTTTAGATAAATAGTGGAAGAGACTAGTACCTATCTCGCAACTGCCCTTTTTCCATTTATTTCACTCCAGCATAGGCAGTAAGCATTGTTTGGAAGACGTGCTTCATAAATGGTAAAATTGTATAGGACTAATTTTCTCATGTAGTACAATATACTTTCACCTCCACTAGGTATCTGAAGAACAGCTTGTAAATCCATAGTTATAGACATAAATGTTTCATCCGTGTTGGCGCGAACTTTATCGGCGTCTTTTGCTGCTTGACACATTTTCTTCCGCTGTATATGCATTCAGTATTCATCTTCGAGAGCTTCTTTCGATTCTGATTTTTCATACTTCGTGCAAATACCACAAAGGTCTTTCTTGGGGTTGAAAAAACTGTAATTGTATTCACCAATAAATATGTCACGATATTTAAATGCCGAAACTTTAGTTTTTTCTTCTTCAGTGCATTTCTCTTCATACAACCTGTACATGTTGTTTACCGATTTTACGTCTGGAGCAAGATACCTTTTCTTACTGTCCTTTCGACAGTAATGGGACTCCATCACCGGAAAGTTCTCAATGTGTTGCTTAACGAACTCTACGTCATCTTTTTTTGTTTTATGAGGTGGCTCTTTTTTCCCTCGTTGGTCATCTGCGGCATAAACACCCAATGCATCTGCTTTTACAATAGCATCTGAGATGACATCCACGCTTATGCACAACGTCGCTATGAAAAACTTTTGGCACACTTGCAGTTTTTCATTGTTTCTCTGAAAGAAACATTTTTTACTAAACGATCGGTCTTTTTTATTTGATGCCTTCTGTAGTTTCCGCGTTTTGACAGGCTGAAGTTTGATGCACGATAAAATGAAGTTCTTCTTACCTCGTGATCGTAAATTTTTGGGATTTATTAATTTCTAAGTTCTTCTTAGCTTTGAAATCCATTTTTTGGAAATTTCGGCATAAACTTTCACGTTCTCCAGGAGTAAACTTTTCAGTGCATTTAAAAAAACATTTATCACACTTCACAGGCTTCGGAATCTTAGCTGCTCTAGTAACACCTTTGGTAACATAAGGAAGTCCTTCAATTTTTCTTGCCTTACTTATGTTTCTTTTCCATTCCAAAGGCTGAGCTCGCTTACGCCGTTTTAGAGGTTTAACTGATTTCCAAACTCGTTCCATTATAGTTTCAAGAATCATCTTTGCAAGCTCCTCGGGAGTTTGATTCGCGTTTTGTGCAATACTTGCACTTTCAGGAATTATCAAATCCCCATCAGAATCTCTTCGTTCTGGAGAGTTTTCATTTGATTCAGAGACACGAGTAGGATCTTTGTCAGAATCTATACGTTTTGGAGAGTTGTCATCTGAATCTGGCACGTACGTAGGATCTTTATCTGAATAATAACTACCAAACAAACAAACGTCATCCGACAGTTGATCATCACCGCTTTTTTCTATATTCATCGCTGGACCTACAACAAAAAAATCAAGTTTTACCTAGTTCTCGGAAAATGAAGATAAAAAAGTTTATCTTAGCGGATAGGAACATAGAAAAAAAAATTACCTGTCTTGGCACAATTTATAGGTGGAGTGTTTTCACCTAGAACGGGCACGGACGTAATTTCATCACAAACTTCATCAGACATGTCGTTAAAGGTTTTTACCATACTTGTAGATGGATCTAAAACAAAAATACCTTATCAGGTAGGTATTTACCGATTTAGGTTCCAACGTAGTCGGATGTCAACAATTTTAATAAATTTTTATGTAAGTAGATACATAAGAAGATAATTAATAAGTAAGTACCTGCTGTAGCATCATCGTCAACAAAATCGATCATCTGCTTTGCGATATTAATTTGTGTCTCATCCAGATCTGATTAATTATTGGAATCAAAACCAGCATCTTCCAATGGTGATGAAGTAACGCCTAAAATATTACAGCATTATTAAACTACTTATCAATAATTAAAACATTAAACACGACAGACTAATCGTAGGAAGTATAACCTAAATGAAATCGAACTAATAATTTCATACAAAACTAATTAAGTAAGTAACTAGTGATGAAAACCAATAAGTGGGTTATAGGTACCTTTTATTATGTAAAGTTTAAGAATGTACCTAAGGATAAAACCCAATAAGTGGGTTGTAGGTACCTTTAAGTACCTACAGGTTAAGTACGAACCGTAGTCATAAAACCCAATAAGTCGGTGTATTTTAATCAAAACGCTACCTAATAACTAATAACGCATCGCATAGAAGATAACCTCAACATGAATTGATTATTTAGGAAATTCTTTGTACCTATTTCAATTTTCACTGTAGGAACCTACTCTAAATCATCTCTAAACGATAAGTGTTTGTTGGTTGGTTTGATAGGTTAGGTTAGTTTTTTTCGAGAAACCTAGTAAGAACTAAATCGATGAAATCTAAGGTATAGGTTTGTTAGTGATTTTGGTTAGGAAAAACATGATAGTAGTAAACAAGCCACCAGCATAAACAACCTGCACACACAAAAATCAATGAATCAATACCTAAATAAGAACCTACTAGGTAGGTATCATAGAAACCTAAACTATGAATAATATGTGAATTTACCTTGTTGCTGAGTTCCAGTGCAAGCTAGACGTACTAATTTTCTTGATCGACTGCTCATAATACACTTTTTGAGTAACTTCACATAAAAAAGCACAAAACAAACGCAGCGCACGCCACCATTACACGTACCTGACTGCGCGTGCGAGACAATGACATGACGCAATACGTTTGTCGCGTGAACTCAGGCCTCGAGGTCAAACGCATTTATTGGGTTCTTCCCCGGACAAGCGTTGAAATTAAATGTTGGCTATCCGATAGTGCACATACCCAATAAGTAAACATACTTATATATGCTTACGATGTTGTTCAGATATAAAAACCAATAAATATATTTTATTGGATTTCATATCTTCCTAAAACGTCTATCCATGAAATATCGTCTAGAGCTAAAACCCAGTAAGTTTCTTTAATTGCTTTCAATTTATGATAAATTTTGTTTCTCATGAATTTATTCTTATGTTAAAATCAGTTAAACAAAATTATCTACTTTTATCTTTTGTGTTAGTGTGAATAATCTGATTATCATTGAGCTTTAAATACCAATAAATACACATTATGTGGTTCTCTCGCTAAACAAATATTATAAAGTTTAGCCATAAGTAGCTTTAGAGTATTTTCAACAAAAATAATTTCTTAGTTATGCATTTACTGGGTTATTTGGTTAGTACATCTCTAAGTTACACTAATAAATCAGTTTAACTGTAAACATCACTAGGAAGAGCAAAAAATTCTGATTCTAGTGGGCTAAGAAAACGTATTTTCGATTTTTTTGTATTTATCGGGTTTTAACACTGCACCCTCGATATCAGTTATCTAGAACCCATAACACAAGCTCTGCTTAGCTTGGGGCTAGATAATGCTGTGTGAATAGTCCAGCATTATTTATTATTATTTATTTATAAAAGTAGCCAATTTCAGCATGATTTGATCTAGTAGTTCTGTCGCAAATAAGGTTTACAAATCTAACCTTTCACATTTATATTTGTCAAAAGTCAATAACTTTATTTCTTTAGGCTTACAAAAAAGCACTTAGACAACAGCAATTAAAGCAATTACAACAAAACTCCAAGTGAGTAGGAGTGAGTTCTGGCGCAAATAAGTTGTAAAAATCTAACCATTCACATTTATAATACAACAAAACTCCAAGTTAGTTGCAAAAATTTTCAATAAACAAATTCAAAAAAATAATTGTCAGGTCGATTGGCGATATAGACACTGTAGTTTACACGGTAAACACCAGTTTAAGACGAAGGTCCTGCCCTTCCTCTGGTAAAATAAATAACCTTTAAACGTTTTCATAGAAACAGCACGTGCAAAGCTGCAAGCCGAAACTAGTATGCCCATAAAATAGACTGTGTTGTTTCAGCGAGTCCCGCCACCAGACGAGCAGACCTCCGGCCGTATAGAGACTGTCGCGCTAACACACAACCGAGGAGAGATCAAGTGTGACTGGCGCGCCGGCGACCCGTCCGACACCACCGTGACGTCACGGCCCTCGCGCTGGGCCAATGACAAGCGACCTTCGCGATGGGGTACGTACACACAGCACATCACCAGACGAGCAGACCTCCGGCCTCATAGAGACAGTGCGGATTGCTTCGCTCGCCACACTATGAGAGGGTGCTCGCTTCGCTCGCTGCACTGAAATAATCGTAAGCTCAATCAAACGCGACCACAACCACTCGAATAAATCAATGTACTGCTACCTTTTCGCCAATAACTTACACACTACCCAGTAAGGGCGTTTGCATTCACACAGCATCCGTTTTACAGGATGCGTTTTTTTTTGTGATGACGTATATAGGAGCGAGTTCACTCACCCGACAGTATTCCGGATCCAGTAAACGATTAGCGAGGATCCTTAAAAAACGGTCCTGTATAAACCGATCCGCTGTGTGAATGCACCTTATTGTAAATTGGTGTTATCAATAATTGTATTTCTGTATTTCAATAACTAATAAATCGCCTTTATTTCCAGGTCTAAAACCAAGCGAAGTGAACATAGTGCTAACGGGCGGCAACGATGCCGAATCGTCGGAAACTTTCGCCATCCAGAGCGTGGTGTCGCCCGCGGTTTATAAAATACAGAGCCTTGCTAACAGACAGGATAATTCAAATACTGGGTAAGTAATAGACACAGATAGATTTGACGACCTCTGTGGCGCGGTCGGCGAAGGCCGGCCTGCGACGCAGGAGGTTGCGGGTTCGATTCCCGCCTTAGGACAAATGTTTGTATTATCTGTAGTTAATTGTTCCAGGTGTTCTGATCGTATTCTATGTATAAAAAAATATCTATGTATGTATTATATTACATATCTAGTACCCATAACACAAGCTCTGTTTAGCTCGGGGCTAGTCAATGCTGTGGGAATTGTCCAGCATTATTAATTTTTATAGATGAAATTTTATTTAACACTAGATTCTACCCGCGGGCAGTGGTCCGTCACTCGCGCTCAGTTTTAAGTTTTATTCTTACAATTTTAGTACCCCCGGGGCGGTGCTTCCTAGGGCAGCCGCGACTCGCAAGCCGAACAAATGACCGATGCGTTTCGTTTCGCTCGGACATCGCAGAGATTATTACGCGTGGGTCTGTTTTTACTGGACTTTCATATAACTGAAAGAAGTTTAGAATTATACCTACCACAGGGAATTTTTCACTGAAGTGTTCTTTCTTTTGAGGCATAGTAATAATATTTCAAATACTTACTTTCTGTGATATGAGAAAACAAAGTGTTCTGGATGTAACTGAACATATGAATGTATAATATAATTCTGGACAATTCACACAGCATAATATTTCTTCAAGGCCAGTCGTATTACTTATAAAAACTAATTTTAAAGTTTGAATAAAATAATAGAGCGCCAAAACGATAATCTCTGTCATGGCTCCCGTGCTCTGAACAATGACGTCACACGCCATACCACACCTATCAAGAAGAACTCATTGACACTGTAATCTGTAATAGTGTGACGTCACCAACGATTCAACCAAACGCAGAGCGTTTTCGATCATATATAAAAAATGTGTAATTTTAATCATGTTTTTTTTACCTAAAAAAGGCATATTTTTTATAAAACTCACCTGATTACGCTTTGTTACGTTGGTTGTCACTGACTAGGATGAAAACAATTTGAAACTTATTTTTAATGTAGTCAAATAGCCTACTTCTCCTTCTAAATGCATTTATTTTTGTAGAAGTATGGTTTTATTTGTATTCAGTAGATGTATAAAAACATTTCGGACGAATTTTTCTCTTTTCTTTAGCATTGTTTACTTGTCCACAGTTACGATGAAGCCTATATGGACATGTACGGTGCATCAGACCGACTTCAATACGGAGACTGCTTCTCCGCCGGAGCGCAGCACTCGACGCACTCCTCACTAGATGAACGGATCCACCAGGCTCTTAATATGAACGGTTTGTACAGGTCGACCACTTTAATAAGTCGCATCGGCAAAATTCATCTGCACAGAAAAGAACATTTCAACCCGATTAAATACGAATGCCTTTGAAATAATAGACTTATTGCGTTGCGTTAAGCTTTTAAGTCAACAAAAACACGAGGCTCATGCTATCTCGCTTACAAAAACAGAGCTCAAGCTATCTCGCTTAAATGATATATACACGGGAAGACAAAAAAGGACCAACGTATTTTCATATGTATCCCACTCAAAATACGACATGCGAATGTCGAGATCGCGTCGCCGAACGCTGACGTCATGCGCGTAGCCATCACCCAATAGCAACCACATTTATGATTCGCGCGCATAGGCAGAGCGTTATGATTGGCTACGATTTTTTCGCGCCTACCAAAATTAAGACTTCGCAGGTATCTGCGAAGTCTTAATTCTGACGTGGTCAAACTGTATCTTATAGCTGCCATGGCAGCGTAATAATAGACCCCTTCTACTGAATCCGTGGATATCGTCTAAAGATCCTCACTTGCTGTGCCTAGCTAGGCGCGTCACTCGCATTGTGGCCTCTGCTACAGTATGCAATCGATGTTTTGTATTAAAAAAATAATGTATTCTTTCTAGTTATCGGCGTCGTTGCTGAAGATGACACGGAAAAAGACGATGTACCTGACAAAGGGATTTTAGTAACGTAAGTATAATCTTTTATAAGTCTTAATTTTTCTTTTGTAAATTCATTACCGAAAAGATATAACGCCCACAATTTTTGACGTTATTAAGGAAAACGATAAAAAATAAAATTGCACTCAGATTCGGTGCCCTTTTTTTCGTATTATAGTTTATCAAATCAAGGTGTTCCGATTCTGTTCCTTCAGTTATAATAAAATTAGAAACAAAATTAAATTAGAAACAAATAAATGAGAAAAAGTATCATGTTTTTTGTTTGTGTTGTGTATAATAAATAATTTTCTGTCTTTCTTTCTTTCGTGAACAAAATCGGGTTTTGCTCACATGTGCAATAAAGGATATTTACCCAACTTGCTGCAAAAAAATGTAATTTCAATTCAGAATGTTGCTCCTGTACATAGATTTTATATGGGAGTTGCACCTCTCTCGTTCTAGCTTATCAACGGGAAGGAGGTTGGATCGCATTTAACCTTCATAGAAAAGAATAATTTTGTTCGTTCGCGGTTTGAAAGAGGCATTCTAACCCTCCATGGTTGTTGACCAAAATGTGTTTCTGACATTCGACCTCTTTTATAAATTACATTTTTTTTAAAGCACTATGTAAAAAGAAGTCATTGACACTGTAATCTGTAATAGTGTGACGTCACCAACGATCCAACCAAACGCAGAGCGTTTTCGATCATATATAAAAAAACGTGTAATTTTAATCATGTTTTTTTAACCTAAAAAAGGCATATTTTTAATAAAAATCACCTGATTACGCTTTGTTAGTTGCTTTGTAATTGGAGTCGGGAGAAAATGCCCGATTCATTTATTATTATTTATTACCTCATGTGTTTTAAAGCCGTGGTTGGTGCACAAGGTACTAATTATATCTCTGATTATGCTTTTCCAGTAAGGCCCTGCTGAGCGACCCTCGGTGCGCCAAGCGAGTCAGTTTCGCGGATGGATACAAACCGGGACAAGACTCCGACACGGAGGAACCGCCCGTTAGAAAGGTAACCTACCATTCGTTTTCGGACCATAGCATCTTTACCGGAACTTACGACGAGATACAAATTGCTAACCAATACCTAGCTTTACTACTATGCTGCAATAAGATTTTATCTATCACAGAAAAAGAAGATTCGCCGGCTCGGCTGCCCCTGGCCATGCCCCCTGGAGCACCCGGACCACGTGCCTCTGTGGGACGCGCTGCCCCCTCCGCCACCACCCGGGTCCCCCCCGCCCCCGCAGACCATCCCCCTACCCGCACATCTGCTAAGGGAAGGCAGGAGGCAGCGGGATGTCTTACAAGTACAGATGCCGGTTGGGAAATTTGGTGAGTTTCTACAAATCTACATTAGAGATGTAGTGACACAGATTAGCTTCAAGTAGTCGTAGCATTTGCGTTTCTGCTACTCGGCATTTTCATTACCAAGGCGAAGCTCAGGCAGTCACTCCAAGCCACTCCTATCCATCTAACGCGATCAGATATAGATCCTTGTTTAGGATTAAGCAATAGTAAAAATGTAATTCGGAACATGTGTAATTGAATAGACTCTTATATAGTGCAACGCATCTTTTATTTAAACCAACCCACATAGGAAACCCATTAAATAAGCTAATACAAAATTGGTGACCCCGACGTGATTTTAAAAAACCGAACGTGTTTATTAATTCCTTGTGGGTTGTGTAAATTACTGGAAGAACATGCGGAATGGAGTGACTCCCTCCCGATGAAATCCACGCCTCGGGAGGTTAAAAAGAAGCAGCTTAAGAAGATGACGCGATATCTGTGCAACGACGCCACGCGGTACGGAATGCGCAGCAGGTGACGTCAGCAGATCCCTACCAACTTCAGAAGCCCTATGGAGGAGCCCGTTAGCGTTTGAAGTAATTTTGGCAACGCATGACCGGGAAGTGGTTCACCCGCGGTCCAGCCAAAATTCACGCATCATGGTTTAGCGGCAGTGAAGATTTTTGGAGCCACCTACATCTGAGGTATACTCAATCATAAAGAAAATGTTGTTTATACCTGCAGATTCACTCAAAATTATTGCCTGGTTGGAGTTTATAGGTACGCTCACCGGAGGATCAGTGTTGGAATTTGGAGAAATGGCTCATTCCCACTGCTACGAGTGACTGGCAATTTTCCTGCGCTACATGGAAACCATTACAGAAAATGACGGCGATTTTGAGAAGGTGCTGTTGTGTAGGAGTGGACGCGGCGCATGATTAGTGTGCGTGTATAGTGTTTTTCAAAAATGTAAATTCAGTGCGTTAAAAAAAATTTTTTTAGAGTCAGTGTTCATTCTTAGAATTTTATCGCGTAATAAGTACTTTAACGTTAGTCGAAATGGTAACTTGAGAGCCTCACTCACACATTGTAATGTAGCGAGCTATTTGCAGCGTTAGCGAAATTGCAATTGTTAGTATATGAGGTTATATTATGTCTAATTTGTAGTGTTCCTAAACAGTTTGTAATTCATTTTATTGTTTGATTTATTTCAGAGAATTTGTTTATGTAAAATTTGAAAATGTAATTTTTGTTATACCTATTGTGGATTTAGGACAATTTTTTTTATTGTGTATGCCGACAGTACTTGTATTAGGTATGTAAAGAAAGAATTGGTTAACGATTTTATTGAAATTTGTTTAAAGTAATAACATTTTTATAGAGATATCAAAAAGCATTTAATATTTCATTGTTTACTTTATACAGTTTATTTTTATTGTAAAAGCTTATACAACTTTATTAAAAGATTAAATGTAAAATGTATTCAAAATTTAAATGTATGTAAGTTAACAGGCTGACTGTACTTTTGTTATTCATTCAAACAACTTTGATTGTGATGTACTAACCTACTTACGAATGCGACCTCATATCGCATGTTGTTTTAAAACGTAAGCATATTTGTGTAGAAGGCATGAGCCTTGTGTAGCTTTTTAAGCATTGTAAATTGTAATGTTTTAACTTTGATAACCTACATATAAAGGATAATTTTTTGTAAAAAATTTAAAAAAAAGGGGAGGATTGATGTAGTGACACAGATTAGCTTCAAGTAGTCGTAGCATTTGCGTTTCTGCTACTCGGCATTTTCATTACCAAGGCGAAGCTCAGGCAGTCACTCCAAGCCACTCCTATCCATCTAACGCGATCAGATATAGATCCTTGTTTAGGATTAAGTAATAGTCAGTTTGTAATCAGGAACATGTGTAATTGAATAGACTCATATATAGTGCAACGCATCTTTTATTTAAACCAACCCACATAGGAAACCCATTAAATAAGCTAATACAAAAGAGAGTAGAAGTTTCTTTCCTCCGGCCAAATTTGATGTGAAATGTTTGTAAAACCGCTAATACTTAATCTCAAAATCTAGCTCATCTTAGATATGTACTGTTTGTACTAATATAAGTGAATTTCTAACTCATGTTACCTACATTGTATAAAAATTGACCTTTCCAAGTGTACTCAAATGTATCTATGTGGAATAAATAAATACAATACAATACAATCTAAAATTCATTTTTGTTCCTTATCGTGGGAAGGTGACTATGAATAAGCTACTTGACTACTACTGGGAAGTAATTCTAACGTATTGTCTGATAAAAACAACGCAAAGTGTAATTAATATTTCTTCAAGGCCAGTCGTATTAATTAGTAGAGCGAAAATTCATTTGTATCCATTTTCAAGCGATTTTATTACTTTGGCTCTCACTTAAGGATGATTATGTATTTTGAAAAACTGAAACGATACAAACTTAACTATTTCTTATCCGATTATGTATGCAAAATTTCATTACAATCGGGGACGTAGTTTGCAAATGAATCGAAAAGTACGTTTGTATGGGAACTTAGAGGTTCAGTCCCACCTTAAGTGTATCAGTCATCTAGTACCTATAACACAAGCTCTACTTAGCTTGGGGCTAGATAATGCTGTGTGGGATATCCAGCATTATTATATTTCAATATTGTTATTTCCAGACCCCACTTCGCTGGTCGGTTTCATGCCTCCGGAGCCACCACCTGGACTGATCTCTTTTTAAGTATTCTTTATATCAAAGTTAGTTATACCTATCTTTAGTTATAAGTTTATCTGATTGACATTGTGAATAAATGATTTATAATTTTATATTGTTTTATTTAATTTCAATTTCATTTATTTGCTAACATGTACGTACAATTCATTCTTAGTCTATGTGAATATTTAGGCAGGGATTTTAGCCCACGGACGCACCGTAGTGTAGTAGGCGTCTCTCATTTGGGGAATATTTTACTCTATATATACAGGGTTATTGGTAAATTAGTGGCAATACGTGAACTGCAGGTCCTGCCCATCATCACAAACACGTTCGTGAAGGCGCCAAGACTAAATTCTAAAAAAAAACTATAGGTCGCCTCTGATACTAAATGAAAAAACATCTTTGTCTGGAACCCAACGAGTTACTTAAGACCGATCTTTCACTCTCATATCTTCTATTAATTCAGGGCAGAGCTGTTTTTAAGTTGAGTTTCAAATAAAACCTCTAACGAACGATTATTGAATTGCGAGAGTACCCATTACCAATACCAAAATTAAGAATTAAGACCTGGCGTCTTCACAAACGTGTTTGTGATGATGGGCTGAACCTGCAGTTCACGTATTGCCACTAATTTACCAATAACCCTGTATATATATGAGAAAAAAATCTAAAAATATATTATTGAGATAGCTGAGGAAAAAAGCAGTCCGAAAACGTTTTAGTTCATAAAAGTTCAGTTTTTTTTAATGTTTTTATACACCAAGAAATAGTAGCAGCAATATTGTTTATCATACGGCTTCTGTAGGCAAATTTAATAGTATTAACTGTCATCAGCAATATCAACGCATTTGTTCAGTTTCGGAACGCGTGAGTGCGATGATATTAATTTTAACGTATCTCTGAACGCACTGTAAGAAATAAATGTTAATCATCTTCAATCATTTTTCAAAGTTTACCTCCAGACCACAGATCACTATATATGTACCAGGTCCAGAAGACCCCTTTAACTGATATGATAACAAACAAATGCGCTGATGTTGCTAAATTTTAGTTTGCCTGCACAACAACATGACATAACAACATTGCGCATGTTGTTGTTTATAAACAAATTACATTTTCCGGCTGCTTTTTGCCTAAGCTATCTTAAAGTTATACACGGGGGTTAAATCGATAGGTACTGAGGTATCCCCCACGCGATGATCCACCACTCATGTTACACCGTGTATAGTAAAATAGGTAGGTACTCCATTTGTCGAACTCATGACAAAATGTATCTTTACTGACGTGATCGGCGTTTTCTTCCGTCCACGGTTTGACTCATCATGCGAGCACTCGTAGTCTGCATGTAGCAACAATATATCGGGTTTTGACGTAAGCTTACGTCATGTGTGGAATCTAATTAGTTGTACCTAAGGGTAGGTATAGTTCCTCCGTCTACGCTTTCGCCGGAAAAATTTCCTCCCACGGGGTTAGTTCAAATGAAACTACAGTTTAAAAACAATAAAATAGATTTTCATTTATTGTGAGACGAAAAATACAACAATGGGACTTATCACCTAAAATGTTAGTTAGCGTTCAGAATGTCGTGTCAAACAATTAACGGTTTAGTGTGGGCACGTATGCGCCTGCGCCTCTTACAGAAACGATCACACTCCTAATTACTTTATGTCTTTCATTGGGAGAACTCGGTAACGAATATCAACGAAACAAGTTTATATAATACACCAAACATGATCTCGCTACTCACTGAAACCATAACTAATATTATTATTAAACATTGTGAAGTTTCAATAGTTCATTTTTTAACTAATTTTTAAAAAGGCTTTATCGATTCGAAGCTAATACTTAATTACTTACAAGATTGTTTATTAGTTTGTCAATACCGGCCGGCGCGCGCTCCGCCGACCTCGCCAATAAACGTAACAACTCTCAAATACCGCTACTGAAACGTCCTATACAAAATTGAACATCGCCGATCCGCTAGATCGTCCGATTCATTCATTTACATTATTCATACTCTAACAAGTGGGCGGCGAGCGGCGGCCGCTCGTGCGAATCTCGTTTCAACTCCTCACTAAGTCGATTAAGTACATTTCTTACGTTATAAGTTGAAAATGCCACTGCTGCGATCCTACGTCGCCTATGTCTGCGCGAGCGCCGCCGCGGCCGTCGGCCTCTTGGCCTCCGTGCCTCGTCTCTGGCCCCGCGAGGCCGGGCCGGCGGCCGCGGCGAGGCACCCCGACCTATTGCTGATAGAGAAAAAATTCCGAAATCAATTCGTAACACCGTAGACTATGTATATCTTGTTAATAAACTTGAAGTAGGTATTATCGATAATCAATAAGTACATTACAATAATTGAATGATTAGTATTTGTTTCATAAAAGACTAGCATTACAAATGAATACCTTCAGCTATACGATTTTAATGTTTATTTTCTATTTAAACATTTCGAAGATGTTCAAAGTGGACTACTATAGTTTCGAGACGGGACCGTGGCGCGGTGCCGTGTCGAAACGTGTCGGCTGATGCGTCTACACTTCGAGATACGACTTAATTAAGTACTTAGATTAGGGGGGAAAAGGTTGTAAAAACAAAAAAAAAGTTATTGAAATTTATACATAACAAACACCTTAACTAATAGTTGAATAATTTAGTGTATGTACTGATTGTGCCCTGGCACGGGCGAGGCGGGGCGCCGGCAGTGTGGCTGCTCTACAACGAAACAACTTTATACAAGAGGGGGGCGGCGCCCGATGAAACAACTTTATACAAGTGGCGCCCCACTCGCCCCGACCACCGCACAAAAGCAATATAAAACATTTCATTCCGTGATAGATGACACGATGGTACGCGAATTTTTTGTATCTTTATTATATTTTTTCCAAAAAACACACTTTCCATTCGCTCACCCTTGCGCTTAACCTAAAATTAATAATTAGACAATATTTTATTTGTTCAACAGACGCGCGCAAACGCATCGCGCGCGTATAATAATAAAAATATTTCAAAACAATCGAATAATTAAACACACTAGTTAACAATAACTCGAGCACTCGAGGCTTCCGCGGGACCGTCTAGTGGAGCCTCACTATCGGAACGAAACTGTACCGTTAATACTGCAGCGGCGGCGGCGGCTAGGGGGGCTGGGGGGATGCTAGGGGGGCCGCGGAGGTACTAGACGGCGGTCTCGGTGTGGCTGTGGGAGGAGAGCCGCTCCACGTCGATGTCGTGGGGCGCCAGGTTGTCCCTCCCGGCGTCCGCGTAGTCTATCGACGAGGAGTGGGAGAAGCGCTTGGACAGCGCCGTCTGTTTGCGCAGCGCCTCGGCCAGCGCCGCGTCCGCCAGCGAGCCGCGGGAGTCCAGCCCCTGCCGGAACGCGTTCACCACGCGGATCTGCCCCCACCATAACCGCACGTTAGTCGCACTTCCACAAGTACACCAGCATTCGTGGACCTCTGACACTGACTAGCGTTCCAATTATCGCGGCACCATTTTATCCATTACTACATAATGTGTCTTTATAAAAAGTCTATGTATAGGTGGGCAAACTACTTAATAACTAAACGGGGCGTGTCAAGGAGGACGTGTTCAGTGCATGAAATAAACCCCGGCTCCTTGACCCACCCGTTTCAATCAGATTATGCAATACATAACGTTAAAATGAACTAGTATGAACGCTAGTCAGTTTTCAACCATATATCGATGGGATCACAAAAGGAAAACTACAATAAACATTTCCTTTTAAGATAGCGTCAGAGCAACACGAATACAAAAACAGTGGAACCATATTTGAAACATCAGAATGAATGTTCAGAACCTTATCCATCCATGCGCGATTAGTGCCAGATATTTCCAGTCACGACCTGTGGCCTGGTGAGCAATTAGGTGAAGATAGGTTAGTTTAGAATCCAAAAGCCGCGTATAGAGATATCTAGAACGATGGATGGTAAGTCATGGATGAAAAGCACACCGAGCCAATTAAGAAGGCAAGAAAGCGTTGAGTTAACCCTCACACTGCGGTCTGTCGGCACGCATGCCATGCACATGGCTCTGAATACAGACTTCCCTGTGCTGTGTCGTGTCACATGCGAAACACAGTGACTGCGTTAAGCTACAGACAATCCCGAGCGATATTGTATTATGACAGCCAAAACCTCCATTTAAAGTTCTGAGAGACATGATGTTGGAAATATGAAACTGTTGAATCAAGAAAATATGAAATGATTATCACTATGGAAACTGATAGATGATGAAGCGCACCTACAGATTTTTTCATAGCAAGGCTCTTCGAATGTTTCTTTTCTTCAATTTTTACAAAAAAAATTTTGCTGATGCAAATCTGACCTCAAAGTCGAAAAACACTGTAAAAATCTGTAGTATCGACGCTTTAGCTGTCATACTTACCACATAGCTATAGCGAAGTCTGTAGCTACCCTGTGATCTACGCGACTACCTTTATTACATCTATGATCTATGAAGCACAGACGAGGCCCGATAATAGAACCTAACTCCGATACACAAGCTCCTAGCCTGATCCAAAGCTTTTCATAACGGTTGAAAGATTACATAAATAATTTTTTTATTTAACCAATATTTTTCTATTAGAATCTTATTTCTTTAATGAAATCTCAATGTGCAGTTTCAAATATAATCAAAGTTGGAAATATTCAAAACGTCTTCGAAAAAGAATGGATAAGTAGGTATAATTTAAACCCATAAACCATTATGAAAAGCCAAGTTTTAAAAGCTTATTTAAAATTATTTATAGTACGGTTACGGAAAACCCTGGCGTAGCCGCAAATTTACTGCATCTACGTTTTACAACCCCACGAATTAGTGCAGGAGAGATGCAACTGAATACCATTTAACTACTATGCCAGGTTGCAAACTTAACTT